>OU342641.1:17502500-20002500 GCA_910589605.1 Chrysoteuchia culmella
CTTAATGCGACTAAGTCCAAAAATGCACAGATAGGTATTATTATACATTATACATCTTTTCCGCCCCAATTTTAACTTCCCACATAATGTATACAAAAGTATAATTACCTTCAAAATTAAACGTCTAGGTTAGAGAAATTTTAAATCTTGGCTGCAAAGGTTCTTTGTTTATCTACGGAAACCCTAAAAAAGGATTAGTTCTATCTTGTACTATTAAGTATTCTGTGGTTCTATACTGGTTTGGCTTTTTTTAACTGTGCTCAATGAAGGAAGAAAGAAAGAAAAGACAATTTATTAGGAAACCACTGACATACATGAAAATTTTATTTTCTAATAAAAAAACATTGTGGCTTACTTAAATTAAGTAAAATAGGCACACAATAGGCCCTAAATAGGTACCGTCAGCATCTGTCGAGGAGCTAATATGAATCCTCGACGCTGGTCTTCCATGGACACCAAGGAAGAAACGTACTACTAGGTATGCGCATCGGAGATACGTACTACACGACCAAGACAATTAGGCGCATGACAGGAATGCGGTTTTGCACTTTTTGTTTTTTAAGCTTTTCTGCAGCTGTCATGCGCCTAATTGTTTTGTTCAGATAGTATAAAAATGTTAATGACTAGGGGCCGCTTGCGGTTTCACCCTCGTAGTTCCCGTTTTTACACAATTTTGTTTTAAAAATCAATTCAGCTCACATTATTTATCCCCCATGTCGGAAAATTAATAAACAAACAAAGCCAAAAGGATGGGTAACAATAGACTTGCAATAAAAACATTGAATTCTAAAGAGGTTTGAATAAAACAGGTTGAACTTACAATGGTTTTTTTTTTAACAAAAAGCTCAGAAACCTTGCACACGTCGCCGCGGCCACGGGTTTGCTCCTATCACCACCGAATGACTGCTCGACGCAGGGCAGAATTTCAAACGTGGCGCTATCGTTTTTTGTTACCATAAAATCATGGTGTGGCCACTTTGCCGCCTTAAGTTTAAGATTCATGTAAAAGATTGTCTACTAAAGAAAGGATATTATACTATAAAGGATTATTTGAATGACAAAACAGCTTGGTCATAAATGTTTTGTTTTATTTTTTCGAAGTTGTAGCCGTGTCATTAATTTGTTTAGTATAGTATTAGATTAAACTTTTAACGCAGGTAGCTTGAGTATGTCATGCTCTCTTTAAACATTTCTACGGTGGTGTCGTGTGAGGCGGGTCGCTACGTTCCCTAAAATATGGTTGAGCGAAGCGATGGCTGGTTCATGCGTCATGGTCGTGAACGGGTGCTGCCAGTGGGATGGGTCTGCTCTTGTCTGATTGTGTTAAAATGTGTTGAGATATTTATATTTTTGTTTCAATTTTATAAATTCTATGTTATTTATGATGTTTTGAATTGAGAACGTGGCACTGCTTGATCAGAATAAATAAAAATAAGTAATGTTCTCCAATTATTGTAATTAAATATATGAAAGCCATTATTATTATTATTTTTAATTTACTTTAAATACGCTTTATGATTATGACCCAGCTGATTCGTCTTCCAATAACATTGTAAGTTGCGTCTTATATTAATGCACTTTTATCTTTCTTTTTTTTTGTTTTTGCCATTGTATTTTTTATATTTATACACTTTAACATAAGTACCTGAAGTACGTCATGCTCACTCAAACGTTTCTTCGGCGGTGTCGTGTGAGGCGGGTCGTTACGTTCCCTAAAATATGGTTGAGCGAAGCGATGGCTGGTTCATGCGTCATGCTCGTGAACGGGTGCCGCCAGCGGAAATGGGTCTACTTCAGTCTGCTTGTCTTAACGTTGTGCTTAGAGATTAAATATTTTCATCTAAAATAAATTACTATCGACCTGTATGATGTACGTCACAACTTGCAGTACAGTAACCTTGTAATGCGAGAAATGTTAAATGTAAGTCCTTCCTTACGAGTTGAAAATTGTTTACGGTTAGGATAACCATAAAATGTAATATTATAATTAGTATTTTCTTTTGTGATGGAAATTGACCTTACTGATATGTTAAGCTCACTTTTCAATTTGACGACTCTGTATGAAATAAAACAGGGAGAAAAAAATAGCCCTTGACGAGTTTCTTGCCGGTTCTTCTCGTTACAAGGTCTCCCGCCGTAGGGTTTGTGAACCGATGGCGTAGCTTCTTTGACGTTCATAAGTGCTTGTAACAGCCTAGACTGAATAAATGATATTGAATTGAATTTTATGGCCGCTCTGAGCGGACTTCCCCTATACCTTAAAGTTGCTTTATACACCACCTGCATCTGTAGCACGTATAAAATATCAAGTATTCTCAATTCGAAAGTAAGCTTTTAATACCCGGAGGGAGCTAATGTTGTATGGAACTTCCCTTGGGTAATTATTATTTAAATTTGGAACGCCAAAATATCAAAACTTTTATCAAAAAATAGTTAAAAAAAAAACAAGGCTATTCAAGGCATAACTTCCTGGTCCAAGGAGATATTAACTATAAAATTGACATTTCAAAGAAACTTTACTCCTATGAAAAATATAAACATGGCTGTAAAGTGCGTTTCATCCCATATTCCCTTTTCCGTTAGGTTGGTACCCCTGTCGATTTCCGTCAAATGGTTAGGTTAATTGATTAGAATTTGACACAGATAGGATTCTGTGCTAAAATCATGCTCAAAATATTAGAAAGCGGTGAAAGAAAAATGGTTTTGGTATGATGTTTCTAACACATTCGCGCCTTCTTGACATACAGCGATACCAACCTAACGGAAATGGGAATATTCGATGAAACGCACTAAGTATATGTATCGGGGTAATATGTTCGCAGGGTTCCTAGCACCATGAAAACATTTGAAATTGGAATTGTGTGATATTGTGCACTCATTCAAATATAATGTAATAGCTATCTCTTTCATTTGAGTGCTTTTTTGTGTCTTTTGTCTTACTTAACAGTAAAACATGGTAAATCATCAAAAAAAACTAAATAGTAAATGAAAAAATCGGTGTTTTGATATTTTTTCGCGAAATGTTTTTTTCTTCATTCATTAGTTTTATAATTTATAATTTCTTTTTTATTTAACGTCGCAGTATAAAGTAGAGTATGCTCCTCGGGGATAAAAGTGTCTTAGCCTTGGGCAGACTTGAATCCTTCGCTTCTATGCTGCCCGTGACATAATACACTGCTTTATCCCCATAGTGCATAATCTACTATTCACGACTCTCGACGTCGAGGTTCAATAACGCAAATATTTGCTTTAGTGCTAAGCCAAAAGTAAAGTCATCCAATAGATCTTAGATCATTAAAGATCCGTAAAATGAAATGAAAAGTTAAAAAATTATCGCGAGACCGAAATAGGTACTCTGAGTTTAGATACTTAAATAAAAATATTGATGTAATTAAATAAACATCCGTATTTACAGAGATAATGTTCATTTAATATAAATAAAGCTGTAATTAACACTCAACACGGCGAAAGCTCACTATATGTGTTACACTATATGTGATAGGACCCAGGCAAATCTAAATATAAAGATCCACACCTGTAGTAATCATGGGAGGTCCACATGTTCTTGTCCAGAAATAGTCAAAGTAGCCAACACAAAATATCTTGGGGTCATGATTGACCAACGGTTATCCTGGCACCAACACGTGGAACTCATTATGAACAGGGTTAGGAAACTCATATGGTTCTTTAAAACTTTGTGTCATGTTGCAACACCGCAGTTACTGAATCAAATTTATCTTAGCTTAGTCCAATCTGTGTTAGTTAACGTACTGCATTGGTGTATGGGGAGGTGCAAATAAGTCAAAATTTCTTAATAAAAATTTCTTAATAAAAAGAATCACAAAGATCCTTAATAAAAACCATGTATTTTAAGCCTTTCAGATACCCAACCCTTGATTTGTACTCAGAAAGCGGTATTCTTACGGTTCGTAAACTGTATGTTTTGCAAATCATACTAAAACTACATAAGAAAATTACATACAACCCTAATATAGAAAATATGAGAAGAAAATTGGATGTTGCTCCTAGAGTAGATGTTACATCGGCATTCGCTAGAAGACAACAAGCTAAGCAATCTTCTTAGGTTTATAACTCTTTAAATAAATATGTAAATATATATCCTAAAACATATAACGAGTGCAAGAAAATTCTTATAGAGTGGCTAAAAACTAAGTCATACGATGAAATAGAAAACACGCGCGCGCGCACTACTCTTGATTATTTTTTATTTTTTATTATTTTGTTTTTTTTGTGATAATGAACTATTTAAAACTTTGATTTATAAAATATACTTGTAATTGTTAGTGCCTTGTCGGTAATTCTAGTAGCTAGTATTACACATTATCATTAATTAAGGAAGAGCGGGGTCCCCTGGCACAAGTATTACTAATACTTAAAAGGAGATCCTGAGCACTAGCTAAGTTTCATGTACATAGTTACTGAATAAATATTTTGTATTTTGTATTTTTTTTTTTAAATTAAATAAACATTCGGATTTACAGAGATACGAAATTTTCCGAATTTCGTGCATTACCTCCGCAAAACGCTATAATTGAAAAATATACAAAAAGACTAACCATCTCTTCAGTAAAAAGAGAAACAAGATAGTGATTGTGTTTGTGAATGATGACGTAAGACCCAAGTTCAATGTTTGAACGTTGTATTGTGTCGGGTGGTCGGTTATAGTGAGTGGTATCAAAACACGACGCGTGCGCAGCGCATCAAAAAATGTATCGTGTGCCAGCCAGCCGGTACAATCTGGTTACAACGGTGTTCAGCAAAAACTGATGAGGCCGCTGACCACGAAATTCGTGAGATACAGATGACAGAATCTCAAGCTGAACAAGAGCTTTTATTGCATACGTAATTAGAGCGAATTTGTTCTGCAATTGTCGAGTTTTATCAGTTATGTATAGTACATTTAAAAAGCGAGACAGTAGTACTTTCAAATAGGGGCGACGAAATCGTCTTAATATTTTTTATTTCAAGCACCAAGCACGGACATTTGAGACCAAATAAAATAAAAACATTTGCGTTGTCGACATAGTAAAAAGAAAAGTATTAAGAAATTGCAAAAAAGAGCACTTCAAATATAAATAAGATTTACAGAGACATGAGATAATATGGAAAGCAGATTAATTTTGACCTTGAGTCTGTATTTTATCATGAAACCTTTTGTCTTACATAAATAATGTATTCAGCGAGTAACATCGCAACACACCGTTTTAAACCAAAAATGTACTTTTTTTATGAGCGACGGGGCGGTTCTTAGCCTTCATCATACCTGATGGTAAGTATTGATAAGGCTAAAGATGGAAGCGAGCCTCTCCCGGAATCCTCAATCACAGAGGAACTGGCTATATTATCTCTAACTGCCGGAACACAACAATGCTGAAAACAATGTTATTATGGCGTCAGACTTAGATAAGATGGTGGTAGCTAGCCAGACGGACTTACAACAAGTACTACCACCAACCAAACCGAATACAATATGTACCCCCGCTGGGAATCGAACCCGGGACCCCTCGGTCTGATACCGGTGGTTGTACCACTAGACCACAGAGGCGGTTATATATATATATATAGAACAAGAAAGCAAAGTTACTTTTAGATATATGTCCGCAAGTTTTTTAGTATGAATGAAAAAGACAAAGGTGGCCTTGAAGTCAACCTAAACCCAAGTGGGTGGGTCACTAAAATAGCGTGAATACGAATACTACGATAGTAAAGGTATATACGCTACCAGCGTATAAGCTGCGGACTGATGCAATACCGTAAAGATTTTCGTTCAGTGTACTTCTGTAAGACGCCTTTCTATCGTTCACAATTCGCAAAGCATATATCTGACCTAAATGTCTTTAACTATCCTTCACTTAACAATGTTCTAACGGCACTCTTGAACAGGTTTCATCAGCCGAAGTTGAATTAGCTAACACTGTTTGAGATTAGATCGATAAGGTTAAAAACGGTGGCGCGTAGTCACGTTAAATTCTAATTAATTTTCCAGAAAATAAAAATCCTTTTATTTTTATTTTATTATTATTATTATTCGATGAATCGAGAGCTTAACATTCTTATTTAAAACATAATATGGAAACATGCAAGGCAATAGCAGAATCACACATAATAGCAACAAGGTACAATAAAAACCGGCCAAGTGCGAGTCGGACTCGCGCACGAAGGGTTCCGTACCATTATCTATAAAAACATAAAAATCACGTTCTTTGTATGGGAGCCCCTAACATATTTATTTTAATCTGCTTTTAAGTATTTGTTGTTAAAGCGGCAACAAAAAAACATCATCTGTGAACATCATGTGTGTCAGACGGACATAGACGGACGGACGGACAAACAGCGAAGTCTTAATATTAGGGTTTCGTTTTACCCTTTGGGTACAGAACCCTAAAAATTAGCTAAATTAGTAGTAATAACTAGGTATAAGAAAATTTTCAAATTATATTAGCACACTATGCAAAACACAAAAGATTTAATATAAACAGAGAGTTAAGGTTGCCTTACCTATTCGTCTAGACAAAAAAAAATGTTCTTATTCCGTTTTTGTAATGCCTTATGTCAGAACAAACTCTATGAAAATATTTTTTTTTTCTAATCGATGCAGCATATTCAACAGCTCATTTCTTTCAGGCTTTCCACTATATATATGTCTATTACTGTAACTTTTTGTACCTTATAATATATTTATAACTAGAAATTGTTACTACGTAATTCCACCACAACGAGAAACAAATGACTCTTTAAAAATCTTTCACTCAACGCACCATGACTCTTTCAAACTTCTTTTGTATTTTAAATTGCATCTCTTATCCTTAGAACGTCTACTAAAAAAAAAGAAGAAGTTCATAGAAAATAACTGTTATAATTAATAAAATTATTATTATTTTCACACATTCACTGCCGAACACTCAGATCCGAGTGGAATATTTTAGATGACAATTTTATATTAAGCCCTTGGCAGTGAAGGGTTACACCAATTTGGGTACACCAAATGCTCCAAGATAGACCGACTGTCTGGTGAAGGTCACGAGAACTCGCTGCGGGCAAAACAGGACCGGTCTTCGTGGAAAGCCTTGTGGGAGAGTTAAGGCCAGCATTGGCGTCATGCTGCTGATATAATCATGAAGGACAAAAAACAAATACACCCAAGTTATGGACCCCTGCATAGGGTGAAAAGATATTGTTACCATCGGGTTATTCGTGTCAAATAAGTATTACGATAATGCCGCATAAGTTACGAGAGAACTAAATTCGTTGAATTCTTATTCTTACAGCCTAAAAAGTTGCATCAAAATTCATATCACGAATTTATTAAAAGTATAGACGTAATTTGCTTGTCAAAGAAATTTTATTTTGGTGCAACTTGCAACAAGCCATTAGAGACATTTCTTGGAAAAAATTACATAGGTCTTCTTCATAGCTATTCTCTCAATTTTCTACATGAACCAAACCAGGAATCGAACTGAGTAATTCAGACATGATGTCGCCACGGACATACCCCAAGCTTCGTTACCATGACAACTTTTTCATAAGCAAATATACCACGTCAATACAAAGATAGATGACTCTACAAATCGATCTCTATTCGGATATTTTAACAAAAACAAGGTAGTACCTATAAGTTAATACTTGATATTATAAGCAGTTTTAGATAATTAATAAGCAAGCCGATCGAACAAACATTTTGCCAGAAATATTAAAGCGGATTAATTTTTGATGATCTTCATTGATTCAATATCCATATTTCGCGGAACGTATAGAAATAACTTATAATAACAACCCTTCAATTCAGCAACAAACAGCAGGATGAAGGTAAAAAAGCTTACTAAATCTGATAAGAAGAGATCATTGAGTCTGGCAGTATATTATTTCGTGGAAATATTCAAAAAAACAAATACTCGTATAATATTGAAAGGTATTTATTTAGTTATTTTTGCCGCCTGGTAGTAAGTATATTAATTTCGTGGAAAGATACAATAGTTATTTGTTATGCAAGGCTGGAAAGTTGGTTATTTAGCGGCAAGTTACCTCTATTGAAAGCTGAGCAAGTGAAGGATTCTAGGATTTGGTTGGATGGAAAGATTGAATCCTGAGCGAAGCGAGGATTTCAAAGGTACAAGACGCAAAAACTTTTCTGCCGAGCGCAACACACAATTTTTCACCCCACAACAGCGAGGAACATTTTATGGTTGTTTCCGCGGTCAACATCCGGTAAAAAATTCTTTAAACATAAAGTTTAATCTAAATATACCTTATTCTCGTTGTTTTAATGATATAAAAAACTAAAATAATAAACATGGCAGTATTAGAGTTAAGACAAAGACAATTAAGGCTCTAGACAGACGGACTGCAATTCAACTGCAATCCGACTGCCAAATTGCAGTTCCGATGCAGGTTGAATGCAGTTGGCAAGGCTGCAATGAAACTGCAAGCCAACTGCCGATCGACCAGCAGTTTGTGTGCAGTCGTCGTGCAGTTACACCGGATGCACCTGCACGTTGACGGGCAGTTAGCTTGCAGTTTCATTCCAGTCGTGCCAACTGCATTTAAACTGCATCGGAACTGCATCTGGCAATCGGGATTGCAGTTGAATTGCAGTCCGTCTGTCTAGAGCCTTAGAAATAAAGATTTATGCGACGTTCCGAAATCCAAGCATAGGTTGTGAAATCTCACCCAGCCTAATATAAAATTATTATAACAAATAGTTTATTCTTATTGTTATTGTTTTTATGATTCAATGAACTAAAATAATATAATTAAACCAAAACGGAGTATTATAATTAATTTAAAGCTATTTAAAATAAAAATCAAATATAACAAAAAAGTCAATAGTGCGATTCGGAATATTTAGGTATTAAAATTAAAAAAGTACTTTGCCGCGCTAGGCCGCAAAAGCGATTTTCTACGCCTTAACTGATTGACAAAACCTCCTTTTCAGAGCGTGTGAGGTGAAAATAAACAAATACTCCTATACTATTGAAAGGTATTTAGTTATTTTTGCCACATGAATTTGAGAGATTATCTTCTTGGAAACAACCCTATCAATTTGGGTTATTGTTTTCAAATTCAGGTTAGTAATTGCCAGGTAATAAAAGAAAATTTTTGGAACATTCACCGAAAATGTCCAAAATTGGTGAATATCCGTACAAAAACTACGTCCTAAAACAAACCTGATGAAATTTAATTGTTAATTAAAAACGTTTTTACAAATTATCTCAATCGTACAAACTTTTTTCTAACATTGATAAAACAGTCTACGAAATGGGAAACGCCTAAAGCGCTTCCGAATCGTAACACAGTTCCTAATGAAAATTGATTTTTCGTAGGTAGCGAAGGCCATTTCCAACGCTGTCATAGGGGAATTATCATCATCAATACAATAACGCGCTACTCTATCTATACTCTCATAAAATATATAAACTGATGATAATATCGTCAAGTTCTTGTCTAGAAAAAGATATCGTGATATTGATAGTGAAACACCCACCATGGTTTTGTGTTGCACGCTCTCGCGTACAGACAGACATACGTATAATAACTATAACGGCAAGCAACGTAGTGGTGTGACGCAACAGTCGCGGCCGCTTGCAGTACGGGCGACGTCGAACGCGAACCGTCGGCATCCCTCATTCTGATTTTAACCCGCGCAGCGAACGGTGATGCGATATTCGCTATAAATACACGTGGCTTGTGCTTTCGTCACATAACCTATAACCTCCGCCTGACAACTCAACGCACGAGGTGAGTACATTTTTTATTGCCCCGTCTTGGAGTTAAACGATATAACACGCATTCTATCTCATTAAATTGAAACGTGAAATTTTTTTCATGAACCACGAACTGCCCAGTCATTTTACATGTTAGGCGAGTGTTTTCTTTCATCACGCTATTTATAATTTCAGTACTCAAAACCTACTGAACTATTAAGATTGTGTTTGTCGCGCTTTATCTGTGTTATTTTTTTCTATAATATGTGCGCGAAAATGATAACGATATCGTGTAGTTATGACAAACTTCAGTACTGTTTACTTGATATGCGGCAGTCTTTGCGACCGGTTCTGTGTTAATGCCACATGTCTGCGTTATTTATGTCTGGACGTACCTGCGCACCAACCCTCAAATAGCCAGACAATGGAAGAATTCCCTACCTGTTAAAATGTAAAGCTGAATATCGTACGGTTCTATATTTTTTTCTAGAGCAGTACCTATTCCAAACAATTCGGGAATACAATTTTATTGCAATGCGAGTTATTGAATGTAGAGTTTTATGACAATTGTAATAGAAACATAGTTAACTAGTAGACTCTCGAGTTGTTCCCGACTGAGAATTTATCGATTTTGTCTAGTATTTTTCTTTTAAAAATCATATGAGAAAGCATTCCAAATCCAAAATTCAAAAATCAAAAATTATATAATTTCCCGGATAAAGTCGAGTGGATTAACTATAACTATGTTTAAATAGAAAACACAATTTAAGATATTATAGCTTTAACCTATTTTCGTTTGACCTCAGCAACGATCGAACACTGCATTTTTAATTCTGACCTACATACCTACATAGATCCCATGACAATTGTAGTGTGAATTATTCGCAATTAAACTATTAACAAAAATTTGTGGATGCCTTGTTGCGTAATATTTAAAAGTATGTATAACTTTTTTGTTCCCTTGACGGCGAATATCGTAAATACTCGTATTTATGTAAGCGATATCTTGCAAGTCATTCTTAGAAGCTAATTCTAAGTTGGACATTTGTATATCTTACTTATCATGCGAATTTTATTAGTAGGTAATATAATAACAACTACCAATAATAATTATACTCAACATAACACAATTTATTTCTTAATTCATTTTAATTTAACACTTCAATAGTTAAGTATATTTATTTATTACGACTTCCCGAAAAAAGGAAAGTCGATAAATATATTTTTATGGTCTACGGGTAGTCTCTTAGCTTTCATCATACAGCTGATGTAGTATTGACAAGGCTGAAGATGAAAGCGAGCCTCTCCCGGAATCCTCAATCACAATATTTTTTATTACCTTCATACAATTGTTATCTACGTAACAATATATCGAGTCAATGACACTGTCCTGTCTTTTGACGAAAGAATTTCTCAAAAAAGGAGGAATCATAAAACTGAAAAAAACAACTTCTTTTAGGTAAATAATGTTTGGAAGATTACAATCACCGTGGGTAGAAATAACTTCTTATTTTTAATGAAAAATTAAAATGTGGCATATAATAATAAAACTGGGCAAGAGAAATCCTATTTGTAAGTGATATTTAGTAAATTTTATGTTATTTAACGCCAACGCGAGCTTCTAACAGCGTTGCTATAAACCTCTGTGGATTTTTACGCTGTTAATTTTCAACTATTGTAAAATTATTATTATACGGTAATAAATGAAAAAAAAATATATACATACTCGTAAGTCCTTAATCAGCATCTCTTTTTCATACTAGTAAAGTTAAGCATTCTCCAAAGAAATTGTATGTATTAACAGTAACTTTTCTTCGTAACTATACTATACGTTGGTAACTTGAGTGTATGAGTATAACCTACTAATTAAGGGGTCATTGACATCAAACGAGGTATAGACACCGAGTACGTATGTACAATGTTAATTTATTAACTCGATGTACAACTCGTAACCATAGTCGCGCGCTTAGAAGCGCTTTGTACGCAGACGAGAAATATCAACCAGCCCCCTAATTGTCTAATTTCAAAATCTATCACAATCTCTTTCAAAGATATTGTTATTGTGATAGTGATTTATAAAATTGTGTAACTTAAAGTCGCAATCCCTTTCGAAACGAATGATGTTTTATATGACACTTCTCAATACTTAATAGTACAGTAGAACGGAGCTGGCGGAATGAGTCGTTTAGCTCAATAGCTCACTCTCTCTTTCTTTCCCTTTATACGATTTTTCATTCGCGTTGTCAAAACTGCCCCCTAATTGTCTAATTTAAAATCTATCACAATCCCTTTCAGAGGTATTGTGATTGTGATATTTTCGTCTGTCATATTGCTTAGACAGTTCAATTTCGTTTATTCCATACCTTTTAAAACGGCGCGTTCCGATCACAATCCCTTTCAAATTCGTCAAATAGTGACGGCCAGAATAACTTTCAAATTACGAATTGAAAGGGATTGCGATAGATTTAAAATTAGACAATTAGCCCCCTGTTTTGTTAAACATATTTGCCTAATATAATACCTATATGTCCTTGCACATGTATACGTAACTCGGTAGAGTCGGTAGGTATAGCTTCCATTTTTGTTAACGAAGACGTAAAACTGTAAACTCACGTCAATGAATACTACGCAGTTATATTATTTACGTTACAAGAGGTTACCGGTTACCTACATGTAGTATTTTTCATTATCATCATCAGTCTTTTAATGTCCCTACTGATGGGCCACACACTTACATTTGGATGGATAAGGAGAATGGACCATGACCCACGGCCTAACGATTTACGATTTGATATATAGTTGGAGCTAACTTAACTACAGAGTACGGAGGAGCTTGAGACAATAAATTTTTGGTCACCCATCCCATGACCGACCATTGCGAAAGTTGCTTAATTATATTGCTAATATAACCGAAAACCATGACGGAGAAACCGCTTCTTCTAGTAAAAAGTTAGTAAAAAGTTCTACAATAAATCTTTAGTAATCATCTTGTTCACCACGATTGACCTGCTTGCTATAGACACCGACTTCCTAGAAATGTTTTCATAAGCCATAGATAATAATATAAGATACTATTTCGGTGGACAAAAATGGTACGTTTTATTCAAACAATCGTCCACTGAATTTATGCTTAATAGTTAACTTGATCGCAAATGACGTCTGAAGCTGGTTTATTATAATGTATCGTGACTGACCTATAACGAGATAGACGGTACAAGTGTACCTACCGTGCGTGCCAAAAGTTTGATCCACGGTCAAAGTTACTCCGACGACGACCTAAGTCAGTCCGATGAAAGACCGAAGAGTCCAATGCCGTGAAATACGCGTCACTCGGAACCGAAAATGGTTAATTGTGCAGACTGTGCAGTGTTTTCTCGCAATAGCTCGTCAATAACATTTACACATTACTAAATCTCGGTCGTGACGTGACGTCTTCGTAGGTACGAAAAATTCGACACGCTAGGAACGTAAAAGAGCGCTTCAAAATGTACTAGTACCTAGCGGCTAGGTTATCGTACAGTTTGAAACGCTCTTTACGTCTATCTCTATATAGGTATGTAAGTATCGTATATAGGTGTTTACTCACCATCATTATACCATGTTTTTTGCAAATAAAATATCATTTATCATTTTTGGTCTGGAACACGCTATTATCATAGCTTTTGTCTTGGTCTTTCTTTAAGTTGATTTCCTCTAAAGACAAACCAAGAAGTATGGGCTTTTTCTATGGAGGCTGGCCTCGTCCAAATCCGTAGTATGAGACGCCATTTTGTGTTTTTTCTAAATGAAGTCGCACGATAATACCTATATACTTAAATAAACAAGGGACACACAGATGAACTAAAAGTGTTATGACATATGATATAAAATGCCCTAAAGTGTCTAGGCAGTAGTCAATAGAGTTGTGTCATTAGCTGTACCCAGCTTACATTGCAATGCGACGTAATAAGTAGGTATATAAAGAAATTATAAGTAGCTTTCTTGGGTCAGGACCCTCACGGTTGACCCCCGAACACTACAAAGTTTCATCACAATCTACAATACAAGCGTTGATTTTTATTTACTTTATATAGATACCTATGACTGTAAAAATCCAATCATTGAATCACTACACCTTTATCGGTTGTCTGAATTCAGTCAGTAGGTACCGTAGATAAAATACACTCACCGGCACATCTAACCGCCCACCCCGTAATTTTCATAGAAACATGCTCACTTTGCGACTTTATACATAAAAAATTACAATATACTCGTATTTCTTCAAAGATCTGTATTCTAATGTTTAGGTTAAGCATTCGACTGTCCAGTTAGCATTTTGAATGCCGGTGTTTTTATGATCCGGTGAGTTTACTCACCGGAACATCAACTACTTATGACTAATCTATGTAAATGACTTTTCATAGGCTACGTTTTGCAAACGTCATGCTTAATTAAAATTTTATAAAACGTGAACAGCTCGTTACTAATATTGCCGACTAAACTGCCTAATTCTCAAAAACTACAAATGTAAATCTACGAGCGCTTCGATATTTCGAGATACTCAAATAGTTTAAAACAAAACTGCCGACGTGTGGTAATGTCACAGGAGCTCCGCGAAATCCGTGGACTACGAAGTATTTTGATTATTTATTTTTATTTAAGTCTTTTTGTAGTCGATTCTAATTTTATTTATTCATAATAAATAGCTATAGGCTTGTGGTATACGAATAAAATAACCAAGCACTTATACGGATATATATTTTTGTTTTAGAATAACACCGGAATATCGGAGGCCCGCTTTCATTGATGTAGAGATCGTCAATGAAAGCGGGCTTCCGATATTTCACATGAAGTCAAGAAAGGGCAATGCCTAGCTTTGGCGCCTATCCGAAAATGGCTGCACACCATTCTGGCCTTATTAAATGGATATAGTATTTAAGGTCGAACAATAGTTACTGAGGCAGCACATTTCTAAACCGTATCCGTTACGAGATAAATGCACCTATTCATCACTATTTTCTAGATTAAGGTTAAAAATAAGTAAATTTTTGCAATTTTATCTGGCTTATATGAGTGTTAGATCATTTTTACAATATATTATATGATAATAATGTATAAGAAATAAATAATAGTGATAATTATTATACGAGTACCTTACTTTTCGGGGGGAGACGGCGGCATTTCGCTACCGTCCTAGAACCTAATGAGGTGATTATTAAATATATTGTTAATATTGTTTGAAATAGTATTATTATTTAATACATTGTATAAATAATAATATTTCATTGGTATAAGTTGATAAAACCGCAAAAATTTAGTTATTTCCAGCTTAAATATCTGAAATAATAGTGATGAAGAGGTGCATTTATCACAATGGTTTAGAAATGTGCTGTCTCAATATAGTTACTGCAGTTACGTGTTGTTCGTACATTATATACTCTATCGATTGAACAAGGTTTGAATCGTGTGCAGGGATTTTCGAAATCCCTACATACATTTGTGGCCTTGCGCTTTTAGGTCTCATGTAGAAGTATTTTTGGTTTTTAGTTGATATTCATAAGAACAGAGTTTGTTATTAGTTTTTGTTGATTATATTTATAAAATAATTGATTACATATAAGATTTGAACACTAATAATATTAAAATTAGCTCAGATTTTTCTCATTTATTGGCATACACCAGTACTCCATGCGACCAATCACGTAACTTTTTACTACGCGACAACTTCAAGGTTAACGGATATTGATACGGTGATGATACTCTTAATATAAATAACATTGACTCATGCATGTGTACCCACAGGAACCTACCATATAAATATAACACAATAGTTTTATTTCCTTACTGAATTTGTACTTGCAACCTGTCAAGACGAAAGATTTTGACGATTTGTATGGCACAGCGGTAGGGCTACCTGCCTCCTGCGCGGAGGTCCCGGGTTCAATTCCCGGATAAGACAAATATTTGTATACATGAACGAACAAATCTATTAGTCTTGGTCTAGGTTTTTTAATTTGTATATTATGTAGCTATATAGTGCTGACGCAATATTGGTAAGTAAATTCCCTAACAAATTTTTAATTGTTCATTTTCTATGGAGTTTAGAACTGTGTCAGTGTCAGTGAAGCAGAGTTTGCTTTTAATTTTTTGAATGCAAGAATACTTACTTAAACCAAATTCCATAGGAAATAAAAGAAACAAATAAAAAAAAAAATCAGGGAATTCACTTAGCATATTGCCCTTTTTAGACCCACTGATCTAAATATTTTAAATTTTAAATGGTGTTTTTTTTTTAATAAATCAGCATAACTTTCTATTCAATGCTCATGCATCGAAGTTCATATTCGTAAGAAAGAAAAAAACCAATTGAGCGATTTTACATTCTTTCAATAGTAAAATTACCTTTTAGTGGGTCTACTTTACAATAATAAAGCATAATCAGTTCTGTTATTTATAGTATTTTCATTTAATTCTTTGTAAACGTAATGCGATTTCATGTGATGTATTTCATTAATAGGTTTCGAGTTTATGAATGTGCTGATAATAAGAACCGATGTTTTCTAGCATAGCCCGGTGTTATTATCTGAAACCAATTAATATTAGATTACACGCCGCTATTTGTGAGAAAACAACTCTAATGACGGCTAATTAATGTAATAATACGGAGAAGAATAGTCCACGTTATTTTAATAGGCCCAAAATATTTGGTAGACAATATGAATTCTCATCTCTCTTGATATTGTATTTTCATTATTCAAAATATTATAATCCGTAGAAGGAGCCTCGAAAACAGGTTCGCAATTCTGCTAGCAGATAGTAATCGTAATTCAACTGTGTTTCATACAAATTACAATTAGTTTGTAGTGCTATAATTGAAACACAAATTAACAAATGTTAGCGGAATTGAACCTGGTACGTTACTATGACGACGTGAAGAAATTAAATAAAGAATCCCACAAAGCGAAATAAATGGACTGCTTCTGTGATCCGCGCAAAGGCCTGACGACGCGTGACCTTACCACTTACCTTTTTTTAACCTCTTTCTTAAGTTCTGTAAGAAAAACGTGAAATAAATCTTTTAAAATCTGCAAGATGCAATCCTATGTAGGTTCCTAATATTATTATTATGCGAAAGTGTGTTTCCTTCCTTCACGTCCTAACTAGGCAACCAATCGACTTCATTTTTGGCATAGAATTAGTTAAAAGGACGGATAGTAACATAGGCTACTTTTTATCCCGATATTCCCACGGGAACGTAGTACGGGATAAAAATCAACAATATCCTTTGGTTAGATGTTATAATGAAGGTTGTTAAGAATGTAATTATCAATAAGTTCAAATATTATTAATTAAAACAAACATTTTGTACCGAGTAAAGTAATTAAGTTTTATATTTTTAATCTTATTAACAGTATCTTTGTACTTATTAGATAATGTTGTTTAAATATCGCATTGGTGACATTATCTCTTTGACATCGTTTATTTTTTGGATAGTATCAGCTTAGGGTAAGGAAATCATGTTACCATTTTAAGAGGCCCACGGCACGTCAGTCTCCCATACAAGCGTAATACCAAAATAATAAAAAATTTGAGCATGATTGTACTTGTTTAGGATTGGATTTGGATTAAGACAGTATTAATGTAGGTTTCTATTGATAAAATAATCCATAATATCTACCTAATAAAAAAATAATGCCAACCACATTTTTTTCATACAAAACTGCAATTTACATTTATTTTTAATTAGTAAAGTATTTAGGATATTTTTTTTATGTAAACCTAAATAAATACTACCTTAATCCGAATAAAATCACAAGTACAGAAAATAAAGCTCTTCCTTCAAATAATTTTGGTTTTACGTTAGTATAAGGAGCTGCCCTGTCGACGGCCTCTTAAAAGACTGAAATGAGAGTAGAGACCAATCGTAAATCTATGGCCGCTAGTAAAACTATAATCAATACAATATTATTGTTATTTTCTCTGACTATTGGTCGCCCTGTTTAACAAAAAGGCGCGAACGCGTTAGAATCGTCATTCTAAAACCATTTTTCTTTCACTATGTTGGCCATGACACAGAAACCAAAACTTAAAAACTCCTCTGAGAAGTCTTATCTTAAATTAACTTACCTTCTTAGCAGATTTTAACAGTGGTACAATCGGGGAACTTCCCGGTTGACCAGTAGTTTTTTTGGAAAACGTTTTCTCGGTGATATACATATTAATATTCTATTAGTTGTGATATAAACGTTTTTTTAATACTTATTACATTTTTAAATACTTACACCTCTTTAAAAAATCTCTACCGGTCGACCGGGAATCTCCCCGACTGTACCTACCAACATAGCGACAAAGGAAATAAACGATAAAACGTATTTTACTAGAACGCCAAGCCTGTCAGTGTTTTCTCATAACGTGTCACTTTCACAAATCACTCATTTCATTGCACTTGGTGAGACGAGACGCGGCGACCCACTTTGTCCTGAGGACAAGTGATACTCACTCAACATTCAGCGTATCACAACACAACCGCTTGAAAATCGATAGCTCGGAAAATTTCATTGGTTCTTGACAAATGACAAAATATGGAGCAAAATATAAGGTTATCAATATCATAATTAAATAAGTAATTATATAGTGTTAACACTAAAATCGCAACAATAGGTCGAATACTAAAAATAATGAAGTAATTAGTGGCATAATTTTACAAAAAATTTACCTTCGACGTCACGCTTATACAAAAAAACTGTTGAACAGTACCTTTTATTTAAATTACTTAACGAACAAAAACATCTAGTTAACATAATAATAAAATTTCAATCATCAACATAGCTTGGCCGTTCATACATTATTAAACAGGTATTTAGGACAAATCGTTCAAATAGAGCGTGCTTACTGAATTAGCCTATGGGTGGTCAGCTGATTAGAGTGAATTAGTGATCAGCATGAAAATTACCTTTTTCCTTTTTTACCTTGACGTAAGCATATGGGTGCTTCAGTACTAACAATCCATTAATGCACATACATTCTTTGAAAATTAGTTACCAGCAAAACAATGGAAAAGAAATAAATAATACTTATTTTATTTGTAAGTTGACGGGTAAACACAGCATTAAGAGCCTTCATAAATCAAGAACTCCTAACGAGATATTAAAATTAATATTTTTTTGTAATAATGCAAGTCCTATAAAATATACAGAAGCAAAAATACGCACACAATACAAAAGTCAACAGCCAGCTTATCATAGGTACTGTACATATAATTATATTAGTATCATGTATTTTTATATAAATAAATGTAGGAGATTTAACTAAGTTAAAATTTTTCCTGTGTTCAATTTCCTGACTTCTATGCACCACTGAAATTTCAGCTCCTATATTTTAAAAATTATCAAGTTTCTTCCTCTCTCTTCCGAAATCACAAAATGGCAGTGGGTGTGGGATCAGGACGCTGGAGCTCTACTTTTGAATCGCTCGTATGACTTAAGTCACACGCATGCGACTTAAGTCACGCGTCGCACGCTTGTTTCGCTCGACTGCAACGAGTGGGTGAGGGCACTCGTTGCGGTCGAGCGATTTAAAAAATACGGAAATTCTTATGTCGAACGATAATCAGTAGAAACGAAGCGGTCGACGCGCAACGAGTTAATCAAAAATAGAGCTCCTGTAACTTTTAATCACTCGTCTCGCGAGTGACAAGGCGAACAGGATGGCGATCAGGCGATTTGCGACCTTGCATGTGTAGACATGGCTCGCTTTTCACTTTACTCCTAGCGTGCTCGCGTTGGGAGGCGGTATTACAGGCAAAAAGCGAAGCATTGTATATACGTATATAGGTCGCTATAATACGGAAACTCAAACGTCGCACGAAAATCAGCAGAAACCTCGAGACGAGTGAATCAAAAATAGAGCTCCTGCTCTTTCTCGGCGCTCTATTTTTTATTTCACAACATCATACAAATCAAATCATCGGGTTCTGAAATAAATGGCTTAAGCATTAGAGCTACTTGTAGGACTTCCATTTAATTAACTCGTTTCATAGCATAAAATACTAGCTTCCTTCGGCGGTTTCAGCCGCGTGGTTCCGGTCGTGGAATGTTACTCTCCGTCCTTCAACGAACTCTATGCCAAAAATCAAATCGATTGGTTCCTTAGTTAGGGCATGACGGAAGGACAAACAAACACACTTTCGCATGTATAATATTAGTTAGGATTAGGACACATTGACTGAACTGTGATTTAAAAATCAAATAACAACTTTCGGGCTAAGCAAAAATGGAGACATGCTGATTGCAAAATATCATTGCAAACTGTTTTAATTTATAACTTTACATTCATTTCATTAATAATCAGTAGGCCTTGCACGAATAACTTTCGAGTTAGTATCGAGAAAGTAAAGTAAAAAAATGTATGAGATATTGAGCAGCGTTCCTACCGGACGTAAACGGAACTACATTTTCCTATACATTTTTTGACATTACGTGCTCGATACTTACTCGATACTATTTCGATAGTTGTTCGTGCTAACTCTGATAAAGGCCTAGTGCGAGTTTGCAAAAGCCCAACGTTACCATCCCGTGAGAGTAAAATTTTGACAGATAACCCTAATGCAAAGGGAATAAGGTTAAGAATTAAACTCTATTCGCAAACTTCGGCGTAAGCGAGTAAGGCGAGGAAACTCACACTAAGCACTCTGATGTGGGCGAACAATTGCTATGAGTACCTGGGTGTGACAAAATAGTTGTGTTTAAAATTAACATAACAATAGAAGTAAATTATTATTTTTAACGTCAAATGTCACGTAACAGGAAAATACAGTAGTTAGTTCATGTATCTTGATTGTTATAATTTAACCGTTATAACTCTTTAGAAGAATAAAATTTGAATTGCTTGATAAAATGGTAAATTAAGGTTGAAGCACTAATTTTGTGTGTAAAAACACATTTATTGATATTATTTTTTCATGACGAAGACTCTTTGTATAACTACAACTGCACTTGAAGTTAGGTAAAATTCCATGGTGCCATATTGTAAAAGAATAAATACAGTTAAATAAAACATTATTTACTTAGTAGAACATTATGTCTCCACATAATAAGTTTTTCAATAAAAGACTTATATAACCTAAGTTTCAAAAAACGCTAAAGTATGTTCTTTTTACCATCTCAAAAACTTTATACTTTTTTAATGCAATTACCGTTCCTACATAGATGATACACCTACCTTAACTTAAAGTTAAAAAACGAATTATTTACATGCTCCAAATAAAGTAAAGAGCGTCAAGTAAAATCCAATTTAGCCTTTTGTGTCACTTACACCGCACTTTTTATTTTATATTTTTGCGCCAAATCTATTTTGAATCGTATAACAAAGAGCATGATACGGAAGGTAACGGTAACAAAGAAAGTTTTGAATTTATAGCTATATCGGGCGAGCGACGACGCGACGTGCCAAAACACTTGAACGTGCGTACTCAACGATGTTTATAAAGGAAAAATCGTTTGCCCTTTGAAACCATTTAATTCTGTATTTATTCTTTAAATTACATATACCTACTTGTGTTGTTTAAAAAGAATATTCTATGAAAAGTACTTTCGGCTTAGGTGAAGTACATACTGATATATCTGAAACATGCAAATTCTCCGGTTTTAGTTATTTCTTACGAACTCATTGTAATTCCAATGGTGATTAGCAAACATAAAGAAACATCTTTACTTAGAAAATAGTCTATTCAACGTAAAATAACCTTGCGTATGTTTTAATAACATACGTAAACATAATAACTTGCGTATCCACCACGTCATAAAAACACTTGTGTTGTAATAAATTTTACATTATAATGACATCTATTGTAAAAACATTGTCTTTATTTTATACTTTATAATTACGTTTACAGCTGTTTAACAAAGTGCACAGATATCATTGTAATATAATTTATAATATTAATATGGTGCATTGTTCTGACCGTTGCGTCAAGAAAGAAAATAGCTTTTTTAATCTACAAACATTGTTAGAATTACTGCCGGAATTTAGGTATTTGACATCAGTTGAAAATTAAATAGATTTAACTGCTTTAGGTACAAGTAGGTAGGTACCTCTTGCTTGTTTTGTTAACAATAGGTCACACTGTTGAACCATCCTTCTTATTTTATTGTTGTTATCGCTGCGTTACTTTTGTCTTAATTAAAAAACGATCATTCCGACTCCGGAGTGCGGAATAGGTAAAATTATTATTTTTCACCTCACACGCTCTGAAAAGGAAGTTTTGTCAATCAATTTAGGCGTAGCAAATCGCTTTTTGCGGCCTAGCGCGGCAAAGTACTTTTTTAATTTAATACCTAACAATATGTCATAATGTGTTCCGAATCGCACTATTGTCTTTTTTGTTATATTTGATTCTTAATTTAAATAGCTTTAAATTAATTATAATACTCCGTTTTAGTTTAATTATATTATTTTAGTTCATTGAATCATAAAAACAATAACAATAAGATTATTAAGTCTTGTACCTCATGTCAATGTCAACATTTACGCAATAGTTTTTATTCTTATTAATAAGTAACAATATAATCCTACTTTAAATAACTTTGAATTAACTATAATACTCCCTTTTTAATTATTTTAGTTTTTTATATCATTAAAACAACGAGAATAAGGTATATTTAGATTAAACTTTATGTTTAAAGAATTTTTTACCGGAAGTTGACCGCGGAAACAACCTTATAATGTTCCTCGCTGTTGTGAGGTGAAACATTGTGTGTTGCGCTCGGCAGAAAAGTTTTTAGCGTCTCGTACCTTTGAAATCCTCGCTTCGCTCAGGATTCAATCTTTGAACCACTCGCTACGCTCGTGATTCAATCCTAGAATCCTTCACTTACTCGGATTGCAATAGAGGTAACTCGCCGCTAAATAACCAACTTTCCAGCCTTGCATAACAAATAACTATTACTTTCGTAAACGCCTTCAAAAAAGAAGGAGGTTATCAATTTATCGCGTATATTTTTTTATGTATTGACCGATTGTAATGATTCAAGTGTTATAACATTGAGTTTCTTCCCAAGTCCCATTTGTTGAGATTTTGATTTTGAATCGGTTTAGTAGTTTTCAGGAAATCTTAAAAATACTATCGTTATCAAACGGTTTGACTCAAACCCGTTTATTTCGGGACTTATTGTATGTTTTAAAATGATGAAATAAAAAACTTTTTATAAAAGAAACCGAAAAGTTTTGAAGGGAAATCTTCTTTAGCGGCGTTGTGCATATCAGAGTAAAAAATTTTTGGGATGGGTAAAAAATGTTAAAGTCGCGTCAGAACACGTGACCTGATCGAAAATTTGTAAGATGGAGGGAGAGTAGAGCGCCGGCGGGCGTGGCGTAGGAGAGGAAGTAATATACCCCTCTCTTTCTACCGCGCGGCGAAAATGTATGCCTACTCCTGCTGTTTCGTTTAAGCGGTTTTCACTTCTGCTGGCACTCCACACGTTGTTTTTTTTTATTTTACCGACATTCATTTCATGAAATTAATTATTTAAAGTAGCACTTATGCCATATATTAAAAATGTACATGGTATGTACTAGAAATAAAAATTATTGCCGTCCCGGTAAAGCAGATATAGACTTATTGTTTTTCTTTTCTAGTGTGAAATTTATCGTGTGCAATCTTTACGGAACTTCTAAATAATGACTGAAGAAGAAATTCTACTACCGAACCGAAAAGTGTGAAGAAAAGGTCGAATTTTATATGTTAGCGTATCTTATAAGGATAAATAAATAAATACTTGGCGGAACTAGCAATCTTTTAATCTCATGTGGAGCCAAGACTCTAGTTTCTAACTCTATTCTACTACTTCACACAAACTCTATTCCTTAGTCAAAAATTCACTGTTCATTACTTTTCAGTCACATAATATAACAATAGGTTGTTCTTGTAGTAACGAAACGGCCAAGCTACATATTTTTAACAAAGGTTTAAAACTTGTGAGGGTAGCGCTTGTAGAGTTAGTGCGTGTAGAATTTGAAGCTTACTTAGCTCTACATGAGATCTGTAGGCTTATTACGAGTGTGGCAAACTCGACATTACAGTAAACGTTAATGTAAAATGTAGCTCTGTCTCTTTCATATTTAGGGACTGTTTTACCGACATGAGCAGTGTATCCGATAGTCTACACTTACGAGTCCTGTAAATGTCATGTTTAGCAAACTCGTAATAGAGGTACTGTAGGCTTATTACGAGTTTGGCAAACTCGACGTTACAGTAAACGTTAATGTAAAATGTAGCTCTGTCTCTTTCATATTTAGCGACTGTTTTACCGACATGATCAGTGTATCCGATAGTCTACACTCACGAGTCCTGTAAATGTCATGTTTAGCAAACTCGTAATAGAGGTACTGTAGGCTTATTACGAGTGTGGCAAACTCGACGTTACAGTAAACGTTAATGTAAAATGTAGCTCTGTCTCTTTCATATTTAGGGACTGTTTTACCGACATGAGCAGTGTATCCGATAGTCTACACTCACGAGTCCTGTAAATGTCATGTTTAGCAAACTCGTAATAGAGGTACTGTAGGCTTATTACGAGTTTGGCAAACTCGACGTTACAGTAAACGTTAATGTAAAATGTAGCTCTGTCTCTTTCATATTTAGCGACTGTTTTACCGACATGATCAGTGTATCCGATAGTCTACACTCACGAGTCCTGTAAATGTCATGTTTAGCAAACTCGTAATAGAGGTACTGTAGGCTTATTACGAGTGTGGCAAACTCGACGTTACAGTAAACGTTAATGTAAAATGTAGCTCTGTCTCTTTCATATTTAGGGACTGTTTTACCGACATGAGCAGTGTATCCGATAGTCTACACTCACGAGTCCTGTAAATGTCATGTTTAGCAAACTCGTAATAGAGGTACTGTAGGCTTATTACGAGTTTGGCAAACTCGACGTTACAGTAAACGTTAATGTAAAATGTAGCTCTGTCTCTTTCATATTTAGCGACTGTTTTACCGACATGAGCAGTGTATCCGATAGTCTACGCTCACGAGTCCTGTAAATGTCATGTTAAGCAAACTCGTAATAGGGGTACTGATAACATTTTAATATAGTCTCGTATTGGCAAAATTTTAAATTACTTTTTTGTGTGATTAATTTTATTTCAAGTTAAAGTTAAAATAACTTTCGACATAGATATTTAGACACACATTTCCATTATACATTTCTAGGGGAAAGGTCTATTTGAATGTGACTGCAAACATTTCAACGTGCGCTATCGAAAGGCGAATACCAATGTCCCTTATTAAAACAATGCAATACAAAATATAGACCTACCGATATATACTGGATTTTATTACACAGTCCACAAGGTTGCTTTTCGGTGTACACATGAGTATTATTAAGACGGTGTCACATGTGCTAGACTGCATAAGTATTAGTATCACATTTCGCTGGTTTTATGTACTCCACCGGTCTCGAAGCGAAAGCCGGTTAGTTTTATATTACTATGAAGAAGCCATTTCTATGAAAACAAGGGGTGGCAATATAAATCAAAGGTATTATTTTTAGAGATTCTCTAAATATCCTGACGCGTAATGAAAAATGGCGAAAAACAAGCCCTAAGTTTTAGCTTTATATGGCTATATATATGGCTATATGGCTGTATGGCATATGGTTATATGGCTATATATATGGCTATATGGCTGTATGGCATATGGTTATATGGCTATATATATATGGCTATATTTATATGGCTTTATATGGCTTTTTCATTTCTTAAAGGGTTGAGCTTTTCATTTCTTTTCATTTCTCTAAGATTATACCTACCTAGATAGATAGATAGAATCTCTATTGAATTGCTACAGTACACACATATTATTACCGGTTTTTATAAATAAAAAAACAAAAAAATAAAATCTTCTGTTTTTTTCGAGTTGTCTCGATGAAAATATTTTAGCTAAATCGAACTATTTTTGAAACTGTTTTCAAGAAACTGAAAATTTCCATATTTCTTTTATTTCTGATGTTACATCCTACGTTTAGTCACGTTATAGTTTAGTTTTTACTTTTATTTTCCACAATTTTTTTTTGGGCCTTGACTAACTATGATTTTGTATGTAAGTAATTCCGGGATGAATTGAGCGACATTCCTTCCGTCTGTATGAGGCCTATTCTCGCTCTGCAACAACTAGAAATTCTAGTCATAAATAAATTAATTAAATTAGAGATTGTCTGGACCACTAAAAACAATCTTCGACATTGAACTGTCGAAGATCGTTGGGACTAAAACATATTGATTTTATTTTTCTAATATATAAATACGGCTATGGCTAATAATGGCGCGTTTGAGTTGTCGCAGACCGCAGATAGGCCCCCAGCCATAAAGTTATAGGTATAATTGGAGCTAACACTCCGAATACCTACTGAAGCAAAATGATCTACGTGATGTTGGAAGTAATTGGAATCCATTACAAGACATCCAAGACTTATCCTTTCACCTAAAATTAATTAGAAAGAGAGAGATTTCTCTAGAGAGTGAGATAACATAAAATTTCGCTTCAATTTGGTATTCGAAGTGTTAGCTCCACTCAGTGTTGGGCATAGTTAACTACTATTTTGTAATCTAACTACTAACTACGATTAAAACTAGTTAACTACAAGTAGTTGTGATTACATGTAATCTAACTACAATAATCAAGTTACAAATAGTAGTTGTTAATCTGATTGCTGAAATCGAGTAGTTATAACTACTGATTACTTTCATTTTAAGAAAATCTTAATTTATAACTATATCTATGTAAAAAAGATAAAAATAAAAAAGGTTAAAGGAAATGGCTAACAGAAGATGTTTTATATTCTACAAAATAACCTCTAAATCGGTGGTAGGTATACAAAAAACCTTAAATTTATTTTTGGTTTTTTATTATCGATGAATATAAAACTTCGATTCGTAAATAGATGCGTAGGTGCTTTTACAATGTGATAATGAAATAACGCAAAACCTTTCAGGTGGTAACTCATCCTATGAAATTGAACCACTTTTGTTCTTCCCGAAATGCAAAAAACAATTCAGATTATGATACAAACTGATCACGTGACTAACTAAATGAAATGAATATCCGATTTTTATGAGATTTCGCGAAAAAGTTTGTAGAGCAAAAGTTGTTCAGTTTCATGAGAAGATGTACGTGACACTTTTATTTATATATTATTATGTAGATTTATAGACAAAAACAACAACTTTGCACAGCGAACATCTTGGAAACAATTTAGAATAATAGATTTAAATTAATAATTTTAATTAGCTTTTAATACAACACGTTTTTCGAATATTTCGACGCTCGCGTTTTGTCTTTTTACTAGAAGTAAACGTAGGTAATTACAAAAAGTAATCATGTAACCGTGATTGCAACTACAATTTGTAGTTAGTAATCAAAATATTTAACTACTTTTTACGATTACTTCATGTAATCTAATATTATGATTACTAACTACAAATTGTAATCGTAGTTAGATTACATTTTGCCCTACACTGGCTCCACTTATACCTATAGATAGATTCATGCCCCCAGCAAGTCCCCAGCCTAATACCGAATACAAACAGCAATGTTTGACATGTTTTATGTATGGCAATGAACGATATTTATTCAAATACGGAAACTGAATTAATTATCGTCCGCGTATCTATCCAATATGATGCACAGTTGATACCTATAACTTTTGTAACACTGTAGTGACACGTAAAATGAGGTTTTATATCAGTAAATGTTAGATGGTAGTTAAACAAAAGCAGGATTTAATAAATCAAGCAAAATTAGTTAAATAACTACCTACGTAAATGGTTTTTGGCGAAACTGGAAAATCTTGAAATTTTTGCTTATCAAATAGCTGTTACTTATTAGTATTTGTCAAACAAAACAGTTTTCTCAAACATGCTTGGAAATTTGAGCATTATTTTGACAATCTTCTTCGAGATAATGCGAAATTGCTGTACTGGTCAATTACATGCGAGCAGCGGCCGGCAAAAGTTGTAAGTATGAAAATCCATATCTATGGTGATTTAGCGACCAAATTAATTAACATATTAAAGTCATATCTGTCGTGTAATAAAAAATGGAACAATACTTTACTCCGAAACATGGCAACCAAGGAGGTAACTTAACAAAGGTTTTATTTAAATTTGGAACTGGTTTGCAAATAGAAAGCTGTTTATTGAAAAAAAAAAAGCAAATGAATAATTTAACGCGGGAATGTACTTAGGGTTGCCAACTGCCTCTTCCTGGCATAAGGGTTACCAAGGTACAAAAAACGGGTTTTTGATTTTTTTACGGGAGACAAATAAAAATATTAGTGTTTTGAGAAGATACATTATTAAAATATATAGCTTTGTTTCATAATCTGTTTCTTTTCAAATGTACAAAACACTCTACATGTTTGATTAAAATAACGCATGGCGAATTTAAACCAAAAATTTAAATATCTTTATTATGCGCCAATTAAAACACCTTTAAATGCGGACGTTTTGTCAGGCAGGCCTGAAAAAACGTCCGCATTTAGTTTCACCAGTATTAATACAAGAGTTTTATTTACCCCGTATTTTATTTTCGCAATTACGGGTTTCTGCATTATTGATTTAGGATATTGGACATATTGCTTTTTTCTAGTTTATTTTCTTATTTAATATTTATCACACAAAAATAGCATTGTAAAATGCAAAATTAAAAAGTTATAATTGAACCTATCTTTCATTATAATAATTAATATGATCTAATTCAAATCGATATTTAAAAATAATGTTTTATTTCGGTATCTCGTACACGCTATGCAATATTGTTACAATTGGAGCACGCTGATGTGTACCTACCTCACGAAGTTTTGGCAACAAAGTTGGTTACTGGTTAATCTAAATCATGATCGGAGTTTTCTGGTAGTCGAGTTTATTAACTACATTACTAACTATCAATACTTTATTACATTAGTTTTTCTATTCACTTCTTAAATACTACTAGTAGCCATTTCCTTTACTATGGATACCTACTAATGGGATAAATTATGTCAGTTATGGTCGGTTTCTGCATGAATGGAGTATTTCAAGATAAGAACGTCTCCCACTCAACTCAAAGCAAAATGTTTATACAATATCACTCATGAGCATAAGTGAGTTTTGAGACTTTCTCAACTTAAAATACTCAATTCTGTTGCCTAACATACATAACAATTTTTTATGATTTTGTAATTTTTGCATTTTTCAATGCTATTTTTATACTTATGGTAAATTTTAATTACGTTTTTTATATTTAATTAGTTATGGTAAAATTTAATTTTAGCCACAAGTGAATTCTCAGACGGAAATCGATTTCCGTCTGAGAATTCACTTGTGGCCGAGTTAATTTTTTCCAATATTTTTCTATTAAAAATTTACCATACATAACTATTTATTGATGAACTAGCTTTCGCCTGCAGTTTCACCCGCGTGGTTCCCGTTCCCATGGGAATATCTGGATAAGCCTATGTAACTCCGTCATTTCAACTATAACTCTATACTAAAAATCAAGTCGATTGGTTGCTTAGTTACGCCGTGAAGGAAGGACAAACAAACACACTTTCGTATTTATAATAATAGTTAGGATTAGGACTAGTTAGGATTTGTTTCACCATCTCAACGTAAATGAAACAACAATTATCAAGGCCAACAAACAATAAGGTTCGTAATCTAACGGGTAGTTTCTAAGATAATACAACAAAGATTAACTTATTTTATAAAGAAAGTTTTACGTTAGTTATACGTAGTTGTGTCTACTGAACGTGTTGATATGGTTTGTTTAAGTAGAGACCTTTTGTTCGAGCAACTGTTCATTATTGCTAAGTGAAGAAGATAAAGCTATTATATTTTTATCAAGTGTAGTTATGACATCAATACATAAAGACATCCTGCCCGATAAGTCCGATCGACAGAAAAAACGTTACATAATCACTTTTGTTTCTACGTGAAATAAAAACCATAGATTTATTATTGAACTCCAAAACTATACATAAAGCAATTTTTTTATCTAAACATATTTTGCTACATTTGGTTGAATATATTTAGGATACTTTCCCCTAAAGTGGCATAGCCGTGGGACGCCCTGTATACTTATACTGTAAGTCATATCAATAAAAAAAACACTTATTTCTTAGATTTTCCTAGCTCATGGGGAGTACCCGGCGGTACTCCATATAATTCGTAAAGCGATTCTGCCAAACAAGAACTCATTTCAAGCGTAAGAATATTAATTTGATATATATATCAAATTACTATACAAAACTCTTTACTTATGTTTGTTTTCGACAAAGTAATCGCTAAATATGCTCTCCCCATGTCAAAAAACAAGCTGTAGCAACATTAATTTAATAAACATAAATAAAAACAGCATTTGGCTATTCCTACGCTGACTGCAGATTCGTCAACAGCCATTTTTAATGTCCCAATTGCTGGGGAACTGGCCTTCCTTATGGATGTATAAGGAGAATGGGCCGTGCATGACCCACCACGCGGGCCCAATGAGGATTGGTGGGTTTTAACGACTGCAAATGCAGCCGAGACCGACCGACCGGCTTAACTTGCCTTCCGAAGCACGGAGCAGCGAAAAGTTGTAGTCGCAGGCCGACCGCGCGAACCACTGAGCCACGGGCTCCTCTACTGCCAGATTACCTGACCTTAGTTTCCGGACAAAATTTGAGATTATATATTGGAGACTCTAGTTTTGTGTAGATTTTATTTGGTCTTACAAAAAATGTGTCGAGAGTTTGATAAAAGTCGATATTTTTTAGTAAAAATGGAACTTTTGAACCCATTTTTTTGGCTTCGTGTTTCAAATACATTTCACTCGAAATCGGTAACAATTACCTAAGGTGTTGTACAGACTACGTGAAAGTATTTCCTTGTCTATTCAAATGTCTTTTAAAGAAATACTTTCAGTTTATTATACCTAACAACGCGGGCCCACAATACTTAACGGTTTTTCTTTTTGCGAAAGTCTTTAACTCTTTCAGTTAAGGTTTGAATGCAAAGTAAAAAATCAACTTTGTAGAAAGTTTTGATCGCAATAGTAGGAATGAAAAGTCTTCTTGTAAATGTTCTGAATGAAGACTTGTCACAAAACATAAAAGTTTATAAGCGTATATTTTTTGACGATACACGACAAATTAGTTTAAATTAAATTAATTATTAGTTAATCATTAAGTACTTACGCTATTGTTAATTGTTATTGAATAACAAAAGAAAAACTTTATTAATACTAAGGTTTATTGAATTCTACAAGCAGATCCGCACCTCCATGTGCATAAACCTTTAATATAATATATTTTTTCATTATGAACGACGGGGATACCCTTAGCCTTCATCATACCTGATGTTAAGTATTGATGAAGATGGAAGTGAGCCTCTCCCGAAATCCTTAATCACTGATGAACTGACTATCTTATCTCTAACTGTCGGAAAACAACAATGCTGAAAACATTGTTATTATGGCGTCACACTTAGATAAGATGGTGGTAGCTAGCCAGGCGGACTTACAAAGTCCTATCACCACCCAAACCGACTAATAGATACCTACTTACTTACAATACACTCAACAGCAAATCAGACTTTTGACTAGTGTAAAGAATGACATGCAATTTTTTATTTTATTTAATTTTATTGGGGACAACAAACAGTTTACACAGTTTGTTAGTAAGTATAACATAAATTTGTTAATACAGCTTGTTTTAATTATTGTGAAACCCACACCGTTATCCACGTATTAATTTAAACCTTGATACTCAATGTTAAGAGAAAACAAAAAAAAGTAATCCAAAATTAAACAACTTTGGCGGACTATTTAGTCTGCCGTGGTCACGGGTAAGCAACTGAAAAGGTGCCGAAACGATGAGAAACCAAAATACCACAATTAACCGAAAAATTATAGTACCAAATATATATTTCGGGTAAATAAATTCCTATTCCTTATTATTTTTAATTAAAAAAACACTACAACAAAAGAATAACTAGAAAAATACAAAATTTGCGAGCTGTGAAACAATCTGATGTTCAATTTTACAATTTGTGATTTTACACGTTTTAAGCTCTCTTTTTTTTAGAGTATTGTGTGCAAAAATGTCAGTTGACTGTACATTCAATAATATTATGCTACTGTTACATCAAAAGTGAAATCTACACCTGCCCCGCAATTATTACGGCCATTGGAGATAATTGACTAATTGAAATAAATAAGCTGCAGGAAAAGCTAATTATTTATATAGACATTTATCTGCGTACTGCGACTTACTTAGGTACCTGCGTGAAGTTTACACTAATCAGAGATTTTATTATTTAAATAACAACCGAATATTTAATATATGCTTTGGAAACTCCTAATAAGTAGGTATAATAACCTACCTACCTACCTATCTTAAATGGGAAACTTTGTTTGTTTCTTAGTTGGTTAGTCAATCAGGCATGAATGACTGAATGGATTTAGATGTAATTATGCATACAGTTAGGAGTGGATTAAAACATAGGATAAATTTTATGCTAATAATCCGCGAACCGCCTCTAGTCAAATAACCAAAAACCTGTTAGTTTAACGCAGTAAGATTACTTGCCGCAAAAGCTTTATAGTTAGTGAGGCAAAGTACCAACCAGCAGATTGCATCCGTCTGAAAAATATTATAACAAAATAATATTGTGTAATATATACCTATATAATAATATATATCAGTTATGAAAACGATATGCAAATCAATAATATCTGCGCTTATCGTAATCTCGGTTATCAAAGTGTCAATATTCAATATCCAGCAATCGTATAAATAGTATTTGTTAACCTAAACAAAAGAAGTTTTCCATAAATTAAACCACTATTTCCTTAATTAGTATTAATTTAGAATAACAAACCGCAAATATGATATTTTTGTAACGCGGGCCTAAAATAGTTTTTGTTTGAGTAAAAATATAAATAATGCATCTGAATCACTTTTTTAATGACATCATCATTCTAATTAGTTCATCGGCCGTCGCAGTAGAGTAGCCATAAACCGAATGGCTCAGTGTCTGTCACACGTGGTTCCCGCGCAATTTGACAGTCCAAGCCGCGTGATCGGCGACACGAAAACAATGCCGATCGATCGAATGCATTTTACGTTCATAGCTATAGCTAGGTAGGTACCTAAGTACGTACACGTACAGGCAGTATAGTTATTTTACAGCAGACACGGATCGCAATTTCAAAAATAGAATGACAATGGCGTCTTTCTTTTTTGCATTAACAAAATAGGTAGGTACTATGCCAAATTGTATCATGTAAAAATGAACATTTGGCCACTTTAACGCCCGAAATTAATAACCTATCTCTAGAGAATGATAGGACTGTCTGAGATAGTTGCCTAGCTAGGATATTTTTCTTAATATGACCAAAATAACGACGGTTGCTAGACAACGAAACCAGTATCCTAGGCAACTATTTCAGTTTGCCCTATCTATCTCTAGCCATAAGTTATTAATTTTAGCCGTAATCAACAATGTCTGAAGTATTAATTAATATTAATTAACAAAATTATAACAACCTCAAATCAAATCTTAATAAATGAGCTTCACTTGCAAATAAACCTCACCACAAAATGATTATTGGAATCACTATCAAAACGACATTATAAACGAAATATCACGACTATTTTCATCCGTGTCTATCATATTATTATTATTTGAATATCGTATTGGTACTTCGAAACGTGATAATGGTATGCCCTCACGTGACCTATTTGTGGGTTGTTTTCTTAGTCACTTTGACATTATTATAGCATATATGTACTTATGTATACAGTATACATACATATTTACAGATTAAGTGGGTTGCACCATGTTACTTTTACAATTAATATTACGTTTATTTACAATTAATATTACGTTTATGGCTCAAAAATATAGGTATATCTATGACTTGACAGCGTAAACGCAATTTACCGAAGTACATTGGTGCAACCCACAGATAGAGTTGCAATACTATTCTAAGTTACTATCTTATTCTGAAGAGTATAATTATTTGAATGCTTTGATCTCTAAAGCAACCAGACCAGAGGGCCATAGATAAAAAAAAATAACAGTTGCATTGGAATTGCATTACAACTTTTACGAGTTTTTCCTTACTAGTTGGAGTTTCCATTCAAAAACACTTGATCACGCTAAAAGCTAAACATCAATCGAAAAAAATAGCGTTGCTTGAACTATGTTGTAATCCAACTTCAAAGAAAAAAGTTGTAAAAATTGTAATTCAATTCCAATCCAACTGCTATTTTTTATCGCGATTGGCGATTTGTGAAAAGGAGAGAATAATAAAGAAGAGAAGAAAAGGATGAATAAATAAATTAAAGGTAAATTTTAAAGGAGTCTAAACTGTGAATTTTTTTTTGGTGGTTTCGGGATATTTTTTAAACAAATAAAGGCGCAGACTACTTGATTAACTTACAAATCACATAAAGTATACAATTTCAACAAAAAATACCTCACTAAGTTATGGGTGTGTTGTCAATTTAGTTAAAAATTCTACGATATTTATTTACTAGATTTACACTCATGCGTTTACAGAAGTAAAAACATAGTACTGATTGTATCATTCATCTCGTGATAACAACCCTGAATATTTTATGAAACTTCATTAAGACATAAACCACAGAACACAAGGTATTAATAAGTATTTAAACTTTTAACATAAAATTATCTCTATCTCGTCAAATAAACACGAGCCTTGTCGCTCACACTCTTTAAAAGTAAATAAACAAACCATTCAAAGCGTAGCAAGTTTGCAAGCAATATAAAGTACCTATACCTTTCCTTCGTTAAATATTGTTATTCAAATGTGTATTGTTACACTGAAAACCTTATCAGAGCGAGTGGTTAGATAAGGTCACACTGATTAAAACTGTTGCAATGTGACTTGAGAATTTTCAGTTCGTTCCACATGTTTGACGCTGAATATAATATAAGCGTATATGTATTAAAAATATTATTTATATTAGTAACTAACTTATATAGTGTAAGCACAGAAGCATTTGCTCTAATTTGAAATTCAAATAATAAAATGTGATCTTTTTGACTGTATACATAGCTAACTATTAGCGTCGAAGGGTCATACATGTAGGTTCGTATTTATTTATTTTCAAACTAAGTACCTACACAAAACAATATTTATCACATAAAAATAAATACACAATACAGTTTACAATCAAAACTTAAACTTTTGCTAAGTAACACAACATTCTAGGAACAAGATTGCAAACCAAAATTTTGTGACCTAATCATGATCTTAAGGCATAATATTAATATCAACACGTGCAAGAAAAAATATTCTAACTCAGTTTAAGGCAGTATTGAGTTAAGATATTATGCTTAGTCAGCAAAAAATGCGGATTTTTTTTTTACACCTATCATCGCATCTACATTCCTTATAATTTAAAATCTGCAAAGTGTAAAAATATCGTAAGTGGAGGTCAATTGCAGTTACCAAAATTGTAGAGTAGAAAAGTTGCGTGTGAATTTTTATTAAAAAAATATTTAAGACACCATTATTTTATGGCTCAATTTCAAATTCAACGAATGTCATTTTACAAAGTGTATGTAGACGAATTTGATTTTAACTCACAAACACATACAATTAAACAATAAATATGTTACGGTAAATGTTAATAATTAAAAATTATTAATAATTTTCATGATTAAAGCTAAAAGTTATTAATTATAGTACATTACGATATTAGTGCGTTAAGATGGTTATAACATGCGAGGCGGAATTTCAGCCCGAGCCGAAGGCGAGGGCGTAATTGAGCCGAGCATGTTATAACCAACACGCACGTATATCGTACGACGTTTTTTAACACACTTGCGAGGAAACAGAAAAAAAAAACATTTTAAATAAACTCAATCTGTGAATGCACACTGTCTACTGACTGGCGCCGCGCGGCGATTAGTTCGAAATTTGAATAGCAACAGCGCGCTGCTCACTAGCTGGAGTCGTGTGGCGGCGATCAGTTCCATATTTAAAATGGCAAATAATACTGTTATGGAATTTGTATGGACTATAACTTAACTATTTGCTTTGGTAACACACGCGTTTTTTATGACCCGCTTTACATATTTAAAACCGGTGGAATTACATCAGCTTTACGAGCAAGGGTGTTAAAAATTACTTTTACCTCACACTATCATATAAGCTCAACTGACTTTGGTCAATGTCATTAATGTTCAAGAAGTCGGTCAAAAATATTGATCTCCAAAGGGTTACAGGGAACTGAGGGCAGGGATCGCCCATAGCCTATACCAAAGCCTTTTGTTCGATAATGAATTTTGGAATTTAACTAAACCTAACCTCAAAATGTATGAAAATAAATTGTATAATATATAATATTTTAGTACTTCTGTCGGTTCGCCGGCAACTGCCGCGGTACGCTCGCTTCGCTCGCTCTTTTTGGTCACAGTTCTAACCTAACCTAAACTAAACTAACCTAAAACCTTTCGTAATTGGTTGGTGGCGGGGCTACGCCCCCGATCCCCCTTCGGTTGACGTTTTGCTAGGTTAAAAGGCGGTGCCAGGTTGTTAACCTAATAATTTCATTTTAAACTACTAAATAATACCTACCCATTCACTTACGCATTTATAATATAAGCATGGATTAGTGTAAATGGTGAAGTATTACATGACACCAAGTATTGTAAAAGATATTCCAAATCGTTCAAAGTCGCTATATCTATTTTGCATAATTTCTCTATACAAAATTTAAAGTCATTCTTTTAAACGTTTTAGGGTTTATTCATTTTCACCGAGTCCGACTTCAAAAGCTATGCCATTTTCGTAATCAACATCCTTTTTATACAAACTTTCACCCTCTATTTCACCCCCTTAGAGGTAGCATATTGAGAAATACTTTCATATGAAAGTATAGTACTAGACCTTATAAGGCACGTATGTGCCAAATTTGGAGTCTCTAGACCTAGTGGTTCGGCATGTGCGTTGATATGTCAGTCAGTCAGTCAGCTTCTTATTTTATATTGTACTAGCGGATCCTCGCGGTTTTACCCGCGCGGTGCCCGTTCCCGTGAGATTAGCGCGGTCAAACAAACAAACTCTTCAGCTTTATAATATTATTTCACCCGCGTGGTTCCCGTTCCCGTGGGAATTTTGGGATCATTTATAGCCTATGTTACTACTTGGGGTCTAAGGATTCTCTATACCAAATTTCGTCAAAATCGGTCCAGTAGTTTTTGAGTTTATTCGTTACATACAAAAATACAAATCTTTCCTCTTTATAATATTATTATTAATTATTAATTAATTAATAGTATAGATTTAGATAGCTTAATTCTGTTTTGTTTGGAATAGGAGATCTATGATACACTGTTTAAATCTACCCCATCGGCTTCCCTTTTACAAATCCCACCCACCGATCCACCATTCAGTTATGAGATATTTTGGATAAATTTTTGGTCCGGCTTACCCTAGTTATATTTTGACCCCTCGCCAAATACTAAAAGCAGCTTTTATAGAAGACATTTTTCCTACTCCAATATTAACGTTCATCACTTTTTTCATCGGATATTTTATTGGCTCGATAAAAGTATTACTTTGCCCGAATCAAGATTGCGAGTTCGTTTTATATATGAGCGATAGAAGCGTTTTTTCTAGTTGATCAGAAATATGTATATCGACATCGCACTTGTCTCATACTTCTACAGCCTCAACCAATTTTGATCCGTAATATTAATTTTCGGGAAAAATGAAACCTATTAACCTATAGCCTCTCTTTACCAAAATGTAAAATTCGACTAGCTTCCCGATCGCTCCAACAAACTCTTCACGTTACCATTTTAGTAAATCGCTACGACCGAGTCTTCTACCCTACTTGGGTAATAAAATGCTAGACTGTTGCTAAGGGTGCATCCAACATCAAAAAATGTTATTTCACTCATCTCATCAATCACCAATTACATTTAATCTATAAACTGAACAGTTCACGTGGTGGCATCAGCGTGATGTATCATGCAAGTATTGGATATTCATAAACAACTGATTATCCGGATTTACTTCAAGATACGATCAGCTGTCGTTGTCAATTTATTGAGATTATCGACATAAATACTGCATATCTTGATGAAATATGCCTGTTGCTACCAAAAAAAATATTAGAGACATGTTAAAAGCTTATCTAATTAAATGCCTAGATGCAATCAAATATTTAAAAGCTACAGACGTGGTCAGTCAATTGGCAAATACATAGTTTGTTATAAGATCTGCAAGACTCCCTTTTTCAAAATTTTATTAAGTGACAGTGATTCTTTATACCTACTCATCTGGTAACTTTTTATTTTACTTATAAGATATAAAAATGTGGATGTATCTTCCGTTTAAAAGTACGCTTCACTATTAAGACAGAATTATCTGGAGAAAGTGTGATAATCATTCGTGTTTGTATGACGTGAAGTCCCCATTGATGGTTTTACACTGGTTGGTTCAAAATACTTAGTTGTTATTTCAGTGTGCATTCATATTATCCCTACATAACACAAGAAGACTTATGTGTTCTGATTATTCCCCATTAATCATTAATCGAAACACGAAATAAATCAATAAGAAAGAGTAAAAAAGAATACGTTCAAGTTTTGTAACAGAATAAATAAAACGTAATTTTCGTGTATTAATGTTTTTTTATCTTGTTTTCAGGTTGACGCCAAGTTGGACGTGACTTGTAAGATAAAGTTTTAACACAAAACTACAAAATGGTGAATGTGAGTATTTAATTTTTATGCTTACATAGTTGAACTAGTTGCTTACATAGATAAAATAGATCAACTCTGGAAAAGAGATAAAAGATACAAGTAATGTGTCAATTGTGTAAATTAAGATAAATCGGAAACTTGTAATTTGCTTGTGATTCATAATGCATCTGTCGTAGGCCACTCGTTGAATTGGGCCGATCGAGATTTGCCTGGGCACATCATGATATCGTGATTTGGCCAATTATTTCATGGTGTGCCCAATATAAAGTTGGGCAGATCAATGTGAGGTACCTATTTGTCGATTTGCTCTACAAGTCGCTTGGTCATAGCCACGTAATGATATGGCTGGGCAGATAATGATATGGCTGGGCACAACGAGATATGGCTGGGCGCATCGTAATGTAGTTCCAATATGGCGCGCAAAGATGGCGGCGTCACAACGTCTGTTATATTTTAATGCTACTAAGATTTTATTTAGAGTTTTATTAGACATTTACAAAAGAAATGTTTCTGAATAAAAAAAAAAATAAGGGAATTCTTACTTATAAGTGTGCTAATTACATTTTAATTGCTTATAATTTGGCCGGGCGAATCGTCAAACGTTTACTATGAACGATATGGCGGGTTTAAGACAGGCAAATCATAAATGCCGGCTTATAGTGATGTTCCCAGGCAGATCTCGATCGGCCCAGTTAAACGCTCGGCCGACAACACACCGACAGTCTGCGCTGTAGTATTTGTCTAGCAACGTAGCCAACATCCGCTAGCAAAATAGTAGAAACAAGGGGCTAAAATGATGAATTACAACGGGTTATTTTAAATGCAAATTAAAAAAATCATAAATAAATATAAATATCGTCCCGTCCGAGAGATATAAGGCAAGTTGTTATTTTTTAAAGTACGTACATTTTGTGTTTGTCTTACTGATATTATAAATGTAAAAATATGTTTGTTACTCTTTCACGCTAAAACTACTGAAAGGATTTCGATGAAATTTGGCACAGAGATAGAATATATCCTGGATTTAAACCGCCTCTGTGGTCTAGTGGTAACAACCACCGCACCGGTATCAGACCCAGGGGTCCCGGGTTCGATTCCCTGCTTTTGTATTCGGTATTGTATTCGGTTTGGTTGGTGGTAGAACTTGTTGTAAGTCCGCATGACAACAATGTTTTAAGCATTGTTGTGTTCCGGCAATTACAGATAAGATAACCAGTTCCTCAGTGATGAGGATTGAAGCTGAAATAAAAGCTGGTATGATGAAAGCTAAGAGCCCTTGTCCATAAAAAAAAATAGGAATACCGATCCACCGATCGTCCTACGGGATCGGGAAACACGCGGCTGAAACCGAGGGCGGCCTCTAGTTTATCATAAAAACGATAATGTTTTCTCAACCCGTTAAGTATGACACGTCACTTGCCTGTAGGAATTTTTTAACCTACCGCGCAATCAAGTCGCGTGTTGCTGAAAGTCAATAAAAGTTTAAAAAAATAAAAACTTCACTATTTCTAAAGATATAATAAGTCCCGTACTTACCTGCACTAAAAATCGGGCTATAAAGAATTATGTCATCTAGGTCAAAAGTAACGTAAACGACAGTTTTTTCAAGATTTATCGAAAACTAATGAACCGATTTAACAAAAACAAAAAATGGGACAAATTTGATGTTATAAAGTTTGAATCATTTCAATTGGTTCAGCCATATTCGAGTAATCGGTCGGTGAACATACATAAAAAAAAATATATAAGATACGATTTGATAACCTCCTTCTTTTTTTTGAAGTCGGTCAAAATACGAACGCAGGAAAATTTCAAGCGAATAGTTCTGCATAATAAAGGCCTCTGATGTGACATGATAAAACGGTTTTATCACATTATTAAGAAACAGATGTGTCCCACATACCTTATCTAACCTTCCTGTAGGTTTTCACACTTACAATGCTTACTGTGATACAAGGTCATTTACAGCCGTTCCCAATAACCTATCCAAAGTAACAGATAGGGCTACTATAGTTTTGTTGCTTAGTTATTACTGTTAAATGACAGGAAATAACAAAGATTGCCTAGCAACTGAACCGCGGTAGGCCTATCTCTTACTGACGATAGATTATTGGGAATGGCCGTTACAAAACTTGAGTATCTTGTCCTGACCATCAAATTTATATTGATCGATGAAACAAACTCGTATTTGATCATAGGTAATATGGTGTTTAGGATTAGCGATAATTACCAGCAGTAATCACAGCAGCATAATATTACAGCTATTCTTATTAATTCAGATATATTATAATGTTTTTATTTTATTTTACAGGAAAATGGCAACGTCCCTGCACCGCAGGAGCTGGAGACGTTTCTGTCTCCAGAGGAGAAAAGTAAAGAGAAGATTGTTAAAACGTAAGTTATTGTTATCTTCAATAAGCAATACTGAATTAGTTTTTATTACGAAAAGGAGAAACCGAAACCGTTTTTAATATTAGGTAAATTTACACCAAAATACAAAAATAAAAAAAATCCTGCGACCTAACTGGAATATATTCCTTATATAGTCAACAGACTTTCCACGGCACGTTAGGCTTCACAAAAAAAACAGATTTTTCTATGTAGTATGTAAATGATTCACAATAAAATAATAGACTTAATTGATTATTAACACCAGTCTCAAATACCAAGTTTCCAAGCCGTAAAGTTAATTACTCGGAGGGAAAGTTGAGATATTTTTTTTATTTAAGACGCAAAGTTAAAAAGTACTTACGTACTTTTTAAGTACGTAGTTTTATGCCAAAATGTACTTACGTACTTTTTGGCATAAAACTATAGGACGATAAGAGATGTTACTAATCTGGTAATAAGATACATATTTCTTCATACCTTCATATATTTATATAGATTTGTATAGTTTCAGAAACACGATTGTATGATTTTTCATCGACACTTTTTCTTTTCGAAAGGAACCCTTAAAACTAAATTTTTTCAAGATTATTCTTAAATAGGGTTACACATGTATAAACTATTGGAAATTGGGTTTAATTAGTGGACACCAACAATATTTAGGATCGTATAGTTTCATTTTCCGCTTTTTCGCTACAGTTATTTACTACGAACTGGTTACGTGGGTTTTTCGCCGAATCTGCAAAATCGGTCCCGCTCTCGCGAGCATCCTTTTCTCATTACTATCTCACTTCAGTCGAGTAACCCCTTCAGTACCAGCGTTATGTTTTGTCATATCAAACAAGTAAACAAACAAGTGGTTATGGTTAATTTAGGGCCTGTTTCATAATCTAAAAGTAAGTAGCTTACTCTTGCCGGGATTGCATGTCAATAATTATTACTGATATTCGACGTTGGTTCGATTTTGATTGCCGCAACAATCGATTTCTAGAGTTCTAGTTTACTAATTTCAAGTATTACTTTTAAGTTTAATTACTTATTATAAGTCATAAATTCTGACTTTGAGGCCGTTCAAGTATTACGTAAGCAGATTTTTTGCAATTATTAACCCACTCCTCCCCCTCGTCAGCAAAAGTAAGCAAAGCTCTTACCCCTCCCGCCATGCTTACGTAAACATTGGTACAAATGATTGATTTATGAGCAGCAGTTATAAGTCTGAAATAAGGAATAGGTTTGGAATAAAGGGCTGTAATCCCCGAAAATGCATTTCATTTTCTGCATAGACAAAGTGTGGGTCGCGATATGTGTAAAAAAGTAAATAATTACTGCTGACGTAATCATTATCGAGACCCCCCCCCCATCCCCCCATGTCATCAAAAATAAGCAAAGCAAAGACGGGGGTAGCCCCTCTGTAGTGCTTACGTAATATATGAACGGCCCCTTTGGTCGTCAATTCAATCTCGATCTCAAAGCGGTCGCGTCAAGAGTAAGGGGGCTGTTTGGCGAAAGGGTAGGTTTACCTTTTGCACAGAGGTCCGGGGTTCGATTACCGGACAATACAATCCCGGATATGTATGTGCATGAACATTGTCATGGTCATGGTCATCTTGGACTTCGTACAAAAAGTATACAACTATGTTCACTCGAAAAGTATCCATAGGTAACACAAGTTCTAAATGAAACTTACTTTGGGCCAGATGTGTATGAAATTTATTTTTTTATTATTTCAAAACTTTATTTTTCTTTATCCAGGTATAACATGACAAAAGATGTGGAAGGGGCCGAGTTCGATCCCTTCAATGAGCGCAAGCTTGAGAATCCCACTTCGTAAGTAAAATAATCATTACAAGAATATTATTAGACATAGGCCTATACCTATAGGTTTGTAACGATTGCTTAGCAAGAACTTTAGTGATGAACTTTGTGTTCTGTGTCTGGGTGTTCTTATCAGACCCCGGATTATGAGACACAATAGATTTACCATTGTTCTCTGAACACCAATGTCCAGTTCGGGTTAGCTGAATTTATTTTTTTCATTATTTCAAAATTCACAGATATATAGATACAATGTCGAATCAGATCAATGTATGTAGTCATATTCATTTATTTATTTTGTAAATTAACTTTCTTCAGACCTTTTATATTGTATTTATATGAAATATATGGGAATTAATATTCTTTTCACATAGCATTCCATTAAGTCAAAGTGTTATTACTTTGACTCAATGGAATGCTATGTGAAAAGACCAGATGTCAGAACTATAAAGTGATGAACTCCAATCATCTTATTGGAATATTGAGTAATCATAAGAAAACTTGACTGAAATTGTTAAGAATATAAAACGGAAAAGAAAACAAAATGACGTAGAACGAGAATCCTCCAATACCTTTCTGCGCCTAAGCGACTGAATTTCTTCGCATCTAAATTGATATATTTGCTATGCAAACTGTTATTTTAATTTGTCGCTTATGCTTTTTAATATTTTACTATCTCAACATATCTCTTGATTTTTTTAAACCTATTTACAGAAACATGGACACCCTGACCCATCTTCTAAAGGCTTCCCTTGGAACTGGTATCCTGGCCATGCCTGTAGCCTTCAAAAATGCTGGTCTCATCTTCGGAATATTCTTTACTATCCTCGTTGCTGTCGTATGCACCCACTGCTCATACATTCTTGTAAGTAATCGGTCCATTATATTCTCTATACTACCACAGATAATATAATAATCACACCTAAGTATATCGAGATAGAGATAGGGATGGATAGCGTGTTGAATTTTTCGTCATGAGCAAAATTTTCACTGCACCAACTGTTTACGACGAACACTGCACGATTAACCATTTTCGTTTCTGAGTTACGCGTGTTTTCATGGTAATAGTGTCAAGCAGACTGACTTGGGTCGGAAAACACTTTGACCGTGGATCAAACCTTTTTACACGCAACTTAGGTAAACTTTTACCGTCTATCTCGATGTATGTCCCTTATAATAATACTTTACTACTTATCTATTACAAGTGCGAATGTCTTGTTTATGCTTTAACGTCCAAACCATTTTTTATGTATCCTATTTGGATCACGGTCCCTATCGCATTAACTACTTATCTCTTCGGGAAAATTACTTAAGAAAATGATAAAATACGGTAAATGATGTTCGAGGAACTGTAACATATCTTTACATACGATATTGTTTACTAGAAAAACCCGACCCGTCTTATAAGTTGCCTAGATGGGATTTGAACACGAAACCTTTCGATATCTTTTCTAGTAAAAATAAATTATAAATAAATATTATGAATGCGAAAGTGTGTTTGTTTGTACTTCCTTCACGCCCTAACTAATCATCCAATCGACTTGATTTTGGGCAAAGAGTTAGTTGAAAGGATGGAGCGAAATATAGGTTATTTTTTTATCCCGATATTCCCACGGAAACGGGAACAACGGGAGGAAGCTAGTTTATTATAATAAGTAATCATAAAAGTTACTGCACGTGTATTATTTACAGTTAAATCGATTAAAATTAATTCAATTCACTCGATTGAACAGGTTAAATTGATATAATTTATTGTGCATGTACTGACAGCATTGCGATTTTGTAATTAATAAGATCACGGTCACTGCTTAGCGAAATTGTTTTATGCATGAATGTGATTTAAGTTGTGGGATTATCTAAATAATCTTGATTGATTAATGGCGACTCTAACATCATAATAGGCATTTGTATGAGAAATACAGTCAGCAAAAAATGTGTACTTTCTACCTAATGTCTTACCTACATAATATCCTGTATGCATTATTTTATGTTTACTCAAAACCGCGCAGAATCAATCATCATAAGTAATCAAAATTACGAACAACTTTGTGTATGGAAGCAAAGCAACTCTAAAATCGTTAAGTAACTAACTGTTTTATACAAAAAAATATTTTGAACTATCTTTGAAAAAAATTATGAAACATTTTGTTTCTTTCGCAATTTCAGGATTTTCATACAAAATGCTGTTCCTAATGATGTTCTGAATGGTTTTGAAGTTTTGAGTTTTTTTATGACCGACGGGGAGACTCTTATCTTTCATCATACCTGATGTTAAGTATTGATAAGGCTGAAGATGGAAGCGAGCCTCTCCCGGAATCCTCAATAACTGAGGAACTGGCTATCTTATCTCTAACTGCATGGTAAACATAAATAACGCTGTAAGTATATCGGAACCTGTTATTACTTACACGTATTTTGTACCAAATTTACGTTTTCTCTGCAAATTCTGCTCAGCGAATTATTTTCCTTTTATCGTGAGACTGGCCTCATTTTTGTAACAACCATACATACGCATGTTACAATAATTGCTAATATCTATTTACAACTCTCAAGCACGTGCTAAGTAAGTGGGCACTTGCTTTATTTGTGCAGAACAATCAACTTGAAAATCGGTTTAGCAAGTAGTTACCTGCATGTTTTTGTTTCAGAAGCTAAGCGAAAGTGCGAAATATCACATTACACTATGAAAAGGCTGTAAAACTGACGTTATGCTATATCTATATCGCCTTTTGGTCACCATTAAATTAACCGCCTCTGTGGTCTAGTGGTAGGTACTACCACCGGTATCAGACCCAGGGGTCCCAGGTTAGATTTCCAGCGGGGGTACATATTGTATTCGGTTTGGTTGGTGGTAGAACTTGTGTAAGTCCGTCTGGCTAGCTACCACCATCTTATCTAAGTCTGACGCCCATACAACAATGTTTTCAGCATTGTTGTGTTCCGGCAGTTAGAGATAAGATATATATATAGCCAGTTTCTCAGTGGTTGAGGATTCCGGGAGAGGCTCGCTTCCATCTTCAGCCTTATCAATGCTTAACATCAGGAATGATAAAGGCTAAGAGTCTGTCCGTCGCTCATAAAAAAAAAAAATTATGGACAGTCACGAACAATGACATATTGTATACATTTTACAACCTCGTCACATTGAATTCAGTTCAGTTTCAATATCGTCGCTATTTTAGCTGACATACAGTAAGAAAATGTGTCAGAAATGACTGCGACGAAACTGAAACTGAACCGAGTTTCCGTTAGACAATCAGCCTGGGAACTTGCTCGGTTGTTCAAGGCGCAGGAACAAAATATTCCTAAATCTCTCCTATGTAGAGGAAAAGACCTTAACAGACAATAAAGTTAGATTCTTTGTCCATAGATTAAATGCGCCCACGTCCTTTACAAGAAGACGAGAAAAACAAACATGACCTTTCCGGAAGTAGGAGAGGCGGCGATGGCAAACGGACCACAAAGTTTAAGAAGATTTGCATACTCATTTAAGTAAGTATGTTAGATACACCTACTTAGGTAATTCTATAAATAATTTAAATTTTCATGCAATCGAAAAATAAAATACTGACTGTAAAAACCTACTTGCGATTTCTCAACCGAATGTTTCTTTCCAGAATATTTATACTTATCAGTCTTTTCCTGACCTACTTTGGAACTTGCTCCGTATACACAGTCATCGTAGCAAAGAATATACTACAGGTAATAAACTGTTCCTTACTTCTTTATTTATCTTATTTATTTAAGTACTTAGGGGCACGGACCTTTATAGAGACGTCCTCCAATTTGGTCGAAAAACAGCCTCGCAGATTTTTCCGCAAATTAAGTCATAGTAAATGTAAAGCAGCGTGTGGTCTAATGTTATCTAAACTCAACTAATTTAAATGATTTATAGAAACTAGAGATGTCATGTTCACGTTTAATTTCGTGTTAATTACCTAGTTCAACTTTAATTTCGTGCGAATACTATTTATAACCGTTGTTTTGTACTAATTCTCAGGTTGTCGCTCACTACATGAACGCCAAAGAAGAAGACGTTGAAATAAGAATATTCATCATTGCACTCCTCTTACCACTCATATTCATGGCTTGGGTCCGTAATCTTAAATACCTGGCTCCCATTTCCATGATCGCCAATGTTTTCATGGGACTCGGGCTCGGGATCACCTTTTACTATCTTGTCGGCACTGGTGAGCTGAAGGTAGACAACATCAACAATATGCTGATTAAACCACCAGGAGAGTGGGCAGAATTCTTCTCGCTAAGTATCTTCGCAATGGAAGCCATCGGTGTCGTGATGCCTCTCGAAAACGCGATGAAAACTCCGAAATCTATGCTTGGAATCTGCGGTGTCTTGAACAAGGGCATGTCTGGAGTCACGCTGGTATACATTCTCCTTGGATTCTTGGGATACCTCCGCTTCGGTGAAGAAGTTAAGGACTCCATCACTCTTAATCTGGATCAAACTCAAATGTGAGTTTTTCAAACATACATTGTATCAGATGCTTTCTTGTGCTAATTTCGAATTTTAATAAGTATCTTTAAACTCTATCATAACTTTATTCTCAATTCCGATTCTCAAGCCCGTTTTAAGGGTGTACTTTGTTGTAGCAATATATACCTAATAATAAGTGATCTTACCTAATCCAGCCATTTTCTTTGTACAGCCCAGCCCAAATTGTGAAGATAGCCATTGCCATCGCTGTTTACTGCACTTATGGACTTCAATTCTTCGTGTGCATTGAAATCATGTGGAATGCCATCAAAGAAAAGTTCACGAAGAGACCAGACCTGGCTGACTACATCATGAGAACCATCATGGTCACTGCTTGCGTTTTGCTCGCAGTAGCTGTACCCACCATCGGTCCTTTCATGGGCGTCATCGGAGCATTCTGTTTCTCAATCCTTGGACTTATCGCCCCTGCCTTCATCGAAGTCATCACTTACTGGGACATTGGATTCGGGTCTGGCCAATATCTTATCTGGAAAAATATCTTAGTACTTGTCTTCGGCCTCTTCGCTTTGATCTTCGGTACCAAAGATGCCGTAATTAAAATCATCAGCGAATATAGTAAATAAATACTGTATGGTCTTTATAGTTTAAAATATCTGTGTTACGCGTAGCGAAGTGTTTTTAAACAGAGCTAAGTGAGTTTTTATGTTATGTTTAGACCAATTGTGGCAAGCTTCGATCACTCAAACAAGGCTAGCTCTACTTTAAAAATTAAAACTGTGAGATATTTTGTGATCTCAGACAACAATGTTGTAAGGGATGAACTTATTTGTATAAATTTTATAGGTAGGTATAGGTATCATTATGTGGTAGGTATGTTTTTTTTATTAAGGGGTTGCGTACTACCATAGTCCCCCGTGGCCTGTGGCAGTGAGATGGCAAGCAGTGAGGGGTTAGCTGCTAGTGCCCCCCCAGCCCCCCCCCCCCCCCCCCGGTGCCCCGGTCTGTCTTCCGAGACTGACTGGGGGGTCGCAAGGTGGGCGTCTCTCCCCCAGTCGGGATCATCCGACCTTTGGCCCAGTGGAGGATCGGGAGTGGGTGAGTCCTACCCCGTAACCCCGCCGAGCCTATTAGGCTCGAAGGGGTAACGGGGGTGGCGAGAGATAGTGTACTTGTTCCTAGGTCTTTACCAGGACGGGTATGCTAGGTGACCCCAGCATATCCTCAAGGCAGGAATCTGTAAAGACTCGATTCCCCTCATTCAAAAAAAAATGAAAAAAAAGATAAGTTTTTAAAATAGGTACGTGGGAATTCAAAAGTGTAGTTAAGAAATGCAACTATGAAAACATTCATCTGAGGATATCTACTGTACAATTTAAGTTAAAATGACACTAAGTCACTCAAGAATCGCTGTGGAATCAACCCGTAACGCCACAGCAATGGAAACGAGGGAAAGGAAACTACTCACAGTAGATTTGGTCGAAGCTTGCATTATAATGTTCTGAACGTAAATGATGGTGCTAGTTCATTGCGTTGACAATTAGGTGATGTAGGTATGAACAATTTTCGAGTAATCTGGGTGTTAAGATTATTTACGTTTTCGATTGCATTCCCATAACCCAGAACTGAAGAAAGTATGTTGAGAGTTGGTATTATTTCAAAATGTTCATCGGATACATATATCATTGTAATGTATGCTACTTGTATGCCGTTACTATTATATAATGTTGTATGGTGGTGAATGAATAATTACACATTTAATGACAACCTTTCCAGAATTTTCAGTGTAACTATTTACCCGTTGCCTAATATAATATATTATATTAGTATATAATAGCAGTGATGTACAAGTATGTACTGCCGGCCGCATATCTTGCTATCCATTGAAAATCAATATTTAAGATAGTAAAGGCAAACAGCTCGTAGTGCGGCAGCTGTACTTTAAAAAATATAATCTAATTTATTACTATGAAAGTAGCACCTAAAATATAAGCTGTGGATAAATGTAGAATAAGCTAAATGATTGGATTATGTGAATGTGTTCATTATTGAACTGGCAAATTCCGTTACAAAATCATATTGAATTGACCCCCAAATTATCCATATACCCAATACATCCGAATTTAAGCTACTTATAGGTAAAACAAAGGAGTACAAGGTGAAAATTGGACCAAATTGTTTATTTTGGTTTTGAAAATAACAGTTGTAGGTCTGACCCTATAGACAAAGTACTAATTTTCAAATGATTGTGCGGTTTTGCCTGAAAAGCTTTCGCTGTGCGTTTTAAAATGTTAAAATATTATATCATTGCTTTGCGAAATTAGATAAAGCTTAAATGTAACTTTGTCTAAAGGGGCCGATTCGGCTTTCTAAATAATTTTATAATCCTTCATTTTGAGAAGGGCTGACCTGCATTTAATATTTTTAGATGTGCTTGTTTATGATTAGGGATGTGCGATTTTTCAATCAAGTTTATATCTAAGTAAGTATACAATTATATATTTCTGTGTACAAATGTAAATCTATACGAGTGTGCATATTTTTTTGAATCATGTATTGTAACAATCAGCTGAATTAATGATGTTCATTAACCGTATGGAATCAACGTCAATTTGTAACGCAAAGTCATAGGCGACCGATTCTTCTGATTTTAATAATGAATTACAATCAGCCTTGTAACATAGTAAAAATAATCATATTTTACGAAAATTTGCATAGAACCACAAATAACAGACTTTACAGATCGTAAGAGGCAAAAAATACCTATTGTACCCTACTTATTTGAATGTTTTCAGTTGGATATAATATTAATTATATTATGTTATTTCACCGTAATGTTAATTTTCAATTTAAATGAAACCCATTTTATTTAATTTTTGTAACATATTTGGTCATACTTCTCCTCTGGGGCCGTTCAAGTATTACGTAAGCACTACAGAGGGGCGGGGTCTTTGCTTTTCTTATTTTCGATGACATGGGGGGTTGGGGGGATCTAGATAGTGATAACGTCAGCAGTAATTATTTACTTTTTTACACATATCGCAACCCACACTTTGTATATGCAGAAAACGAAATGCATTTTCGGGGATTAGTCCTCTATTCCAAACCTATTACTTATTTCTAGACTTATAACTGCTGCTCACAAATCAATCAATTGAACCAATGTTTACGTAAGCATGGGGGGGAGGGGTAAGAGCTTTGCTTACTTTTACGTACTGACGAGGGGGAGGGGTGGGTTAATAATTGCAAAAAATCTGCTTACGTAATACTTGAACGGCCCCTCTGGTCATGTAAAATATTAAATTAAATGACTATTTGTAAGGGGATACTTCCTACCTAAAAACATTCTAATGAACTGTGATAGGTTCGAAATTATAAAAAATGTGGCCTTATTAATATCAAATTAAGCAGAAAAATGGCGCTCTTTTTCATTCTAGATTACGTTTTGGTAACCGCTATTTTTCCTGCGTAACTTCAAACTTATAGGTAATCGAAAATCATTTTTCATCATTTAAGATCTAAATTAGATTTTTTTGTTACATAAGCATATCCTTACAAAATCTCTTACCCAGCGCGCATTTTGTATGTTCGGTAGCTTATCTGTTTTAAGTACCTTTAGGTACCTACGAGCAAGGATAGTCAATAAATTTAAAATCTATTCTTATAGAATATATTCATAATGCCTCCAATTTTGTCCTAGATATTAAATTAACAGCTCGTTATACTAGAGTTAAATGGAACTCATACACACGTATACACAAGTACACACAGAAAAACACGCAAGAAGGAAATCGCTTAATAAATAACTGCAAATAATTCAGAAATAATTATGTACGTCATTTTATGATTTATTTAACTGAAATCTTGCTGGAGTAAAATACCTAAATTCATTGATTTATAAGTTCTCAAACACTATTGTTATAGAAAATCCTTAACAGTTTACGATTACATTTTGATATTGTACTTAGGTAGTAATTATTTATAAATAAATGTATTTAATCATACCAATAAATAACGTGGTTAAACGTTAACCAAATAGTCAGTTCCTATATTATGTTCTTATTTATGTTATGGAAAGATGTCAGAAACAAAGCCTTGATGCAAACTTTTAAATTAATTTATGATTTATGATTTTTTGCATTGTTCAAAGCAAAAAAATCTAAAATAAAAAAAAAATCGGCCACAAGTGAATTCTCAGATGGGACTCGAAGCCACGTCCTTTTCAAATCCGGTCCAAAGCTCTTTTAAATTATTAATGTTTCAGTTAAATTATCATAACCATATTTCGTAGAAAAAAATGTATAATTTAAAAGTGATTTTACATAAATTTTTTACTACTCTACTAAATGTCTTTTAATTTCGTTTACTTACCTGTTTCTAAATATCAGTGCCAGTATTACGAACATTCTTTATCCATCCATAATGAAAGCCAGTGCTCCAGCAGTAAGGACATTGAGAATGACTGATGATGATGATGTGTAGGGGTAGTACAAGAACGTATTCACACGTACCACGATCACACCACATCATCGCGACGCAGCAACAAAAAGTGGTAGGTAATCTAGAATCCTTCGCTTCGTTTTGGATTCAAAATAGCGCCCTCACCGTAAAAATATTATTTTGCACCCTTGTATTACTAATGTATCACTAATGTAATGAGGTTTGTTGTCAAGTTGGTTGTTTCATTATAATTACAACATTCCTTAGAGCACAAATGGTAGTTCGGTGCGAACAGCAGTTCCCAAAAGCACCACTGACATCGCTTGGTTGTTTCATTGGGATTACAAAATTCCCAATGGCACAACTGGTAGTGTTGAAGGGAGTAGCATTTCCCGATGGCTTGGGGTAGCTATATGCAGATACTCGTCATAAAATATCATTTAAAGTTTGAACTTTTGTGAATTCTGGTCTAGCCCCCTTCCGCCATTTTTGATAAATTTTCAAAATGGCAGACCGGGACAAGGCCATAAGGTTCATACCCCTTATTTCAAAAATTTATTTACCTAGTGGCTATTTACGGTCCGCAACCTACCTTTTAAAATTCGGGAAGTGCGTGTCGTGCCACGTGTAGTATAGGGTTCCGTAGTCAAAATACCACTAACATTTTTCGTCTGCAAAAATAACTTATTTTTCATGGTGATTGTATTAGTAACAAAGTTTTATATTTGCGGTGACGGAAAATGTGCTTTATCTCTAAAACTGCTGGCTATATTTCGTTAAAACAAATTTAGTTGAAAGTTTTTATTAAGATCTACAGCATATATATATTATTTTCTCTTTCTTATTTAAAAAGTTGGAGGGGGATGAACGTCTCCATAGCTTGCCTAGCGCCATAGTATCTGCGGGCGAGTTCACCGCCATATTCCACGTTTCCTTCATAAATAAGTAGTGTTTCCTTCGGCTCCGTAGCAGGGCTTGAGACCGGTTTAAAAATAACGGTTAAATAGAGGTTTTTGATTAAAGTTTTTACAAAATCCGCCTTAAACGTATTTGGAATTTGAGCGCTTAAAAAACCTAAATAAAATGGTCAAGCCTACAGTGCGACAGAAAAGAGTTTGAAAAATTGAGGGCGCCGCTAGACTACAACTAGCAACACTGATAATACTACGGAAACAAGTTTGATACTTGACATATCTTTATTAATTATTTGTTCTATTTCTGTAAAACTACTAAATTATTAGAACCTAGTAACCACAGAGCATTAAATTTTAATTCTGATATCTGTGCTAGTAACCTAACAATTTACCACTGAGCGGTAACGGGTTACCGGGCTAGACCTTTCGCGCTAAACTCAATTTTATTTTATGCAGCGTAGCCTTAGTTGATCTAAGCTAGCTAAGAAAAAGACAAAGGAAGTATTTAATAGATGAATTAGAAGAAATAGTAATACCAGAAAATATGCCAGAAAATACTATTTTCTAACATTTCATTTTCAGGAAGAAAATCCTACACAATCATTTAAAATTTTAATCTAAAATCTACTTGTCTGCATCCAAGACGTTCTAGTCAATTGAGATTTTTAACATAATAATTGCTAAATATAGAAAGAAATAATTATATCTTTTGCTAGCAATTCTAACTGTCACAAAGTTAATTTTATCCAAAGTGGTAATATTAACATTTGGTAATTTGTCAATATTAATAGGTATCATTTTTAATATCCTATCTATAGACATGTATGGATTTGATGAAAAATATTTTTTTCAGTTTCATTATTTTTGTGAGAAAATCGTAAAGCGGTTTACAGAATACATCTACCTACCCAATTTCAACTGTGTAATCTTAATAGTCTCGGAAAAAAGTGGCTGTGACATACGGACGGACGGACGGACAGACAGACAGGCAGACAGACACACATCACTAACCTGTAAGGGTTCCGTTTTTTGCCATCGGTCATGCCCAGTCGACACCACCAGTTTCGCCACCACTGGGGCGACTGGGGACCATTTGACACCAGTGGTGGCAAAGTGGTGGCGACTGGGACATTGGTTCATAGATGCTAAAGGGAGTCCCAAATATTTTCCTAATTTCGAAAATAAAAAAGTAGAAAAAGTCATAGTTGTTTCATTTTATTTACTGATAAAAAGTGTTCTAAATAACTATACAAGTTTTAGTATTTGATAGAATTTGTTTACGTGTCGCTAGGTGATTGTTGAATAATCCGGTGACTAGCTTTATTAATCGTTAATCGCAATTCCATCGAGTGAATACGCGTGTATTCACCATTCCGATCTTATAAATATTTGTAGCGGATTTGTTATTTAGTGACTTTTCCTTCCTAAGTAATGTATACAAAGGATATGAAATGTGCTGGCTATAACAGGTACAATGCCATATATAGTGCCATGAGAGATAAGTATTATTTTAAGTTGCAGTTTGTGTAATAAGAAATATTAATAAAATAATATAAATTATTGGCTGTTGCATCTTATTCGATCGTCAAACACCTGAAAAGATGTTTCTTTCGAATGCAAGGATATTCATAGCATTAATGTGACTACGCTGGTCTACAGCGTATTCAAAATATAAAAGTATTGGAGAATTTCAACGGTGGTCCGCAAGTCTCGGTAGCTCAGTGGTTAGAGCATTGGAACGGATATCCAAAGGTCGTGGGTCGTGGTCGTGGGTCCCATCTGAGAATTCACTTGTGGCCTAGTTGACTTTTTACAATATTTTTCTATTTAATATTTATCATAAGTATAAAAAAATATCACCTATGTGTGCGAATATATCGGAAGCACGGTACCGTAATTCCATGACCAAGGAGGATAAAAATTCGTGGAAGTGTGCTTTATGTGTGAGTCGAAAACCGAAGCTCCAGAATGACAAACGCCTGTGCGCAGTGACTGTACGTTGCGTCGTGCGTCGCGGTCGCGGAGTACCCAGCAACTTGCCCGGTGGAGCCAATGTCCACACGGATCATTGTGTCGCCATGGCAATACATACAATCTATGAATAATAATATACGAGACCAGCCCCCTAATTGTCTAATTTCAAAATCTATCACAATCCTTTTCAAATGTATTGTGATTGTGATAGTGATTTATGGAATAGTGTAACTTATAGTCGCAATCCCTTTCGGAATGAATTATGTTTTATATGACACTTCATTTGACAATTCTCCATACATATGAAATATATTTTCGTGTGTCACTTTTCTTAGACAGTTCAATTTCGTTCATTCAATACCTTTCAAAATGCGTTCCGATCACAATCCCTATTAAATGTCAAATAGTGACAGCCTGAAGTATGTAAATATCTTTAAAATTACGAATTAAAAGGGATTACGATAGATTTTAAAATTAGACAATTAGCCCCCAGGGCCCTGTTTCATAAAAATTACAATTGTCAGCGACAGGTGACAGGTGACAATTTGACGATTGTACGTTTCCTAAAACATTGGTGCTATATGAAAAGCCGACTTAATTGTCAAATTATCGCGACAATTCTACAATTAAACGTTTCATAAAACATTTGGTCTGACTTATCTGTAATCGGAAAATCTGACATATTTGTCAAATTGTCGCACATATTTGATAGGCATTCTTGGTCTATGTCAGGATGAGGAGTGACAATTATTTTTCATTTATAAATTCTCACATGATCGAAAGAGATATTAATAGGATTTTAAAAAAGAGAACTTAAAATGTATGATTGCTTTTTACAGAAAACCTACCTTCTGCAATGATGACAAAGGTCAAAATTGCATATATCAGCCGATTAAAAATATGTCAGACCAAATGTTTTATAAAACGTTAAATTGTAGAATTGTCGCGACAATTTGATAATTATGTCGGCTTTTCCTATAGCACCAACGTTATAAGAAACGTACAATTGTCAAATTGTCACCTGTCGCTGACAATTGTAATCTTTATGAAACAGGGCCCAGTATGGGTATACACCATACATAATATACCTATTTATGATGTCAAGTAGGTAAGTAAAAGCTCAAGAGGCAATTTCTAAACGATTGTCGCGAAGTCTCGAAAGTTTCGAAATTTCGAGACTCTCGAGACTTACCACGAACTAGTCTCGGTCCCGAGACTATATTTTCGCCGAGATTGGACGCCCGCCCTACTTTGCATATATATCTGCCTTTCTGTACTGAAACGTTTAGTGCAAATGCGCCTCTCTGGTTCCCATTCCCACTCTAAATCCAAATTGTTTTCACTTACTTGTTTATCACGTTTTTGTCTTATACGATTGTGTATTATGGATAAGAACAGTTTAACAATGTGGGTCATTAAGCTTTTAGTGCGATAATCAGGACATTTTCTGGCGTTTTGGCCGAGTAAATTTTTTACAATATTTTTCTATTTAAAATTTACCATAAGTATAAAAATAGCATTGAAAAATGCAAAAAAAAATACAAAATCATAAATCTAGCACCATTTTGTCATGAGCATCCGTCAAGAAAGAAGGGCGTTGTTATTGTGGATAACTGCCATGTCTCTGATTTCTTTGTGAAGATTAATAAATCATGTTTTGCCATCTATGATTCTACGTAGACGCATCACTACTCATACCAGTCAGCCTTCAACTTACGACATGCGCGCTGGATTCTTTATCGTACCTCTGCGTACTTTATCTAAGACGTGCTTTTGTACTGCCTACGTTGCCAAAGCAAATAAACCGCGAAGACTCTGGAGCTGTCCAAAAACCACAATAAGACGAAAGTCATAATAATGAATAGAGCTGGGAAATTAGAATAGACGGATGCCTTAGATGGATTTGAAATTGTACAAGGGTGGAGACTGAACAGGCTCCGACTTCGCTGCTGCGCTGGCAAAGAATGCGTTGACCAAGTTATCGAAAGTATGGAGAGACCGCAATATCCAACACTGAACAAAAGTCAGTCCAGTGCGCTCCTTGATTTTCTCAATCTTACTTTATGGTGCTCACACGTGGACTCTGAAGATGAACTCTGAAAACATCGATGTATTTGATCTGCGTGTTAGTAAGCTGCAGAGTTTTAATTCAACGACTCTATACTGTAGGAGTTGAAAATAAAGGAGCGACTCTGCCACCATTACCCGCAGATCTCCTGTTTTTCGTCCAGGAGAAAGAGGTCAGGAGGCCCGGAGAAACCCTAAAATCCTAGAAAGATACATCTTGCTAGGAAAAGTAGAAGAGACTAACCTAATAACCAAGACGCTGAAGATCGGCGACACAGGGCCTACATCTGGCTGAAGATCGCCAACCATTACGCTTTTGTACTCTACATCAAAGTCTTTTTTACACTTCCCGTTGTTTCAAAAAATACTTCCCAGAAGCACTTAACTCGTCACTTGCTCAATATTTTCTCTTTTATTTGTAAGAACGTTTGTTCTTAATAAAAGAAAAAAGATTGAGTGATGACAGTATTGTCATGCTCTCTTTTGTTTCAAAGACTAAAACACTCGTCTCCTCTGCATTTATTTTCATACTTTTCTTTTCAAACGATTCTTTCACAATGTCTAACATCAGCTGAAGCTCACCCTTCGACAGCGCAAGAACCAATTGGTCGTCGATGTACAAAAACACTTCGATACTAGATGATCCCACGCGTATTCCACAATCACTCTCCCGCAATGACTTGAAATAGCAGTCCATAATCAATCCATCGGTGGATACTGGGGTGAATTTTTAGATGATTTTCGACTTTTTTAACTAGATCGGTATAATAACTCTTAGTTGGTTACCTATGCTGCCCTGGTACTTTTTATATTTTTTGTATTATACAAAGCAGTGGTACCAAGGCCAAGGTTTAAAGCAATTTGCTCGTGGGACAAAGCGTTGGGACTACGGGTTAATGCGATAATGTCTTTTCAATTACCCGTAGACCCACTGTAGCACAGTTGGACTATGGGGAAAAAAAATACCCGTGGACCCATGGGTAAAGACTGGTTAAAAGACACAAACTGAAGCCGTGATATATGCGTAGTGTACATCAAACTAAATAAGATTATTGTAATTATCTCTCACTTCCTTACTGGTTGACTGTTAGAGAATGCCTCATGGCATCAAGTCCGCCTTTTGCTGTATTTTGTTGTATCTATTGCAATAAAGATTAAATTAATAAATAAGTTATTGTAATTATAAAGTGAATTAATAAAGTTAAATAATTCTCACTTTATAATTTGTTTATGTTAATGATATTCTCTTCGATTGGACTGTAAATGCATATGTTTTAGTTGCGAAATGATACTTTGAATCACTGGAAGACGCGGACAAGCAAATCGGTAGGTGAGATTGGAAAGGGCTTACTTGGACAAGTTTACGAGCCGCTGATGATGGTCTTCTGGATGTTCACATGAGCGAGGCTTCCGTGTGCTTGATGAAACAGTTTTTGGGCACTTCTACACACTTTTTGATATTTTTGTGTGGAGATGTCGGCCCGGTACCAAAGTATTTGAATCTCACTCGCTGAGAGGGAATGATTGAGATCGCATCTGTGGTAATGCAGGGGCTTGGACGATATGCTTATGCTTGTTCTAACATTTCTCCCCCCCCCCCCCCCCCCCATAATAATATTATGTTTGATATAAATATGATAATGGTGTATATATATATATATATATATATATATAGCTAAGTTATGCAAAAAATTATAAAATTTTACTCCCATCGCTCAGGGACTGGGCAAAGTTTTACAAGAGGTCTGCTTAAGACGCCTTGTAATGTTCGAATAGAGGCGGAGCGGGGTATACCATCACGCCCATAAAATAAATCAGCGATCCTACCGAAACGCCATTTTAAGGGATGAGTAGATTCGTCCCTGATGATAACAATCTGACCGATTCTAACTTCACGCGTGGGTTTAGTCCACTTCAAGCGTTGTGATAATGTGGTTAAATATTCAGTGTACCACCTGTTCCAGAAATCTTGATGCATACGCTGCAGTAGTTGCCAACGCGTGAGGCGATTGATTTTAACTTTAGTGTAGTCCGGTGTAGGTACTGTTGTAAGCGGTGCTAATGTTAAAAAGTGTCCCGGAGTTAGGACGGAAAGATCATTCAGATCCGAGCTCAACGGGCAGAGTGGCCCAGAATTAAGGATGGATTCAACTTGAGCCAACAAAGTGTTGAGCTCCTCATATGTTAAAGTTTGATTACCTATCACACGGAATAGATGTGTTTTAACAGCTTTAACGCCTGCTTCCCAGAGGCCTCCTTGATGCGGAGCTCCGGCAGGATTGAATACGAAAGCAATGTGTTCTGTTTCGCAAGCTTCTTTCATTATGTTAGATAATTGGGATTGAGCCCCTTTGAAATTTGTACCACAGTCCGAATGAATTGTGTTACATCTTCCGCGACGTGCTATAAACCGGCGCAAAGCTGCTAAAAACGATAGGTCGGATGCCAACTCTAAGTTGAGTGCTTTTGTGGCAAAACACACAAAAAGACACAAATAAGCTTTCATGATACGAGCACCTCGATATCTTTGAACCGATATGTTGAACGGGCCTGCGTAGTCACATCCAACTGATTGAAATGCTTTGATTTGAGTGATACGTGCTTTTGGAAGGTCTGCCATTTTAGGCTGAAGTGCTATTGGTTTGTAACGAAAACAACGATAACAACTTCATAAAATTTGTTTGATTGCTCGGCGAGCTGATAGAATCCAGAAATTTTGTAAAATTAGATAATGTAAAGTTTGTAGACCTGGACGACAGTTTTCATTATGAACTTGTTGAATGATAAGATTGGTCAGACGGTGTTTACGTGGGAGCAAAGCAGGGTGTTTTGCCTGAAATTTGAGTTCTGAACGAGCTAACCCCCCACACCCCCCCACACGAAAAACGCCAGTTTGATCTACAAATGGGTTGAGTTTTCTGAATGGTTTGGATAACAGACGTCCTGAATTATAATTTTTTATCTCTTCACTGAATTCGGAGTACTGCACATGTTTGACAAGAGCCATGAGACTGTCATGCAACTCTGTCTCAATTAAATGATCAGAAGAACGTTTGTTTTTGCGCATAGCGCTGATGAAACGATAACAATACGCCAAGATACGCTGGATCTTGCGCAAGGATGAAAATCTATTTATGAGTTGATGAAATATGTTATCACAGCTGGAGTCGCCAGTAGTAGTAACTGCTAAAACGTTACTGCGTTTTTCACACAAAACTTGTTCATCCGACTCTAATGTTGTTGAAGTTTCTGTTACAGGTTCGTCGGGCCACTGAGGCTGATCCTGGGCGAGCCACTGAGGACCAGTCCACCATAGATGATGATTGACGAGTTCGTCCGAAGACAAGCCACGACTGGCGGAATCTGCAGGATTCTGCTTACCAGGTACGTGTTTCGAAGTTGCATTTGGTAATTTACGCTGAATGTTTGAGATGCGATTCCCAACGAAAGCCTTGTAACTAGATGATTTTGATTTGATCCAAGCCAGAACAATCATAGAGTCTGACCACGCATGTTTGCTGTCTATGTTTATGATGTTTGAAATCTGATCCACAACAAATTTAAAGAGATCTGCGAGCAATGATGCTCCGCACAACTCGAGTCTTGGTAAGGTTCTACGCTTGGTCGGAGCAACACGAGATTTAGCAATCATTATTGCGGCACGATGTTGACCTTGACTGTTAGAAGAGCGAAGGTAAACGACAGCGGCGTAACCAGCTTCGCTTGCATCGCAGAAACCGTGAAGCTGATAAGAGACTGCGTCATCACGAGTGATGCGTCTTGGTATTTTAAGCTGCGAGAGATGAGCCAACCGCTGTGTATACCTCGTCCAAATCTGATTTATATCTTCAGGTACTGGTTCGTCCCATGATGTGCCCAGAAACCATAGACGTTGAATTAAATGCTTCGCTAAAAAGGTTAACGGTGTAAGAAGACCGACTGGATCATAAATCCGTGCTAACTCCGATAACATGGATCGTTTCGTGCAGTCACGTGGTGTTGGGTTGACTTGATAATTTAATAAATCCTCTTGTGAGTTCCAGGCTAATCCGAGAACCTTCACAAAGTTGCTGCCACTGTCAAAAGTTACATCGGGTACCGCCTTGTGATGATCAGGTATGCCTTGTAGAACAGCCGCATGATTGCTGGACCACTTCCTAAGTTGAAAGCCAGCTGACGCCATGATGTCGACGAGCTGTTGCTTGATGTCCACTGCCTGGCGGATGTCCCGCGCACCGGTCACGACGTCATCTACGTAGAGATCGTGACGTAAAACCTCTGCAGCAAGCGGAAATGATTTTTCCTCATCATCGGCCAACTGGTGCATGGTACGGATGGCCAAGAAGGGAGCCGATGATACGCCAAATGTTACGCGTTGAAGACGGTACTCTTGTATTGGTTGTTCTGGAGAACTTCTGAACAATATGCGTTGATAATTCTGATGATCTTTAGTGATTATGATCTGTCGGTACATTTGTCGTACGTCGGCAGTAAACACGATGGCATGCAGCCTGAAACGCAAAATAATGCTGCTGATGTCTGCTTGAAGTTTGCACCCGGTCAATAAATTGTCATTAAGTGAAACGCCATTCTGATCCTTGGCAGAGGCGTCATAGACAACCCGGAGCCTTTGATGAAGTTTCACAACCGCGTGGTGCGGAATATAGTAGGCGGAAGGAGACTGACACTCCTCTTAAGGCGCCTCTTCCATTTGCCCTGTTGATAGGTACTCTATGATATGAGCTGCATACTCTTGATGAAATGATGGATTTTGCAGTAAACGCTTCTCCAGCTGATTGAAACGCCGAAGAGCCACATGGAATGAACCCTTGAATGTTGGTTCTTGATCACGAAAAGGTAGCTGTACGGTATAGCGACCGTCAGCGTCACGCTTGTGTGTTGATTGATAAATCTCTTCACATCGAACATCTTCCTCTGAGAGGTTCGACTTTGATGATAATTCTATGTTGTCTATCTCCCAAAACTTCTAAACCGCAATATCCAAATTTGCGTCCAGAGACAAATGATTGATTGATAATGGCACAGGAAAAGAGTCACATGATGATAATGATGATGTTTTGCCCATCAAGACAAAACCAAACACTGTGTTGATTGCTGTTGGTACGTTGTTACCGCCATCTATCTTGCCTGGCAATAAGATATGCGGAAATATCTCCCCTCCGATCAACAGATCAACAGGCCGAGAATGATGATATTGCTCATCATACATATTTCCTTAACTTTGGTTGTTGGAATGGCGTCCATGGTTTAGGTTTTCTTTTTACTTTTATTTTATTGTTATCTTTTAAATTTTTATTCATTATAGTCTTCGCTATACAATTGTCATCGTTGGAAACTGTTTTGGCTAATGAATAACTTATAGTTATAATAACTCTAAATGTATTATAAGAGCTGTATGTTTCTTTTAATTCAATAAATTAAAAAAAATAAAAAAATCAGCGAGCTTGAGATTTACCACATGTTGGAATTGATGTGGATTGATATGATGAGAAGGCTTGTTGCCACAAATTTTGTTTAGAGTCAACGCCTCTGTTGTGAACGTTGGCTCAAACTTTCCAATTGGACGAATTTCCAAAAAAACTTTGCTGTTTGATTGAGTAGGTATTTCACCAATACCTGACATCGGAATGTTTGATTTATATTGTGCGAGCCCTAAACGCTTCACACATGAATTTGTTATGATTTGACTTTGACTACCCGGATCCAACAATACACGGACCCATTGAAACGAACCCCTGCTATCTTTAACCTCGACCTCTGCCGTTGCCAACATCACAAATGATGATCCCGAACCACTTCCGGAAACATTGGATAAAGATGTCACTGGAGTGACCACATGCTCCACAGTACCCACAGTGGACTGTGAAGACAACTGTTGTTGATTTGTTTGATTTGATTGGTAATGTTGATTGTTGTTTTGTTTATTTGATGAAACATGTAATAAGCTGTTATGACGCATATTACATGTTTTGCAAGTATGTGTTGAGACGCAGTTTTCATAAGTAGGATTTGAACGCAAACAATTAAAACATAATTTATTTTGTTTTACAACTTTGATCTTATCTTGAGGTGATTTTGATATGAAATTTGGACATGCATAAAGACCATGTTTTGATTTACAAAGTGCACAACTAGTGCCAGCTGATTGTGCTAACATGATTTAGGCTGATATGATTTGGGCTGTGAGTGAACTTGGGTTTTATTTGAATTTGAAATATTTAAATTGGAATTGTTTGACAAGTTAGAACGCTCTAATGCACTGCATCTGTCTTCAACAAAACATTTTAATTGCTCATAGCGAGGAAAAACGTCTCCTTTACAAGAAAGTTCGAATGCTTCTCTAGAACTTTTGTCTATTTTTGTAAGAAAAGAATGAAATAAAACAAAATCCCAATTATTAGTAGGAAGCCCAAGCCCATTGAGCATAGCAAGATTTTCTTTGAATGTGTCCAAAATATTTCTCATTTGCGTTACTGAATCACTGTTCATTGGCTTTAAATTGTTAATTTGTTCCCAACACATAAATGCCAAATAACGTTTGTTATCATATCTATTCACTAAGGCCGAGTATGCACTGACATAATTTGCATCTGATCTGATAATTTGATTATGATATTCACCGGCTCACCAGAGAGAGAACTTTGAAGATACTGAAACTTTTCAACGTTTGATAAATGTGTTCTGTTGTGAACAAGTGTGTTAAACAAATCTAAATAGCCAGGAAAATCTTTGAGATTACCAGAAAAAGTAGGCAGTTTAATTGGAGGAAGTTTACTGTTGGACTTGGTTTCAGAGTGACTTGAAGTTAATTTCGGCAAAGACTTTTCTTCGGGCAACAGTATTCGTTTTGCTTCTAAAACTTCAAAATACATGTCATCTGCTTGTTCTTGATATGTACTTTCATCGTTAATTCTCTCCTCTGTAGCCTTAGATTTTTTTAATTCTGATATTAAGCTTGTGTTAGCTTCATTAAAAGAATCTATGATAATGTCAAGACGCGCACACCAAGTTTCAAAACGAGGCAACACTGTTGAATCTTTTAAACATTTTCGCGCACATGTCACAGCATCCTCGAGACGCTTGTGAGCTAAGTTACGTTTTGTTTCAAAATGGGCAATTAATGATTCACTCATTTTGACTTAGTCTGATTAACAAGGATTGAAACACAATGATAATTTTTGCAGCACTAAGACGCTCGAAACACCGTTAGGAATGATAAATGTTTGATAAACTACGATGTCTGACACACGAGTTTTTTTTGTACACAATGTTACACAAAAAATACTAATTGGTACGAATTTTATAACACTGGTATGGTTTTTGTTGTGGCAACACTGATTTGAATAGGGTGTGTGATTCCCGGTTTTTTCACTTGATTTGATGTTATGTTTGATATATTATAGTGTTATATGTTACACTAAACCGTCACTAGTTTTATGTGTTGTATGTTACACAATAAAACAACGCTTGAAATGGTCCAAGTAGATCCACCAACCATACGAAAACCAAACACGAAAATGATAACAATGGCCGCCGCACCGACTCAAAACACGTATTGTAAAAAAAAAATTTTGAACACACTTGTTAGCACGAAATACACATAAATATATATATGTTGAAAGTATGATAAATTGCTAATAAAATGCTAACTTATTGTATTTTAAGATATGATAGTTAAGATTTTAATGAGTAGATGCCTGTTTTTTGATAATTTGTTAGATGACTCATGTGAACAAAGATGGACGACAAAAGTTTTCACCACAAAATTTTGGTAAAAATATAGAAATTCGGCGCTGAAGGCCCAATAATGTTTATGTTAATGATATTCTCTTCGATTGGACTGTAAATGCATAGGTTTTAGTTGCGAAATGATACTTTGAATCACTGGAAGACGCGGACAAGCAAATCGGTAGGTGAGATTGGAAAGGAAGGACTTACTTGGACAAGTTTACGAGCCGCTGATGATGGTCTTCTGGATGTTCACATGAGCGAGGCTTCCGTGTGCTTGATGAAACAGTTTTTGGGCACTTTTACACACTTTTTGGTATTTTTGTGTGGAGACGTCGGTGCGGCCGGACCAAAGTATTTGAATCTCACTCGCTGAGAGTGAATGATTGAGATCGCATCTGTGGTAATGCGTTCGTTCCTTCTTCGTTCTTCGCTCGTTCATTTGTGAGAGAGAAGGGGCTATGGGAAGGAAAAGGACACGATATGCTTGTTCTAACATAATTTGATTAAAGAGCAAAAGAAATTATCCTTGGATCCATCTGTGGCTTAAAGAGGATTTAAAATGTTCTATGGATCTACCGCCGATGAATAGGAATAAAAATTATCCATGGATCGAAGAGGAAAAAATTGTATCCATCGATCGACCGGTGGATCCTGGCGGTGGATCCAAGTGGACGAAGGGAGTTGAGCCCCATGGTGATGCTACACATGCCTGTCTGAATCCCATAGAAATACCAAACCAGTCGATGTAATCGCCATCTATCCTGACACATGCACTAGAATCCTCAGAGTGGCTAATACACACAATAATATCAGATGGCACTCCAACCTGAGTGGACAGCACATTTCACATAACATCCCACTCTACTCGATCGTAAGCATTCTCTAAAATGGGAAAAAACACTAACTGATGAATTCTGGTGTTTGTGGCGTTATTAAATAGAATTAGGTAGGCTAATTTTAACAATATACTTACCTAATTATAATTTCTCATTGCTAAATACTTGATATGACTTTTGTTCGGTCTCGAAAGTCTCGAAATTCACCCAGACTGATGCGAACAAGGACTCCAATGCTACGTCTGGCCTCTTGTACTCGGTTATGAAGGGTGGATCTTGAAGGAAGACCTTCAAAAGTAACTGGAGGCGTTTGAGATGTGGTTTTATCGCAGAATGCTACGCATAAGTTGGAACCATATTACTAACGTCGAGTTTCTAAGGCGCATGGGTAAAAAGGTGGTTCGGACCATTAAAATAAGAAAAGTCACATATCTTGAAAGATTGCTAGAAAGCGCAGAATGGCAGGACGCAAAATGTCATGGCTTCGTAACATCCGCCAGTGGACCGGCTTTAGGACAGTAGAACGAGAACCGATTACTTGTCCGAAATTAACTTGTCCTAATTTCATTTGTCCGAAAACGGTTGACCGACGACTTTGTTGCTATATGTACCCTTAGTACGAGTTGACATTTACTGTCAACGTTTTCGACTATTTCGACAACTAACGGATGCTCTACTCATGTCGGTAAAGCAGTCAATGGATATGAAAGCGACAAAGCTATAGTTTTTGAAAACGATCAGTTTGCCAAACTCGTACTAAGGGCAATGTATTGTTTGCCATATTTTTAAACCTTTGAAATATCCTATATTATCCGGTATTTACCGAACTACGTTTCACCGATTTTCAATATAACGTTTAACTATTGGCCGAAGTCCCTTTTGACTATTTATATTTGCCAGGTAACTTATTTGCCATACTTTCACTTTACCAGAATGCCTGCATGCTTTTTGCATGCCTGCTTGCTTGTTACATGCCTGCTTGCAGTTTGCATGCCTGCTTGTATGTCGCTAGCCTAAATAAATAAAATAATGAAACTTCAGCTGTTATTTTATTTTATTTTATTAACTTATGGCACACGAAATTATTTTAAATTCGGGAAAACATTAGTAGACCTAAAAAAATTGTGTTGGTAGTTATTCTGCATGCATATTTATTGGATCAAATGGAAAATTATTTTAATTATTTAATAAGTAAATAATTTTCACAAATTAAACCATTTATCCGATTCCAATTTAAAGCAATTGTGTTATGGAAATCAAATAATTACATTAGTTTCGACAGTTCTTTCAACCAAATTCGACTTAAAGATAGTTAAACCAGTGGAATACCTAGTTGCTCAGACTCGCCATGGACAAAGCCAAATTCAAGGAGCTGACAGTCAACCTTCAATGATGAAGGTCACTTTAAGAAGAAGAAGACGTAAGAGCAAGCCCTCTCTCTTTAAATATCTCAAAATAGATTTTTTAGATAAACAGAAACTAGGATTAGTCAATGTTTAACTTTAAGAGGTTCGTATGTTTAGTCTAGTTAGTTGTAGTAGGTATTTAGTTTAGGTGGGAGTTCCTAAATTCTATTTTATTTATTTTATTTTAATTATAAATTTACCTGCTTAAATTATATTTTAATATTTTTTTATTTATGCATATGTTTTATGTTATTTTTATTTGCGCCTCTTAGTTTTACAAGACTTATATGTGTATGTATTTATGTTATTTTTATATGCGCTTTGGTTCTACAAGACATATATGTATGTATTTAATTACACTTTTTTGCATTGTGTTGTTGCTTTGCTTGCGACCAAACGATGACAGGGACGCAGCTGAAAATCAGTGTCTGGTTCCTTGTAACCATTAACACTGAGCCGTGTTCCTTTTCAGACTGCCGCTGCTGCACTGCATACTCCGGTATGTTACTTTTTAACTCAATGTCTTAGTTTTAAGTTTTGTTTGTTCTCTCTTTTGTTATGCCTCAAAAATGTATTTTGGTTGTTATATGTTGTACCTACTTAGTGGTTTCTGAATAATTTTATCTATGAACATAAGTATTTATCTACCATTTATCCTATCAAAGATACATTTTCTAGAACTCGAAAATCTGCTTCATATTTTCTATTTGTGAATAATAAATTGAGTATAAAAGAATAAATAAAACGAAATTATAGCAATTTCAAAGAAAGTATCGTTTATATTGAACAGTATCTATCATTGTTACAATCATGAAAAGAGCTGACTGCGAACTAAAAATCATATTAACTAGTGAACTATACAATGTGCCTATGGACATTCTCAAGTACTTATTTATAACATATTCCTACCTAATTGAGTATGAAACAAGATAAATCAATTCCTACACAAGTATTACATTTACACTCGTATTCGACGACGACCTAATTACAGATGCCAAGATTTTACTTAAGGGGTAGACAGGAGTTTACTGGGTCACAAATATAATAATATGTAGCTTCCAAATATAATAATACCTAGTTTCTAAAATACTTTAAAATAAAAAAAAATTGTCACACATGCATATAATTATGTCATATACCCTTATTGCATGAGGGAAATGATTCCATTTAATATTAGAGTGATCGTCACTCTAATATTAAATGGAAACACCAAAAAAAAATCTTAACCGAGCCGATTGCATAAAACTTAAAAAAATATAGCATAGGGTTTCAAGATCTTGTCACAAATATAATGGCTGCGTTTTATCTTTATCTTTAAAAATTTAGCATAATCAGAGTTTGCGTAACATAAGCAACAACCGTAAGCAATTCTTGATTATCTTATTGCAAAAGGTATCGCAACGCAGACATTAAAGTATGAAAGAATAAACAATATTTATTGGATTAATTATATCTATGATATTGTTAAATTATAATTTTGTTTCATTGACATTCATTTTATTAGAGAAGATTTTAAATACGGATTTACCTGACTTTCAACTTTAGCTGTAACTTAGCGGTTTAATATTTGAAGTTATCATTCCTTTATGTATTCGATTCCGAAAACTATATTTTATTCATTTTGATTATTATTTATCTAAGGAGCTCAAAACATTGCTAACTGACATAGTTAACTGACATACCTACTTACTTGTGACCGTTTAAATGTTGAACCATATACAAAACGTAAAACGGTTCAACATTTAAACGGTCAAGATTCAAAAACTGAACTATTAAAATTAATTATATCAAGTACTGAATAAATAGGTATTAACTCTATATTTTCGCTTTTGATTGGGTTATTTTCTGCTCATATTCGTTAAATTTTCAATCAAAAATATCAATTTATCCACTTAATTCTGAGTGAAGGTTGATTTAGCATATTTGATATAGGGCATTCATAGAATAAATTTGATCTATGTGCACGACTAAGTATTTGATAAAATTATATATTTAAAACTACACATCGATATTTCAGGGGTCATCAAGTTACACCAAGTATCTATTCAATTTATTATTATTTGATAAAAAAAAGAGGGTTGCGCTATTAAAATATTGCGCACACAGACAAAACTACACTCAACCTACCGGACATGCAAAGTTTAAATAAACTTTAAGCAAAATAAAGTTCAAACATCGAGCCAATATAATATTACAATTTGTTAGTTGGTTTCGATAAGTTGGTGAAATGTCAACTGTACATAAATAGGTACTAATTTAACGAATTCAGGCAGGCACTATTCTCACTGTAGTTAGACTGTTAAATACTGGAAGAAATAGATTCGAAGTACTGGCATAATATGTCTAAATATTTTTCACAGTTACATTTTATTCATAAGTATTTTTTTCCATTATAATACTCTGTTACACTTAAAAAATGTCCCTAATATAGAAACTGTTTTAAATGCTGATTATTGCAATTATCGAAGCGTAATGGCTTAATACTTAGCGACTCTTTACAGAACTTTTGCTATACTTTTCACACATCCATTATATTAAAATAATGTTGACTACCTATGTAGGTACTCTGACAACAAATGCATTATTGTATGTATACAGCACACAAACAAAATACTACCACATAAAATGTCACGCTAAGATTCAGTCTATACAAGAACAGAAATTGGACGGTCATAATTATAATTTAATTAAAATCTTTGAAAGATCTGTATGTACATGCACTTTGTCATCACGAAATCAAACAAGTTACCTATGCTAAAAACAAATAAGTTGTCGTGGTTTCTAAATCTATGGTAAAACTATAACTGCCGCCCTTCATTAATTAAAAAAATATGGTGAACCCTGAGTAATAATACATTCAATGACTTATAATGAAAAGCTTAGGTACTTAATAAAACTAAAATACAATATCTGACAGCTATTCCTTTATTAATTTGTAATTTTAAAAGTGTATAACATAAATGCAACACGACAAATTTCGTATGCAACAAAAAATCAAATCGTTGTCTGATCACATAGTGTTTTGTTTCTGCTGTATTGGTCCAAAGGGGGTCTAATGGTGCTCATAAACAAGCCATATTATTGCTAAAATATGTGGGAACATGCATCTTGTTCTATAGCGCATAAAGTCATCAAGTCAAGCGTATAGCGATACAGCATCATAACCCCCTTTTTCCACTGGCGAAACATTTACAAGAAAACATGCGGCATCTGAGAGAATGCATTATTTGACAGCTCCTATCATGAGCCATTGGTCATCTTCTCAGCAGCCGCACTATATTTTGCAACAATATGTTTTCTTGTAAATGTTTTGCCGGTGGAAACGGGGGTCACAAAAATACATTCCAACCTAATCTTTTGTTATAACACTTGGTGCTAGATACCAGTGGAAGGAAAATTTACACCCGTCTTCACAAAAAAATATATGTCTCAGTAACACACCAACGAACCAACCGCAGAGCCAGATTCAAACGATTTGACAACTTAGAACATTCTACGAAATTATAATTTTACTACTTTGTTTTGTTCTGAAAGTAATAAGTATAGTTACCATAGTAATATAGTTGTTTGTGATTGACCGTAGGACCCTTCTACCAGTAGTTGATAGTAATTAGTAGGTACCTAACGACATAAATTACAATAAAAAGAAATTCGATAGAACCCTCAGTCCGTTGAACCAACACAGCCGTAAATAATAATAATTGCAGTCCTTAAAATAAAACGAATGTACTTTCTTAAATTTACAAATACTACAGTAAACTAGAGATTACACATAAATATAAACGAGCCGCGTTAACATGATCCAAGTATGTTAACTTTGTCCAAGGAGCTTTGACAAAGTAGCTTGAATCAAAGTTTGCTTAGATACCTGTTGTCACGCTCGCTCAGTCTACTTTGAGAAAGTCGCTTTGATCAAATCAAACAAAGTAGAACACGGCTCCAAGTACAATTTGACTGAACGCTGACGTCAAAGTGTGCTTTGATTGCACGTTTACACGATCAAAGTAGGCATCAAAACTATTTTGTCAGAGTAGGCTTGGATAAAAGTTGGGCATGGTCCAAGTTAACTCTGTTTGAATGCACACATCCAGTTACGCTTTGATTTCTGGTTTATACGACTAAATTAGCATCCTAGTAATCATCAAATCTGCTTGGTCAAAAAGCATACTTGGATCATATCAACGCGGCTTCGCAATTCCGCAACTCCGTAGAGTAACTAAGAAAAAGATTTCCGTTGTCAAAAAAACAGACGGATTTGTACAAATAATGTACACGTGAAATACCAGTGCAAATAAGACAGTGATGAATATAAGGCTCTAGTCACAGACAATTTAACTATATAAACATCGCATTATATGTTTTGATGCAAACGTTAAACGAGAACTTACGGAGAAAACTAATCACCTATACTAAACCTACAACTTCCATAATTATTGCTGACATGATATTGTCTAAATTCAATAGATGACGTTATATAACTAAAAACATCACAGAATACAAGAAAAGGGTTAGAAGTAGTGAGTTGGCTTTCATCGTGGCCAACTTTTTGGCATTACACAGAAGCAGTCCATACAGAGCGACAAGGCTTATTATAATGAACGTGGCAAAAATGGGAACTAACATCAAACGTCATTTTTGACAGTTATGCAACGCCTCTGATCGCGTTAATTGAAAGCCTTTATGAACTTGCAATAATGTCTATAATGAAAGTGGCAAAAAAAGGAACTAACGCCGCCATCTTGTGTTTACGTCAATTTTGACAGTTACAGCCCCCGTCCGCGTTCATTACAATCCTTGTCGCACTGTACATTTCCCTAACGTATGGTTTTGAATTTCTTCATGTTGTCTTAACGAGACGTGCCTATTTTAGAGGCGACTTATCTTTCACTATAAAATTCGTAACATGCTCCTTCTAACCTCTACTTGTGTACTGTACTGTGGATAAAACATTCGTAGTACAATAATAAAACGTGTTGTAGATAGTTTAAACCACTTCTTGCCCGTAGCGTAGTACAGTTGGGATTGTCTAATTAACTGGATCATCGTTGAACTTTCATGCAGTATCAGGGAAAATATATTTATTCCGTAATACAGTTAACTGTACTACCGCAAGAAAGTTCAACGATGGTCCAGTTAACTGGACAATCCCAACTGTACTACGGGCAAGAAGTGGTTTAAACATTTTTCTCGAAGTTAGCTCAAGTATAGAACCGAGGCCTTGTGCTAGTTTACAAATGTCCAAATGTTATCGCATTTGAGTAAAATTTTGACAGATATATCTTAATGCAATGGGAATAAGATTGAGAATTACACTCTTAAGGTAAACGCGATAGTTACGTTTGGACGTTTTGAAAATTTCAAATAGGGGTCTGACGGTTACTTATGACTAGTTGACACGATGCGAGTCCACGCACGACAAATGCTTTTAGATGATTCTTGAAAACTCACATGCGTGATCGTACCGTACATCAACGAAAACGAACGCTTCACGAATGCTGGTTCTCTCGTTCAAGAAGGTGCCATGCTCCTAGTACGTGAAATATCGAATCGTGTCAACCTGACATTAGCGATTGTGTGCGATGTCTATAGAGTTGTTGTCTGTGGTTCAAATTCAACACCCACTGTCTTGTCTACCTGACCTTCGAGAGGTCAATATTTCTTCACACGAATGATACAGCGACACCGATGCCTTGCATGCCCAATTAGCAACAGTGAGACATTAGTACGGCGTGGCCATAGCAACCGGTGAGATAAAGACAAAAGATCCTTAATATCCTTAACTCGTAATACAGAAATGGCACAATTTATAACGTAACGTTGGACTCCTGCTACCATTGCTTTAATAAAAGATTCCGAATTTCTATGAAATAACTAATATAATATTTCCGTAATCTAATTCACTTTTATGGTGCTTGCAAACATATTATTCAATGCACCTTTAATTCTTTTAATATCTAATTATTTATTTTGAGTCGGTTGTACATAACGATCAACCGGCTTTTATAATTAGCAATTTATCAAACGCAAATACAGTATCAATCTCTAATACAATTTATTTCTATCTAAAGATATATTTTCTGTTCCGAGTGCATCACTTTAATATTTTAGCATCTAAAGCTGCACGGATAAAGTATTTTTAACGCCATTTATAGGTTAATGTTGTATTAAATTAGTTACTCTAAATATGTATTGACTGATTGAGGCAATGTTCGTGGCAACCATAGGTTTGATAACAATTCAACATAATTTACAACTCAAATTGGCAATAGTCATAAATGGTAATTAATTAAATGTTTTGTTTTGCTGAGTTTTATGTGGTTGTATGGAAGCATTTTGGTTGGTGGTAGGACTTGTTATAAGTCCGCCTCGCTAGCTACCACCATCTTATCTAAGCCTGATGCCATAACAACAATGTTTTCAGTACTGTTGCGTTCCGGCAGTAAGAGATAAGATAGACAGTTCCTCAGTGATGAGGATTCCGGGAGAGGCTCGCTTCCATCTTCAGCCTTATCAATACTTAACATCGGGTATGATGAAGGCTAAGTCTCCCCGTAGTTCAGAAAAAAACTTGAGAGGTGTCAAGGGACACCCGGATGGAACGAAGTTCTCGCTTTCTATGAGAGACAGAGAGAGAAAGAGAGACAGACAGAGAAACACGCGCACGCCGCACGGCTTACAACTATAGCAAAAAGTGTCGTTACAACTTTTGGTCTTAATTTTTTCCGTCTAGCCCCCTTTCGCAACGCGCGATAAGGAACTTCATTCCAAAAAGCCAGACATATACTTTTTAAGGCTACTGAGATCTTTACGGACGGCAATCACAGGATTTAGAGTGACTTGAGCTCTTGAAAATAAAGAGCAGACGGACAAAAGATCGCTGAAAAGTTGTCATGACGTCCGAAACTTAAAAAAAAAACATCCAGTTCTTAAAGTTAAAATTTGATTTTGCAAATACAAAAAAATGCTCTTCAACTGCTGCGACCACTCAAACTGCCAGGTTCAGTTTTAGGTTATCCACTAGAATTGACATTCAGTAAGATCAATAGTATTACAATCAGTTTTTTAACAGTTCCATAGAGGTTATGTTTAAAATAGGAAAGAGTTTGAACTTTTCACCATTTCGGCAAATATAGTTCGAAGGTAAGTTCTCCTTAGCAGCTGACTAATTTTGAAATACAAAATCTATAGCAATCGCTATCGCTTAGGCATGAATTGTACTTTGTATTTATCCATCGATACAGCCTCAGCTACTGTCCTTATCAGCCGGTTAAAGAGCCTACAGATTGCCCGATAAATCGCTATCGTTACAGAAGTTTAGTTATATAATTAGACCCCCATTAACTATCACTTTTAACGCATTATTACTTTTAAGCCACATAATTTTAGACTAGTAATCTTCACCTATTGCGGACTTCCAATTGACACAATACAATTTTCGTGCAGCATAATATATTGTTTATGCATCACCAACAAGCGTTATACAATATTGGAAATGAAAGCCGCGGAACCAGAATGTTAAATCTCCAGTACACAATTGACCGTGTTTTCATTATTTGTATAGTTTCTAGCAGTAGTCAGATCTATTAACGCTAATAAACATTGACTCACACCTTAAAGACTACCTACACGATATAATATTAGTAACAGTTTAACTGATTTATTGCGATTCTCACTGTTAGTTCAGTTTAGTAGTCTGCAAGAAATTTGAAAATAATCTGATGCTACAATTTATTTATAATCCCTTAACTCTACAGGTATTTTATACAGTGGTGGTCGGATAATTAGAAACACTAGTCGATTTTCATACAAACGAGGTAACTTTGGAGCCTTGGTTCTCTGCCAAGGATTGACCGACCTGTGATCTGAAAATGGTCATCCAGGGAGTGAATGTGATAAATATGAATACACACCCGACTGATCTGATCAACATTCAAAAAGATGTAGGGATCAGTATTTTCAGTTTCAGAAATTCCATACATTTTTATGCTATTTTCGCTGTTTTTTTTTTAATCATATCCATACATTTCATAGAATGTTGATCAGATCAGTCTGGTTTGTATAGCAATCTGGATCTCCTCCATTCACTCCCTTGATGGCCATTATCAAATCACAGCTCGATCAATCCTTGGCAGAGAACCAAGGCTCCAAAGTTACCTCATTTGTATGAAAATCGTCTAGTGTTTCTAATTATCTGACCACCACTGTATATAAATCTTTCATATATAATTTAATATACATATATACAACATTAATGAAGTTCCAAAACGAGAGCTAAGCGTGCTAACATTGATAGCGAAATTTTGGCAGATCTTTAAAAATAATAAGTTACAGTTAACAGTTTAACTATATTATTAAAATAAAGAACTCATCCAACTTTTCAATTATAATTATTGAGATTCTGAAATCACATAAGTTTAAAAAATTCGAGTAGAAAAAAAGGATATAGGTAGTTCAAATTAGCTTTGTTATTTGTTCCAAATAACATAAGACTCATTCTTTCTTGAAGTTAATCTCAGATGCGATATAAAATTCTGTTAATTTGACTTGTTTTAATAGAATGATAAGATTTTATATTACCCAAATAATTTCGAATATAAAGACCGTGTTCAAATAATTAGTATAATTAAACAAGGCAACTGCACTACTTTAACAGATTAATAGATTTTGATCATATTATACTACTTTAAGGCTTATTAAATTTGACATTTATTATGAATAAACTGACTTCGTAGTTCTTCCAAAATTAGATTTTGAATAACAAGGAAAATACTTTATTAAATCCCTTTCTAATTGAATGATACTTACTACGGGCTAATACAAAGCAATGATTATTGTAATTTTCTAAGAATAATTTAACGGATAAGTATATTCGCTCATAAAAGACTTTTGGAGTTTGAGTCTTTAGTTTAATAAGTAAGATTTAATTTTGTATACGAGTAGTAGGCTATTTACAGGGTGGAAAGTTAATACGGGGCTGTAAGGGCAGGTACCATAATCGTTGTAGCTACACATTTTCATGTAGCAGCAACTCTCAACGTACCTGCCCTTCATGCCCCGTCTTAAATTCCACCCTGTATGTACAAAACTGTAGGTCAATTCATAAATTTCATAATTTAGTTTGGTGTCATTATTTGCCGGTAAAGTATACCGAATAAATAACAATTAAAAATTAACAAGAATTTTAAAAGGAACTTTTGAGCACTACCAAAAAGTCGATATTTTGATAATCTTTCAGAATCTTCGTATAAACACTAATAGTATTTATTATATGTAGATAACATAGACTTGACATGTTTCACATACATATATATGAAAACTGACAAAGTCCATATTTATTCGCCTCGTGATAAAATTTGCGTTTTTATTGATAACAACTATCAAATTCGCAAGTAGCTTTGACAAAGTTGAATCTAATGGTATAAAAAATAAATACAACATACAGCAACATTCAAAGAAACTTAAAACTGCAGGGTGCCATGTACAAAATAAATATATTGTTAAAATACCAGAAATCGCTTTAAAATAAGGACAGAAATTTGTGACTTCTGTGCATAGATAAATATATAGCATAGCATATCATAACCTTAGTCAAATAACTACATACTATAAAAAATGAGTTAACAATTCGAATTGACACAGCTCAGTCCCGTGGCATAAGATTACTGAAGAGCAGAAAAGGTTTTTAGATCGTCATCATCATGACTTTAAAATATAAAAATCTTAACAGAACAGTTTCAAATGAAAATGACTGGTCAAACAGTATGTAAAACACTTTAGAATGAAAATGGAACTTATGAAATATTAGTGCTGTAAAACCGTCTACTCTTAACTTAATCTTATGTCAAAGTTAGGCTATTTAAGATCATACATGTCCTGAGATTCGATAAACCTTTGCGCTATAATTCTGCCAGAATCGACGACAGGCGTTAGCAGTTCTTCAGAAGGTACTTGTATTCTGATTCTGTTATCTGAGGGTAGGTTGTTGGCTCCATTGGTGGCATAGAAGCCGAGAGAGAGTGGTTTATGGTGGTCGTCCGTGTAAGATTTGTATTTGGCCGGAGAGGGGTGGAGGTGGGAGGGGCTAGCCGCTAGGGGGTTGTACGTGACATGTATTCGGACGATGTCGTCGGACAAGGGGGACACTGAAGGGGGGTAGGGCGTCGCTCGCGGCGTAGAGTGAGTTGTCGACGGAGCCCGCTGGATGCTCAAACCGCCTATCCCTGACCTGTAAACGGGACGACGGTTAGCAAAATTTTTTTTTTAGTTAATAAAATGGAATTAATAATAATATAGTAATAAAATTGCACACAATGGGGTCATTCCATGGGTCTTGCCACTCTCTTTTTAAGCGACACCTATTGTTAACGAGATGGCATTACTGTCCACAGAATACAAGAAATAAGTCGAGTCTGATATAGTTAGCTGGTGCTTTAATATTTCTTGAGAATACAGTATCAAAGTATACCTTAGAATAATCCCGAAAGTAATATTAGAATTTGAAAGATTTATAACAAGTTTCAAGTCCGATATCGTTAGCCGGTGCATAATATCTCTCGAGAAACAAGTACTTACCTCTTAATACATAGGAAGCTCTTTGAACGATTGCTAGACATTTATTTAACAGACACAGTTTTCCTGACTACCAAAGTAGCAATTACTCGTATTTCTAAATGCAATGTGACTGACGACCTCCGTTTCGTGGTAGAGTGTATGTACACTGGTTTTCATAATGTCGCCTACTCTGAGGTCCTGGGTTCGAATCCCGGTTGGGACAAATGTTTGTATGATGAATACGAGCATTTGTACCTGAGTCATAGATGGCTGTTCCATCCATCTATGACTCAGGTATAATGGGATACTACTTCTTGTATCCCATAAGAGCGCTTACACACTACGTCCGTTCTAAATCCGAATCCGTGAAAATGCGGTCCGTCATAGCCATAGAACTATTTGTATGGTAGCTTACGCAGTACATCAGTTTTCTGTCATCCGATTTCTCTCCGTCATCCGTGAATCTCTGTGCCGAAAAGATTATTGAATGAACAAACTGTTTCCCTAACACAATACGTGAAAGTACAAGTTATCATTCTGGATTCCACTTACTTTCACCACGGAGAACATATTTATGCATCATTTTTACACATTTAAAAACAAAATGAATCAAAATCGCGAGTCGAGTAAACATGGCTGACGTAAACTCTGTGTCTCGACTCGCGATTTTGTGTTTTTATAAAATTTAGGTTGTGAAATCAATAAACATCGTGCACAAATTTGTTCTACGTGGTGGTGGAAGTCGAGGCCAAGATCTTGTCTTATCCTCTCACTGATAGTGTTATAATAGGAAGTAATGTATCAGATTCGGATCAGATGCGGATCGCAGTGTGTAAGCGACATCCGAATTCTCTCCTCTTCGGGTTTTTTGGATCCGTTTTTCACGGATACTGACCGGATTCGGATCGGACGCTCTTACACAAGCCTTACAGTGCTTACTTTGGGACTAAGCTAATTGGTGTGATAGTAAGAAATATTTTTTTAATTATCTATGACGCTATGAATAATGTCTGTGCAGAGGTTGGATCGGTAAATTAATGTGTCATATGCATCATACATAGCATTCTTATATAAGTGCTTTAGTCTACATCCACCCAAGTGAAAATTGTGTACTAAATGTCTTCTACACTATAACACAACCCAGGACTATTATACAGCAGCGTAGCTCAACGAATTCGAAAGAACATCAGTCAGTCTACATTGAAACAGAAATTTCAACAGTTATAGAAAACATTGACATTTCGTCATGGACTAAATGACAGTGAGATTCTTAGTAAGAGTACTATTATAGTCATTATTACACTAATTGGCCACGTTATCGGATAGCGACTTGTACAGTGGCATTGCTTTAGATTGCCAATTATTCGTGTATTTACAATTACAATACAATGATGACCAAATCTAAACAATAGACATCATTTTGGATACTGCCCAATCCGTTGTTATCGATCACATGATTTTTTTAACTATATTTGATGTATGCCCTCAATCTTGGAGAAGATAGTTTTGACAATTAGAGTTCAATGAATTAAATGTGGTTCGCGATAGGCCTGCGATTGAGGCGGTTTTTGCAATGATCGGTCACGGGATTGGTGACCAAATATGTATTATTTCGAGCTCCTCCGCTCTTCGGAAGGCACGTCAAGCCGTTGGTCCTGGCTGTATTTGCAGTCGATAAAACCACCAAACCACCACTACGTGGCGTGTCATGAGCAATCCTCCTTATCCATCTATAAGCAAGGCCAGTGCCCCAGCAGTGGAGATAATAAAATGGCTGACGATAATGATGAACTTAACTCTCGCACAGAGCATCTTCATAATGCAATTTTCGCACCAAGAAGAAAAGACAGTCTCTTAGATTGAATCCAATAACAACGTTTAGGCGGAGCTCATACCAAACTTATATACATAGTCGGTCACTGACTGCAAGCTCGTTTTCTGTCAGACCTAATGTGATCGTGAACTCCGACTATAAATGTCATCCACATTAAGCTGACTTACGCTCTCTAGCGTACAATGTTGATACGATACGATATGTAACGATCGGTTACGTGGCCAATCCGTGTTCGCGCAGCGCAGCTTAGTACAGTCCCCGCCGAGACTCGGACAATGAATTATCGGTTCGATGTGTACCGATAATTCATTGTCCGAAATGATGAATATGTATGGAAAAGAGCACTTGCACATTGCGAGTTTTTGCAGCATAGAAACGCGCGTTTGACAGCTGCGCGACAGATCAACAAGTACATCTTATGTTTTGGCGTGCACTGTTCATTGAAATAAAATCCGTCAGTCATCCCGTGACCACGGCAGCTGAAAAGGTGCCGAAACGTCGGGAAAGTGAAAAAAAACCTAAACACCTAAAAATACAGACAATTACAACTTAGTTCGTGAAATATAGCGCGTTTGATATTCGTAAGTTGTTTTATTGCAGATCAACAAATATTTGTATTGATTCATACGCGCGTTTGTATCGATCTTGTTTAGCATATGCATCACGACAGTATCACTGCACTTCAGCTAGGCGGCTACTTATTGAATCGTAACTAGATCGCGATTGTATCGCTGGTTGAAGAAGTGCGTATGTGTAAGGTAGACGAGTAGCGTCCGTTTCGATGCTGCATCGCGAGCGACTAAGTGTATTGCTATAAAAAGTCGCAACGTGTAAGCATTCAAAGTGATAAGATGGTAACGTCTGCTTAAAGTCAGCGATCGATAATACAGCACAAAGTCAAAATCGAATAACGTGGCCATAAAAAGCTTGACTCTCGCCCAATACAAATCTCACCCATCTGACCCAGTGCCGTCGTCGCTGACGTTGCTATGCGTGTCGAGCGAGTTGTCCGGCGCGTGCGACCGCCCGCTCGAGAACACGCTCAGGTCCGCAGTGCTCGTCACGCTCGTGTCGGCGAGCGAGCGGCGCGACCCGAGCGCCGACGCCGAGTCGTCACAGCGTGCGTTCGGAGCGACCCCGCTGTGATCTGAAACGGCGTCCACGATCACAACTACGCACTCCCAATAAGCTTCGTATGCGGATAGACTTATTCTCCAAAGTATGTTAGAAAAATTACAGGCAGTGAAAGATAATTTGTTATTAGTGTGTAAATTTTTTGATTTTGTCACATTAGTAACGTTGGTCTTAACTTACTAGTAACCAAGCGAAGCAAATGAAAAACAAAAGATAAACATGCAAAATAAATCAACGAACTCTGCATACTTACCTTGGTTCAACAATATTTTTGATCGAGTATAATATCCAATGAACTCACATGCATTAAAATGAAATGTGCTAAACATGTTAAAAATCTCTGCTCATATCCGAAGATTGGAAAGACATTGAACTTTATTTGAGCATAAATATTTACAAGACTTCAATTATCTTGACTGTTTTCGATTAGTTGATTTCTTAAGCTTGCGGGATTTGACGAGGTAACCGTGGTCGGGTGGGTGGCGCAGGTGGTCGTGGACGGGGGGGGCGAGGTGGATGTCCACCGACGCTTGGGAGTTACGGAGGGGAACCGCTGTGTTCTCACCTAAAGTGAAAACAGGACATTTAGCAGGAAAAGGGTCAAACTAAAAGGATATCTAACATTACGGCTTGATTTCAACAAGTGGCACTGCTCAAAAAGGTAACTTCAATAACTTCATATTGTGCGACTTTCATGAAAATATCCAAAAAGCATGGTTAAACAAAATTGCGACTCAGAAGCTACATCAATGTCATGTGCTTTTGACTACTTGCACATTAGTGACATCTAAACAGCTAAAACGTACCATTCATTTCAACTGTTATTGATATATGTTTGAATGTTATATTTTATATTTGGTGTCCTCAAACCACCACAGGCGGCAAAACTAAAAATAAAACGATATAATATAATAATTTAAACTTTCACAATCGGTGGCAATGTCGGGATACCGTTTAAACAGTGGTAAAACTTCTAATAAAATACTCCATCGCTATTTATTGCATTTATTAACTTACGGGTCGATGTTTGCTTAATTTGAAAAGGTACGTTCATTAGCAACTCTTATAAATACAAAAATCGAAACACCTATTTCGAATTTACATTAAACAAAAAGGCGATGGGGTGGGTTTATGTGACGATTAAAACACGAACGATATTTAATAGTACAGGAGGTTGAGCAGAGATTCTTTGAAGCGTAATATCCACACGATCTGAACCGGTAATGAAATGTGCAAATCACCCATGTGTAAGCTAAATATATGATATGGTGCGACTAATGTTAATTAGTTGGTTATTAAACATTATCGGAGCGACAATATTTTAACACGAGGAAATTAAAATGGAATGCGATAAGCTTATGACACCCATGAATGTTCAAGGAGATTGTTGTTATACAAATTACGATCTTATTAATCAAGTATCAGAAAACACAATCACGATGTAGTGGGGAAAGGCAGAATACCAAAGCAATCTCCTCAAACCTTCTTCACGCAACAGTTACATGTTATTAATTATGACATAAACCCACCTCCAGACCACCAACAATCCATGCTAGTGCACAAACCTACAAAATAACTTAACGCAACTCAGCAAATACTCTAGTACACAAATAAAATCAGTGGTAATAACCGAGGCAGGCTACACCGTAGTCGGTATCCATGGCAACATCGATATGTGTGTATTTTTCATTACATATCCGATGATAATAATCACCCAAAGTCTCGAAAAATTCCTATTCCAAATTATTTTGCCATAAATAAGTTAATTATCATTGACGATAAGACATTTCGAGACATTTCAGTGGCCACAGGAAAACAATATTGGATAACCATTTTTTTTATTGGCAACGCAACATTTTCAGTATTTCCATATATACACAAAAATATTTTGTTTATTACTAAGTAACAAAATTAGTAACCTCTTTTTAGTTGAAGCCTAAAGAAATACAACACAACAACACAAAGCAATTTCTTTTGAATGTCAACAATAGTTTGAAAATAATAATTTAAACTAGTTTTTTCTATTTTGATTCGTTGTTGCTGTTTCATGTTCTTGAACTTAAAAGAAGTACCAACCCCGTTAATGTTGAGAATAAGTTAAAATGTATGCCTTCGAGCATATCACAGACAATATACCGTGTTTTTTTTTATTTGTGCCCAAAGTTAAGGTGGAAGTAGTGTTACGTGTTTAAAACAAAATTATAAAAAAAACAATTATTTTTTTTTGTCAAGTGTTAGCGTCGTTTATTAGGATATTAAACCTACCTAAGCGATGAAAAACAAAAAAAAGAAACTTAAAATAATATCAATAATAGTAAAAATAGCTATTCAGGGCTATCAGCTTATCGCAGCGCTACGATGACAAAAAACTATTTGAGTAAAAAAAAATCGCTTCATTATGTTTTAAACACATAAAACAACCTCCCCCTTAAGTTTGGGCACATAGAATAAAAACACCCTGTATAGATACATTGAGATGCGATCAGTAACTGAAGATATAATGAATGTAAGTAGATGCATGCTTTTGACTCTACCAGTCACGTCATATCCCTCTCGTGTAAGACTTCTCATTTCTGGATCACGGAGGAAAGCATTTCCGCATTGAATATTAGAGGAACGGTGGAGTGATGGATGAAAGGCATGCATGAGGATGTAATGAGAATATAGGAACCAAGGAAGTAATGAACGGTTCATAGTAAGTGGAGAAAAGTGATCTCTAGTTTTAACAGGAGAAAGGCGGGTATGCGTGTGAAGGTTTTCGAGTCACGGTCTAAAAATTGTCATTTCTAGATATAAATCATTGAAACATATTTGTGACAGACTAGCAAAGACAAATGACGACAGAAAATATGATGTATCCTTTCCTAGCGCAATTGTACCTTACTTTGTAAAGTTCTGTTACACATAATATGACCTATAGATCCGTTTAATGTCCGAAGTTAATATCCTATCTGTAGATATGGATTGGGCTATCTGAGATAGCTGCTTAGGATATTTTTGTTACTATGATCAAAATAACAACGGTTCCTATTCAGCGAATCCCGTATCCTATAGCGATATCCATATCTACAGATAGGTTATTAATTTCGGCGTTAGTTGACCATGCGGTGTGGAGATTACTATTCCTAAACGCCGGATAAATGTAAGCCGAAATAAAAGAAGTTTTATAAAATAAAATATTATACAACATTGACATAAAAGACCAATTTGCTTTTTTTGACATGCGTGACTGCCGACTGAAATAAGATCGGTTCAAGATTGTGTTATACCTTATACTATACAGTTAAGCTTCAGCATTAAAGTTGTGAAATACTGCAATAAAGATAAAACAGTCAGTTTCGAGCGATAGTCGAAACTAGAGTTAAATTCATCATCATCGTTGTCGCCTATGTTTAAAAATGCTAACATGCTACATTTTTTAATAAATAGTTTGTGTTACAAACACATATTTATACGTTCAAGCATGTGGTCTTAAATCTTTTACACATAACCAGATTTTTAAAAACACATTTTCTAATGAATCTGATAGTGTGATTCAATTATGTGTGGAATTATTAGCAAATTATAGGCAAGATACACATGTACTCTGACACCTATGATATCTGATTATGTTGTCATCTTACGTAACAATAACAGAGTTGCAATGCTAAATACTGCATTCACGTACTTGTGGCACACTACACAATGTAATAAAAGAAAAATTTAACTATCTATTAAATAATTATACGTATCTCAGTCACCATTCACTTTTTAATACCAGAATAAACATTATTATGATACTAAATTTTCTCTTAATTGCACAATTGACTTCCCAAATTGTATAAATACTTATACAAATTGCATGTTAAGTTTTCTTTACAAAATAAGTGGCGACACGTGAACCTTTTAATTAAGCATTGACAGAGTTTATTAGAAAAGTCATAGAGCTTGTTGTTATTATTCAAAACAGTCACACTAATAAACTAGCACACAATAAGCTCTGATAGAGTTCATATATTTCTAAATGTGATCTAAGTCTTTGTTAACAGTGAAATTACCCAAGTTTTTGAGTAGCAGTCACAGACAGCAAACTAAAACATACGCAAATGGCAAGACCTTATTATCACTTCCGGTAACAGATAGATATTTAGTAACCAATCTTTAGTTAAGTCATTTAGTAAGACATTCAATAAAAAGCTACATAACATTTTCTTAATAAGACCACAAGGTATAGATTATTAAGGCGCGTCACGATTAAGTAGAATGAACTAGAAAAGGTATAAAAATGTAGAACTAAATTATTATTATGATTCTTTTTTGTTTTAATTAACTGCAAAAAAGTATCGGCTAATTTATCAGTAATGAATGATTGAATTGCAAGACACTTAAAAAAACAAATGAATACAATATATTGATATGATTGCTATAAAACTTACGAAAAAAGCTGTAACACCATGCAATGCATATAATGTTTACTGCACAGTGTGATAAAGGCCAAATTAATATAAATATTTGTACATTTCTTTTAAAATAACGAATAGTATATAAACGCTATGGCAGACCAACTAAAAAATTTAAATGCAATTGTTTCCTTCTCTTCACAAATAATTAACTATTTATGAAATTCTAGAGATCGTACAAGTTTTGAAGTCACAAAGCCATCAATGAATACTTTTTGAATTACTTTTAAAATCTTGTCCTATTCGTTATTATCAGAATTCTGTTATTTTACATGAAATTTATTAAAAACATTCTACCGCGCAACTATTAACATCTACCACACATTGAAACATACGTCACTGTCTAGCATTAGCGAACTTAACATGGCATTCAATAAACAAAGCATTGATTAACATTATCACATTAATTGCCAAACAATCGAGAATAGAATACCTATCGACAGTACGAATTCAAACACAAAATAAAAAGAGTACAGAAGACAAGCGGGATTATTACCTAAAAATAGCAAACATCGCGCAGTGATCGCGCAGTCGACGCGGAACGTTGAAATAAAAATGGTATTACGTATGTGATCATTACCGAATCGCTCGTTGATGGTTTGTATAGCGGCTCACTCTCCCGCGCTCTTACCTAGAGTGCGAGAGTGAGACGCAGCGATGAATTCACATTCAAGTTTATCGATTTTTCGGTAGGAGGCCGCACTGTAATAACAGTGCGGTTGCTATGGTCATACGTGAGGTAAAGCAATTCTTGCTATCGCATTGCTGTTGCAAAGATAGGTAATAAACCTGGAGCTTGAGCCAACTATACCTCTAGCACGAACAACTTGCGTCGTCGTATCGAGCACCTAATGTCAAAAAATGTATATAGGAAAATGTAGTTCCGTTTACGTCCGGTAGGAACGCTGCTCAATATGTAATGCATTTTTGGTGATATAGTCCGCGCCGCGCCAAACTTTATTGCGAGTCCGAAGTTAGCTGCGAATGCTTGCTTGCGCAGCATTACGTCCCGCTACTTCCCGCTCACACCCAAAATTAGCTACTGCGCGCGATAAAGTAACGGACGTAAACGGAACATTTTCCAAAACATTTTTTGTCAGTACGTGCACGGATACGTGCTCGATACGAAGACGCAATTTGTTCGTGCTAGAGGTACTGAACTAGGGTGTGTTGTGTTGTGTACTCACTTGCGTAAATATGTGATGTAAAAATATGATTCTGTCTTACATGGCCACCACATACTAAAGAGTGTATGGAAATAAAATATTTTAAATGTAAGGCATATAAGCAGTATTGTATTGAGAGATTCCATGTTGGCTTTGCCATGACACTCCCGTGTACGTGCGAGTTCGAGCTGGACCAGCGCCAATAGCGAGTAATGAAATTTTTACTTGCGCCAAATACACATTTTGTAAGTTGGTAATTAAATATAGGTTTGTTTTTTTATTTTATATTTATTAGACTAAGTAATTATTAAGCTTTTGAATCGTCAATATTTTCCTTACGCCCATTATGACTTTTTCAACTGACAAGAAGAGCGGGCCCAAGAAATCTTGCCAGCTGCAAGAAGTAACGACATTTACAATTTAACTATAAATAATAGTAGAGGAGCCCAAGCGGGGATTTCGGGATTTACTAAAGCGCGGCAGATTAATATACAGGGGGAAACCTTGTACCCGGTTAAGTACCTCCACCAAATATGAGCCCCATATATAAGGCCGCCCGTCGAGGATAAAGGAACAGATTAGTAAAAAAAATGATCATCAGACATTCTCGAGTTCGTCAGATTAAGTAGAAAAAGTGTAAATTCCATTAATCTGACAATTTGAGAGTGACGTAAAGAAAAGGGAGGGCCACTAAGTTGTAAAAAAAAAACGTCATCTCGACATTCTCTAGCGTTGCTTTTTTTTTTATGTTGAAGGAAATAATTCAAGGATAACGAAAAATATCTAATCTGACGATTTCCACAAGCCGAAGTAACAAAATTCGTCGATAAAGTTGTCGACGGAAAGAAATCTTTTCTTTTTATTATTTTCTTATAAATACAAGTATTCTACTTAAAAAACATACACTCTTTTAATTTTTTTCATTTTCAACCCTTACGTACGACCACCTGCATCATGCAAACGATCAGATTAACATACGTACATTATTAAAAATACGTAGGACATTGATGCTATCAATATCTGACGCGCTCGAGTATGTCCATGCAACAGTTTTTTTACATATTTGAAAATCTATAGCCGCTCCCCCACCGATGAAAAGGTACCAATACATTATATAACATTTTTTTTCTTTCCTCTAAGCTTTGCAACCCAATAGGTCTCAATGACGCTCGAGTAAATCCCCATTTAGCATCGTGGGCTCCCCTACTATAAGGGGTTATTTATTAAGAAAGTGCAGACAAATGGGTCCCGAGGTGATTGACAATTTTAATAGGTATGATGCAACAAGAAGCTTTCATACTTTGTGTATATATTATATGAAGACTATAATAACAAAAACTCGTCGTCATAATAACAAAAAGGACGTCGGAGGGGCTGATAATACCACCAAAGTCAGTCATAAACTGCGTGGAAGCAATTTAAAAATTACATAGATACAATAAATATACACATCAAAACTGTCTAGACAGTTTTGATCCCTAGGGATCAAGTCCTTTTTAAAAATATACAATGAATATTTCTCAAATGTAGTCTATCAGACTGGCCTCTTACTTTAATTCTTTCCCTATTGAAGAAGTGACATTAAAAAAAACAATCATTACTGATCCAAGAAAGTTAAAATAATAATTATCTATAGCAGCGATACTCAAACTAATTTGATCTCTAGACACTTTTGAAATGTGTATTATTGTCATGAGAAATAAAAATTGTCTACTAAACTAACATAAGTACATGATATATTTAAGGATTTTTGGTTTATTTTTGTGTCATTATTATCTTCATTATTATCATTATCTTTAACTAAAGCAAAAACTAGCTGCGTTTGGTGATTTGACACAGACACAGCCCTGTCAGAAGATGGATGACTCCACGCCCCGCCACCCGCGCTCGTCCCCCGCACACGCACACATAGCCACGAGATTTTACGAGCACACATGCTCGAGTGTCGCTTATTATCGCGTAAGTGTATATGTCGCACCCAACTGGTTAAATCGGTCGTTCAATTGGAGGGTTGGCCCGTTACTTAAACCCCGGCATTCAATGAAATGGCTAAGGGACAACTAGCCAAATCGTTGAAAGAAACATTTAACAACTTGGGTGAATGTCATATTTAGCCGTCTCATTAAAATATGAGATGTCATTATAGACTCTTATCTTTTCGTGAAAACTTGTAGCCGGCATATTTTTATCACCCGTTTAAATTATATCAATATTGATTTTAATAAAACACTGTAAATAATATTGAATGGAAAAAAAACACATAAAATAGCCAGCTGATATGAGCTATCTGACGCCATATTTGTTAAAGCCTACCAGCGCCCCAGTGGCAAAAAATTAAACTAAATTTGAATCACGTGGCTGAATTAAGGTCAGCCATGTTCAAAGGGCTAACTTACAATAAGCCAACTAGTTGAGCGTTATGTGATGCTAGTTCAATCAACGATCGGCCTAAGCATTTAACTGAATGCCGGCGTTTAATTAACGGGCTAGCATTCTAATCAAATGGCTGATTTAAGCAGATGGCTGCGACATATATAATCTTCGATGAGAGCGTGTGTTGTTGTCGTTAAGCTAGCATAGCTTAAGTTTGACTTCTGCACTATCTTTATTAGTGGTTCAAATTTAAAATCAGAGTTATTACAAAATACAACATACAGAATGAATATAGCCAAGAAATAAAATAATAATTTTCTGCGCGCCTTGATAAGCAATCATCATTAGGTTCCACAAACACCAGCACAAACCTTATCACATTTATTCAAATTCTATCAACTTTAATTTAAATTTAGAAATATTCATTCATTGAGGGCTTTTAAATAGATTGTTCATGAAAGTTTTATAGATGTGTAAAGTGGTCAGAGCCAAAACTCTCAGAAGAGAGTGATCGCGAAATAGTAGATGATGCGTCCAAATTACCTGATACTGTGTCACTTTGTGACACCCGTAGCTCCTGCAACTCCAATGCTGCTTTTTCACGTCTGAAAACATTTAAGTCACTTCTTTAATGTTAACTAAATTGGCTGCCAAGTTCTACTGTCCATCAAATAAAAATTATTATCACAAATAAGAATAATTTACTCAGAAACTAAGTTAATACCTTAATATCACAGTAGCTCTGGCTTGTTTCTCTGTTTCCGAAAAATTCTCTGCTCGCTGTCCAATTTTCGATTTCTTATCGGGCTCCACAAACATTCCAAGTTGTCGTTTTGGCAACTCATTCGGAGGTGGGGGACCAGGGTAGTCGAGCTTAGCTCTTTTCAACTCATCCATAGAACGCTCTAAATGATAGATAACTATGTCATCTTCGAAACCAAAATCTTTGTGAAGCTTTACCTAAAACATTGCACAGTTATTATTTTGACTAAAACATTAATTCATATAATTCTCTTTTAGATAAGATATATACCTGAATATAATTAACTATAAGATCCATATCATTCAACTTCATAATTGCTTTTTTGTGTAGTTTCAATATGGTGTAAGCCATGGCAGTTACTACTCTTTCTCCATCTAGCAAATATATGTCCCAGACTCTCAAACATAAACTAAAGGGAACTCGCTCCACAAACACAACAAAAAACCTGTAAATAAACATTATACATATTTAAGTATATTAAACATTAGGCAAACAAATAAAGTTTTAACAAAGTTCAAGTAAACTAACCACTTGAGAGAATATAAGATAGCATCCAAACCAAATTTATCAAAATGCATTTTCAATTTTGGCATAAATTTTGTGAGTATCCTGTCATGGTGTTCTAAAAACCTTGTTAATTTTGGAAACCCCTCTATATACAATCCATGCATTAGATACTTCTTATCTGACAATAAAACTGCAAGTGCCCAAAATGCGTCTTCTTCATCCATGTACATGAGTAAAACGCCGGCTAAGCCTGACATGCCTTGACAATATCCAACTTCAGAGTTGTACATGCTATAAGCACATAAGACATTAAACAGTGAACACTGTTTCTCTGAGTATCGTTCTCTATAAAACTGATGTTCTCGAAATTGCCTATTGACATCTGAATCTATTTGCCTGACATCTGTAGACCATTGCTTAGCAAGTTTTAACATTTCTTGATACTTCCCGGGATTTTCTGCCTTTATTCTATTAACGTCTAGCAATTTGCACCATATTTTAATTCTTAATGAATTTGGAATGCCCTTGTAAATACGTCTATGCAGTTTTTCTTTGGTAGTAGGAGAGTCCCAGTTGCCAAGCATTTTGACCCATTTCTTCTCCCTCTCCACTTCAATGTTAATCTTTTGCGGCGCCGTTTTTTGCGGTAACCGCTCATCATGGATAAAGCCATATCTGCAATATGAAAATCAAATATGTTTTGAAGCAATATTTATAACTTTAATCAGTCTATTCAGGTATATTCTGAGGAAGAAGTGTTATTGTGTGTCTGTGAGTGTATGTGAGCGAACGTGCGTGTTTGTGAAAATGCAAAAGTCATTGAACTCATTGAACAGCATTTTTATTTTATGTTCATAATGTACATTTCATTCATATGTTTCATTATGTTCATAATGTTTGTCCTTCGAGGTTCCTCAAGAAAGTATATTGGAATCTACCCTATTCCTGATCTATATAAATGATCTGTGTTATATAAAAACAACTTGTCGCAGTATTTTGATCAGGAGCCCCAAAATTTCTATATAATGGGATCATGTCCCTACCTACAAGATGCTAAAAAGTTATCGAATAAAATGGCACCTACATACATAAGTTAAAATAAACTATATTAAGTGTAAATAAACTATATTAAAAAATGCGAAGAAACTTTTTCCCCAACCTATTATATCTGGGTCCGTTACTTTACAACAGAATAAATGCCGAAACAAATAATTATCCCTTAAGTTGCAATAATTGAAAGAAAGTAGTGAAGACACTCTGCAAAAGATAATGTATGACGATACAGAGGAGTTACTTGTTGGGTTAAACTTAAAGTAAAATAAGTGATTAGAATGCCGATAATTATTTTTAAGTAAGCTTAAAAAGTTTTAGTAAGCTGCATAATATTTTTAAGTAACTATTATTGTTCACTTTCACATAGAATATCCTAATATGTTATTAAGAGTACTATCTTATAGAATGAAACACAGGAACACCTAGCTCAGGCACAAGAATTTTACATTTACCTTAAAAAAAATTCTTAACATATAAATTAAAGTGTATATACCTACTTTGTAGAATGAATACTCTTATGAATTGTTTATGTTTAGTAACATAGCGTGTAAGTTAAGATGTCCATATTAATACCTTATGTAACTGAAGTTATTGAATAAGTTATTTTATTATTGTAAACCAAGTACCAAATTCAGCATGTCAGTTTATACAAAAAAATTCAGATACTTTTTAATTTAAAAGTTTAAACAAGCATTTGCTCACTCATACATAAAACGAGAATGAAGATTTAATATAATGTGATTTCGACTGTAATTTTTAATGCTAAGTCAAAACAAGTAAAATTAGACCACACCGGTCAAGTCATACTTTTAAATAACACTTCTTTACCCTCGCAAAAGCACAATAGGCTAAAATGAAATAAATAAACAAATAGCAATTGCTCTCTATTGGCTCTCTCTTAACATAATCTTAATATTGTATTTCAAACACGCAATATTAATCTGATTATGTTACTCACAAAAGAGTAAAGCTGTTAAGGATTTACCAAAATTTTATTGATTTCGCTTTGCAGACACCCAGTCTACACTCAGACTGATGCATTAAAAATAAATATCAGCCATAATCTTTTTATTTATTTATTTTTGATTCTACAGACTTTACAAGTACTGCCTGTATATATAAGTTTCACACAATTTAAGAAAATAATCCAAATTGTAAATATATAAAAATAACACATGCTGTCTTTAAGGTCACCAGTTGCTGAGCATATATATTTATAAAGCCAATTCATAGTATTTTGTGAAAATTCAGTTGCAAAATATTATGGTCATATTTAGATGCCTAAAACCAGGTCTCCAGAGAAAGTTTTTGAAAACATTTAACAAAAACACATACACAAAAGTAATGTGTGAAACATGTTACTGCATGCGAGCTGTAGACAGGTATGTGTGCTTGTGTGGCATGGAAAGCAAATTCATTGTTTGTGACAGCAAAAATGTGTAGAGAACCAAAGTTTGTGTGTATGTGTTTTAGTTCAATGTTAAAAAAAATATTCACTGGATATCCGGCTATACATGAATAATTTATAACAAGAATAATTGTACGACATAACCTTCGCAATGAAAATTATTCAATAAAATGTTTGCCAGCCACACAAGTAGTTTTAGTTCCAACAGTGCTTATAAAACAAATAAGTAAAATAGCCTGCACCCAACGTGTTGGCTGCCAAATCCATATGACTATTGCCTGCCTTGATCATGAAGGTATTGTAAATTGTAAATTGTCTTGTAAATGTTTCGCCAGTGGAAATGGGGGGTAACTTCATGGCCTTGATAAACAGGTTGCAAGCAGATTACATGGCTAAAATTTAGTATATCATTCCATGATTTGAATGTTGGTAATTTTATGGTGGAAAGGTCTAGGGATAAGATGACTTCCTACAAAATTTTAGGTTTAGGACACTTCTAGATTTTGAGAAAAAATCTCGAAGTCTCGATTTTTCTTGTTTTTAGGTGATTGATTGACATTTTAGTATTATTTGTTGCTAAAAATAGATCTACTGAGAATAAATTACGTACCTAAACCTTGGTTCTTCCGTCATAATCAGATTCCAAAACAATTGACATCAACATTCAGCCGTTTAAGATTGGGCCATGTATGCACCCCCACTTTCCTCGCTAAAATCTGGGTAAAGGACAACTCCCTATGTGAATGTGGACTAGATGATTGAACATATATATATATATATATTTTTTTTTTCATTGTCCGAAAATAAAAACTCCCCTCTATGGTTTACTTAACAAAAGTGTATGTTGTCCTATTAATATTAATTTCGTATTGACTCAGGTCCACACCCAGCCCTAATGTATATATACTATAATTTAATTTAAAACAAAATAGTATTAAATTATAAATGTTATATGAATATGAATGTTATGTCATCCCTTGGTCATTCCCCTGTTTAAATCTCCAATTGTATTAACCCAAATCCAATGTTGTGATGTGTAAATATATCGTCCTGGTTTTGTTCTGTTTTAGGTCTCATGGAAAGTTGAAATCAACCATGCAACTGCACAGATAAACTAAAACCGAACTAATGTATATCTCACTCAAAACGGTTTCTTTTAAATCGGACAATGGCAGAATAGTCGTGTAAAGTGACGCAGTCATATCACACAAAAAAATTATTGAATAAATTTCATGGTTTAGAAGTATTAGAATTCTAAACTTGATTTTTTTAGGGGGGGCTCCCCTCCCACCAGATCACTCCTCCTACTCCTCGGGATTTGTGGGACTATATTTTTATCACCCCTAAGCATAGAAAAAGTCAAAACATCAAGAATTTCTTTCTCCTAAACTACAAGCTGCGTAGTGTCGGCTTAGAATAGCACTAGCCCCTCTCATCCCGTGGGTGTCGTAAAAGCCGACTAAGGGACTCGGCCTTTAGGAGATGGGCAGCAGCGTCTCCTACTAACTTGGCCATCTTTGATCTTGGATCGCCAACCCGCCTGCCAAGCGTGGCGATTATGGCAAACCCACCCTTTTGGGGGAGGCCTATACTCAGCAGTGGGTGTTATGTGGCTGAGAAGAAGAAGAAGAAGAAATTACAAGCGTCCTAAACCTAAAATTATGCAGGAAGTCTTCTTATATCTAGACCTTTCTACCATAAAATTGCAAACATCCAAATTGTGGGACAATATATACTAAATTTTTACCCATTTTCTACTCTTATACTCACACTTTATTATCAATATAGTATGATCAGCACATCATATAAAGTGAGAGTGAAAATCAAGTAACTCAATTGACTGGAATTAAAAGTCATAAAAGTAGGTCATAAATTAATCAGGTTTTAAACCATGAATGTCAAAAGGAAACTATTGGTGCAAGGTTCTCATTCAGAGTTAAGGTAAAACTTTGATGGCTAAAAAAATCGCAAGCAGATTGAATTGAATACACGGAATAATCAAATATGATCTTACCTGTCTGTTTTGTGGTACTCTTCAAATTCTGGATCTTCCCAAGGGTCTATCTGTCCGGCGAGATTCTCTCTTCCTCTTTCGTATCTCTGGAAGATACGCTCCCGCTCCTCGGAAGCCCGTGCCAATAGAGCCTCCTCATTCATAACACAGCCTGAATTTGCCACATACCGCAAGAGCTACGCAATTTTTTACAAGTCACCTTCTTTTATAAAATATGAGTTCTTATCCTCAATAGGCACTTTTCGTCCCAAAAAATTGTTAAATCGAACCCGCATACGCCCATTTTCTTTTTACAATCAACATCACGCCCTAATTTGTTAATTCTCAGACGCCCGTTCACAGATTACTGAGATTGGTCACATCAAATCATTGACTTGTAATGGTAGACACACACATTACTTTTTTTAAATAAATTATGTTGTTAGTTGGTTGGTACCCCTGTTATAACTGTAGTTCAAGAAAGGCAATGCAGCGGTTGAGGTCCCAGCCAGAAGCCAAGGCTGGTAAAAAAAAAAGAAATTGAAAGGGGTAATCCCAAATTCCCGCCAATTGACGCCATTTTGTGGTCGTCTCGTTCGATTTCTGTCCTGTCTGTCGCTACCAATTGAAGAAGCATTGTGAAATTCGGATACAAATTTAATCAAGTTATTGGTAAGTTTGTTTATCATGGGACTGTAACGTTTCTACGCATATTTCAGTCAAAGGTTTTAGTTATACTATGCTAAAACAAAGATTTTTGTGAAATCCATAAAGATAGAAGGAAGACCGAGACCGAGCTTCAGCAGTGGGAACACCAGCATGACTGTTAATGACTTGCATTGCATTTAGTGAGTAGCTAGCTCCAGAACACAAATTAAATAGTAATGTACCTTCAATACAAGTACTCCAGAATGTGTTAATGGGGAGTTTCACCCGAGTTCTTTTCGTAATAACACGTGTTTAGTAAGACTCCATTATAACTCGATCTACCGTTAAATTTTTATAATTAATATATTTTAATAAAAACTGGATACTGGCTAAATCCAAAAGGGTTCGCCAATAAATACAAGAAGAATGTGTTAATGGTAAAAGAATTTTAGTAATTGTAATAGGTGAGCTGCTGCTTTGGGGGGTTAACAGTGGCAAGTAATTTAAATGCTTCATTACAATTTTATGGTTTTACAGATTGATGAAGAAACAATCCATTGCCTCACTTGCAACGAAGTGCTAGCACAAAAAAAAATTGTTAGATCATTTTGATAATTCTGATTGTAAATCAAAAATTAAGCATTATCAGCAGCGAATCCAGTACTGATAATAAAGTCAAGATGCAACCTGTAAAAAAAATCCTTCCAGGTGAATTTGTGACCTCTGCTTATGCAGTAGAGAACATGTTATTTAGAGATGTTGTGGTAAATGAGAAGATATGCTTGAATAAGCGAAGCTTCATGCTTGTTAAAAGTAATGTACAGACATGGGAATACTTTGACTGTCATTTGCATGTCAGCAAACAGTTTGGTAAATGTAAAGCACATATGTGGGAATGCTTTGCCTGTCATTTGAATGTCCCCAGTGATCAGATTAATGATCACGAGGACTCAGAGAGACATCTCAAGGCATTGAAAGAAACTCCAATTGTTGATATGGAAACGGAATTTATAAGAGAGGTAAGTTGAAATATAAATTTAAATTATTATTATATTACCGGCTAGTGGCTGCTTTCATCCGCGTGGTTTCCGTTCCCCTGGGAATATTGGGGATAAAAGTGTGTCATTCGTCAGCCATTTTTAAATGTCCCAACTGCTGGGGCACTGGCCTTCCTTATGGATGGATAAGGAAAATGTTCCTGTTTGAATTCAGGCTATCTTCTATCCTGTCTGCCAAATTTCCCATTTACATTTTGTTTCTAGGTCCGAACTAATCTGTACCACTGTGGGTTCTGCAACTCGGTGGAAACCGGTTGGAACAGCATGAAAGAGCATTTAGAAAGTATTGAACACAAGAAGAATAAGGACGAAGCGGACAGGCGTCTTCGCGAATACTTGCCGAATCTCCGGAAGTGGATGCAGAATGAAAGCATAGTGCTAATGCTAATGTTGGCTGCATGTGATATAATAATGTTGGTTGCTGGTAAGAGCAATGATTCTGATTCCGACGGGTCTTAATTTTAATAAGCTATAATATTTAGTGGGGTGAACAGATCAACCTACTTTCATATTTTTAATGGGTATTTTATATTTTAAGAAAAGAGAAAAAAGTTTGGTTACGTTGTTGAATAGTATTGAGAAAGTAAGTAAATTAAGTATTTTAAAAAATGCTTTAAAATTATGTACTTAAGTCTATTTTTTTATCCTTCTTGTTGGTGAAAAAAAAAAAGAAATTAGATAATCAAATACTCACCATATTTTATATCTTTTTTGGTGCCATTTATTAAAGTCTAAAATGACCATTGTAAGTGCTGTGTCGATTATAGTCATAAAATAGATTTGCATAGTTATTATTTAAGTTTTAATATGTATACTAAAATCAATCAGCGGCCTTATTCACAAACACTCCGAATCATTCCTGACAGCAGAATGTATGCATTGCCACTGTCAAGGCATAGAATTCGAATCCGATTCCGTGGCCGATAGTTTGTGAATCAGCCCGTAGTACATTATTATTGTATTATTATGATAAAAGTGTAACTTATGTTTTGTTTGTTTGTTTCTCAAGTATTAACTTTTTTATTAAAGTAATGTTTCTTGGTAATATAATAAATTCAGATTAAATATGTGTGTTTCATTACATGGTATCTCATTCAATAACAGCAAATACAGTCTTATCAATAACATGTATGATTTTGCAAACATGAAAACATCTTTGTCGGCACTTTGTGTCACGTGCTTTGACATTGACATTTCAATAATTATGGTGTTGGAGAGTAGTAGAACTTATTACATACTACAATGATTAATAACTTATTACATTTGTTTATATTTATATTTGTTACTTATTTATCTAAATGCTGCTGGTGTCAATTCTTAAATTCTATTACTTAACTACTTTTGTGTAATAGCACTTAGTAAAAACACTTCTTTTGTTTTTTCTTTTTTTATGGTGATTTAACTCTAATCACTTTTAAAGATAATAATTTGCCATAACGGCGTATTGTGGATTTTCACTGTGGGCAACTATTTGGCCGAAAATGTAAGTCTTAATTTAAGTATGGTTTTTTATTTAATGTATGGTTGTTGTTGTCACTTTATATAAAGAAATAAAAATATGTCTAGTATCAACCTTGATCTCGTAGTATTATCATTGTTGCTAGTTCTAAAAGATGAAGGCACCACTAGTCTTTATAGTACAAGACTAGTGGTGCCCCCCATTTTTTCTACTCTTTTCTGTCGCACTGTACTGACGTTAGTAAATGGTAGTGGGTAAAGCTGTAGCATCAGTGGCAATATAAATAATGTACTGTACCAATGATTTCAAAAGGAAGGATGCGCCCATCTGAACATTTGACATAAACTGTCTCATACCAGTAAAATCAGAGCCATCTGTGAGCAACTCTCTCGAACTTTTCGCATCGCATTGGTGTATTAGAGGTGGGCAGAAAAGATTATAGAAGTGAACGATTTCGTTCAATTGAAGCTATCTTATCTATCACTCATCTAGTTTATGTGGGGAGCTAATACTATTTTTAAATGTTTTAATATTGTTTAAGTAACAAATTCAAAATAAAAACGTATGTTTTAAATTAAAATTATCTTTTCTCCTCAATCTGACAACACTGCAATTATTTTATATAGAAATAAACGAAAAATATTTTTATTTATAAATAATATTATCATCTTATAGAGGGACTATTGAGTAACTTCTCAATATTTTCCAAAAAACTTTGATGTAATATTAGACGTAGGTAATAACACCGTAACCCGTGCAATTGTCTCGCTTTCATACGCGGTGTTCGTAACCTACCTTTATTTTCGATTAACTATCGTTCGTTGAGTTAATTAACTATGGAACTAAAGGTCCAGCTTTCCACAGAAAGACTTCACTAAAATGCAGCTGATACAAAGTGAATGAAAAAAAAAAACTGTATGAGTTGAAAAATCCTCTAAGTCTAGCCGATTCTTCACAATATGTTTAAAATAGCATCACAAAACATACTTTAAGTTTTACTCTATTGGCTCTTTGGCTATGAAAATATTTCCATAGAAACTAGCGACATTGGTAGAACGGTGGGAGCAACTGGAAAAAAGTAACTCTTTGTCGCTATGAAGGTATTTCTATAAAAACCGGCACCTGGTAATCGGTGATAGCGACTGAGTTTTCATAGTTTCGTTACATTTTGGCCTTACTTCATTGGTTTTAGTTCCTTTGACAATGACATCCTACAAGTGTTTCCACTGTCGTTATGTCAAGAATACGTTCGTTTCATGACGACCGGTACGTATGTATACCGGTTTCAAGGTGTCGCCTACCTGTGAGGACCTGAGTTCGAATCCCGGTAGGGGCAAATGTTTGTATGATGAATACGAGCATCTGTACCTGAGTCATGGACGTTTATATATATTTCTACTTCATAAATACTTATATATGTATGTATAATTACATGTATTTATATCCGATACCTTAGTATCCCATAACATAACACAAGCCTTACAGTACCTACTGTGGGGTAATAGGTAAATAGGTGAGAGTTTAAGATATATATATCTAAAAGTATATATTTATATTAAAAAAATTGGTTAGCTTTAGAATTTTAATAATTACGTGAGGACATTCGAATTTTTAAGCTTCGCCAATTAATCTCATTATGCCAGCTGCCTATCTAGGGAATTTTGAACCGTCTCCTTTCATACTTGACTAATGATTCATTCATTCAGTTTTATGAATCGTTCATAATAATGTCCCATCTCTAGTGCTTTGATCTTCTGCCATTAACCCTGCTAGTGGTCGCACGGATTACATATTTGCTCATTCCGGTAGAATAACAGCACAATATCACATTTTTTGCATTACTGCTCAATATACGGGAAAGTGATAAAGTTCTTGAAATTGTTTCATCTACAATAGCTTCAAATCCTATCAATCGAAAACATTGTATAGTGCTAATCTGTGATGTTTATAATATTCTGAAGATGTTTATTCCTCGAAGTCAACTCATGGAAATAATGTGCGCGACCCCTTAAATACTTTTTCAAATTAATGCGTTATTTACACGAGTGACTGGACTAGTTTTTCAGAATTACGGACTCAGCAATTGGGTACGTATAGACAAAATGGGGCAGTAGTCTCAGCTGGACAGCACGTCAGTGCTGTCGCGCTCCTGTCCTGTCTCAATAGGAGCTATCAAATATTGCATTCTCTCAGTCGTCGCATTATACGTTTAAATCATATTTCCTTGAAATTGTTTCGGCAGTGGAAACGGCGGGTCCCGTTATTCAAACTTTTATACTTTTTTAATTCAGAACATCGATATTTGAACTTCGTACTTTAGTATGACAGTCAATATTATGACATAATTATCCTACGGTAGAATAACATATTTTTCTATTATCATATATATTTGGCAGACACTTGTATTCCTCGCGACGACACGTCGCGACCAATCAGGTAATTTTAGTACGCGACCACTCTAGTGTTAAGACTGTCTTCGAACAATTCTTGTAACAGTTAATATCGTTTAAATAAAATTGTTAGACATGCAATAAAAATCATGTAAAGCTATTTACGGATGATACGATATTCCATGGATCTTGTTAACTATTGGGTCATAATTTTTGCACCATTTTACTACACAAATTCGGCATTCTTATGAAATGACAGCTAACGTCTTTCAACTTCAGTCTCCCGTACACAACTGCATCGCCGTTGGCCCTAAACTGATATTTTAGGGCCAACGATTTGGCACGCTTTTTAGCACCGTTGGCCGGGTCCTTACGCTAGTAATATATAAGTCAATGTACTGTACTGTGATTTGAATTGTGATTATTGCTAACATTATTAATATGAAAGTATGAATGTTTAGTTTGTTCCGCTTTCACTCCTCAACGAACGAATTTTGTCCTTAAGCTCATGGAGCGATTAGGGACAAAATTCGTTCGTTGAGGAGATAATATAAATTTAACTCTTAGTTGACGTGGCAATCTAAATAAAATTATATAATGATTACGAATATTACGATGTAGTGTAGAGAGCGTCGTCGGTGGCCTAGTGGTTAACGGGATTTCCTCTTAAAGAAGAGGTCCCGTATTCAAATCCCACGTGTCGTCATGTACCAATAACTTTAATAAATAAATAGTGAAGCATTTTAGTAAAGATTGGCATATTTTTTCCATTTGTTCACGAAACAATTTACTGACACTTTCATGACGTACATTTATTTTGACAATTACTCTTTTCTTCTTCATATTGCAGTTCACTGTCGAGCAATATTGTTATAATAACAAAGTGACATCGTAAAACCTAAAAAAACCCCGAGTCATTCAAATACTCCAGCTGTCCCTTTTGACCAAAAACCGTCCCTGCCACTTCAAGCACTGGCAGCACTGCACATAACAGGGGGCTCTCGCGTAAAAAATCTGGGTATGGATATGGGCTTCATTTGACAGTTGAAGCTCATAAAATTACCATATATGGCATTGACTTAGTTCTGTTGTATCTCTATGGTATGGTGTGGTGTACTTGACATTTGCGAAATCCAAGAGGGCACCGCCATTCGATAAAAAGAAGGTGTTACTGTCAGTCAAGTTTTTTTTTATTTTATTTTTATTAATTTATTCATGACCTGGATACAAAGTCCTTCAGTCGCATACATATTATTATAGTAGGTACAAGAGGTAATCAATTTCAACTTTAGTCTTGACAACAATATAAATAACAAAGGGAAAAAATTGATTGAAAAATCCTAACAAAACACTTTTGACATGTAAAACAAAAAAAAAACGACAACTACATACATAAAATACTAACTTTACAATTAAAGTATTGTTTCATAAACTTAAATTTTCTCTACACTATTTACAATATATTTATACAAAGGAATAAAAAAGTCAGTATTGCTAAGAAGGTCTTGAACGCGGCGGGGTACACTGATTCAGTTTTGATTATGGGTTTGAACTGAAACGGAACTGTCAATGTCACTGAGCATTATTGACCGTTGGTTGGTAAACTTTGAATTATTGAAAACAATGTGTTGTAAATCAGCATCAGCAGTGTGGACATTGTGCATTATTGTAAACCTTGATTCTGTATAGATGCGTTGGAACCAAACAGTGGCCGAGTCTCATTCTTGTGAGAACTGTAATAAATCTTCGGTTTCTTTTATGATCACCTTTAACATACCAAGGATTCACTGGTAAGTCCTTCTGTATTTCAGCATACCACCTGCCTTTAGTTTCTAACGTAGTGTTCCAATAGTCATTCCACAACTTCCTAATATTTGCCTTGAAGTAAACATAGTAATCAGTAAACGGAAGTTGAAGAGTATGAGTGTGGTCTTGATCATGTTCCATGTGTGTCAAACTGTCGGCAATCTCATTTCCTTCTATGCCACTGTGGGAGGGAACCCAAACAAATTCTACATTTATACCTAGGTTAATAAAATTTTCTATCATACTAAGAATTTTACACAGAATAAAGCTAGATTTGTAAGATGAGGGTCCATCAAATAGGGAAGTTAGTACACTTTTAGAATCAGTTATTACTAAAATATTTACACTATTTACATTATTCTTTATATACATTAAAGATTGCAGAATAGCATAACTTTCAGCTGTGAATATGCTAGAATTGTTATTTAATTTGATACACTCACAGTAATTAGCTTGAGGGTCATAAAATGCTGATCTAACATTATGTTTGTCTTTAGAACCATCTGTGTATATAAAGTAACTATCATCCCTATTATTTTTAAATTCTATAAAATCAAATTGATTAGATATTATATCTAAGTGGATCTTATTTCTATCATAATTGACAAGACTATTGTAAGAGCATTCATAAATAGGCCATTTATTACATTTGTATGTATTTTGTGATTTAGTTTTAACATTGCTATAAATTTGTATGATTTCAGTACCAGAAAGAAGTGACTGTGGAGTTAGACTAGAACCTGCCATGGAGTGTAACAGTTCTGTCATTTTACTGAGTTTCAAATTTAAACAATTGTCAGAGGATAAAGTTTTTAACAAGAATCTCTCAGCTAACTGGAGACGCCTAATAAATAAAGGAGGTATGCAAGTTTCTACTTCTAATGAGTTAATAGGGGTGGAGCGCATTGCTCCGCAAATTAGTCTAAGACCTATATTTTGTATAACATCTAATTTCCTGAGATGGGTGGTACTAGCATTCAAGTAGGCTAAACTACTATAATCAAAATGGCTTCTGACTATACTTTTATACAGCATGGTCATAGTCTTAGGGTCTGAACCCCAATAAGTACCTGCCAAATGCCGTAAGAGATTAATAGCTTTCATGGCCTTTTTACTGATATAGTCAATGTGTTTATCAAATTTTAATTGTGTGTCGATAATAACTCCCAAAAATTTATATTGAGTGACAGTAGGTATTTCAGTGTTATTGTATTTAATTTTTATATCGGAATAATTTTTACTAAAAGTTAAAACTGAACTTTTCTCTGGACTTACATCTAATTTAAGTTTATCATGGTAATATGTATACAGTTGTTTTAGAGCATTATTAATATTGCTTTTTGCTATATCTATATTTTGGTTAGAGCTGTATAAAAGCAAGTTGAAAAGAATTTGCTTGTTGTTTGTTTTCAGGTTCCTTTTTACAATGAAGTCGATGAATAAAATAAATACAGAGTTCACAATACGAGCGTCTTTTATTTCGAACCACAAATTATATAGTAGTACAGATAGGAATCAAGCCTGATATTGGCCGTTTCTTAGTCTAATGTCAGCTTCACATTGATAGTGCGGCAAAGTCTATCGAACGACATATCGATATACTAAAATTTATCGATATCGATACAAGCAGCACTACAGCCCTAGTGTACTTTTTAAATCCTATACTTTTAAATGCTCAAATGAATAAAACAACAAAATCAGATAAATTTTTTATTTAATTCAAATCACAATAATACAACAATATGACTAACCTAGTAAAAAAAATAAGTTATTATTAATAAACTGTAAAATTGCATTTTTAATGAAGTAATAAGTCATTACTTATAATCATTACCTATAAGCTAAAAAATAATGTATAAATACTAATTTTCAATACATAAGAAGTGTGAATGACTAAAATATAACATTTCTTTTATCAGTACATAATTGATGGAAGAAGTTAAACAATTATAAACAGTGATTTCAACAACTTGTGATACAACCCATGTGTTTAATGAAAAAGAAGAAACTTTTATTTAATTTTTTTAGAAGTGTTATGAGATGACAAGTAATACACTAACTATTACTAAGCGATGACATGTAGGAACCAGGTACCGATTTCATTTAATAGCAAATTTAGTGTTATTACATACTTAATGTTAGAATTAAAATAAGATTGCAAAAAAAAGAACGAAATTGGAATCTAGTTCTGGCTTTTTTCTTATTATGCACGGGAAAAATGCATTTACGCATTAGCACACTTAATGTAATGTGGGACTCGCCGAGCACAATGCCCGTCCTACCCATGCTGCCACTGGTCTCTTCTCCGGGATTCTGAGAACAAAGATAGTTACATTGTATATAATAGCTGTATTGCAGCTACAAGTAACATATTTAAATGAAACAAAACCTGTAAAAAATCATTGCCTGCCAATCATCATCACATATAAAAAAATACAATTATTTTATTGATTGTAATTTTCTTTCAGTAGGTATACCTTTTGCGCTTTTCAAGTGCCAATTGATGCATAACAAAATTAATATTAATACTAGATTCTGAAAAAGACCCTTTTATATTTTTATTTATTATTGTACAAAACTTATGAATTTGGACTCTACAAACAATAACAATGAAAAAATTTAAAGCATCAGCATGATGCTGAAGACCTCCAAACCAATCAATGTGAACTGATTTAAAAAACTTGTTTCTGATGTTGATCAGTATGTTTGGTTGGTGTGGATATTTGTTCATGACTTATTAATTATTTCAATCAGGATTCTTAAAATCATGACAAAAGAGGCATTGGGTCAAGGGCAAAGACAAAGAGTTTTATTCAAATAGAAAAATTTTTTTCCCTACCAAACATTTGGGACATCTTTGAACTGATAAGACGAACGGCCGCAACAAACTTATCAGCTTTAACAGAAACAAGAACATTTACAATGGAATGTTGTTGCCAAACACAAATCTACAATCTTGAAATATATTTAAATAAGAGGAAAATTTTCTTACACTCTGTTTTTCATACAAAAGTATCACATCCATGCATTTTCTTTTAAATAATCATCTACCTTCGCTTAAGTGACTTTTTAACATATAATTTAAATTTATGGAAAAACATGTCATCTAAAAATGTTAGGTAACAAACAGTTAGGTACTTTCACATTTATGACATCAGTGAGGATATAAATTTACCTTCATTTGTTGTGATGATGTTGGTTGAAAGTGGTCATCTGTAGTTTTATGCAGCATTCGTATATCAGTTTTGCCACATAATGACAGGTCTTTGCTTAGTATGTATGCCCTTTATAAGGATGGATCTTAAATAATACAGAATTTGTGTCCATTGATGGCGATTTAAATTTTAATGACCTGAAAAAATATAGCAGCTTGGTATTACAAAATGGGTGAATTAACTCAATGTTCACAAGACATAGGTTTATGTGAAAAAATATAATATAAATATAAATAAATTTTAAAGTTAATGATTTCCATTTCTTCAGAAGTTCTAAGTACTAACCTTCAGGCATCTCATTAATCAAGTTTTCACGCTTGGTGTCTGCTTGAGATCTTTTCAAGCATGTTCAGAATGTAGATCCTTGGTCACAAATTATCGCCATAGGAGGGACCTGTTTGTTTTACAGCCTTCACAACTTCCTGAAAACAAAAATACAAGTTTTTTTATATAGGTTATTGAACATAAACTCACACTCCGTAAATCCTTTGCAGAGTTGGCAGATCATCAAGCTACTAATTTAAACTTACTGTTATAATGTTTTTCAATGTAGCAGCAGCGGTAGTTCCTTCACAAACATAAAATGCTACCAATTGTTGTGGATAATTTATTCTCGTGAAAGTCGTTCGTTACTCGTTAAAACGTTCACAGAATAATGAGAAACTATGATAATTTTAAGAGTATTAGTAAGAGCTGTCAAATTGCGCGGCTCGGTAATCTGTGGTTCGAAAATGGCTACCTCAACATGGAGTTTTGACTTGTGAAGCATTTTTTTTTTTTAAAACTACGAACCACCTTGTTGTAGGGGTGATTCCTACGGCTGTTTCGAACCAAAGATGAACACAGCAGTAGTCAGACTAGACTACCGAGCCAACACAGACTAGCTACAAGCCGGCAGTGTTGCCAACATAATAAACTAAACTATTAGACGTTTTACAACATCCTCCAACGCCAAAACAAAAAATATTTAAAATTTTGCCATTGAGCAAAATTCGCGTTTTAAAACGAACTCTTTCATAAATGTCAACCTGACATCAGTACTTATGTCAATGTCAAAATTAGTTCACATTATGCACACAGGTGGCGTTGTTGTCTTTGAGATCGCCGTAAAATTTAATGCAAAATTGCACAAATTTCTACAATAATTTGAATTATTGAATAATAACAAAATTTTATCAAATAAATTTGAAAATTAAATTAGGTATTCATTTAACTTGAAAACAACATTTTTATTTCTATTCTTAACATGAATAGTTTGATCAGAGTATTTGCTTACTAATCTTCTATTTATTACAATTTTATAACAATTATACCTACATACGAAAATTACACACATCTTTCGAATCCACACAGATGCAGAACATGTTACATTATAAAATACAATATTAGTACAATATAGTTTGCATTGCACATATCCATTTGAACATAAAATTTTAACTTAATATAAAGGACATTTTAATTTATACATTTTATTGGTAGGTATTGTAAGTAATACACAAAACAATTCTAATTTTCAGAATGTTTGATAGATGTTAAACTTGGCAGGCATTTTTACCTGTCTTCCACATCTAGAAGATTGAGGATTTTTACTAAAATAATTATCTGATGAGATATCACTCTGTATATCATTTGAGTCATGACTGTCAGGTGTGCGAGTATTACTAGCATCAATGTTACTGGGCTGACCTGTATTTTCTTCCTCCTTGCCACCCGAAAACGGTAACTTTGTAGTAACAGGAAGGTCAGTCTCCGATGTTAATTCTAAGCTATAAAGACGTTGAATAGGCCTAATTTTCGTACCTGAAAAAGTTCTTACCTCTGCCGTTCTTTCAACGCCGTCTCTTCCGACAAAGAGATTTTGTACCACACCCAATGGCCAATTTAATATTTTCCCTGTCGTTTTTATGAGAACAATATCTCCAACTTTTATATTACTTTGTATTTCTTTACCCTTTTGCACTAGAAGTGTCAAATATTCTGTTTTGAAACGTTCTTTGAACTGCTCTCTTACCTTCTGTACATATCTTAGTCTGCTATTTAAATTTTGACTGTCAATCTGATCAAAATCACTTACCTCATTTACTGGATGTACTGTAGGAATGATAAAATGAGCTGGAGTTAAGGGCTCCAAACAGTCGCCTTTATCATCATTTATGTATGTCAGTGGGCGCCCATTGATCACAGCTTCACATTCACAAATTATTGTATGCAGTTCATCATAAGTTAAAGAGGCTTTACTTATAATTCTGCGCAGTAGATCTTTCATCAACCTTATGAGCCTTTCCCAAAAGCCGCCCCACCATGCTGCTGTCGGTGCGTTCATTTTCCACTGTATGCGGCGTATGGTGGAATACTGATGAATCTCATTCCAATCCAAAGAGGACAGCAAAGACTTAGTCCCATGAAAATTGGTACCATTATCGGACATCAACAAATCCATGCGTCCACGTCGAGCAATGAATCTACGAATAGTCATAATAAACGCTTCTTTTCTCCGTTACGTAGTATGAGCGGACCGGCTAAATCCACTCCAGTATTTTGAAACGGCGCAGCGCTGATTATTCTCTCGACGGGCAGTGGCGCTGTCGGAGCTTGGCTTGGTTTTGACTTATATCTTTTGCATACTACACAGTTCCTGATTACGGATTTTACTAGTCGTCTTACTCCTATGATCCAGAATTTAGCTCTTAAGTCAACTATAATTTGGTCAGTACCTGCATGCTGTAACTGCTCATGGCGCTGTCTCACCATTAATTTCACCACTGGATGTTTAGCTGGCAGGAGGTACGGTGTCTGACTGTCTCTGGAAGGCCTGATAAGGTAAGTTTCGTTTTTATTCTTATATTTCCTTCATTATCAGTGTATTTATTAAGATTTTTGCATTCTTTAGTTAAGCATTCTGTGTTACACAGTTGAATCAAATTAATTATTTTTCTTTCAGCTTTCACATATTCATTATAACTGATTTCTCCTTTTTTCTTATTATTTGCTGACCGAGTGTTATTTATAAATCTCATTATCCATGCCACTGTTCTTACTAATTTTGCATATTTAGAAAATCGATTTTGTAGGTTATCTAGTAAGTTTTCCTTAGTACAGACTTGTGCATTACATGTGGTTTTCTTAATTTCAGCCTGTATTTCTTTCTCGTCAACAACTACCTCAGAGATTGGCCACTTTTCCGGTGCCAGATGCAGCCATCTGGGTCCTTCCCACCAGCGGCAGTCAAGGAGCGTCTTGGCGGAGCAGCCTCTGGATGCAAGATCAGCCCAGTTTTCTGTGCCTGGAATGTGATGCCAATCACTGATATTAGTGTGTTGTCTTATCTCTTTTATTCTGTTTCCTACAAAATTATTAAGTGGCAGTTCTCTTTTAATCCAGCTGATAACCACACTGGAGTCGGACCAGCAAAAGTTAGGACAATCTTTAAAATTATTATTCTCTTTTACATGAGATAAAAGTCGGGAACCTATGAGCGCAGCTAACAATTCTAATCTGGGTATGCTTATTTCCTTAGGAGGTGTTACTCTTGACCTAGCTAATATTAATTGAACTGTTACTTTCTTATTCTTTTTTGCTCTGAGTAAAACACCAGCCCCATATCCATCTTTACTTGCATCACATATTAAATGTAAACTTAACTCACTTTCTTTTAGATTATCTGCTGACAGCCGCCTTGGCATTCTGCAGTGATTCAGGTACGTGAGATCTTTAAACCAGTCTACAAATTCACTTACTATATCTGATGGTAGGGGTTCATCCCATGATAATTCTCTACGCCAGGTTTCTTGTAAAATTAGTTTAGGAATCAACATTACCGGAGCAGTGTACCCAATGGGATCAAAAACTCTCTGAGTAATTGACAATAATTCTCTCTTCGTGACTGTGTGTATATCATCTGCTGCAGGTAAGTTAGAGGTAAAACAATATAGTTCATCAGTCAAGGTGTCCCAGCTTATTCCTAAGACTGAAATAATATCCTTACCTGCTTCATTCAGTTTCATTGGAGCAGTCACCCACATACGCAGATTAAACTTGGCAGCTTGCATAATTTCTTTTGCCTCTTTGACAAATGTTAAAGTTTCTTGTTCAGTATCTAAACTGGTGAGGAAGTTGTCTACATACCAAGACTTTTTCAACAATTCTGCATATGGACCTGTCACATTACTTAAATGATGCCTAAGAGTAGCTGATAATAAAAATGGGCTTGAAGTTAGACCAAACACTAACCGGCAGTGTCTATATGTTTCAATATTTGTAAGAGTTTCATTATCCCACCATAAGAATTTTAAAAACTGTCTATCTTCTGGGGGTAAACTTATTTGTAAAAATGCTTTTTGAATATCGGCTGTCACACCTATGGCTCCAGTTCTGAATCCTATCAATAAAGTGGGTATAAGATCAATCATATTAGGACCCTTTTCTAGACATGAATTCAGACACAAGCTATTTTTATCCTTAGCCGAAGCATCAAAAACAGACCTTATGCTGCTTGTTAAACTAGACTCTTTTATAACAGCCCTATGTGGTAGGTAATGGCCTTTATTACATTCAGACTCAGAGTTTGGCACCTTTTCTATTATACCTAAACTATGCCATTCCTGAATGACCTTATGATATTTTTCCAAATTGCCACTTGAGTTAAGTTTTTGTGTTGTAGCCACAAGTCGTTTTCCTGCTACATGGTAATTAGGTAACAAATCTTCAAAACCAGATTTGAATGGAAGTTTTACCTGATATCTATTGTCTTCAGTCATCTGCACGGTGTCTTCAAAATGCTGGACAATTTCGTTAGCAGCTGTTTCTCTCGATTTATACTCTGCCGGATCTAATATACCTATTGTTTCAAGAGACCATAAATCTGTAAAATTATTTTTATTATTAGCACAACAGAATAAAGTAGACACAATGTTATTGACATTGGCGCTCACCTGTCTCCCTTGTAGCGTCCATCCCAGCTTAGTGTTTATTGCCACCAACCCACTTTCTGTCAAGTGGACGATTTGACCAGTTAAAAAAATGCCTGAACAGTCTGCTCCTATTAAGAGGTCTATCTCATCAGAGTATGTATTTGTCAAAGTACTGTCTGTCAAAGATATGTGATTTTTCCTAAGAATATTCATTAAATTGTTATCAGAATTAACAAATCTTGGTACATTATTACAAATAATATTTTGTCCTAAAGCTTGTATTTCTGTTGAAAATGTATTATCTAAGCTATTTATCTTAATTTTATACACACTGTAACTCTTAGAATTAGTTTCCACACCTCCGAATAAGGAGTGGGTAAGTACTTCTTCTTTTTCTGCTGGCAGTTTTAACTTTTTCACTAATTCCTGCTTTACATAGGTCTTTTGGGAGCCGCTGTCAAAAAGTGCGCGTATAGGAATTTTTTGGCCTCCATGTTCAACTTCCACGACCACTGTTTGCAGCAAAGTTGATGTAGGTGAAACAGGTGATGTTGACGCTGCCGTAGTACTATTTTTCATTTCTTGATGCTGCTGTTCTTTTAGATCCTCATTTTTATTTTGCAAGTTGCATAGTACAGTTGAATGTCTCTTGCTACAAATTAAGCATTTTATAAACGCTTTACAATTTTTGTAATTGTGACTTGTTTTCAGACAAATAGTGCATCCTTTTTTCTTAAATACTATGTCTTTCCTTTGTGGCAAATTTAGTTTTCCAAGTTTATAACATTCCAAGCTGTAGTGGTTTGATTTGTCACACCATATGCATTTATTTATTTTATTTTCATTTAAACTCACAAGACATGTGGCAGTCTGTGGATTTGTTTTATTATCTGAATTATCCGAGGTGAAACTCATTCGTGCCATCTGCATTCTTTGGTCATTTTCTACCTCACACTTAAGAAAAGCTAATAAATTATTAAGTTCTTTCTCCATATTCGTATCGTGTGTCCCCATTCTTTGCCATGCTCTAAGTATTTCTTCTGGCAGGGCTGACTCAACCATTGGTAGAATAAACACTGTACTTTTCTTTGTTACTCCTAATGTTTCTAGAGATCTCAGTTGGGCACAAATTTTATCATACAGATTTATAAGCGATACCTCCTGCTTTTTATTTATTATGAGATTAAGCAGTTCCCTGACATACAACTGTGTTTGTAAATCTTCTCGAGCATATCGAGACTTCAGATGTTCTATCAATTTTGGGTAATTATCTGCTGACAGGGGGTAGCTCTCTGCTAATTGTTTGGCTTCCGTGCCCGACTGTATAGATTGCATTAAGTAAACAAATTTGGATTCTGCATCCAATGAGCTATCTTCATGTATTTTCTTAAACTGACTCCAAAATGGAATCCAGTCTCTAATATCTCCCGTAAATTTCGGGATTTCCAATTTTGGTAGTCTAATTTTATATTTTTGATCCGAATTATTGACAGGGCTGCGATGGTTTAATTTTGTAATAAACATTTCATACCTTGCTTCGACTAGCCGCCATCTTTCTTTGTATTTTTCTGCTTCTTCGGTTTCCAAAGCGAATTTTTCTTCTTCGAAATCTTTTATTAAAATGTCAGTAACTTCAGTAGCAAAAAGGAAAGATTTAAAAACCAGATTAGAACAAGAACGAGAGAGAGGACATCAAGCCTTCATAAAATACGATCAGTTAGTAGTAAAACGGGTTGGAAACAATAATAAAAGAAATCGCTCTCCTTCCGGGTCACCTAGCAATAATGTTATAGAAGAAAACTCAGGACACAGCAAAGCCCCAAACAAAATGAATAAGATAAACGCTTTCACTTACATGAGAGCCCGAGCAACAACAGACAGTTCTAAATCAGACAACCAGTAGCAACTAGCAACAACAACGGACCGGAAACACGAATACGGAAATAAACCAACAATCAATTATTGCAACAAAACCAAAACATTCCCCAAGCCGGCTGGTCACCGTGGGGATTACGACCACTACCCTCCAAACAACAACATAGCTATTTTCAGACAGAAACAAAACTTAGCCAACGGCAATGAACTGAACACATATAATGAAGGTCACCAAACTGAAGAAAACTTATATATCTCTACTTACAATACACTCACTCTACGATCAGAAGAAAGTTTAACAGAACTTCAACATATAAAATGGTCAATCATAGGACTAAGTGAAGTAAGACGCCTCGGGGAAAACATAGAAGACCATGGTGAATTTCTATTCTATAAGTTTATTATTAATAAGAAAATATATATAGCACAGAATTTTTTATATTGTATAAAAAATTCTGTGCTATATATATTTTCTTGGATATATATAGCACAGAATTCTATGTCAATGGAGGGATTAAGTTTGTATTCATGTAATGCCTCTTTTGAGGACTTAATAGCATCTTCACATTTTGGATTCCACCAAGGAGAAGGCTTTCTATGGATGTTTTGATTTATATTTTGTCTTTTAGGGATGGTTTGGTCCCTTAAATCATTTAAAATATTTACAAAACTATTATACACTTCTAGACTATCTTCATTTTCAATGTCTAATTCAGAAAACAGAGTTTCAGATAGGGTATAAAATTCTGGCCAGTTAGCTTTATTATAGATATATTTTTCTTCCACAGGACCCACTTCATATTGGGATGGTTGGACATTCAAATGAAGAGATACTGGGTAATGGTAGCTGCCTAAGGGCTCATCCTGAACGTACCAGTCACACAAATGAGCAATGGAGGGACTAACAAGAGTAATATCTATTGCTGAAGCTTGTCTATTAGGATTTGGACAAGTTGTTGGTGTGCCATCATTTACAATGCATAGATCTAATTCATCTATTAAATTATACAAATTGTGTCCCCTATTATTATTACTGTTGCAACCAAAACTAATATGATGTGCATTAAAGTCACCCATAATTATGCAAGGTTTGGGAATATTATTCAAAATGTTTCTTAACTTATTAGTGTCAAATCTGCCACTATGAGGTGGACAATAAACACAAAGAACTGTAATATCTCCGGACTGTGTCTTAATACTTACTGCTATATTTTGAATGGTTTCATGGAAGTTTGTATTCAACAAATTATATTTCAAACCATGTTTAATGAGAATACCTACACCATTGTGTTTATTAATTGAGTTTTTGTAAATAAAATTGGAGTTAGGAAAATTTGGAATTACTGATTTATCAGTGAACCAAGTTTCATTTAGCAAGCAAATGTCAACTTGTTTAACTATAAGTAACTTCTGTAAAAGTGTTTTTTTGCTCTGTAAACTTTGTATATTAAACTGGACTAAATGTAAATAATTATCCATTAAATTAAGTTTGATATTAATATCTCTTTAATTTTCTTAGTAGTTAAGGGAACTTTGCTATCATTTTTATTACCTAGAGCTATTAAAGATTTTACAATGGCATTCAAAATAATTTCGTTATTAGGTATTTTATTAACATCTAATTGTACATCATTATTTATATTACTTACTCTGTTTAAAGGAGGGTAGGATTTCGTGTCACTAGGGGCTGGTGGAGAACTCACCACAGCGGCATAGTTTTGTGTAGAGTACTTCCTCTTATTTTCTTCAAATTTCTGCTTTTTGATGGGACAGTCTCTAGATATGGCCAAGTGGTTGCCTCCACAGTTGATGCATACAATTTCCTCCACGTCACACTCCTTATATGAATGCTGTCCAGCACATGATGAGCACATCTGTGAACCTCTACAAACTTTGGCTGAATGATTAAATTTAAGGCATTTAAAACATTGCAGGACAGGTGGTATGTATTGGTGAATCGGATAACGGAATAATTGGATATAAGCATACTGGGGTAAGGTTGTTGATGCAAAGGTGACAGCGACAGTGGTTAAGGGTATCAGAGTATTATCTGTTTTTTTCATAAATCTTTTGATGGAAATTACTTCAGCATCACAAACAATATTTTTATAAATCTCTTCATTTGACATATCTTTGGTTACTACCTCAGTATACCAATCTTTTCCGTTAGATAAGATGGGACGAATGCCCTCATTTTATTCTTTGACAAGAAATCATCTATTTTTAAAAAGTAGTTTGCAGACGTGGCTTTCCTGAATGTTACTCCGATCTTATGTGCATTAATTCTATGCACACCAGTGATATCTTTAACATTTTCGCTGAAGAGTCTGGTTAAAATAATTGGGTTTTTATTCCCTAATCTCTCTCTGAATAGTCTTATAGTTCGGTTTAGTATAAATTTTATACTTATCGGTTTGTTGCGATGCCGATGGAGCGCTGGAAACATGCTCGCGTTTCCTCTTTCTTTTTTCCGCAGGGTCCTCCCCATCGCTAGGGGGACCCATTTTAAGTTTGTTTTACGTGTTCTGATGTAGATTTGTGTAATTACGCCGTGAAAATTAACTTTTATTGACAAAGAAAATAAAGCTGCCGCTCTGTTTGACTTCCCGCCAAAAAGTCTGTCAGTCAAGTCAATCTACAGTGTGCCCATGTGTTGCCGGTGCGGATATTTTGGTCCGAATTCGGAACCTGGAAGCCTTTGGTTGGCAGAACTTTGTCGGATCTTTTGTAAATTTATTTGTGATAATAAAAAATAAAAAAAAATACAGTGAGGAGCGGTTCCCAAAAAAAGTATAGAGCCTTTAAAAAAAAAAACAAAAACCAACTATCGAAGTACCTAGCTATTAAATAAATGATGATAAATGCGGCACATGGAACAAAAGAAGGTGTACAATAATAAGGTACGGTGCAGATCGTATAATGTCTCCGCACTACAAGCGCAGGCCGCTACACCGCTGTTGCTGGCTGGTTTTGTTTATAATATTAAGAAAGGAGAGGCCCGTCGGTCGTGCCTAGATATGGATGGTCGCCTTGTGAGATGAAACTAGGTGCAGTGCACTTGCCGTCCCCGGTAAGCCTACATGGAGCGAAGTCTATGGGAACAGATTTTGGTGATCCATTTGGTGTACATCACAGACATAGATCTAAATAGACGACGCAAGTACCGCGATTTGTATGAAAACCGAGCGTGCCACTTTTTATGTACTTATAATGACGTCTACGCTAATAGTGATAGGAAATCTCTTTCCGTGCTAATGTTAAGTCGATCGACTAAAGTATTCTTTAGTCGATCTGCGTTGCAACATTCAGGTATTTTAGATGCAAGTCATTTTAGTTAATAATTAATAGGTAAAAACTTTCCAAATCACAAAATTTTAACAAGGTTATAATTCAAATTATTTTTATCTTTACTTTTTTGCATTCACAATGAAATTTGTATTACCGAAAAATTTTAAATGAAGTTTTAGAAAAAGTCTACCCGTCTCACAACTAGTTCCGATAGGACTCAAACCCACGACCTTTAAGTGTCCGGGCGAATGCTCTTTAAATACTTCATTTTAATTTTTTACTTTTTTTTTTTAAATAAAAACAGCAATCTTTAATTCACAACTAGTATTCTTCATAATGCAATACTGAAGGTAAATTGTACATTTTGAACTGGATTAATTATGATTTAAAATTAACAAATGCATGTTATTTAGGATCAATTAAAAACCAAAAAAAAGCGCAACATTTAAAAATCTAATTTGACTACTTTAAAACATATCATTATAGACTTCTCCATTGTTCATCAAACTATAGTCTTACACTTCACACTTAATCACGTCAATATATCAATAGTTGGATGTGCGGTTTTGGTCAATAGTCGACGCCTTTTCCCTTCAATAAAGCTGGCTTCATTAAAGTGCATTGACCAAATAGTACTATATTTGGTTGGGAACCAATCTTTATTTCCCGTCGCGTCAATCCATTTTTCTTTTAAATTAGGATCATTCGGAAAACTAAAAAAAAACGAATGGTTAGTGTTATTTCAATTTTTTTTTATTTTACTGCCAACAAAAACTCACTTCCCAAAAACGTAAGTAAAAGTACGTAAAAGCAAGCGTAGCGCAATGTGCAAGGACTAAAACTTTACCCCTTATCTAAATAAGAACACTCAGGCAAGCACCACCCTCCAACTGTTATGCAGTTTTACCTGCCATCAGCTTACCTAAATTACTTGAAAGAATAGAACTAAAGGTCTATTCGTGCATGTGGTACTTAATAAACATGCTTTAACTCCTAAGCGTTAAGGACTTTACCTTCCATCATCAGCTCTCCTAAACAACCTGAAAGAATACTACTCTAAATCTTTACGTTTCAACGATATAGAAAATTATCCTCTAACTCCTAACCATTGAGGAGTTGTACCTTCCATCACCAGCTTATCATCATGAGATGATAACTACCAGATGCAAATACTTGAAAATCTTTAGAAAATATATGAAACACCTAAACTAACTATAACATTTGAGGGTTTTTCTTCATTTCCCCTGGATCCCACCATCAGATCCTGACATGGTAACCTTGGTAACAATGGGATCATCTTAAAAATAAACTCTTGCGAATAAAAAATAATCATTGAAGTAGATCAATAGTTCGTGAAGATACAGACGCGTAAAGCAGGAACAATCAGTGGACAACAAAGTGTTTTTTCAGGATTCTATAAAAAATTCTGAACCTTCTACTGTAAATTTTTCATGGGACCAAATAGAAACTTTGATCTATTAGATGAAAAAAGAATGATCAAAATCGGTTCATAATTGGCGGAGTTATCGTGGAGCATACATAAAAAAAATACAGACGACTTGATAACCACCTCCGTTTTTCGAAGTCGGTTAAAAAGTTTAATAAGTAAAGTGTACATGCATTTGAAGTTTTTTATTGTGCAACGAATTGTCAATCCAATCAATCCTCTGTTTTAAATATCGATTATAATTTATAATCGAGAAATGTGTTTTGAAGAGTGGACATCACTTATCGATTTAAATTTTGAAAAGCTACGCGTAGCGCGGTATAAAATACTTACGCTGCTTCGATATTCATTGCCTATTAACGCAGTACATTAAATTTACCGCGCTAAGTAAAACCCGCAGTCTATTACGAATTAAGCGGCATAGACGCGTTTGTACATTTTGTGGTTTCAATAACAAAATTTATTGATTTTAATATAAATTAAGCTTAGATTTATAATAAAATTACTTACTGGTGGAAGGAAACGTCTCCGTTTATTCGGTTACTCACAGATGTGGTGTTTTTACAGTTTTTAATCGCACAATTAGGCATTTTTTCAAATTTTAGATAGCGTTCCAGCTGGCTGTCGCTGAGATAGCGGTCGGACGCGGACTGAGCCGTCATAAGTGTTTTTGGCTTATGCTGGGCACGCGAAGTAGATACATTTGCCTCGTCTATTTAGATCTATGTCTGTGGTGTACATCCATTTTATATTTCCTTTTTTTAAAAGCTGTGGTTGACCCACCCACGTGCACGTGCAAAAATTCAAGGTTCTATTCCTAAGATAAATTGTATTTTTTCGATGTCTTTTTTTATTTCGGTGATTATTCCTCCGTGGTACTTAGGTCCGATTTTTTATTATATTTTTTCTAAACATCTTCGGCTGAACACGGAGTTACATGCCAATTTTCGTGGCCATAGCTCTTATAGTGCGGGAGGAGTTTAATCAATGACAAGCGAAAATCCGAATCGGGGATAAATAAATTAGAAATTGTGAATTAATATCGAGTTAAACATCGTTTTTATTATAAATGTAACGCGCATGTGGAGATCGTATTATTATGTTTCCGCACTACAAGCAGGCTGCTACACCACCGTTGCTGGCTGATTTTGTTTTGATATAAAATTAAGAAAAGGAAGGCCCGTCGTGCGTGTGCGGCCTTACATTTGCACTACGAAAAACACCGCTGCGCTATCACGAGCGATGACGTAATGGCGCTCTCAAAGTCAAAGTGTAAAGCCGTAGCTGCTGCTGACTGTACCATTATTATATTATTTATTTATTTTTCGACACCGTACTAAGGAGAATTACGTTTAGGACTTTTAGGAGTACTGCAAAAATAAAATGGTCTTTTTTGGCCATCTAAACTCATTTGCAAAAAAAACGGGCACCTAAGCAATGAACCATTTCAAATGTTAAATATTGCTTTGTTTGATAATTATAGGTAGTTTTATCCTCACAATTTGGTAAATTAATAAGAAAATAATCGTTTTCATCAGTATTTCATAAAATTTAGATACAATTTATGGGAAATAATGCTAAACCTCGCTAGTAGTGTATGTTCGCTAGTAGTGCATATACTCATGAAGTAAAAATAAAAAAAGCTTTTTGTTTGTTTTTCTTTAATAAAGTAAAAGCAGATAAATGTTTTGTATCGAGTGTGACCCCCTCTAGCTAAAATCACAGCTTGAATTCTAGCATGCTAGCGAGTATATCCCGGATACTTGCTTGCGGAATACGTTCCCACTCCGCAGTAATCACATTCTTCAGCTCTCTGATGGTCTGCGGAGCCGGGTGTACTGATCTCACACGCCGTTTCAGAACGTCCCAGACATGCTCTATGGCATTAAGGTCGGGACTTCGAGCTGGCCAATCCAAACGACGAATGCCGACCTCTTGCACATACGCATTAACATCGCGGGATCGGTGGGCGCGAGCATTGTCGTCTATAAAAATCGAGTCTTCACCTAGAGCGGCCAATGCGGGTTGTGCATGAGGAATTAGAACTTCCGTTATGTATCGATGCCCAGTCAGTGAGCCGTTTTCAATGAAGACTAACTCTGTACGATCCATTGAATTTATTCCTGCCCAAAACATAACAGAGCCCCCACCATAAGGTGTGATTTCTTCGAAACATGCCTCTGCAAAGCGTTCTCCTTGTCTTCTTAGCACTCGCCGACGTCGATCTTCACCGAACAGAGATATCCTGGCTTCATCAGAGAACAAAACCCTATTCCAATCTTCTTGAGTCCATGATTCACAATTTCTAGCGAACCTAAGCCTGTGAACTCTGTGCTCACGGAGTAATTTGGGGCCGCGATCCGGGCGGTGACTGCGTATATTGGCAGCGAGAAGCCTCCTCCTGACCGTCCATAGACTAATATGCACATTTCTTACTTCTTGGAGGTTGTTCTTAAGATCCACATACGAAGATTTGCGATTTCTCAATGCGCGACTCACAAGAAAACGATCATCCCGTGGTTGGGTACATGGTTTTCTTCCAGAACCAGGCCTTCTCTCGACGGAACCAGTCTCCTGATATCGCTGCCAGGTCCTTTGGACTGTCGAGCGACTAACATTTAGCCTCCTAGCCACGAAACATTGGCTGCAACCCTCCTCAAGCAGCGCGATAATTTTGGTAGCTTTTACCACTTTATCTACCATTTTTGATACAGCCAAACAGCAATAAATAAAGCTTTGACAGTCAAGGATATGAAATTAATCGATAAAAATTTAATAAAAGTTATGAAAGTCGATGTTAACTTCTGGAACTTCGCGCCAAAAATGTAGGATAAAAAGGGGTTTTCTGTAAAAATGAGCATCAAATGAAAATGTGAGTTTAGAACGTACTTTTTTAAATACCATAGCATTTTTAAAACCGGCCAGTAACGTGTACAAACGATTGAAACCTTGTTGGTATTGTATCTTTTTAAAGATGAATGAAAATCAAAACCGCCCGTTTTTTTTGCAAATGAGTGTATAAGCCATTAAGCGGATCCAATCGGAAGAAATCGGATCTTTTCAGATGAAAAGTCGGAATAAATCGCAACTTGCTGCCGGCAACACTGAATCTAGCTATATAATTTGTGGGTGGTGCGGTGTGTGGTGTGGTACATATTTTTTTAGTTTGATTTGATTGATCGAAGTCCAAAGTCCTCAACAAATTTATACCTTTCTAAAACGTTTTATAGTTTTAAATATAATTTAATTCTTAGATAACTTAAAAAAAGGAAAATGCATCCTATCGTTCAAGTAAGTAGTGTATGTGCAAAAATTAAATGTGACTGCCCTGTTACCGTAATAAAATTATTACCTACTATTAATTGTAGTGAATGTTTCTTTGTGCATTGATATCTTCTATTCTATTCGGTCAGAGTGTTTTTTTATCTAAAATCGTATTCTAAATTATTTGCATTATGGTACAATTACATACAATGGTAACAAGTTGGTCCATTTTGCTTCAGGTCCAAAGTTCAATGATATCTATTTGCATAAAATCAATGTTGGTTTGGCATAATATGTTGTTTTTCAGAAATGCAAGATATAGTGCAAATATGCAAGTGGTAGTGAATACACACAAGTATGTATATTAGAAATGATTGAACCAGTCAGTCCTATGAACAGTGTCACAAATACCTTTGGCCTTTTTAACTTACCTAAGTGCAGCTGCAAAGAAATCAACTAGGATGATTCCTGTGACGATTTCAAGTTTGACAGTTTTAGAGATGTCCCATAGGAAAATCCTATTGACTTACAGTGGTGGACACATAATTAAGAGACACATAAAGGATATTAAGTTTTCAGAGTTAACCTACCTTATATTTTTTTTTATTATAATGCAATCTGCATAGTGCCTATGTCCCACTAATAATAATAATACATTATCTAATTATTTATCTTTACTTGTACTAAATTGCAGATAGCACGAGCCAGTCGGCCTATCTTCAGGTCGATCTCCACTTCCTCACCCTTGGCATCAGCACCAAAACCGATCCCCACAACAGGATTTTGCTTTGGTGTGTATATTTTCTAATGGTTTAACCCCTCTCGCACCCCTGATTAGCTGTCTGGCTTCGCTGGTGTCCCTTCTCCAAATAATAATAATAATCTTTATGTTTTTAGAGTTAAGCGATGAACAAAAAGCACTTCAAGAGTTGGCTAGAAAGTTCACGAAAGAGGAAATCATTCCGATGGCTGCTCACTACGATAAGACAGGAGAGTACCCATGGCCTATTGTAAAGAAGGCCTGGGAGATTGGTCTAATGAATGGACACGTTCCTGAGCATTGCGGTAATGTTATCACTCTTGTTTACTCATTCCTCAGATTCTGTTTTAACAAATGGTTATAACTTGCCATATCCCATTGTTTTATGGGCTTTACCCACAGAGCCTGATCCCTGTCGCTGATAGTGATGAGCCGAGTGGGCTATTTTTGGTTTTCGTAAAAAAAAGAATCAAATTAGAACTTGAGTCCGAAGACTTGGACAGGTATTCGAGTACTGGCACGAGTATGTGAATACTTCACTGGACTCAAGTACTTTTTGAATCGAACTTTGTAGTTTGCTTTTGATGACAAATCTTAATATTTCATCACAAATCATGTATGTACAGTAATAGAGTATATTATGTAAGTAATAACAGATTACTGCTTAATCAGTCATTCTTAAAATAATTGTTTGGTAATTATGGCATGGATATAGTAATTCTTTGGCATATAATAATTGTTTGGACGTTATAGCATAACATCTCATTAAATCTACCGTTCGGGTAGGAAACATAAAACACGTTGGAAACTGCAATGTTTCATCAACACTTCTGGCGACGTGAGTGACTAACTTCACAATGCTCTTTAAAGGTAACGCGTGAAGTTAGAAATTTGCTATTAAAGTAGTAAGTACACGACTAAGGATTCGAATACCGTAAGTACTCGAAACCTGTATTCAAGTATTGCGGATCCGAATACAGTATTTTATATACTCAAGCACATGAGTACCTTCTAGGTATTCATATGTGGAAAGCCATTGGTTACAGAGAACGAATGCGTTCAGATCGTATTGGCGGCACGGATAGGGCTCCGTGTGTAAAGGCCATTAGTGATGTAATTTATTTGAATAACTTACTATAATTTATGTCTAAACTATTTACAGTATAGTGTCCATGTGTGCAAAATGCCAAGTGTTTAAAGTATTTACTTAATAAATGAATATCCACTAGATCTATTGCAAAAAAATGTGTGCAGAAGAGAATATTTTAAATACCAATAATTTAAAACTTAGTCAAACAGATCATTATTGGACTACAGCATTAAAATCACTAAAGTCAGATTTAATATTGTAGGTAGACATAATGGAGATAGGTGAATGTTGATGTACTTAACATGATTCTACTAAAAATGTACTATTAAATTTCGTACCTAATCTCTGTATATGTAGTAAATATTATGTTGATTAATTATAGCACCATTTGGCGAAAATCGCACTCTATTATAATTAATTGTTATTTACTATCTAAGATGCTTCACATGAATCAATATGATGTGTAAATTAAAACATTCTCATTAATCTTGTACATCTGCAGGGGGTATGAATTTAGGCGTATTCGAGAGTGCCATGGTCTGTGAAGAGATGGCGTTCGGTTGTTCTGGGATAATGGCGGCTCTTTACATCACTGATGTTGGAGTGAGCACCCCTTATAGCATTACGCTTAGTTCTGAGAAAAGTCATGTTACACGTAAACGCGTTCTAGTCTTTATATTGGACTTTGAATTTATTACTCGCTATCTTTATTATGATGAAAAGCCGAAACATTATTTTTGGCATATAATATGTTGTTGTAAATCATTTGAGATAAGTGGTCGCTGGGGTTTAATACTCAAAGCTTATCAACGAAATTATCAGAAATTTCGTTGTTGAATTCTATCTTTGCAAGATAATCCTTAATATTTGAGTTAATATTTTCCGTATACATATTTAACAACTAGACCTGCTAAGCTAGTAACAGAGTTGTTATAGGTTTGATAATCTAGGCATTTATATGCAGATCCAAATATATCCAGACAAATAAATCTAAACTTTCAGTTGAATTTCGTATCGTAAAGCGTGTCGTATATTTACCTTATCTACTTACAATAATATGTCTTATTTGGTATATGTTTTCTGAACTGAAAAGCACATATAAAGAAACATTTTTTGTTTCATTCTAGGCTTGACCAAGAAATATATCCTATATGTTGCTATCGCATGCCTAATCCAATTATATCGCAGAACATAACATCAAAAATTGCCAGGTATAACCAAAGTATTGTTCTTAGCTTCTTGTTGGCATTGTAGGCAAACCTACTATTTAATTTAGAGTTATTAGCTACATGTATAGTTTTAATCTTACGTAAGTAATCATCATTTTATAGACGCGTATTATCTTGTACCTAGTGAGCTCAGAAAATATATATTTTCTCTTTTTTACTGTTTGCGTTTTGGTTGATTTGAGTTTTTTTTTATCTGGTAAAGGAAGCCGCCATTCATTGTAGCATGTACTTTAACACAAATAACATACCAAGTCGTCTCTGGAGCAAAAGTAGTTACCTACTACAAACTACTCTGATACAAAAATATTATTTGATTACGATGAGATTATTGGTATAATATTTTTGGTGCATTATTTAAAGTAGATGTAGGTACTGCTTTACTTTACAGTGTTACTAATTTCATGCTTTAGTTATAAAATCATACCCATCATTATAAAAAAGACACGCGAATTTTCCAACACGAAATAAATCTTTGTATTTTTCGCTATTTCGCTACGGCGACACTCGACCGACAAGTAAGTCCAACCAGTAGGTAGTTTGTTTGACAGGGAAGAGTGTCCTTTTTAATGTTGTTGTTTTTGGAAAGGCATTAAGTCTTTTACATAGACGTACATACCACATGTCATATAACATACAGCGCAAATGACAACACGATTTCAGTTCCACCTCACTATAAACACGTGTTGGCGTTTTTTTGTATCCGAATAGTAGCCATCTACCGACGCTACGGATACGGACATAGAATTGCGAACGGCAGACACTCTAATTGGATGGTGTGTCCCACATACATGATAATACTGTTTACGTGATGAACAGCGATAGGTCTCCAGTCTCCACTAGGACGGAGAAGAGCGCAGCTAAGCTCTTGAAACTAGATACAGCAGGTCCAATCTATAACATAGAACGTAGATCGTATAGTAGCAACGTTGCAGTTTGTTCCCCTGACGTGGTTAACGTGCCTTATAAACCCTTGAAGAGCAAAATGCTGTAAATGAAGCGATTTTATTGGTTCTCAACATACAACCGTCGCTACGCATCCTCGTCTTCCTCGTACAGCTCCGGTGGATATGCAACCTAATACGACGCTACCCGTTCTCGTTCAAAAGACTCGGTGTAACGCCTCGTCTCGCTCTGTAACAGAAGAGATCATTCAGGCTTCATACATTTTTGGGCCTTTGTGAAAGTGCCGGCCAACAAAAAAAATGCTACGGTTCGTTGGAACTAGTTGTTTGGAGCAATAGTTGATATGGCACAAAAGTTGTAATTTATGGCATGAAAATGGCTAATCTTTGAACTGGTATAACTGGTAACCTTGACTTAAGAGTAATCCTACAACTTTTGTGCCATATCAACTATTGCTCCAAATGACCAGTTCTAACCACACATCTCCTTTTCGTTACGACATGGTACTTGACATTTTCAGGCGGTGTAGGAAATTTTGGAGTTTTCGAAGAGTGTTTGATGGGTGAAGAGTTTTCCTTCGGATGCACTGGCATCACGACCGCCATGGGTGGTACTAACTTAGGCGTGAGTTGACAAAGAGTATCGGGAATTTATATTGATTGTGCTTATTGACTTGTCCATAAGGCATTATTTATTATTACACATTATTTTAGATATAACTTTCACTGTTCTGCTGTTCTTTTGCGGTGTTTTTTAAAAAGTTCATCAGTCTTTCGGGTTTTTTAAATCGTCATAGGATCGTTAATTATTACTAATAATTTTTAAGAGTTTCATAATCCATTTTGCGCAAAATCAGTTAACTCCTTATAATAATTAATAATGGTTCATTTAGTAGGGCAATAATATAAATTAATCCTCTTTCTTAAAATAATAATAATAATGGACTTAACTTACTTTAATACTATTTCATTCAGATTGATATGTAACATAATTTTATAACTGATCGGTGGAAGATTAACACTAACATACCTACATATACAATGAGATTCTTGGATACATAGGTATTTTCGTGTATGATATTTCTTGATAAGGTGTTAGGTTTGTCGCTAAGGTAGACAATCAAATTATAAGAAATAATGGACACTTAAAAAGTTATTGACTCTTAAAATAGATTACTAACTTTATGTTAAATCCGCGGTTTTTTAATTAGACTTTTATTAATTTTCAGGCGGAATAGGTAGTTTCGGTGTCACTGAAGAGTGTATTTTAACTGAAGAATATGGTTTTGGGTGTACCGGCATAGCTACAGCTTTAGATAGTACCAATTTGGGAGTGAGTTTTGGTCAAAATTTTATTTATAATGCTGGTCTAAATTGCATTCTGTTGCATTCAAAATAAGCTCGAATATAGTTAAATAATCAGTTTAAAGTCTCAGCTTTATTAATCGGGTGCATATTTTAGGTTTTCATGTCCGCTTTCTAACGATTGTCTTTGTCGCACTTCTGCAAATTATTAATTCTTTGAAGCTAAGCTTTTCAGTAACGTATGAGGCCGATTTCCTCTCTTCAATATGCGTTCATTAGGTAGATACTTTGAAACTATCTTATTGTTATTATTAGAAAGTTTATTTTTATCAAAGCACATTTCCCTTTGCAGTTTTCAATTTTTACCGACTTCAACAAAAAAGGAGGGAGGTACTCAATTCAACGCGTATTATCTTTTTTTTTTTTTGTCTGATGTATGTATACCGATTACTCCGGTGTTGGTGATCCGATTTTAATAGTTGTTTTTTTGTTCGATCGGGTACACTGTCAATTTGGTCCCATATAAGTCTCATTGAGATCCAATGATAATCTTCGGAGATATGGGGCCTAATGTCATGGAAGTCATGAAACAATTATATCATCCAGGTAATTGTTAGATTCTTGTTCGAGCTGAAGTTTCACGCAATAATTATAATTCTTTTTTTATCTGAAAGAAAATGGTTTATGTGTGGTCCCATATAATTTTTACGAAGATCTGCCTAGTAGTTTTTTCATAATCTTGAAAAATATCAATCACCTTTTGGCAAGTAGTCGTTTACCTAGATGACATTGTTGTGTATGGGCTGATTTTTAGTGTAAGTAACGGCACATGATGTAACTAAAAAATCTGAAATAAAATCATTTTATAAAAAAAAAACAAACTTTTGGAGTCGGTGCTAGCTAGCTAAGGCCAAAAAATATATAGTTAATAGAAGTGCAATGTAGAATGCCCTGGCTGGCACCGACTCCAAAAGTTTTATTTTTTACTTTTTGAAGTCAGTTTGATTTTTTTTATAAAATGTTTTTTATATTTACATAACTAGTTAGCGAAATTATTTATTATATAGGGTTTTCCAATAAGGACGGATCGATATCGAAATGGAATAAAATAAACTGTGTGTGAGATATTAACACAGTTCTTTTTTTTTTAAACATATAATGGCAATTTGTATGGAGTATGACCTCGCTCAAATTGCCGCCGCGGCTTCTCACGGTGGCATAGATCCGAGAGGTCTAATTTTCGATGACTTTGCCGCATCTATCGGACTTAATTTGATCGATGATCTGGGTTATGTTGACTTTGAGGGTATCAGTCGATTATGGCTTATTGGTATAGACCTACGATTTCAGCAAACCCCGCAAAAAAGTCGGGCGGGGTCAAATCTAGGGGGCAAATTCACAACACCTTTGAAAAAGATAATGTTCCCCCATATCGTTCACGCAGTATTTCCATTGTGGCGTATGTTGTATGACAAACAGGGCCATCCTGGTTCACAGATCGTCTACATCTATTCTGTTAAGTGTGGGCCAAAATCATCGAACTGTAGCGATGGCCATTGACAGTGTGGGCCAAAATCATCGAACTGTAGCGATGGCCATTGACAGTGGTGGCCTCACCAACGTCGTTAACGAAAAATAAGAACCGTAAAAGGGCGAGGGCGTAATTCGCCCTCTCCGGCCCCAAATCCACACTAAACAGTAACTTTTTTTGGTGCACTATCGCTAGGTGAATCTAATGTGAGTTGACATCGTACCACGTACGCCAATTTTGCTTATTAATACAGGCCTTTCCATAAAAAAAGAAATTCGTTGATACCTAACATTATAGCTTATTTTATTCCGTTTCAAAATCGACCTGTCCTTAAGCACTTTTCAGAAACGCTATCATATAATAGCATATAGCTTATAGCTCATAGCACAACGATATCGCTATAAGCGATATGCTATCATATTATAGCGTAGTCTGAAAAGCGCGTTATTGGAGAACACCCTATAATAAGGATAGTAATACTCACTTCGCTCAGTATGTTACGCAAAAAACTCGAAAATGAAAAAAATCCCCAACCATCTTGCAGTATTGTTTTTATTACCTGTCCCTTTCTTGTCGACATCGTAATCGCATCTTTAAATTCCCTGCCTGTGTCTGTATTCCTGGGAGCTTTAAACCCTGGTATATTTCAAGCTCGAGTGAATATTCTTCTTCTAGGCAGGCTCGCTCCATCTTCGGTCTCTTTTTAAATCTAACGATTCAGAATGAGCCCAAGAGTAAGCTTAATTTATTGTAAAAAAAACCGCTAGTGAGTCGCAGAGTTGTGTGTGACTAAAGTATTATAATATGAAATTCTTTAGCTCTCATTGCAGTTAGAATTCGTTAATTATTTAGAGTAATCGTTCTTTACTTATTTAAAAAACCGGGCGTCCTTACATCAGTTTATAAGCTAGGTGGTTCCTTAGACAAAATTCATTAAATTTATAAAAGGTATCGAAACCTGAAATATAGGTTTCATTCGTTATCGGAATTGAAAATTTTAAGTTGAAAACGTCTCAAACCCTACTCATGCATGAAATTGTATGAACATTTTGTTTTGAGTCGAATTTGAAAATACAAAATTCAGTAACCGCCCATTAGTAGGTAATGTAGCTGTGCGCATAGCTGTTTTTGTATGTGGGTAAACCCCATTGTTTTTATGAACCATTACGTATTTTGCAAAGTTGTCCTTCTCTTATTTTCTCAGAGTAGAACTAAAAGTATTTGCGGTTGGTAAGTAGGGCAAAGCTTATGTTTTCATATTCTATGCACACATGTGACAGTCGCTTCTTTGTAAAAACAAATGTTCTTGCAAACGGTTGAGACATGTTTGTGAAAAGTGGTATTCTTAAAAACATATGATGTATGGTAAATCATGCATTGTATCAACTTGTTTAGTTATTTTAAGCCTTATCAATCATCTTCATACATTTCTATAGGTGGTATTGAAATGGGAGTTTTTGAAGGATGTATGGTAGCTGAGGAGGTTGCTTTCGGATGTACGGGTATCATGACTGCTCTCGAGGCGAGCGGACTTGGTGTGAGTCGGATTGAACAATATGGTTTTGCGTGACGCTGGCGATGATAACGTGGTTTTGCATTTGCATCCTTTTTGAGGGGTCGCCACTAACAAGCATGAGCATGAATCGCAAAGAAATTACTAAAGAAGAACGATCCGACCAACAAATAATTGCGCATCATTAATATATAAAAAAATCTGTTCAGCCTGTTTGTGTCATGCCACAAATATTATACTATAAACTCTTAGAACAATTTTCTGCAGATTTCCAAGGTTCCAATGTTGTAGGTACCTGTCTCACTGTTTGACGAGAAAGCGACTAGCTATGTGTCGATTATGAAATGACATATTCAGTAAGCGATTCCTTATACTAATGTAATGAACAAATAATATTCCCAAAAACAAATAAAAATTAATTGCTTACTATCGACTATCAAATTTTCTGAATTGTCAGAACACTGCATCATCTTTTGGTAGATTGCGCTAGTTTCTATGTCACTGTTTCAAGTGTGTGTGTCAAGCTGCTCTGTGTACGGTTTGTTACACTGTAGTGTATTTATTTAGTCGCCACAATAATAGTTGTAGTGTCCGTTTCGACTGCTTGGCCACAGTGTCCCAGAAAAAAACGACTATGTCAACATTACGAAGGAATTTGTAGAACACTAATATAGAAAACCCCAAATTTGCAGAACCGATCTTCAGAAAGTTATTAGTTCTTAACCGTGGCCGCGCAGTCGAAACGTGGAGAACCGATCGGCCACGCAGATCTCAGAAACGGGAGCTACATAGAGATCTCATTCTTTTTGTAAATCACTTATATTATTATTATTATTATTAGTTGACAGGCAAGCAGTTGAGACAATTGATAAAGGCCTGAATCCCTGAATATAAATATTTTTTTAATCTTTTTTGAGTTTTTAAATATTTATCCAATCTATTCTTAAACTGATTTACATTCTGTGCAGATATTACTTCTACTGACAACTTGTTCCAAGCTTTTACTACTCTATTACTTAGAAAATGTTTGTGTGGATTGTTCCGTGATAGCGCCTGCGATAACTTTAGATGATGGCCTCTTAGGTTTGTGTTTCGTGAGTACTGGAACAGTTGATTATCCAAATTTTCGATGTCATAGTGTCCATGCAAGATTTTATATGTTTCTATTAAGTCTCCTCTTTCTCTGCGTTCCCTTAAAGTTGTGAGTTTCAGCGATTTCAGTCTTTTCTCGTATGGTTTATTCTTCAAGGCTTTCGGGGTCTTTGAGAACCTACGTTATATGATTTCACAGTATGTATGTAGGTTATGTAGTTCACGACCTGTTGATCTTAAAAGCTATGGCCGCGCAGTTGAAACGGTTAGAATCGCGCGCCCACGCATATCTCAGAAACGGAGCGTCGCCGAAGTTCCATTCTTTTTGCTAAACGAATTTTTGCGATACGAATGCAGTATATAAATGGCTGGCATAAGGACCTGCATGATATTTAAATAAACCCCTGCGTGTTTCATGAAAACGCCTATCATTTTAGAATAGTTATTTCATGATTCAGAGATTGTCAAGACATTGAGTTTACTTACTTTTGCAAATACCATAGGTACATACGTGCCTCGTACCTAAGATCTTGAAATCTCAATTAAATTAGAAAATATATCGTCAGCAGTGAGGCAGGTTCCTTACAACATTTTGTATGTATAGAAGTATTATTACTGGCTTTCAAAAAGTTTCTTTGTGTAATCAATTATGATTGTAAATACACCTACTTGTTGTTTGGTGTAATTACGTTAGCTTAGTGTTTGTCGGATCCTGGTGCGTTTGGTTGTGGTGTTATAAAGTAAAATATGTTTTTTATATATATATCAAGGATCTACAGCGTTGTTTGTATTTCAGCAAACCCCGGTGATCATTGCTGGTAGTAAGGAGCAGCAAAAGAAATATCTAGGAAGGCTTATTGAGGAGCCATTGGTTGCTGTAAGTAGTTACATAAAGGACAATGGGCGGGAACGGTCGAAATTTGCACCACCAATGAGACCTACGTAACTGAATAGTCCACTAAATAATCACTCTCTGTTATCCTATAAGAATTAGGGGCCACCTCTAGTGTCAGAGTTTATCAAGCCGCCTATAAGGCATCTGACTTGGTTTGACGACTGTCATCAGATGACAGCAGCCGGAACCAACGGTTTAACGTGCCCTCCGAAGCACCGAAGCGCTCAGTTGTAATATCACTTTAGGTTCACCGGACTGAGCGTTGCTTAACAAACATGATCGAATACGATCGGTCTGCCAAGCGCCACCACGAGCGCTTCATAAAGACAGTTCAGTAAAAAATATGACTACTAGTTGAAAAAAAATGTGCAAATAAGTATGGGACTTGGTACAAATGTCTTCCATCAACGAGACCTTTGTAACTCGATAGTCCACTAAATTTGAGTAGCTTTTATACTACTTTGCCAATGGGCAATCCTTTAGTATTTAGATTAATTGAGGAGTTTCTATTCAAAACTTGACTATTCCACTTTCAATAAAACTGTTTTTTTTTAAACATTGAAATTAAAACTCAGAGAAAGTAATATTGGGCCAAATCTTGATAGTTATACCAGAAGAAAAGGCACGATTTCGTCAAAAGTATATTATTCCACTAGAAAATTACATTACCCATTTCAAACATACATTTTTGGGAATAAATTATGATTAATCCAGAAGTTAAATTAACATTTTTAGTCTAAATTGCAACAAAACCTATTTTATTTCTACATTTTACAGTCAGAACTTTATGTTCAAAACATGATGATTCATCTAGAGCATTCTAGAATATAAAACTTAATTATTCTAATTCAGCCCCGTCAAAACTAGATTATTTCATTTAAAATTTTAGATTTATTCAAATTATTTTATTATTGCTAAATTTTTGAATCCTGTACAAAGCAATGAATATTGTTGTCATCTAAAATAATGCATCAAAATTTCGGGTTAAAAAAAACAGCTACATATCTAAAATATTAAACACACAAAAAGTGGAATAGTCAAGTTTTTAAAAGTACCTTCTCAATTGTATAAATACGCGTCCCTTGATCCGATGATATCCTTGTTGTTTCTGTAGTAAAAGTTGTTTGTATTTACAGCCCTTTAAAGTTTCTCCCGTAAAAAAAAAAACAGTAGTTAAATTAAAACCTTACTTTTGAACTAGATTTCTGTAAGCTTAAAGAAGTTATTTTGCGTTTTGTCTCTGTAAATATAATAACTTTACGAACTCGAGCAAATTAGACAAAATACTATATAACTATTTCAAGTTAACACCAGGCTAATATCAATATCAATCTCGGCACACCAGGCGTACTGCGTAACCGAGCCGGGTGCGGGTTCCGACGTCGCCGGCATCAAGACCAGGGCCGAGAAGAAAGGGGACGAATGGATCCTGAATGGACAGAAAATGTGGATCACTAATGGTGGAGTCGCTAACTGGTAATTTAATTAATATTACAGCGCATTTATAAGAAAACACTGTTATTGTATAATGTGTACTTGTAATTATAATGGCCGGTTTGACCACCGACATATAAGCTTTCCAGGGCCCTTATTCACTATGACCACATAGCGATTCCTTGCTCAAACCACGCCAATGTCTTACTTGATTTAGACATTTTCAAAATTTATTTTCTCCGTTATACTCAAAAATTATAGAGTTATTGTACAAGTACATTACAGTCACAAATTGTATAATTATTCAACAAGGAAAATAACTTTAAAATTTGTAAGTGCCAAAGAGAAAACGAATTTTGAAAATGACGAAACCAAATACGACATTGGCATGGTTTGAGCAAGGAATCGGTAAGTGGGCATAGTGAATACGGGCCCTGGGCCCCTAGGCAAAGTAACAATTCAAAAACGATAACGAAGTTCAAAAAGAATTAAATGTATGGGATTGGCGGATAGGCATAAGCCGCGCTAAATCACGTGGTCTTACCACAAGTTAATTGGCGAATATAGACAATAACGAGTCGAATTATCGTTTCGCTACATAACGATGTTACTTTGTCTACAGGCCCTGAACAGCTTACCTGTCGGTAGTGAACCGAAACCGAAACCGACCCTAAGAGCCCTCTTTCATTCCCATATATGGTTTTTTTTAAGTTGGATTCCCAGAAATTGATTCTCATTATGTTGAATTTTCCATTAAGTTGAACTCCCGTTATGTGGAATTTTCTCAAAGTTGGATTCACATTTATTATACTAAAATAATATTAGCTAAGAGTACCAGGGTCGCATAGCTAACCAGGAGTTATTTTAGATTTTCTGGTTGCACAACCACGGTCGCGACACCAATTTATACAGTTCTACGGAGGGTACATGTCCTAATAAAATAAAGCCCTAAGTCTATAAGAAATTGGCACTTTAACCTTTTGACCACCTAAGCCAGTCGAATAAATGGTTTTTACGCAGAATTTTGTATTTGCAATAAACCGTCAAGTTTTATTGTGGCTATTTCAATGACGTTTGTCCTATTTCTCTTCCTGTCTATTTCTCTCTCTTTCTCTCTCCGCCCCTCTACATTTCTTGGAATACATATAGGTAGGTACTTACTAAACTGCTTGTCATAGTAAATTCTACTTGGGCGTTTAAAGAAATAATAGCATCATTAAATTCCGGAAAAGTATGTAACTGTTTTTACTTTAAATATTTTTGTAAACATTTTAAAATAGAAGCCTACTACTAAAATACGCAGCGTCAGCATACACTTTATCTGTACTTGTAAGAAGTGTGTTTACAACATAACTACCCGAGATACGCCCCAATAGGCTATTTGACAGGTTTTGAAAATCCATTTTATATTATGTAGTGGAGTTTAAAGAACCCAGTAAAAGTAGTTTTTTTTTTAAATTCTGGTACATATTTGCTGAAAAATATCTAATTAAAAATTCAATTTTTAAATAGCGCGCCAAAACGCTACTTTGACAATATGGCGCTGCAATGGGTTCGGTGACGTCACTTGCCTGTATTCTACATATCATCCACATACGTAGTCAAACTCTGTCAAACGAGGTTTACAAGCAGGTGACGTCATTATAAACTCGACGAATCAGGAGCGTTTTGTGTCACGTGACAAAACGTTTAAAAAATGCATTTTTATTTACGGATTTTTAAATAAATTTATAATTATTATCAAATTACGTTAATAAAAAACCATTTTTAAACTCATAATTTATACTGATAACAGTAATTGACACTTTATTTTTCGCATTGTCAAATAGCCTATTAATCCCAGGGCCCGTATTCACTATGACCATTTAGCGATTCCTTGCTCAAACCACGCCAATGTCGTACTTGGTTTCGACATTTTCAAAATTAGTTTTCTTTTTGACACACAAATTTTAAAGTTATTTTACTTGTTTAATAACCATTTAATTTCTGTGAAACAATATTTGTGAGTGTTATGCAGAAAACGAATTTTGAAAATGGCGGAACTAAGATCAGATTTGCGTGGATTGAGCAAGGAGTCGCTGAGTGGTCATAGTGAATAAGGGCCCTGATAAAATGTGATTAATTTCATTAGGTACTTCGTGTTGGCTCGCACCAACCCGGACCCCAAATGCCCGGCCAGCAAAGCATTCACTGGCTTCATAGTGGAGAGGGAATGGGCTGGAGTCACTCCTGGCCGAAAGGTAATTATTGTTTGAAAGAAAGAAAAATGTTTTAATGAATACACGCAGTCACACACGGGGATACAAAAAAGCAAAACAAAAATAGAAATCAGTATAAGACTGAAACAAAATAATAATAAATTAATAATAATAACAAAAAATATTGATAAATGTGTACTTAAATAGAAAAAGACTATGTGTGGTGTGGAGTCAATAAAGTATACAGAATTCTGCTATTTGTTTCATTGCAGCTGGATTAATCCATTAGATCGTCATAGGAATTCTGCTATTTGTTTCATTGCAGCTGGATTAATCCGTTAGATCGTCATAGATTCACTCCTTTACATCAGCTACCTGTCAGAAAAGTACCGTCGTAATCACAAACATATATTGAGGTAGACTGTAAAAGTTTATCTACCTTGCGTGTAAAAAGTTTGTTCTACGGTCAAAGTTTTGTCCGACTTAATTCAGCCCGCTTAAGACCATTGCCGTAAAAACACGTGGCACTCAGAAACGAAAATAGTCAATGGTGCAGTGCTTTCTTGCAAGAGTTCGTCAAAAAAAATCTCGCTCATGACGTCATCGTAGGTACGAATAATTCGAAACGCTAGTTTCTCATACAGTTTGAAGCGCTCTTTTCGTCTATCTCGCTATAGGTCTGTGGTCGTAATCAGTCAAGCAAGCCGTTTCAGACATTAACCTGGACAAACAAAAATTGGTAGTCTGCTATAATTACAGTATATAATTTCTTGAGCATTGAGTACATTTATTATTAAAATGAATGTTGCAAAGCACTTCAGTCTGCAGCTACTGCCGACAGTCTATTCGGCTGGTCTATCACCAGTAAATGCCGTTACTTCTGTTCAAGCTGACACGATTTTTGCGCCTGTTTTTCTTGTCTGTTTGAAAAGTGGTAAGAAAATTTTGACAATGCAAAAGCACTCAATTTGTCTACTTGAATTAATATTTTTTTTATATATCCGGTTAAATCACCATGGTTTTTAGAAATAAGTTTGTTTCTATTTTCTAACAGGAACAAAACATGGGCCAACGTGCTTCTGACACGCGCGGCATCACATTCGAAGACGTCCGCATTCCAAAGGAAAACGTGCTTATCGGAGAGGGCGCAGGGTTCAAAATCGCTATGGGTGCTTTCGACAAGACACGCCCACCGGTATGAGAACAGCTAAGATTTCTATTTTTATGTTTTGATTCAGTATTTCGATAAGAGACAAGGAAAGATTATATTTTTTTTGTGATGGAGGTTATTGTTAATCAGCGGCATTCTAAAGTTTAACATGAGACATGAATGTAAGAGTATATATCATATTTTTTCTAATCTCTTCTTGTAAAAATCTTTAGTGTATCTGTAGTCTTTAAAAGTGATCTGTAAACTGCTCCTCTACCACGAGCTTTTTCCGTTTACAGAAGCGGAAAGCAATTTGTATGAGTACCTATCTGTACAGCGCCTCTATTGGGCAGTAGCGAAACTACAGATTCTTATACAAATTGTTTTCCGTTTACTGTACAGTAAACGAAAAAAAGCGAATGGTCGAGGTGCTGGATAAGGCTGTAAACCCACTGCTCCGCGCTGTCCAAAAACCGCGTTGTCCAACACACCAAAAAATCCTCCACTAGAGGCGTGGAGCTATCTGTCAGAGCAGAGAGAGTCGTATTTTTGATAGAATCGAATAAATGCTTTTGTATACCGCTTTCGCATGCAAATCCTGCGAGTAGTGAGAGGCGCGGTGCCAGTGGGTAAATCGCCTAAGCGTTATTGATTTGATTACATAATGTCAATTATTGGACTTGACATTGACATTTTTTCACTAGGTGGCAGCCGGTGCGACAGGTCTCGCCGCTCGCGCGCTCCACGAGGCCACTAAATACTCGTTGGAACGCAAGACTTTCGGGGTTCCCATCGCCTTCCACCAGGGCGTGGCGTTCTTACTAGCAGACATGGCGACCGGCGTGGAAACCGCCCGCCTGGCCTGGCAGCGCGCCGCCTGGATGGTGGACCACGGTCAGTTTAAGTCATTGCGAGATAGGGTAGTAAGCATTCTTACTAGCAGATATGGCGACCGGAGTTTAGGATGCTGGCCGAGCCTGGCAGCCTCGACCTCTCGGATGCTCGGAACCACGGTCAGTTGGGTTTAGTTCAACCGACTATAAAGGATATTGTTAGCTCAAACTGTATGTAAGACTAGCAATTTCGGCCGTCTGGATTTGGACTGTAGCGAGATACATCAGTCAAATCAAAACTAAGGCAATTTAATAAGCACTGAATTGAAACGAAAGAGTTTCGGCGGTCCCATCGCCTTCTACCAAGGCGTGCCGTTCTTACTAGCAGACACACTCACCCTATTATAACCTACATATACTATTTAAATAAAGGTAAAGGTTTTATGATTTTGTAATATTTGCATTTTTCAATGCTATTTTTATACTTATTATTCGATTCCCGTCTGAGAATTCACTTATGGCCGAGTTAATTTTTTCCAATATTTTTCTATTTAAAATTTACCATAAGTATAAAGGTAAAGGTATCTAATATAAAAGAAAACAATTCCTAATTTCCAACTATAACTATTACTTTAAAACCTAGTAAAAGTTTATTTCTAGTTAAAATATTGACACCTATACTTATGTTATAAATAACAATAATATAAAGTAATGTCAAGTACATATATATTATTATTTCAATAAGTACCTAACGTAAGTAAAATAAAGGTTATAACGATCAGTATGAGTGATAGAATACTAAGCTAAGTACAAAATAAAAACAGGGATAATCTATTAATTGTGCTATTTCAGTTTTTCTACGCACTAAGCAATGTACTCGAAGGTATGCATTGTATATTATATAAATAGCTACCACCATCTTACCTAAGTCTGACGCCATAACAACAATTTTTTCAGCAGTGTTGTGTTTCGGCAGTTATAGATAAGATAGCCAGTTCCTCAGTGGTAGAGGATTCCGGGAGAGGCTCACTTCTATCTTCAGTCTTATCAATACTTAACATCAGATATAATGAAGGCTAAGAGTCTCGAATCGTCGCGAATAAATAAAAATGGCAACATACTAATATTAGATGGTGGTAGCTATCCAGGACAACTTAGAACAAGTCCTGCCACCTACCCAACCGAATTTAATATACGTACTCCCATCTAAAATTAGTGGTGTTACCACTAGACCACAAAGGGTTTTTATTACTTAACGAGCTGTATCCAACATGCGTTGCAATCTCAAATTTCGCATTGCAATCGCATGTGCAATGCGAAATTTGACATATTGTGGGTCAGGTCGCGGACGTTTACAGAACACGTTTACAGAACAGTGATTGTGATAGCGATTTGTGTAATTGTGTAACTTGGAGTCGCAATCGCTTTTGGAACGAATGATGTTTTGAATGATATTGACACTTCATTTCACACTTCTCCATATACTTGAAAGATATTTTCGTGTGTCACTTAGCTTATACAGTTCTATTTCGATCATTCAATACTTTTCAAAACGCGTCGCCATAAAAAACTCATCACATCTCAAATAGTTTTAGCGCAAAGCTCGTTAGTACCTTTCTTTCTAATGACAAATTGAAAGGGATTTCGATAGATTTTAAAATTACACAATTAGCCCGCCGAAACAATGGTTTCGGAACGCATAGAGGCCAAACATACAAACATTGATTTGTATTGATATAGATGAGTAATACCCTCTTTTCGATTTCCAGGCCAAAAGAACACCACCTTAGCTTCCGTGGCGAAGCTTCACGCCTCGGAGATCGCGAACAAGGCTGCCTCCGATGCGGTCCAGATATTCGGCGGCAACGGGTTCAACACCGAGTACCCCGTCGAAAAACTCATGAGGGACGCTAAGATCTACCAGATCTACGAAGGCACCTCCCAGATCCAAAGAGTAATCATATCCAGGGAGCTCCTCACTGCCGCCAAACAGACCAACGCTTAGTACTCTTTGTAAAGTTTACATTTTGATAATGTTGTTATAATGGTTATTTAATCAGGTGTTAAGACTGTAATATTTTTGAATAAATCGTATCTTTGAAATAATTTTTTTCTATTACTTTTAGATCAAAGATTGTGGATGTCAAATACAATGTTCTGTATGACGTACATACATAAAAAAACTAGCTATACTATTTTTTGTCAGTTATTTAGTTACAACATAAATTAGGGTAGGTTAGGTTAGGTTAGGGTTAGTTGAATAATGGCTGTTTTTGTATTCGTTAAGCTCATAATGGACATTTTACTATGACGTCTCTTTGCCAAACTAGGTAGATACAAACATTTATTACTAAAGATACAGTGTTTAAAAAGGTTATATTATTTAAGATCATTAATATTGTGTTTAAATTCGGTTATATCTACTAAAAAGTATTTATATTTAATTGATAGAGACTAAAATGGACATAGCTAACTTTATAAATCTACCTAAATAAAAAAATTAAAAAAAATGCCATTGAGTTGAGTCCGAGACGACTTTGAATTCTCAATTTATATTTTGAAATCTCACAACTATTACAACCAATTGATGTTTTACTTTCCAACAACAATCTAGAGATTGACTCACATTAGAAGTCGCCTGACAGTAGCGCTGCGGCCGCTTTGAACATTCGAAAATTAGATCTATTACTATTTTGATAAGCAAACCTCATTTTAAATCTATAATATTCCGTGAAACTTCTTTCGTGAGCCAAACTACCTATCTATACCTACCTATGCTTTTCTTTCACTATTTGTTTCGTAGAGCAAGCACACGCTTTGTAAAGCACTCTTATTCATTACTTTCTAAGATTATCGCTTGGTGGCTCTGTAGTCATCGTTTTGTGTGGTGTATCTTTCTTGAAGCTTAGTGACCATATTGTTATTTTTTATGTTTTAACGTATATTTTAAAATAATCTTGTAGTCTTGTCATCTTGTAATTTAGCTTCTTGTAAACAATATATTTTGTCCTCATGAAAAAATATTTGGTTAAAACGACGATAGGTGTCGCTATGATACCAAAATAGTAGGGACATTGCTTTTGTTATATAAATTATCAATCAATTATTAGAAAACAACAAATCAATGATGGCAACAACAAAATTAATTGTATTGTTTACAGCCTTTCAAACAATAATTTATTATTGTAATAACTAATAAAGCTCATAATTAAATAAATTCTAGAGCGCCCTCTTTCGTCATTTTTATAAATTAAAAACAACTCGCTTCTGCGTGTGATGTTATGAACCGGATATGACAAACTATTATACTATTCATGTCTTTATCCTTTTTAATTAATATCTAATTTTCCAAAACTACTCACACCCCTATTTCCATTGAAATAATGTTTTAAAATTTGTGCTCAGCAAGCCTCAGTTTCAATGTCAATCTGAGATTAATTTAACAATGATACTCATAAAGATTGACCTACATTCCGAGCCCTTGTGAAAGGATTGTGCAATAGAAACGGTCATTTATTACACAACAGAGTGTATTCATAAGTCAACCCAATCATTTTGCGTCATTCCAAGATTTTTTAGGCCTCAGACGGATTTTCGAAATAAAGACATAAAAGCACTTTATTTTTTTTCTTGCGTTTTATGTATTCAAGAGTCCTAATTCACCACTCTGAATAATTTTCCAACCATCATCTTTAAATTGGATTTTATTTCCTCGATATAGGTCATGACACAGATATTTTTCGAATTAGGTTAATTTCCTACTGCCCTTTACCGACTTATTTCAATGTCAGTCATGAGTACGGTAACTGCGTTGATCCCAAATTATGTCGGTCGGAATATCAAAGTGTAAGTGAAGTGGCCTAGAGACCTACATTTTGTTTTAAAATATAATATCGCGTATTTGGGCGATTTTTGAGATAGAATAGTTCCCAGGACATTGTGGGTGACATTTTGGACGTTCTTCAGGCGGCATAATCGTGTCGCCTCGATCTATTCGTGTGTGATGCACGACGACGCTCCAAAAATGAGTGTAGCGCAGAATCTGGCCGCTTCCACGAGCCAGAACAAAAATGACGTCGTCATCAGCGTCCACCTGGAGTACGAGATGGGCTCGGCCGAATCTAAGCAGCCAGACACGATCGACCTCGACTTAAAAACCGCATATGTTGACCCCTCTACTAATGGTACGTACCGACTCTTACTATTTACTCTGAGCTAATTTACTCTACGTAAATAACAAATGATATTCTAGCAATATTCGAACCGGATGACCCATTTTTCTTATAATAATAACAAATTATATAATCGAAACTACTAAATAACATCTGGTCTTTTAATTACGTAGACAATTGCTTATGAGTGTAGAGTCATTGAATTAGGTTACTTAAGTGCGCACTTGTTCCCCTGCCTTTGTTGTATTTTGCAATGATGAATGCAATAAGAATCTGGTAAGAAGAAATCGGGACATAAGGCCTGTATGAAACCATCGTAAATGTGTTACAGCTCGGAGAGAAGACAAGTGTTGTAATAATACGTGTAGGTTTAATGTAGTGTGCAGCGCGGGGAGGCTACCTGCTCGTACGCGCCGCGCGGTGTGCGGTGTGGCAACGCCGCGTTAGTTTTTTCGCGCTATTCTGTGTAGAATTGACTGTGTTTAACACTGTTTTAGAGTAGGTAGAGTTCTGTGCAGTACCTAGTGGTTCACGGAACGTGTTTCGAGAATAGGTAGTTCGAATGTATAATTAGCTTAGAACTGGCGATGAATTAGTGTTGAAGTATTGTGACGGGAAGACTGGGCGTATTTTATCGGTTATTCGGTAGCGCATTATGGCTTTATTCGGTGCGGTGTCACTGGGGCAAGTACTTGTCCCGGCTGGGTCTGATACTGCCCCGGAGCCCCTACGCTATGCGTGAGCGTCCGATTGAGTAATAATAAGAGAAGTTATATAGAATTCTAAGATAGACTGATATCAAGTGATGGAATTGCCGAGTAGGTACTTAGGAGCCCATTTGGATGTTTTACAGACTGCTTCTGCTTTAATGACGCATAGCTACGACTTTCCACAATCGAAAAATGAATCAAATAAGATAGGAAGAAACTCTCTACCTAGACGAAAAATAAGATTTCAATACATCTTCAATATCGCGAAATGGCGACTCTAGCTGCTTATTCTGCGGAATTATGATTCCGCATAGTACCTATTCTATTAGTGGGTTGCATTGCACGTTGCACTGCAAGACTCTTATTTCGTACCACTCTAAAGACAAAAGGTATTGACAATAGTACAAGTGTACTGTAAGGTGAGACAAAAAATTGGTCCTTCGATAGGTAGGTTACCTAGGTATAGGGTTTTCCAACAGGTCTTCTTCAACATCTTTGATTTGAAATAAAATCTTTATTGTTTACAATTAGATTATTAGTTATATTTGGTTTTTTGGAGGCATGCTCTTTGGCAATATGTATGGTATACCACATTATTTAAATTACCACCACGGCTTTGTATGGTAGCGTGAATACGAGAGGTCCAATTTTTCATCCCTTTTTGAACTAACGGCACCTCTTTGATGACGTGTGTATATTTAGGTCTTCGATAGTTCTTGGATTATTCGCATACGCCAGTGATTTCAAAAATACCATAAAATTGTCAAAGGGTGTTAAAGCACATGATCTTGTTTCGTGCGCTAAGAGATACTTCAGCAGCGGGTTCCTGATCTCAAGATTTGGGGACAAGACATACTACCAACGAATAGAAAATTGACAAGCGGGGCCGACGTCCTCAGTCGTTGTATGACTTTGGGCAATATTTAGATAAAGATTCATTGAAATAGCCAGGGTCACGACAAAGTGGAGCTTTGAATACCTCAGCGACATTACCGAGTCGACTGCTCGGTGCTTAGTTAACAACGTATTAAATAATACAAGTATAAAAGATAAAAGTATAAAAAATCTCTTCTAGCCAACCTAGGACGTGTTGCAACTTTCAGAAACAGATTACACATATAAAATTATACAAAGCTTATCAAAGACTACCTTCTTATTATTCACACGTGTACAACATGGTCATATGGCCGAAGAAAATGTATAGGTACTTCTATCTAATCACAAACAACCGAGCAATGACGAGACTTGACGAGCCAAAAGAAGACTTCTCTATTTTTTTTTATTTAGTTCTCTGTTCACACCTTGAGGCTCGATAACATACAGCCTTTTTTATTTACTTAATTGTAATCAGGAATGTAGAACAAGGTTGGATGGTTAGACTAACATTAAGATAGTACAAATAACTTGAACCACGCACACTTGAATGCTAACAACTGACTGATAAATTAAAATGTTGATGATGATGATGACTCAGATCCCACGCCCCCGTCCAAATAAAATACGTTTGTTTTCATGCCTGAAACTGAGCTTGGGAGTTAAAATAGGCTTTTATTGCTTAAATAAATGTTTAAGGTAATGAATGGATTGAGTGATTAAATATAAGTCGAACCAAATAAAGAAAATAAATGATGGGATATTTTGAAGTTAAAAGTGACAAATAATTTAATTCAAATACCCAGTCTTAGGTATAATTAGTACTTTTGAATAGTCCATATTTTTTCGCTATTACCCATTCAGGGATGAAGGGCGTAAGAAACTTAATGGTTTAAAAGATGCAACAGCATTCTTATACCTAATACCAAGTCTCTTTGGAAATGAAAATCCTAATCTAATAGGAGACTTTTTCTACCAATTAAGTACCGGTAAAACTAGTTTATAAAATCTTTTACGTAACTTGCGGTTCGGTAGAATAATATTTCCCTAAGACAAATTGTGAAGTAGAACAGGGAAATTCTCTTCTAAAATAATTATCAGTTGGTAGGTTAATGTAAAGGCAACTCGATTTGTTACGTCATTGAAGATGATATCGGACCATGACAATGATTACCTAAAATCTGTCGTAAGCATTAGTTGGAAGGCGAATAAGTACCGACACATTTACATTTACAAACATATAAAAAAATCTAGGTACAACTGGGAAACGCACAGCCTTCATCTTTTTATGAACAACGATGTGACCTGACGGTGATCGGTAATGATAAGGTTAAAGGTAGAATCGCATTACTCCCGGAATCCTCAACCAGTGGCAATTGGCTGTCTCGTCTGTAACTGTCGGAAAACAACAATGCTAAAAATATTTTTTGTTGTGCTAGCAAATCGGACTTAAAACCCAAGTCCTATCACCCAAACATTTAGGTATACAGTATCACAGAATTCACAGATAATAAACTACCAAATCCAGTTTATTTCAGAGATTACATATATTGCCTGGATTAAAATGTCACTGACACCCATATTCTAAGTCGTTCCTCCAAAACTTACTCGTCCTCGACTTAACGAAACCTCATTGAAAACCTCTTCGAAATACTCCACGAAATCGCTATTCTAAGTCATAACTCCGCAAGGACCTGGAGGAGCCAAAGAGTACGTAGCCACTCCGTGTTACGCATAGCGCACACTACCATTTTTACCCACTACGAGGTTGAGTGGAGTGTAAAAAGTTTTGGATAAACGACTTAGAATATGGGGGCGAGTCACTGAATGCACCACAGATCCGGGAGAATAAGAAAAAAAAACAGATCCACCGCGGGATCTGTTGTTAAGGAGCGGCTGGAAACAAAAGCTTCGAATTATGTAAACCTACCTTTATTGGTTCTCTTTTTTGTTTAATTCGGTCCCTAGAAACAAATCCTTAATAAATACAACCATTATTCAAACAATTTTATTTCTAAAAGTTTATACAAAGACTACACCTTAAAGAATAGAACAAGAAAATATTTCACTACCCTTTTCAAATAAATTACGTACTTATACGAAATCTTGGTTTTACCTTGTACTATTAAGTATTCTGTGGTTTTACTTCTTAAGCCGCGTTGACATGATCAGAGTCTGCTTGGACCGAGTCTACTTGGATACCTACTCGGACGCTTTTAACGAGCTTTTTAAAGTGTTCTGGAAAAGTTAGTCGTTGTATAAACTTGTTATTTGGACGATATAGACGGTAAAAGTGTACCTACCTTGCGTGCCAAAAGTTTGATCCACGGTCAAAGTTTTATGGCCTAAGTCAGTACACTTGACACCAATGCCATGAAAATACTCGTCACTCAGAAACGGAAATTGTGCTTTCTTGCAAGAGCTCGTCAATAACATTTATACATCACTAAATCAACGAGCTGGAGCAATGGTTATGTTTCTAGATATCGACCGGTTTTTGACCAAAAAGGATTACCGTTTATTAAAAAAATTAAAGTGGCCTTGGATTGCAACGCATTTTGTACTATCAGACAAATGCTACGGCTGTGTTCATGAAGTCTCTAAAGACAGGCCATTACATTTTATTATGAATCAAGAATTTTTAATATCACTTCTTAATCAAGATATTATTTGGTGTAAAAACTGTTCTATTTATACAGTTTATAATCACTTCCCAACTCATGAATGTGAAATTTGTAGTCAGATTTAAAACAAAGTGTCATTATCATCAACTAAGTGTAAGTTTAACTTTTGTAATGCACTTGATGAATTAACACAAACACTTTCTTCTGTATTTAAATCATAGTCCAATATACTATTAAATTGTGCGGAACCCTCGCCAGGTTTTGTGATTTGATCTTCAACCGGCTCAAGATCAGAACGTCCCTTTCACCATTTCTTGATAGGTTTTTTGAATTTTCCTTTTATAGTGACCACTTCTTTTAAATCTTTTCCATTTATTTAAATATGTAGTAGCAAGAAATTACAATCAAAATGGCCTACACAGTCGTACTGTGAATCAAAAGATAAACCACAACACATGTTACGTATACTAATAAATGTAATTTTTAAGCTTATATTATTATATTGCATTAATAGGTAAGTTTAACTTAAAATCAAAATTAGCGATAAGAATAGCAACACATTTATATACTAGTTAAGTTATGCAGAGCGTTGTCTCCTGGCACAGGCGATAACAAGCCTAAAAGGAGGCTCCGTTGAATAAAAAAATTATGTAAGTTTTTATAAAGAAATATATATATATTTTTTTAAAGAACTTTTTTGGCCTAAGCCGCCTATTGCAAGGGTAAATAATCTTATAATGACTTTGCCAACGAATCAATAAGTGTTTCTTTGACAATAACAGCATTGAACTTAGCTCGTATAATACCATTACGCTTATAATAGCCTGTGGCAAGTATGTTATAGAAATAGAAGTATCATTAAGTGTCTTTATAGGCGCGCATTAAACTAGATTTAATTACGACTTACAAATGCTTTTATAAAACTACTTTATTTGTAACGGACTCAAATATTGTACTTATTAGCGCTTATAAAACTAAGTAAGAAGTATAAATGGAAACAAGTGTATTTACACTTATGGGCAGCTTTAATAGGAGATTCGGGTCTATAGTAGCCTAATAATCAATCTAGAAAGAGCTTACATGTGTTACTTATAAGAACCTCCATTCTTAAGTCTGATTGCTCTTACTAAAAGCTTTTACAAGAGGGTGCGGCTTATAGTAGTATATATAAATAGTATTATAAGCGCCTAAAATATTAATTATCAGAGTAATCGTGATAAAATACTAAATAGCATTTTCCGAGGCGCATATAAGAGTAATTGCGAACGCCAAAATCTATATAAGAATCTTATAAGTGTCTTATTCCTATAACATATGTGTTCTGAGAATATTTTGCTTGTTGGGCTTGTACTTACTTATGTCGTTATATGTGCCAAGCTGCAGCTACTGGCACCACATACATAAGACGGCTAGCTGCGTTTTCTGAAAGATCTAGTACCCACTGGACCTCTTAAAATTCGCCCTCATCTATATAGGTAATTGCCCATTCGACCATCTGTCAAAAAACATTTTATGTCCCATAATTTTATTGTAACTCAATTTCAACCGACTTTAAAAAAAGAAGGATCAATTCATGATGCATACATCTTGTGCGGAAATTGAAACAAAATTACCAGGGCAGCATAACCAACCAGGAGGTCGAATGGGGACCTTGAATATAATATTTTTAGGAAGGTCGAATGGGACCTAAAAATCAGGTCCAATGGTTACTTTTTTTTTATTTGATAGAATCAGGCGTTACTTGGCGGAAATCCATATCTTAGTAGAAAACGAAAAATATGTCCAGCTAGCCTCCTGATCAGCACCGAGTCATCTCGGTGCTGGTATTGCACGGTCTAACAACTCCTGAGGATGCTCCGTGTGTGGGCGAAACACGTTAGAGTAGTCGGTGAAGGTGCAAGGTGTGTCACTGTGTTGCATCTGCATTTATTTGCGGGCAGGCGGGCGGTGCATCTTGCATGTAAGTTTTTCTTGCGGAATTTTGCTACATATTTTTCCTTTTCTACTAAGGTACTTTTTTCATTAGGGTCGAATCCTGAGAGTCGAATGGGTACTAGATCTTCTGAAATCTTGGCAACTATGGCTCGGCTTGGAAGCAATGTCTAATAGAGGCCAATTTACGCTAAATTACTATTGCTATTTAATTAGTTTAAAGGCGTAACTTAACAAAAAATGTGGTATTAAAGTCTGAAGTCGTTAGTGTTAATTACTTAATTGTAGTAAGACTTGACTATAAGTGATAACAACTCCATGGTTGAGACAGAGATCTGCGAAATTTTCCTTCACCCACATCCTTTTCGTTAATAAATACAGATTCTTTTATTGAAGAAAATAATATGGCCGTCTGGGAAACAACACTGCTCCACTATCAGCGGACCTCGTATGTGACACACTGACCCAGTTTCGAACTAATCGCTTCGTCCAAGAGTATTCAGAGTACGTAGGTACGCTCAGTTACACGACGCCGACGTTTCAATAATATTACACTGTTAATACGTGGATTGGTTTTGTATTCCCTAGTTTGAAGCTAGGCCAGCTGGTAACAAGAGATGAGCCAAAGACTGATTTTGGTGACTTTTTTTCGCTGTTCCGCGACCAATACTTTTTTATTTTACTTTAGAATTACAAACAAAATTTTATTATGACAACTATACTTCTATAGTCAGTTCGAGCCGAGTTCTATCGGTCAGAAGTTCGATAGTTATTTGTTATGCAAGGCTGGAAAGTTGGTTATTTAGCGGCGAGTTGCCTCTATTGAAATTTGAGCAAGTGAAGGATTCTAGGAGTGTATCCTGAGCGAAGCGAGGATTTCAAAGGTACAAGACGCTAAAAACTTTTCTGCCGAGCGCAACATACAATTTTTCACCTCACAACAGCGAGGAACATTATGATTGTTTCCGCGGTCAACTTCCGGTAAAAAAATCTTTAAACATAAAGTTTAATCTAAATATACCTTATTCTCGTTGTTTTTATGATATAAAAAACAAAATAATAAAAAATATATTGTTACTTATTATTAATAAGAATAAAAACGATTCCGTAAATGTTGACACTAACATGAGGTACAAGACAAAGACAATTTAAAAATAAAGATTTATGTCACAGTCCGAAATCCAAATAAAGGTTGTGAAATCTCACCTAGCCTAATATAAAATTCTTATAACAAATACTTTAATCTTATTGTTATTGTTTTTATGATTCAATGAACTAAAATAATATAATAAAACCAAAACGGAGTATTAAAATTATTTAAAGCTATTTAAAATAAGAATCAAATATAACAAATAAGTCAATAGTGCGATTCGGAACGCATTATGACATATTATTAATTTTAAAAAGTACTTTGCCGCGCTAGGCCGCAAAAAGCGACTTTCTACGCCTAAACTGATTGACAAAACCTCCTTTTCAGAGCGTGTGAGGTGAAAAATATATTGTTTCTATCCAAGTACTGCTACTTACAAAAGAAGTATAATTTCAATTTATCTCTTACTTAATCACATACCTACCTACATCTAACCGCCTCCGTGGTCTATTGGTAACAACCACCGGGCCCAGAGGCCAGGGCTCAGACCCGGAGATTTCGGGTTCGATTCTCAGTTTGGTTGGTGGTAGGACTTGTTGCAAGACCGCCTGGCTAGGTACCACCATCTTGTCTACGTCTGACGCCATAACAACATTGTTTTCATTATATTTTTACTAGAGCCGGTGAACATTTTTATAAGCAGAGTAAATTTTACACCAAAATTAGGTATACATCATAATATCCATACTCGTAGTAGTAAGTAAATGAATTTTAGTAAATTTTTGCGATGTCGATTAGGTTGTTGGATTAAAAAAAACGTAATTATATCTATTAAGAACTTACTAAGAAGCCTTCATTGCCCTTCTGCTTTACGTAAAAAACGCTTAAATACATTTGACAATAGGTATTTATTTGCGAATATAGGGTAGATATTTGGGTCTAAAGCGTCATCGTATAAATGAACAAATAAAACCATATTTTTCACTGAGAAGCGTTCTAATGGGTCAATAAAAATAATTTGGGTGAGGCGCGAGCCAGCTGACCTGGCTCGCAAACACTGGCGGCGGCACACTTACGGAATTGTAAATTCCCTATTTATCAGACATTGGTTGGACGACAAAACGAGAAAGAAACTAAACCAATGTTATAAACTTACGCTAATGTCTGTCTGTTGTTATTTTTTTATGAACAATGGTAAATTGGAAGAAATCGCTTATAGTGATAAGGCCGCCAATTGTATGTTTTTCTGTGTTTGTTTTTTTAATCAATCTAAGTTCTGTGAACTCGCGACCTTGGGTATCCGGCCTACTGATCTTACCATTGAGCTACTGTTGCGGGCGGGTGAAGCCTTATATTACCTATCCAAAAAAATATCATAAATAGATAAATAGCATCAAAATGCATCAAAAATCCTAATTGACCGAGTGAGCGAAGCGTCTGAGTTTCGAGATTGAAAGGAGGAGACGTTTGCTATAACGTTACTTATAATATATGGCTGGATTTAAATTTTGGCTCTTTTTCGGAAATCTTTACGCAATCCTTTCCGTCTTCGTGAGACGAACCCGTAGACACCAGACTCGACCTCCTAGGACTAAGACCAAGGCAACGGAAGTAATCACTAAAACTTTTACCCCCAATTTGTTCAAAAGTCTACATAGCCTAGCCTTTTGGGCAAGTTAAGAACGTGAAATTCGATTTAAAATTGGATTTTATTCATGAATTACTTTTGTTGCGCAAATTACTTAATGTTTATGTAGGTATTAAAATATGTGAAGTGTAAAAAAAATGTGAGAACTTCAATAAAAACAAAACGCAAACAAAACGTTATGACATGATGGTTTCTACTAGATGATGGTAGGTGGTGGATGGTAGGAACGCGAGCGCGCGAGGGGCAAAGCGAAAAGCGTGCTATGTCCACGCATGCAAGATCGCTAATCGCCTTATCGCCTCCTCGTTCGCCTCGCCACTCGCCGCGACGAGTGGTTCAAAATAGAGGTGCAGATCATTGAATAAGTAATACCACTTTTCCGGATTTCGTCGCGCAACTCTATTGAATTTTCGTATTATTTTATGTCTTTTTGATTTGCCGACACGTTTCAACTTTTCGAAGGTAGATATAATATAAGTAGCTAGTCATCCTATGACCACGGCCCCTGAAAAGGTTTTATTTATCTTGGCATAGAGAGATATTAGACTGTGAAGGAGGTAGGCTTCATTATTTTCGCGAAAAAGAGATATTATTTATTCGGAATCTGGTTAACTCTTTGTTACATAGATATTGTCTAAACGTTATTTAGAATTTTATTTTGCACTAGCGGATCCTCGCGGTTGATGCACCGATTGATTGACCCGCGTGGTGCCCGTTCCCGTTTGAATATAGCCTATGTCACTCGGGAGAAATGTAGCTTTCTAATGGTCTAAGAATTTTCTAAATCGGTCCTGAGATTCCTGAGATTAGCGCGTTCAAACAAACAAACTCTTCAGCTTTATAATGTTAGTATAGATTTCATGGTTATTTGACATTTGTTTTTTTCTTTCTTGTTATTGTATTTGTTATTATGGTAAATTCTAAATCAATCATTTATATTATTATTAGATTAAGCTTACTGGCGTTTTGGAGTATGCTGTCAGCCTGTTAGTATATTGAATAAATAATTAATGTGTGCGACGTTATCGGACATATCTATTTATTTTTATTTAATAATTAACGTACATAATCAGCCTGTTAGTTTTGTGTAAGTAAGTATACTTTTCATATTCGGAATACAAACTTACAAAGCATGTTATCAAAGCGAGAATTTTCCACGTCTATCATTATTTTTTTCCGGAAGATTGGTAGTGTTTTGCATTTGATTGACTATTTCTTAAGGTTATCGGAATAATCACGCTACACTCTTTACGATCCTTATCCCTCGTAGATGAAGTCCATCACGCTAGCACTCCTTACGATGCCTATATCCCTCGTAGACTAAGTCCATCACGCTAGCACTCCTTACGATGCCTACCCCGCGTAGACAAAATCCATCACGCTAGCACTCCTTACGATCCCTATCCCTCGTACCTAGATAAAGTCCATCACGATAGCACTCCTTACGATCCCTTTCTCCGTACCTAGATAAAGTCCTTCACGATAGCACTCCTTACGATCCCTATCCCACGTCTACAAAGTCCATCACGCTAGCACTCCTTATGACCCCCAACCCACGTACCTAGATAAAGTCCATCACGCTAACACTCCTAAAGTATAAGGCACCTATATTTTCTGAGACCTACAGCCTACAGTGTTTTGCGTTTTTTATGAAAACAATAGGACTAATAGAGATGTCACAAATAAGATATACATTTCTTCATACCTTTTATTGTAAAGAACCAAAACACGATTTTATGATGCTCGACACTTTTTCTTTTCGAAATGACCCCTTAAAAACACGAAAATCAAGATTATTCTCAAACCATTTATACCTACTATATAGGTATACCTACAATTTAAATTAGTTTAATTTGTCTCGGATTATATTTATCATCGCATAGAAGCACTTCCCTTTAATATAGTTATTTACAGGAATTGATTTTATGATTTTTTCGCCTAATCTGCCAAATCGGTCTCGCTCCCGCGCACGTCGTTTTCTCATTGCTATCTCGCTTTAGTCGTATACTGCCTTAAATTTCCCTGTTTCCCTTTAGGTAAATTATATTACAAACTTTCAAGGTTTAGACTGTATTTATAATCTATTATTTTGATAACAATATAAATGATTATTAGGCTGTATTTACAACTACGTAATTAAAAATCATTTGTTCATTTTTACGAGAAAAGGTAGGTATCTAAAGTTATAATGTTCTTTTCTTTTGAAAATTATAATATTTCAAATACCATCCCGATAATGTTATATACATACACGCACACCTACATCGATTTCGGAGTTTTCTTGAGTAACTAGTGCAGTTGCTTCCACCAAAAAGCACCATTTGGTGGAGTGGAACGGTCGATCTAGACCACACGTGGTCATCGGAACTATTAAATACTAATTACCTCAATACTCGGTCATTTATGAAACGATTTGAATGATTCTTTTTTGTTTGAAAGGGTGTATTTTCAAGTTGGTCCCATTGTCGTCAAGACAGGATCTGATGATCGGATCCTGGAGAAATCAAGGGAACTCTTTATATGTTATACGCACACCTTCATCGATTTTGGTGTGTTCTTAAGTAAATAGTGCAGTTGCTTCCATAAAGCACCATTTACTGGAGTGGAACGGATGATGAAGACCACACGTAGTCATCGGAACTATTAAATACTAATAACCTCAATACTCGGTCATTTATGAACCGATTTGAAGGATTCTTTTTTTGTTTGAAAGGGTGTACTTTCAAGTTGGTCCCATTATCGTCAAGACAGGATCTGATGATGGGAACTATTCAAATGTTATACGCCCACCTACATCAATTTCGGTGTTTTCTTAAGTAACTCGTGCAGTTGCTTCCATAAAGCACCATTTGGTGTAGTGGAACGGATGATGAAGACCACACATGTTCATCGGAACTATTAAATACTCAGTATATGACAGGTGCGATACGACTCCTGAGCAATCATGCTCCTCACGATAAACATGGTAAAAAGTAGGTACTGAGCTTATCAAACACAAAAAAAGATAAATTTAAAATTTTAAAACCGATTTCAAAAAAGAAAATTAGAAAGAAAACAAAAAATACCAAATATTAAAACCCCCATATTACAATAGAAACCGTCTTCAAAATATACTTTTCGCAGTCGATGCCAGCCAGGGCATCAATGGTGCATTTTACATTGCACTTCTACTTGTAGTAAGTGCCTACGTTCAGTTTTTTTCGTTCTAGCTGGCACCGAGCGTACCCTTTCAAACAAAAAAAGAATTATTCATATCGGTTCACAAATGACCGAGTACAGGTAATAAACTAAAAAAAACATACGCACGAATTGATAACCTCCTCCTTTTTTGAAGTCGGTTAAAAACGACATTGGTTTCTTATTAATGATATGATGAGCAATTTAAAAGTGCTTCAGCACTTTTAAATTAGCGATAGGATAGCACAGTAGTTTTCAAAGATGAGAATTACAATGAAAACACTGCAAAATCACAAGTTATTTGATTTTAGGTTCAGTTGACTTCAGATTGCACATCAATCAAGCTTTACGAATTTAAACATGCACTTTGTGTTTGGAATCGATTTATAGTGCTACATAATACGGAACGATCGATGACGACAAATCACAGTTTACGCGCACACATAAATGACTGGTCGTTACGATCGAATAACATACGAATACAAAATACGAATATAAGTTTTTAATTATGTACTGTGCACTTTGACCGTTTTGCAGAAAAAAAAACGTTTAACTATACACACACAAAATTAAATAATCATTTGAGTGTTTTTGCTGTAAGTACATTGAAAGGAAACCGAACCAACTGAAGGGTGGGTAATAAGAAAAATAAACAGTATCTAAACTCGGCCTTTTCATTCGCGATGCACACCCTAAAATTTGAAGAAATGTCTGGCTAGCTACCACCACCTTTTCTAAATCTGACGCAATAACAATAATGTTTTCAACGTTGTTGTGTTCCGGTAGATAAAGATCGTCAGTTCCTCAGATTGCAGATTCCGGGAGTGGCGCACTTTCATCTTCAGCCTTTTCAAAACTTATCATCAGGTATGATGAAGGCTAAGCATCTTCCCGCTATTCATGAAAAAGGGGTAATTTAACATAGGTAATAAAGAAAGTACGTAAAGTAGTATATGCTACCTCATTTTCTACGAGTATTATGGCCGTGGCTTTGCGTCGGACCGGTATCAATATGGGACTTTATACGGTTTCCCGGTATAACAGGCCTTGTCCTTGATATTTCGTAATGAGATACTCGTACAATCATATACTTATGATAACACAATAATGGCACACGCTAACAACGAATGGGTGTGAAATGTAATAAAAAATACCGTTAACTTGAGAACCTCCACCTGTTTTGATGTTGGTTAAAAATTGGGGCTTTATGACCTTGACTGTGTGGTTGATAAAAACTGAAATTTTTTGCGTAGGCAAGTGAATCTGGAGTTATACAGCCGAGTCTTTAGCCCAATAAGTACTCATGCAATCGAAAAAATATCACATTTGTAAAAAAAGTTCCTGTAGGGCAAGCACGAATAACTATGGAAATAGTATCGAGTAAGTATCGAGCCGAGCACGTAATGTCAAAAAATGAAAAGGAAAATGTAGTTCCGTTTACGTCCGATAGGAACTCTGCTCAATATGTCATACATTTTTTAGACTTCTTAACTCTAAAGTTTAGAAAAGTCTTATAATCCATGTATGTACGCATCGAGATCTCAGAAACCATAAGAGATAGAGACAAACGGTCAACGGGAATGAGTTTAGGACACCTTGGACATGTGTCAAATGTACTTTTTTAGTTTCTACACTACAAAACAATAACAACTGTCACGTGGTTTAGAAGTCTATTTTGTGCCTGCTAACTAGCAGGCGCTGCTAACTTGTTTACTTTACTTCCCCACTGAGTTGTCCTTTCGAAATAGTATCGAGACGGTATTTGGATCTTTGCGTTTTCGCATGGAACATTCCGAAGATAAATTATTATTTATGTACCTTTAGGTACCTTTTTCATTAAAGTCAAACTATATTATAGGTCTTTAATAAGTATAAATTTCTTTTGGACTACCTACATTCGTTCTTTATTTATATAAAAGGTATATGTGGGTAGGTAATACTCGTATCAATTATTGTCCTACCTCTGCACCTTGGACGAAAAGCTCTGCACCCACTCCCCTTTTCTCTTCGTTATTATTTTTCTACTAAGGTTGTCTGAAAATTATTACTATTATAGCAGTACCGCCGCCTTTTATTTACTTTCTGACTTCTTTGTTTTTTTATTATAATGTGTCGGTTGTGTGAAATAATTATCTACCATTCAATGATATTATAAAACATCATTGCTTGGTACCTTTATTATTATTAGACAAGTCAAATACACTAAAATCTGAATTTATCCCATCCCACATAGCTATTCGATTTTTCTTCTGACCACTCTTGCACCCGATTGCATGAAAGAACCACTATCGATCCAGCTATTTCGTGCAACGACTGCTAGGTAGTTAGTTCAATATCGATTTAAGTTTCATAACGTTTGAGGTTGCATATTCCTTTGCAACTCATTGTAGAAGTGCACACTGTGCCTATTGCTTGATGTATAAATAAATATCAAACTCAGAACACAAAAAAACTGGTTGGGAAGCTGGATGCCACGCGTCGCCACAGTTTTGCCCAAAATACAGAAGCATTCCATACATTTCCCATTGTACGATTTTGATATTTTTGCCGTTGTCATGGCAACAGATCTGTTTTCGAGGTGGCACTACTTTTAGCGCCCTTAGTACGAGTTGATATTTACTGTCAACGTTTTATCTACCGGATATCTACTCATCTAACTATCGGATGCTCTACTCATGTCGGTAAATCAGTCTATGGATATAAAAGGCGATAGTATTCGAAAACGATTTTAGTTTTTCAAACTCGTACTAAGGTCACAGAACTATGACGCGAAACGAACTCGGTGAAACATGTTTCTTCTCAATTCTTTCTATTGATATGTGATCTGCTAGTTGATTATCTAATTCTGTTGCTAACAGGTTTTGATTAAAATTTATTGAAAGTGCAGTCCCATTACTGCTTTAGTAAGATAGTTGCCACATTTATTTTTACTAAAGCAGCAATGTGACTGCACTTTCAATCAAAGAAACAAGTTACATAATCAGGGGGCAGCTTGTATTGATCTTATTCCGAATTTATTAAGCAAATAATGTAATAGGTATAATAGTACCTTTTCATTGTGCTGATCCCGAGAAAACCATATAACTAATAATAGAAATACGAAAATACCCTACTAAAATATTATGAAGTGAACGAAATTCGAAACATGCATAGTTCTGAAAAGAGGCTTTCGAGCAATAGTAGGGGAGCCCACGATGCTAAATGGGGATTCATTCGAGCGTCATAGAGACCTATTGGATTGCAAAGCTTATAATGATAAGAAGAAAAAAATGTTTTATGATGTATACCTTTTCATCGGTGGGGGGAGCGGCTATAGATTTTCATATATGTAAAAAAAACTTTTGCATGGACATACTCGAGCGCATCAGATATTGATAGTGATGTCCTACGTATTTTTAATAATGTACGTATGTTAATCTGATCGTTTGCATGATGCGGGTGATCGTACGTAAGAGTTGAAAATGAAAAAAATATAAATCGAGCGCGTCAAATTTTCTTAGGGGGTGTGAACCTAAAAAAAAGCTTTCATTTTATAATCTGGCGATTTCGATGTGACGCAAACTCGCGGTCATTATTGTAATGTGAAAAAAAAAAACGCCATTTGAAATACTCGAGCGCGTCAGATTAAGATAATATGGTTCATCTTTATCAGATTATGTCATTGTCAGATTATGAGACGTGCTGTCTCATAATATGACGATTATGTAAAGGGATTCGCCTGACAAAAAAAAATGTGTTTAATTCATTGAACTTAATTATTAAAAAAAACTCAGGAAATAGCATGTAAATAAAAGAGTGTATGTTTTTTATGTAAAAAACCTGTCTGTATAAGAAAATAAAAAATGCTTAAAAAACCATAAAATATTTAACATAATTTTTTATATGAAAAATGATTTTTTTATTATTTGAGAAAAGATATTCTCTGGAGTATCCTCAAGAATATCAGGTTTTATGACTACATCTTCATACGCTTTCGGCAATTGATCACCTGCAAACCAGATCGTTTTGAACTTTCCATCGACAACTTCATCGACGAATTTTGTTACTTCGGCTTGTGGAAATCGTCAGATTAGATATTTTTCGTTATCCTTGAATTATTTCCTTCAAAAAAAAAAAAAAATTGCCACGCTCGAGAATGTCAAGATGACTTTTTTTTTACAACTTTGTAGCCCTCCCCTTTCTTTACGTCACTCTCAAATTGACAGATTAGTGGAATATACACTTTTTGGCATGTAATTAACTCACCCTACCTTAATCTGGCGCGCTCGAGAATCTCTGATGATCGTTTTTTTATTACTAATCAGCTGGGCGATTGCGTAAAGTCAATCGTATTCATTTGACAGTTCATATTGTATCATATTAAATGTCATACCTTACAAATGGCAGCCGATTGAATACGATATGAACTGTCAAATGATACGATCACCTTACGCAATCGCACGCCTGATCCTTTATCCTCGACGGGCGGCCTTATATATATATATATATATATATATATATATATACGCACTCTTTGGAGTATTTCGAAGAGGTTTTCAATGAGGTTTCGTTAAGTCGAGGACGAGTAAGTTTTGGAGGAACGACTTAGAATATGGGTGTTAGTAACTTTGACACTAGCAACGTTTACCACATAGTAATCAAAAAGTACAAAGTATTGTGACTAATGCAATAACAGCGGATAGATTAAAAGAAGTATGAAATAAAAAAAATACAGATTAAACATTTACTAATTTTTTAAAGTCTATTATTATGTTGTTAATTGTTATATTTATTCTGTAAATATTTAATATATTTATAAGTTAAGTACTACGTAAAATATCAAGTATCAATTTCTTGAAAACACTTGGACAGGTTGCCGCCATGTCGACTGTGTGAAACAACTCATTGTAAGTATGCACCAGCCTATGTAGGGGGTTCCGTTTACCGGCGTTAGTACGGCATCGAGGTGTTGCAAACAATCGACATGGGGCACGAGCATGGGTTCTAGTCGGAATCCTGTAACAGATCTTATTAATGATAGGAACACAATCATATCTGATACATATTAAACAAGAAAATATACTAGATAAAAGCAACTAGTCTCATCCCGTCAGGGCGACATGAGACTAGTTGCTTTTTTCTTGTTTATTTTCTTGTTTAATATGTATCACATAAAAATAGCATTGTAAAATGCAAAATTAAAAAGTTATAAAAACAATCATATCTGTTGTGTGTGGCACAAGTCATACAAGGTAGTAGCACCAAGCTGTATACGTCTATGTTTTAAACCAATAAGTTGATACTTATAAAGTAGTTGTTCATAAGAGAGATAGCTAGCCACGAGCACATTTATAATTTATGCAACGTAAAAAAATATTTTGGACCTTTTTAAGGGCATCAATATATTTGTTATAATAGGGATTCCAGATAGGCACAGCATATTCAAGTTGTGGTCTGATCAGTGACTTGTATAGACACAAATACGTAGAGGCACTTTTGAACTTCTTGCTAATACGCATTACAAACCCATACTTCCTAAAAGCACTGTTAATAATGTTATAAACATGTAAGTCGAGATCCATTTTGGAGTCCAATGTAACCCCAAAGTCTCTTATTGAGGGAACGAATTCAAGCTGTTTATTGACTAGAGTGTAGTTGTGTATAGTTGGATTTTTCTTTTTTTTTAAAGTGATAGCTTTGCACTTACTTACGCTTAAATCTAGCTTATTATTGATACAATAAATAGAAAAGCGGTCAAGATCCGACTGAAAACGCCGATGATCATCATCGTTTACAACGGTGTGATATATTTTTAAGTCGTCTGCACATAAGAGGTAATTACAAAACTGGAAACAACTACTAAACAGAACAAAGAGCAATGGTCCCAAAATGGATCCTTGATGAACTCCTGAGCTTATCGGAACATAATCAGACTCATGTCCATTGACTACAACTTTCTGACTGCGGTTAGTTATGTATGATTTAAACCATCTCCAGAGATCTCCGCGGATGCCGTTGTAGGCTAGTTTGTCGAGTAATAATTTGTGGTCAACCCTGTCAAAAGCCTTTCGAATATATGGGGCTCATATTTGATGGAGGTACTTAACCGGGACAAGGTATCCTTAATCTGCCGCATTTTAGTAAATCCTGAAATCCCCTAATCATAATAGTCACTTTAATTAGATTCATGTCATTTTTATTAAAAAATACATGTTACAATATTAATATTCTATTGTCAAACTAAATTTTAATCAAAACTTAATTCCAAAAACTAGAGCAAACAGTTTGTCTGGTTGAATAACATATAGAATTAAATTTTAAATACGACACTGCAAAGGCCTAAAATATTACCGAGGATATTTTTTATCAATAATGACCATTACTGATGAAAATTCCATTGCATTGTTACGTATTATGTTACGAATTTTTCTTATGTGCATTTTGAATGCTTCCTTGATGTGCATTTTAAAAGCAGATGGTCATAATCATAATCATTTATTGCAACCTACCTACGTACCTAATAAAAAATCTCATAAACTTGGCACTGCAATGTAAGGGTGTAAGCTGATTGTCAAAAAATAAAAAAAATCCTAGCTTCATAATATTAGAGAGTGGACCGGAATCGCCAGCGTAGAGCGCCTGTTTCGCTTGGCAAGAAATCGTCAAAAGTATAAGGAGTTGACGGCCAACATTCAGTAGAGGAGAGGCACAATCATTAATAATATAGTCTTCTTACTAATATTATAAATGCGAAAGTGTGTTTGTTCGTCCTTCTACACGCCCAAACTAATCAACCAATCGACTTGATTTTTGGCATAGAGTAAGTTGAAATGACGAAGCGGAGAGTAACATAGGCTTTTTATCTCGATATTCCCCCGAGAACAGGAACCTCGCGGGTAAAACCGCGGCCGGAAGCTAGTAATTTTTATAAAATCTCTATTCAATCGGTCCCTCAATGCTGAGGATCGTGACTCCCGTCACTAAGATGTAGTGCCCTGTGTATCAGCATCTTCATCGTCTCGTTGGACCGGAACTCTGTCCAGCTTACACGCAGCATCCTCCGCCAGCACCACATCTTGAATGCATCGATGCGAGAAAAATCCTCTACTTTCAGAGTCTGGGGTTCAGTGCCATAAAGTAAGATGGAGAAATTCAAGTTTTTTTTATTACGAATAGGTTTGCTTTTGATTCTAGTCTAGCCTGGAAAATAAAGACGGGATCTACGGTGGATGGAGCGAGCTTACCCATAAGGTGCCTATTCACCCTTGCTTTGAAACCGGATGGGTTATAAGTACTCGGAAATACAGACCCAGGGAGTTCCACTCCTTTGCTGTGCGTAATATAAAAGCTGTTGAGTAGCGCTTGGTAGTGCCATTTAGGAATATTAACCAAGAAAGGGTGGTAGCCCGCAGTACGTCTGGATGTCCGATGGTAGAAGGAGGATAGTGGTATAAGCTCATGCAGCTCAAAAGGACACTCCAAAGTAAAGTCTGAAAAAGACTGACAGGCAACTTTGCGGCGGTGAGCTAAGGTGTGACGCTTGCTCTTTACCAATTTTTTGTTGCCAATTAGTCTCTCAGCCCTGCGTTGGATAGTGTTCACTGCAACAAGCTGATATTTCGCTGAGCCGTCCCAGAGGTAGCAGCAATATTCCATGCCATATCGGACTTGAGCTTTATAGAGAGTTGAAAGCTGTCCTGGCGTGAAATATCGCTTGACTTTATTTAAGCCGCCCAGCTTTTTAGCTGCAGTTTTTGAGCCTTGGACTCGGTGGTGGTACCGAAGTTGAGGTCCGAGGATAACTCCATGCCAAGAAGCTCAAGACTGTCGATAATAGATACAGATGCACTCCGGAAAGTAGGAGTCAGATTCGTTCGCTCAACCATGGCCTCTCTCATCAATGTCACGTTGTCACCGCTGGCTTAATACAAAATAAATATAAAGTCAAAACTTCTCAAAACATGTAAAATTACTCCTAGTTACTTATGCCACTCGGGTACTTTCAACAAAAATATTTTAATTTAATAACAATTAGCACAAATGAATATTAAAATTTCTGTTGATAATTACGTTTTCTTAATACTCTTCCTTATTGAGCTTCGAGGAATACCTCATAAAAGTGTGTTGTTTTACAAAAACTCAGAAAGCAAGAAATATACAAAACGACAATTCTTACAATTACAATTGAGACTTGTTAGAAACATGAATGCAAAATTTTTATGCAAATTTTGCACATGTGACGCAAATAAGCTACTGGTAGAAGGGAGGCAGAAAACAAATATTTTCCTTTTGTTCCTATTGGGTTTTAGGCTACAACCAGAGACGTGTTTCATTGAAATAAAATCTACAGTCGTGGGTCCACTGGACCCAAGAGGAATTAATTACATGCCTTTGGAAAATCGACTGAAAGTCGGCTGTCTTACAGCATGCTCACCAGCCAAGTTTAGTAGGGTACCGAGAAGCTGGGAGAGCTGCGGCACTCAGCGCTATAATTATGGCTTTGAAAAATCAAGGTGGATCACGAGAACCCACAACTACAGTTAAGGATTATGAGTACCTATCAATCAGACTTTAAGATGATAAGTGAAGACTAACAAGATAAGTATGTCGTCGGACGTTCGCTTTCTTAATCCGTCTTAGCTTTTTATAAGTTGGTGGTTTGATGTCACTAAGATAAACTCACCATAAAATTGTGTATCAATGTAGCGTTTCAATAAAGTTAAAGATTATTCATTTTATAGGTCAAAAATTATTGATCTAGAAAAGATAAAAAAACTATTAAAATCTGTAAGTGAACCACTTTCTCCTCAATACATGGGTCGAAAAAACGTTTTGGCCTGCCAATACTAAGTCGATCGCGTGGTCAGTCTGATGTGTATGAAGAGTCAAAAAAAATTACATACTTCGACCCATGTTTCTAGAAAAAGTTGTTCACTAACAGATTCTGAGTCGAACTTAAAAATTTGTGCACTGGTAAAACAATCCTGTACAAAATTCTAGTTATTCTTAGTTACCGCCGCCACCAACACGCCAATGATCAAAATATTCCTTTGTTTTGCTTATACTACACGGTATCTCTAACTTCATTGCTTCAGAGCGCTTGTAATGGGTGTTTTCGATTGTTTTATTCTTGTTTACTATATTTTCTACCTTGGTTTACACATTTATATACTTATTTCATTAATCATTCACAATTACTAAACCATTAATTAAATATTTTTATATTGTTGGAGCACAGAATCATAGTCCTCCCGTGTCAATGGAGATGACGTGACTGCTGACTTATGAAACAAATTATGCTTGTCACCTCACGTCAGGTGCGACCACAGAACATTAATCTTTTCCTTGTTCTGTGGGTGCGATAGACGATAGAACTCTGCGCGGAATAAGAACAACGTAATCGCCAAATCAGTTTTATTCAATGTACTTCTAAAATATACTCGTACATTGTTTCGAAAAAAATCCCGGTCCCGGTATCAATAATATATTTTACATCTCTCATGTTCGGTAAGTAGGTTCTTATTACCTCCAAATGGGGCTTGTAGGTGACTAATTAGCGCTCTAGGGTAATAATGTAGCTAGAAAAGCCCTAGGGCGGTAAGTAATTAAAAAAATACACTTCTTTCTTTCAAAAAACCATAATACTGGCAATAGACATGCAATCAGCCCAATGACCAAAGAGGTCGCTTTGCTATCAGTCATCAATTTTAAATATCGAAAGGCGAAGCTCAATTTCCATCTTGAAAAAAAATATTAAAAAGTTCTTTACTTGATTCTTTTTAATGAAAAACTTTTACTTTAAATATTGTTTGTTTTGGGATTGTCTCATTTCACTATAAATTTCAACAAATAAAATGTTTTATTCTTGTAATGCCGGTTCTTTCTACTTACCTCACAATCGAGATGTAAAGCAGAATAGTTAGCTCGGGTGTAAGCATTAATTGCACCCTCGAACTAAATATATATATAAATATCTCGGGCTACATTTAATGCCTTTGGCTACTAATCTACTATAAAATATTGGCCCAGTTCTATGCATCAAATTGATTCTAGTCGAAAAATAGACGTAACTTTGAGATTTTTTCTATACTTAAAGAAAATTTTATGATTTTATATTTTTTCTAGGACTTAGATATTAGAGCATATTTAGAATAGGTTTCTTAATATGCTCTAATATCTATGATATTTTTTTTGGGCACTTTAATCTTTATTTTCTAGTGTAAATATTGAATCTGTAAATGGCATTTTACCTTTATACCCTCTTAAGCTAACTATGCCTTAGATTAGAGACAGCATTGAGCAATGATAAATATAATTTAAAGCATGAAAAATACACATGTTCGGCGTCCACTACTATTACTAACGTAGGTAGCACTACAAATAGCAAATTGTTATTTTTTGCGCTGAGTGCATAATACACCCTCAAATGACATGCAGTCTGCACATTTGTACCTATGCATGTACTACAATTAGCAACGCTTGTACGATTACAAATGATTAGATACAGTGAACGTCGAAAAGCCGACGGCCAAAGACCTTGTATGTGCTGACTAACTTTTACATTATTGAAATTATTTCAATTACAATATTTTTTTAAATAAAAAATATAAAATAAATAAAATTGTATATCGTTTATAAGATATTTAAAACTGTTTTTCGAGCAAATGTGCGTTTCAAAATAAATAGAGCTTCTGTAAATATAAAATAGAAAATTGTGACCGATTTGATTGGATAATCATCAAATATGTTTGTTCAGAATGACCCATTCTTGGATTTCATACAGGATAATATCAAAATCTGTACAAGAAGGTTTTAAAAAAGCGGAGGCAGTGTCCGGTTTTTGTGTATTCAAAACGACAGTTTGAGTCGTAACTGTGTCAAGGTGCGGATCGACTGTTGCGCAAACGGTTTTTTAATACTACGCCCGGTTTCGAGGTAATTAATTCGATTCGTAGTGTCGCAACGAACGATACTTTCGTGTATTTAAAACGTTACTGTCAAATTCGTGCATCACGAACTTTAATTTTATTGCCAGTTTTTTTTTAAATATTGTGAATGCCTCTTTTTTCAGGGTTAAAGTATTATGGGGGTCTTTCAGAGTAATGAAAATATTTTCTACTACTTTGAAATACTATAGAAGACACCACAACAATGTTATACGACGTATTACTGATATAGACGTGGACGAATTCCATAAGGCAGCATAAAACCTGTCCTGACGATAGCCAAACTCCAAACAGTGGAGTAGCGTTGTTCTTCAAGAAAAGCTAAAAAAACTCCTAAAGAACTAGAGACACATCAAAAGCCATTCTCGACAGTCGTCTAAAATCGTCTCGTAGCGAGAGTTGAAGCCTTCCAGCCACCGGATCAAGCTGGGTTTCGAAAAGGCTGTACTACCGCAGAAATTTACACTGTGCAGTTGGTTAACCTCTCAGGCCCCGGGTTATCCAGGCCCCTCAGAGACACAATAGTTATTCCATTGTTCTCTGGACACCGGTGTCCTGCTAACAAATTATGCAACAGCTATGCCATGTCGATGGGCGGTACGTTAAGGTGCTGGGATGCCTGTATGTCATGGTGTCTTGGTATCTTCAAGTGCAAAACAATCAGACAAGACCCACCCAATTGCTCAAAGGCGTGAGACAGGGAGATGTCATATCTCTTGAACTGTTCACCAATGCACTGGAGCCATCAATTTCAATCAACGGCGAATCGCTCTCGCACATACGCTTTTCCGATAGATAATACAAATTGTGAAAATTAAAGATTCTCTGCAGATCCTGCATCCACACTGCGTCCCAAATGTGTGCTTAGAGATGAACTTGGATAGAACTAAGGTCACGTATGCTAGCATATTATCCCAGGACCAGTCTGTGTAGGCAGGGCCCAGTTATGCTAGTACGAATAACTTTAGAAAAAGTATCGTAATAAATCGTCACGTTAACAAATGTATATAAATATATAGTATGAGCAGCGTTCCTACTAGACGTAAGCGGAACATAATTTCCCTATAATGATTAAGGTGACGATTGGAATTATGTGCTTTATGCGAAAGTTATTCGTTCTAGTGCTAGCCTTAGCCCCTACTGCTTGAGTTGTCAAGAAATAGGTGTGTCTACCGCGGGCAAAAAGGTTGTTCTCAACCTTGAGAAAACAAATATGGAAAAATAAATATTGATGCAATTACTCTCTAGTATTTGCATCAATTTCCATGCGCTACTAAGAGAAAAAAAGACATTAGTAATAAAAGGATAGTATAGGAGTAGTACCTTATAAAGGCTCTAAATAAGTATACTTTTCAAGCTAATAAATTTTATTATAGTTGAATAATTAAAAAGTAGGAGCACTGCTGCCAGCGTAGCGTAGCATGCGCACCGCAACACGCTGTCGACGCTTATCTCGCGATGTCTGTCCCGCTCATATTAGTAGGTACGGTGTGAGCGCGACAGACTACGCTCGCGCGAGAAAAATGTCGAGAAAGCTTTGTCGAGGTGCTCATGCTGCGCATGCTCAAGTAATATGACGAGAGATTGCCACATGCAAGACTACTTGAATGTTAAGTTATAGTCAAAGTTAAAAATTAATAATATAAGATTGAAATTACAGCAAAACGGTTTTATTTTTAATGAACATCATCGGTACACATCACAGTAGTATGGAGTATACAGGATTGTCCAAGAATCTTCAAATCAATAAAATGTGTTAGTGCGTGTACTTTGTTTGGTATTGTCTTATCTTCAGCGCAGGCTTTTCTAGGGTGAGGTAAGAAAACTAAAAATAAAAGTGCAGTGATCAACAATGTCTCCTTAACGGCTCGGTGGCCCTGCTCTCGATAGCTCTCCTTAGATGGCTCAGCACCAGACTAGGTCGAGGATAGCCACTGTGATGTCAGTGTCATAACACGTCCCACCTCTAGACATAAACACAAACACGCCATACATTGCCGCTTTCGTACCAACAAAACAAAAGTAGAACTAAACTCAACCAGACTGAAACGCGAATTCTGAGAAACTACTGATTCACAAGCTTGTTCTTAACGTTCAGTGGTACCAGCCAATCTGTGTGGTCAGGCGTGCGTTGCATGTGTGCGTATAATATATATGTACTTTGTATTTGCGTAGATGGCCTTATGTTATGGCTCAAGGTGATACAATTAGGACAGTAAAATGCTTTTCACGAAGCCAAATTAATCTATAACTAAATAATTAACATAAATCTTAGACGTTAAAGAAAACAAAATAATGTAATTATTGCTAAGTGTCGTAGGATATACTTACTTACACACCAAGAGAGATGTTGAGAATCATTTTTGCCTGAACGTTTTAGACGCATAGGTACGCTGAGTGGATTTGCTTTCCATGGGAAAATGTAGATGTTCTGTATGGCGCTCAAAAACTAATTCATTCTACGAGTTTAGCAAACTATTTGTTAACGAAAACTATCACTTTATCTCTTTGATATTCATGGACTGCTTTACCGACATGATTAGTGCATCCCATATTATTTGATAACGTTGGTAGTTAAGACGCTGTAAAAGCGTGTCTCATATTGTTCTTTATTTCTCCTGTCATCAATATGTAACACGCTTTTAAAAGCTTGTTTTTAAAAAAGTTTTTTTTAATGCGGTATAATACTATGGTTACAATATAAGATTAAAGTACTCGTCAATACGAATTGAATGAGCCCTAACTCGATGGGGTTGTGTCGTTTTATTGCGGAGTTACTATGGCCATCTTCCAGCATCAGATCAGATCCGTGTTATGACGCGATATACATATTTAAAATTTCAGCTCAATCGGACACCGGGAAGTATGTCAAATTTTACTTGCAAAATTTCGTTACAGACACCGGACAGTTAAAAGTAAATAAAAGCTTATAATAATTTTATTAGCGAGGACCTGTAATTGGCTATCTGTTTCCTACTGTACTAAATATTGTAATTATAACACGCTGTTGGTCGTCCATAAATAATAATAATAATAATAATTCAGTAATAGTAATGTTACTGAGTAATTTAAAAACATAGTTCACGAACTGAAATTATAAGGCAATTCTTTACTTCCATTATTTCCTGTTCCAAAAAAGGAATGTCATTAGTCCAAATTAGGCCTACTGCGGTAGTAATTAACACCTATTAATCCTAACTAGGCCGGCGTCATGTGGCAATTTGGTAGTTATTATTATTATTAACAAAACATTCATATCAAATAAATTAATTAAAAAAAAAAACATACATACACACCTATACCTATATAGCCCACGTTAAGTTTCAATAAGAACTTGTGTTATGGTTAGATAACGGATAAACATCTTATATACGTTTTTTTTGTAAATACATACATAATATACATATTAAACACCCAGACCAATACAAATAGACAATGCAAATATTTCACTCACACCAATTAACATAGCCCCAAAGTTATCCCAAAGTTGTTATGGGATACTAGGTTAACAAGGTTAACGGATATAAATACATATAATTATACTACATAAGTATTAATGTGTAGAAATTATTGCATTTATATCATTCCATTAATATAACTTTGTTGCACGTTTTTAATGTTCCATTTTTATTTCCAAACCCATAAGTTTCCTGAGTTACTATGGTTTGAAATCCTGCTCACGTTGAACAAGCCAGACAGAAGGACGAATAAAAATACTGTTATAAAGATATAATAAGATTCTTCAAAAAATCTTTAATCATCATTGTACGAGTAAACACTCGTACAATGATGAAATGAGCAACACCAACACTTTTTTAAACTAAGAAAACCTTGTTTTGTTTCTAAGGTAAGACCACGGGGTCTTACCTTAGAAACAAAACATGGTACAAGGTAATAGAACGGTCTATTTAAACTTAAAATAATATAAAATGTAAGGTAAGGACATTTCAGTATTGTGGCAACAAGTATATAACACTTTGAAATTGCTTAGTTATTTCATGATGAAAAAGACGATGAAACCTTTTGAGTCACTCTCTGCCTTAAGATTTTAGCAAATGGTATCTAAAAGAGTCACGGATACTCATATGATGAGTATTATTATTTCTCATGACGTTTAAAACAGACACCAACTGAGGTATGAATTATCAGAAATGGCGAAAAACACGCGCCTCGCACTCGCGCCACACGCAGCCGCATCCGAAGCGGACCTACGAGTACCTTTGAACTTATTTTTTTAGCGAATGTGTGGAAAAAGTTATTCGCGATTTGTAACTTTCCTAGTACTTATACCATAACTTAGTTGTTGGTCGGAGTGTTTTGATCTTCATATGAAACAAGATCGATTCGATCGATTCGCATCAAAATAGTTTGAAAACAAAATCCGTTCAATATCCGTGAATGCAGTTTAAAATTTCTCCACAAATTTAGTTCCTCGATAAGCGGGAGCAAAGTAGTAGTAGAAATGAGATTTGTATTTGGAACATGAATTGTTCATTGGATGCACAGCGTGTCAAAGAATGCAGTACCTACACTTACACGGGGCATTTGTAGAGGATACTTTTTATGCCGATATTCCTACGGAAGCCGAAACAACGAGGGTAAAACCGCGGGTGTATTTATAATATAGTAGTATTTATGACAAAGTTCTTATTGTTAAGTACATTTATCTTGAGTTAGGTGAGAATTGTAAGATTTATTTCTTTAAAATAATTGCAGAAAATTATCATGATTAATAAATTTTGTTGTATCAACGGCGAGGAAAGAACAATCTAATTGACATTGAAAAACGTAGTTGGATGATTAAGCATCATTGTGCTTGCTTTCTTTGAGGTGGTCAACTCATTATAATAATCACAATCTGCGCTCCCTCTTTGGACACCAGTTGGCGCCTTTCAGAGACGGTAGTATTCACTTAGTAAGAATAACTACTAAAATCTTAAAAAGGATCAAGCGTAAACAAAACGTTTTATAAAAAAACCGACTTAAAAGAAAAATCATTTGCAGACGGTGCCAGCCAAGACATTCTACACTACATTGCACTTCTATTACCTATATTTCTATTTTTCTTGCCTTGGCTCGGTTGGCACTGCCTACAAGTTTTTTTTATTATTTTTGAAGTTGTTTTTATTTAAAGTTTTTTATTTCACAAGATTTTTGTTGCATTTTGTCCCGGTACTTAACTGAATATCTACCTACCTATAAAATAATGATGTCATCTATTTAACGACTACTTACTTGCCAGAAAGTTGTTGATATTCTTCGGGATTATGACAAATCTACTAGCCAGAACTTCGTAAAAAAATATGGGACCACACACGATCTATGTTCTTTTAGATAAAAATACTTATTTGTTCGGCAAGGCTGGAAAGTAAACCTCCTTTTCCGAGCGTGTGAAGTGAAAAAGAATTTATAAAAATCAGTTCACAACTGACCAAGTCATGGTAAAACATGCAAAAAAACTATCCGTCGACTTGAGCACCTCCTCCTTTTTTGAAGTCGGTAAATTTATAAAAAAAAAAAATTAATACGCGCTTTGTTCTTCATTCCAGGATCAACTTCAACATTATGTCACGGTCTATGTTTAAAATTTCCCTGTTTCTATAATCGTGGTCAAGGTTTCAGCTGAAACGTTTGTTCCATTAAGTCCATCCGACGATCCCTCTGGCTTGAACAATGCCAAAGTAGTGAGCCTTTTGTTCCCTTGTCACTGATGCGGCGTGGATGCGGTATTGTAGAGAGAACCGTATAAACTCTGTATAGAAGCTTCAAGGCCTTCCTAAGAGCTGTTTATTTTGACGTTTGAAGGAAAGATTAATCTTTTTTTAACTGGGCAGATCAATGTTACGTCAAAAATAATAAATATCATAAAATCTTACAGCGTACTTACTTTAAAATCATACAAAATAATCACTTGTAAAACAGCGATGTCTGGACATTTCACTATCAAAAATGAGCATTTCAATGATAAATAAATCGCAAAAGGATCGCTAAACAGAATATAATTTGGTGTTTACATACTCGCTATATTTTTTAACTAACTTGCGTGGTGGGTCACGGCCCATCCTTCTTTTTTTAGGGTTCCGTACCTCAAAAGGAAAAAACGGAACCCTTATAGGATCACTTCGTTGTCCGTCCGTCCGTCCGTCTGTCAAGACCGTTTTTCTCAGGAACGCGTGGAGGTATCAAACTGAAATTTATATCTAATACTCAGGTCTACTGTCCCTTGGAGTTATAAAAAAAAATATACTTCTAAGCCAAAGCAATCAAAAGATACAGCTGTTTATGCCGCAAATTTTCGAAACTCGCACGGGAATCAAAACCTACAGGGTACTTCCCGTGAACTTAGAATCTTGAAATTTGGTACGAAGTAACGTCTTATAGTACAGATAAAGTAAAATTTGCGAAAACCGTAAATTTTTAGTTACGTCATATAATAAAAAATATTTTACGGAACCCTCGGTGCGCGAGTTCGACTCGCACTTGGCTGGTTTTTTAATTATTGCTGACGAAACGAAGTCACACATATACCAACCATTTAGGTATTATCTTGTTAGTGTCTACTAGTGTACAATAGGCGTGAGCTAGGAGAGGCCTATGTCCAGCAGTGGACGTCCACAGACTGATGATGGAAAGTGTCACAAAGTGTCCTTTTTTGAAGTCGGTTCAAAATGAATAAAGCCTACCCAAAGTATCAACTTTGTATCTTTAACTCCAAATATCTGACTATCCTGACACTTTAGAGCATTATGTTGCATAATATATTTTGTTCGTCTTTACGTTCCCTATTCATTTATATAGGTATTATGGGCCGGCGCGATTTAAAAAAAAAACCAAATGGCGTACCACTTAAGAAGCCAAAAGTTCATACCCTTATCATTAGTTAAATAATTATCAGTGTTAGAGCGATGCATCACAATTGCTCCACCTCATTACTATGCTAAGGGCCGCCGCCACCTAAAACAAAAGTGGGTCACAACAAAATGGAGTCGACACTACGTGCTGTTGAAGCAGTTATGTTGTTTGATCTTATTGTGATATGGAGACCTTGTTAAATCACCTTCTGTGAATCAACTTTTAAAATATATTTGACCCCTTCCTTAGTAGTACAATGAGGAACTTCCCGGTAGACCATGCAGTAGGGGAAGTCACCCAGAGGCGGCGTGAGGCGTGGGCGGTGTGGGCCTCCGGCACTGTCCACGGCCTTACAGCCGAAAATTAATTTGAAAAAGTATGGAAAATCCAAAAGTACTCGCCACCAGGTTTGTCTTATAATAAATACATTAGAATTAATTCTCGACTTGAAGATATTCCGCTCTTCGGCGCACGAAATTAATGTGAATTAAATTATCGATATTTCTGATAACCTACTTATATTACTTATGTAAAACCAAAAGTAGAAAAGTTCTGTTTCTTTTTTCTTAATTTTTTTTTTCATTTTTGTTTAATGTGCCAAAGAAGTACAAGTTAAAATTTAGGTTTGTATCTTAATGGAAAAAAAACTGTTAAATTTTAAGTGATTTTTTATTTTTACCCGACCTTAAAAAAGGAGGAAGTTATCGATTCGTGTGTATGTTTTTTTTTTATGTTTGTTACCTCAATACTCGGTGTATTATGAACCGATTTGAATACTTCTTTTTTTATTTGTAAGGGTATACTTTCAAGTTGGTCCCATTGTCGTCAAGACAGGATCTGATAATAGGATCCTGAAGAAATCAAATATTATAGGGACACCTACATCGATTTCAGTGTTTCCTTAAGTAACCCGTGCAATTGCTTCCATAAAGCACCATTTGGTGGAGTGGGACGGATGATGAAGACCACACTTGGTCATCGGAACTACAAAATACTAATTACCACAATACTCGGTAATTTAAGAACCGATTCGAATGATTCCTTTTTTTGTTTGAAATGGTGGACTTTCAAGTTGGTCCCATTATCGTCAAGACAGGTTCTGATGATGGGATCCTGAAGGGAATTCTTCAAATATTATAGACACACCTTGACCATGTCGATTTTGGTATTTTTCTTTAAGTAACTCGTGCATTTGCTCCTGAAAAACACCATTTAGTGGAGTGGAATAGATGATGAAACCACACATACTCTTAAATACTAAGTATCTCACGAGTGCGATACGATTCCTGCACTATGGTGGTGCCTCAGCAATTTATTGCCCTCACTATTGGTGAAAAGTACTGGACTTATAGGTATAACACAAAAAAATGTAAAATAAACTATAATTTAAAAACCGACTTCAAAACGTAAAAAATAATAACGAAAACATAAAAAATACAAATAAATAAAACCCCATAGTTACAACGAAAAGTACCCATATTGGACTGCACCATTGATGCCTTGGCTGGCACCGACTCGGCCAAGGCGGTTTTCGTTGTAACTACTGGGTTTTATTTATTTGTAATTTTGCATCATCAGAGGGCCTCGCGAAATGTACCTTGCCCATGCGCCGCCACTGAAGTTAGCTCAATGTGGCCATAAGAGGCAAAGCGGGAACACCATATTTTTATGGTAACTATAAAAGATAGCGCCACGTTTGCCATTTTCCCCTATGACCAACCTCCCGCACTGCACCGGGCAGTCGTTCGGTGATCGGAGCAAACCCGTGGCCGGGTGGATGAATGATTTCTCCTGCGCTCCGCACATGTGTTTTAAACGAGAATATTCTAATATTGATTTCGCGGCCCGATTTCATATTCTTAGATAACTGATTAGGTATAATCGCCGCCCGGTTTGAATCGTGAAACGGGTCGAATTCGAGCCGCAGGTCGCCATTTCCCCTACTCCGGCCCAGTAGCCCTAGCATGAAAACTGCACAGCTTTTATCGACACTCGGACTTTGATTATGTCTCACTGTCCCGCTCATACCCTAGCGGGTTTAGCAAGGCAGCATCATGTGCTATGTAATATCACGTGATATAACGGTGTTCATGCTGGTCTAATCAAACACCTCAAGCAACTGTTTCGTGGTAAGCTTGATGTGACGTCTATTGTAAAAATAAGTAAACAACGTTAAGTAAACAATCGATATCAGCTTTTAAAAGCTGATAGTCTCTAAACTATTTCAAAGCGTCTCAAAGTCGAGAGCTCCTATTGGAAATCTAGAATATTAGGAAAAGGAGGATGGGTAAATTGGCCCAAGTGTTGTAACACTTTGAGTTGTATACCATTTGAAAGATATTGTTTAGTAGTATAATTCATTGTATGACAGTAAATCTGAATTCCGCGTCAGAAAAAAAATACACGGGTTTGAAGATGCTTCAAATAATAAAGAGGTTTTAGCGTGTTTTTACTGTACTTGCTTAAAGAAGCAGTTGTATAGAAAACTATACCAACCATAGGAACTGTGTGTTTGGTTATGAGTTACATTTGGTATCAGGGATTTGCAAGGCACTCTAACAATATTCAAAGCTCGACTGTATTTCTTGATGATGTTATTTTGATTGATCGAGATGAATCCACTTGCCAGAATAGCTCCCCCAGAAATCCGCAGGGCCATAGTAAAAAGCTGCATGGTCGCAACATTTTATCGAAGCCTGAAATTCTGAGGGGTGAAAAAACTGTGAGAACCGTAGTGTAGCATCCCAAAGAGTTGGTCTTAGTGATGCGTAGTAGACTGTGGGGATGATTCTTAAATAAATATTGATAAAACGAAAACTATTGCGAAAGCCCATGTTGTAACATTTCTATATTTATTTATTTATTTTAAGTAACTGCTCTATGATTCAATGATAATCTCAATGATTCAAAAATACAGCTCCTGTTCATGTGGGGTTTCTTGGGTAATTCCGACTTGGATCTTGGTGGTGCTACCCCCAACCGATAAAATAATGGTAAATAGCGCTAGGCACGATGTGTTGTAAAGGACCAATCAAGGGTGTAGTGTTTGTATCTATGGAAAAGGATACAATCTACCCTATCTCACACACACAGGAGGGCAACACTGGTAGCTGTCATTGTCAACGATAGATTGACAGATGACATATAGCTAGGCGGGAGTTCTGGTGGAGTGCGGAGAGGTTTTCGACTCCAGGATCCCGGTGGTGATGATACCTGAGAATACGTATTAGTTGTGCTGGTCTTGGTGTGATGGTGAGCCAGGGAAACGGTTCGGTAGGATTGCAAATCCTACAAGTGGCGACGAGGTAAAAAGTATCCTTTCTTAATTTTGTCATGGAAAGATGGAGGGTCAAATGCATGTAAGTATTCAATTAAATTGTATATCAAGCAGGACCGATAGGTACTTTTTGCAACAATGAACATGGACTCAAAGGTAAAGGCTGTAAATGTATAAGAATAACATGACTTTTGATCAATGTTAAGCATAGTTTCCAAGACGACTCTCTGACTCAATAGGCAGGTACTCAATACTCAAAATGTACAATCAAAATATGAACCATTTTGGTGATAGAAAACCCTGTTTGCGGCAAAAAGTCAAAGATAAAGGGAGAGGAGGTGTACCTCAAATTGCGTACTGGTAGTTTTGAGGATCTATTCAGAAAAAAAAAGGATTAATTAAGTTATGCATCCTTCTGTGTACTAAACATTAAAATAGAGTACCTATATAATTATTAGGTAAGTACTAAGCTTGAGATGTAAATCAAAACTCCGTTCTCCCAAATATTGATATATATATTTGTACTATTAACAGGTGTCATTAAACATTTACTTTTGTTCTTATGACAATATTGTAAATCATCTTTCTCAGTGGTACCTAAGTAATTTCTTAACATAGTTTGGGTTCCTGACTAGTAAAAAATATAGAAAGAATAAAATAAACTTTAAAATCCCATGCGGATTCTTTTGTTCTCTCTCAAAGCGAACGTTGTGTGTGTCATTTTAAGTACCTATTTATTTGTGAAGAACAAAATGCACATAATTACCCTACAATACTGGCTAAAAATTAAATCAATATTTAAGACATATGTATCACATGCTGATATCCCTGCAGACAAGCGGATCAAATATTAAAGCAGTGCTTTATTGTTCTTTTATAATATAAATTATCTTTATTTTGATTGTTTTGATGTTGTTTATGAGAAATCTAACCAAATGTTTATTTGGCAAACTTAGTGTGACAAAGGAGTTACAATAGTAAAGTGCAACTTAGTGCCTAATAAGGTACAGCTGAATTTTGACAGTACAGTCTTATCACCTACGGGTAAGTACTAACCTGAATTAAAAGATATAGAATGCTTTGATCATGTGGTGCAATACAAATTTATTTACAATTATGCCTTAAGATACCTACTCATTTACAGAGTGGAAACGTTTTGTTGGGTAAGATTTTAATGACCTACCTACACTAAAAATTATTTGAGGTTTGTTCATAGCTATGGAAGTTGGTAGTGTATTCAAGACTATCTGACTACTATTTTAATTCTTGATTGTGTGTGGTAAGTTTATTAAAAGTAACCTGTTTTATGTCTGGTATTAATGTTAAATAAACGGATAAACTGTTTATTTGCTATAATTAAAGGCAACAACAACATACATTCATAAATATAACTAAATAAGAAAGAGAGCACTGAGTGTGTTAACATCACATTGAAATAGATAAGGAAATTATTGTTGTGTGTATCTTTTAACTTGGTTTTATATTTATGATTTAAGGATAAATGTAGGTAATTGGAAATGGCTACACAATGAGAGGCGATTAAAGATGGAGTAAGGGTATAACCGAACGATACCTTAGACCGAGATGTAAAAAGAATGAAAGGAAGACCACTGAAGAGATAGGAGGATAATTGGTAAAGCTGGCGAGTTAAAGTTCGAGGAGAACAGCCACTGAGAGAGAGGGTGAACTGAAATAAGCTCAGAGAAGGTTTTGCTGGAGGAAAAATCAAGAAAACAATATAAGTACAAACTTATTTTTTTTATCTGAAACTAAGGCTATAAATAAATTTAATAAAATATGCTTATGTTTTATAAAATATAGAATGTGAGATTATATTTAATTTACAAATTAAAAGTAATAGGTTTATTATTTTATATTTGTTGTTACTGACTTTTCTTACTTAATTGAATGTTAGTAATGCATAGTCTATCAAATGATAATTATGGCATACTTGTGTTTTTATTCATTAGTCATTTGCTGACAAGATGCTTCCATTAAATTGGATGTGGGACTTCCATTAAATTGGATGTGTAGACTTCCATTAAATTGGATGTGTTGGACTTCCATTAAATTGGATGTGGGACTTCCATTAAATTGGATGTGTAGACTTCCATTAAATTGGATGTAGTGGACTTCCGTTAAATTGGATGTGGTGGACTTCCATTAAATTGGATGTGTAGACTTCCATTAAATTGGATGTAGTAGACTTCTATTAAATTGGATGTATGGACTTCCATTAAATTGGATGTAACAGACTTCCATTAAATTGGATGTAGTGGACTTCCATTAAATTGGATGTGGTGGACTTCCATTACATTGGATGTATTACACAAATACAAATACTTTATTTGCCTAATGGGTTAATACCCAGATGTTACTGACTTAAAGTATTCCATTGAACTTAGTGATTTTTGTATGCGTTTTGGTAGACATTAAATGACGTGGTCATAGAAGTGTGAAAGGTTATTTCCTTGTGAAAGTTCGGGGAATTGGTGTTGTTTTTAGGCGGCGTTAGTGAAGTCTAGGATGCCCACATTTTCCTTAATATTATTATAAATTATGTGTTGTACTTATGCGTTGTTTTAAAACGACGGTAGTAGGAAGTGGGTACATGAATGTTGGAATTCTATTAAAATTGATTCGACGATTGCGCACAAGGCTCTGTGGCCGGTGGTTGGAGCGGTGGGCCGGATGACAAATGGTCGCGGCTTCGGGTCCCGCCCGGGAATATCTTATGAGCTGAGTCGATTGATTTGATTAATATCGTTGCGGAGCAACATCGAAAATGCAAAAAAAAAAAGAGCAGTATTGTTAGTGCTAGGAAAACTTTATAGTCTACAAGAATTATTACTTATATAATTTACCCGGAGCAATATGTAACGAAGATAAACAAGACAACGAAGAAGTCTCTGTTTGATGTGGAAATAGTAAGCTTTATACATCATCTTCCTAAAATCAGTAAGATTGAAGGCATGTCTTCAGAGCTGCGAATAGTGACCATGGGAAATGAAGTGACATTAATAAAGTACTTAATAGTAGAATCAAACCTGTTAGAAGTAGTAATCGTAAATTAGCAAACTGTAATATAATTAGAGTAAATGCAATTCAATTCAATTCATGTAGAAACTGCGTGGTCCGTATACTAGATAAATGGTCATTTCATTTTATTTTCTTTACAGACGTCATAAAATATTCAATCAATGTCTTGTTGACGTGGTGTGTATTGTCATTATATTATTTTATTATTGATTGAAAGTAGTGGAAACTATAGGTATATTATGGAAAAAAGCGAAGATAAAATGGGAAGATAAAAGAATTAGATGGGTTATGTTTTTGGTTAGCTTAGATTACACGGAAATATTAAATTGGTAATTATCGACTTGTCTTTATAACTGTATTTTGCTAAATTGCGAAGAGGCAGAAACCGGATTGCGTAAAGCCGCGATTGTGAAAAATTTTAATTGTGCAGAAATGTGCATTGGAAAAACTGAGATTGTAATCAGTGTCGCCTGATTCAAATTCTTTATTTGCAAAACATGTGGTTTAACAGAGTTCATGGAGTTTGGAATGCAAAATGTACCGTAACATGTCTGCTATATATACAAACGGCGTGCAAATGTTTGAAAAAACTTAAGTTATTAAAAATAGCTGATTGAAAGCAAAATAATTAATAAGTAATAATTATCATTACAAATCGCAGAGATGTCATAATTATAATTATAAAATATAAATAACTAAGTAATTGTTGTGTCACATAAAAAATCGGAGAGCAGGTAATAATTTTTCATCAATAATATTTTCCCTAATTTATCTTTAAATTTAAATAGCGCTAAACTTGTTAACTCAGATGGAAGTTTGTATAAATACGAATAGCAAGAGAATTTTGTATTTATTAAGTTAAAATGTTTCTTAACAAACAAGTAAGTTTCTAAAATGTATGGACGGGGCAGAATTCTTAGCTTTCTAAACAACAACGGCCTGAAATTGTCTAAGTATCCCGCTCCACAAATCGCTCTTATGCATTTCTTTTGGAGTCTAAATAAACGTATTATATCCACCGAATTATCTCGCAGCATAATGCCATAGGTACCGGAAGGAAGGAAGGAAGAAACATAGCCGTGGTATGCCATGAGAAAAAAAAAACAAAACGAGAAAGTAAAATGAGGTTTTAATTGGGTCCCCTATACTTATCTGGTAGAATTTTGATGCTCCGAAACTTGTTTGGAATAACACACTTGGCGTTAATTTTCGTAAACGAATAGGTATTTATATAATTAATGATTGATCGAATGTTTTATAATATGTCCGAAATAATAAAGCCATACTGTTATGATAGCAAGATTTAATGTTGTATTATAAGAGAGTATCTGGCTGTTGTTGTCTGCGATATGCTTGTCTACCTTATAATGACTATAGATAGACAAGGAGCGTAGGTAGGCACTTATGTAAAAAAATCTGTCTGTACTACTTGTACAATAACTATCAAATTTGTGGTCTGTACCTTTGACAAATGAGTGTTTGCCAAATGATTTTCTGCGAGATTGAGTATGTCATCCGCTGTACTTAAATGGTTGGAGTGTTGAAGTAGACAATTTACGTTGGAAAGAGATCACAAAACATAAATTCGCTATGAGAAGTAAAAACAAAGTTTGACGACCTCCATGGCAGAGTGATGTGTCACCGCGCTGGATTCAAGGTGTCATCGGTCAGGCCGATGCTAGAGTCCCGGTAGGGGAAAATCAGATTGAAGTATAACAGTGAGACGGTACAAACACTTTTTGTTAGAAATATGGTATAGAAGCAAAAAGAGATGATGACTTACTTGATACAAAAAGCGTGGACATTTGCCGTCTACAGAGATCGTGGGGTCGATTCCCGCACGGGACAGGTACTTTTTGCATCAATGTGTTTGTTTGCCATGGTCTGGGTGTTTACCAAGTGTATTGGGTATGTATTTATAAAAAGAGAGTGGAATGAAAATAAAAGATGACTAGAAGATAAAAAAAAAGGAAGAGGGGAGTACCTATAAGTACTCTGTTAGAAGCAAGTGCAAGTGCAGTGAAAAATGGTGACCGGAACAGAGTAATAAATTGATGTAGTAAAATCGTAGTGTAACCAGTAATAAGTTAAATAATTACTACTTTTGGGAAATAATATAATTGATACTACATGATAGATTAACATTGATTTTAAATATAGATCTAAATGTTGGTTTGAAAGATTTGGAAAACATGTGTAAAATAAATAATTCATGGCTTGGCATTTATTAAGAAAGGTCTGTTATAAATGATAACTGGTCAGTAATAGTATAATGTTCATGTTCTTAAAGCTGACGTCAATGCACTTCCAATGACTGCAATAGAATGATATTATATTGTCAGTATAGCGGACTTGAAGCTACAATAATAAAAATAATAAAATTATTTGATAAGGAAGGGATGTAGTGTTTGTATCTATGGAAAAGGATACAATCTACCCTATCTCACACACACAGGAGGGCAACACTGGTAGCTGTCATTGTCAACGATAGATTGACAGATGACATATAGCTAGGCGGGAGTTCTGGTGGAGTGCGGAGAGGTTTTCGACTCCAGGATCCCGGTGGTGATGATACCTGAGAATACGTATTAGTTGTGCTGGTCTTGGTGTGATGGTGAGCCAGGGAAACGGTTCGGTAGGATTGCAAATCCTACAAAGGGAATAGCCTCAACACGGAGCAGAGAAGTCGAAACGCAGAATTCAGCAAGGAAGTCCTAATCGGCATCACCAATAAACATAATAAAAATAACTCTATTTTTTGCATCAAGTCGAGAAAATTATACCGGTCAAGTGGTCTTGAAGAACTGACGGTGGAATTGAAAACCAATACACCCGATAGGCTCGTTTAGTCACGTTCGGGATTGGTCTCGTTCGCGTTTCGTATCGTTCGCATTTAGAGGTAAAGCTTAATGTGAATGGTGTGATGTAATGTCTATTGTACAAATAAGTAAACAACGTTATGCTATAAATCGATATCAGCTTTTATTCTGTGAAAACTCATTACAAAGCTCGTCTCAAAGTCAAGAGCTACGCTCTGCTGGAAATATAAGGGGGTGTGCTGAACTGAAAATTATGAAGCAATAACCTATTAAAAGGCAGATAATAGGCCTTTTAATAGGTTATTGCTTCATAATTTTATAATATCATAATATAAGTATTTATTGCAACTCACATTACATTATCGAGATGATACAGAAATATTTTAGTAAACATGTGACGCCCTGCAAGGGCAAAGCAATACCACTAGACTAGAGTGCATTAATATACTATTACAATACTTAATGATATTTAAATTAATTACATTTATAGTTTAGAGGTTACAATAATAATAACACATAGGCAACATATAATATTTGACCTATCCAAGGAATAAGAGAAATGAGTCAATTTTAATATTTTTTAAATTATTTAAATGTTATTAATAATAAATAAAAACATATTTCAATAATTACAATCTATCTACTTGGTACAGTCTTTATATAAAAAAAATCTTTTAAGTCATAGAAGCATTGATTAATCAGGAATATTTTTAATTCCTATTTTTATTTTTATTTTTTATGAATTGTTAATTTTTTTCTATGTCTTTTACATAGTTAGTTATATGGTTATAGATTTTGTTTGTTAAGAAGTGGGGGCTTGAAAAAACTAATTGTAATTTAGTAAAGGGTACTTTTAGTTTATTTAAATATCTATTATTTCTTTTATTGCTGTTCATGGAGGAGTAAAATTCTGGATGTTTTCTTATAAATTTACAGGATTCAGTAATAAAGATGGATACTAGTGTCAATATTTTATGCTCAATAAAGTGAGGTCTGCATGATTCCATTTGGTTTATATTTGTGAGGATTCTTATGCACTTCTTTTGTAGGATAAATAGTTTATTTACGTCAGGAGAGTTTCCCCACAAGATAATTCCATAAGATAGGGCTGAGTGTGCGAAGGCGTAATATGCTGTTAGGGACGTTTTAAAGTCTGTTACACGTTTAAGGTGTTGGAGCGCATAAATAAAAGAAGACATTTTTTTTCTCAATTTTTTGTATGTGACATTACCAGTTCATGTGAGAATCCGGCTCCACCCTCACAAAAGTAGCTAAGTCGACTGTTACAAGTTCTGTGCCTCTATATTTTGATAAGGTATTTTCATTTCACTGCATTTTCTTTCAATGACTGCGATTAAAAGAAAATCCAGTAAAATATTCTTCAATAATTTTATTATTATCTCCTATACTGGGCTGGGAGTGAAAGAATAAAATGCGAAATAAATAAATTATTTAAAAAAATATTGCATGCAATCTCACCAATTAAGGGATAAAATCCGAAATGAGGTCATCCCGCAGAAGACCAAAGTGACGGACATTGTCCGTCAATGTAGCAAGCTGAAGTGGCATTAGGCTGGTCACATCAGTCGTAGAACCGACGAGCGTTGGAGCAGACGGGTTCTCGAATGGAGACCACGTCTCGGTAAACGTAGTGTAGGACCCTGCTAGATGGACCGACGACCTGAGAAAGGTTGCGGGTAATGGCTGGATGATAAAGGCGGGAGATCGTGACTTGAGGCGCACCTTGGGGGAGGCTTACGTCCAGCAGTGGACTGCAATAGGCTGAATGATGATGATGACACCAATTATCTAGCCCACGTTAAGTTTCATGAAGAAGTTGTGTTATGGATGCAAGGGGCGACTTTCACCAACTGCCACAAAATAAGTTTAGAGCTAAACATATTTTCTCATTTTAAATTATGTTTAGCCCTAAGTAAGGTTGGTGAAAGTCGCCTTAGATAACGGATAAACATACATATATACTTTTTGTAAATATTCGTGGGTATATGGGGATAAAAAGTAGCCTTAGTGTTAATCCAGAATAATTATTCTGGATTAACACTAAGGCTACTTTTTATCCCCATCTTTTATGTGCCAAATTTCATCCAAATCGGTTTATTCGTTTTTGCGTGAAAGAGTAACAAACAAATATACTGTTACATAGAAATAAATCAACTTTTACGGATATCAAACGCGCTATATTTCACGAACTAAGTTGTAATTGTCCGTATTTTTAGGTTTTTTTATTTTCCTGACGTTTGCAGCTGCCTCCTGGCACCTTTTCAGCTGCCGTGGTCACGGGATGACTGACATCCCGTCATCCCGTGTCATCCCTGCCACTGTCACCCCGTGACCACGGTAGCTGAAAAGGTGCCGAAACGTAAAAAACCGCCCTAAAAAACCTAAAAATACGGACAATTACAACTTAGTTCGTGAAATATAGCGCATTTGATATCCGTAAAAGTTGTTTTATTTCAATAAACAGTGCGCGCCAAAACATAAGATGTACGTATACTGTTACATACTTTAGCATTTTTAATATTAGAAGGAAGTAGGATTATTCATACGTGCTCCCAATCATTTGCTTATACGATTAATCTCTTAGTGTCAGAAGTGCCCTCCCTCGGATTCATGCAACTTGAGTTGTGTTGACGTCACCCAATACAATGGCGACTAACCTTCGCCTACTTAGGTGCTCGTTCGGATCGCTCGCTTCTCGAATCCACCTGAGCAAGTAGAACAACTCCCTTTGATTAAATTAAAAACATTGAATGCTTGGTGAACTTAGATTCTTTGGCCTTCCCAACAACTTTGTTCAACTCGTGTTTCATCGAATTAAAAGGTAATGAAACTGGGGCTGTATGACTTTAGAGACCTTGACCGTACTAACAAGTTGTTGCTTAATCGTAGTTTTTTTATATATTAAACACACTGAATGCATTGCTGTTCCAGCTTAGATGCCTTGGCCTTCACAACAACTATGTTTAACTCGTTTTCTTCGAATTAAAAGCAATGAAAGTTTGGTTGTATGGGTTTAGATCTTCATATTGTATTAAAACACTTAATGCTTGGCTCTTCGAACTTAGATTCCTTGGTCATCCCAACAACTTTGTTCAACTTAAAATTACATTGAGGTTTCTAAAAAGATTTTTTCTCAAAGTCAACCGTTTGAAAAATTATAATGGCATTTTAGGTAGGTGTAGGTAATTGGTAGTCAAGTGAATACCTAATTTAATATAATAATAATAATAATAATAGAAACTTTATTGCACACGATACAAAAAAAACACATACAGAGAAAATGACAAAAAAGAGGAACACACAATAGGCGGCCTTATTGCTACATAGCAATCTCTTCCAGGCAACCTTGGGTGAGCCGGCCGATTTTTTTGTAATAAAAACACTGAATACTTGGGTGTTTCAACTTAGATATAGGGGTAGATTCCTTGGCCTTCCCAATAACTTTGTTCAACACCTATTCGAACTTAGATTCCTTGGCCTTTCCAACAACTTCGTTCAACTCGGGTTTGAACAAATTAAAAAGAAATGAAACTGGGGCTGTGGTTTAGGTCCCTTGACCGTAGTAAAAAGTTGCCGTTTTATCGTAGTTTTTGTAGCAGTTGTAGGTCGTCTACGAGAGGTAGGAGGTATTTTGCTACGATTTTTCGTAGCATCCTAAATTCAATCAATCAATTTGTATCAAATCAAATCAAATCGTTTTATTGCACTCATGTGATGTAATTATGTACTTATTTTAGGATAATTATGTAATTGGGTTTATACCCGTTTAATTATGCTTAATAATAAATAAATAAATACATAGATGCCGTTTAAAAAAACAGAACCAAACATGACTCCTTTGTGAATGAGACTTTTTAATTTGTATTCATGAGTTCGTGTTTTCCGTAGTAGTTTATCTTATATTAATGATATATCTATAAGTTTATATCTTTATTGGTTTTTTTATATCGTGAGAGAGTGAACCCGGTCATGCCAGGCTCCATATAAAAATGTTCGAATGCCGTTTTGTAATAACTTAGTTACAATATTGTTGAATGCTATCCCTTATATCTCGTTCATATTGCTGTTAGATTTATATGTGAAAGTTTGCTATTTTTTTATTAGCACGGTGGAAGTAGTTGGAGAAAAAGTACCTTAAATATTGATGAAAATTACTTAGGACGCTATACGGAAAAAAAAAAGTTTTTGATGCAAAACTATAGGATGGTTAGAGATGTTACAAATCTGGTAATAACATGTACATTTCTTTATACAATGTACCAGAAACACCATTTTATGACTTTGTCTCGACACTTTTTCTTTTCGATGACCCCCTAAAAATTCGATAAATAAACACTATTAAAAGTAACTTTTTAATTTTGCATTTTAAAATGCTCTTTTTATGTGATAAAGATTCAACAATAACATATAACAGAAAATAAAACAACTTGTCTCATGTCTCATGTAAATGCGAAAGTTTGTAAGGATATTTAGATGTTTGAATGTTTGTTACTCTTTCACGCAAAAAATACTGAACAATTTGGATAAAAGGAAATGGTTAAAAATGGCCTCAAAACCAACAAACATTTGAAATGTACGTTAACTTGTATTAGATTTTAATACAATGTTTGAGTATAATAATTGACAGCGGACACTGCTTAATATTTAATACACTTTATAAAAGAACTTTAATTGAAATGAAACCGCTATCTTATATGACAATTGTCATTTGCATCGGTAGTCAGTTCAGTTACTTATTAATATTAAACATGAAATTATCGGTAATGGCGTCAATTTCAATATCGTGTAATAATTTATTACACAGAAAACATTGATGTTGTGCAAGATTTAAGATTGTTGTGCCTATTTTAGTAATTTTTATCTAAATATTAACTAACTCGCCGCGTGAGGTGAATTTTCGGCGAATGTACGAGGAGATAAAGATGGCGTTTCGACGATGACGCTGGGCGTGACGCGCGAGAGTTCTTCGCTCTGATTGGCCTTTTTAACTTCACGGCGGTTGGTGTTGCGGCGTCATGGCGCGTTTTAATTGGTGGAAATTAATATGGAATTTTATAAAACATAACCTCAAAATCCGATCCTTTTTTTATATAAATGTACTCAGCAGTGTCTGTGAAAAAACTTTGTTATTATGGGCTAGTACGGGCCATCTATTACTAGAAAATTTGGTAAAATAGGGTCTTAGGCTAACAACGTATGGGCGTGGAACATTTTCCTTTGGCAATGTTTTGCGTGAGATAGCCTGGATTAAAACATAGGCTACTTTTTATCCCGATATTCCCACGGGAACGGGAACCATGTGGGTGCAGCAGGCGGCCGCTAGTAAGTTCATATTTTGTAACATAATCCTAACTAATATGTACTGTAAATGTGAAAGTGCGTTTGTTTGTCCTTCCTTCACGCCCTAGCTAAGCAACCAATCGACTTTATTTTGACATAGATTCATTATCTCGATATTCCCACGGGAACGGGACCCACGAGGGTGCAACCACTGGCGGCCGTTTGTTTAGAATATATTGTGGTTTTCTTACACTATATTATATCGTAGCCAGTAAATTTCTATTTCTCAAAAATAATTTACCGAGACCGATCAATAACGCCGATTAATAAATACATCAATGCAGCGCTAAATAAAATATTCACTCAGTAGAGACATTATCAAATCGATTAAATGAATAATAAAACTGGTTTCAGTTCTTACTAGGTCACTTATACAGTAATTATAATAGAACATCTGAATTAAATAATTAATATAATATAGTACATTACTGCAGCGGCCAGCAAAAGAGGTATTGCCTAGTTGTGGCCAAGGCTTGTATAGTACTTTTCACAAATAATGCGCGGAAATTAAAAATACTTTTCGAAATCAGACGAACAACGAACAACAATATTTTTTTCCCGGGTTAAAATGTTCATTTGGTGTTTTTTTTTCTAACTTTCTATTTGCAAGCTAGTTCAAAATTTAAATAAAACCTTTGATAAGTTACCCCCTTGGTTGCCATATTTCGGAGTAAAAGATCGTTCCATTTTTAAATTACACGACAGATATGAGTTTACTATGTAATTTACTTGGCCGCTAAACACGACAGATATGGATTTTCATACAACTTTTGCCGGCCGATGCTCGCATGTACTCGTATGTGACCAGTACAGCAATATCGATTTATCTCGAAGAAGGTTGTCAAAATAATGCTTACATTTCCAAGCATGTTTCAGAAAAATTAGTAATGCCTTTAAAGGAAAATATAATGTGATTTTTTTTGAAGGAAAGTATTAAACGGAAAATTTTGTTAATGTTCTATTATTTGTGATTTAAAAGTTTTCTTTAAAACTATGTTATGTTTTTAAATCACTTCCCTGAAAAAAACTCTACTGGTTTATCGGGATGTTTTTAGATTGTATATCGCACTCCCCGGTAATATTGGGCACCGAAGGGAATATAAAATTTTCGCGCCAAAAAAACCAGACTTTTAACCGCCTCTATGGTCTAGTGGTAACAACCACCGGTATCAGACCCAGGGGTCCCTGGTTCGATTCCCAGTGAGGGGTACATATTGTATTCGGTTTGGTTGGTGGTAGGACTTGTTGTAAGTCCGCCTGACTAGCTACCACCATCTTATCTTAGTCTGACCATAATAACAAACTAAAAGAAAAATATAAAATGTATGGTTTTTTAATTTTTGCATTTTCAATGCAATTTTTTTATGTATGATAAATTTTAAATAGAAAAATATTGGAAAAAATCAACTCGGCCACAAGTGAATTCTCAGATGGGACTTGAACCCACTATTACCGAGACTTAGTCTTACTTACGTCGAGACTTAGTAAGTCTCGGTAGCACAGTGGTTAAAGCATTGGACCGGATTTCCAAAGGTCGTGGGTTCTAGTTCGAGTGGTCATAACAGCGCACAACCACTTATCAACACACTCATTATCATTATTTACTCAAATGAAAATAGGTGATGTATATATCTGGCTCAGTGTTGACTGCCATGTGTGTACTGCACTTCTGTTATCCTCTGTCCTGGTTTTAATAAACTTGACCTACATACGACGATATGATTGTATAATTTATATAAACAACTACAGTCATGTGTGCACTGTTAAGTAGTGGAAATAAGATCGTACGTATGCATTCGTGCGCAACGAACACATTCACGTAAGCATCAAGAATATCCCCCTATAGCATTGTCGCTAACAAAATATCTTACTTTTGAACTCGACTTAAACAACTGAACCAACTTAACTATATCTTGAGTAATTTATAAAAATATCAATAAGGGATGGCTATGAGTTGGTGAGCTAAATTGGTTTTGTCATTTTTTTTCTAATTCTAATACTTATATTTAATCGTAATTTTGAAAATCATGTCATAGCTAAAAGCAATAGAAATACCGTTCAGCCAGTCATTTGTCAATCGATGTTTATAATTTTCACCGAACAAGGAACCGAGCTTGCGCGAAATTACAAACGTAATTGGTACTTTGGCTTATTCATCTGCGCTTATATTACCACTATAAATCACAAAAATAGTTCACATCTATGACGGCATGTACAGTCGGGGAACTTCCCGGTTGACCAGTAGAGTTTTTTTAGGAAGCTTTATTAAAAAAAATAACAGATATACAGAAAACGTTTATATCTCAAATAATAATACATTAATAGGTCCATTTGAACAATTAATTATTTCTTTAACCTTAGTACTTTCCGAGAAAACCAAAAAAACTCTACCGGTCAACCGGGAAGTTCCTCAATTGTACAATCAACAGCAGCTACGGCTTTACGAGCGCCCTTACGTCGCTCGTAATAGCGGCGGTTTTCGTAGTGCGTAGTGAAGCCGTAGCTGACTTTGACTGTACAAATAATGCAGCTATAAATTTTTGAAAAGAAAATAAGTCATAAGTAATACGATGCATCATGGTCCGTGGAACACCGGTGTTATCAGCAATGTGTCGAGAAGCGTCGCAGGGCAAGGACAAACCTCCCCCGCCCCAGCCCGGTGCATGAATGCGATCCGCTCCGACCTATATACCGAGTGATCTTGACACGGATGCCCCAGTTTACCCGGTCTACCCATCGCGTGTTCGACATTCATCATTGCCTGCCTAACGTCAACGCAGTTACTAATGCTTTAAAGGAAACGAGCAACGCACTAAGCGAAACGGTTACGGTTTATACTAATAAGACCTCAACATCAAAAGAAATTGCAATTGAATTTAAAAAGAAAATAACCAGCCTCCTTTCTTATTATACCTTCCCTTCGAGAATACTCCAACCTTCGGCTAGTAATCATGGGTAATTTCTTTCAAGGCATTCGTGAATCGATTCCAGTCATCAATTTAACCTCTTTGATCGAGTGATATTTGCTATTCTCTATAAACTTTGATTAGCTTTTCACCGTCTGTAATATGTATGATTTGAAAAGAAAATTAGATGAAAACAAGTATTGCGTAACCTTTTGTACCTTCCCGTTTTCGCCGGAAATTCTTTAGGCTCATAACGACAGTATGACAGTAAATGATGTAATTATGACGGTTATACGATGCATTAAGAAAAATCTCATCCTTCTCGTTGTTATCAAGTCAGCGTCATATATCATTTATAAGGAGACAGGAGTTATAATATCGGATCAACCAAACTGGTCAAATTACGCCTACGTAGAACAATCAAAATGTGAACAAAAAATTGTAACGTTATTATGATAACTGAAACGTAGGTTCTAGAATGTTCAGATGACGCTCAATGAAATGTTTTGTCTCTGGTTTACACACGCGCAACGCAACAGTTGCGACACGAGCCACACAAATACCCGTAGGTGCGAGCGATCGGCGATGCGCGTCCCCCTGACCCAGTTTCCGATGAACTTGGCCCATATTCCGGACCCCAGACCGATCACGCTGTAAAGTCCACCAATTAAATCATATCGCTATAAAGTTAAAACCGTTTTACGCCACTCTAATGACGTATCGTACAAGTACGCAACAAAAAAATTGGGTGAAATTCCTAAAAGTTACTAAAACTCAGTCCTAGGTTAGGTCCGTGAAGCACTAATTAAAATGCTAGCATCAAACGTTTCATCACCGTTTGGTAAGTATCACCCACTTTGGGCCTATTATAAAGTAAATTGGCTCATTTTTATAACCAATTATAAAAACAATCAGTTTCTTGAAGGTTATTAGACAATAGTAAAAATAAATAGTTGAGATTAAGTAGAGTCTATTTAATCATTCTCTTCATGGTATTTAATAAGACATGGTATAAACCTTGACACAGTATCGTCGGACTCAGAATCAGAATGCAAGGGAAGTACTCTAAGGAAATTCTAGTTTACAATGGAAAAGCGAGATAACAAACAAACCTTGCTTTGCCTCTATTGTGCCAGGACCTTGGCGGCTGCTAGATGCTAGTGTACAACTAAATTAACTTTAATAGTAGATTATGCACTAAGGGGATAAAGCAGTGTCTTATGTCACGGGCAGCATATTGAATTCTGAGTGGAATGAAGGGCGAAGGATTCAAGTCTGCCCAAGGCTAAGAAGACACTTTTATCCCCGTGAAGCATACTCCACTTTAAACACCTACTGTGCCTACTGTGACGTTAAATAAAAAAGAAATTATAAATTATAAAACCAATAAATAACAACAATTCGCCGAAAAAAATATCGAAAGGATTGAAAATCACCGATTTTTTTTTACTTAGTTCCGTAGGCAATGCAATGATAATTTTCATTATATCTGTGTGTGACCAAGAGTCTAGACTACACATATTCACAATTTGATGATTTGCCATGTTTTACTAATAAGTAAGACAAAAGACACGATAAAGCACGGAAATGAAAGAGATAGCTATTACATTATATTTGAATGTGTGCACATTATCACATCATTACAATTTCAAATGTTTTCTTGGGACCCCGATGCATATAGCCATGTTTATATTTTTCATATGAGTAAAATCTCTTTAAGTGTTAATTTTATAGTTAATAACTCCTAGTTATGTCTTAAACAGAACTGCTTTTTTCGAAATTAGTTTTGATAGAAGTTTTTGTTGATATTTTGGCGTTCCAAATTGAAATGTTATCATAATTACCCAAGAGAAGTTCTATACAACATTAACTCTGGGCATTAAAAGCTTACTTTCAAGTTGAGAATATTTGATATTTAACGTGCTACAGATGCAGGTGGTGTATAAATTATTGTATACACCACCTGCATCTGTAGCACGTATTAAATATCAAGTATTCACATTGCCATCGCTTCATTCGGCATTCTTACCATAATCATAACATCTTAATTCCCTCACGAATCCTTCATTTCGCTATGGATTCAATATGCTGCCCGTGGCATAAGACACTTCTTTATCCCCTTAGTGTATAATCTACTATTATTTGATATATTTTTCAGTCGTGGGATATACCCGTACATATAATTTATTGAAGCTTAAATATTTTTTCCTTCGCTTCTAAAAAGTGTCCGTCATCGAACGGTCTACTTATTGTTTATTATAGCGAAATTAAAGATCCTGCAGGGCTACCGCGTAACTTTATGGATATGAACATCATACGTTTTGCGGAACTTTAAGTCAATATTGTAAAAAAAATTGCCGCTATCAGATCCCCGTTTAGTGACGTCAGGTTTAACAATAGCTAGATAGCAACGTTCAACAAAACAAAGCAGCAAAAATCTATCAAAATAAGGAATTTAAATGACAGATGAAGCCCATATCCATATTTTTTAGCCGGTAGCCCCCCTGGATCTAGTTTCATATGGCATAGTAACAGCTTGTTTTGGCCACCATAGTAAGTTGACGCAAGATGATTGATAAGATTTTTTTTATCTGTGGAAGTTTGTAATTAGCTTTTAAGTGCTTGCTTATTTACCTAATTTGTAAATACTGCTGTAAACTTCCCAAAGAAAATAAAACAAAAATAAGATAAACCTAATTACTGAAAGCCAGTATAAATAAGTCTTACCATGCAGTTTTCTGAAATAAACAGCAGAAAAACAGCGAACTTCAAAAAGGGGTATGGGTAAAGTTGGGGTCATTTTAAAATTTCTATTAAAAATGAAAAATGACGGCCACTTACGGAAATAGTAAATTTAGAAAAGAACATATTAAAAGACACAAATCTCGTAATGGAACATATAGCTAATACTATATCGGAACCGAGATTTTAGACGTTAATCGACTTACTATAGTAAATTGAGGTAAAATATAACCAAAAAACTACGGCAAAGTTAATCACTCTTGATTATGATACTTAAAAAAGTAATAAAAAAATTTAGTGGTCGCTGAAAAATAATTGACGCCACTAGTCCATACAAAATTCCCCAACCCTTTAGGCTGGGAATACACGTCAGATTTTTCTATCCGATAGTCGGATCCAATAGTCTGACCAGATAATCGGAAGGCGCTCGTGCCATACATTTGTTTGTATACGCAATACACATCCGATCAGATAGTCGGATCGGGTGTCCAAGTCGGAAAGAACGCTACGTGTTTACGATTTTATTGTCTTATCCAATTGTCTGAAGGCTGCTGTACGCATACTTCTGTATAGAGACGAAATAGACGTCCGATTCTCCTTCCGATTTGCCAGTTGACACTCTAGCGCATATTATTTTACTCTTCGGACTGAGTTTAGAAAAAGTCGGATGCAAAAATCGGACGTGTATTGAGTGAATCCGATCAGATTGCGATTGTCAGACAATCGTAAGAAAAATGGGACGTCTATTGCCTGCTTTATTTTATTATTCAAATAATCAATTGCGGGGAAAATAGGTTTACCTGTAATCAGGAATACTTCTTTTCATTTTTTAGCAAAACAAAGAAGCAACGATTTAGAGCGGACAGTCTATTACATTCGGAAGAATTTCCTGCAATTATATTATATTTTTGTCTTGCACTTATAAAATAGTGGTAGATTAGGTCGAAATTGTTACACTAATTTTCGACATATTTTACTATTTTAAGAACTCGATCTCGGCAGCACAGTCATGTTTCCGAATAAAACATGTTGTGTGTGACAACTATGAGGAAAATGCCGATACTGTTCTGCAAAAAGTAAATTGTGTCGAGGCCAGCGCGTTCTTGAAAACGGATCGATGCCATAAGGGTCTGTTCTTCAGTGTTGCTTTACCTGTTCTCTGCCTTAGGCCAGTTCTAAGTTAAGACGTGATTTAATGTTGCCTCGATGGTAAATGGCCGCATCTACGATTCTCAGTTCTAGACGAATCCTGGTAATTTTCTAACGTCATCAAATTGAGTTTATTTTGTTACTTATTTAAGTCAGGAACAATATTTACAGTTACCTTTTTTACTGAGTAATATATGTATAGCAGGCTGTAACCTATTAAAATTAAACTTATACCAATATCCATATTTTCGTGGGCGTTAACTTGACTTCCTGATGATTAAAGATCAAATTACTTTTTGGTGATATACTACACTACACTAAAGCGGACTTGGAATTCAATATGTATGTATGTTATAAGTAAATCTGTGGTAAAGCTTCCCGCAATTAGTTGTGTGAAGGCCGTCGAATGATCCTCGTCCTCGGAGAGACCAATATAGGAGTCCCTCAGGCTCGGGCCAATTGATGGGCGAGTTAGCAACAAATTGTTCTGTAATAAACTCAGAGAAGCTCGGGGGCGCAGTGCCTGCAATTGTAGCGGTTAAGCAACTACGTCAATGGTCGATCACTAGATCGGTGACCAAAAAATTATTATCTCGAGCTCCGCCGTGCTTAGAAAGGCACGTAAAAGAATAAAAATGGCACCTATCTCTTTGCCATTCAACGGCCTCCAAATTTTGACACGAAAGTTTTAGGTAATTAATCTCCAAATCTTCGTAGATTTCCAAACTCCAAACTTTCGTAAGTTTGGAGTTTCTTACATCTAGTTGAAATAGGGATAAAACAATTTTATTCAAAGCATGGGACGTACCTACATACATAAATGTACCACGGTTGAAAGAAACGACCAATTGCACAAATGCTTATAAGTATAACGTACTATTTAGTATTCTGTGGTATAACCTTGTTAAGCGATCATTACTTATATCGATTAGTGACCGTATTAATGGACAAAAAAATAGTGCAATGCGAAGTATCGTGACGTGTTGATCAAAACTAATTTTCTATTTTATCAACTATGTAGTTTAAGGATGATGATGTGAAATTAGTATTTCAGAAAATTTAATTAGAGAAAGTAACTACTATTGTATGTACTTTCAATTAACCTTTCTGTAGCATGTACATTCGCTATTTACGTTAAGAGCTACTCTTTGAAAAATTATAAAAAAAAAATATAACTATTTGTGTTAATGTTTAAAATCGGAACATAAATAGGATTTTATGTTCAGTAACGGTTCATAATAAAACGACTGTTTTCATACCTTATCTCAATTTATTTTTAATCATAAGAAGGTAATTTAAATTCCAAAATGTTGTTCAATGGTTATGATGTCATGCTTAAATATCTAACGATTTAATCAACTGTTCTGTCCACCGAAGTTAAGCCACTTACTTTTTACTGACTAGTTATTAATTTGTTTAGGTATAAAATTGCTAAATAAATATCTGGCAAGGTTATAATAAATAACTATGTAGATTTTTCCTTTCATCTCTGCGCAACACATCAGACCTTGACACCAAAACGTTCCGTCAAGTAGAAATTGCAAGTATTTTGAAGCTGTATTTTGTCTATTTTAATTCATTCATAATAGTTACGGTAACGTAATTACAATTTTGTCATTGTATAAGTACTTTATTGTCTGTGAATGAGCAGTCCGAAAGTATTTTAGTTTAATTAAAATTGTTTTGAAAATTGCAACCAAATTTTTTATTTTGTTTAATTTTTATTTGTTATGGTCGGGATAGTTTCGGTATCACATTCGGAATTTGCGGCGGACGAAAAAAATTTAGGCAAATTTTAGACAATAGTGCATCTACATTTTATCGGGTGCGCTACTCTGGTGTGTCACGCTGCATCTAGTGGTCGGTAGTTATACGTAGGACGCATCGCGGCGACCTCGACGAACCAAAAGCAGTACCACGGTCACTAGGCAACTGTGTCACTAGGGCAGTAGGTCGCGCGTCAGACGCGGCCGTGCCCGCCCCGCTCCTCGTCACACCCAAGGTCCTGTGAGAGTGCACTTCACTAATATCACACTAATTTACGAACCTGCCCTACGTTTACTTCATTAATTATGCACAATACAATTTTCTAACCGCTATCAACCAGTGAGCACTTATATACCCTTGGAGTATTGATTTTGCATTTACCTACAAATCATTTTTTATTAACTAGAAAACGCTAGCTTTAGTTTGTCGCATGCATCGTCAAAAATAGTTCTAATTTTCTAGTATTAAGTTGAGATAAAGTAACAAGAACAATTACTGTAGGTACGCCTACCAGTACAAACTTATATGTATTGTACTTATTACATAATAATGGACCAATTTTTAGATGCTCAGGTAAAAAATATTCCTCCGATAATGTATTCACCTGTCTATACGAACAAATTGACAATTAATTATCATTCATATCTCTTTTAGTTGTGATTATAATTTGTTTTGTTACTTAATTGGTTCAGGGGGTAAGAATTAAATTGTCTTATACACATCCGAGGATTGCGCTGTCATCTTTCAATTTGGTTTTTCGTGTGAATAAAAAAGGTACAATGTAGTAGTAGCCAATGAGCTTAAAAACTCCTCGATATCGACAATGTAAAGCACTGTCGCAGATAAACTAAATGTTAGCTGTACACTACGAGAGTGTAACTATTAGGATTACAGAAAATAACAAAATATGTGCGCTGGAGCAAGATTAGAATATCAGAGGTCGTGCTCCAGTTTGACAGCAGACAAATTGATATTACGTAAACAGCTATCATGATTTGTAGACGCTGAGGCTGCATTAAATACCTTTATATTTCAATCATACAAGTTTGTAGTTTTCTTTTTACATTCAGTATTTTATTAAGTACTAGCAGTTGTAAGGGCATTAAAGGATTTTTCGAAAAATAGATTTCTCTCTAAACTTAACTCTATTTTTTCAAAGCTAATTTTCTATAAAAATTAACCTGCTTACAATTAACCTACTTTTTTACGCTACTTACTCACACGGATGAAGGTTTAAAGTAATTTATGTAATTCGTCATTATATATTCACTGGTGTCCAGAGAACAATGCAAATATCGAATGTGCCTCAAAACCCCGGCCCTGAGAGGTTAAAGCAACCTAAGCTCTATCTCCAACGGTTACCGTACAAAATAAGAATAAGTAAGCTACTTGTTATAGCAAAACGCGCTACTGCAGGAATACAGGAATGCAATAATGTATGTACGACTGCTGAGTACAATTAAAGTAATTTGTAATTTTCCAGTGCTAGATATCTTTTGAAATGCCAACGCTTCCTTTATATCCTTTCTACAGGCTAAAATTATTTACTACGCCTCTCATAATAACAGTCAGCCATTTTAGTATTTATTAATTTATTATGAGGTCTATAAAACTGAATAAATGCTAATGTTGGTAGTCGGTACGTATACCTACAGTGGAAAACAAATTTTTTAGAAGTATAAATTTGAAATGTTTCTATTAGGAAAGAACTTTTCAGACTTTAACCGCCTCTGTGGTCTAGTGGTACAACCACCGGTATCAGACCCAGGGGTCCCGGGTTCAATTCCCAGCGGGGGTACATATTGTGTTGGTTTGTACAACGGTTTGGTTGGTGGTTGGACTTGTTCTAAGTCCGTCTGGCTAGCTACCACCATCTTATCTAAGTCTTGACGCCATAACAACAATGTTTCCAGCATTGTTGTGTTCCGGCAGTTAGAGATAAGATAGCCAGTTCCTCAGTGATTAGATTAAGGATTCCGGGAGAGGCTCGCTTCCCCATCTTCAGCCTTATCAATACTTAACACCAGGTATGATGAAGGCTAAGAGCGTCCCCGTCGTTCATAAAAAAAAAAAAGATTGTAAGAGTTTCTTTTTGTACTACCAACCAATTTAAGATTCCTTAAGAGGGACACAGGATAGGTATTTTTTATGGCGTTTTTAAGTTATCAATCGGTCACGGGATGCTCGATTAGGCCGATTTCCGTTATAGAAAGGTTATAGACTATAGGCTAGGGGCGGATCGCTAGTTTCAAATCATGATCATCATTTCATCATTAGCTGTTATAATATCGCCACAACTTACCTTGCGGATAGATAGGAGTACGGGCCATGCTTGACGCTCGAAATCGCATTTTTTGGTCACCCATCCCGTGATTGCAAAAGTTGCTTGAAACCTCCACCACAACACCGAGCGCGCGAAATTTGCGCCACCGAGATCCCTTAAGTTTTAAATATTTCATTTCTATTTTATCATGCGTTTAATGTTTAATGCCTAAATGTTCTGAAAGGCGGTCTTGCATTACCATTAAATATTAGCATATTCTGTTATACGCTGGCGTTTAAGCTGTTTAGGCTGGCCCAGATGCTTTATGTAATGTAATAATTATACAACCTTACTGCGTAATGATTGGAGCACAACTCTTTCGATACCAATATAGGATAACTCACGGATAGGTGCCGCACTTTTTGAAATTGTGTCACAGTTTACAAGTCGTGTGCAAAATCAAGTAGGTAACTGCTTATGCATACATCAAGTGTGATCCTTCATCTTTAAGTTCATGTAACACATATTTGATTATTATAGTTAGCGTTTGAGTTACGATGTTTTCCGCAGACCTCTAATATTTAAGGAATATTTGCTGCACCCCGAATTGTCGCCTGACCGTCCAATCGGGCGGAGGAATAGTTGCGTCTCCTTAAAATTTCAATTTACCACTACATAAAAGTACTTTTAAAAGGAAATGAAATACATTAAACAACATTATTAAATTTATAATTAGTCGTTGACTCAAGTTCACTCCGCAGAGGATATACGCCGCGGTACGAAAACCTATGTTTTTACTGATATTCGTGTCATTTTGTACAAATTTAAAGAAAATCTAACATTTTTAAAACCAACTTATATTCTAAATTTGGCTGCGCCAATAAAAGTCATCATGAACATCAAAACATCCAAGGATTAAAAATATTCCATGAAGCGTCAATCCTTAAAATTTTAGTTGTTTTTACGAATATCGTGAGAATAGATGCCTCTTTGAATTTGTGTTCAGAGTATTTTAAACTTTCCGTATAAACGCCACTTCAAACTCTTTATTCCACTAACCTATATTCCGTGATTGGACACCAGACTTTCTTTTATATTTTAGAGTTATTATGGTACTGAAACGAAAGAAAGATTATTAGTATTAGTATAAATTATTAGTATGCGTTAGTAAGGAATAGACGCTTCTAAGAGCATCTATCCCGAACGAGGCAACTATCGTATAGCATAGACGCCTTGTGTTATAAATATATAACATAATTCAATAATAAAATAAAAACATGTTTTAATCAATAATTAGATACCTTACCTAACGACCAACAAATAACAAAACAATCCATTCACCATGACAAAAGTCAGGGGCCTTTAAATTAACTCCGAAATAATTTTAGTTCCTTTTTTTTATGAATGACGGGGAGACTCTTATCCTTCGTCATACATGATGTTAAGTATTGATAAGGCTGAATATGGAAGCGAGCCTCTCCCGGAATCCTCAACCACTGAGGAACTGGCTATCTTATCTTGAACTGCCGGGACACAACAATGCTGAAAATATTGTTGTTATGGCGTCAGGCTTAGATAAGATGGTGGTAGCTAGCCAGGCGGGCTTACAACAAGTCCTACCACCAACCAAACCGAATACAATATGTACCCCCGCTGGGAATCGAACCCGGGACACCTGGGTCTGATACCGGTGGTTGTACCACTAGACCACAGAGGCGGTTAAGAGGCGGCCCTTTTTCGCGCGCCAAAATTTCTAATTGCTGATTGTGAGATACACAAGTACTGCACAGCGCCTGTCGGTATGCGAAGCGGGCTATCTATGACAGGGCATTTCAAACTTGAGGTCATTACCCTTATAGGAGTTTTTGAAATCGCGACATGTATCCAACTGCGCTACCTGTCCATGGCTTACCCTAGCTTCTAAGATCTTATCAAGTCATTAAAATACGTAGTACAGTAATTTATTACAACTTTTTAAAATTTTCGCCTCTGTGGTTTGGTGGTAACCACCACCGGTATCAGACCCAGGGGTGCCGGATTCAATTCCCAGTGGGAGGTACATATTGTATTCGGTATCATATTCTTTTTGATTGGTGGTAGGACTTGTTGGGAGTCCGCCTGTCTAGATGCCACCATCTCTTCTAAGTCTGACGCCATAACAACAATGTTTTCAGCATTGTTGTGTTCCGGCAGTTCGAGATAAGATAGCCAGTTCCTCAGTGGCTGAGGATTCCGTGAAAGGCTCACTTCTATCTTCAGCCTTATCAATACTTAACATCAGGTATGGTGAAGGCTAAGAGTCTCCCCGTCATTCATAAAAAAAAACGCCACTGAGCCCGGTCCTCAGCTCTTGGCATCCAGTTTCTACCTGCCATCTTTCGCTGGTCGTCACTCCAGCTGGTTGCAGCGCGTCCTACGCTGCGTTTGTCTCAACGGCTGTATGTACTATGTAAATAATAATTAACCGAAGTAGCCACAACCGGAGCTAGATTCGCCACACACTGACAGACACACGGGTCATCTGCCCTATTACCCATGCATTTTGGTGCCTGAACACTTTTATACGTGTTTAGTAGTACCTATTGCAATTTGCACCATTAAGAAAGTTCGTAAAGACAGTTGAATAAAGACAGTTCATCAGTGGTTGAATATGCCGGGAGATCATGAAATGTCTAATAAACCGCTTCTGTTTAGGAAATGCGAGCTTCTCTTTCTCCTTTTTTTCTTTCTTAAATATTAGCAAACATAATAAATCATTATGATTTTTTGTTTTTTTTCCCTTTTTGCAATGCTATAAGTGAATTCAAGCATTTATTAAGCACAAGTGAATTCACTTGTGGCCGAGTTAATTTTTTCCAATATTGTTCTATTTAAAATTTATCATAAACATAATAAATCGTGCCTAATATTTACTACACCTACATAGTTTTAAAGCTGTGTAACTTGTTAGAGATATATAATTTAGCATTGCTTTGATTCTTTTGTACTACTACCCGTGGAATTATTCTCGTCATATTTTTTTTTCTCGAAATTATTCAATGATGATCAAGATTCTGGTAGTAGGTAGGTACTTCAAGAGATACGTCCTGAGAAATTAGATATTATTTGTATCACACGTAGCTCCTAAGTAGTTATTAATTTATTAACGATTTTAAATTTTATTGAAACTTCGCAAACAGACAAAAAGAGTAGGCCCTTAGGTTTTCCAACCCTGATAGATGATTTAAAGGTTTTTGGTCAACTCCTTCGAATATTCGTTTTGAATCCGTACAGACATCAAAACAATTATTACGACGTGTAGATGAATAAATGAACACTGCACATTCATAATTCCTTTGCGCAAATGATCTCATTTTGATCATTACTCTCGATAATACCAAAGTTTAATTATAATTTTACGATTGTTATTTCCGCAACCAAATCGTCAGAAAGGAAAATCATGTAGTCGCTATAAATCTTTTTTAATATCGAGTTTAGCTTTTAAGTACTTGTCTAGTACTCAAATATTGTAATAGATGTTAGTTAGTATAGTAATAGACCATATGATAGCTCAATCATGGGCGAATCAAAGTGCGTTGCATCGACCGTTTAAGAGTAAATCAATCAACCTAGTTTAGTGATGTGCAATGGAATAGACCGTGCAGAACCTATACATTAAAATATGTATACACACACAAATCAAATTGACATCAAAACCCATAGTTCAGATTGTTTGAGGCGTTACAAGTAACACAAAATTATTGTGCTATTGACGATAAGTATCTACATCTTGATTGAAAAATAATTCGGCATAAATAGCCTTTGCACTGTTTTCTACTCTTCAAAATATTATATGCTTATAATCACTAGGTTTCCAATTCCAAACCAATTTCCATCGGCATCCCTTCTAGAAATTTCATCTCACTCGATGCACAATACAATAGTAAAGAGAATTTGTGGATACATTTTTGGTTCGGGTATGTTTGTTACGAAAACTATGTTTTAATCCTTACTAATATTATAATTGCGAAAGATGGTTTGTTTGACCTTAACTAAACAACCTGGCATAATAGAGTTAGTTATAAAAACTTTTTTATAAAAAAATGAAAACTTTTTATAATTTTGATATAAAAAGTTTTTATTTCACAATTTTTAAAGGTAGAAGAGGTCCCGTGCCTACGCTGATAACCTTATGACAACTCCTCATCACCTTTTACAAAATGCTGCTTTTCCCGGTGCAGGGACGTTACTTATTGAGGAGTTCTCCTGATACTTCATCATCAGTTCCACTTCACCAAATGGTGCATTCCGGAAACATTTGCATAAGTTACTATAGAAAACACCGAAATCGCTATAGAAGTGCCTATAATATTTGAAGAGTTCCCTGGATTTCTCCAGGATCCCATCATCAGATCCTGACATGATGACAATGGGACTACATGTGAAGTATACCCTTTCGAACAAAAAAAGAATCACTCAAATCGGTCCAGCCGTCTTCGAGTAATCGAGTAACATACAGAAAAAAAAAAAGTTTCCGGCGAATTGAGAACCTCCTCCTTTTTTTTGAAGTCGGTTAAAAAGGACCGAGAGAACATAGACTTTTATTCCGATATCCCTACGGGAATGGAATCCACGCGGGTGAAACCGCGGGCGGACGCTAGTAGTTATATAAAAAACAAGTAATACCAAATAAATACTGATTATTTATTTGGTATTAAAATTTATCTTTCCAATTTAACTCGGGATCAAGTCAAACCCGAAAACGAAAGTGAAATGGTGACCTTCCGAAAAAAAAATCCTGCCCGAATCTCGCATCAAAGATGGCGGCGTCGGCGTCTCGGCGGTGCAGCGTCAGGCGTGGGCTGCACGTTTCTTTTCCATTTCGAAGGTTGCGTCGGTTGTGCAATAGTTGACTCGACTGCATCGCGTTCACTACCAGAATATCAAAAGAACAAAGGGTTTAACTTACGCACGTATCGAGGGGAAAAAAAAGTTCCTAACTCACGCACCTACTTGTAACGAGTCCAAAGAATATTCGCATCAAACAGAAGGGACTATGCATCACATAATAAAAAAAATATTTAGTGCTGTATTATCTCTTTTACCTAAAAGTACAATTTAGTTTCTACTTCTTGCAAAACGCACTTATATTTTGTCTTGAATTATCTGCTTTATCTATAAATCTGCATGCTTGATAAAATTACCCGCTCAACACTCTGCATAGCTATTAAGCAAAAAGGGGCCTACATTTTCATCTAGATTACTACATTTAATTAGTTCGGCTGGTGTCGCTTGGAAAAATATAAATTGTATCCTAGATTTTAATGAGAACTAAATATTGCTTATTTTCTGTCAATAACATGAATATGAAGGCTCTTTTCTAAAAGTATTTTCGCCAATTGAAAAAAATAAGTAGCTAATAAATATTTTATTTATTTCTAAAAACTACATAAAACTGATATCTATAATGATGCAGTAGAACTGCAGATCTTCTTATATTTACAGTTTAATATTCAGTCTGCGCGTACGACTGTTGCCCTTTGGCGAAATTGAATTTCAATTTATCTTGGTAAGTAGGTCGCGCCGCACGCGCATGGCGCAATGCGCCTACCAATGAGTGTTTCGCGCAGACGTCGTCGTTGTTTAACATGAAACATCCTTTGTTTCGCTCATATAAATAAATCTTGAAAGCAAGAAAATATTCATTTTCAGACGCAATATGTAGGTACCTACTTGTTAAGTACAATACTTAGAAAATACTCAATTTCCATTTTTTAGATTGTATACGCAAATTTATTGCGTAATTTCTTTCCCTTTTTAGGGTTTCGTAGCCTAATGGCAAAAAACAAAACCCCTAAAGATTCATCATGTCCGATGTATGTTCACAGCTACTTTATTCCAAAACTATAAGGATTACACAGTTGAAACTTGGTAGATAGATGTATTCTGTAAACCGCTTTACGGTTTTCATTCAAAAATTATATATATATATATATATATATATATATATATATTAAGGGGGGCTCCCCATACATGGAACTGAAACTGTTTTTTTTCTTCAAACCTATTCGTGTAGGGTATCTATAACTAGGTCTTTAAAAATTACTTTGAGATTTCTAAAACTATTTTTTTTCAAAGTCAACCGTTTGAAAGATGTACACTTCCAAAGTGGCAAAATGTGTCCGTCCCCCCCCCCCTCTAACTTTTAAAATAAGAGAGTGGAAAATTTTAAAAATATATATGCTGTAGATCTTAATAAAAACATTCAACGAAAATTAGTGTGAACGAAATATAGTTGGCAGTTTTAGAAATATAGCACATTTTCGAAAGTGAAATGTTTTTTTTTTTATCAAACCTATACGTGTGGGTTATCTATAGATAGATCTTTAAAAATTACATTAAGGTTGTTAAATCAGTTCTTCTCAAAGTCAAACGTTTGAAAGATATACACTTCCAAAGTGGTAAAATGTCACAGCCACTTTATTCCAAAACTATGAGGATTACACAGTTGAAACTTGGTAGGTAGATGTATTCTATAAACCACTTTACGGTTTTTAGACAAAAATAAAAAAAATATATATATATTTAGGGGGGCTCCCCATACATGGAACTTGACTCGACTCGCACTTGGCCGATTTTTTTAAATTACAGTGTAGCCTACCTATCTTAAAAAGATCGATCTCTTTAGTAAAAAGATAATCACTTGTGAGCCGATTCGATTCTTTCTAGTATTTTTTTTATAAAAATCTTGCAAACTTATAAAAATATTAAATTTAACAGATCTTGCTTGATTGTTTATATTTCTAGCAGTAGAATTGTAAAGTACAATACTTAGAAAACCCCAATTTCCATTTATTAGATTGTATACGCAAATTTATTGCGTAATTTATTTCCCTTATTTTTTAATTACAGTGATGGAGGTAAATGTATTAGTAAAATGATAGTTATCCCATCTGAGAATCACTTGTGAGCCGATTCGATTCTTTAAAGTATATATATTTTTTTAATCTTACAAACTCATAAAATTTAACAGATCTTGCTTGATTGTTGTTGATATTTCTAGCAGTAGAATTTGAGCACCTATTAAGTATAAACTAAGTAGAGTTATCAACACCATTTTGAGTGCAGCGATTGCCCAATAGTAGGTATAATATGACTTTGTGTGGTTGAGTAACGGAACAGCACCGAACACGTCTGATGTATTCATTTTGAATTTGTAATATTAATAAATTTAATGTACTTAATTCCTTAGTAAAATATGAAATGTGGCAGGAACAATTTTGTAACATTTATGTAGTAGGAGTAGATAGCGAAATTCTAGAACAAGAAATAAGACATGGGTTCTTAAGTTTCTATGATACTATATAAACACACTATTATATTATTTTTAATTAATAACACCCAGACACGGAACAAACGTAAATGTCGCAACATAAAATTCGTAAAATCACACACACATTTTTCCACTTTGGAAGTGTATAACTTTCAAATGGTTGACTTTGAGAAAAAATCGTTTTAGAAACCTCAATGCAATTTTTAAAGACCTATCTGTAGATATACTACCTATACCTATCTATAGGGTTTGATGAAAAAAATAAATTCAGTGTCAGTTCCATGTATGGGGAGCCCCTTTAATTCATATATTTTTTTATTTTTGTGTAAAAACCGTAAAGCGGTTTACAGAATACATCTACCTACCAAGTTTCAACTGAGTAATCCTCATAGTTTTGGAATAAAAAGGGTGTGACATACATCGGTTTGGCCGTATCTATAAGGGTTTCGTTTTTTGCCTTTAGACTACGAAGCCCAAAAAGCAACTAGTCTCATGCCGCCCTGACGGGATTCTTGTTTAATATTTACCTACAATCTTTTTCACAAACTTTGCATAGTTTGGAGAAAACACATTGACAAAAAAAAAGTTAATATTATTTCAGTATTATTTATTCAACCCCTCAATTCAACTGTTGGTGTTTCACTCTAGTTCTTTCCGTAATAAGAAAGAAAGAAAGAAAGAAAAACTATTTATTGGCACACAAACAAAATAATGATAACATAAATAAAAAAGAATAAGAGTAAAAAAAAAGAAAAAGTGCGCGGCCAACTAGGCCCCATCTTCAGCAATGTCACAGTGACATACGTAGCATGCCACTGAGACGCTGGTATTCTGGTTTTGTTATTTTGTTGTCATAGGCTCCCTATTTGGTGACAACAAAATAACAAAACAAAATAACTAACAAACAAAAATTAAACACTGCAATACAACAAAATATAAATTATAAAAACAAAAAATAAAACTATTTATAACAAAAAGAAAATGCATATTGGAAAGGCTGCACAGTCCCGGGTCCCTTTGCCTTGCCAAAATTACAAAAAAAGAAGTTATTGGAGTCTAGTTTTAGTTTGTCTGTGCTAACTTCAATGCGGTGCCATGACATGATATATAAAAAAAAACAAAAGGATATAAACAGCAGAGAAGGAAAAAAAAAAGTAATAACACGTATTGTAAGACTCCATTTTAACTCAATCTACCGTACAATTTCTATATGATTATTTAATAAAAACTGGATACTGGTGGAATCCAAATGGGCACCGCCATTATTATAAACAAGAAGAAAAAGAATGCAACTGTCAAAAGTGATGTGAAGTCGACTGTACCAAACTCACAGATGTATGAAATCACACCGTCTGACTGCCAAACCGACAGGCTTCCGAGAAAATCACCGCCTTCCGTTATTTCCTTACCGATCGTTTCTACAAGGACCTTGTGCTAATTTTTATAGCAGCAAACAGATTACTTTGCTTGTCAATATCTTTTTTGGTAAAAATACTAGTAGTCGGTATAATTTTTTTTTTGGTATTTCGAAAGACTTAATTTGCCGGAATCCAAAAATATGTGTTTTTAGGCATTTCAAAGAGACTTTATCTGCTAGTACCTAAGTATCCAAAAGTTTTAGTAAGTATTTCAACACGACATTATTTCTTAGTTCCCAAAATTGGGCCGGATTCCCAAGGATGCGGGCTCGAGTCCCGTCAGAGTGTAATACATAAGTTCGAAACACGCTATCTCGATGCACGTTAGCGCGATATATCGCGACAAACCAAATCTCGATGCTCTAAATCGCGACAAACCAATTCTCGATGCATGAAATCGCGACAAACCAAATCTCGATCCACGAAATCTCAACAAACTAAATATGCACGGAATATCGATATTATCTACCTCTCGTCATCTCGACAAATGTCACATAAGATTTAGTTAAGTTGTATGTTTTTGACGAAATAAAACGTAATAAAATAAATAATATAATATATTTTAATAAACAAAAAGAAAGTAATACCTTGGTATTAATCATACAACGAAACACCATTTTTTTTATATTGCAATAAAAAAAATGAAAAATAAAAATGGTTTCTCCTGAGATCTCCATCATCATAACATAAATATAATTTTCCACAAATTGTATTACTAATTTTTTTTTAAGAAGAACATCTTTTTATCTCGTATCTAATTTTTTTTATGAAAAATTATTGCACAATAATTTCGAAAGTTAAGAATTGACATTTCGTAAAATGGTCACATTTTGTAAAATAAGTCCCGTATTTGCCTACACTAAAAATCGGGCTATGAAAGTATTATGAAACTTAGGACATCCAGTTTTTGTTTACTTTTCGAAATCGGTTTAATTTAAAAAAAAAAAGTTTTTATTTCACAATTTTTAGTAACATCATGTGCCGTTACTTACACAAAAAATCAGCTTATACACAACAATGATTTCATCTAGGTAAACTAAGTACTTGACAAAACGTAAATTATATTTATCAGGATTATAAAAAAAAACTACTAGCCAGATCCTCGTAAAAATTATATGGACCACATTTTAACTATCTTTTTTCAGTTTTTTTCAGAACCGATTAAAATCGGTTGACAACTGACGACGTTATATTAAAACAAACATAAAAAAGTATACAGTATACTTGAGAACCTCCTTTTTTTTAGGTCGGTTAGAAATGGAACCAACTTCTAAAAATTACTAAGTATGTCTTGTCGCGATTTCGTGCGTCGAATTTTCATAATACAAAATGGAACCAACTTCTAAAAATAACTATGTGAATTTACATAATACACGGGCGACATGAGACAAATTGCTTTTTTCTAGTATATTTACTTGTTTAAAAAATATCACATAAAAATAGCATTGTAAAATGCAAGATTAAATAGTTATAAATACCTATTAGTGTTCTAAATATTGTTTGTTAAACAAACATTTTTAATAGATTGAAGATATTTAATGATATTTCTAGTAGAAATATCAAATTCGTTGATTATCTAACTCTGCTATCATATATTGATTGAAATTTACATAATGTTACATAAACATTGGTGCTTCAGTAACATAGTTGTCTCATTGATTTTAACTTAAGCAGCAATGTGACTGCAGTTTCAATCAAACGTTTACAGGAACAAGTTACAAAATCAGGCGGTTCTATTATATGGAAACCATAGCAACCGTTTACAAAGTACCATTTTTGACGTTGTGTGGTGTGACGCGCGTAGCTGCGCAGCGCTGTGCAGCATCGCGCGTTTGGTGTATCATGCATGTCCCATCATATTCCATACTTTACAACGTCATAATTTGTGATGTGCTGTGCTGCGCTGCGCTGCATTCGGTGTGTCACGCGCTTTATTTTTTTGACTATTATAAAGAGTAATATTTATTTTTAGTTGATACGTTTATAAGTAGTATTACACTTTCGTAGCTGCGCAGTGCTGTGCGCGCAGCTGCGCAACGCTGTGCACCATCGCGCGTATGGTGTATATGCATGTCCCATCATATTCCATACTTTACAACGTCATAATTAGTGATGTGCTGTGCTGCGCTGCGCTGCGTTCGGTGTGTCTCGCGGTTTATATTTTTGACTATTATAAAGAGTAATATTTACTTTTAGTTGATACGTTTATAAGTAGTATTACACTTTCCATTTGTGTTTATTTTGTGATGTTAACATTAATTTATTAGTGCGCCAGCTATTAGTAAAAAGGTTATATGGAAGTGCAATTATTGGCACCTATGCCAACCATAGTATTTTGAAAGGGATTATTGTGGTAATCTATTATTGTGTATCGTTTATGTTGCCCTGTGGCCCAATTGTGGTTTGTGAACCGATTGTGGCCGCAGAACCGGTTGTGGCTGTTAGCCATTTCGCCACTCACCTGATAGTGATCAATTGTGACCACTGACCTGATCTAATTGTGGCCACTGATCCAAATATTTTCAATAACCCAAATGTGGTTATTAACCCAAATGTGGCAACTGATCCAAATGTGGCCATTAAACCAAATGTGGTCACTGATACAAATGTGGCCACTGACCCATATGCGGCCACCGACCTATGTGGCCACTGAGCCAATTGTGGCTACTAATCCAGAAAGTGCAACTGATCCAGATATGGCCGTTGACCCAAATGTGGCACTTATCAAATGCGGCCACTAATGCAATTGTGGCAACTGATCCAGATGTGGCCATTGATCCAACCAAATTTGGCCATTGATCCAAATGTACCCCTTACCTAAATGTGGCCACGAATTTAAATATGGCAACTGGTCCAAATATGGCATTGACCCTTCAAAAGTCAACAAAAGAAAGAACAAAAATTAAAGAAACAACAAAAAAGATAGCGTGGTTACTTAACCACGCTATCTTTTTTGCTGTCTCTTTTGAGAAAATGTCTAAAAACGGCCAAAAGTACAGTCATTTACTGTACTTTTGGCCGTTTTTAGACATATTCTCTTTAATTTGAATAAAAAGGGATTATTTCGTACTAAATGTTTTGTGAATATGAGAAACATTAAATCATTTTTAAATAGTAAATCTTTTCTAAGTATTTTATAGAAATAATAATTAACAAAATGTAGGTCAGATTTTTCTTATCACTTATCAAATTCAAATTCTTTTCAAAAAAAGGTATTCAAAGATACCAAATTTATCAGTATCAAAAACTTTTAGGAACTCGTATTTCAAAGAGTCTTTATTTTCGAATTAAAATTGAACATTCTTAAATGAAATGGGAGAGTTAAGCGAAAAGCAAAATTATCAATATACCGGTATGTTTTTATCGGATTGCTTATTAGCTTGAAATTGATATACGATAGTATCCCAAGCTTTCCTGTTTGTTCTGTTTGTGAGCTACAATCGTTATCTTGGAAGTGTAGTAAGTAAAATATTAATATACACTTACCGGCACATCTAACGGCCGACCCCGTTATTTTCATAAAAACTCTCTTTTTATGTACTCTGTGAGTACATAAAAATGTCAACATATTTCTGCAGAGATCTGTAGTTTAGGTTAAACATTCAACTGTCTAACGAGCACTTTAAAGAGTTTTGAAAAACTTTCCGTTTCCAAACCACGGTTAGATTGTGCCGGTGAGTGTATTTACGTACTATAATAACAAATTCGAATAAGTGTGAGAAACGTAATAGTCTGTCTCCTCGTACAAGTCCAAGTAACTTGAAAAGGCAAAAAATGTTACATTGATTATTTAAAATCCACCACTGGATTTTAGGTGTTCAGGGGCCCGATTCTGGCGCCTTCGACATCTCGAATTCGAATTTTTTAGAGTCTTAAATATGTAATACAAGCTCACTGAAAGTAATCTTTGACATTATAGGATTATCAAAGATAATTGAAATTTAAGGATTTTGACAGTAGTAGAGATTTTACTAACATTTTTACTAAAGAAATTAAGGATATAAAAATGTGAAATTCGACATATTTCAGCGCTAGAATCGGTCTTGGCCCCCCCAGACGATATGTTAATATTTATTATGGACAATAAATGCTTAACCACTCGTTAAAATGTTAAACACGTTTTCGAAGCGTAAACAAAAGCAGCACCTCATATTTTCGTGATGAATTCGGATACTGACGCTATCAATGGAAAGTGCAGTAAAACACATAAATGTTATTATTGCACAAATATACGAAATGTATACAATAACGTATATCTATTTATTCTTTCCCTGAAAAGTATGTAGGTAATTAATGAAATAAAACAAAAAAAATATTACCTACATTATTAAGTGTCGTCGTCTGAAACCTTAAAAACACTTTCTTAATATTATGTTGAATACTTGCCTACGGAAAATATTGAAGGCTTTATTTTTTTAAAGGATTGCGTAAAGTCAGTCGCTCGGTGCGTATCCCCACTCGGCATCGCATCAGTCGAGTATTTTGTAATACCGCTAAAATCGTGGTAACTGTGCCAAGGCTGCACTTATTTACATGTACGTGAGAAATAGCATTCATACTATACATAATACAATTTCATATCATTGTAGATGTATACTGTTTTATCACACGTGAAACAATTTCACCTACGACCGTGCACAACTTTGCCTTGACCCCGTTGAATTTTATCAAATCGTTGAGCAATTTCCTACGTAGTTTTTCAGTGACAGTGACGTTAATAAATACAACGGATAAGTAGGAAAGAATACTATCTATGCTTACCATTGAGGGACGTGTTGTTTGTTTACCGAAATCATTATCAGGAATACCTACCGGCCGTTATCAGTATTGCGTATTTTGATTTATTTAAAGAGATACAATACATTATAGTAGTTTGAGAGGCGGGCGAAACGGTGGGAGTGCGCTAGTGACGCCTGTGGCATGTTTATCTGCGCGCCTGTGCAGGTGTGCTGTGAGCGGCGCGCCTGTGTGCGTGCGCCCATGCGCCCGCGCCGCGTATCGCACTGAGCTTTGATAAAAAAGTGGGTCACCGCCTAATTATGCTTAATGTTGTGCCAAGTTATGCGTATCGCTTCTGGATGGATTTATGCTAATGCATACTGTACGATTGTGTTGAGAGGACGTCATCCTTTGGCACTTACGACTTTGAGTCGTATACTATTATGAAATTCTTGTATAATAATGGAAAAGGAAAAGTTATGGGCGTTTTATTAAAAATGTGCCCAGCGGCCAACAAAGAGAGTATCGTTATTGTTGCGATCTTGTACCAGTTTGTGATCTAGTAAAGCCGATGCTGGTGATAATGTTAATACCAATAGTAACAATTCAAAAATTTCATTTACTTATTTCAAAAATATAGACTTTTAATAAAATCAGCCTTAACCGACGTATAAAGCGAATACTTAATGAAAGTAATTATATTTTATACTTGTGTCTAATCAGAAAATTACAAATGTAGATAAATACTTCATTTTACTTCAAATGAGCAATGATACGTGGTAATGATTTACCTGTAAGTAAACTCATGATCAGCCACTCAGTCCTCATTACTGGGGTACAGAGGCCCTATGCTATGACCTTATGAACTCTTAATACCAGTTTTATGAATTACCATCATTGCATCTTTATTACTCATCATACAATGAGAAAGGGTCCTGCGGGCTGATTCACAAACCATCGAATACGGAACAATGATATTTTATACTAGATATGTTTCCTTCATTGTAATTTGCGTTGAGATCTGTGACCAAGACACCTGTCATGTTTTACTGGCAAGTAGGATAAAAGACACGAAAAAGCACGGAAATTAAAGACAGCAGTTTGATTCGGACCGCATATAGGGTCTTCATTATATTCACTGCTTTACGTACACACATATACAGGGTGGAAATAATCTATGGGCCCTGGAGGGGAACTACCTTAAATCCTTTAGTTAGCCCATTTTACTGAAAGGAATCATTCCTTTATTTTTTAAAAGATATTTTTTTATTTTATTATTTATTATTTTTTTACCACACACAGAAATACAATAAATATTTTACAAAAAAGCACTATGTAAACCACTTAGGTTTGTGAATAGTACCTATTAGATTCATACACGTATACAATAAGAAGTTATGTGGTATTTTATCCAATTATTCTTCGCAAATCAAACTTAAATGTTAAAGGTCCGACAGTGTTTTGTCAGTAAACAAATTTTATCATAATGTAGACAAAAAATAATCTTTTAGTTTAATCTTAATGTTATTTCTTGTAATAGCATTACGCGTGGATGTAGGCAAAGAATTGATCATCCGTGGAATTTGGAATGCGCTCGTCCGTTTGCCGTACTAGTTGTATGCCGAAACAGTAACAAGTTTCTGCTGTGCAACTCGACGTGTGCATATGAGATGATTTATTTTAATTTGTAACTGTTCTCCAAAAAATTGCTTAAAAAAATAAATTTTTATATAAAACTGCTTTCAAAGATTTTTGTAAAATTTTCAAACTAGCCTTGAATAAAAGTGCTTTATCCGTCCCATTGAGTTTATAAGTTGAGTTTTCATGTGTTTCCTTTAATTTAATTAACTATGTTTGTTAGAGAGACTTTTGATTGACCCTATCGATTGATGGTATAAAGAGTACAGAGTTTCAGTGTTCAACTTTCTAATATGTACTGTTTACAAAGACTGTTAAATTGTGGTATTATGTTTAAGAGCATTCAATATACCTCTCAAAAAGTCAATGCATTATAAAATCAATCTTGAATGTATTTCTGTTTAAATTGCGTCTAGCCATCTTTGATAGGACAGACAACAGCATTTCAGTCTGCACTTGCACCACCAAAACCTCCGCTACTGTGAGGGACATAAGGGCTCTTGCAAGATCAAACTGAGAAGCCTGAGAAGCACTAACCTGCGTTCATATGTACATAGATGCACCGGAGTTTTAAGTCCCAACTTGAGACAGGATTAATTTTGCTAACAAGGTTCAGTCGACATGTAGACCTTCAGCACGCCTTAACTGCGAATGCACAGTCAACAGCAGCTACTGCTTTACATATCTGCCAAATTTATCCAATTGACTTTAGACTTTAAGACATATGCCTTTGAGTTCAGATTTGTCTGTAAATTTTGAAATGTAGCTGTTGATCGTATTTTCTTTGTTCAACTGTTAAGGTTTATGCGGTAGACTGTACTTAATTCCCAATTAGTTTTTAAGTAGGAATCAAAAGCGTTTGGAAAATAAATGAATAATAAAAACATTGCTTGTTTTGAAGGTTAGGTTGAAAGAACTCCTAGATTGAAGGTCTTGGGACTAAAAAAATTTCACGAGGAAGGCCACATATGCGATGGAAGGATAAAATAAAGAAGGTGGCGGGCAGCAACCGGACTCGTAACTGCCCAAAACTGAAGGAGTTGAAAATAGCATTTTATGCGGTTTATCTTTTTATAGGTATACCTATGTTATAAAAACATATTAAGAAAAACGCGTGGTAATACTTACCAGTTAATCCTGACCTTTCTCTACATAATATAAAGAAGTCGGTTAGAAACGTGAATGGGATATAATGACAAGTTTCTTTAACGGTTTCGCTAATAAAAAAACCGGTCAAAAGCGATGCGAGCACTGAGGGTTCAGTACCAACATATATAAATATTTAATTTTATCACTATTTTCATGATTTATGAAAAATTATGCTACTCATAGACATCGTTTTATTTTTCATGTAATCTTTACAGAAACTTCTATTACATAGAATAATTTTGACTTTTCTCTATGCAAAGTTGGAATATAAGGGGGGCTTTTTTTTTTATTTTACATCAAAAGATAATATGTTTGAAAATGTGCAAACAGCGCTCTTTTTGCACATGCCGTAGTAGCCCCACTTCGAATTTTTAAGACCCCTTTCAGTGCCTGTTGTAAAAAAAATGTATAGTTATTTTTCTCGTAATTGCAAAATAGTTGGGCAAATGTCATCTAATACTATTCCAAATTTCGTAGTTCCTGTAATATCCAGCTGCTGCTGTGAATCGCACCATAAGGGTTCCTTTTTACCATTTTGGTACGGAACCCGAAAAAGTGACATCTTGCTGGACGCTCTTTCAAAGCTCCTTAAATCATAGCACTAGCTTAAACACATGTTTAAACTTAAAATAATTTTACATCAAATAGCAATTGATTTCCAGGTTTTTTATAATATTTGCTACTCATGAACTACCTAACCTAACCTACAAAATTGCTGAGTCGTCGTGTTATAATACTGAAATGGCTACGGCTACTATAACGCCTACGTTAACGGTTAATATTGTAATAGGTGAATTTTGTCCCATTCTCTTCATATGTCCAGAAAACCTCTGTGATGTGGATGTGTCCAAGCAGTGAAGGAATAAAACAATAATATGTATTTAGATTCCGTCTTTGAGTCTTAGTTAATTCAATGGAAATCATATTTTCCACTAATATTTGTTTTTGGCAAAATATTACAAACTCTTTTTTATTAAAAACAAAATCTGATGCGAATTAAATTTAATTAGTGTTTTCGTCGGCGTTCATACACCGGTTCATACGTAAAATACATCGCAATTATACAAGCAAAGATCTCAAGCAAAACTCAGTAGCCTGCAATTATTTTTGTAACGGCAACGATAAGGGTCAAAAGATTCGCTATATTACCTATATATCCGGACTGATAAGATACCGAAGTAGGTAGGTACTTGATGATGACAAATACTTAGAAATGGCAACTACTGCATTTTAGCCTCTTAAAAATACGTTAATGACGACATAATATGATATTGACGTTTTCAGAGTTATTACATTTATTTTAGACGAGTAACCGCCCGCGGCTATGTCCGGGCCTCGTGAAACATTTTCCTCATACAAACTAACTCCAAATTCACCTTCTTAAGTTTTTTTTTATTTCGCCTCTAAAAGCGTAATTCCTCATGGTCCAATTTTACTTTATACCATGGCTATCGAATAGTAGAGCGTTATTTTTTTATTATATTAGTATTGACAGAAAAGCTACTGTAATTAAATGCTTTATTAGCCAGATTTTAGTACAATACTAAATTGAAGTAAATTATTGAAAATGTGTTTATAAAATAATTTCTGTTAGGGTGAAAGAAAGCCGTATTTTTCACGTTAGGTCACTTCCCCACTTAACTACTAGTTATCAAAAATGGAAAAAGAATAGTTATTTGTTATACAAGGCTGGAAAGTTGGTTATTAGCGGCGAGTTAACTCAAATGCAAAAAAAAATATTTTTTGTCAACAAAAAGAAGAACGAGTTATATTATGCTATTCAATAAGTATTTAATATTTTATTAAAACGCGGCGTTTTTCTATGTCAAAAATTATCATTCAAATTGTATTAAATATGAATAACACAACCATAAAACTAAATATATGGTTGCCTTACTGGCCTCTTTATGCATACACAACTCATTGCTATGTATGATATTATGGTGAACCGAGGCGGACATATAAAATAGGCGATCACTCGTAATGACTCCAAAGAAAATAAAATGGCGGGAGACAGCTGTACACTCAACAGCACATTAAAATAAAGTACACGGAAAGATTGTCCTCAAGGTCAACCAATGTGTTAAGTTTGATTTGCTGTCGAATGAACGAATACAGGACTTTTCTTGAATTACTAACATACATAGCGAGCGGCTAGGCTGAATTAACGAAAGCTACTTGGCAGATTTTAACTTTGTCGTAGTAGAATAATATTATTTTAACTAAGAGGAGCTCGATAGCGCAGTGGTTTGCGCGTTCAGCATGCGATTGTGGCAAGTTTGGAAATAGTCGGTCCAGGGATGGGTTACCAAAAAAGTATTATCTCGAGCTCCTGCGTGTTTGTTAAAAAAGTTGCTTAAACTTAATTAGTATAGGATTTTACCGTTAAATCTTATTGGAAATTTTTGTTACAACTTGTATAAGAAAGCTAAAAAGTTTTATCTGAACTCACCTATACCTATCAGTCATTGTTCGCAAAGAAATCTTGTGGGAAGTGAAAGTGGGGATCAAAGTTTCTACAAAGATCTAAAAATATGTCAACATGCAAGCAGTCTCTTCCAAAAACAATAAGCAAAATATACTTAAAGTTTTAAATTCTTCTATGCTTACCTACTACACATCCAGAGAACCAACTCGCTATGCATGTTAAAACACGAAAGTTTTGTCAACGAAAATGGTATAAGTTTGAATTTTAAATTATAAATTTATAACAAGCGAAACCCAACAACAATATTGCTTGCATCCTATCTCATATTTCTCGTTCCCGTGAGAATACACTGAAATCTAGAATAAACCTATCTTACTAAGAAACGAGTAACTTTATGCTATTGAAATGTTGTTGAAAATTTCAGCGAATTTCCGCCCGCGACTTTGTTCGTGTGGAATGTGGAATTTTCTTTTACAATACAAACCTTGTCCTGTCAATAAAGGACACACGAAAATACTTATCCAATTTGGTGCGATCATTTTGAAGTTATGCGCGTACATATATCATTTAGGCTATTTATTTTTATTTATGTAGAAGACTAGCTTCCGCCCCCGGTTTGCCGTCCTATCAACTAACTCTATGCCAAAAATCAAGTCGATTGGTTGCTAAGTTATGGCGTGAAGGAAGGACAAACAAACACTTTCGCATTTATAATATTAGTTAGTATGTAGTTATTTTGTTACTGTGCTACAAAAATCATGATCGCTGTCAATATGACAATTTGTTTTTACAATAGAATCACAATTATTTCGCGATATCACACAGACACACAGCAGATGCCTAAATTATGTATAAGTCGGTGCGTGTCTGTGTGAGTGCGCTCGTGTCGTTCGTTTGTATGGAGTTACAGTTCTGCATTAGCTTACATTTCTAATATGTAGGTACGGGTGATGTCACCTAATTTACCTAAATGTAAATTTATAGACGACCTAGTACCTACAACCCTTATTACGAGATTGGCAAACTACTCGTATATTCGTTATTAAATATTATCGCTTTTTTTTTACCGATGTGAACAGTGTATTCGATAGTTTTCGACAACGTTAATATAATGTAAATGTCTACACGTATTAGTTCTCGGATGTCATGCAGTTCTTGAAACTTGCAGATAAAACAATTCTGATGATTGGCTGGGAACACGTCTTGGGAAGTTATGTCCAGCAATATTAAAAGTAGGTATTGAAATTTTTAAATTCTATTTACATTACATTTATAAAAAAAATAATGTAATAAGTACAAACTTGAGAAAATAAATTAAATGCTATACTCACGAGTATACCTTACATAAACAGGTAGAGAACATCAATTTAAAAACAGTCCACTTTCTTTTATCTTTTAAACCTAAAATCTTTCGGGATCACGTTGCACATTCAAATTAAAAAATATATACTTACTTTTAATTGATAAGCAACTGATTGATATTTGATAAGTAAGTCAAACTTTAGTAAGTCGACAGAAGTCATTCTATGTGCTGAATTCGAAACAATATTTTTCACAACACAACCATGAAAGAAAGAATATAATACACTTACTATTGAAGCTTAATACTAAACATAAAAAAAAATGAATTTCATATCATTACATATTGTGCCAGAAAAGTATGGCGTATACCTATATCACTCGCATCATTGAATTTATTTGTAATTTTATGTTCAAGTGCTTTGTACCGTCGACGCTAAAATACAATGATCGGGGCACGTTCCGATTCTCATTTATAATTAATTTCTTTACACTAATATGCCACATCAATCGTAATAATTTAAGCAATGCAATACATTTTATAAAGTTTTTAAACGTAATACGGTTCAAAGTAAAGGCACTATAACATATCCTAACTAATGTTATGAATGCGAATGTGAGTTTGTTTCTCTTTCGACCTACCGATCGACTTGATTATTGGACTAACGACTTTTTGAGACTAACATAGCCTACTTTTTATCGCGATATTTCCACGGGAACGGGAACCACGCGGGTGAAAACGCGGGCGGAAGCTAGTACCAATGCAGGGTGGAAAAAAATACGGTCGTCGGAGGGAAAGTACGTACTAAAATATTGATTTCAATTAAGTAAAACTGCACTAAAAGATTTTTGATAAATTACGTACGAGTCGAACTTGCTTCAATGAGAAATATAACATCGTGTATTTATATGGTACGAATCGATAGTGTTAATCTTAAAAATTAATTAAGTATGAGTGATGAACTATCTATAATTTCTGACAAAGGCTGAAAAACTTGTTTAAAAAACTTTATTGAACACAAACTTATTCATCGATAGAACTCGCGTGTCGTGGCCTTTTGTGTCGATTTTATGGTGAATAATAAGTAAAAAAAAAAACTTAATTAACTAAAGCTGTGATGTTGTGATGTTGCAAATGGCTTTCATTTCGACCAACTAGTGAATTTCCCCACTTAAAGTCATAAACCCTAAAAATACTTATTCTTCATAAAAATATGTTCGGTGCGTTTATAATAGCGCTGTGCTTTTGTGATACCGCCTCTAAAATAAAGTTGTAAAAGAAAGCGTTCAGCTTTCGTATCATTAAAGCCGAAAACAAAAGATTCTTAAAGCAACTCTTACCTGCGCAGGCGACGAAAGATGGGTCGCCACATGCAACCGTTACTTGTAATAATTGAAAGCTACAAAATCTTCCGTTTACAATAATTGCGCTATTGTGTTATTTATTAAATTCCTTTGAAATGTTTGTCTGTTTTATGACAGCTTACTATTCGGTAGAGCATCGGTTCCTTTTTCGTAATAAAAGAAATACTACTTAATTGCCTTATTTTCTAGGCGTTAGTATTGGAACTTCAACTCTATTTATAAAATTAAAACATTGTTACCTAGTTTGCCGGAAGGTTTGCAGTTTTTTCTTGTGTTTCTTTTTTTTGCTTCTGTGGTGATGGTGTGAAATGAAATATTGCATGTAGGTCACTCCCTTCAAAATGGGTCGCACAGGGCTGAAGGAAGTAGGTCAGACCCTAACAACTTTGTTACTTACGTGTATCATTAATGTCAGTTTTGTCAATATCATCTCGATAGTCTCTCAATACACATAGGACATTACACAATGAAAATAACTAAAGTAAACTAGTTTTGCCGTTTCAATATCTGTTAAGAATTTATTTTCCTTATTGCGGAAGCCCCCGACAAGGCTTCAATATGTGGATCCCATTGTAGTCTTCAATCCAATGTAATGTCGAGATATTGTGTACTTTCAACTAACTCTACTACAACCCCATTCAAATTGATATGCATATCGACCTGCACTACATTAGGTAATGAGAATTTGACAAACTTGGTTTTAGTAGGGTTAAGAGACAAACAATTACTGTTGAAACAGTCTGCGACTTGAGAGAGAGCACTATTTACTTCATCTGTTTACTTCAGTTTTCAATTTACAATCGTTATATTCGCATGGAAGCTTGGGTATTCAAAATATTACAAACTTTTGACTACATAAGTGTTTTACCTCATCAATTATTAATCTATTGGGAAATGTTCAAAGCGAGTGAAATCTCGTAATCAGGTCGACTGTTTCTTTATAGCGGTGGGTTGAGCAACCTGATTTGTAATTTTGAACATCTCTGCAGCGAAGTAGGACAATGTGCACAATATTATAGCCAGATATCCATGTAGAGTAATATTGCAGTATTTAAAAGATTAGATACCTACTAGAATTTTTTTGGAAAAAAAGACAAATAGTACCTCTTTAAAAATATTTGACGAGATTATGTTGAAAAAAGATGATCGAGAAACAAAATTATCTAAAACGAATTTTTGATCTTTATATCAAACTAGTGGCCGCTCGCGGTTTCAAGTGTGTGGTTCCCGTTCCCGTGGAAATATCGGGATAAAAGGCCATAACCAGGCTGCCTACTATCTGTGTACCAAATTTCATCTAAATCCGATCAGTAGTTTCGAAGCATATTCAATGCAAACAAACAAACAACAAATGTTACGTCTTAATAATATTAATATAGAAAAAGTAGCTAATAATTAAAAGTGTTTAACTTTTGTTATTATTGTAATTAAAATGCCTATTTTAAAATAATATTTAAAAACATTAGCTTAGCGTGTGATGATTGAATTAATGTTTTTGTAAAATTCAGATTTTGCATCAAATATGCAACATATCGGCCAAGATACAACAGACTTTGTAGTATGAAGTGTTGATCTGTACTACAAAATTCAAATGTTTGAAAATAAATCTATCCACCCACAAGCAAGGTTTTTAGACATCATCCAAAATAGGGTAGAGATTTTGAGTCTTAACAAATTTTTATATAAAAAAATAAAAAAAAACACCGAAGGAACTAAACAACCAAATACCTTCAATAAATCAAATAACGTATTCAAAATTAAATTTCTACCAAATGATATGCATAACCTCTTTGTTAGCTGCTTTATCGGCAAAGCCTAATTCGGCTACTAAACCTAAACACAGAAGCGAGTAAGCGTTTATTTATGAATATTAATTCCCTTTCGGTACATGCTATCATTGACCTAGTGACCCAATGCACTTGGCTCCGAGACCTGAATTACCCTCCCCCCATTCAGGCGGGTGACACCCCCGAATTCAGGAGCGGGTGAACGGGGGACAATTACAAACACTAACGTTATACGTGCCCTCCACTGCGAGGTAAAGACAATAATATGGGAAAATAAAATACGCGAAAAATTGGTTTGTGGTAGGACTTGTTGTAAATCCGCTTGGCTAGCTACCACCATTTTATCGAAGTCTGACGCCAGAACAATAATGTTATCAGCATTGTTGTGTTTCGACAGTGAGAGGTAAGATGCTCAGTGATTGAGGATTCCGGGATATTATATGATGAATTCTAAGCGATAATCCGTTGTTCGTAAATAAACTAGAGCCTATCACTAAGAAAAAGTAAAAAACCTTTTGCACATTCGTACGGTGGAAACACATACGACAGATTTGCTACTCGAATGTTTTCTTATCTTATGAAGCATCACTAGCAGTGGAAAGTAAGCTTAACAGTGTGTTGAATTCGTATCCATATGAAATTTACCTTTATAATGCCCACTGTTTCATTAACATGGCTGAAGTAGTCTTACAAATCCTTTGAGCCGTTATGGCGGTAAAAACACGTCATTTTATTATGAAAGCGATGTGATCCGTTATCTAAGTCTAGTTTAAGTAACATTGACGTAAGAAACTGTCTAAGTGGTTTGTCTAGAAATGTTCGACTTGAGGCGAGATATTACTTGAATCTCGTTACGGAGACTCTTTTAAACTCTTTAATCCAATCCTGTCGGGACAACTTGTGATACGAGCCGATTTTTTCAAGTAGCCTAGTAATTAATCATATAAAATAGCATTGTAAAACCAAATAAAAAAATCATAAAATTTTGAATTCGGCTCTCGCTATTGATACGAAAATGAGGATAATAGAAAAAAGCTTATAATGGTGATAAATAAAAAACTGAGTATGATAACCTAATGTAAATAAATAACTTGTATACTCAGTATTAGCCAATAAAGGATTCTATTCTAAAATCCTAACTAATATTATAAATGCGAAAGTGGGTTTGTTTGCCCTTCCTTGACATTCTAACTAAACAATCAATCGACTTTTTTTTTTTTTTCGATTTATTGACCAAAAGTATTACAAAATACATGGTATTTAATTTACACACCGCTACAAAAGCCGTTTCGGCTTTAACTGTGGCGGAGGAGTTCAGCAAATACAACAAATTTAAAATGTTAATAAATTGTTAGAAAACATAAAAAATATAAGTACATGTTTTTTTTAAGTATTATAACTTAATAAGAAACACATTTTGTAGTTAGTAAAGAAATTTTGATTAGAAAATTATTTTTTTATACACTAAAAATTATAGTTACAATTATGTGATTTGTATAATATCACATTCATTATATTACTTGCTATTTGTTAACTATATTATCCGAAAAGTATTTCTTAACAACTGTTTTAAAATTATTCTTTTCTATGTAGTTCCGAACAAAATCGTCACTCATTTCGTTAAGCAAATCCGGTAACAAACATTTCCAATTTCGTCTCCCGTAGAAATTTCTAAATTTAGGTATATTGAACTTTTTATTATGTAATTTTCTTAACTTGACGGCATAGTTGAAAGGACGGAGAGTAACATAGGCTGTTTTTTATCCCGATATTCCCACGGAAACGAGAACCACACGGGTGTAACCGCGTCCAGAAGCTAGTAAAAGATAATTTAGGATGTGCATATTTGACAGGAACGCCTAAAATACTTTATAAAAAAAATAATTTTCCCCTCCAGTTTCTTGATAAAAATACATTCTTTTACAATGAGTGCCGCGAAATATCTATAGAAAAAACTACATTGGGCGTGTGAAAACAAGGACCGTGTTTGGGACGATCTAATTTTTGGGGTGGAATTCGATGAAGCCTTTTGGTAACCGGTTACTCGACGAATCGATATATCTATAAGTCGCTTAAAAAACTTCAGATCATAAACTAAAAAGTGATTCGGTACTTTGTGCAAGTAATACTTGGTGATTACTTATTGGACTGGTGATACTTCGCCAGTCGGTCTGCCAAACGTGGTGACCTCTTTGGGACGAGATCGGCCCAACAGTGGGAGCTGTTTGCAGACACGGTCGGCTAGGTTATTAATTACGGGCGTTAGTGACTCAATGACACAAATCTGTATATTTTAAATAACTGTCAGATTAAGCGGTTTTTTTCCTATACGAGTGCTCTCGGACCAACTGTGCGCGGATGAAATTCAGTTCGACAGCAGTCGTTTAGTGAAAACCCCTCTTTAAACGCGAAAACGAATCATGCGCTTCTTTTGCGGCCGCTGATACCGATAACCAACATCGACATCGATATCGGTGGTCGCGAATTTCAATTCACCGTATTTTGGCCGACCCAGGCCATCGGTGTTGTCGGCTGGCAGTTGAAGAAGAGCGCAATCGCGCTCTTTTTTGGTTGCGTCAATGTCGCTCGACAAACAGCCTGGCAGTTTTTGGCCTTTTTCTACGAACCTAAAAATAAAGTTGTACTTCATTTACAAATTATAACTTTGTTTAAACATTTTACTTTACGCTCTGCAACCACCGAAGTTACGATAAATTTCGGTTTAAATTAGCTACATATGTTTAATTATATATTCCAGAGGTTTTGTAAGTTATGGCACGAATAAAATACTATTATTTTTATTACCGAAAAGCTTAAAAGCTCCATTTTGTCGCGACAAAGTCTTAAAAGGGGTAGAATAGAGGATGATTCTTTGTATATGAATTTGGAAAAAAATCAATACACTTCGTTGAAATTAGCGGTGCTTAGGTATTTTCAGAAAGAAAACTTTATTTAAATTAAACATAAGATTTATTATTAACATAAGTAATTCTTAATGTTCTTAACTTTGAGAAAGGGATCTACCCTCGAATCCAACTCGGATGGGCAGCATTCGGGAAGCTCCGTAAAATCTTCGCGTCCAACTTACCGCAGTGTCTCAAGACGAAAGTCTATGACCAGTGTGTGTTGCCAGTAATAACTTACGGTAGTAAAACGTGGTCGCTAACTATGGGTCTAATAAGAAAGCTCAAGGAAACCCAGCGTGCAATGGAGATGGCTATGCTCGGCGTTTCCCTACGTGATCGAATCAGAAATGAGATCCGTAGGAGAACTAAAGTAACTGACATCGCTCGAAGGATTTCTCAGCTGAAGTGGCAGTGGGCGGGACACATAGCGAGAAGAACCGATGGCCGTTGGGGTGGAAAGGTTCTGGAATAGCGACCTCGCATAGGACGACGCTCCGTGGGTAGGCCCCGGACAAGGTGGACCGACAATCTGGTGAAGGTCGCGGGAGGCCGCTGGATGCGGACAGCGCAGGACCGATCGTTGTGGAGATCCTTGGGGGAGGCCTATACCCAGCAATGGGTGTTATGTGGCTGAGACGACGACGATGAATTCTTAATGTGTAGGATAGCAGGTTACAGTATTAATTTGGCAGATCCCTTATAACGTTTGTGTGTAATAGCTTTCTAATAGCGTTTGTTACCGCATTCGCTGTTGACTGCTTCCCTTCAGGTTGACTGACAGAGAATACTTTCAGTATTAAGTTGTCCTTTTGTACGTAATTTTGTTATTTTGTACAATTAAGTTTAAATAAAAAGAAATAGCTACTGTTTTAGTAGTGCTATTTTAAAGCTTGACGTGCTGCTGGCTGTACATATTTTATAAATAATCTATACTAATATTATAAAGAGGAAAGATTTGATTGTTTGTTTGCAATAAATAGGCTCGGAAACTACTGAACGTATTTGGATGAAATTCGGTACACAGATGGTAGATAGCCTGGTTATGAACATAGGAAACTTTTTATCCCGATATTCCCACGGGAACGGCAACAACGCGAGTGAAACCGCGAGCGGCGGCTAGTAATAAATAAATCAATATTTTTTACACTCACACCAATTAACCTAGCCCCAAAGTAAGCACTGTAAGACTTGTGTTATGGGATGCTAGGGTAACGGATATAAAGACATAAAATTATTATTATTTATGTGTAAAATATATGTAAACATCCATGACTCAGGTACAATGCTCGTATTCGTCATACAAACATTTGCCTTTACCGGGATGCGCACCCAGGACCTCGGAGTAGGCGACACCTTGAAACCGGTGTGTTCGTACCAATCGACCACAGAGGTCGTCAAACGCCATTTTATGAAGTTATAAGTTTTTTATGTAAAGCAACAATCGCGTTGCGCCAATACCGTTACTAATTTACTTTATGCTTATCAGTGACAAAATGTATTATTTAATAAATTCTTTACTATTAGATAACTCGGTATATATATAATATTAATATTCAATGGGCTTACTATTGACCTCAATTCTTTCTGATAGGACAAGAAATATTATACTGTCTAATTAAGAACCTCCTTTTATTAAGTCGGTTAAAATTATTAACTGCTACATGTTAATTAAAATCAAAGAATAAGTATAATTAAAGAATGGGATGTTTGAGTGTCCCTTTTCTTGTAGATACACTGTCGAGCCAAACCAAAATATTGCGTCACAGAAATCGAAAATGTAGCTACCGTCGTAGCCGCGCGGCGTTACGAATTTCCTACGCGTCGTAGTACAAGCGATGTAAACAAATAAAATAACCATTCTACTTACAATTTTTCGTTCATTATTGATATTGTATTATTAAATAACAAGCATTATAACGCCTTTTGCGCAACTGCGGTGATAACGATAGATTGACCGAATGAGAAATACAAATAACATTTATCGTAAAAAAAAAATTTGAACGTGGTGCATTAGTCAATGGAAGTTTGAATATATGGAAATCCAACAAGTAATTATCTAAATTTATTAGCTTTTGCCATGTTTTCAACAAATATTGTCAAATTTTGTCAGTCTCCTTATACAGTAAACAAAACTTTTAATAATAGTTGTTGTGGTTAAACTACGGTTTTCTACTACTAGTAGGGCAGCAATTACATACAGTGGTGGTCACATAATTAACGACATTAGTTGATTTTCATACAAACGAGGTATCTTTGGAATCCTTGATTCTCTGCAAAGAATTGACCGAGCTGGGATCTGTTAATAGTGATCCAGGGAGTGAATGGAGGAGATCCATATTGCTATACATACCCGACTGATCTGATGAACACTCTAAGAAAGGTATATGTTTAAAAAAACAGCGAAAATGGCATAAAAATGTATGGAATTCCCGACACTGAAAACACTGATCCCTACATCTTTTTGAAAGTAGATCAGATCAGTTGGGTGTGTATAGCAATCTTGATCTCCTCTATTTACTCCTTGGATGGCCATTATCAGATTACATCTCGGTCAATCTTTGGCAGAGAACCAAGGCTCTAAAGTTACCTCTTGTGTATGCAAATCGACTAGTGTCTCTAATTATCTGACCACCGCTGTATTTAGACAAGTGTTGTAGCTATTATGACACCGTACTAAATCTAAAAGTTTAGCAACTTTTGAGGTAAGTAGCTTAAATATACGAATTTGAACTTGAATAAAAATGTGACGTCAGCGGTCGCGCCATTTCAGAAGCTTTCCTCCCCAAGGGCCATCGGTCTTCTCAAAATGTGTCCCGCCCACTACAGTCAAGCAATCCTAAACGGTAGTATAATATAAACTATCGGTGGGGTACTTGCACTATGTCTGTGGTTAAAATAAATTTATTATCAATCATGTTCACTTTACAGTCTCATTATTTAAAAGTATTAACAGTTATATCAAAATTTATATGTGGATGTTATGAGTCAAAATACTTGACTTACGAATAGAATTCCCAAAAATTTATGAAAACTTTCAGTTTTGTGCAAAGTATGAAAAACAAATTTACATAATCCAGTATCCTACAGCTTTGATTGAAATATATTTTTTTACAGATGTTTTTAATGCTCATTGCTTATTAGACCATTAAAATTTGACCTCACCTCGATATTTTTTTATTTATTGTAAAGTGAACATGTTTGTATGAAAACAACGCTTTATTAGCTTTATTTGTCCGCGAGAGTATCTTACAATTTATTATTATTTTAATTATAATAGCTTAGATACAACCGGATGTGGTATTATTCATGAACTTACTGTTAATTCCGTGAAGGTTTCCGTCTCAATAAAATCTATTCAAAAGAAGCGGAACCACATGCATTTGTTATTCTTGCAATAGTGAAAGGTCATAAAATGCATTTCATAACAATAAATTCCAAGTGAACAAAACTAGCCCGATACTTGTAATCTCTAAACCGGAGCCAAAATTGCGCCCAGGGCCCGAAAAAGTTAAAATGCCACCGAATGCTATCATCATCACCTTCAGCAACTTGTCCCTCTACTCAGGATAAGGCCTTCTTTACCAAGATATGAGGAGAACAAGCCATGATTCAGCGGGAACAATAGCCTAGGAAGACCTCGAGATAATAAGTTTTGGTCACCCAAAATTGCTTAAGAGCAAAAATCGCAGGCCGATCGCGCTAACAGCTGCATAACCGAGCCACTGAAGTTAAATTTGTGATAAATAATTATAATAACTAATAACAATATTGCGGAAATTTTACGCAGTTGATATCTTAGATTCGCTAGGTCGTTTCCAAAGTAAAACTATTACTTAATTCCTTTTTTAACATACACATAATTTCTTCTCGATCAAAACTAGCGCAATATTGACGTCACAGCTATTAAACTTGTTAATAGAAAACCTAACGAATATAGATAGTTTCAATTGTACTCGTTCAGTCGAGACACTATTGTGCAAGCAAAACTTTCTGTATCCTTTAAAAAAACACTGAAATACCAGTCATCGCGACTGAGTCATTTGTCGTTTTATCTCCGGAACGATTTAATACCTACTGTCAGATGCTTGCAAGGGATTTCACGGAACGACTACAACAGACTTTATAAGTTTTTTGATGGAACGTTACTCAAAAATCATCTTTCTGTTGGATAATTTTTAAGTTAATTTTCCTATATATTTTATAGTGAAACAAAAAGGGACATTTCAGAAACTTGTAGTAACGTTACTGACGAGTCAGTAATTAATGACGTAGGAAGTGTGACAGATATAATTAAGTAATACATAACCCTAGCATCCAGGGGCCTTACCATCAACTCTTTACGATTCTTTTTAGGTTACTTTTAGGTTCTGAGAGTGGAATGTTGCCAATGTTGCCATATGGCGTTATAGCGGCGTCTCACTCTTACTACCTGAAAATAACCTAAACCGTCTATGGTAGGCCTCCAGTTGGTCAAAAATAGTTCATGAAACCTTGCCGAATGCGATGAAACGACAGATCAATATCTAGAGTATTTTATTCTATTCCATACACGCAAGCTATTATTGTTCTTTTACATATTATAAACACATATAGCTATTAATATTTCTCGCAAGTGAATGGTCCAGCTGGTGATTGTACTTACTAACTCACCGGGGTTTTACCTGGTTTTGATTAGTCATTCTGTAGTAAAAGGATTCTAAGTAAGAATCAAATCGCGTAAGATGGTCTGTGTCGTTATACACTAAATTTTCGTTCGTTACTAATCGAAATTAGCCATAGTCATAGTATTATGACTATGACTATAATTTACATTTCATTCATTAAGAATAATCTCTAGAAATCTGTAGTGCCCATTTGTGGGGTTACAATTTGCTTAGACTTAGAAGATCGAGACTACGGCAAAATCTGTTTTAGTTTGATTTCAGATTGTCTTATTTTGAGTTTATCTGTGAAACTGTCAGTAGCATTGGAAAAAATATTTTTCAAATTACTGGGCTAAGTCCTCTTCAGACCATACCGAGGAAGACGCTGACTAGCGCTGTGATTCAAGGACAAATCCATTGCATATCATACCTTCGCATATATATAGTTTAAATAAATCATGTGTCAAATATAAACTGGTGCATAGGAAATCCGTGCATCTGCATTAAATTATTTCTAAACTAAAAGCATAGCACGACAACTAATCAATAATTTTAAAAATCTTTATGAAAATATCGGTTAAAGCTGAACTCGCGATATTAACGCAAACGTTAAATATTTCAGTCATCAGAATAAAAAAGAGCTAAATGACTAGGCGAATAAAAATTTCTAGATTAGCAAATAACATAAGAAGTGATTCATTTTATAAAAGTGTAACGTAAACAAAATTCTGTAAAACTCAGTAAATGCAAAGATCTGCGTGCAAAACCGTCTTAATTAAGTTAGATTAGGTGACAAGTAATAAAAAGAAAAGAAAAAACGCGGTAATAAAATGCAAATGTATTAAATAAAAACTGTATAATTATTATACAGTTTTATCGATGTCGATTATAATCGATGAAGCATAATGTTTCCGTTAAAGCGACGTCGACGCCGACGCGTGTGACATCGCATTCAGCAAGGTGCGCACGCGACTGCACGTTACACGTTACGAGTGTTACATCAACGCACGTCACCAAACAGAGAAAGTATGACGTGCCGAAGAAAGCACGGTTGCGCGTGCGATTCTGATCCACTCTTGCTTTCGCACGAGGCCGCGACGTCTGCTCGATAGCGAAAACGACCCACTTTGTATGTGCACGGTATACCCACTGTTGCTTTTTACTTCGGTATTCAGGTCTCGGTTACGAAAGCTTACCATGAAGTCATTGTGGTCACATTGTGTCAATAGTTGTCTTACACAGTATTTTTTCTTGTACGCGAACATTCCCAGGCTTGGTTTTATAGTTAAGTAAATTCTGATTTTAGTTTAGGATTATTTTTATAAAGAAATGCTTTTAGAAATCTGAAGTTGTATGAATTATTTAGAAATATTAAGCTTTATTTGAATCACAAAAATTTACTAGTTTTTATGCACTTTTTCTACCGGACATAGTTGGTGCTTACGAAAGTTGCTTTCAAAAATTTATAAGTGTTAGGACGTCGAGAATTCGGTAAGTTTCACGTGACAAGTAGTATTATGACAAGAACAGTAGCGCCGATAACAAGGCTATAATAGTGACATAATTGTGAACATGTGGTTGTCGTTTAGGGCGCCGCATGCATTTCACTAGTGCGGAGTCTCGTGACCTTACCACCGTAAAAATTAAGTTTAAATTTGCTTAAATCGCACATAATATAACGCATAATAGAGTCGACCGCGCAAGGCTATTACAGTCACTCGTTCGTGACCTGATGACTGATTTAAACAAAATCCAGGTCAAGATCTTTAATTTATTTCGCCGTATTGAACAGCATTTGCATTGTACATGGATTTTGGGCTGTTCAAGAGTTTAATTCGACAACTAGCAACTGGTCATAAACAGTTGGGCGATAAACTAATAGGCAATTTCTGTGACTACGAAATGGGTCAGCTGTGGTAGTTTCTCAAATAATAATTGTAAATGATCGTAAAAGTCCCAAAATTTAAGATCCATTGATGGATCTTTTTCTTCATCCAGGATATTTGCATAGTGTTTTTTTTTTGAACTTGTAACTTGTACTCATGAAGACGCCTTTACTTTTATATCATCATAATTATATATTAATTATAAGTTGGGTATTAATAATAAGAACAAAATGCAAGCTGCAATAATAATGACTACCGAGTAAAAAAATATAGAACCTAAGCCATTTTGATAAATGCTTAAAGTGATCGTTGAAGTCTTTTATACTGACGAAAAAACATTCAAAATTACGAATTATTGTACTTTGTTTATGGGTAATAGTTTTATTACATTGCAATATTTATTAAATATCTCCACTGCAATAATAAAATATAATCAGATACAAAGACTTTGTAAATAAAAAGCAAACTCAGTAGGAGAATGAGTAATGAAATAAATGTATGGCTCGATTTAACGTAAACTTTTGGGACTTATCGATGTATAAGAAAATAAATCTTACATTCGATCGTATTTTCTTACTTAAGTTTTTATCAGCCATAGCAATGAACAAAAAAATTAGTACTGTTGATAGAAAACCTTTTAATCTCACATCTACTTGAAGCTATTTATAATTTTGTCCGATTATAGTAATTAGGTAGGTATAAGTAATGATTTTTATGTAGTTAATTATAACGTTTATTTGTATTCCATGAGTATTTTTTCCAAAGAACAACGAAAATTACGGCTATACTTTAAAATCTGAAAATAATTGTGACTCCTAATCTCAATAATATACGATTAGGTAGATACTATGTATTCTGGAAACGATTTGCTGACAAAAATGTGCCAAAATGTATTATTCGTTCTCAATACTGACGTTTAGATCGTAATTAACATAATTTGTCTGTGTACAGGGTTCGGATTCGTATCATCACGCATTTGAAGCGCTCTATTTATAAAAACTATTCGAATTTTTATAAGGTTACCATCAGTCGGCAACGTTAATAAACTATGAAAAACTCCAAATCGTAAACGCATCCAAATAGGCTGTAGTTGCTATTTTTAATAGAGTAGTGTATGCCTCTCAATTGTATTCCATTTATCAATGGTAGGTAGGTACTAGACAGGGATGTAGCAAGTACCGTCAATAGTTTACGTCGGCACTACCGTCACGTTCAAACAGTACAAAGGTATACGATTGATATTCGCGAACGTAAACATGAGCTCGTTCGCGGCAACCCTGCCCTGCTGCGGCACTGCGCGCAACTGGGTCAGTGGGCCGCCCCCCCGCCCTCCGCCGCGCCCCGCCCGCGCGGTGGCGCAACCGCGCGAACGCGCACTAACATAGACCTGGATCGCGGGAAAGTGGGTCACCGACTCACTTTCACTTATTATTACATGGGCTCCTAATCGTTTTCCATTGTGCGAGCGGGCGGAGGCTCGCGGGTGGCAGCGGGGCGCGCATGCGGGAGGCGCCCGCGCCGGCACGCGCGCCTTTGTCGCCGGCCGGCCGCCAGTCGATCGCGGAACGTCTCTCGAGCGGCACGTACGTCGCCGCCGACACAAACTCTCAACGCGATCGTAACATCACTCGCGACGTAAACTCTTCGACGACCGTACCGATCAGCTGTGACTGACGGCGCTCGGCGCCTCTTTTACCACTACGCATAGGACAAAATGTTCTGGATTTGTGTGTCTACATCTATAGTGCTCGAACAGGTGCAGCCCGCGAGCGGCAGATAGTGTTGCGGTCAGACCGCTAGTGAACTCGGTGACTGTGTGAACGTTGTCGCGGTTGAACGCCGCTGTAGGGAGTTGTAACTAGCAGCCGCCGAGCGCGGCCGAGCATGACGATGGACCAGCAGACAGGCCTTATGTCCCTCAACATGTCCCCGTTCGACTTGAGTCCGGGTCCTGAAGGATCTGGCTCGGGCGGACCCTCGGGCGCCTCTCAATATGTGCCGCAGGGCGCTGCTTACCAGTGCACACCCGAGCAGCAATCCTTCGGTTATGCGAACTTGGATCCATCATATCTGTTTCCGACAGGAACCGGGAGCGAGCCAGGAGCCTATTTGCCCGCAGCAGGCACAGTTTGCGATCAAGCAGACACAAAAGACGTGATCGAAGAGTTATGCCCTGTCTGCGGCGACAAAGTCAGCGGCTACCACTACGGGCTGCTCACCTGTGAATCCTGCAAGGGATTCTTCAAGAGGACCGTTCAGAACAAAAAGGTGTACACTTGTGTCGCCGAGCGAGCCTGTCACATCGATAAAACACAGCGGAAACGATGCCCATTTTGCCGATTCCAAAAATGTTTGGATGTCGGGATGAAGTTGGAAGGTAAGTTTCAGTGATCTTATAACATCAGACTGCTAATTGTATATATGTAAAATTAACCCAAAACTCCAAAGCCTATACGATCAGCATACTCCGGTACGTAGGTGCCTCGATGATTACATCATTCAATTCAGTCAGAATGCAGTTAAAATTGAAAGTTTGTTGGCGTAGAGGAGAGCCGGTTTTTGTAACTGTGGTGCCAAATTTAGTTGATGCAATTCGTCGTCGACCTTCACCTACTTCCGACTGATGTTTGTAGGCGACGCGACGGAGACAGTGGCAGTACGAGTTGATGCCGCGATACCTGCTTTGAAGCACAGTAGAGACGTAGCATTCCTATACATCATTTAATATGCTACACTATGTAATTCGTATTACTAGTAGTTCTGTAAGAATAGTAGATCTCGCTTAGCAGGTCGAATCAGAGGGTCTACTACGAAAGACAGATTACGAAAGCCGCAAGATTTTCGTCGAACGATTTACTAAATATTTGACTGTATTGACACTAAACAAACGTTCGTCCGATTACCGCGTTCGGTCGTCGTGGTAGACCCGCAGGTGCCTACGGGTTCACCTCGCGAAGACTGCGTAGTCTGATTGATACCAATAATGTAGGTATACATTATCCGAAAAAGGAAAAAATTAAATCCGTACATCCAAAACATGTAACGCTACAGCAAAGTTCCCTCTTTAAAACCTCGCCAATCATAAAAAATTACGCTCGACAAAAAAAAAACAAGGAATATGTGTGCCAATTTTCTCCAACACCAGTTGAAAAATACGACCTGTAGTGTAGGCGAGAACAGACAGACGGACAAAATCATTTTTGGCCACTCTCGAAACTGAGACGCTTCGCTCGCTTTGCTCTCTCGGACAATAAGTACATATCAAATATATAACTATAATATTGATATAAACGACACCAAAAATTGTATAATGCACAAAAATGGCAGAAAATTGCAGTATTTACAAACAATCTGGAACAGTTTGACAATTACAAATGTTAACTTTTTCTTTCATGTTATGTCAAATTAACATGCAAAGCAGTTTTCACGAAATCTTTCATTTTGCTCTAAGGTAAATTACTACACACACCAATCTTATTCTTTTACTTCCCAATTTCCCACTAATGTAAACAAATGCCAAAGTTTTAGTTTAAATCAGTAGCGAGGGTTTAAAATATAGTGAAAGTAAGCCGGACTAAAAAAACACTAATCAGACAATAAACAGATAATAAACATGGAAAATGAAACATTTTGTAACGAAAAAAATTTTGTAATAAATAACGAAAAGTGTCAAAATGTCTTATAACATAAATGCTCACTTTTTCATTCAACAATATACTTAGACTTCTTGCTGTAATTTATGAAATTATCTATTAGTTGTTGATTAAAACAATTTATTGCTACTTAACATAACTATAGATGATCATAAATCAGGGTCCTACCGCCATCTCTTAGCGCAGTATTGTTTCAATGTTACCATGTTATTTCGTACTATACATATCTCTTAGCTTGTTTTTTTTACGAAAGTTTTGTGACGTCTTCGCTCAATCATTGCCTCCAAAGTTGAAGTGTGTGTGTCAAATTGTGATAACTTCAATAAAAACAAAACGCAAACTAAACGTTCTTATGACATGATGGTTTCTAATCGATGATGTAGATGATGTAGGTCCGCAGATATCTTCAAAGATTCATCAAAACATTGTCTGTCTTCCTTCAACATTTCAAACATTAATTTTGAAACGAATCGAATCATAATAAGTGATAATAATTTTAAGTTTCACCAATTGGACACACGTGTGTCCAGTCAGTCTGTGTCGCGGTGTCGAGTTGGTGAAAAACTTATTCTGAACACCGATTTTGTAAAATCTTTTTGCTGATACAATTTTACAACTTTTTAACTAACTTACAATGGCTAATTAAGTTAAAAGAGTCTGTGTCTGTATCTATTTAATCGGCATGTAAAGTAAAGTAATTTGGATTCTAAGGGCCGTTGAAATCACAGCAATTTTTACAGTTAGAAATTTCATGGTTAGCGTTCTAGAATTTCATAAAAAAATTAAATCTATAAAATAAACATTATCTTTAAAAGTGATGACCTTTAATGATTCTATCATCCCAGTGGCGAGGGGTAGGAATATGGCAAAGGTAAGCCGAACCAAGAAAAATACACAAATCAGACAAAAGTAAAAAAAACAAAGACAAACTAAACATGGAAAATATAACATTTTCATCACTTTGAAACTGCCTGGCATCCACGTTTATTAACTAAGTAATTGGTGACAATAATTATTATGATCTGCGTGGTGGATCGCTAGGGTGGGTTTTCTTAAAGAGAAGCCGATGGGAATCGGTATGTATGAACCCTTCGCCACTGCATCTATACAATGTAATGCAATATTTAGTTACTGCTATCCATCCTAATTGGGATTCTAATTGTCAGAATAATAGGTAATATCTCATGACAAGTAAGATATTTTCGCTTCCTTGTAAGAATACTCTTCATAGTATGTATTCAAAAAACCTCATCGTCTTTACTCATATAGAGCCTGAACACTTGCGTTTTCAGTAACAACTTTTTAATACCTATATTGAAGTTCTTCCGAGACCAGGATTGAATAAACGTGCATTTGTCGAAGAAATTAAATAGTTTTTGATATTTTATTATAAATTAACTAAGGAATCTTTGAACATTATGAATGCACGGCAAAATGCAATTTTAATAATTATCCAAAACACAAAATAAACACAAAAATTCAAACAAAATTTTAAATTATTTGAATCTCCTGAAATATTTTCATAAATGTACTCATGTTTATTTTGTAAAATTTCTTTTATGCTCAATGCTTCTGATAAATGCGAGATCCTAGTGAAGGGACAGTCCTTTTATTAATAATTTAACCCCATTGCATTTACCCATGATTTCACTAATTAGTTACTACAGAGTAATCAGAAAGTATTCAATTAAACTTGTAGCTATTTCGATTTTTTCCGCTAGTTTTGGTTCTATAACGTTCATAATTAGTATTTAAAATTCAATGTTTTGATTTTTCTACATAATGAAGAGATATACTAGTAGATAGGAGTAAATATTTTGAAGGTAATTATTAAATTGTAGCTAGGCGATCGCGCGGGGCGGAGCTTGAAGAGCAGATCGTTCTAAATTTAAAATGCGCGCGGCCGCAGAGCGCCCTGACCTACTTGCGAGCGGGGCCGCGATGCGGCGCGCGCGCTGCGCCTGTGCGTGCGCGTACTCGTACGCAACACCGCGCGCCGCCCGCCGCTGTGTGCGTGAGCCAACCGCTCGCCATTCCGCGTTTCGCCAGATGCTGCGATGTTTGCAACATCAGTACTCTGTAATCCGCATAAGCTCCACTGTATTTTTGAGTACCAACATTCAATTCGATTACAATTATAGTCTTTGTAATGTTCTATTCAGAGTCAAGTATGCAATTCTGATTCGGTTCAATTGTGACATTTGGCCTTACTTTAAGCCTATTCATTCATGAAAACTAGATCTTTTAGCTCAGTTTCGTCAAAATGACAAAAATATGATAATTTATCTACTACATGTCGCTTCACACACAATCCCCGAAGAAATATCAGTTTTGGTAATAAAAGTTCCCAACTATTTCTAGAATAAGTAGAGTTTCAAAGATGGTTCTAATTTCAGAGACGATAAATACAGAGTACAGATGAAAAAAGGAGTGGTATAAGGTTATTATCGACGCGCGTCGTTACGAATTTTTTGATAAAACTACTGGCACTATTGTCAGTTCCAATGACACTAATTTCAATCGTTTCTCACGGTCATAATCATAACATAAATAATAAAAACAACTGCGAGTCGATTAAATCTTTATTTTGCATTTATGTATTCAAATCGTCGAACAAAGATTCGGAGGCAGTCGGCATTTGTCTCTTGAATAAAAAACCAAAACGAGGGTTTCACGTAACATTTCTAAAAACGAAAAATTTTACAGAGGAAAAGAGAGACGCAAGAATTCAAGACAAACTGCTGTGGTGTTAGGAAAAGTTATCTTAGAAAAACGCAAAAAAATGTAAACATTTAGTCTTTTCGGTTTGTGTTAATACTTAATGGCAATAAACAAAAAATACAATTGTATTCAATAAGAATCGTTAATCACCCTTAATGGGTATGAAAGACTTACCTACTTTAGAAATTCACAAATAATGTTAAACAAAAAGTTACTAAACCACTTATTGCACCAACAGTGAGCCAAGTTCATTCTGCTGCATTGCGTCAAAGTGTAAATTTAAATAAAAAAGAAAAACATAGTACGCTTTAATACAAAGAACAGTCGTTTGCTGCAAGCATATGTCAGATGACACAATTCACACAAATCGTTGGCTGACCCGAATAGCGGGTGTTGCGCGAGGCTCACGCCGGCCGCCCGCCGCGCCGAGCCTTGTGCAATGACACCACTCAAGTACTCGCTGCTGGCCCACTTCGCCACCGTACGCGACCTATACTCTATACAAACCTCCTTTGTACACCGATACACCACTAATCTCAACCCAATCATAACCAAGAATCTCCAACTTACGAAACAAAACGTCAACAGCAACAGCAAATCTCAGACCATGAGAGTCATGAGCTACTACTCCATAAGCGTGTTACTTAAACATTCCTAATTCTATAGAAATAAAAAACAATTTTGTGAACAAACCGAGCATCCCGTTTAGTTACACTACGGTAATAATAGTTCATTACTGAGCACTATCTACGCGAAATTATCCATGTGTTGCGTAAGCGGCTTATATATGAATACAATATGGCTGCACACAATGGAGTAAAAAAATATATAGGTAGTTCTTCCAGTCCAGAACGTCGAGTATGTAGGTACATAGTTTAAGCTACATGAGAATCAAGCGATTGTTAGGTACTTCGAAATTTTGAAGGGAATTATTTTAGTATTGGCAATTTACAAAGTGGATAGAGTAGGGGTAGTGATTCAGGCGCGCACCGCCGACTGCGCCAATGTTTCGAAACAGCGACCGTCGTCGCCGTCGTCGCGTCGGTGGGGTAGGCTGCGCAAGCGCCGTTTCACAAGACGCCTGTTCGACCTGTCGCAATGGACTACCCAAATGTGACCTGAACACGTATCGTATTACATATCCATGGATATGCGTGCCGAATTCGTTATGCTCTCTGTCAACACATCTTATTGGAAATTCACAACTTTCTCACTTCCATCTTATCTTCTTAAAATCCTCAATACCTATTCACATGAAAATATGAATAGATAAAATGAAGTTTTACAAAATTTAAGTATAGTTTAACGTGAAATATTCTTTAGGCTCAAAAATCTTATAAGAGTTATGTTATCAGTTATGATACAAAAACAACATCGTTTTTCAAAATGGTCTTCTCTCAAGTGATTTAAAACACACCTCAATTATCTGTTTCATAAATCACTAGTGTAATAGACCAATCTTACAATTGTATTCATGCCATGCAAAAAGGCTACCTGACTTGTGCTACTTTACGTACTTGTGTTGTAGTACTTTATGCAATAGCATGCTTGTACAACAGACGGAAAGTCGAAATGGCATGACAACGTGAAATTTTGAAACATTTCAAGCGACGACCTAATTCAGCTTGGCTGGTACCTAGATTAAATTAAAACAGATTATTAGGCGTAGCAGAATGCTTCGTTCCTCAGGACGGCTTTGGTCTAATGTGATGTGATCGACCAATAGTAGCGCTGCTGTTATATGGGCCGCTGCCCAGTGTACACACCACCTTACGTAATGCTTATGTTGTGTTGGACATACACAATACTTGTTGTAACAATTATCTCATTATCAAACACATTATCTTAGCCTAAATAAATGAATGATTCTGTTAGCTGGGAAACATGCCCACTTGAACTCGTTTTTGTTCATTTTCTGATGCACCTGTGAATAAAATAGCATCTTTCAATAGCTCTAACCTAGATTACCTGGTTGAACAAATTTTTATACAAGTACTTATTGAATATTGAACGCTATTACGGAGAATATTTTCATGTCACGCGACCTTTGAAATAGATTATAGTTTTTAGATCAAAGTAGCACGAGAGACATGCGATCTTGGCCTGAATTCTTATTGGATTAAAAACGATTTTGAGTAATTCAATCGCGAGCAGCTGATTTCGACTAGCATGACCGTCATATCTGTTCACCTTAGTGATATACGAGGGGATTCTAAAAAAACGGAGGTCATGCGCCTGCGACAGATGTTAGAATACAATAAAAACAAGCGCGCCAGTCGACTATTTCGGCGCACTGCCTTGACCCGAATCGAGTGTTTCGACAGAACGGCCTCGCACACCGGGCCTTTCTATTTTTTAGGCATTACCTGTCGTATTATTACGACAGTTCTACAAGAGCCGCCATCTTGCAAGGATTTTGGTGCGCAGACGCTTCCAGTCAAGTCACAGCCCCGCCTTCGTGACTCAAACCGGTTTCGATACGTAGGTATAATCTATTATTCTGGGGTCGTTTGCGCTCATAGAAGAGCGCGACCACTTCTATCCTTTCTATAACTACAACAAAATGTAAATAACAACAGAGTCAAAAGTTTCGTCTTTTGCTAATATAATTATTGTGTCAGTATGAGCGTCGTATGTTGGAGAATCTTAGTAGGCGTGAATAGGTATCATTATACAGATGAGATCTTGACACAGTTCGGTGGATAATCGCGGGTGATGATTTATAGTTGTTGTGTAATGATGGAGGTATCTGAGCGCGCGATAGAGTGCGAGGCGAGCACGGAGTCGGCAGGCGTCGGGCGGCTCCGACGGCGCTCGGCCCGCGCCGTGCGGGGGAGCGCGGCGGGCGGCGCACGGCGCTGCCAGCCTTGACCAAGTTTCATCGGCTCGTCGGCACAAGGAGCGCTCCCCACCTCTTCCCGTCCTTTCGGTACATACTATTTTTTATCTCGTTGACACGATTACTTCATTTGATGGCCCTGACCCGTACGCCAAGGTCGCATCTCGCTAATGAGCTATTACACATCTCAGGATACTCAGGCAAAGCTTTCTAAGCTCCTAAATGTCTCGACGGAAACGGAGACGAACAGGCGTTACGATGCACTTGTGCCATCCCGTGACCTCCTTGCCAAGGTCGACCTTGACCCATCTCTAACAAGTAGGCCATATCCACAAATAACATGAGAATGCGAGGTGAACTTAAAGATAGGTATTTCAGCGCACGCTGTCTGTTTGTCACCCAGACGTACGCTTTTATTTGTAAAATTGACCTTGACCTTGATCTAGTTTAGACGTGTATAATAAACAGATGACCTCGTTTACCGCATTATCGACTAGTATCGAGCAATCATCAAAATATAACAATTAAAACTCTTACTTCTGCGTTCTTGTAGCTTGACATAATCATTGTTATTCATACTAATAAACCGAAAAGCTACCTAATGTAATCGAAAGATAAAATTTGAATGAAGAATCAGATTCTTCAGTTTCATTTCATTCAGTTCGCTTCGAAGTTAAAACTTACTATGGGATTTGACAAAAACCCTTAACTTAATCCAATTTACCGAGAAAGAGAAACAACTTAAACATTTATGAAATATTTATAAAACTGTGGCTATAATAGAGCAAATATATAAATAAATAATAATAAATAAATAATTGCATACAATTTGGTTCGATTTCGAAGAAATACCATATTTATTAAGTTCTAGTGCCTAATTATAAGAATTTACGAGGTTTCCCTATTTTCATTGAAGCAAATAAGCACATAAAACTATTTTACAGGTTCATTGAATAAGTAGGTGACCTATGTTTCGCTCTTAATTAGATTATTTCTTTCAAATCCTAACTAAGAGAGCCCAAGGAGTTTCTTAACGTAAAGTCTAGCCGTTAAAAGTCAAAATATTCGTAGCCGAAAAACTAGTAAACTTGCGTGTAACAAAACATATTTTAAGTCTTTTAGTAACGTAGACTATGAGTTCAATTATTATTTTAAGAACCTTAAAAGTCCATTATGGTCTTTAAAAATACCCAATTTAAAAAGATTGTAAATGGTCTACGATTGGCGGTACAATTTAATGACTGTTGCTTCAAACATATTTACAACGGACAAATTATTTTATTTGGTTAAAATATATCGGCTTACAATTTTATTCAAGCTAGACTAGGTCGTACAAAACTATTGTAGTGTTCATAACCAGAAGCCAGACTCACTAGTCAGAAGAGTAATTTTAGCAAAGGTGCAAACTAAGGTATATTTGATGAATCGCAGAATTCATCAAATATACCTTAGTTTGCACCTTTGAATGTTATTAACAAGCAGGCACGATATAAATATACACACATCAAAAGTGTCTAGGGATCAAGTGCGTTTTAGAGTATCGCCGACATAGAGGTTTACTTTTTTTTTTTTTTTTGGATCGTTAATTTTTTATTTTTTGTAAACATCCATGTTTGATTAAGAAGGAATTAAAGTAAAAATCCAGTCTAAAAGACTACATTTGGTAATATTATTAATTGGATATTTGTTTCTCGTTAAAAAAGTACTTGATCCTTAGACACTTCAGATGTGTATACATCAGAATGAAAGCACGATCCAATATTACTATTATAAGCGGAAAAAATATTACGAGTACCTACATACTTTGTAATAGAAATTCAACTTCATAAAATCTGATGAAACGAGCTAATATGCTGAGTTATTCAATTGATTATATCATAAAAAGCCAAAAATGTATCCATCATACCTCTGATACAATTCTTACAAGAGTCTCATTAGATTCATCTAAGACACTTAGTTATACACACATCAAAAAAAGTCTGCGATCACTCAATTATTTTCATACAAAATACCTGTTTTCGAAGAGGGATTATTATAGTAAATCTTGACCAATATTTATCAATTTTGTACCATTCAAAAGTTGGAATTTTCATAATTCTGACGGTGTTTTTTTATTTTTTGCGATAAGACTCTATTTACTTTTTGTGCAGTTTTGAACAAAAAAGTTGTAAATCTAAAGTAAGTTAAAACAAACTTCTATTGATCAGTGTATTCTACCCTTAAATAGACGTTAAAAACATTACAGACAATTTTAACGTTATAATAATTCTACTACTTAAATAAACTCGAGTTGTGTTTCGCCATATGAAACCGACGGAATTGCACACAACACCGTTACACTTGCCGTCTCTTTTGAACCCTTCGAAGAACCCTGTAACTCGTTCCCTATCGCACCGTACCGCGTTGGCCACAATAAAAACTGGTTGTTATTTTTAACTCGCGGGCTGGGCGAGCAGGCAACGCACTGAAAGCCCCTTCCGTTCCAGGTTCACTGTTACTTATTTTCAGCCAAGTATTTCTTGTAAAATTAGCGTTCTGCACAGCAATATGCCCATTTTAATCTGTATGCTGACAAGTATTTTACAGCAATATAATTATTAGGTAAGTTTAAACAAGAACTACTAGAAACAGCATTGCTCAGACGTTGTTAGTTGGTTTTCTTCTGTGAATGCAAAACTTTAAATCATGAAGAATTCTTAGAAAAAACTTAGATTAGAACATCAGTCTTACCAAAATATGCATGTCATTTTTCCCATTATAATTTTCGGTACTCTGTCTCAAGTATTTGGATATATTCGACTTTGCCAATCATAACATACGCTATTGTTCATTAGTTAAATATTAAACTTACACGACAGGAAGTGGCTTAAAAAAATCAAACACGAAGCGATATTATTAGTACAATACAATGTGCTTGAATTCATCCAATTTATGATTTTGTAAATTTTGCATTTTTCAATGCTATTTTTATACTTATGGTAAATTTTTAAATAGAAAAATATTGGAAAATTTAACTCGGCCACAAGTGAATTCTCAGACGGGAATCGAACCCGCGACCTTTGGAAATCCGGTCCAATGCTCTAACCGCTGAGCTACTGAGACTTGCGAACCACCGTCGAAATTACTCGTCGATTCCCGTCTGAGAATTCACTTGTGGCCGAGTTAATTTTTCCAATATTTTTCTATTTAAAAATCATCCAATTTATTTTCCTATCGAAGCAGGCCCGACATTTCTTTACTGAAAGTGGTTGCTTGAGTTTGGAATTCAGCCAGAATCATAAAGAATGACTGAGTGTGCGCCGCATTATGAGGCCGGTGCCCCAAATTTTAAACCTAAGTTATTAAATATTTATTGAGTAGCATTCATACTACATTTTGACCCACTTATTTAGTATTATGTAGACACTTCAAATGCAATTACATAGTCAATAAAAGATAATGGATAACAGTAATCTCTCAATTTAAATACAGACACCTTTACATTTATTATGTATTATCACGCCTTTTCCCGGTCGGGATGCAAAGTTTGCTGATAAGAGTTACTTAATGCCGGTTAGAATATAAAGTTAGCGAACCTAAAAAGAAAAACTGGGCTTAACTCGTTTCTTGAACTCGAATCTTATGTAAGTGAACACTTACAAACGTTATTTCAAACTTTTTAAGACCTAAATACTAAAAATGTCGCTTAATCCGGTTTATTTAGGGCAACGCAATAAATAGACTTTTATATTTTGTTTCAGCTGTTCGGGCGGATCGCATGCGAGGTGGACGAAATAAGTTTGGCCCTATGTACAAGCGCGATCGCGCACGTAAATTGCAAATGATGCGACAACGACAGATGGCCGTGCAGACACTACGAGGTTCCCTGAGCGACGGTGGTTTAGTGCTCGGATTCAGCTCGCCATACGCCTCAGTTCCGGTCAAACAGGAGATACAGATTCCACAAGTGTCGTCACTGACGTCATCTCCCGAGTCGTCCCCGGGGCCGGCCCTGCTGGCGGCGCAGACGCAGCAGCCGCAGCCGCCGCCGCCGCCAGCGCACGACAAGTGGGAGGCGCACTCGCCGCACTCGGCCTCGCCGGACGCCTTCGCGTTCGACGCATCCGCCACCACCGCAGCAACGCCCTCCAGCACGGCGGAGACCACCAGCACCGAGACCCTGCGAGTCTCTCCCATGATCCGGGAATTCGTCCAAACCATAGACGATCGCGAGTGGCAAAATTCGCTCTTTGGACTCTTGCAGAGCCAAACCTATAACCAGTGTGAAGTCGATCTCTTCGAGTTAATGTGTAAAGTTCTGGACCAAAACTTGTTCTCTCAAGTGGACTGGGCGCGAAACACCGTGTTCTTTAAGTATTTAAAGGTGAATTTCCAGATAAGTACGAAGCTCCCTTCCCGAATCCCTGAACCCTTTCCGGTGTACACCAAACATGCTTGCGAATATGACGCATTGCGCTGCTGCGAACCTTAATTTCTGACTTTTATGATCTGGCCTATGCGAATGTTATATACTTTAGTTGCGTGCAGACACTAGTTATGACATGGTTGTGTGAGTAGGGGCGCGTGTGACGCAGTGGGCGACACGGTGCTCGCAATCGATACGCCACGCCGCCGCCCGCGTCGCGCCGCACCAACTGGGTCAAGTTCCCACAGCAAGCGCGCCGCCCGTCGATGCCGCCGCGGCTCTACGAGTAATCTACGTCATACATGAGTCGTGTACAAGCGCTGTTATGAGATCATTAAAATAATCAGATGAATCTTTATCAGATTTAAACCCGTAAATTAAATCAATCATATGACAAGTAAACTTTAGAAACAGTAATATAAAGTTGCCCGGTTCAATTAAACGTGTCACAGGGTTGTTCGATCAATCAGCAGTACTCTATCGAATCGAGGAACGGGAGCAGCGACGGCGGCCGCACTGTGGTCGTCGCACGCTTACGCAAGACCCGCAGGCGTGTCACGTGGTTAAGCAACGTTGCCATGCCGCCCGTCTCGTACTCTCTCGCTCTTGTACACAGTCACGATTCCGCAACTAGCAATTTTTGTTTGCACTGAAATGACGCGACATATTTACAATTCATTCTCGGAATTAGGATAGTTCTGAACTAGATAGTCGTATCTCTGCTTTCGGGTACATTATCAAAAATATTAAATAATCATTTACATAAAGTAACAGAATTACCATAAAACCAAAAAAATCTTTTACACGTAGATGCGAGTATCTGTACACAAAAATATTGAATCGGAGTCCATTAACTAAATGCTCGATCCTAACCGAGTTAGGATGTTGATGACCTACGCTTTCTCCAGACGGATGTGATGTAACGGAGAGCGCGGAGCGGCAACGCTGCACTTTCATCGGCGCACTTGACACACTGCCCGTGGCCGAGTTGCCACGAGAAAGCACTTTTTACCGCGCCAAAGCGCGTAACCGCCGGTAACACAGTCGTAACGAGTTGCGCAGTCTTTCTTCGCTTTCTCTTACATAATACCTAACCAGCTACGATTAGTCACACAGCAACGGCGTTGAACTTGAACGGGAATATTATAAATAAACTTGTATAACCGCGATGATATAAATACACAAAAAAAACACATTATTTTAAGGATATGGATTATCGATTTTTTACATAGGTACTTTATGGTCTAACGTTGCTAATATCGCATTCAGAAAACTAATTTATTTATGATGATTAGTGCCCGTGTCTTTAGGTATAATATAATTACTGATTTTGGCATTTAGCCTTTCACTTTCGTCATCATGATCTATTCTTTGTGGTCTAGACATTACCCAAGTTGTTGCAACATATCGTCGGTAACGACAACTGGGTATCTTGAATTTAACGCTCTACATACCATAACCTAATATCTGTTACTTATCACATTTTGAAGATATCGATGTTAATTCCATTTGCGACCAAAAGCCCCATAAATGCTATGTCCGGTCTACTAAATAAACTTCATATGTGCCTAAAAGTCCTGTGTAAGCATTATTTTACCTAGAGGATAAAAATATACTGTTCAATCGAACATTCAAGCGTGCACGTGTGTCATATCTGTACATAATCTAACTAGGTCAATTTAGATGTTTCAGTCGCGAGATATTATATTATACTTTAGCAATTTGTCAAACGGCAGTTATTTAATGCCCTCAATATCGATACTGATGGTGGTGCGCTGGTAAAAACGTGTCATCCGACAAACTTACAGTAGTACGCAAGTTTATAGGTATTCGGCAATTCAACGCGACTTTGACCTACTTCGCGTTGCCTAGTACCGACAACGCGACCCAAGATGGCCGCCCAAAGGGAATGCTAACCAACGCTACCATCCCAAAAGGTCGCATATCTCGCACTCACGGCATTCCGATCTCCACATTATTGTGATGAAAATAGAAACTCTTTCTGTATAACTAACACAATCGGATACGACATAAATTGCGCTGCCGGCCTTATTGTTAGGACTGATATTCTAGACCATGACGTCTTGCAATGAAAAGCAACTTCCTCCGCGGGAAATCCGTGCGGGATTAAGTTGAACATAAAACGACGCTATGTAAAAAAATCCAATCAGTCACTTCGAAAAATGTTGCTAGAATAATCATCAACATTAATAAAATGTTGATTTGACAAATACAAATATTTCTTATTCATTTTGATCTCAATTCGCATTGAGCAGACAGTATGCGTTGAAGCAATAATCAAGAGCTACAAACTTCAGTAGAAACATTTCGTAAACGGCAAATTTAACGCGTTCGTTCGTGTTTTCTAATGCAACTCGATAAAATGTGGGTCACAATACCAGTTCAAATGCCAGTGGCGACTTCTCAAATGTTTTCATTATAAACAATATATGTTTTAATACTGAGCATTTGATTATTGGAAAGAGAAGAAAAGTTTCAAATACTACTTGACCCAGATTACTCGGCGGCACACGTAACCCTACCGTCACAACCAGTCTACGTCACGCGCCCCTTCCGACAGATGTCATCTTCATTGAAGTCGATACTTGTGCATTGTGCAGTTACAGACACCTAACGGGGCCGTTTCATTAGTTAAGTTCTTTATTTTTGCAAGCGACTAATTAACTAACTATTTGGTAATGTTGTCTTTTTAGTTTTGTAAGATCGATCAACGGTTTCGTTAGGTGGTCTCAGTGAAGATGGCGAAGTATTAGCCCGACCAAATCGCTCCAATACTTCGACGTTATCTGCTCTGCACGTGTTGCAATGCGGTTATCGTTTGTTGCAGGTCGATGACCAAATGAAACTACTACAGCACTCATGGTCCGACATGTTGGTCTTAGATCACCTGCATCAGCGGATGCATAATGGACTGCCAGATGAGACGACACTTCACAACGGACAGAAATTCGATCTTCTCTGCTTAGGTCTTTTGGGTGTACCTTCCCTGGCAGAACACTTTAACGAGCTCCAGAACAAACTAGCTGAACTCAAGTTCGACGTCCCGGACTACATCTGTGTAAAATTTTTGCTTCTTCTAAATCCTGGTTAGTATTACATCGATTTTCTTTTTAAGTTGTTTTATCTGTTTAGTTTTAAGTGGGCCTTTCGTGCGAATGCTTTTACCTTTGTTTTTACCTTATCTTGTTTTCTAAGTGAATGTCAGTTTTATGTTTCCTGGATAACTTTGTGTTTTTGTTTAATTTTGAAGAATTTTCTTGGGGTTTCAGAGGTAAGAGGCATAGTGAACGTGAAATGCGTCCGAGATGGTTACCAGACAGTGCAGGCCGCATTGCTCGACTACACTCTCACCTGCTACCCTACGATACAGGTAGTTACAGTGATACTTTTTTATTAGTTTTCATGTTTCAGAATCAGACTATTTTCTCTATACTTCTTGAACTGATTTGAATTAAGACTACTTGTTGTCAATTTCAGGATAAATTCGGGAAATTAGTGATGGTGGTACCTGAGATCCACGCCCTGGCCGCGCGAGGCGAGGAGCACCTCTACCAGCGACACTGCGCGGGGCAGGCTCCCACGCAGACCCTTCTCATGGAAATGCTACACGCCAAGCGCAAGTGAGTACCTTCGCATACACTTAACCGCTAAATAAGCAATGTCCTCCCTTGAACCATATTAAAGACAAGAATGAGATTAAAGTAAGAAAAAGAAATGCAGTTACATCTCTCGTTCTAGGCCGAATGGAGGCGATATGGTAAACCGGAGTGCTGAGCACACGTCGACTCTTGACAGATTGTATGTTATCATAAAAAATTATATCATTAATGCCGGTCATTTATATAGCACCATTAGATTTATTTCGTTGCACCTAATACAGTAGAGTTGCCACAAGGAGTTAAAGTTGTAATATACTTTGTGTGATTTTTTTTTTTTACACAAAAATATGTAAAAAGAATACGTCAGCGGTTTCGTTATTTTCCTTGGCAGCTCTATTGGTTTTAATAAACATTTCATAGCCATCGGTGTATTGTTGTTAACACTTCATTTGCTTGTCACATTTTTGGTTCACTTTTTTGCTAATCGTGAAAATAGTGCTAGTTGGCGAGATCTTAAAAAAAACAATAATAGTCTTTTTCATACTAAGGGCCGGTTTCACCACCTACTGATAAGTTTTGGATAGCGTATGTTTCGGATGATTTTCATATAAGTAACAATTGTCAAATGATCTGTCAATTAAGCTATCCAGAACAGTAGGTGGTGAAACCGGCCCTAAGTATTTCATTATAACGAGACGGTGCGAGTCACTAATTTTACAAGCCGTTCAAATAAAGAGCGAGATAACTTCTGAGCTATAGGTATACTATATCTTTATGAATCTTTTAATCTAAGTACCTAATTACTGTCGTAGCAAATTAAAATGTTGATTTTTTATACACTTACATCAAAACCATCTCGCTTAAAATAAGATTAGGATAATCAAGATTACTCTATCAAAATCTTTATCTTATTTATATTAAGGATCATAATTTTGCCTCTTTTTTTTTCACCAACAAAGGTATTCTGTACCTTTTCAAGGTTGGCAGACAAACATAATAAACGCAAAGACATATTGTCAGATTTTAATTCAGTATTTGACAGGTGCCAAATAACTTTTTGTAAAAATAATGTTGCCTTATAATCAGTGATAGGATAATCGAATGCATATTTACCTAAACTTAGTTTTAGCTAGGAAATTATGGAAGCGGCTACTTAAAATATAGATATATTTTTTAATACAAATCCCGGGATTCCAGAGGCTTTTGATATATCTTGGAAGCGGTGCATCGTAGCACAAATATAAGATATTTTTGCCATCCTACGTTACCCATAAACCCCCTCTCCGAATGAATTGACATAATAAAAGACAAAAATAAAAAAAAGTGCGCAAAATTTTTCCAAGTCGCATTTCCGTAGTAATTTCACTCGAAAATTCAGTTAAGTCGCTGACCCATCCAAAAACGATCAAATTCCAGGTTTTTTTTCAATACAAAAGTGCATTCCATAACAGCTAACATCTCAACTTTAGGTAAATATGCATCCGATTATCCGATGACTGCCTATAATTTAGTTTTAATGTTAATATTGAATTTGTGTATGTGAATGGAATCAATACTTACTGAACTTGAACTGGTTTTAAGAGCAAATCATTACGAAAAACAGTTAAAAGAAAAAATATTTTCACAATGTGACAATATTGTCAATTTACTCTACTGAATTAGAAATCCGACTAGATTCGATTAAATGTGGATTTATTAGTTTGGCTACACGACAAATAAATATTTTGGGAGGTGACAACTTCACGAAATTCCGTTTATTTGTTGATATTCATAACGGTTTATATAAATATTTCGCAAAGATTGTTCCGTTTCATAATAAAATGTTCTTAATATTATTCCTTCAGTCGCACTTGAAACCGTAGCAATATGTCGGCTCGCACAGATAGTAATCTTATTATTGGATGACTGTAAGTGAATGCCTATTATTTAATTAAATGAAACGCTCAAGAATTGCTGGGAACAAAATAAATTAACAACAACGACTGGCTTTGAAAAACAATATTTCACGTTACCCACACAATTTTACTTTTTTAACTGAATTACTAAGAGCGTTTGATTATGCTGTCAATAAAAACAATCGAAATGTTGGAAAATGACAGAGTTACTGCGGGTGTTTCATTCTGCCCCGCGTTTAACTGTGCCCCTCTTACCTTTGCTATCAACTATCTTTTGATTAATACTTACTACACTACTTTTTAAAGCTCATATAAACACGATAAACCTAAAAAAAATATATATCTTACACAAACTAAAATTTTAAGAGTAACTTGAAATAAATAGAATTATTACAACAACTCTACCATTACCAATCTATATACCTTTAAAATGAATAGGCCAAGGATAGACTTCTAATAATTAATGATTGATGAATAATTAATGAATAAAAATAATTACATTAAAAACGAAAGTTCATTAATGTGGGTAAAAAAGAGTTATTTTACAAACTACAAAATCCAACTACTTTACATGTAAGTCAGCAAAGTTTGGATAATCACGAAAATAAGTTATTCCGTTGTGGCGCAGACGCTTGTATGAATTAACTTAGTAATAAACTTAGTAAACTTCAAATCAAACAATATCAGTAGAGACCTAAAATCGCAAAACACTATGAAGTATTCATTGTTTTTTGGTATGTTAGGCCCAAGTAGGGTAGTGTAAATAAATATAGCAACAACGAAAAACTGGTGCTTGCTACGCTTGCAAGTTATTGGTCAGTAAGTACATAAATAACCAACGAAAATAAATGACAATGATAATTCATTTTCAATTCGGCTATATAATTCCGTACATAACGATATCAGGGGAATATTTTTTATCTGAGCATTGGTCAATCGGCCCTGTCCTAAATTATGCGTTTTCACACGAAATTCAGTACTTTAATAAGATAGTTTTTGAAACAATTTAAGACTTAAAGTATCTCTATAAACATTATAGGGACCAAGGTATTCCTATAAAGATGATAAATTTTTACCGAAAATCTTGAAAAAAAAATTGGATATTTTTTTATGTAAAAGACCAAATCGTGATTTTTCAACAAACACAGTTCAGTATTTTTATTATGGTTTCAATTACTATAAACCCTCTAGGGGTCAAATCAGGTCCATTTTTCCCGAAAATAAACTATTAAAGGGTGATTATCTAACTTAAAACAAATACTATAAGTAGACACTGTATTTGCTTAAAATCACATATATAGCAACCAATTTCGTCGCTGCCATTACTGTTATTCTTATTTTATGACGAACGCTTTTCATAACAAAGTCTTATAGTTTGCTAACCTTAAAAAAACGAAAAAATTAAAACGGATTTTTGAAGAACAGAGTTAGTTTGGATAAAGACATTCCGGACCTGAGGAAATCGTGATAGACATGAGAAACAACGTGAAGTTGAACCAAAACAAAAAAAACCTACGTTAATTTAATAGGCCAGTTATATCGTACAAAAATATGCTTTCAGTAAGTTTTTTTTTTTTTCAAAATTAAAAAAGGGGATAAAATTATTGCGGTTTTTATCAATAACTCAGCGCGCTTACATTTTGACTTACTTGGGAGCTATTAGACCTAGAAAATTGGAGTAGGGCTCTTAATGTCAGGAATATAATAAAAAAAAATACATAACTAAAAAGCAAGTTTACCACAATTTTCTTGGATTGGATTTGCTTTTAGTAAGTTTTCTCTCCTTCGAAAATTTAAAGGCAAATACTGCTACACTGACACTGAACAACTTAGCAAAACACAACTAAAACTTTAGCCACTGCTAGGCGTACCTACAAATTTATGCGGAACCCTCGGTGGGCGACTCCGACTCGCACTTGTCCAATTTTTTTTTATTACTTAACTTTTTTTACTCACGTTTCTCATAAGACGAGAAATTTTGCCAAAAATTTGCTTCAACGGGACCAAAATTTAAAATTAAAAATATTCGTGAATAATGTTATCTACTTTTTTAAGCACTTTGAGTTTGAGAGCTTGATCCCTTTATGATTTAGGGCTGAAATTATGCTTAAATTGTTGAAAATTTAACATTATAAAAATACTACACTTTTAATGTTGAAGAATGCACAATTTATGACTTTTATATCAAAAAGTGAAAAAAGTTTCAAACTGACGTAATTTTTCGGATGGTGCGCAGGAAGCACAAATTTTTCAAATTTAAATAAAAAAATCAAGAATACATACGATAAAACTAAGTTTTGAAAATTACCTAATTTAGCAGTTTGTTCGAGAAAAACATAATTTTAAGTTAGAGTCTCGCCTTTTTCAAACACGTGCAGAAATATTCATTTTGGCATTGGCTACCGCTTTCTATTTGCAAGCCAGTTCGAAATGCAATTAAAACCTTTGATAAGTGACCTCCTTGGTTGCCATATAAGGGAGTAAATGATCATCCCATTTTTAAATTACACGACCGATATGAGTTTACTATGTAATTTATTTGGCCGCTAAACACGACAGATATGGATTTTTATACAACTTTTGCCGGCCGCTGCTCGCATGTACGTGGCCAGTATTACGATATAGATTTTTATCGAAGAAGGTTGTCAAAATAATGCTCATATTTCCAAGCATGTTTGAGAAAAAGCTTTTTCAATTCCTACTGTCACAAACACACGGGAGTTTCTCATATTCTTGTACAGTCAATGGCAAATACGGATTATACTAAATCAAAAACCGTACTTATAAGATATTTGGAATATGTCATTTTTTTTATTGGTAAAAATAAAGTGCTACAGGCAGGCTACAGGGCTATAGTTTTGGGCACAGACCTATACCGAGATTGACGAAAAGAGGGCTTCAAACTGTATGAGAACCTAGCGTGTCGAAGTTTTCGTACCTACGAACACGTCACGAGCGAGATTTAGTGATGTGTAAATGTTATTGATGAGCTCTTGCAAGAAAGCACTGCACAATGAGTCATTTTCGTTTCTGAGTGACGCGTGTTTTCATGGCAATGGTCTCAAGCGGACTGATTTAGGTCGTAAAACTTTGACCGTGGATCAAACTTATGACACGCAAGGTAGGTACACTTTTACCGTCTATCCCGATATAGGTCTGTGGTTTTGGGAGTTTGAAGATACACGCTTAAAAGCGCGCACGGTGCACTTGCTATGTTATACAGGGTGGAAAAAAAGACGGTCACTGGAGGAAAAATATCCTAAATATTGATCTAAGCAAATTTTACTCAAAGGAAATATTTCTTCATTTTCAATAATAAGTTAAACAGCATTCGAATATTTTTGAAAGATTGCATACCTGCACCAGGAATCGAACCGACTTGTTTGAGAAAAAAAGACAACGTGTACTTTTATGGTACTATTCGAGTGTTAAGTATAAAGATCAATTTAGCTTATGTCTTAAATTAAAGACTAAGCCAGGAAAGATAAAATATTACACAGTTCAATACATTATTCTACCTACGTCTTGCTTACACTAAGTAAAATAAAAATAGAGTTGACTTTAACTAACTTAGTAGTTCGAAATATGGACCATATGCAGCAATACACTGATTTTAATTATTAGGTTATTGACTTTGTTGACTAATATTCACCATTATTCTAAATATGGAATATGGCGACAAGACGCGAGTTCAGTCGATAATTAAGTTTTTTAAATACGTTTTATAGGAGATGTTTTTAATTTTAGATACTATTTTTATGTACCACAAAAGTGCACGATGCTATTTTTCTCATTCCGCCGGTTCGATTCCCGGTGCAGGTAAATGATTTTTGAAAATCTTTGAATGCAGTTTATTTTATTTTTGAAAATGAAGGAATGTTTCCTTTGGCTAAAATTTGCTCACGTAAATTTTTGTGTACTTTACCTCCAACGACCGTCTTTTTTTCCATCCTGTATACTTGTTATAACATATTTATTATTATACACCTCATGTTTTACTTTATTGATTTGTTTAAGAGATGGCCAAAATTGTTTTGTATTTACTTGCTTGTTTTTTTTCCACACTTTGGATATTGTACAATTTATTAGTATAGTTATTTGCGATGAGTTAAAACTGAATTTAATTAATCAAAATAAAAATTAAAATTAAGTCTAATCTTGAATAAAAAGTAGTGAATTTATGATATTTAAGTTTTTGCATTATCAATATCTATTTTTAACCGACTTCAAAAAAACAGAAAGAGGTTATCATTATACTTATGATACATTTTTAATATTAAAATATTAGAAAAAAAATGACTCTGCCACAAATTATTCTCAGAGCAGTAGGCCGGACACCCAAAGGTTGCGGGTCCGAGTCCCGTCTTAGAATAACTTGTGACCGAGTCGATCATTTTTTTTTCTCTTAATAATGTATTAAAAGTAGTGAATCTTTACGACTTTACAATAAATGGTTTTATAATGCTAAAAAGCTTTTTGGCAAACGTTTGAAGTTGCTACAATTAACCAACCGCCAAAATGAATTGAATTGAAGACCTACTCAATATCATTATTATTGCGCACTGCAAAACACCCCTCTCTGTGTCTGATGTCCTATGATCTCCACGTCCGGTCCATTTAACCATTCTCATAAAAGTAGTCTAATGCTAGAATTTGCTCCATTTTATATATTGTCTTGGAATTAATAATATAAAATGGTATAAGACGTTAAATATTAGAACATTATTTATTTCGTCTAATAATGCCTCTCCAACAAGTAAAGGTTGACCACCAGTTCACTAAATCTATAAATAATTGCATACAATCACACCAATTGTATACCGTTGTCTTATTGACTTTGACTTCTTGCAAATCTTAGACGTTTCCAATAAGAACTGTTATGTATTCTGAAAACAGTTTTTGTATAAAAAAAAAACTATAAAAGTGACACAATATTTTTTTTTTATTTTCATACTAAGGTTCAGTGTGGATAAATTAATAAAATTAAATTAAGTTGACAAAATAAAAAATATAATATCTTCAAAAGTTGAGGAGCTTAGAGATCAACAAATCAATTTGATCCATGTCATAAAATTACCTACAAGAGAAAAATTTTATATAACTATTCTAATATAGAGTTTAATCCTAGATAATTGGATAATGCTTTGTATTATATTCAGTGTTAAAACTTTTACGTAATAGTTGAAATTTAACACTAATGAGGATAGTAGTTCATTCATTTGTTTTCTAAAATATTGGTTTTAAGATTATCATGGTGCATAGTTTGCATTTTTACCTTCTTGACGTTCAATAGGGGTCGCTTACCCGTCAATGATATCCCGTAGTGTCAGTTGTACCATTGCTTTGTACCATTATTGGAACAGTGAACCTACTTTGTTGCCTTAGTACAATCATTGGTACTAGACTAAAGATACTACAATAATTAAGTGTACAGAAGTACCATTCTGTATATTAACACTTTAGAATTTCATGGTTACTATCATTAACATTATTAGAAAAAACTGTATTTTTTACCATGTTTGTATTTGTTTCCGAGTCCCCGTGATCATGGCGCAAGCAACTGTGCTTGCGCCATGATCACGGAGTAACTGGTGGAGTATCAGGGACTCGGAAACAAATACAAACATGGTAAAAATCCTGTTTTTCCAAATATGTTATTATGTATAGGTATATGTAGGTAGGTACATCGCTTGTACCATCAAAGGTACAACTGACAGCAGGAATAATATGATATTGATTGTAATCCTTCAAAGATACAAATAAAGTCCAAAATCTTAAAAGTCTAGTTTCCACATAAAAACGTCGTGAATCGTCGTAACAAGTGTTGTACGAAAAACTGCTTAAAATACCGCTCCGATAAATTTACCTACATACTAAACCATTGTGGTAAATAGAGTTGTATGATTTCTCAAGTGATTAAATCTGTGTGTGGCAGGTGCGGGTTCCTACCAAGTGACACGATTGAGCCGCATTCGCCTATCTAGAGTAAGCATTGATCTTTAAAGAACTGTGAACACCACCAGCACTGCTCCAAGTCACTCTCACCTTTGGCACTGAACCCTTAGTACGAGTCGACATTTACTGTCTAAGATTTTGACAACTATTTATCGGATGCTCCACTCACGTCGTTTAAGCACTCTATAGTATGGGTATGGAAAAGACAAAGCGATACTTTTCGAAAACGATTATACACTCACCGGCACTTTTAATGGCCCACCCCTTTATTTTCATACAAACATGCTCATTTTGCGACTCTATACAAAAAAAAAATCAACATATTTCAGCAAAGATGTGTATGCTTATGTTTAGGTTAAGCGTTCAACTGTCCAATTAGCAATCTTAATGAGTACCGAAACCACTGGATTTGTCCTGAGACAGAACAATGATTACTTCATAATCACATTTTAAGTTTGTTCGCGCACTCATCATTGAAATAAAAAAGTTTAACGGATTTAAGCGCACTATATAATGCACTATTTAGTGCACCTAAATCCGTAAAAGTTGTTTTAATTCAATGAGTGCTTCATCATATTCCATACAATGTGATATGGCCATAAAGTAATGCATTGCTTAAACGAAGCCATGGAAACGGGAAGAGATTTTAAAACTCTTTAAAGTGCTCGTTGGACAGTCGAACGCTTAACCTAAACATTAGCATACTTTGCAGAAATATGTTGACATTTTTATGTATAGAGTCGCAAAGTATTTGTATGAAAAAACCGGGGTGGGCCATTAAATGTGCCGGTGAGTGTAGTTTGCCAAACTTGTATTAAGGGTACTGTTAAGCGATAGCCGAGCGACAGTGTTAACAAGAATGCGGCTTGATCAGTACAGCAGTCATTCATGGCTTTCGGCAATATTTCGATCCCTTACATTTCTTACGTTTCATTAACATCAGCCATTTTCTATGTTATCGACGAGGCAAAGACCTCTATATTGATGGAGAAGAGTGTGATATATTTTAAAAGGTGTTAAGTGCTGCCAAGTTTAAGTATTTTAAGGGCCGGTTTTACCACTTACTGATAAGTTCTGGATAGATTATTTGGCAGATGATTTAACAGTTGTGATATGAAAAATATGTCAGGCCCTTAAACTTGGCAGCACTTACAGTCATTACCACCTAAGTGGTAAAACCGGCCCAAGTGTCATCCGAAACACGGAGGAGAGGAGTTTGAGATAAATAGGTCACCCATTCAATGGCCGAACTTTGTAAAGCAGTAGTAAAATTGCTTATCCGCCTCAATCGCAAGCCGAAAACGCTAGAATAGTGCGAGGTCATTTAATTCCTTTTAATTGCAGTGCAAACATATAAAATTACATTGTCATCATTTTATACAACGTAATTATAAAATCGATTTTTTTATTTTTAGTAAGCGTTTAAACGGAAAGACACTTTGTCTTGTCGAAAGCACAGATCTAGTTGTGCAAAAAAAAATGTTGTAATACTCTTAGTTGTATTTTTACACACACTTTTAAAGACCCCTACCACCCGTTTCAGATTTTAGAGTCTGAAACGGGTGGTAGGGCAAAACTGACAATGCAAAAATGCGTGTAAAGAATATTTAAAAATTTCATTTTCATTTACACAGAAACTAAAATTGCCAAGAGTCATCAATGAAACAGAAGCACTTCTAAAGTCTTAACTGTCTGTTACTACATTTTAAATAATCTACTTGTAAATACCTATATACTATTAAATCTACTAAATATATACTGTTACATTCTTACTTGCTTTTTCTAGTATTTTTCACTACACTCAGTTCATAACGATTAACTTATTTATTATACTTACTGATAATATTTATTAGAATATTAGAAAAAGACATGTAAAGAAGATTCATATTAGTCAAATTAAATAATAAAAAAAAGATAGTAACAGCTGAGGAAGACCACAGCTTGAAGTGGGTTTTCTATTGCAAAAATGAAAAAATAAATATATTGGAAAAGCAATAATAAGCAATAATGTCTGTTGACTAATTTTTCATAATTTTATTTTGAGTTAAGATTAATAAAGATTTGATATATCTTTGTATATGATCTAAAAGTTCGAGTAAAGAATTGCTGACTTCATAGCAATTAATAGTAGGTAGTAAAGATTATAGTATGGATCAGCCCATTTCTTAAAAATGATTTCTTTACATGATTTCTTGATCTCATATGACAACGTAATTTATACAAAGATTAACACACATTTGTGAGAAAATCAGTTTCAGAAATAGCAAAGTAAATTTATGATAATATCTCTTGTGAATCCAAGACAAATCAGTTTCAGATTTGTTATTAGACTGAGAAACAAACGTTTATATAAAAAAAAAACACTTTCTATTCGTGTATTTAAAACGCCATTTTTGTTCTTTTTGACTAATCTGTAAATGCACTCTCTCCAAGAAATGTTCTCAAATCATTGTTCATCCATTGGTGATCCACTCCTTCTTCATAAGATAGTATTGGTTATTGAATATTCATCATTTATGTACGTATGTAAAATTGTACATATTATTATTTACTTGGAGTAGATAAGAGTAGACGCAAATCATTCTTTCACTTAAATTTTTCCTTATTCCTCGTAATTTTCACATCATTCATAATATTATCATTTCGTGTTCATGTATTTACCTCCACACGACAACATTCTTCCGTCACTCATAAAGCAACTGTCTTGTACTATGATAGCAATCCAGCCTTGTACCCATTTACACCGTTTTAACATAAATGGTGTACTGAGATAAACAAGAAAATCGTATATCATTAGAAATTCTTATGAACTATTTCGGACTTTGTTCTTTACAATAACACTTCGGAATTAGAATGCACGAGTCTTGGAGTTTTACCCTAGTATATGTCAGTCAATCGAAAACTTGGGATATTCTTTATACAAAAAAACACCGTTATTTTTTATTTACCGGAAAAACTTTAGGGGAGACTTTAACTACGGAACCAGCAACGAAAACGAGAAATAAAAACAGCTATTCCATAGATAAGTACAATTCCTACTCGATTAAAATGTATCGAAAAATTTTTTTTTTCGCGAACTAGTTGCTGGCTCCGCAGTTTGTTTTTATTCTGCTTTACGAAAATAACCCTCTAATAGGTATAGAGAACATTTTCAAAACTATTATGTAAGACTCGAGCATTTCTTTATTCTGGTGAAAATATAAAAATTTATCGGAGGCAGCCGGGCGGGCATTTACTGATTACCACACAGACTTATGAAACATTTCGGTATTAGCGACAGCAATGCAAAAGCATTTTCGTAAGATTGCAAGTAAATATTTTATACGCATTTAGCTCCCTTTTACTTGAGTGTATTTGTATGCATTCTTGTATATAATTATTTCGCAATACATGTCATTTATTTGTTTTCATCGATTGAGTTATTATTATACATAGAATTTTATATTAAACATGGCTTTTGTAGTACATTAAAAATATCTGAAGGTCGCCTTACAAGTTCATTGTACGGCTCCATACAACCAAAAGTTTTCATTCGCAAAAATATTTAAATCCAACGTCGGGCAAGTCTAATTTTATCCCAACAGAACCACCCCTTGCATTCTCGGTATGGCTATTTTAAGTATTATAACTTCCAAGAATACTGCTAGCAATGAAATCGTTGTACCAAAAGCACGATAAAATAAAAAGTATGCCTATTTCCATTCCGAACCACAGATTACTTACTCATTTTTACCTAACTTCCTCCGTACCCGGGCAAAGTGAAAATTAAGCAATGGACGATAAAAATTAAGTTCTAAGAATGATATTTTTGACATCAGTGGTAAAGTTTAAAATATGTTATTTATCACAAGCAAAAACCACGTCACAGTAGTAATAAATAAATACATGCGTATTATCAAAATCTTATTGAAACTGAAATCAGTCTTCGCATGCACACATTTTTGTTTTAAAACAATAAGCTGGTAAAGGTCACAAGGCTAATGCGAAAAAAGTTCTTAGAAATGCAATGTTTCACAAAAAGTTAATTTCAGCGATTTATTTCCACAGATCTTGAAATCCCAGTGAAGAATAAGTTGAAGAACGTAGCTGCGCCAAGCGCTCCCGACACCACATCAATAGGATATTTACAACAAATATTACTTATTAATTAGCTTTAGTTGTTAACTTGGTGTGTGATTAAATTAATTAAGTTATTGCGCGAAGCGCCGGCCGGCGCAGGCGGCGCGGCGCGTGCGCGTGCCTAGTCCGAATGCAGATAAAACAAATATTTATCTATCTAATATCTGTAACATAAATATACAAAAGTAATATACACCAGTCTGTGTAGCTATGGTTAATTTATTTAGCAGTTTATGTTGCGTTATTTCAAAATTATGTAAGTACATTGAGTTAACTAGTTTCCCTTAACTCCGGTGCGTAAGCGGGATTTATTACAATACATACTTTAGGAAAGCGTCTGTGATTATAAACGAAGAAATTTGATGAAAGCAGTTTTAAATTTAGTCGAGTACTTGTGCATAATAATGTTAGTTTTACGTGATCGGATCGCGGCGAGCCCCCCGCTCCGCAGGCGACGTCCGTCTCTCGATTCGAGGTTACTTATTATATACGACTTACCTTCTTTTAATCTTTAAGCACTTTATATTGAATTTGTAAGATATCTTCACGGATGTGAATGGTGTTTTACGAATGTGTTCTCTGCTTCCCGCCGCGGCGGCGGCGGCGGCGGCGGCGGCGGCGTGCGGGCCTGGGTACGTAGGTTGTATGGGCTGTTTCACAGGTTATGAGAGTTGTTAGCTACGTGTAAGGGAAGAGATTATTCTAAATGTTACGTGTTACCTGCTTTATTAGCTGAGGCTATTTTAAAGACCAGTCATTCCTTGAGGAACACTATAGTATCATAAAAATTGTTATAATAGATAAGATAATAATCATTTTTACACTTAATTTATTAAACATGTCCGCGAGCCTTTTTAGCCTAATTCACGGATTTACGTGGAGGACTCATTGTGTACTGCAAACGATGCTGGTCTGCGAGATGCCTCCAACTAACGAAGTACGTAGCACATGCGGTAGGTAGTGATAAAAAAAAAGATCGGTTAATCAAAATCATGTTAAAATTTACAGTTGTTCCCTTTCAAATATATATCTGGATGTTGTATAAGTTATTCGATATTTCTTTATTGACCATACCAGTACAAAATAATTATCCCTGTAAATAACATAGTGACACGTTTACAGTGATTTAAATCTACTTATAATGTAATTATGTAAAATATTTTCAACGTATGTGCAAAAAGCCTTAAAAATCATAGATTTTTAAAAAAATATGGGTACTAGCATCTACCGGCCATCGGTCGAAAAAATGATGTATTTTTATAAAACATATTGTTCTTTATTAACATATATAATGTGTTAACTGAAAGTACATGGTTTCGTATTTTTCTAACATAAATATAGTAGCGTACGTAAACAAGTGTAAAGATCAACTATTAAAGAGAAAATTATGTATACATAATATTAAAACTTAATGTTATTATCATAAATTAGCCCACGTAATAAACGTAACAAATTTAATTTGATAACGTTTTATTTTTGTAATGTTTAATGTCAATTCGGTAGTAGTGAAAGCCCATTTCATAAGCCAGTAAAATATATAGTTTGTTTATGTCGATTAATACAGGTATGTGTGGAATATTGATAGCAGTATGACTACAATCGAATATAATATGTATGTTTAGGTATGTGTTCACAATGCTTGATGCGGTGGGCTTTATTATTTAGTAGTAAGTACACTTGGCTACGTATCGAATGATTTAGTTAATCTAAAATGTGATTGACGGTTTGTGTTTAAATTGTTTATAAAAATAATAATAAATTTATTATAGTGTCGTTGCACCAAGTGCGAGCATAGTGTATAGGCCACTTCATCGAGTTGTAGGCATTACTGAGAGTGATTTTACTTTCCATTTTGTTTGGCTTAGCTTAACTAGCCTTGTACTATTTGATAGTTAAATTATGGCACCGTGTTTTAATCTGTAATACCGTCCAGTGACCACAGTAATGTATCATCATGACATTTGTGACGCTTCGTGAATCTGAATCCGTCGTCGCATGGCGACGCGCGACGCTCGAGCGGGCTTATGTTTGCGGAGTCAATTTTAATTTAGTAGACGCTTTAGAATTATTATGTAAAGAAAACGATTAATAGTCATATTGACAATAGAATGCAAAATAAGTACCTGCTGTATACAACACCGTGTTTTAATTAAATCAACTTTGACAGAGTTCCTTCAAATATCGTTGTGGTACAATTTAAATAATATTATAGAAATTGTAACCGGAATTTGGTTGATAAATAAATCGATAATTTTGTAAACTTTTACTATGCTATGCATAAGAATGATTTAAATTATACATAGCTTTTTTCTGTTTGTAATAAATAACGACATGTAAATAGCATAGGAGCAGGAGTCATAAACCCCAGGTTTTATTATTTTACTTTATATTTATATTTCATTATTTTATTGAGTGAAGCTACGAACTTAATCCTTTGTTAGTATGCGCTCCTAACACGTCAAAGCGATAGGTAGGATCATACAATCAACGCATATAAGTTTAACTTTTATAAAATATATTAATCATAGAGCCGATTCAAAGAGTTCCGTTAGTTGGTCTTACTTCAGTTCGGCACTGGCAGGCTCGCCTGGCCGGTCGGCGTTGAAGTAGGACGTAGCTTCACGTTAGACGCTTTATCGAAGGCAAAGCTGATCTGTGATGGTATGACATAGTTAGGTACTTTAGGCTGTGTGGGTCTTATTTGTTCGTACTCGGTAGGGTACAACCATAACGCGTGACCAATTTTCGGCGAGATCACATTTTTCCACTGCAGCTTTAAAGAAATGTTATAAAAAAGAGTCGGTATTTTTTTATGTCAATAGAAATATTAATAGCGCTGTGTTAGAGAAGTAAAACTATAGCACTTGTTCAGATGCCGGTTTACCTCAACGTTGGATACCTTTTATTAGTCTTGCGACCTCGCTTACCAAACTGATGTTACCATTTTACACAGTATTTTACGTCGAACTGTGAATAATTACAATACTCCGCAGTATTATTTTGTTTGTACAATTATTTTGCAGTTCTCATGAGACTAATAAACGGAATCAGGTCAAATATATATATATATATATATGCCTCAAATGACTACGATTATATTGTATTATATGTATGTTGAATGAATTATATAAAATAATGTTAAGTAAACGATATATAAATAAGCAGGTAACTATGTTTATGTATAATATAAAATATAATGCATATATGATATGTTACCTATCTGAAATATATTCTATATACACGCGACGCATATGATGAGAATACTCGTGGTAACCTTGTTTCGTTATATTTACTGATATTATTTTGATAATGTATGTATGTATAGTAGTCGTGCGCCGGGCAACGCGCGGTCGCTCGGGCCAGATGCCACCAGGGAGCTGGCGCGCGCACAGGGGCACCTCCTCCTCACTCGAATGCAACTAGTACAACGCTTAAGTTCAAGAGTAATACCGTTTACTTATCTAACAACACTTTCTCAGACTCCTATAACAACCTTAGACAATAATGAATCGATTTATTTAAGGTGCCAGTGTTAGGAAATCATTTATCATTACTTATCGTTATTTCATTTCCTGTTCTCTTTACTACTATTCTAATCGAATGCCACGTTCAATGTTTAACATTTAATTCAGTTGAATATTTAAATCTTTACATATAAATCTAAAACTACTATCTACTTTTAAGATTTAGATTATATACAGCGTACAGTTGTAATTAGTGTTTATGAAAGTATATCTATATTTATGAATTAAAATAATAAGTATTTTAAATGTTAAGATACACAATGAGTGTTCTATGTAAATGTACATTTTGAGTTCAATTAGAATAAGCGATGGATAGACGTGTCGCCGGGCGAGCGCCGGCGAACGTTCCGCGCTCGCTCGTGCCGCTCGCGGCGGAATGCTCGCCCGCTCTCGGCCGCTGTCCTCTCGCTCAGATTCGCTCGCGCAGTGTAACGTAGCTTTGCCCACCGCACCGTGTTTTAAGCCGTTTATTTTTATTAACATGGTCTTCTCGATCTGTCATTCTTTATAAATCGTAACTTTATTATAGGGTAGCTGGTCTATGTTTTTACTAAAACAAGAAATAAAATGCTATTTAAATAAATAAAGCCTGTAAAAGTATAAGTAAAAATATTTTTTATGGAGCATCTGAAAAGTTCTTCAGCCTAATTACTTTAAAGGCTTTTGAAGTAAAGAATGTTTATTGTTGAATTATTGCCAGATATAAGCAGTATGCGGAATTAAACTTTAAACCATGTTATAAATAATGGCTTTGAATGGCGGCGGGAGAGAGGGTACGTACGTGTCGCACACATTCCAAAATATGCTAGGCGTAACGCCGGCCGACGCGGACGCCGACGCCGACCGCGCGCTACGGGCTAGCAAGTTAACCACTTTGTTGTTCATTAACGATAAGTTAGGTTTAATCTCAGTCGATGTTGTTTAACTTTAGTCTGTGTATAGTATTCTCTCGGTTAAGTTTATGTGAGGACGTGAATTTGAGCGAATCGACAGACTAACGAAGGGTTCATACTAGCTGTAATTATTAAGTACCTAAGCGATTTCTGTTGCACCTTAACTTTATTTCGTAAACTGTGTTAGTTATACTTTATTAATTGTACATATAATATAATTAGGACGATGTATACAGTGTTTTCATTCAATCTTAAATGGTTATTGTTGAATCTAAAATGTGGGGCTGGCAAATACTAATGCAATGTTGCATTTTGCTGTTGATAAATTTAAGTAAATCTTTTATCTGATACCATAGGTTACGTCTATTTATGTGTTACTGTTGTTAGAGAGTGAGGTCAGATCTCGGGGGTGTGGTGGGCCGGTCGAGGGCCGCCCGCGGACCGATTGACCTCGTTGTCATCCTAGCGTAATACATAAGTACACCCGCGGGGCTATTACCAAAAAATTTGCAATTATCGCGCCGATATCGCGCGATCGATGCGGAACGTCAAAATAAAAATGGTATTACGTATGTGATTGCTGGCTCATCGCTCGCTGATGGTTCGTATAACAGCGTCTCACTCTCTCGCGCTCCTATTTAGGTGCAAGAGTGCGACGCCGCGTGTTACAATGACGCTAGCGCCAAAAACAATTTGGAAGCCATAACAGGAACTAAATGAATGCACCATGTGTGATGTTCATCGTTTGTTCGGTAGAGGCCGCACTGTTGATACGTGACGTAAAGCAATTATCGCGCAATTTCTGATGTCGCGTTGCTGTTGCAAAGATAAGTAATAGCCCTGCCGGTCAGCTGGGCCGCAGGGCTCGCTGTGGGGCTGCGACCAATCTAACTGAATCGTCTCGTCTGTTACGAATGCACATCACGCGGTACATCACCAACAATGTACATCACATGTATCATAGTAAATTTTAAGTATGCAAAGGAATGATCCCTCCAACTATTCTCCTAATAGTGGAATACTGGAATCCGAAAAGTTTGATTTGAATATCTTTATTCGACGATTAGCGGGATAGTCGGGTGGCGCCAACCAGAACAAAGAGATACCTCGTGTTCGGAGTTCAGTTAGAATGGATCGACCAGTGTCGTTCACCACAGCCAGATTTGTACCGTGTCATTACCTCACATTACATCTTTTATACATTTAGTTATTGTTGTCGCTAAATCTTTAAACTTATTTTTATTGTCAATATTGTTTAGAGGTGTCTTTAAGTTTAAAATTGTACACACGATGATCTATATAGATGGCAAGATAAATATGTATAATGACGGTGTGAGATCGGCCGTGCATCGTCAGTGTATTTATTCTCGTGGTGATTAATAAATATTGTGAGACGCACGAACGCGCCGGCGCTCGTTACTGTAGAAATAAATGATATTTTCGTTTAAAAAATTGTGTCTTTATTTATACGAAACTCCTCAAGCCAGAGCGTAGCTAAACGAAACAAGGTGCATTCCGCATTCATATCAAGAACTACAAAGCGTTATCGCCAATTGAACCTTGTTTTATTTCTTAAACTATGCTTTAGAAAAAAATGTCATAGAAAAATATTATTTAGACATCACATCATATTCGTTGAACTGATACCGAAATAAATAGCTTAACGTTTATGTTACGGATATCGGAACCAATAAAGATGTTTTAAATCTAGATTATCATTTCTAGATGATTGGCAAAGCGAAAGTTACTCTCATCCGAATATAATATGGGTTCCAGATTCAACTATAGATTTTTTTAAAATAATTTGTAGCAATAATGTATCTAACAAATTATTTAACTACACACAATATCAACACTGTCTAGGGATATTATTTTATTACATTCTTCATCACTCAAAAACTGTCTACAGTACAGAAAAAGTTTGTATGGGAGAAAAAACCCTGGGTTCTTTAGAAACAAAAATATGTAAAACAAAAGAATGCATGATTATTTGAATATAACTTTCGCAAAAGTTAGTTTTTCCTATTAACAAACCGGCGATATTTTTGAAAATTATAGGTGTTTTTTTAAGTTCAAGATTGTTTTGTTTTTGATCATGCCACGTCGACTTTTAACCAGTTAAGAACAAATTATAGCCGCAGGCATGTTGAAAGCTGGCGCTATCCAACGCATGGTTGTTGACTGACTTGAGTTGACCCTTCGAACCCACCAAAACGTGATTTCCTGATTATGGTCACGTTATCGTGTCACGAGAGCTGTTGCGGAACGGCATTCTGGCAGAAAACGCGTTATCACTATTAGACGCGATCGTTTTCTACGAAATATCGCCAGGAGACAACCCAATATAATGGCTATGGAAATGGTTCAAAGACTCATCTGGCCACCAATTTATTTATTATTAACATAAAGTCGGTCTTCACTCTCGCACATCACTTCGAGTTCCAGCTTTGCAGCGTGCAATCGCGGACGCAGACTTTAATGGTCTTGAGAATTTTTGGCATGGAGTGACGAGCAGTTGTCAACGGTGCGCTTTTCTGTTGAGTCAGGAGACGCCTCTATCTACCTGAGACTCGCCAAACTCGTATTCTTTGCGAATCCGGTTGAAATCCAAACAGAGACTCGTCAAAAAAGAGTACTGTTGACAATTTTTAGTTTATTTCTAAAACTGAACCTAGGAGGGTTTTTCCATCATACAAACTTTTTCTGTACTGAAGATAGTTTTTGAGTTATGAAGAATGCAATATAATATCACTAGACAGTGTTGATGTGTCTACTTTTCTACGAATATTTCTTACGACTAGTAGAAGTCGAATAAAATAGGTAATAAATAAATAAGACACAAATGATAATACTGTACTATACTTTACTAACTACAGGGATATTGTAAAAAAATACCATAATATACTACGAAAACAATCAACTGTTTATTCACATATCTACATTCGCATTGCACATTTCATCAGATTACAAATATTTAAGAATTATGTATTCACGTCACTTTATATTAAAAAACAGTCTTTTCAATATTCCATTATATTGATCTCTTGATATTTTATTGCTTGAACATGTATATAAATATTTTTTAAATATGTATATATTTAAATATTATCATAATCATAAACATAATACAAACTTTTATCTATTTTATATATATTATATATTTGTTTCTCACATTTTATACCTAAAATAAATACCAATTTAGACATCTTGTAAACACGGGTTCTTTGTATGTAACTAACAGTAGCCACTGACAATGAAGTTGACAATGACAATGAGTCGATATGAGCATGTTACAAGTCGAATTTTCGACAGACTGATTATCTAATTAAAATCGCCTAGCAACCAGTTACCATGGCTGTATGACAGCCATGACAGCGACGGTAACTAGTTGCTAGGTCATTTTAGTTCAGCCTACCGTATGTTAGTACAAGGAGCCGAGTAGCTAGTCATCATCAGCCATCTTTAGATAATCAGTCCCAAACTACTAAAAAGTTTGATTCACTTGTTTTAATAAAAAAAAGTTAAATAATATAATCTGTGCGCTTTGATGTATTCTGTAACAGATGGCGGCACTCGCCTGTCTACGGCTGCATCCGAATGCATCCGTCGAGCCGTATAGTCTCGCCGTTGAGCATCGGGTTCTGTATGATGCTCTGCACCAGCAGGCCGAATTCCTCGGGGTGGCCCAGGCGAGGGGGGAACGGTACGGAAGCCTCCAGCTGCTTGATCGCCGGCTCCGGGAGCTGTTCCATCATAGGAGTGCGGAACAGACCTGGACAGAATTCGTGGTATACTTAATATAAGAAAACCGCAAACGAAACTTTTAAGGCGGGCAGCCCGAATTCACATTAGTTAATCGACGGATTAACGTTAATTCATTGTATTTCAGTAGTTTGATTGAAGTTAAGAGGGACAGAACGCTGTTTTAAGCTACCATTTTCTAATCAACAGTTGGTAAATTCGGCTCTGATTTCGACCGCCTCTGTGGTTCAGCGATAACACCACCGTTATCAGATCTAGAGGACTCGGGTTCGATTCCCAGTATACAAATTGAAATCGGTTCGGTGGGTAGTAGGACTTGTTCAAGTCCATTTGGCTAGCAACCACGATATTTTCTAAGTCTATCGCCATAACAACAATGTTTTCATTGTGTTCCAGCAGTTAGTTCCAGATAAGATTGCCAGTTCCTCAGTGGTTGAGTGAGGTTTCCGGGTGAAGCCCGATACTACCCTCAGCTTTATAATGATAAGGCTGAGGGTGGAATCGGGACTAAACACCGATACAAAGGCTAGTGTTACCCCACTGAGTAAAATACATAGCTAATAGCATTGACAATGCAATTAGCTATTTAACTTTTTAAAACTGCTAGGGCAATTCATTCCGTTAGTTTTGTATAATAGTACATACCAGGCGCAATGGTGACTACTCTGATGCCTTGCTTGGCAAGGTCGCGAGCGATAGGCAGCGTCATACCGACCACTCCAGCCTTCGACGCGGAGTAAGCTGCCTGGCCGATCTGACGAAACAAAAGAAAATTAACTTAGACACAAAGAAATAAAAAGAGCTTACAAAAGCATTTATTAGGTCTTTACCTATGAAATGATATGATTTCAAAGAAAGTTCGTGTTCCATACTAACAATTTTTACTATAGTTACTACCGGAAATGCTAATGTCACATTTTTTACGTATGAACAAGCAAGCATTGTATAAAGACTGAGCAATCAAATGATATACCTATTTCTATTTTAAAAATAATAAGTATTTTCGAAATTTAAATAAGGGTGGTCATTTTTGTTAACAAAAAAAATCCTTACGAGGTTTTTTTATCGTATAAGAAACGTCAATAATAAAATTATTTTAACTGATTATTGATCATTATCATACTAATTTAATATAAAATTAAGCAATTGATGCATTTTTTTTATCATAGAAATCGTCAATTTCATAGGTCATTATAAGTGCAGTTGTAGTACAGTCAGCGTCAAAATTATCGGAGCATTTATAACCTATCAAAATACCGAATCATTTGACAAAAATCATCCTTATCTTAAGACATTAAGGTGCACTTTCATTTGGTGGCTGAGACAAATGAAAGTGCACTTACACTCTTGAGTTATGGTTGATTTTTGTCAAATGATTCGGTATTTTGATTCGATTGAAGGCATCGATCATTTTGATGCTGACTGTACTTGGTCAATACTTTATTGTTTCTAGACAGCTAAATCATGCGTGTAGATATTTTCCAGAAACTTTCAAGCATTTTCGCTATGAGTTTTCTTACTAATGTTAATGCAAAAGCAGTTTGTTTGTTTGTTACTCTTTCACACAAAAACTAAATAAAATAAATAAATAAATAAATTCTTTATTGTTTCCAAACATAAGTAATTTGACAATTCATATTTTAACATAAGCTAGGACTTACAAGGTAATATGAATATGTATCTGCTGCCGAGCTAGGCATAAGCCTGTATTACGGCAAACAGCGCCGGTCCCCTTGGAGCAAGATCATGTGAGTCCAATTTAGATAAAAATTACTTTTAGTGTAACAAAAAAAGAAAAATCTTGTAAATCGCCTTTCATAAACGAAAAAATAGGTATTTAAAGTTACGGATAGTGTTTGTGTAAGCAATGTGAATGATTGCGCATGTGTGTTTGTGTGTGTATGTGTGTGTGTTTGTGTGTGAGAGAGTGTGTGTGGGCATGGGTTTGTCCGGGTATAGTACATAACACTGCAGATTTATTAACTTGATGATAATTTTTAATGTAAAAATGTATAGCATTGAAAAATGCAAAAAAATCTAAGATCATAATTTATTTAGTTGTTGTTCTGTTACCTACTTATTTGCTGATCTCTAAACTACTGAATGGATTTGGATATAAAGTGGCACACAGGCCTGGATTAAAACAAACAATATTTTTTATTCCAATACCACCACCGCCAAGCCAACCGGGTGAAACCGCTAGTTTATAAATAAAACATAAATCAACTTTTACCAATTAAATTGAATTACCAATGAACGGTGCGCGTTTTATTCCATAAAAGCTCTATTAAATTTTTCCAGTTTGCTCTAAAAGATGTATATTAGTTTATCAGTATTACTTTCACCAGCTTATTTCTTTACACGCAACCCTTTAACCAATTTTACTTATGTACAAGAAAACATCAATGTTAGTTTGGCGATCCTGGCTTAAAAGGGAGACATACAGATAATTAATTTCGCATACAATATTTGTATAAAGAGCAAAGATTTTCAAATTTAACTCTCATTAGCCTTCATAGCATGCTATTACCCCCAGATAATTGGTAATTAATAAATTAAAAAAATAAACGCCAGTATAAAAAAAGACAAAACTAAGAGAGAATTCTACTGCATCAATCGCCATATTGCAAAGACAGGAGGAATACAAAAAACCTTAAAGGAACTTCGGGAGTCTAAGCCATGGATACCGACTATGAAGAATAAACATAACAAGAAATCTACGCAGAGAAAAGCAATTATCAAAGTCGCAACAGATTTCTACAAGGAACTATACTCAAGCAGGGACACAAACATAAAAACTAACTTAGATGGGGTAGATGAAGATCCAATTCCGCCTATCCTCAAGAGTGAAGTAACAATGGCTATCAAAACTCAGAAAAACGACAAGGCACCAGGCTCTGACCACATAACAAATAAACCTTTTACTACCTGCGAACATAACATAACTAACAAGGCTGTTTAACAAGATCCTAGAATCAGAATATATTCCAACACAATGGACAAACAGCAACATAGTACAGCACCCCGACCGCCTAACGGTATAGCTTGTCCTATCGCTATAGCTATCGATATTTCAAACCCCTTACAAGGGCTCTCGCTGACGCTATCACTTTTATACTAAAAATACAATAGTGAATCCAATAGATGAATAGAAATATGTAGGAATTAGACAAAACCCCGATCGTTGAAGAGTCTTATGAGAGTTTGAAGTTTGATAGCCATAGCGATAGCACAAGCTATACCGTTAGGCGGTCGGGGTGCTGATCCATAAAAAAGGAGACAAAGACGATATAGCCAACTACCGACCTATTAGTCTCATATCCAATGTGTATAAAATATTTGCTAAAATTATTCTCCATCGCATATCATCAAGGCTAGACGAACAACAACCTAGAGAACAAGCTGGATTCAGATCGGGTTTCTCATCCCTTGACCACATGCTCACACTGAAACAAATAATAGAGAAATGTCAAGTATAAGGTTACCCCTTATACTTGGCCTTTGTAGATTACAACAAAGCATTCGATTGCCTTGATCATGGATATATATGGCAAGCACTCAAAAAACAAGGCATCGAAAATAAATATTTAGTGATTATAAGAAACATTTATCTAAACAGCTCAGCTCAAGTCCAATTAGAATCCAAAGAAGACACTTTCCCAATTAAAAGAGGTGTCCGACAAGGAGATCCATTGTCACCAAAAATATTTACATCAGTATTAGTGGAGATATTCAAACAACTGCGATGAGATGATCAAGGACTGAATATAGATGGCGAAAACATCACCCACCTAAGATTTGCAGACGACGTTGTACTCATTAGTAGCAACCCAGGTTCTCTGCAATCAATGATCCAGGAATTAGCGTTCCAGAGTAGGAAAGCCGGCCTGACAATGAACCAAACAAAAACCAAAGCCATGACAAACAGATCGTGAGACCCAATCACAGTAAACGAGGAACAAGTTGAGTATGTAACGGAATATATTTACAACTAATATATATGAAAGTTCAAATGCACCACGAAATAGAAAGAAGAGTCACAAACTCCTGGAAAAGATTCTGGTCACTTTGAACTTCACTTATATGACACCTGTATCCTTCCAATACTCACATATGGATGCGAAACTTGGGCTACAACAAAAAACCATATTCATAAGTTGGTAACATGTCAAAGAAGTATGCAGAGGAGTATATTGGGCTATACAAGGGAGGACAGGAAGAGGGCGAGTGATTTAAGGAAAATGACAAAATGGAAAGACGTGGAAACCAAAGTCCGATCACTAAAATGGAGATGGACTGGAAAAATAATGAGAGATCCAAGAAACAAATGGACAAAGAAGCTTATTGATTGGACCCCTCGAGAAAAAACAAATAGAAAAAGAGGAAGGCCAATACGAAGATGGTCAGACGAATAACGTAACCTGATAGACCCACTCTGGCCAACACTGGCTAGAGATAGGGTGAATTGGGACAGACTGGAGGAGGCCTTTGTGTCCGGAAGGGGCAGACTTGCAAAGGATGCATCTGCAAACTCAAAAGATAAAAACCCAAATTAGTTGTAACTATATATATATATATAACTAATAACTTGTAATGTAGTTATTTCAAGTAAATAAAGGCTTAATAAATAAGAAATAATGGGTAATTAACCTAGCTACAAAGTAAGCACTGGTAAGGTTTGTATTATGGGATGCCAGGGTTGCAGATATACATATACAAAAAAAAAAACAAAAATATTTATTTGTTCTCTCACACAGATAAAAACTTAAAAATAATATACAATGTGTTACTGAAAGGGGGTATCAACCCGAAAGGAAAAAATAGTGTACCTTGTGTAGATGCTTTGTGCAAAATTTCAATGAAAAAAAAAACACTTTTGAAAATTATTAAAGTACTTACCATAAACCATTTTAAATTTTTTGCATGTAAACAATTGTGGCACAACACTATTGAGGTCACTGTCCTTATATCACATTTCGCTTTATCACTATCACCATGTCTCCGCCCATTACATTATTCTCCTTGCGTGTCCTGGTCGCCTGGTACCGGCGGCGCTCGCGCCTCTTGTATAGGTAGAAAAGCCGCACGCGCGGGCGGCAATCGTCAAAGGATTTCGGCGGCATCTTCAGACGAGTCGGCAGCTCACTGTGTCGGCGCTTCATTTCGCGACTGTAACAAACAATAATGATACTAAATGCACTACAGTTAAGAATTATTTTGCCATGGCAGTTTTTATTCAATTTTTAGGTCCATAGCGAGTGATACATAATAATTAAATAGGTACCGATAATTTTATTAGGTAGTAATTGTAGTAGGTTAAGTTAAAGGGGATAAATTAAATTAAGCAATTCAAATAAATTAAGCCCGACACTTTAAAAATCGCCTAGGTACCTATTTAAGTAATTGATAAACTTACTTACGCTTCAAAGAAAGGGTTCGAAATGTCTTCCTTCCTGTTGTATGCACAGACCAGCTCGCCTGTAACTAGACGCTCTGGTATTACGCAGCATCTCCGGCGTCACAGCGTTGAATGCGTCGATTATGCGCTGCTTCATTTGCTCTCTTGATGAACACTCGACGGCATAAACTATGTTTTTAATGTAACCCCATAAAAAGAAGTCCAAAGGGGTGAGGTCTGGGGACCGCGCAGGCCAGGCAACGCGGCCTCCTCGTCCTATCCACTGAGGAAAGCGCGCGTTTAAATGGTTTCGCACGTCACTCGCAAAGTGCGCCGGAGCCCCGTCGTGCTGAAATATCAGGTCATTTCCCATGACGAGGTTGACGTAACTGATCACTGGCATCACCGTTAACTCATCATCCAGATCGTTTCTGAGGAACTCTAAATAATTTGCGCCAATCAGGTTTTGCTCCAAAAAATGTGGTCCCACGAGAACATCTCCGATGATACCAGCCCACACGTTGATCCTCCACTGATGCTGGAACGTTGATTCGCATGATACATGCGGGTTTGTGTGCGACCAATAATGTTCGTTGTGCACATTATTAATCCCCGCTCTTGTGAAAGATGCTTCATCTGTCCATAGAATTTTGGAGGCAAAATCCGGTGAGCTTTCGACCTGAGTTCGGTACCAGTCGCAAAACGACATGCGAGGTAAATAGTCAGCAGGAATCAGCTCCTGCGTGCGGCGATAGTGATATGGGTGCTGGCCATCTACGTGCAACACTCGCCAAACTTGCACGTGGTTAGCAGCCCCCAATGCCAGAGCAGCACGACGCGTACTGGTCCGAGGGTTTGCATCAAAGTGCTCCAGTACGGCTTCTTCAAAATCCGGATCTTGGATCGTCGGGCGGCCAGTCGCAGTTGATGGCTGAAACGAGCCGGTTGAATACAACCGATTCACCAGGCGCCTAAAGCAACGCAATGAAGGCAGCTGCCTACGTTCTGGTGTAGCTGGTCTACCTTCTATGAACCTTTGAAAATACAGATCCCGTGCTGCACTCAAGTTACCGTCGGTGGCACCCACACAAAGAATCATTTCATAATATTCCGGATAACTTAAAGACATTATCACACAACTAAAAGCCGATTACTAGATGTCCGAACTTGTTCACATCAAAGCGGATAAATAGCGACTAATTTGTCACTCCCGCCGCGCAGAAGTCGTGTGTACTCTTAGTCTACTCGGTCAAGATAACATGGCACCTGCGAATTGTACCCGTCTCTTTCACTCAATTCTGTCATGCCCGGAGTGTGAGAGGGATGGGTATAACCTGCAGGAGTCATGTTATCTTGACCGAGTAGAATTTTCTTTGCACTAGACCGGGAGGCGACCATCGGGCTGCCTTTTGTAACACAAGTTTACTTTTTTCAAAGGGCAGGGCTACATTAAATTGTAATTTTGGTGATTGTTGCAATAAAGATTTTTTTCATTTCATTTCATTTTCGGTAACCCTACCTGATTGAGTACCTACCACAATGACAAACTCATGTTTAGGAGTAAGGCAAAAAGTTACGTTAAAAAAAGTTGGGTTGCCTAACCGCATCCTGGCCCTCTTAGTATAGTCATGAAAAAAGTGCAGCCAAAATGATGAGAAAATATGTCATCGGGTATCATCATGAAACGCTGTTCATACGATCAGACTCGATAGGTAAGACTAGATAAATGTGCTCTGCCACGCGCCGTTTTGGGTACTTTGGCAGTCAGTGGTTTTCATGCCATGGCGGTACCAGTATGAAATTAACGTTTTACTGTAGCTTAGACCAACCTACAACAAAATCAGTAATATTAATGTATAGGGTTACAGGGAAATTCGACCTTAATACTTTAGGACGCTATTATTTAAGTCATTTCCGATACATTTTTTCTGATAATGCAATATCCAAAAGGTGTACCTTGTGTTAAAACGTAACCTAAACAAAAATAAATTAGGTAACTCTAATTTCAAAATCTATCACAACCCCTTTCAATTGTGGTTGTGATAGTGATATATGCAATTGTGTAGCTTATAGTCGCAATCCCTTTCGGAACGAATGATGTTTTAAATGACACTTCATTTGACACTTCTCCATAGATTTGAAAGAACTTATCGAGTGTCACTTTGCTTAAACAGTTAAATTTGTACATTCAATACCTTTCAAAACGCATCCTGATCACACATCATTAGCCTGTGGACGTCCACTGCTGGACATATGCCTATCCTAGCTCACGCCTATTGTGGCGTTCATAGAAGGTTATTAGCCTATGCTACCACGCTGGCCAGACGGGTTGGTAGAGGGTTTGTGTCAAGTTTTCCTTCTCTTGCACAGGTTTTCAATGCGTCGAGGCTCTTATTCGACTTTTACGACATCCCATGTAAGGGAGTGGTGACACTTGCATTCTTAAGCCGTCACCACACGGCACAATCACAAGTCACGATCACAATCCCTATCAAATAATCAGTCTCGCTCTATCCGCGGAGAGCAGTGCGCGTGCACGTCGTCGTATTAATCGCGCACTGCGGTTTCGCGCCAAAACGAAATACGCACCTAATATAATAATGGATTGTCTAATGTGTAAAAAAGTTCTCTCAAAAAGGGGATCGCATTTTATATGTCAAGGGCCCTGTGCAGGAACCTTTCATCGAGGTTGTGTAAAAGGATTAACCGAGGATTTAAAAGCGGGTAGAAACCGAGTTCGTTGTAATAACTGTGAAGTCGATGACGCGTCGGATGATGAAGAGCTGGATGATGTCGATACTCAAAGTCTGAATAAGATCCTGAAAGACATACAGCGCAAGGTAAGCTCCTTACCGGTGTTAACAAAACAGCTGGAATCCATCAAGGAATGTATGAATGTCTTGTCCGACAAGTATGACCATTTAATGATTGAACACGAACAAAATAAAGAAAAAATTGTCAAGCTAGAAAAAACAGTCATGCACAATAACAACAAATGCATTTATTTGGAAAAGTGTAACTTAGCACTGGAACAAAAAATTCACGATTTGGAGCAAGCATCCCGAAAAAACAACCTGGAAATAGTAGGCATCGAGCAACTTCCTAGCGAAAACGTAAAGAGTCTTGTAACCAAAATCGGAGAAATAATGGAGGTGAGCTGCGTGGATATAGAATCGGTAAAAAGAGTGAAGCAACCGAAACAAGGCAATAAACCAGCGCCGATTATCGTAGGTTTCAAAACCTCGGGTACGGAATCGCGTGACAAGTGGCTGGCTCGAAGACGTAACTTGGCCGAAGTAACGAGCACTATGATCACAGGCGGGACGCAAGTTAACAAGTTATATATAAATGAAGATTTAACCAAAAAAACGAAAGCTTTACTCTGGAATGCTAAGAAACAGCTGTTCGGAACCTACAAACACATTTGGGTATCTAATGGAAAAATATTAGTCAAGAGAGCTGATGGTGATATAAACGCGACATGGGTAAGAGGAGAAGGCGATATTAGTGAACTGCTGAAGGTAAAATAATTTATTTTTACCTGAATTGTCTATATCGTTTAACTTAGTCGCAAAATTCACTCTATTAGATGATATCGAATCTATTAACTTAAGTTCTAACTATGTTTGTGTTGAAAATGTAAAAAGTTGGTTGAATTCTTTACCAACTAAAACAGATTTAAAGTTAATTCATGTAAACATTCGCTCCTTACAAAAACATTTCAATGAATTTCTTGTAACTATCAGTAAGCATCTTGAACAAATCGACGTAATTGTAATCACAGAATGTAACATAAGTCATTCATTATTGTCATTCTACAAAATAGCAGGATTCGAAATGAATTTGTACAGTCGCGCGGGACGCAGCGGCGGGGGGGTGTTAATCTACTCGCGGTCGCGGGCAGGGACCGTGGCTCGCACTCGCACGGGCGAAGAGGCCCCATCATCGGTAAGTTTGCCGGACATGCAAACCGCGGAATGCGTTTCCATTACACTAAGCAGCAATGGAGAACCGATTTATATAGTAGCAATATATAGACCACCAAAAATTAACAAAAAAGATAAAACAGTACCATTTTTGGAAGAGTTCAATAAACTTGCAAGTTGTTTACCTCAAAATTCTAAAGTAATTATTTGTGGAGATATAAACATAAACTTATTGAATACTCAGTACAGTCACGTTATAACTTACGAAAATATCCTTGCAGAATTTGGTTTCATAAAATGTATAAATGATGTGACGCGTAGAGAAGTAGTTAAAGATAAAATAGTAGAATCGTGTATAGACCATATATATATTAGGGATCCATCAGCTAACATATATTCGGCAGTGATAAAACATAAAATCTCGGATCACTACTTCGTAGCTGCAGCGGTGGAATGGACACGTGTCACGCGATGCAGACGTAGCCAGCATCGCGAACCAAACAGTGGCTCGAGTCGTGTGCACACTCGTCGGGCGCATGCGCGGCCCCGGCCCGCGACCCCGGCCCAATCTTCCCCTGCGACACCCGCGCCAGTGCCTGCGCCTGCCACTCGGCGCATTCTTGATAATCGTATGATTAGAGATAAATTATTATTAACCAACTTTGATGAGTTGTTGACTTATGAGTGTCCTAACGAATTGTATAAGGCTTTCTGCCAAATATTTACGAACATTTATGATGAGTGCTTTAAAGACGTAGCTATAAATTGTAGTAATAGAAATAATAAGAGCTGGATTACAGATAACTTAAAGGCAATGATAAGAAAAAGAGATAGTTTATTCGATATATGGAGTAAAGATCCCAAAAATATGATAAAAAGACTGACTTATACCAAGTATAGAAATAAATGTTATAAAGCTATTTTTAAGAGTAATTGCGAATACGAAAAACAAAGTATTATAGAGTGTAATAATAATATTAAAAAAATCTGGGATAAAATTAATATAATGTTAGGTAAGGATAAAAAGTCATCAGATTCTGTAATTTTAAATAATATAAAATGTCAAAATAGTCATAAAGACATATGTAATAAATTTGATTCAACATTTTCTAGTGAAATTAATCTCATAAAACATAAATGTAAAGAAAAATTATTAGATAGAAATAAATACGCTAAGGAGTCGGAGATGAGCATCCGGTGGCAGCCAGTGAGTAGTAAAGATGTTTATCGTATTATTACTAAAATGTGTGCAAAAAAATCCCCTGGATGCGATCGGATACGCATGTCGGACTTAAAAATAATAGCAGATAAGATAAGCCCTATACTAGCAAACCTAATTAACCTGTCCGTAAAGCATTCGAAGTTTCCAAATGGCTTAAAAAACGTAATTATAAGACCAATTCATAAAAAAGGTGACAAAAGTGTATTTTCTAATTACAGACCTATAGGAATAATGTCGAGTGTAGATAAAATCATGGAAAAAAGCATCATCGAACAATTAGCCTCATTTCTTCAAAATAACCATATACTAAATAAATGTCAGCACGGATTTCAAAAAGGGAAAGGCACTAATACACTTTTGTCAGTCTTTACAGATCAAATAAATAATTATTTAGAGAGTAAAAAATATGTTGTGTCTGTATTTTTTGATTTTAAAAAAGCTTTTGACACTTTAGAAACAGAAACATTATTAAAAGCAATGGGGGAGTGTGGGGTGAGGGGGCCGCTGAAACAATGGTTCAGCGACTACCTCACCGCGCGCTCCTTCCGCGTAAAGGTGGGCGACGCGCTCAGCGACGAGGTGGAGGTTCGGTGCGGGGTGACGCAGGGCTCTGGGTGCGGGCCCGTCTGCTACCTCATACACGCTAACAGCCTGTGTGGAGCGCTCAAGCACTGTAAAGCCCACATGTTCGCGGACGACTTGTGCATATTACTAGCCGGTACCAATCTGGCGGAATTGTATAGATTAATACAAGAAGACGTAAACGCAGTCGTCAAATGGTCGCATGACAACGGCTTAGTACTTAATGCAGATAAAACTAATGTTCTTACAATACACTCGCCTTACCTCCAACCTCCCGAATCAAGGGCCACTATATATACTCACGATATAAATTGCATTCATAATAATAATACTAACTGCCACTGTAATCCAATCAATGAAGTGGATAATGTCACATACTTAGGATTGAAAGTAGATAAACATTTCTCATGGTCGATGCACGTTGAAGACATTTGTAACAAATTAAGAATACTTTTAGGAAAATTCTACCACCTTAGCTTCAAATTACCCAAAAGCACACTAAAATGTCTATATATTACCTTAGTGGACTCGATTGTGAGTTATGCGCTTGATTGTTACGGTTTGACCTTTAAAACAAACATAGACAAAATAGAAAAACTTCAAATAAGATTTCTGAAATTACTAGTCGACAAGAAAACTAAATATAAATGTAAACAAAATTATATGGAATTATTCAAAATATGTAACATCCTTCCAGCTAGCTTAAAACATAAATTTCTAATGATCACTAATCAACATAACAATCACGAGCATAACTTACCCCTTGTCAATCACAACCATACGACAAGGTCAATATCCGCTGGCAAGTTTGAGGTACCTAGGGTAAACAATTATTACGGAGATAGAACCATTAAAAAACGCCTACCTTACTTACTGAATGGTTTGCCAGCGAATATAAGAAATGAAACATGTAAAAATAGATTTAAGATATTATTAAAAAAACACCTGCTGCTAAATATATTCATAAATAATAATAAAAATAACTAAACTAGATCAATAAGTAAGTACAACTATATTATTTAGTTGCATTTTATTTCATTACAGCTGTATAGAGTGACTTTATATTTAAATTATATCTATTAATTTTAGGTAATATTACTAATATATAATAGAGACTGAAGATCCCACAGACAAACCGACTAGTCGGTTTTGCGGGACTATTGTAAAAAGAAAATTGTAAGCTCCTTGTGTTATTATTAAATAAATAAATAAAAAATAAAATAATAGTGACGGTTTGAAGTATGTAAATATCTTTTAAATGACGATTTGAAAGGGATTGCGATAGATTTTAAAATTAGACAATTAGCCCCCAGATCAGTTTAAAGTGACTGCTGCTGCTTAATAACTATTTAAATTTAGATTTTTTTACATAGTATTTGCAACTTTCAAGCACATTGGTCAAAAAAAATTTAAAAGTTCATTCGTAGATTACTGAAAACACTTCATCTTCTTTTTGATAATCCAAAAAGGTATAAACTTAAGGTAATGTAGCCAAACTAAAGATGTATTGACAGAGAAAGCGGTCACGGGTAGCAAAAATTTATTGTTTTTGATGAAAGAAAAATAAAAATGACATTCATTCATTCATCAGCCATACGTCACCTACTGCTGGGCATAGGCCTCCCTAAAAAATTTCCACAGCGGCTTGTCCTGCGTTGCCCCCATCCAGCGGAATCCGGCGATCTTGACCAGATCATCAGTCCACCTTGTAGGGGCCTGCCCACGGAACATCCAAAGGGCAACCGCTGAGTTCTGTAGATTCATTTCATGTTTCTGATCCAAGAGTCGGCAGGTTTTAGATGCTGTGCTCAAGGGTTTCGACGCATTTTGGATCTTGACTTATTACTTCTTTAGTTTGACTACTGTACCTTGAGTGTTATACCTTTTTGGATTGTCAAAAAGATGATACGTGTTTTCATTAATCAACAGATGAACTTTCTGAGATTTTTTTGACCAACGTTCTTGAAAGTTGCAAAAACTATGTAAAAACTAAATTCGAATAGTTATTGGGCAGGAGCAGTCACTTTAATTAAACTGATGGTAGTTATTTCGAGTTTCATAATTTATTAGTAGACGGCAGACCAGTAATTTTGGTAGCGAGTTGGTCTAAGCTACAGTAGACGTTAGTTTCATACTGGTAACCCATGACAAAAAACCACCCAGCAAGCCACAGCTAAAATCGCTCGGTTTGACAAAGTGTATATGACGGCGCGTGGCAGACCATATTTTTCTAGTCTTACCTATCGAGCCTGATCGTATGAACAGCGTTTCATGCTGGTACCCGATGATATATTTTCTCATCATTTTAGCCCCACTTTTTTACCTGACTGTACTGAGAGGGCCATGTTAACTACTATTTTTAACGTAACTCTTTGTCTCACTCCTAAAAATTAATATGTAATGGTGATACTCGATCAGGTAAGCTTACCGAGCGACGATCGCCTCCCGGTCTATACCGCTTCCGAATGCCGAATCCTAGCCTCCTAGTACTTAGGGTAATTCCCAATATTCTTGTCATTTAAAAATAAAAGAAAGGGTAGCTTGGCCAAAAAGAGTTCGTTCGTGGTGGCTTATGAAACTAATTGTTTTAATAATTGGCGATCATAGTATGTGGGGTGGTATTTTATGTTTCGTAATTAATTGAAGGATTAATCAAATAAAACAATAGATAGGTACTTAGACTGAGTTTGAAACATAGGATACTGATTATTTTCTACACTTGAGTTTTTTTTTTGCAAATAGTTCAGAGTTGATTCTTAGTCTTGAACAATTGGCATAAAGTTCGACCTTTTTCTATCGAAAATTTCAATGAAATGCAACAACCCATGCAACTTTAAAACGATATACGAACCGACAAATATGTGTATGGAATATCGTAGTCTCTATTTCTGCATATTGTTTGCCAAATATTAACAAATACTAATGAAGTGCCAGCGTATTAGATAGTCCACTGTTGGACAAGAGGTATCCCTCACAGTCCCACAATTGGTTCGTACTGGGAATCAAACCCTGAACCTCACAATTGTGAGCCGAATTTCGGAGGTCGTCGTAAGTAATACTTACTTATCTATCAAAAAATCTTTTTTTACAATCATTGCCATTTTGTGCTCACATACCCTAGGGTCCCATCCCGCCAATATGGCGGATGACATTTCATTGGGTGGGCGGATCTTATTGATCATATTGTGTCTCGATTTGATATTATTGTTATTGGTCAGGGTGGGTGGGGTCAAAGATTAGGGTTCAATTTTAAAATGGATGCATGCCAGTTTCGAACTCTTTCCTACTCATGCATGTATTCCTGGTGATCTGTAAAAAACAACTTTTTGTAATGGTGCGTATGTTGGGCGAGCCTAGGCGAGCCATCACGAGCGGCCAGCATGTAAACATCGGTTTGTGATGGCTCGCTTTGGCTGAGCCTTTGTTCTTGGCTAGTGACGTGGCTCGTGTAGGCTCGCCGAGCCAAGGCCAAGCCAAAATGTAAATGTACCATTAAACCGCTTTTTACCGGGCAATTAAACGATTTTGCCCAGCCGCATTATTATCAGAACGCTTGCCGGAAGGCACTCGGTGCGTACCGCCTTTTCTGATGCAAATCGGATACGGACTGTCTGACATAGACAATTTTTCTTAAAAAAAATTTCTGTTATATGTATGGATCCGGGTCCGGTTGTGTAGTTCACGATTCGGAAGTTCAGGGTGCGATTCCCGGTGGGAACATTGTGTCGCAAATCTGATGTAGCAACAACCTTTCAGATAGTAGGTAATAATCGTACGCAGGATCAAAGGCTTGACGTGTTTTCCGAAGCACGGAATCATTTATTTTCTCGGAGAATCGGGCGATTCTGCTTCTTTCCGAAGAAACCACAACCACCACAACCAACCAAAACAAACCATGCCTTTTCAGGTTTTTTGTAAAATCCGTTGATTGTGTCTTTGCTTGTCGTACATAAGTACCTACACGCACATACCAACAATCGTTAAACAACTAATGTCCTGATTTTTTATTGTTATTGTTTTAAATCACAATTAAAACAAAAAACCTAATAAATAAAGATTGGACACCATCACATACATTGTTCCAATGCCAAAGTAGCTTGAGCACTAGTATTATGAAAATTGGTAACAACGACGGGTATTATCACATACACACAGACCCGAATAAATATTGCAAATTTCGCTATTAATATTTGCCCGACCGGAATCAAACCCGGGACCTCTAGAGATAGCGGCACATTGAAAGCCGGTGTGCTATACCACTCGGCAACGAAGCGAAGGTCACGGTCGTTAACAGTGACACAAATTTATGATTTTGTAATTTTTGCATTTTTCAATGCTATTTTTATACTTATGGTAAATTTTAAATAGAAAAATATTGGAAAAAATTAACTCGGCCAAAAGTGAATACTCAGACGGGAATCGAACCCGCGACCTTTGGAAATCCGGTCCAATGCTCTAACCGCTGAGCTACAGAGACTTGCGAACCACCGTCGAAATTCTCCAATACTTTTATATTTTTAATACGCTGTAGGCCAGCGTTGTTACATCAATGCTAGGAATATCCTTGCATTCGAAAGAAACATCTTTTCAGGTGTTTAACGATCGATTAAGATGCAACTGCCAATAATTTATGATTTTGTAATTTTTGCATTTTTCAATGCTATTTTTATACTTATGGTAAATTTTAAATAGAAAAATATTGGAAAAAATTAACTCAGCCACAAATGAATTCTCAGACGGGAATCGAACCCGCGACCTTTGGAAATCCGGCCCAATGCTCTAACCGCTGAGCTACAGAGACTTGCGAACCACCGTCGAAATTCTCCGAGTTAATTTTTTCCAATATTTTTCTATTTAAAATTTACCATAAGTGACACTAATGTTTTAATTAAACATGTAAAAACGAAATTTCACTCTTCTGCTTTTTTTATAATTATTGTTTTTAATCACAATGAAATATATCTCTTCCTAAACATAAATGTCTTAATAAAACCTGTAAAATCGAAATTTCACTACTAACATAAAATAAAATTTCTGATATAATGTCCGGAACCAATTTCGATAAAATGTTTAATAACCAGGAGCACAGCTAGGAGTGAAAGGGGTGGTAACTATTCCGAAAGGAGCGGTCAAAGGTCAATACTCCTTAACAGCTGATTGCTCGCTAGTGTTGTGCGAATTTAAATTGAATCTACGGAGAATTGGAATTCAATTATTTATTAATAATTAAAACATGAACTTGGAAGGTTAAATGCTCTAGCATATGGTTTGTAAGCTATGTCTGAATCGGTCCACTTCGGGATGATACCCCCTTTCCGTAACACGTTGTATAAATACATATAATCATACATGTATTAGAATAAGTATTTATTTGTAGAAATATATAAAAACGTCTATGACTCAAGTACAAACGCTCGTATTCATCATAAAAACATTTGTACCTACCAGGATTAGAACCCAGGACCTCGGACTAAGTGGCACCTTGAAACAACCTCAGAGGTTGTCAAATTAGACAGTATCAAAAAAGTATGCTATTTTATTTGCATAAGAATGTTTTTGCCCCAAAGTTGAGATGTCAATAAACTCACTTGTCCATCAAAAGCAGCAACACTGGCAGTATTGATGATGACTCCTCTCTGCCCGTCAGCATCTGGAGCATTTTTGCCAATCAGGCCTGCCGCTAACCGAATCACGTTGAAGGTACCTATCAAGTTTATCTGAAAATGCAGATGTTATTGTAGAGCAATATTTTTTAAAATGTATACTCGATATAATATCGTATATCGTCCTACTACTCGTATATATCCTTCCGTTAGCATCCTATCCTTCTGTTAGCATATAAAGGCACTTGGTATAGACAAAAACTCAGAGTGAACAGAAATTAATTTTATTACTGCTGCTGATAAAAATGCATAATTGGACACACTTGTATCAAATTCATATTTACTTGAAGTTAATTTTTATTTCGTTTTTTTAAGCCTAGTTCCAAAGTAAGAACTGTAATAAAATAGATACCGTAAAATGAATTTGCAAAAAAATATATAAGTATACAATGTGTCCGATGTCCAATAAGTTAATATATATCAGTTGACTCTATCTCAGGGTCAAAAATGCCTCTACTCGTTTTGGTAATGTAACCTTTTGTTACTTGAAGAACAGTAACTGTAAGTAATGGTATAAATGACTTATAATCTGAACAGGGGAAAAGGTTAAAGTGTATTGAGAGTGAGTATATTCCCAGTTGTTTTGACATTACAATGCACAAGGTATTATTCAAAATATGATGTTTATAATATTGCCAAAACACTGTCTTCACTTTTCACACACTTCTTTGATGATAAACTAAGCCCTTTACAGTCCATTTCTTCAAGAGTTTATTTTGTAAATAATCTTTATGCAACTCTTAAACAAAATTATTATTTACTAATTTAGAAATGTCTGTACCACAGATCAATTATGTATAAAGGTGTAAGCAATTTAATGATATGGTGTGAAAAGTTATGGATAAATTCCTTAAATTTTAACAAATACAATAAATATAGTTTAGAAAATAAGTCCTTAACACAGATAAAATACATATCTCCTAAAGAAATGTTCTTCTTGTAAATTAAACATGAAACTTACTTCAATTGTCTTTTGAAAAGTCTTGAGATCAAATGGCTGTTCTTTTTTGAAATTGTAAATCCTAGATGCTGAAGCAATTCCAGCACAGTTGACTGCAACGTCAAGTCGGCCAAATTTGTCTAATGTGACCTGTAATGCGTTCTTCACATCTTGTTCAGATGTCACCTAAAATTAGTATTAATAATTTAAACATGAAATTTATCACAATATAGGTTTCGCATTTACAATGCTATTTTATGTTTCACTAGAAAAATACTATAAAACATATTAACACACATCTCAAGTTGCCCAGATGGGATTCAAATCATCCTTTATTTAAAAATAAACTAAAAGCCTCTAATTAAGCTCTAGCTTTACTCAGCATAGAATTGTAAGGACATGGGACTTACATCAATTGGTACAAAAGTAGCATTCTCTCCTAATTGCTTGGCCGTCTCTTGTCCAGAACTTGATGTCAGGTCACAAACTACTACCCTGCCACCTTGTTTCACCAGTTGTTCAGCTGTGGCACGTCCTAAACCTGACGCCCCTCCAGTCACCAATCCAACAAGACCCTGGGATTAAGTAATTAATAACAAATTCTGGATGTCAGTCATAGTAGTTTATTACTCAAAATACCTTGTATTTTGAAACATTTCTTAATTTAATGTAATTGTTTAAAAACTTTATATAATTTATGACCTTTATATTATACAAGAATGTTCCTAATGTGAATGCATGGGGTATTCTAAACTGCCTTCACTGGTGTGAGCAGAGTTAGGATTCCTTAAATAAGTAAGTACAGGTACTTAACTGAGTTAAAGGTGTTGGTTAAATTACTCGATATACTAACACAATCTAGCTTCTGGTCTATTGTATCTAATACAATGTACGGAAACTTACCTTAAACATGTTTTTAAAACAAAAATAATGCCGCTTCTGAGACCTATCTATAACTTCATGGGCCTAACAACTTATAATAACCTCAGTCCGCACCGACTATTCACTTATGTAATCGGACTTGTAGTTTAACTTATAAACACATGCATATTTAATTACGGACCGTGATAAGGAAAATACAAAAGATAAAGAAGTTTCAAAGTACGACTTTATAACCTCCAATCCAAATCACAGATTACTAATATGTAGCAAGCTAATCCAAATTCCAATTCTGTATGATATATATGAAGTGAGGGAGGAGGGGGCTGGGGGTATGTCTATCTGTCATCGGGTTGTCAATGTCAATTTTATGACAATCTTATAGGCAAACTTATTGGTCTTGCGGTCTTACAAATTGCAAGAATTAGAAAGACCTAAAATCCTTTAATTGTAATGCTCTGATAAAAGACAGATATAAACAGCAATGCTAAATAGTTTCAGAGCAGCTCTCAAACGTCAAATACCCTGTCTGCTGCAGCGCCACCTGGTAGTCTGCTGCTGTAAAACATGTCTTGAAAACTGCTCTCAAATGACACCTTTAGAGGTAGGTAATGAAATTTACGCATCAGAACCAGCTAAATAGTTTTTAAGAAGCTCCATTCTAGGTGGCAGGCTGCTGCAGCGCCCTCTGGTGGTTTACAGCTATGAAATATTCAGAAACCTGCTCTGAAATATCACCTATTTGCCGCAGTTGACTGGTAGAAAATACTTTTAGTATTTAGTCCGCCTTTTGTACGCAACATAATATTATATGTTAATATTTAACATAATATTTATGTTAATATTTAGTTTGAATAGTTTCTGTGAAGCCCTCAAGCGCCAGCCATCCTGGACTGCTACAGGGCCACCTTGTGATCTGCAGCTGAATCCTCATCTAAAACCTAGTCTGAAATGATGCCTGTTCAATGTAAAAACAGGCATCGAATATGGTTTATTACTTTTAAGAACTCTTCATGTGCCGACTACTCTGGTTGCTGTTGCGACCCCTGGTGGTCTACCACCATGAAACATGTCTAAGAACCTGTTCCGAAATGAAATCTTTTGATTGCAATAAACCGCACCAGCATCGGTTAAGTAGTTTTTGAGAACTCTTCAAATGCCAACTTACAAAGTTTGCTGCCGCCCCCTTGGTGGTCTACCACTATGAAACATGTCTAAGAACCTGCTCTAAAAAAAATTAAACCTTTTGAATGCCAAAAACTGCACCAAAATCGGTTTAGTTAGTTTTTGAGAACTATACTATACTAATGATATACTAATGCCAACTATACTAATGCCAACTTATCTGGTTGCTGCTGCGCCCCCTGGTGGTCTACCACTGTAAAACATGTCTAAGAACCTGCTCTGAAATGAAATCTTTTGAATGCAAAAAACCGCATCGAAATCGGCCCGGTCGTTTCCGGAAAATGGTAACAGACATACCTACATACAAACAAACAAACAACCTCTAACTCCAAACGCATATACCGACTCCGTTCCGTTCCGTCCGTCGTGGGTTAAAATAGCCTGAAATACGCAACGTTATTTATTTATTTTACTGGGGACAACAAACAGTTTACACAATATAGTATAATGGCCGTCGCAGACGACAGACATTGAAGGACTTTTTGTCCGCGACACGACCTTATTATTAAGAACATAAAGTTGAATAAATAACGAGGACTATCGCGTACTTTTCGCGGACATACGCGGTCTAAGTTGAATCTTATTTGGTTAACAATAAAGACGTGTCGCGGACAAAAAGTCCTCCGTTATCCGGCGTCTGCGCTAGCTCTAACACTACATAAAAGTACGCCAAACAAATACTACGCCTTTTGAAATGACTTACTTTCAATATTTTTTTTCGTCTCAAGTACAGATTTTATCGCATTCCATTATAATAATTATTATAAGTAAATCAAAACAACGGAACTCAATTATGCGACATTGTAAGTATTAAGTAGTACAGTGAACGGCAACTACAGCTTATACAAATACAAAATGTGTAGCCATCCAAACTCCACTATTTTAGGTTAAAGTTCAACGTCGATTGGAGAGATTTGATGGTTTTATTGACCGTACTTAGATAATTTCAATCTTAATCCAAATTCATTCCACATTCACATTCATTCCACAGACCTATATCGAATAAACGGTAAAAGTGTACCCGTTTGCGTGATCCAGTGTCAAAGCTTTTCGACCTAAGTCAGTCCGATTGAGACCATTACCATGAAAATACGCGTCACTCAGAAACGAAAATGGTTAATTGTGCAGTGCTTTCTTGCAATAGCTCGTCAATAACATTATCTCGCATCATGGTAGGTACGAAAAATTCGACACGCTAGGTTCTCATACAGATTGAAGCGCTCTTTTCGTCTATCTCGATATAGGTCAGTGATTCATTCAGCCTTTATCGCGTGACTAACAAACATATTCTAAACATTTATCTTAAGTATTAAGTTATTTAATTTATCTTAAGTTATACGTGAGGTCTGCTAGACCACTATAGGAAAACTTTCATATTACAAAATATTATTATTTTTTAAATGTGTCTATGTATTAATAATATATTTAGTTATTGTATAAATAAAACAAAATAAAGAAGTTTTCAAATTTATTACTAATTATAAACGTTTACACTATACCCTCAAATTGCTTAAGAGAAAAAAACTACTTTAATCTTAATAATTAATTAACAAATTATTTTTTTTCTTAAAAATTTAGACTACGTAAACAAAAAAAAATACAAATAATCAACCGTATTTTAGAAAAACATAAGGCACCAAGTTGTAGGAAACATCAAAGTTTACAAGGACTTATTGCTTGAAGGCTTGCTGCATTGTAGGTACACATTTTTCATACAAGAGTTACATAATTATGCAGTCTTGCACTTTAGTCTTTCCAAGGGAACAACATTCGAGTTAATGTCGTTAGATTCGGATGCTGAGCTCCCATTTAGCCATGCCACTAAAATCATAATATAATCTTCATAGTATTTACTTTCACGCCTTGTTTGATATTTTTTTTACTGACAGGAACACTCATATTTGCATTTGTGGCTGCCCGTTTCATGCCCGAAGTGCCTGGCTAATCCATTTTCATAACTGACTGAAAAAATACGAAAGTATCAACATAATCTGAAAAAGTCGTATCCAAAAAAAGTCACATAAGTGGTCTGGCAAGTGGTCTGACAGACCACTCAAAATCTTATATAAATCAAAACTTACCGGAATCGCACGTTACGATACCGCCACTCTCCACGGATGCTGCCGGGCGGCTGCCCAAGGGGTACACAAAAGCGCGAGAGGCTACTTCTTCGTTAACATATCTAACTACACAGTCCGAACCCTCAAAGTGTCTGACAGACCACACGTCGGTACTTAAAGGTTAACCTGAGTTACCAAAAAAAAAACACATAATGTAATTACCTACCAAAGTAAAATCCACTAGTGGCCGCCCGCAGCGGTTTCATCCGCGTGGTTCCAGATCCCGTGAAAATATCGCGATAAAACGTATCATAAGTTTCAAATTATTACAACTAATTCGCGTGATTGAGTACCTGGCAAACATTTATTATCCTTAGAATTATTCTAAGCTAATATCCAAGGAAACATCCAAACTTTCACATTTACGTATTATAGATAAGATAAAGGTAAGTTATTGACTACCTAGTAGGTCATCAATTTACAGATAAATAAAATTGTGAATAAGTAAGTATTTGTTTTTCGCATAAAGGCCTAAATATTATAAAAGAAATGTTTTACCAATTTCAACCTAAACTTCTTAAGTACATTAATGGGGAAAAAAACAACGTGTTGCACTCCAGGAGTGCCGGTAGAAGTGAAAACCGCTTATACGAAACAGCAGGAGCAGGCATACATTTTCGCCGCGCGGTAGAAAGAGGGGGATATTACTTCCTCTACTACGACGTGCCGGGGCGGCGCTCTACTCTCCCTCCGTCTTACGAATTTTCGATCAGGTCACGTGTCCCGACGAGACTTTAACACTTTTTACCCATCACAAAAATTTAAAACTCTGATGTGCACAACGCCGCTAAAGAAGTTTTCACTTTACTAAAATACGGTATAATTTCTTAATTTCCCAAGTCTGGAAATTTAGAGATAGGAACTCATAATACCTATTGTTGAAATTATTTGATAACTAATATAGCCGTGCATGGTGCAGTGGTAGAAGTATGATTCTGCTTCATAGTTTGCGTTTTAGTTTGGGGTTAGTCGACGAATGTCAGATTCTAGAAACGCCAGATTCCATAAATGTTAAATAAAACTTAATGTATGCAGTACTATCTATCACATAATCACATCAAATAGCACATAATTCCAATTTCAAAATGTTTTCTTGGTGCTAGGGACCCCGATACATACAGCCATGTTTATATTTTTCTTAGAAGTAAAAGTCGCTTCGTTGTTTCAATTTTATAGTAAAAAACTCTTTGGATCACTAAGTTATGCCTTGAACAGCCTTGGTTTTTTTTCGAATCTATTTTTGATAGAAGTTTTTGTTGACATTTTGCCGTTCCAAATTTAAATGTTATCATAATTACCCAAGGGTAGTTCCGTACAACATTAGCTCCCTCCGGGCATTAGTAGCTTACTTTCAAATTGGGAATACTTGATATTTAATACGTGCTATAGATGCAGGTGGTGTATAAAATTTCTAACCACCTAGAACAGCTGTAACAAATTGTTAATGAGAAATAGCCTTTATTGCTTCTTACCGGTCTCAATGTTTGAAAAACACGTATGGTTCATATAACATTAGCCCCTCACCTCAATGTTTTTATTATAACTTAGCTCATCGTAAACACAGGGATTGAAGTCATTATCTCTTAAGTTGCGACAGTGAATACAAGTTCATTTAGGATGGGCCTGATGAAAAAACTGATTTTCGTAACTTTGTTTACGCTGGTTTATTCGAAGAGGGAAAGAGCTCAAACCAAAAGAGTCCAAGCTAAGAATTATGGTTCTTCGGAAGAAAATGATGGTATACAGATGTATTTCGCAAGGAACAGGTCACGCTCGCAGACTACGACTACGAAACCGGCAAAACAAGACGCTATTATTGAAAAGTTCGTCGAGTCACTGGTGGCAAATGAGAAATATTTTAAGATAATAGAGTCATTAGAGCACCGAATGCGTGTTTTCGAAATGTCTTTCAGTGACAGAATGAACACTATAATCAAGTATCTGATGGAGATACTGCAGGTGATGAAATCTCCCCCTTCGGATATGTTGGAGGTAGCGCTGAGGTCCATGAAATCTGACTTAGAAAAGCTGAGGAATGCAGTGATAAAACGAACGGAGTTTCCGAAAATGAGAGGCAAGTAATGTTAAGTACTAAAATTTCCTTCGTTATAACCTTGTTAAAGCGGTTTTATTTCTAAGTATATATTGGTATTGGGATACCAGTCCTGGTTATAGGTAGGTATTTTGAACCGTAACGCTGTTACTATGTACTTGTAAATAATACAACCGAGGCATGGAATTAAAGATTTGGGCTGTAGCTACAATGAAAAATAAAGCTAGCCATTTTGTCTTCATCGCGCATGTTCTTGTCAGGCATGAACTGTTATAAAAAAAAATGGAGATGTTTAAAAGTGTTAAAAAGGCTACTACCGTTAGTAATTTTACGACAAAATTGATGATTTGATGATTTCCAGGGAGGTTCTAAGCCGGAGTGATTATTATATCGTTCAAATCCAACCAGTAGTTTTGATGCTTGTACTGATCGGCGCCCTCGTAACTATTAAACTTGAGGAGTATGAAGTTCTACATGGAGCATGTTTTATTATAGTTCTAGGGTGATTCTTCGAAAATGTGTTGTTCGATTTCCGTGGTATTTTTGAAATCGCAAAATTAAAGTGAATTAGTTACACAATAATTTTGAAAGAATATACCAACTTTAATATCATATAAAAATTCAACACGTAAATTAAAGTCACCGAAACATACCCAGCAGATAAAACTATGCCACGTCGAGGTGAAATTAAGCTCGAAATAAAAGTTAGTTCGGGTAGGTACCTGTATCAAGAAGAACATGTATGCATAAAAACGTTATAAAGCAAAAAAACAGGTAATAATAGATAAATTAAAATAACCGACCTTTTACAATTATTTATTACTTGATTTGAAGATCTCTTGCATTGTATTGCATTTTATTTTTGTATCATCACTACATAGTATAAAGCAAAGTCGCTTCCCGCTGTCTGTCCCTATGTATGCTTAGATCTTTAAAACTACGCTACGGATTTCGATGCGGTTTTTTTAAATAGATAGAGTGATTCAAGAGGAAGGTTTATATGTATAATAACCTTCAATAAAGAGTAGAGACATACTGTAATTTTTGAGGTTTCTAATGTGATGTCGTAAATGATTACATTTTTTCCGCTTACATTGCAAACGCAGGCTGAACCCTACGAGATTTATCAAAATAATGTACTCAGTATTTGTACACCTTGAAAAGGTCTACAGAAAACTCCGCGGTGGTATAATGTTTATCTCTTATGGATAACCCACCCCACAATAGCATAAGTCGTGTAGTCCAAGCGCGCGAAGCCGCGGGCGGGAAGCTAGTTACAAATAAATGAAACAAAGTAACTCCCACAACTTTTACGTGTTTTATACATGGTAATCCATGGAAATTACCAAATAGCATCCACATCTCGAATGACATAAGCTCGACCGATCGAATGAGTAAAAGCTTATGGTAAGTAAACGAAAACTACCCGCAATTAGGCAAAATATTCATTCAAAATGACGGTGCGACTTTTTTTCGCGATTTCAAGTAGGAAACACCCGTGGCAGCACTTATTATAAAGGCTTTACGCCCATTTGCACTAAACTTAATCTTAATAAAAATTTGCTTTGCTCTAACCTTTTAAGGCATTCTTAAATCCATTAAGGCTTTTCTTAATTTAACGGGGCCAACATCGAGCGCCTTAAGCTTACGCTATTCTTAAGGAAGTTAAAAGAATAGCTTAAGCGATTCTTGAGTTTAGTGCAAATGGGTGTTAGTCTATTAGGTAGCAATTATACTTTGAAAATTCAGAAAATGATGAGTAGCTACACTTGCACTTTGTACGAACTGAACTATGCCAAAATTCATAGCAATCCGACCGGTAGTCCCGATAATGACCGGGGCAAACAAACTACCTAATCTATATAATTACCCTAAGTATAATTAGTACCTACTACTAGTAAACGAAAACACTATCTAATCAAAACGCTGACAAGTAGACAAAATCAACGTTTTGAAGGCCCCTGTTTTGTCATCTAAAACTGGAACAATTATTCACGTTTCTCAGGAAAACTTTACGAAAAGATTTGATTTTCTTTTTTATTATCGCTGAAATTAAACTCGGTGAAAATCTGGCCAATGTGATTTGTCATTTGCTAGCAGGGTTCGCTTTCAACAGATGATTAATAAATCAAAAATAAAATAAATAATTACATATAATCACACGAATTATCTAGCCCACGTCAAGTACATATAAGCACATCGAACAAACGGAGAGCTGCAAACCATACTTTAAAAAATATTCAATACTGCCTCTACCTTGTCTATATATCTTAGAGGTTTGCAAATTTGTACGTAAGCATAGCGAATTTTATAAAAAACGACAAGATAATCCGTCTAAATATCCGTCGCGAAACAAAAATAAATTAATGTTACCCGGTTCCAGACTAAAATTAACATCTAATAGTACATTGCATGCGTCCATTAAAATATATAACCAATTACCATCTTTAATAATTAATGAAAGTAAACATTCTTTGTTTATAAACCAATTAAAAAAATTTCTTATAAATAAATGCTATTACAGTTTACATGAATACTTCAATGACACTATTAAATAAAAAAAGGTATTTAAAAATCTGTCATCTAAAATTACTTTGTGTCATAATTGTTTTTTTTTTTTCTAATTGTTATAATTTTTTATTTTTTGGATGTAAAGCTTTGCTATCTAATATTAATTAGCGCCTCCTCTCTTCTAAACCCTATTGCGTGCCCGTCAAGGTCCATGATGATCTTTTATTTATGTTCACCATCTTTTGTGTACATTATGGAATGCAATAAATAATTGAGTATTGAGTATTGAGTACCCAGCCCAAGACAAAAATACATGTCATGCACACAAATATTTGTCTTGTCCGGGGATCGAACCCGGGACCTCTATTGCAGAAGGCGGGTTTAGTACCCTTGCGCCAAACAGTTCTTCTAAACAACAAAAAAAAATTATTAGCAACGATAAAATGTAGTTATTTAATACGAAAGACAAACGTTAGAAACAACTTTTTGTATGGAAGCAAATCTGAAATACCGAAAAACACCTGTATATTTTCGTTTTTTTTAAAAACAAAATAATGTTGTTAAATTATTATTAGAAGAAAATGAAGAGATCTCCATACATTCAACTTCTGACGAGAGGGGAATTTTCGCAAATTCAAAACACGCGTTGAAGTCTTTTTGTTTTAAAATATTGTAGCAGAATTTCACTACAATTTAATATATACATGTTGGTGGAACGGTAAAAGAATGAGTTACGTGTATAATTTTTATGTCGAGGTGGGAGAACAAACAGAGGTATTGAACGTTCGTCCAAGATTGAACGTGAGGAGATATTTGTCAACTTTCAGAAAAGAGGAGGTTATCAATTCATTTACATATATTTTTTTATCAACGTTCTCGCGTTAATTAGACTTATTTATCGACCAAATTTGATGATTTTTTTTTATCATTTTTTAACTCGATACCACAGACTAATAAATAGTTACTAGTCGATACCTCGAACGACGTTCCATCGTGTTCTCTAGTCTTTAAATGTTTCTAAAACTAAAGACTATAATGTATAGTTGGAGCTTTTTCTTGTATTGTAGTAAATTTTTTAAGACGATATTAAAATGATATTAGTTATGCCAAAGGACAATGCCACAAATGTATGGAGGGTTGCCGCTTTTCGAAAATCCCTGCACACCATTCAAACCTTGTTCAATCGATAGAGTAAGTATATATTTACGAACAATACGAGTAGTTTAGAGTAGTATTGAGACAGTTTATTTCTAAACCGTATCCATTGCACCTATTCATCACTATTGTTTCATATATTTAAGCTGAAAATAACTAAATTTATGAGATTTTATCAACTTATACCAATGAAATATTGTTTATACAATGTATTAAATAAGAAAGTAAATATGATAATTATCATTATTATTTTATTTTTATACATTAATATTATATAGTAATATATTCTTTTTAGCCAGATAGAATTGCAAAAATTGAGTTAATTTTACCCATAATCTAGAAAATAATAGTGATGAATAGGTGCGTTTATCTCGGAATGGATGCGGTTTAGAAATGTGCAGTCTCAGTAACTATTGGTCGTACTTAAATACTCTATCCATTCAATAAGGTCTGAATAGTGTGCAGGCATTTTCGAAAAGGCGCCATAACTAGGCATTGCCCTTTCATAGTTCTAGGTCAACGAAAAGTAGCCTATGAATTATGATTCCCTTGAGTGTCAAAATACACGTTTCTGCGGCCTAAATCGCCCTATCTTTTTTTACGTTAATTTAGAAGTTTGATTTTTTCACAGCTTGAAGAGATTGTTCACCTGAATAACTAAGTACCTATATGATTTTAATTTCAACTTGATACCTTCATGCGGTCCCGAGATAAACGACGACGAGACGGACGGACGGACAGACGGACAACAACGTGATCCTATAAGGGTCCCGCTTTTTTCGTTTGAGGTACGAAACCCAGAACATGAAAAATATAGTTAGTTTTATTTTGAACGCTCGTTAATAAGCAGTCGGTTCGAGATAAATTTTGGAATAAAGAGAGATACTACGAGTATTTCTCGTCAATCTGAAATAGGAATGTGCTGTAAATCTGGGAAACTGTAAGGACGAAAACATTCCACGAACCATGTTACAATTACTTATATATCAATGTGGCAAAAGAAAGAGCATACGATGAGGTACGTTGGTGTGGCTACGATCATTGACCGAGCGAGCGAAGCGTCTCAGTTTCGATATTGGCCAAAAATTTTTTTGTCTGTCTGTTTGTCTACAGGGGGCCTACCATCAACTGTATTACGATTCATTTTAGGTAGTAAGAGTGAGACGCTGCTATACGCGTCGTATGACAGCATCCCGCGCTCTCACCATCAACTGTAATGCAATTCATTGTAGGTTGTGAGAGTGGGATGCTGCCTAGCCGCGTCTAGCGGCGTCTTAATACCTAAAAGTAACCTAAAATGAATCGCATTACAGTTGATGGTAGGCTCCAGGTCGCATATCTCAACCGATTTTAACGAAAATTGGGGCACAAGTTACTCGATTTATCAAAAAAAAATATCGAGTGCGATTCTTGATAAAGAATCTTGATAAAATTTATTGAGGGAAAATAAGGGGAAAGAGGGGGGGGGGGATGTTTTCTGTAGCGTTATTTATCCACGGATTTTAATCAAATGTTAGAGGCATTGGGACTTAGTACACAAGACAAGAAGAAACAAGAAAAAAATCCAAAAGGTTCGTGTAGGGAGTAAAAAAGGGGGTAGTTTGCTGTAGCGTACGGTTTTCAATTTTTGGACCTATTCCGAAAATTTTATACCTACTTACACCAATCAAATTAATTAGTTCTCTTCGCCTTCGCGAGACGGCATCATATTCGACCTCCTAGGACCAAGGAAACGGAAGTAATCACTAAAACTCTTACCCCTATTTTGCTTAAAAACCTACTTATGTAAGCCTATCGGAAAATTCAAGCACCTGAAATTCGATTTAAAATTGGACTTTCTTTGTTACTTTAATTGCGCAAATTATTTTTTGTATTTATATTAACCTACGCGCCCTAACTTTGAAAAGCGAGGTCTACTATCATCAACTATAATGCGATCAATTTTAGGTTATTTTCAGGTAGTAAGAGTCAGACGCCGTTATACGCGCAGTACCTATGTCAGCATCCGACTCTCACAACCTAAAAATAACCTAAAAAGAATAGCAAAGAGTTGATGTTTAATACCCTTGTTCTCACAGAACCACCAGTATAATAATTTATTTAATCATATACAGCTAATGGCGGACCTAATGCCCTTAGGCATTCTCTACCAGTCAACCGGAAAGGATGTAAGAGATATCTAGGCGGCAATAAAAAAGTACTTAACTGATTTTAAAATAAACAATATTGAACACATTACACATATGTACCTACTAAACTTAAAGCTACGTTTATATAACACATAGATACATATACGTACATATATAAATACAATACCTATAAATATTATATTATAGTATAAATACAATATTATATCACAATATAACTTATTACTAATCAGAGATGACGAAGCTAAGGTACAGAACTAAAGTAATGTTCTCGGGCCAATCTCTTAAAAGCGAACTTACTGGAGGCACTACGTATGCTAAGAGGCAAAGCGTTCCAGAGTCGTACTGCCGAAAGAGAAAATGAATAGGAGACGAAGCCGGAAGAATGGGAAGGAATTTTTAAAAGAAGATTGCTGCTAGAGCGAAGATCACGTTGATGCGAGTCACCCAGAAACTGAAACCTGGATTTCAGGTATTCTGGGGTAAGTGGATCGAATAGAATGTTATAGAGAGTACACACAACGCGAAGGTTCCTACGCTCTCGGATAGGAAGCCATTTGAGTTGCTGACGGTAGTGGGAGACATGGTCATACTTTCGTAACCCATATATGAAACGGATGCAGTTGTTGAGAAGTCGATCCAACTTACTGAGAAGGTCCTCATTCAAATCTGTGCTGCAGATATCAGCGTAATCAACAATAGGGAGGACAAGAGCCTGAATTAGCATAATCGTACTGGACGGGAGAAAGAACTTAAACCTATAAAGAGCTCTAAGGGCGTTGGTTACTTTCATCGAGACATCGTCAATATGAGCTGTCCAGGAGAGGCATGAGTCGATTGTTAAGCCCAGGTCCTTAACTTTATTCGAATAGGGTATTTCAACACCGTTGTATTTTAAGGTAGTTAAGTCAGATAAGTTAAGTTCATATAAGTTATAATAACTGGTGGGTACGATGGGTCCATTAAGGCGGAAAGAGGAGTGATTGAAGTGCTTGTGATTTTGATATGTTTGACAGTAGAGCTGACTTCGAGTAGCATAGAAGAAATAATAGTGTAAGTAACTCCTTCTAAGATGCTGATCTATGAAAACTTATAACTATATAGTTAGAATTTTTCATAGATCAGCATCTCATAACATTTCATCTAGAGTAAAGACAGCAATGAGTTATGACAGTTTTGGCCTTATAAGTGTACTTATATAAAGGAACACGTTTTTCAATAAATGCATTTGACGTATGTACCTATTGTTTACATACGGGCCGATAATCAAACCATTATCGTCTCAATTTGACAATGCCTCATGAGGAATCTTCCGTGTCCCACAACAACAATGCATAAAGATCGCACCATTGTCCATCACCTTTTGTTTTTATTAAATAACCGGAGTAATGGAAATAGATATATGACTTTATATTTAGTAGACACCAACGCCAAATACCGTATCTCGTTGTAAATGACCCAGTAGGAAAATCTACTGCTATGTTTATGTAATTAAACATGTTCACGTACTTTTGTAAAGATAGTGTACATCGACCTTTGGTATTCCGAAATGTCTACAGAGATTTGTACAACAGCCTGTTCAGTTACATATGAACTTTTATAGTGTGCAGGTGTTTTGAAAATTTGGATGTGTTCATGGACTTTTGTTGATGACTGTACCTACTGCTTGTCTGTCAGTAAGAAATCACTCAAAACATCACTATCGCTATGCACGTGATGTTTTGACACACCTCAACGACGACACATTTGGCATTGGTTGGGTGCCAGTTGAGGCGTTGTCAGAACAGTGACAAGTTGCCAGCACATCGCTTACAATAGTTTTCAAATATCCTTTAAGTATTTATCCATTTATAGACTTTTACTATATGCTTTGCAAAGCTAGCAGCTGGCGCATTTTATATTTTTATTTAACGCTCAGTACACATGGGAGAATAATAAAATGCACCAACTTTCATTCAACCGAGAGGTCCTTTGTGTTACATACAATTCTGCAAGTGCTGAGTGTTAAATCCGAGGGAGATTTTGAAGTAAAACAAAATCTCTGATTCCTGAGTCTTCATCCGTAACTTACAATTTTGCTGTGGCATGATTGTAATAGTAAGACCACCCAGCGTGCAATGTAGAAAAACATACTCACTGGTATCCCTGTTTGATCGAATCAGAAATGAGGAGATCCGCAGGAGAACGTAAACCTACACCCTTAATTGATCAGCTGAAATGGCAGTGGGCGTGATAGAATGTGAGAAAAAAGTTAGCCGATAAGGCGAGGTGGATCTGGAATGGCCATTTTGTGGGTAGGCCTCCAACAAGGTGGACCGACAATCAGGTGAATATCTCGGAAAGCTGCTGGATGCCGCCATCGCCGTCGGCCGACCACTGTAAAGATCCTTGACTTCCTCCTTTTCTCAACAGCTTGCTCTTATTCCTCACTTATTTCGTTGAGAGTGAATAGTTGTAAGAAGTTCCTATAAAAAACATTAGTACTACTGATAGTAGTTCATTCTTCTACTATGTCTTAATACGGATGGAACCGACAAAGTAAAACGAAAATACTCGATAAATATTTTATTATAAAAAAAAACTATTTTTTTATTTTCGAGGTGTGTAGGAACCGACTATTGATAATTCGATAACAAATAAATTGAAACAGCATGAAACAATTTTTTAAATGACCCTGAATTCATTGTAATAAGCACGTATGTGAACTTTATAAACCATTTTTGTAAGCCAAACGAAAAAAAGAATATTTAAATACTTAATTAGTTGAATAAACGCAACTCAAGTGTGTAGTTTACAGATCGCTGCATTGGTAACTGAGAAAATTGAAAACATACTTTTAATTAAAATATTGTTTTAATAATAACGGATTGTTGTTATTGTTTACAAACAGACGTGTTGTCTTTTACTCCCAGTTTAAACTGGTCAAGTGTGAGAAGCTATGAAGACGACCTTTTAATTCAATAGAATATTATTTGCTTTTGTCATAAATCAATATTTAAGAAATTAATTAAAATAATTAATGAATCCAGCTGTTTCACCCGCGTGGTTCCAGTTCCCGTGGGAATAAAAAGTAATCTATGTTTTAACCCAAGCTATCTACTATCACTGTGTAAAATTTCGTCTAAATCTGTTCAGGAGTTTTTGCGAGAAAGAGTAACAAAAATACATCCATCCATCCTCACAAACTTTCGCATGACATTAGTAGTATTAACGGGGATATGACATACTGGTATAGGGTAGCGAGTTCTTACATGAACATACTCAAAAGCAATTAAGAGTTATATCTAGGTATGTATATTCTCTTCTTTATCATTTAAAATTATATGAATATTTTCGTAGCGTCGTAGCAAGAATACTACGGACGGAGTACCGTCGCATTTTTTACAGGACGACTTTACAGACATCCTGTCTTTGAGTCGGACTGTACTGTATGTATCTTTCTTTAAAAGAAATCAATAAGTAAGTATAAGAAATCGCTTTTCTTACAAAATAGCACAAACATTTATTTTTGGTATGTCATTTTTGGGCCACAATATTGACTGCTTTCATTTCATAGAAACTGAAAGATAACTGAAAACTGTATTACTCGTAGTAAGATTGAATCCCAAAACATACAAAAAAGGATTAACAGTCAAAGTCTCGTTTGAGGAGCATCCTAGATTGAAAGAACTGTAGATACGTGCAGGTATTATACTACAGGGTCTAGAAATCTTTGGGAAAAGATTTAAGACCATTGAACACTGTGTCCGTTTCCTGGGTAAATGATATTTAAGAACAATCAGGTAAAAATATTAATACGTACTTATCAATCGTAAGATTTGTCGTAAGAAAACCTACACATTCGTGTCACTCGTCCACAATTTGTGTACACAATAATCATTATAAATTAACGTTGTATATAAACAAAATGTGTGAATACATCGATCGGTGCGAATACCCACGCTGCTAGAATACTCACTGCATCGGCATTCGTTACTCTTTTGTTTTTGTTTAGCTGAGACAATCGTTTCAGTTTTCACTCGAAGAACGGATACGGTTTTGCAGTCGTCTCGTGCAGTCAGAGCTGGTAGCACATCGCCATGATCATAGCACAAATAATTGTCCTCATAATATTGTCATGGGCGTCGTGTGAAGTGCAACGGGAGAAACGCGTCAGGAAAATAAACGATTATCCGGACAAGTCGCTTTGGAAGAAGGAATATGAAGATGAACTAACAGATGCCATGCTGTCTACTAAGAAAAGAGATAATGTCACGAGGGTGGTGCAGTCTGCCTCCCTGTCGGACAACGAGGTCGTTATCGACAAGCTGATGGAGACGATAACTTCAAGTGAAAAGTACTTGAAGAAAGTGGACAGCATAGACTTCAGACTGAACAGGCTGGACATTGAAGTACACGAGAAGACCAACAGTATACTGAAGCAGCTGATGGAGGTTATGAAGGCTCTAAGAACAGAGTACCCTGATAAGTTTGAAGCTGCACTGGACGGTTTGAAAAGCCAAATGAATCAAATCAAGTTTATTTTGGAAAAAGTACCGCGGATTGAAAATTCTGGTAATTTTACGAATATTTTACAAATCTTTTTCATATGAACAGACAAGAGCATGCTATACTTTATGCTTTACCTAACAGACGCATTCTCCCATAGATTTCGAACTTTAAATAACATATTTTAGACGTTGAACTGCTAATTGAGGTTACAATGTAAAGTTGATCATATTCTTTAAAGCCCCTTGGATTTTAACCGTTGATTTAGCTCGTTGCGGCAATGAAAGGTTTCTTGAAATCGATGTCTTGATAAGCGTCCCTAAAATAATCTCATAAAATACTGGCAAATCTACTAATTGTCCTGAATAGTTATCATTCTGACTGCTTACTTAGTTCAATACTTATTCGTTTTCAGCTTTCCGTATCGCAGTTCCATCGCATGTGAATATAACCGTAACAAATAGAAAGGGTACGAATAGTTCTGTATGAGTTTGAATTTACCACATGCAATACTGTTATTATAAATTATATAATATTCTCGAATATCAAAAGTCACATCACATTACTAGCTTTTAAAAGTTAATAGTACTATTTAAAACAAAATAAGGGCCACCATGTATTGTAAGCATTCTGGGAAAACTGAAGGGTTTGCAATAGTATTCAAATTAGATAAATTGATTATTTTCCTAAGAAAAGTCCATTTTTTTTTTGTTAAAATGAAATTAAATTAAGAATTAAGAAGCTTTTAGATAAAAAAATAACTTTTTTTTTCTGGGGACATTTTTGTCCCTTTAAATTATATCAATGGAAATGGTAAACCAATAGTGCAATTTATTATTTTGCACTTTTTTAGTACCGTGTGTGTCCTCCTCGCAATACGGAGGCTTCCGAAGATGTATGGACTTTCAAACTGCAACTAGAGCTATAGCATTAGTCCAAGATGGCTTTTCGTAGAGTTCAGTAGCTCTACAACTTGCTTTTTTACGACGAGCGAACCAGAACGTTTCCTTAAACAAAAAGTTTAATCTAAATATACCTTATTCTTGTTGTTTTAATGATATAAAAAACTAAAATAATAAAAAACGGAGTATTATAGTTAACTCAAAGTTATTTAAAGTAGGAATATATTGTTACTTATAAAAAACAATAAAAACGATTCGCTAAATGTTGACATTGACATGAGGTACAAGACAAAGACAATTTAAAAATAAAGGTTTATGCCACGTTCCGAAATCCAATCATAGGTTGTGAAATCTCACCCAGCCTAATGTAAAATTCTTATAACAAATAGTTTAATCTTATTGTTATTGTTTTTATGATTCAATGAACTAAAATAATATAATAAAACCAAAATGGAGTATTATAATTAATTCAAAGCTATTTAAAATAAGTATAAAATACAACAAAAAGTCAATAGTTTGATTCGGAACGCATTATAATATATTTTTAGGTAATAAATTGAAAAAGTACTTTACCGCGCTAGGCCGCAAAATGCGATTTTCTACGCGGAAACTGAATGATAAATCTTTCAATTTAAATTCATTTTTAAAATTTTTTTAGGGTCTTTTCATATGAAAATAATCAATTTATCTAATTTAGCATTTGCGGTTTCCAAACCCTTTAGTTAGCCCAGAATACTTAAATGGTGGCCCTTATTTTGTTGAGTACTTAGTACCTACTTATAGATAACTTATGTTTTTCTGATCACATTTTTTTTACTACGAAACTAAGTACTAAAATAAATGTCATATAAATGTTTGTATTGAACAATCAACCTGATAGGACGAGTCCCGAAGGTAGTTGGTTCGAGGATCGTCTGAGCACGAGCACTATTTTCTGTCGATTTGTAATTACAATATTATATAATAATTTTTAATCAAGTAAATATACTAGAAAAAAGCAACTTGTCTCATGTCGCCCTGACGGGACTCGAACCCGCATCCTTGGGAATCCGGCCCAATGCACTGACCAATTATGCTACAGAGACCTACGACTACGAGAACACGTTGAAATTCTCTAGTATGTTCACCTTTTTCTACGGTGTTGGCCACCGTCGTTTCATCAATGAGAGAAATATCCTCGCATTCGAAAGAAACATCTTTACAGATGTTTGACTATCTGTTTACTTGATTAAAAATTATCACATAAAAATAGCATTGTAAAATGCAAAATTAAAAAGTTATAAATTACAATATTAGTTTAAAAAAAAACACCAACCATTTTTTCTTTTATTTCTATTACTGTTATATCATTTCCATCTTTTCAGTCTGTGGTCACTTTCGCAGTAGTCGTTCACGGGATGGGTGACCAAAAGACCATAATGATAAAAGCTGATGCTCAATAATGTATCATATTCTGTATTCTTCAGATATTATCAAACATTATTAATCCTAGTAAACGTAAATTTATGTAAATTTATGGAACGTTATTTTTAACCGACTTCAAAAAAAGAAGAGGCTATCTATTCGTAGCGTATATATTTATTTTTTTATATACATACATCGATTACTCGAAGACGGCTGGACCGATTGTAATGATTCAAACGTTATTAGATCATGGGTGTTCCCAAGTGGGTCCCATTTTCTAAAATTTCGAAATCGGATCATTATTTGAATGAAGGATTATTTTTCTTGAAATTTAAGGAAAGCTGACTGCATCCTCTCATCTCAGTTATTTTGTGCTGATAAGGGTGATTATTAGTTTAGGTATTATTGGGGGAGTTTTGATCAACAAGTATTGGCACGAATTCCTAACTATTCAGCATGTGTTTATAATAATAGTGTCTTATTGTACCTAAAGTTATTATTATTACAAGCATTCCGCTTCTGCGATTTTGTCCGCGTGGAAATAGGTTCGTAATATCGCACTTTTCTCAGCTAAACGAAGAAGCTTGTATTTCTACAGGGTTCCTACGCCAAATTTCATCAAAATTGGTTGAGTGGGTAACACATGAAAAGATTTTGCGTTAATACTGATGAACTCTTTCACAATAGATGGTCACGAGTACCATGGCGACGCGGCTCTGGACACACGGCTGTCGATCCTCGAGAGCAACGTGAAAACTATCGTATCTGGTGTGGAGTCCATACTGACCACGATAGCGGAGGTGAAGAACAGACAGTACGCCAAGACGTTTACCAAGTCAGTAAACTACATATTTTTTACAAGTTTTTACGTTAATCTCATTTAAGAATGTATTTATTATATATTTGTTATGACAATATATATATGTTATGACAAGACAAAAGAGCGTTTGAGGCAAATAATAGGTATAATCTAAACATCAATATCCGTAAAAAAAAATATTGTTATAATTGTGTGATTAGATGTGAATAGGTAATTATGTAATTTAAAATAAATATACATACGCATTGATCTATAACTTTTATGTTACGGTATTCAGCACGAACGAAAGTTTTATACAGATATCCAATAAATATATACATACATAATTTAATTATAATATGATAAAACACAACATACATTGCAGCATATGTTATTTACAGTCGGCGAACGTCCCGGTTAACCAGTAGAGTTTTTTTAGGGAGTTTCATTTAAAAAAGTAATAAATTTCTAGAAAACTTTTTATCACAAATAATAGAACATCAACAGGTGTTTTATTTAAATAATAAATACTTTTCGAGAAAAGATTTCTCAAGAAATCTACTGGTCAACCGGGAAGTTCCCTGATTCCCTGTAGGTACCCTGTCCCTACCTATCTTATCAAAGTTCTTATTCTTCAGACCTGAGAGTGCAGCACCGGGGGCGCCCGATGCGTTGGCCCTAATCAACGAATTCCGAAGGACGCTACATGATCAGAAATCCAGGAAATGCGATTGCAAGTTAGTATTTACATTCCGCCTGAGAAGGGCCTCCACACTTTAGATATCCCGTGACCATTTTGTCTTGGAAAAAAACACAAACAAAAAAAATCAGCCAAGTGCAAGTCGAACTCGCACATGAAGGGTTTCGTCTCTCACCCAAGGTTGCCTAGAATAAATAAATAGATTGCTATGTAGCAATAAGACTGCCTATTGTGTGTTTTTGTATCGTGTGCAATAAGTTTCTATTATTATATTAAATACACCTACCCAAAATGCCACTATATTTTTATTGCTATAGCTCTGAAACTGCATAATATATTTCGTTTAAACTAATTTTCGTTGAAAGTTTTTATAAAGGCCTACAGCATATTTTTTATTTTATTTTTCACTCATTTATTTTAAAAGTTAGACGGGGAGGACACATTTTTTCACTTTGAAAGTGTATATCATTCAAACGGTTGACTTTGAGAAAAAACATTTTTAGGAACCTCAATGTGATTTTTAAAGACCTATCTAAAAATACCTGACACGAATAGGATTGATGAAAAAAAAAATACAATTTCAGTTCCATGTATGGGTAGCCCCCCTTAATATATACATTTCTTATTTTTATACATCTACCTACCAAGTTTCAACTGTGTAATCCTCATAGTTTTGGAATAAAGTGGCTGTGACATACGTCGGACATGACGAATCTATAAGGGTTTCGTTTTTTGCCATTAAAGTGGCTGTGACATACATCGGACATGACGAATCTATAAGGGTTTTGTTTTTTGCCATTTTTTTCCAACCCTAAAAATAACACAACATTTTATATTATGTTTGATATACCTTCCTTACGTACTTAATGTACAAAAATCTTTGAAGTGTTAACTTCATATGCGTGATCAAAAATGCAATTCATTAATTGGGTAGAAAAGTTCAATAATTATTCATGGACTGAATAGATAAGAGTTTTACATTATTATAAAATAAATAAAACGTCATCTTCTAGATTCTAGAATAGCTTTCCGGGATTAGTAATATGATACAACGATATTTATCAACTTAAATACTGTATTGTATAGTCAACAGCAACTACGGCTTTACATTTGCACAACGAAAATCGCCGCTATTACGAGCGACGTAAGGGCGCTCTCAAGGTCAAAGTGTAAAGCCGTAGCTGCTGTTGACTGTACTTTAATTATCAAAATGAAGTTTTGATTCGAAAAGTGCAAATATTATTCAGGACGGGAAGGATCGATCGTTCGGAGAGGTATCCGACCGATTGCCACGAGATTCAGATGCAAGGGTTCAACGCTTCAGGCATTTACAAGATCAAGCCAGACGACATAGAGCCTTTCTACGCGCTGTGCGACCTGACCACGGCAGGAGGAGGCTGGACGGTGAGTTCAGAACCTCTAGTAAGGTTTGATGTTAAGATAAGATAAGATAAGATAAAATGTATTTGCTTGAATATGGTATTGGTACGGCTTGAATACATATTGATATTAAATAACTAGTAACATATTATATCCTATTTAGCGATGTGCAAATATTCATTTTCACAAAAAAAAATATCTAAATGTAAATAATAATAGTAGGTAGGTACCACAAAACAAAATATTATAAGTTTTACGAGCACTAGCCAAAATTAAAAAAAAATGTCAATTGATAAAAAAACAATATCAAAATTATTTTTCATTAAAACAGAAAATAAAATAACAACATTACATAATGAAACAAAAAAATGCTATAAATAATAATAGTTCGATATGAAGTTAGCAGTTTTTTTTGTACCCAGGCTATTTTTTATTTTTATTGAACAACGAGGAGACTCTTAACCTTCATCATACCTGTTAAGTTTGGTAAGGCCGAAGATGGAAGCGAGCCTCTCCCGGAATCCTCACCACCGATGAACTGGCTATCTTATCTCTAACTGTCGGAACACAACAATGCTGAAAACATTGTTGTTATGGCGTCAGGCTTAGATAAGTTGGTGGTAGCTAGCCAGACGGACTTGCAACAAGTCCTACCACCAACCGAACCGAAAACAATATGTACCCCCGCTGGGAATCGAACACGGGACCCCTGGGTCTGATACTGGTGATTGTTACCACTAGACTACAGAGGTGGTTAAAAATTTTTAGCGTGTCCCATCGATACCATTATTGTTTTGCACATCTAATGGCCCACCCCGTTATTTTCATACAAACATGCTCACTTCGCGTCGCAAAGATCTATATGTTTATGATAAGTTAAGAGTACTTAGCACAAACGTAGCACAAAGCTAGAAAAAAAAACAGATTTCACCTGCGCCCTTTATCCCTTTGTCCATCGCACCGACCGACGGAGTCACGTCATTTGTCAGATGGCCTAGTATATTGCTCAGTATATATAAAAATCAGATAAAAACCGGCTAACTACGAGTCAGATCACCAAGGAGTACTTTGAAATACTAAAATACCTGGTTAAATAACATATAGAATATTATATAACGTAGTAAATATACATTATTTGGTAAAAAAAATCCTGGTCCTACCATCAGTAATATAATTTTATGCTATTGTATTAAAATATTGGCCCAGTTCTATGCATCAAATTGGAAAGAAATTGATTTTAGTCGAATTTAAACTCAAAGTTACGTCTATTTCTTGGACGATGGTTAATTCGTCCAAGGTCTATTTAGACGTAACTTTGAGTTTTTTTTCTATCGAGAAAATTTAATGATTTTATGTTTTTTCCACAACTACCCTGTTCCAAATATGCTCTAATATCTATGGTATTATTTTCGGGCACTTTAATCTTTATTTTCTAGTGTAAATATTAAAGCTGACAATGGCAATTTACGTTTTGTACCCCCTCTTAAGCGTTCGACTGGAATTTTCGATAGGCAGTTTCTATATCAATGATAAAGAAACTGCAGAATCTAATTCAAAACTGCAAAATGTCTATCTTAATATGCGACACCGAAAGATATAATGGTGAAAAACACACCTGAAGACGTGGGCACTCACTACTTATAAGCTACTTTAATACAACAACGTACAATTTCAATTGCTTACCCAATTTCATCTACCAACACAGGTCTTCCAAAACCGGTTCGACGGTACCCAAGACTTCTACAAATCTTGGTCTGACTATAAGCACGGTTTCGGCAACCTGGCCGGTGAATTCTGGCTGGGGTTGGACAAGCTCAACTACCTGACCAACCAGAAGCTGTACGAGTTGAGGATCGAGATGGAGACGCAGCACGGCCAGGAGGCGTACGCTGGTTACTCGGTGTTCACCGTGGGCCCGGAACATGAGGGCTACAGAATCAGCACCCTTGGGACTTATTACGGCACTGCAGGTAAGTTTTTGGTGGGCTTTGGCTGAAATATGAAGTCCTTGTCTAAGCTATACTTAGTACTGGCAACTTTTTTGAAATATTAGTGGCAAGTTTTGATATAAAATCAGACTGAAACATGACTGATGAAACAAAATCACAGGCATCAGCTATTTAATTATTATCATCACAACAAAAGAAAACGACTTCAAAAAGGTGCTACATTGCATTTTAATCGGTATTTCTACTTTTAGTTCTTTTATAAAATATAGGTAAGTACGTAGGCACTGGCGAATTGATAAGCTCCTCTATTAAAGGCGATAAGAATGTTATTAAATAGTATCATGTGTTAAGTATTCTCTTCAAAATGTAAAGAATATAGGCGACACAATAGCCTTTTCCTTTTTCGAAGTTTGTTAAAATGACCACCTTACCAACAATTTAGTCAGGAAGGATTGCAAACGATGTTCCGGTTCTCACGCGAACGAAGTTGCGGGCACAGCTAGTTTATAATATAGGTCATAATTTAGAGTCGTAATACTCCCCATAAACAAAGTCTTGTAAATACGGTTAATAAAAGTTACAAGTTAAAAATGTTAATGATAAAATATAAAATCATACAAAAACCGAAAAAATTAAATGTTAATTTAATTAATATCTACTTACCTAATTAATAAGAAGTTTTGCTACTTACTAAACATTAAACTGTGGTATTTCCAGGAGATTCTCTTACGTACCACGCAGGCCAAAAGTTTTCAACGTACGATGTTGACAACGACGAGTGGAAAGACGGCTCGTGCTCGACGGAACATGGTGGCGCTTGGTGGTATAAGGAATGCGACAAGAGGTACTCATACTTAATTATCATGACCCCTTAAAGATCCACCGCTGGGCATAGGCCTCTCTTAGCCCACGCCGCCTTTTAACCGCCTCTATGGTCTAGTTGTACAACCACCGGTAACAGACCTAAGGGTCCCGGGTTCGATTCCCAGCGGGTGTACATATTGTATTCGGTTGGTGGTAGGACTTGTTGTAAGTATGCCTGGCTAGCTACCACCATCTTATCTAAGTCTGACGCTATAACAACAATGTTGTTGTTGTTATTCCGGTTCCGGCAGTTCGAGATAAGATAGCCAGTTCCTCAGTGGCTGAGGATTCCGGGAGAGGCTCGCTTCCATCTTCATCCTTATCAATACTTAACATCAGGTATGGCGAAGGCTAAGAGATCCCATTAAGTCATCTCAGTGATAAAAAAAACGCCACTGAGCCCGGTCCTCAGCTCTTGGCGTCCAGTTCCTGCCTGCCATCTTTCACTGGTCGTCACTTCATCTGGTTGCAGCGCGTCCTACGCTGCGTTTGTCTCAACGACTGTGTGTACTTAATGCTATGTAAATAATAATTAACTGAAGTAAAGTTTAAGTTTAAGTAAAGTAAGTGTTTTGCAGCTATTGCAATTTGCACCATAAAGAATCACATAGGCTCCCTTTTACTGTAAATTATTTTAAAGACCACTTTTTTGTATCAGTTTAAAATGTACATACCTAATATAATTATCTTTATCTAAAAGTTTGCTTATTTTCAGCAACCTAAACGGGAGATTTACGCTAACGACAGAGGAACACCGAGGGCAGTTCATTTACTGGATCTCATTCAAAGGGCCCAACTCCCCTCTGTCCAAGACCAAGATGATGATCAGGCCGTTGCCGGCGAGCAAGCCCATCGATTACCCGGACGCCTTGAAACGGGTAATGTCTTTTAGAAATCACCAAGTGGCTTTGAACAAGTAATTCTGAAACACTTAAAGATTGGTGCCCAGGCTCTGGTTTCCTATGGGTACGTTCTTATAAAAGCCGTAATAAACGGTGAACGAAGAAGTCTATTACCTAGTAAACAAACTCATTGCCTCTACTCGTATTCCTTAATAGTTCAAAATAATACAGGTGAAATAACTTGTCTAGAAATTAATATATTTTTTATTAAAAACAGTGCTCTAATTTGATGTCAGAAGATTTATCAGAACCTTTTACAGTTTTCTTTTAATTTCCTAAAACACATTGTAGAAGAGAGGTCAATTAGGCTTAAGAATGAGTGACTTATTTTTTTGCAGAAACTTGCAGATAGCAATAAACTGAGGAGTTCCTTAACTAGTCCCGGCAAAGCGCGGCAGAAGGAAGCCAAGTCTGCGCACGAACTTAGCCGAGCGCCCTACCGGTACGAAGAGCCCACTCATGCTGATGCCTTCTTCCCTAATTACGCCTGAACAACACTGACAGTCAATCGGGAACCCACTATACTTAAAACTCACGAAAAATGTACGCATCTGTAAATATTTTAAGGACCGGTAACTCGAATTCAGATGTTTTTCCATGTACCTACATTTGTTTTCATCAAGCCACTTGATCATGCTTCAAGAGTTATGATACTTATGACTTTCTACTAGATCATAGAGAACCTTTCTACATACCTAAGAACTCAATTAAAATACAAAAAATAAATAATATATTTTGAATTGCGTTTATCCTAAAAATAAACAGAATGCAAGCAATGTTAGCATTATATCTCCTGCAGCATTTGCTCTATTTGCACTTCAAATGCTTGCCATTTTAGGAAATCAATGTTATTTATAAGCGGCCTTCGTCTATAGATGACAAAAAGATCTTTGTTTGGATTTATCTTCCTTTGAATCTTTGCTTGTATTTATAAAATTAGTGTAAATAAAATTCCTGTGTCTGCCACAGTAAAAAAAAAAAACATTTTACATTATAATGATAAAATCCCATGGGGCCTGTTTCACAAAAGTTACTGATATTACTAGCTAATTTTATTAGACTATTAAAATAATTTCATTAGTTAGCATTTTTCTGTTTCATAAACTTATCGATGACGCTAATAATATGGGTTCTTTGACGTTACTAATATTATTAGACTACCAATACATATTTATATTTTCTATTATCTGAATTGATATGAATTAATAGTATCAGTAAGTCAAACATGGTTCAAGCATGGAGATTTTTCCTTCAATATACGATGCTTCATTTTGTAGAATCGAATAGAACACGGTGGCACAGTCATCGCGCGCTCAGCTTGCGATTGTAGCGACTAAACAACTTTCGCAGTGGTTGCTTCGTGTTTGCATGCTTCGGAAGGCAGGTCCCGGTTGTATTTTTGCAGTCGTTAAAACCTACCAATCCGCATTGGGAGCGTGTGGTGGAACCCTTTCTTATTATAAATCCATGAGGAAGGCCATAACAGGCTGTTACCCCAGCAGTGGGGAACTGGGGACATTAAAATGCTGATGATGCTAATCATGATTTCGTATAATCGGTGAAAAAAAAAACAATTTCAGCGGGTAAATAAATATATTCTTCTAACAAAACACATCGCCATCCATTCGAGTAAGTGTAATAAGGATCTAATATTTCGTTGAATTTGTATGTAAATTCCATGCAAGTATAGAGTTCTCCTTTTAAATATCTTCGGGCATCTTATAGGTAATAACATTGTCTTCTTCAATTTGACCCTGAATCACTAATTTGATAGTAGATTATGCACTAAGGGGATGAAGCAGTGTCTTATGCTACGGGCAGCATATTGAATCCTGAGCGTTAATGAGCGGTAATTAAAACGTTAATTCCTGAGCGAAGCGAGAGTATTATCACAGCGTAGGGAAGGGAAATATATAGACTGTGGTATTATGGTAAGAATCCTGAATGAAGCGAAAAATTCAAGTCTGCCCAAGGTCAAGACACTTTTATCCCCGAGGAGCATACTCTACTTTATACACCTACTGTGACGTTAAAAAAAAAGAAATTATAAATTATAAAACCAATAAAACAACAATTCGCGGAAAAAAAAACGAAGGGATCGAAAATCACCGATTTTTTCTTCAAATATTTAGTTCCGTAAGCAAAGCAATGATAATTTTCATTATATCTGTGTGTGACTGTGACCAATAGTCTAGACTACACACATTCACAATTTGATGATTTGCCATATTTCACTGATAAGTAAGACAAAAGACACGAAAATGAAAGAGATAGCCATTACATTATATTTGATTGTGTGCACAATATCACATAAACCGAATTTAAAGTTTTCTTGGTGCTGGGGACCCCGATACATACAGCCATGTTTATATTTTTCATAGGAGTAAAATCTCTTTAAAGTGTCAATCCTATTGTTAAAAACTCCTTGGACCAGGAAGTTATGCTTTGAAGACTTGTTTTTTTTTTTCGAAACTATTTTTGATAAAGTTTTGATAAATTTTTGATTAACTTACTTTCAAGTAGAGAATATTTGATATTTATTACGTGCCACAGATGCAGGTGGTGTATAAAAGTATTTTCGAAACACTAATAAATTGATTTATTAAACTAGAAAGACTTATGAAAAGTAATTCATAGTATTAGCTGATAATATTAGATTAGATTGTTTATGAAACAGTTTACTATACAACAAATAATACTAGCTTATAATATTAGCGTTTACACTAATAAATAATTTTATTAGTTTGTACTTTTATAAAACAGACTCTAATAATTACAACTATTTATATTAGTCTAAGACTAATAATATTATACTAATATTTTTTATGAAACAGGCCCATGGACTTCTGGAAATGTTTTGACTGTATCTGTTATACGTTGATTTCACTTGGGCAATTTTACTTAAGGACAGAAATAAACACAGGATTTTACGAAATCACGTTTACCCAGAATCTGTTTTCGATATTTTTAATTAATTACCTACCAATTTGATATTTTGTCTTTTATTTGTTTGATGTAGGTATACATTCGTAGCGAGTTGAAATTATATCCATATTTACTTTAAGTAATTATACCATATCATTTAAAAACTCGTGGTGTAGGTATTTGTTTTCTTGTTAATAGATTGATACAAAATCGCCGGAAAAATTCAAGACGCTAATTTACCTTCCTTTAATAATTATGAATATGAATAATATTAATGAATGGATGTCATTTTATTTTAAATATTGATATACATAGTGGTGTAAATTATATTGTATTTTTAAGGAAAAACATCAATTAAAATTCAAAGTGCTTGTTTTATGTTGAATGGGTATTAACAGTATTTAGAATACATACGTTACCTACGTAGTAGCACATAAGCATGCTTGTTTCGAGCATGTGCTACTTAGTAGCAAGCAACTAGCACGTGTATACAAAAAGAGCATGTTGGTCATATATACACTCGGAGAATGCTAGTTCGTAGCATGTGATATCTAGTAGCAAGCGAGCATGCTTATTAGTAGCATGTGTATTCCAGGCCTAATGTTTCGTGAGAATTATTGATTAATTGCACATTAAAGTTACCTCATTGGTTTTAAAGTTATTGACTCCATCATCTCCATAAATAACAATACTTACATTTTTTTCATGACCGTCGTATGATAAAAATGTAATGTTTGTGATGCCTCTAGGGTTTTATTTAATTGCTAGAATATATGACCGATTCATACTATTTTAGTTTTGAATGGCAATTTTTTTATTGAGAAAACTTGCTTGCTGCTATAGACTAAAGCAATTATTTATTGTTATTTTTAAAAGGAAATGTTAATAAAGCAATGGCACCTATGGATGCCCTAGTTTCGTATCTAAAATGAAACGAAATTCTCTAGTTTTCAGGGATCGAACATGAATCGGTCAAATGATAATATGAGGTTGCAGATTCAAACATCTTTTGATTTGTTGTTTGATGCTATTTCTCGGAGTCTAAGTTTATCAATAGCACTGTATTTAACAATGTTTTACTGTAGTTAAAATATTATTGTTATGCATTATGATGGATTAAACAAAAATGTATATCAGTCTCATTTGTTTTATTTTTTTAATTGAGGCGTGAAAACCAACAACTAACTTTCGATAAGCATGGCTAACTAACAGGAATAAAAATGACTGATGAAAATAATGGAAAAAATTCGTGTACTTACAATTTTACGACATTACGTTTCGCAAAAGATTGGCCATCATTCTGTCTGTTTGAAATAGAGAGTTTTACCAACAAATAAAACTATTCATCAATATCCGGAATCCATCTTGAGTCAAGCACCTGTTTTTTTTTACCGTTTAAGTCAGCATTTCCGGTCACTCTTCGATCGTGGCGCCCTCTATATCGTCAAAAAGAAGCTTCTTGCGCGCTGGTTGGTGGAACGGACTTTATGTTGATTACGTGGACCAATAGCAACGCAGTCAAAATTTTCGGTACTTGTTTGTTAAAAAAAAAACAGACTAATTGCTTGGATTTTCGGAATTAAATAACTTTTTTTGGTATAAGAATTTAATATTAACAATTTTGTATAGAAAACGTACTAAAACGAGTGTATAATTGTGAAAATCTTTATTTCAAATTTTCTAATATTTACAATGATTAGGAATACAAACTGTTAGTATATCCAAAGTTCCACTACAAAGCAAACATTCACAGTTCATCGATTCATACAGACAATTCTTACTTAGAAACTTTCGTTCGGTGTATTTACATTGCAATGACTCCATAAAAAAAAATTCACCCAAATAGAACTAATTAGCACCATATATTACATAGTTTCATGCTTGAGTATGATTTTCTGAAATCGATTAATGTCCATAAATAAAATGTTGTGATTGCACCACTACTACCTTACAAATATATTATACACTTCTTAACAAATTTAATACTTACATTAAATCAAAGTAACATGTGACTCGCAAGTTAATGAAAAGCGCGTTAAATAATAAAGAATTGTTTTTCAATTTGATTTTAAACCTTAACAAAATAAATAGTTAAGTTTAAAGTCGATTGACATTTTTTTTACAATTTGACGCATAAAGGATGGTGGGCGACATACACAAAGGACCTCTACTGATGAGACTACGAAAGATAGCACAATAGATGTTTTATATTTCGAACAAGGGTAGATCCTCTGTGCCAATGCCAATGCGCATCGAATTCTATCCCGGGGATCTCTAGCTATTTGAGGTTGCATATGCGCATCTTATCAATACTTCAGCAGCTCAGGATCACCACAAGACTATCTTCCATCTGTCTTAAGCGAGTTCTTGATTACTTTGGCCACATTGCCAGGAAAGAAAGTGACAACCTGGAGAAATTGATAGTGACAGGGAAAGTCGACGGCAAAAGGTCTCGTGGTCGCAGCCCGATGCGTTGGTCCGACCAGATCCGCACCATTCTCGACACCTCAGTCTACGACGCACTGCATGCCACCGATGACAGGGGACGATGGAAGGCCATCATCAAAGAAAGACTGCTAGGAGGTGGTAGTCACGACCCTCAGACATGAGGAACACAACGCAAGGAAGGATGCGCATCTTACTGGACATTATAGAAACAATTAAGTATTTTCTTATTATTTATTAATAAATCAAACGGTGGGTATTCAATAACTAGGTACCAACCTAGGATCTCTCAGACGTGAGTCCGATTTCGCACTGCGTTCGATCCAATTACGTGAAAATTCTATCCGAAGTACGAGTAATCATAGAACTATTAGTACCTATTGTAATTAAAGCAGTAGATTCCGAGTCTTATCATCCAATTTCTCTTTGTCATCCGAAGAGCGTTTTCGCAATAGACCGATCCGAATCCGAACATTGTCGGTTAGAAGTAGATGTAGTACTTACTTCCTATGAGTTTATGAAGATAATTAATGAATGAATAAATGATATAATGAAGAAATAGAACCGCAATCCGTGATCCGATTTCTTTCCGTAAACACATACAAAAAGTACATCATCTACTTCGGACCGACGCTCTTCGAATGACATAGAAAAACCGGGTGACGGGAGTCAGAATCTACTGTTTTAATTACAATACTAATAGTTTTATGACTACTCGTACTTCGGAAAGAATTTTCACGGTTTCGGATCGTATGCAGTGCGAAATCGCTCTTAACTCAGTAATTATAGATCGTCAGTACGTAAAATTAAGTATATATCCACCGTTTGATTTTGCCAGATGAGAATAAATAAAAGTTTTTATCATACTCCGTAAGATGAGCATATTCAACCTTATATAACTTGAGATCCCCGGCATAGAATTTGATGCGCATTGGCACAGAGAATCATGGATCTATGTCTACTCGAATCAATAGAGGTTCGGGGTGTGCCGCCTACACATTTTTGCCCAACATCCTTTCATAATGTAACCCAGTGTGCTTTGTGTAAAAAAACAAATTATAATACAATACCTAAACCTAAAATATTCATAAAATGCCTTCTATATTAACTGCTAGCGTAAACATGAGACTTTTTTGCCTCTACGTTATCTAATTAAGAGAAGTGTGGACGTTTTTCTTAGCGTAATTAAAATAAAAGATTCCTCTAACTTAACGCACGCTCGCTGTTTACCACCTATGGCCTATAAACGGGCCTTACCTCTGTTTTTAAACCGCATCCGAAGATGTGTATAATAATTATGTTAAAGAAACAATAAACAATGGTGAGCCCATTGCCCATTGATCAGGGGGCCAATTCTCGCAATGACAAATGTCCAATTCAACCTTTTTTGTATCCATAATTTCTTTATTAAAAATGTAAGTTAAATCACCACCATTGTCTAAATCCCTTATATTCAATTATCTTCCACAGTCCTATAATGTTAAAGCTTGTTTTCCGTAACTATTTAATACAGATTTCTGGCTTCAAAATATGTCGAATTCGACATATATCAACGCGAGAATTGGATCCCAGGGATTCCAATTGGATTTTCACGCTGAAATATGTCGAATTCGACATTTTTGTATACTTAATTTCTCAAGTAAAAATGTAAGTAAAATCTCTACTAGTGACAATCCTTTAGTTTCAATTATTTTTGATAATCCTATAATGTCGAAGAGATTTTAATACAGAAAAAATGTCGAATTCGAGATGTCGAAGGCGCGAGAATTGGGCCACAGTATAGAGACAATTTTCTTAATAAGTCTCAAATCTCTCTCATTATGTTTCGCTCCGGGACAAATGGTATCTCGGTCAGAATCAAATAAGCAGTCAGCGTGCTCGTTTTCGAGTATTTAGGACCCTTGAGTGTATATTTGACTTCTCTTTGATAAGATAAAAGTGTTTCAATAGCCTGCCATTACGAATCCATAGAGTACGATATTTCATTGATCACACCTCATAATTATACTCTTATGATAATAAACAAACATCTGCGTATGTAAGATGATTTTAAGAATAACTAATACAATATCTTTGAAATTATATGGGTTAAGAAAAGAGTTATAAGAAAGTGTTACAATAAAAAAATTACACTTATTTATTTCGTTCAATTCTAAACAAATCTTAGACAAAATAACTTCGAAATGTGTAAAAAAAACGAAACTGAAGATAGCCGTTTTAATGCCCAGCATTTCATTAAATAAACATTATTACTCACTGCCGTACTGAGGCGTCAATTAACCTTAAAGAGCAATTGAGCCGTTGTTGTATCTTTCTTATCTATATACATAATGAAAAAAGTAATATATTTAATATTCACTTAAAGTTAAAAGACGTGAGTTCGGCACTTAGTACAATTGCCACGTAACGTTAATCAAAGAAGAAACAACAACCAATAGTTTCTACATTACAAAACTAAACAAACTTATGAAATACTAGAATCAGTTTGTTCAAGATGCTGCGCAAGCGCAAGTCAACCGAAGTGTCAAAGACAACGTCTTGTTTCAAGCCTGTTCGACATTTCAGTACGATTGGATAGTTGATAATCTATCAATCAATAACTTTTGATGATCTACCACTTTACCCGTAGTCACTTATTTGCCAAGTCAATTGGAATCTGTTTATCGATAATATTATAGCGACTAAAAATCCTGTGTTAATAAATTGATCCGTTCTAGTGTTTCTAACAAATGCTTCTTAATGGAACTTTAGGAAATAATTATTGATAAATAGTGTCAACTTCCCAATCTTTTTTTATATATAAACAACAGGGAGACTCTTAGAATTCATCACACGTTGATGTTAAGTATTGATAAGGCTGAAGATAGAAGAGAGCCTCTCCGGGAATCCGGAAAGGAGTAACTTGCTATCTTATCTGTAACTGCCGGAACACAACAATGCTAAAAACATTGTTGTTATGGCGTCAGACTTAGATAAGATGGTGGTAGCTAGCCCGGAGGATTTATTACAAGTCCTTCCACCAATAAAAAAACAATCTAAACTAAGCACACCATTTTGGACAGACGTTTAGCTTACGTCTAATATTTAAGTATCATTCGCTTTTGTTGTTTGTCAATATAAGGCTGGGTACTCACTTGGAGGTGTAGCACCCAGCTAAATATTAATCCAAGTCGAAAAAAGTTTTATCAATAGATATATACAGAGTAAATAAAATATAAAACTAAAAACTAAAAACCAATCTCCACTTCTTGGTTCAACTACTCCGTGCTATTTGAAATTCATTTTACACCGGGCGCAGTAGGGAAAAATATTGTTCTTACAATGTTTTTCGTAAGATAATGAGTTTGTATAAAAAACTATAGTAATTTTGATGTCCGAAACAATTCATATCCTGTGATCGTGTTGATGTGAAGCACTTTAAATAATCTGTATTTAAAACACTGTAAGAAATGGACTATAGTAAAAAAGACTGAAATAAAAAATAACTGTGTTTCTCTCTATAATTTGTGGATATAATCATAAATATTATCAACAAATTGTAGACAAAAAGCCTCATCGATACGTATATCGCTTATATCTACGTAGGCGGAACATTCGACATTTGTCCTAAGTGCACCATTAAGCTTTATTTCCAAGACAGCAACAGAATTAAGTAGTAGTGTCGTATTACACAAATGATTTATTGATAAGGTCGATGTAGTAAATATTAATAGTAGTGTTATTGAGGAATAAAGGAAATCAGTCACGTTTCATACATTGTTGGACCGAATCAGTAAAGGTAAAACGAAAATAAACTGCACATTATTATTGAAAACTGTGTTACGATAATTTTTTGTTATGACGTCAACAGTGTACGATTAGTGGCCAAGCAGTTATTCAAGAGTTTGAAAATGACATTATTTTTGGTACGACCACAAAACGGAACCAAGCAAGCAGTGGGACGTTCGTGGGTCGCTTATGATGCTAACGAGGAAGAGAGGAAGGAGGAGAATGTAAGAAACGATATTCTGTTATACCATTACATTATTACGTGGTCAATCCGTTTCGTGGTCGTATATAATTATACCAAACTTGAATCAATGCTTGGTCACTAGTCGTACACAATAATATTTCCGTTGGCCGACATTTATACTTTTTGGTCTAATTTGACTGATCTTCTTACACTATATTCGATATTTATGACAAAACCCTTAACACTTGAAAACTTAAAATAATAATCTACTTTATTTTCTTAAAAAAATGACATAACGTGTGTTACTTTTCTTTATACCTTTTCTATGATTCCTTGGGTTTTAACAGCAACAATATTAACGCCAGCATAAAATCTCATTGTTTCTGTGATCTTTCCGAGTTGAGCTGCCACATCCATGTTTATACAAAGTAACTTGAAATTATTACTAAAAACGCTTATATGTAAATCCGAAGCTATAAGTTTGTTTTACAAGCTCGTAACATTTACATTAAGAACCATTCCGCTAGTTTCAACATAAATATCGGTGCTGTCGTGAAAACAAGCCATGATGTAAGACGAATTTAAAGTTAAACAATGAGGATTAGCATAACCAATTAAACTTACGCAACATTGAAATTATAATATTATTAACGAAAGCTTAGTTTTATAAATAATAAGGCTATACAATAAACTATCTATCTATCACTTCAGGGCTTCGAGTACAAAAGTTACTTTTAGTTTCTATTACTTTATAAACACAATCGTTCGCTAAAAACACTACTTGCACTGAAACTTTAACGACCAAGAATGGGAAGGGAACCCATGACAAGTTCAGTAAATGCCTGCAAATGATATTAAAAACCACCTATCGATTTTTGAGCATTTTCTCTGTCGAAATATCAACAACAAGATATTACCAAATTGTTGTTAATAATAAGGTACATTAGGTATCTCTTTAAGGATCTTACTATTTAAATGAACGAATCACTACTTCGCCTAAAAAATAAACACTTAACATTCATCGGACGAAACAAACATTCAGTTAAACAGACAGTCATAATGGATACGTAACTTACGATTAAGGTGAACACATATTTTTCAATTATTTCTGTCCACGCGAAACAGAAAAGATACCATGTCTGGAACAAAACAAAATCTATATAAGTCTATAGTTTACGTTTCCTGTACTTGGTAACTGATTATTTATAATTATTTTTATTTCAGTGGGGATAAATGCGTTATACATAAAGATTAACTAGACAGAGTAGGTACTCGGTAAACGGTAAACGGATGAATGGCAGGGAAATATTCAGTTTTAAAATATTCACTTATTATCCAGACCTAAAACTTGAAGTAGGTAGGTAAGAACCCAAAGTTTGGAGTAAACAATGTTCCAATGTTAATTGTTAATTTTATTAATTACTAGTTACAATGAAAAGTATTTCCTTCTCTGTTATGTTGTATATAAAAAAAAGTAACAACGAGAGAGAAAGAGACGTATGTGTCATTTAAATTAAATGACGTCTCTGATTCTGGCAGTTTGACGTTTGGTTTCATAATTAAAGGGGAGATACACTGAGAACTAATGACGCCACATCAGCCAGTAGTAAAAACCAGCAGTTTTTGCGTGAAAAAGTAACAAACATAGTATGATTCTGTCGCCTTACCTCAGTCGTGATCGTGCGAGGTCTGCTCGCTCTCGGGCCGCAACGAGTCGATGCAGGCGACGATCTTGAGCGCGGGCCCGAGTTTCATCGACAAAGCCATCACGAGGTGCTCAGGCCGAATAAGGAGAAGTGCTTCGCCGTCAACCTCTTGCATCAGGAACTCGTCCGCGTAACTCGCGCACCCGGGTATGCTGCGGATGAAGTCGCACACTTCGGCCACCTGTAAGTTAAAAGCTGGGTGACTAACTTGCAAGTATACTCGCGGAAAACAAACACACTCACTTATATAGTTGAAGACATAAAATTCAAAATCAATAGAATTTATTCAGTCTAGCCTGTTACAAGCACTTGTGAATGTCAAAGAAGCTACGCTATCGGTTCAAAAACCCTACGGGGCGGGACCTTGTTACGAGGAAAACCGGCAAGAAACTCGTCAAAGACAGTTTTCTTCTCATACTGAGCCGACCCCAATTGGAATAAGGTCAATGTAGTATTGATGATGACGCTAGTTATGAATAAATCATAATATAGTAATGGTTGCGTAAGTTTTTGTAGACCATTAAGTCCCATATACAGACCTCACACTCAAAGACAAATCAAAACAATTTATGATTTTAGATTTCTGAAATTTTCTATGCTATTTTGATACGTATGATAAATTTTAAATAGAAAATATTGTGTTTTTTTTTAAATTGATTGCAAGTCTCGGTAGCTCAGTGGATAGAGCATTGGACCGGATTTCCAAAGACGTTTGTTTTGTCCTAAACATCCAAACTTTCACATTCATAATATTAGGATATAAGTTACTTACGGTCCATTTGTTGGCGTTGGGAACATTGGTAGCGGTGTCCGCACACTCGCTGCTCGCGGCGGCCTCGGCTTTGGCACTGTGGCCCGCGCCGCCTTCGTGGCTCGAACTGATGCGAGGCAAGCTCGACGTGGTTTCTACTTTCTGCTTTTTCCCTAAACAGTGGACAATGTTTTTTTACGTAGTACAATTTTATCTTATAAAATAGCATTGTAAATACTATATTTTAAGAATCAGCCCAATTTTGGCTAGCCCCTGTTTCACAACCGTATCGGATTCGAATTCTGTGCTTTGTTTTCGTCTATTCCGAAATGAGTGACAGTGACAATGCATACATTCCGCACAAGTAATAAGCTTTTAGTGTAGGCTAGCACTTACGTGGTGGATCTTCAGCTGAAGGCAGCTTGTTTTCCTTGTCCTGTTCTTTATCAGTCGTGCCCCACTCCCGTAATGGACGGTTTACCTAAAACAATCACAGTTATAAATAGTTCTACGTCAAATATACATTCATCAGGTAATATATTATTCATCACGTATTATTTAATTCAGTATAATACTTACAGCAAATGGCTCTCCGGCCTCTTGTATAACGTAACCTTCTATAACGTGAGTCAGGATGTTCGGCTTCACCATGGCTTTCGGCAAGCCTTTGTCTGCAAATAAAATAATGAAAACATTTTGTGAATTTCTCAAGTCAGTGGGGGCTAACGTCGAGTTGCGACATTTCGAATTCGACATATGATGGATTCATAACATATGAGGATCCACAACACATGAGGGATCCTGGAGCTCTAAATCCTAACTAATATTATAAATGAAAAAGTGTGTTTGTTTGTTTGTCCTTACTTCACGCCCTACCTTAACTACGCAACCAATCGAGTTGATTATTGGTATAGTGCCGAAAGGACGGAGAGCAACTTTAGCCTACATATTTTCCCTAAATTCACGAGAACCACGCGGGTGACACCGCGGGCGGAAGCTAGTCTATAATAAAATTCACTGAAAACAATCTAGGATCATTGAGTCTAAAACATTTTGACACGTAGCACAGTGTAAGAAAAACCTAATGTTTATTTAGTTCCGAATCGCAGTAACTCAAAAGTTTATGTTGTAAATAGTGTTAGTAAATGTTCCAATCAAATAAAGATATTTGAATAGGTAGAAAATACGATATATTCCAGAAAAAATACTTTTTTTTATTTTTAATCACTTATTTCACTTTCAGTCTCATTTGAGTTGGGTACAGAGAGCAACAAAAATAGCATCAAATCGTTTGTTCCTTGCGTTTGCACTGTGTCAGCAACCTGACTGCGACGTATTCCCAGATAGCTGGGGAGCTATTACGACTAAATGTTTGTCATTCTGTGAAAGTGGATGTCCTTTTTGAATGTTCAGTGTAAGCGAATTTTTTATGTTTATTATTGTGTTGTGTCATACAGATCTCATCGTGTTGTTGATATTTGTTTTTCTAAATGTAAGTTAACTAAGTTAGTTATGTAATTGGGCGCCGCCCGTGTAACTAATAATAATAATAATAAATAAATAAATAAAATAAAATATCGAAAATTTGTTATTTTTTGTGGTGCGAAAACAAATGTATGGGTGTCGCAAAAATGCGCAAAATATAATAACTGTTCTTTAATGTTAAGACTCACACAGTTAAAAAGAAAAACAACAGGATAATACAGGGGTTTTGAGATATTATGTCCAACTTTGTGTGCTCTCTTTTCTCTATTTTTACATTTAGTTTTGAAATGGTGTTAATAAATCATAACTTTATTATTATGAAATAAATATATTTAAACTTGCCTCAAGTATATACATAATCCAACAATAAAACAAAAGACTATTTTAGGTATTTCGCTAATCGGTAATCGTAATAACAGTTAGCTTTTGTATTTATTATTTTTATTTATTTTTTATTTACATCGTAACTTACAGCTATTTGCCAAGACATTACATCATAATAGAAAAAATATAATAAGTCTACGACGAATATAATGTACTTATTTTATTTTTAGTATATAGCTCCCACTTAAAATAGCGACACGTAGGTTCTTAGATACAAACATGTAGTAACGTTTCGTCAAATATCAAATGTTGATATATTGGTTTAAATCCCGTTAGATTGCTATTTTCCTATACTGTGCATAGTAGAAATTTCACTTGCATTTGGCTAGAAACATTACGATTTCGATATGTCGCAGAGGGAAGACAGGCCCCTGCCTGATGTACTATTGACTGTACATATGGACCTGGTCGAGGCGTACCCCTGACAAGGGAAACCGAAGATCTCGTGCGCGGTCGCGGGAAGCCGCTGGATGCGGACAGCGCAGGACCGATGGTCGTGGAGATCCTTGGGGGAGGCCTATACTCAATCTAATCTAAAAGTTGTAAGGATCAGAGTTTTCAGTTTCAGAAATTTCATAAAATTTTATGTTATTTTCGCGTTTTTTTAAACATATCTATCATCCATACGTTTCTTAGAATGTTGAGCAGATCAGTTGGGTATCCTGTTGGGTATTCTCCATTCACTTCCTGGATGCCCGTTATCAGATCACAGTTCGGTCAATCCTTGGCAGAGAACCAAGGCTCCAAAGTTACCTCGACTGTATGAAAATCGACTAGTGTCGTCAACGTCGTCGTTATGTGTCTACCACTGTAGTAACTATGGTAACATCACTGCGAGTCACTCACCGTGTGCAGTCTGCTGGCTCATATGTCTGGGGGTGCAGGTGGACCCCTTGAACAGCGGCGTGGTGCCGCCACTGGACACCGACACTGGCGTGGTGATGGCGGCGGTTATTGTCGCCGACGACGACGTCGATGACGCAACTGTCGTCACCACCTGAAACAAGTCACATATGTCAGAGACAAAGTCAAAATACAGGTTGTTAAAAGACCTATACCGAAGCTGCGATATATGCGTAGGTATGCATAAAACTAAATAAGATTATGTAAAAATAATAGCTGGGAAACGACTTTGTGTTTTAGTAAAAAAATGCTGTTATTTTTTACACGCAATAAAATGCGTGCAACAAACAATGTTTGCGTGTGTACGAATAGTATAGAGTACGAGTAGGCGACGGGGTACCATTGATTATTTTTAAAATTCGTTGCGGTTTTGTTACTTTAACAATAATTTTTAGAAAAAATAATTACTTTAATACTACGAATAACTGATTAACTATCAGTTTCCCAGGTTTGGCTCCATACAAGAAAATGATAGTAACGATGGGGAAATTACGTGGAAGTCATTTTCGTTGTGGGTATTTTAACACCCTGTATTATACATGTGAAAGTTTGGATGTTTGTAACTCGATCAACAAAAATAAGTCAACGGTTTGGGATGTTTAGCGCACAAAGTTTATTACTTTGGTTGGTGGAAGGTATTTTTTTAACTCGATCAAATCATCCCTAGAGACTTTCTAAATGTCCAAGTGAACGAAGCTAAGTATCTTGAAAAAAAAGTAAAGCGCTTTTGATTCGTTGATACCGACCGATGCATATATTTTAATTTTGAATTCACTTTATATTTTAATAATTATTAGCTTTGAAACTCATGAATAGTGCGTCAGTAGAGTTTATTAACAACGTCACTGATCATTATATTCACACAAAACAAAATCTTTTTAAATAACATAACGTGTGTCTTAACTAAGGGAGCGCATTCTTTTTAGTGATGTTCATTAAATGTACATTTGAATAAAAATGTAATTTATAAACCAATTTATAAAACAACATACCTGCGGCGCCACAGGCGTGGTTTGCTGCGCGCTGCTCGGCACGATCGGAGCGGGCGAAGGGACGGCAGCGGAAACGGGGGAGGAAGCTACAGCGGGGGAGGAAGCGGGAGCGGACGCGGGCGCGGAAGTAGGCGCGGAAGCGGGCGCGGAAGCGAGGGACGGAAGGACAGCCGGCTCTGGCAACGGCTCTGCCTTCATAGGACTGGGTTTCGTCTCTGTACCTGTTGAAAGAACTTATGAGAATAACTTACTTAGGGCTAGTCTCACCACCGACAGACAAGCTCTGGATAGCTTATCTGGCAGATAATTTGGCAGATGTAATATCAAATCAAATCTTATTGCCAAAAACAACATTAAAAAAACTTGTGTACAATGGGGATTGCATTAGTTATAATAAGAGAAACATGACAAATTATCTGCCCGCTATGCAGTCCAGAACTTAACCGTCGGTGGTGAAACCAGCCCTTACGTGATTTTTATACTAGAAAAAATAAACTAGTCTTCACATTGCTCAAGCGGGTCATAAAAAATAGGATTGTAAATAGACCAAAGTAATAGAACAACCGATGTTATCTATGATGTTAGTAATCTACTTTTGAAAGTTCTTGGTGTTTTACTAAACCCCGTATATTATGACAAAAAATATTACATACAGATAGTGCCATTCACGAAGAAGTCGAAGGATTCTCAGGGTGCGGGGAGTTTCACCCAAGCGTATTGTAATCTATTTAAGCTGGCAATAGACGTCCGATTTTGCTTCTGATTTTCTGATCAGACAATCTGGATTCACTCAATACACGTCCGATTTTTGCGTCCAACTTTTTCTAAACTCAGTCCAAAGAGTAAAATAATGTGCGCTAGAGAGTCATCTGGCAAATCGGAAGAAGAATCGGACGTCTATTTCGTCTCTGTATAGAAGTATGCTACAGCGCCTTCGGACAATAGGCTATTTGACAATGCGAAAAATAAAGTTCAATGACTGTTATCAGTATAAATTAAGACCTTAAAAATGGTTATTTATTAACGTACGTTGAAAATAATAATAACTTTATTTAAAAATCCGTAAATAAAAATGATTTTTTTAAACGTTTGTCACGTGACACAAAACGCTCCAAATTCGTCGAGTTTATGAAGACGTCACCTGCTTGTAAACATCGTTTGCCTACGTATGTGGATGATTATGTCCCACAGATCAGAATACAGGCAAGTGACGTCACCGACCCCATTGCAGCGCCATATTGTCAATGTAGCGTTTTGGCGCGCTATTTAAATATTGAATTCTTAATTTGATATTTTTCAGCAAATATGTACCAGAATTAAAAAAAAAACAACTTTTACTGGGTTCCTTATACTCTACTAAATAATATAAAATGGATTTTAAAAACCTGTCAAATAGCCTATTGGACAAGATAATTATTCGTAAACGCGTAGCGTTCTTTCCGATTTGGACGTCCGATTCGACTATCGGATCGGATGTGTATTGAGTGTTCAAACAAATGTTTGGCACGAGCGCCCTCCGATTGTCTGATCAGACTATGTGTATTCCCAGCCTTATTGTAGTGTGCGCGTGCACTCATAAACTAACTAGTGTGTACTAATAATACTCGAACATTAGCGAAACTTGAACACATAGGTTATAAAAGATTAGGACGATTAGACGCGACTTCGTGGAGGGCAATATTTAGGTATATATTATTGAATATTTTTACCAGTAGAAGCCGTTGTGGTAGTAGAGATGCCCTCACTCGTAGTAGGCGCTACGGCGGCGCTGAAAGCCGTGCTCGACGTGGGCTCCGTAGCCGCATCCGTAGCCACCATAGGCTGTGGCGCTATCTGCTGTACCACCGGCGCCTATGCAAGAAACCACTCACTTAAAAATTGTTTGTTAACGACCGAAATTAATCTCTTATCTCTAGAGGCAGATAGAGCTATCTGAGATAGTAGCCTAGCTGGTTTCGTTACTAGCATCCGTCGTTATTATGGTCATATTAACAAGAATATCCTAGGCAACTATCTCAGATAGCTCTATCAGTCTCTACTCTAGAGATAGGTTATTAATTTCGAGCGTAGAATAATATAAAAAACGAAAACGAACTTGATGTCAATCGGTTAGAAAATCGGTTTATCGTCTTCGCTCTTGATGTGAGCCACGTCGAGCGTCGTTGCAACTACTGAGACCAACCCCTGTTCCTAAGACTTGGCACTCTATAAGAGGTCCGGAAGCTAGCAGTCAGCGCCTTATCGTCTTCGCTCTTGACGTGAGTCGCGAGCGTCGTTTGGTGCTGCAGTGGCAGTACTGAGACCAACCCACTGTGCCTGGGGTGTGGCACTCATATAAGAGGTCATTTAACAAAGGACCCTTGGTCACCACGCTAGCAGGCGCCGCCTTATCATCTTCGCTCTTGACGTGAGCCAGGAGCGTCGTTTGCTGCTGCACCGGCAGTACTGAGCCCAGCCCCACTGTGCCTAAGAACTGGTTCTCATTAATGAAGTCATATAACAAAGTTTCCTTGCTCATCACGCCAGTAGGTGACGCCTTATCATTCTTAATCTTGTCCGTATCATCCACGTCCTCGCTCTATACCTAGCTCTCTGTAAGAGGTCCTTTAATATAGTTTCCTTGCTTACCACGCTAGCAGGCGGCGCCTTAATGCCCTCGCTTTTGGCGTGAGCTACAAGAGTCGTCTGCTGCAGCGGCAGCACTGAGACCAGCCCCATTGTGCCTTAGGCTGGCACACATTAAAGTGGTCCCTTAAAAGTTTTCAGGCTTACCACGCTAACAGGCGGCTAATTATCGTCCTCGCTGTTGGCGTGAGTCACGTGTTTGCTGCTGCAGCGGCAGTACTGAAACCAGCCTCTCTGTGCCTAGGGTCTGACACTTATGAAAGAAATTCTATAATAAAGTTTCCTTGCTTACCACGCTCGCAGGCGGTGCCTTATCGTCCTCGGTCTTGACGTGAGCTACAAGAGTCGTTTGCTGCGGCAGCGGCAGTACTGAGCCCTGCACCGGCGCGGCGACCAGCCCCACTGTCCCTGGGGCCTGCAGCGTTAGCTGCGGCGAGCTCATGGTGTTGCCAGCCACCTATCAACCGCACATAACATATCAGTATTCCTAGTACGAGTTGACATTAACTATGTCAGTATAGTAGTTATTTGATACGAAAGAGAAAAAGCGATAGTTTTCGATATCGAATATAGTTTACCAAACTTGTACTAAGGGTACAGGCGACATTACATACATTTACCGCACTGACTACTGTACTTTCACTTTTGGAGACCGAAAGCATGCCGACTTAATGACCGTGGCCTGGCCTACAACCCCATCTGACACCTTAACTCAGTATTGCAATTTAAAACGTAACGTTTTAAATGTAATTAAAAAAATACTATTACCAATGAAAACATATACGAAGTATTAACTATATACTAGTCTATATTTAATAAGCTACGTACGCCATTCTTCAGTTTCAAAGATAAATCAATAAGCTTGTAGTATTTACGCGATCTAGCTAGTTGCATGTTGGTAGATACATAAAAAAACAGTCTGACATGCAAAAGATAAAATATGTTGTTAATAAATAAATAAAATAATGCATAAGAGAATATAAATACTACTTTCGATGCCTTACGAATACGAATTAAGTATTCAATACATATAATTTTTGTACATGCTACAATAGTATGACAAATAGTAAACTAATAGATACGACACCTAATATCTACTGGTAGAGATTTAAATAATATGTAAAAGAACAACGATGTTAAACGACACAAAGAGCCTATAACATCTGTTTATAATAACACATACGAATCAAATGCAACAAACTTGATTTGAAGTTTTGTCGTCACTTTTTAAATGAGGTAAACACAACTAGCCCGCCCAAAAGTTTCCAACTTTCTACATTCATAAAACACTAGGTATTGGTAGAAAACCCCTATTTTTCGGCTTGTATTCAATAAGTGCAATATACATTTACGTAAGTAATATAATAACTTTTATAATTGTTGCCCTTCTTTTCTAATTGCTGACTTTCTCAGAACGTTTTCATACTTCTACATACAATAGGTATGACGAATGGGGAGACACACTCAGAAGCTAATAGCGCCACCTCCACTGGTGCCAAAAATCTGTTTATTGATATAAGTCAAGTCAAAATTTGATCTACATGTCATAAGAATAACAGTAGGTCAATCAGGGGGTTACTCATGACGGGATCGCGTTGAGATCGAAATTGAATGTCAATAATTATTACTGATTTTCGACGTTCATTCGATTTTAATTGCCGCCAAAATCGATTACTAGAGTACAAAATTACTTTACTTGCTAATTTCAAGCATTCATTTTTAATTTAATTATTTGTTTTAAGTCATAATTACTGGCGTTTGACATTAATTCACTCTCGATCTCAATGCGATCGCGTCAAGAGTAAGGGGGCTGATCGCTTGAAACTTTGTGAAAGTATAAAAAAAAGCTTAACTGTATAAAAATCTATTTTTATGGTATTTGAACAGGTTTCGAACCTTTTTGTTTTGTTCAAATACTATAACTAGTTTCGGATTTACAAGTGTTACCATATGGAGCTTCGTGCGCTCTTCGCGTGACGTCTAGAAGTTTTATACAAGTTTCATAAAAAATAAAACCAAGTACGTGAACGGCCATACAAAGAATTGTAAAGTAACGTCAAAGCGCCATCCCCTTAGTAAAATAAAACTTAATATCTCGGGAACTTAACCACGCACGTATGAAAAAAAACATAGTAATTATATATTTAATGTACGAGTACTACAAAATGGTATAAAAAACGAAATGGCCTCGTATATGGTCCATTGACTAATCAACAGATTCAGAAACCAGCAGTGATGGCCAATTACTTCTTAGTGTGTCTCCTTATTGTGGGCTTTCATCAATAAAACTTGTATGATGTTAGGCTCTTGTGTTTAGTGGTGTCTACCTCTTGGTGCAAGACCGCCGGCGGCACCTGTACGAGGGGCGACGACAGCAGAGAGGCACCGTCTAGCGCGAGTCCCGACTGCCAACCACCGTTAGTAACCGTATATATAATACAGGAAGATACAACACCATCCAAATATTACATAAATATCATACTTTTTTATAAAGGTACATTTTATACTGGAAGACAGGGCTTGTCTAGACCACTGCAAACTATAATATATTTTTTAGTTAAAATTAATCTTTTAAAATAGCGTTGTGTCAATTATAATGATGTAATAAGAGTTTACAAGATCATGAAAGAAGATAAGAGAAAGTATTATTTTGTGTAAAATTTGATGGTGATTTTACATGTATTTAATAATTTGATATTTATTTTAAATACTTGATAAAACATGACATGACAACAAGAGATAATACATATTTTAAAAACTCCTTATAGTTTTAAATCACACGTCAGATTTTATGTGAAGCAAATATTGCATAATAATTATAATAAACATGTTTCTTATATAAAAATAAATATTATAATTCAGCTATTTTACGGGAAGAATGTTTGTGAGCAAACCACTCAAAAGTGCACCTCAAAAGTGCTTTTTTAAAATATGTGCACTTCATACTAAATAGCTTACTTATGCTGTCTAAGTTTTATTTATGATATAAGTTGTCTGAAATATATTCGTGAAATAATTACGAAAATGCTCAAATGTTTGTGTACAAAAATTCTTTTCGTAGGATGGCTGGAGTGTAGATAAGAAAATTACATAATATTAATTACTTTGGCCCTATTATAGATATTGGTACAAAGATTCTAAAGCCAAATCTGTATTACTTACGGTTTGCATGGAAGTCGCGTGTGCCAATCCTGGTTGCTGAGGGACTGCCATCCCTACAGAAGTCTGTACTATTCCATTGCTGACTATTGCCTAAAAGAAAAACAGTTATCTTGTATTTTCAAGAATAACGAGTTAAATAATCATATATCCAACGTTTCTTACCAATTCACTTACAACAACAAAAACGGAAAGAAAATAGGTAGTTATTGTATCGTAAATCATTTCACATACGTTAATTTTAATAACTTTCTTAGTATATTATACGGTCTAGTCTCATTTAATACTTTTTGATTCTCATGTCACTTTGAAAATAAAACTTGTGGTCGGGCTATGTTTCTGCTATTGGTCGTCCACTCCAATCGAATTAATTTGGTCCTTTGAGCCGGATATGTATATAATAATTAATACGCCTGCTGCAGAGTACAAACTAACCTGTGGCTGTACTTGCGTGAGCGTGCCTGCGGGTTGCTGCTGCCCACTGCTGATCTGACCCACCAGTGTGCCGGGCTGGGCCATGCCGCTCAACTTAACACACCAAACAATCAAAATAAACGAATAGCTATCCAAATACCTAGTTAATTTATTAGGTTACATTTAGTTGTTATAAATTTTAATATTCAATGTGGTTAGATTATAACCACATTGTATATTTATAAAACCTATATTATGTTACTGGACTATGATTTAGTGACTGAATTTTTAATTAAAATATCGAAAATTCAGTCACTTAATCATACAAACACAGTTTCAGATAACAGAAAAAGGTAGTTTTGAAACTCAGATATCCTAATCCTAACTAATAATATTAGTAAATATTATTATTATTATATTATATTACTATTTTTATTATACTTTTATTTATGCGAAAGTGTGTTTGTATGTCTTTTCTTGACGCCCTAACTAAGCAACCAAGAAACTCGATTTTTGGCATAGAGTTGAAAGGATGAAGAGTAACATAGGCAACTTCTTATCCCGGTATTCCCACGCACGGGAACCCCGCGGGTGAAACCGCAGGCGGAAGCTAGTTCAGATATATTCTGCCTGCAGCAAAACGAGACAAATTAGCAAATATTGCAATATCGACAATAGTGTATTCGCGGGGAATTTTGCCTCTCAGGGAACTGAATTTTGCCTCTCAGGAAACTCTGAACGGTGTCTGAATCGACTCACACTCAACTCGAAGTAAAGTGTTCATATAAAATCATGCATGAGTGAGGTTTAAGAAGTTCTCAACTTGAAATACTGAATTCAGAAACTGACAGTTAGTATTTCTTTGTGGTAACCTTTATACAATGTAACTTACAGGATGAATCTGTTGCACCATAGATATAGTCTGCGGCATTCCGGTCATCGGAATAGTTTGCGCGACGGATCCCACAGGCAGAGTTCCTGGCTGCATACTCAACGTCATACCTGCACCAACATGGACATGGTTAATGGTTAATTTCACAGACCTAGATCGAGAGATGTAAAAAGTTTTATCCACGGTCTAAGTTTTACGACCTAAGTCAGTCCGTTTGGGACCATTGCCATGAAAACACGCGTCACTCAGAAACGAAAATGGTTGCAGTGCTTTCTTGCAAGAGCTGGTCAATAGCATTTCCACATTAACAAAATCTTGCTTGTGACGTCCTCGTAGTTACAAAAAATTCGACACGCTAGGTTCTCATACAGTTTGAAGCGCTCCTTTCGTCTTTCTCGATACAGGTCTGTGGTTAATTAGTACTTTAAGATCCATTATTAATGTCACGGCTGCTGGGGCACTGGCCTTCCTTATGATTGGATTGATAAGGAAAAGTAAAAAGAGAGTTAAAAAAAAACAAAAATGTTAGGTACTGAAATATTTACTACCTTGTTGTTGATAATGCTGGACCAACTGTTGAGTTTGTTGTTGTTGCTGATGCAATAACTGTTGTTGTTGTTGCTGCTGCTGTTGTTGTTGTTGCTGCTGTTGTTGATGATGCTGCTGTTGTTGTTGTTGCTGTTGTTGCTAAAAATGGATATTTGGTCATTAGTATTTTACTACTTCTGATAGTTTAATTTGGTAATAAACAGTTCTATGACATCATATGAATTACAACATATTTGTAGGTAGATGAAATATGGACAAATAAAAACAAATATTTTAAATGTTTAACCGACTTAAAAAAACAACAGGAGGAGGTTCTTTAACACCCGAAATGAATAACATATCTCTTAGAGATGGGGCTATATCTTGGACGAATTAACCACTGGACACGTAACGAGGACCGCGTTCGGCTTTACCCCTCTGTCACTTACTGAGCCTTTTAGACACAGTAAGCAAAATGGCGTTGTCAGTATGACGCGAGATCTCGAAGTGGAACATTATCTCAAAAATGGGTAAATGCGCTGTGTTAATTTGTAAAAATCATACTGGACAATCATTTTTTTTTTTCTTTTCACGCGTAAGTACAATTTCAATCTATTAGAGTAGCAATTCTTCGTAAAATAAATAAAATTCGGTATGTAAACAAAATGTAATACGTCATTTCAAAAAGTAATGATTGTACATGTAAATTCTTCAAAGATATTGCATAAGTAATTTGGTTGGGTTATATGTATCACTCATTCAATCAATTGTCATTTTTATGTCGTTTAAGGCTTGAACATATCGATTACCATATCGATGTATGGAAATGAACGAACGAATCCAATTTTAATGCAGGAACTATTCAAATTATTTTCAGATTTACAGTTGAACCCCTAACAAGAAGAAATTGGGTGGAAGCGGTACGCAGAGAGATAACATAGACGAGGACTCAGGTCTTAGATAACATCTAAGGTCTGATGATGGAGCCAGAAGATAACTATAGGAAGTCTGTAATTAAACGACGCAACCCTACGAACTTTGAGCTCGTTATATTTGAAATATAGCTACAAACTTTAAAAAAAAAAGTTGCTTATTTCACCCGCATGGTTCCCGTTCCCGTGGTAATATCAAAAATCCTTCCTTAGTGCTCGCCAATATCGTTAAAAGAACCGTTTAGCCGTTTGGGCTGTTGCCTATCAGTCAGTCACGGTATTGTATTTTAGTATTAGACTTATGTTGTACATTATCATAGTGTGTTGTACATTAACATTTAAAATTTATCATAAGTATGGAAATAGCATTGACAACGCAAAAATTCAAAAATCATAAATTATTAGCTGTTGCATCATAATTGATCGTTAAACATTTGTTTTTTTCTCTTTCGAATGCAAGGAAGGATATTCTTACAGCGTATTAAAAGTCTCGGTAGCTCATTGATTAGAGCAGTGGGCCGGATTCCCAAAGGTCGTTCCCAAGGGTTCAAGTCCCATCTGAAAATTCACTTGTGACCGAGTTCATTTGTTCCAATATTGTTAACACTTGATTATCAGTCAACGGAAGCACTAATCGAAATACAAAAATAATATTTTGTGATGCAAGGCAGGGCATAACAATTGTAAAAAATATCTTTGTTCATAGAAAGTAACTTTTATAGTATATAGACACCCACTCATACACACACACACACACACACACATGCATACATACACACACATACATAAACACACACACACACACAAACACATAGCGCGCACAAAAAATTGTTTATAACAAAGAGCATAAGTGCCTATAAGAACAGGTTCGACCTAGTTTAGGTACTTAAGTGTCATGTCTGGCTATGTTCTGTTTATTTTATGTCAATAAAGATTTTTATTATTTTATTATTCATTATTATTATTAATATTCTTCTTGTTAAAATTTATCGTAAATGGTGGTTACATTTATTATTTGTTTCTAACATAGACCTTGTTAGGTCACAGCAAGAATAAAATTAATTATATTTATATTATATAATGTATGTACGTAAGCTATATTATACTATTTCTTAATCTTAAATTATTTTAATTTTAATATCGTTTTATTATATTCAAGTAAAATAATCTTAAAACTACAATAAACTATTGGTTGAAATATTCTTGCAATTAGTATTTCAGCTAGTAGTTGCTAGAAAGATACTGCCTTGGCTTTTTCTTAAATATAATATAGGTACGTACAATTTGGGTAACTTCGAATTTCAGTTTAACTGTGAACAAAGTTGTGAAAAGATTTCTTATTTTTAATTCATGAAACCCTTTTGCTGTTTCAATATCGCAACTGCGTAAAACGGATCGCCAAAATGTTAAGTAGCAATCGAAAAGTAGAAAAATAAACTGTCAAATTCATATTTTTTTAAATAAACGCCTTTTCCATAGTGAAGTTTTTGCAAGTGTTTGTTGCTCTGTTACATTTTCTTAAACAAAACTTTTTTTAAGAGAAAGTCATTAACCTCTTTCCATGAACAAAATGTCGTCGTCAATAAAAAATTTGCCACTTTTCTGGATACATGCTGCTATTTTAAAATACTTACAATGTTTGACTCATCGATTCGACATATTTCAATTTTCAAAATTGGCGAAGATCACCCTCCTCAAAAGGTTTTTTTTGTAGCACAGGGACTTGTAAGGGTCTAACTTTTTGTATCCTTCCTGGAATCAAAATACCCTCTTCTCTAAAGACACAATATGTACCCTCTTTTATTTTCGGGACTTCATCGACTCCCTTGCCTGCACACTTCTCAGTTTTCATAGCTTGTAACTTTCATTAACTAGCTTGTAATTAACATTCAAAGTTACCCAAGTTACTTCTATTTTGATCGTCGTCAGAACTTTACCAGTTTTACACAATATTTAACATCAAATAAAGGACAACGACTTGAAAATAATAACAATTAAACTACATTTTAAAGATAAAAACCAAAACATACCTGTTTACAATGTGTTTTGTATATTTAATTTCGATTCCAAATTAATTACGAGTTTGATCTTATTCGATAGCCAGATGAATATATAATTTGTTATGTTAAACACTATTTTCCTAGTTTCTCTTGATTTAATAAATAATTCATAAAAAATAAAGTTTTTTTTCCCACCAAATTGGTCCACTTTGATTCATATGGCAAGAATAATCTATCTGTCATATTTATACGTCAGTGTAGATGCCATGTTGATAGTTGTTATATATTTGCAAAGGGCAGGGGTACGCGTCAATCAAACAAGCGAGTCAACTGCACACTGTTTATTCATATCCGCGTGAAATGTCAGGCAGGACGCAGCCCGCTCTTTTTGTGTACCTACCTACTGAATACATATCTAACATTCCTCCCCCTTAAGATAGGGAATAGGTACCAACAAAAACAATTATAATTAAACTAGCAACGTAGACTTAACTAAGCTAGGTACTTAAATAAGGGCATGAGCTACTGTGTCATCATTGCTCTGATCCGACGTCGGGGTTGAGAATATCGGGCTTATGGCTTGACGCCTTCTGGTGGCATGTGTCGGTGTCGCTAGCGCCGGCGTTGGTGCGGAGCCGTCTCCTTCGGCGGCGGCGCTGGCTGGCGGCAGGTCCAAGTCGCTCGCATCTCTCCCTCCCCCTTCTGGCCGAATGGCCGCGCTCGCCGCCGCAGGCTGTGACCACACATCAGGCACGACGTCAGGGTTCCAATCTCGGTTAATTTCCGGAACTGAGTAACGTCTCGGTCTAATCTGGTCTACATGTCTTTTAACATCGAATTGTAGTTCCGGAATGTACACAACATACATAACCTTTACGATTTTTTTCCGTATTATCCCTTGGATCCAATTGAATTTATTATTATTGATATTCTTTGTAACCCACACTTTATCATTTTCTTCAAATGCCGCCCTTTGTACCCCTTTGTAGTATTTAGCCTGTAAGGACTGATTTCGCTCGACGGTTCGAGTGAGGTCTGTGGAGGACGGTGACGGTGTAGCTGGGTCTAACAAATCTAGCCTGGACCTTAAGGAGCGGCCGAACACGACTTCCGCGGGTGTTTTTTTTTTTTTTTATTTTTTTTTTTTTTTAATTTGGCTTACTAAACTGGGTACAATCCACAATAATCTAGGCAAATAATAACTTATGAAAAACTAACTTACTAGGATTTACCCTACTCGGAGTAAGCACAGCATGCTTAGAAAAACAAACAAAATGATGACTACCTAAGTCTACTTATAAAAACTACAATTTACTTTTAATTTTAAACTTAACTAAAATGTAACTAACAAACATATATAACAACTAAATAGCCATTTTTATACAACGCTTGGCTGAGGCGAGGGAACCATTAAAGATATCAAATTTAAAACGTATGGAATTATAAAACACACACATACGATACAACGGAGAGTGATGACCGAGACGCGTCCTACACACAGGAAGTGAGAAAGTCTTTCGATTATGAAGCCGACTAGCACTGCGAGGAGTTGCAAATCGCAAGCGCTCTAAGATGTCAGGAGAATCTATGAGACCGTTTACCAATTTGAAAACAAAAAGTATATCTGAAGCTTTCCTGCGGCGGTGCAAAGGTGTTAAGCAATAGTGGGAAAGACGAGCTTCGTACGACTGCCAGAGATGACACTTATTATCAGCATAGCAGAGGTGGTACAAAAAGCGTTTCTGTACCCGTTCCAATCTGTCGGAATGAACCTGATATCCGGGATTCCATACAGTGCTACAGTATTCCAAAATACTGCGCACAATGCTATTGAATACGACTAACGTAGTCTGCGAATCCTTAAGTATTTTCATTTGACGTGAGATGAACCCACTCAGCTTGGATGCTTTCTTTATAAGGCCATCAATATGCTTACTAAAACTTAGTTTGTTATCGATAGTGACGCCTAGGTCTCGTATACTCGAGACATCACTTAAAGGAACATTGTTAATAGAATAAGTAGCGTTGATTGACTGTACTTTCCTCGTAAAGCGAATAACGTAACATTTATTGGAATTTAAGACCATGCCGTTATTCTCGCACCAATTTTGAACTTTACAAATATCAAGTTGAAGCGCCGAAACATCTCCGGCGCCCTCTATTCTACGGTAAATTTTAAGGTCGTCAGCGTACATTTTAAATTGAGAATCAATGCAATTAGCCAAATCGTTCACGAAAATTAGAAAAAATAAAGGTCCCAAGTGAGACCCCTGCGGCACTCCGGATGGCACCGATCGTTCAATAGATTTGTACCCGTACAAGGAGACAAGTTGTGACCGATTCCGCAAATACGACTCACACCAACGAAGCAGACATCCGTGGATTCCAACACCCCTCAGCTTGATAAGCAAGAGATCATGGTTTACAAGATCAAACGCCTTCCTAAAATCAGTATAAATAGCGTGAACTTCCCCTTGTTGATCCAATACTTCATTAATGTCACTAATATAACTAACCAGATTAGAGTTAGTAGACTTTTTTGGCAAGAACCCATGTTGATTTACATGTATTAACCCCCTTACATGACTATATAATATCTTTTGGACCATTGATTCAAAAATTTTACCTGGTAAAGAAAGAATTGAAATAGGTCTGTAGTTTTTTATATCATGTAAGTCTCCAGAGTTGTGAACTGGAGTTAAATGAGCAATTTTCCACATTTCCGGAAACACTCCAGTTTCTAAAGACGCGTTATATATTTGACACAGAGGCTTATATAAGTACTTTGCGCAGTTCCGAAAGAATAACGGTGGTATTAAGTCAGGTCCAGCTCCCTTATCGCAATTTAATGTGGAGAGATATTCAAGAACTTCATCCTCCGAAATTGAAAAACCACTTAGTGTAATCGCATTATCATCGCCCGGAAAAGAATTACTGAAGCAGGATGAATTTGTATCTCTGTGCGTGTCATAAACCGTCTGAAAATAAACCGAAAACATGTCACAAATCTTTTGACCGCCACTAAAAGTTTCAGATTCATAAACCATATCATTGGGGTTGGAGGTGCGATCCACTTTTCTACCGTTAATAAATTGCCAAAAGTATTTGGGATTACTACGTAAGTTTGCTTTAGCCTGCTCCTTAAATTTTGCATAGCACTCTTTTATCAATGTATCACAACGTTCTCTCAACCGGTCAAAAACAAGTTTATCCATGGGATTATTATATATTTTGTACCTTGAATGATATTTGGCTTTTTCTTTTAAAGCTTTCAACAGAGGCTTACTGTACCAAATAGGATATTTTATGTTACGCTGGGTCTTGTGTGGTGTGTATTTGTTTAAGATTGGCATAATATTACTATAAAACTTCTGAACCATGTCATCCACTCCTAGTTTTTTGTCCAATATGGAAGACCAGTCTAATTGGGCCAAATCCTTATTGACTTTTTCATAGTCACAAGCCATAAAGTTTAATTTCGATACACGTTTTGGTTTTACTGATTTCCGGTTAGTCTGCGTAAAACTTATTGACAAGGGTGGGTGGTGAGAATCGGTTTTATCTAGTAGAAGATCAACGGCTTCATAAACCTTCACACAGTCGGGTCGACTGCACCAGATAAGGTCTAATGTACGCTGGTTAGTGTTAGTAATTGAATTACACTGGTGCAAGTCAACAAAAGACATAGTGTCGATCAGAAGATTCTCGATCACATTACATGAGGGCAACGGGGTCAGAAAATTAACGTTTAGATCTTCATCTTTGGTCCAAACCATGTCACCCAAATTAAAATCGCCTATCACCAGTGTTGAAGATAATGGTAGCATTTGATTATGCATGACTTGAGTAACATTGTTAAGAAAGCAATTCATATAATCAGGTTTAGGTGGCGATGGAATATATACTGAACAAATGTAAAGGTTAGAGCCATTCTCACACTTAATGGAAACCCATATTTCTTCGCAAGTTGATTTACCAGTGGTGCTATTTTTAGAGTTCCTATAATCATACAAAAACTTAGAAATGTTACTGTTTATATTCTTTTTATTACACCCCTCTATAATCATACCTTTAAGCCCCTTCTTTATAATTTTCACATAACTTTCGGCTTGTCCGTTGCCAGACGGGTGATACGCGGGAGATAAAATGTGTTTAATACCATTAAGCCGACAAAAATTTAAAAACTCGTCTGAGGTGAACGAAGTACCGTTATCACTCACCAACACATGAGGGATTCCAAACCGTGAAATAAAATCGCATAGTTTCGTAATCACCATTTTCGAACTATAAGTCGAAGACACATCATAACACTCTACCCATTTACTATAGGCATCTACGATAATTAAAAACATGAAATTGTTAATCGGGCCCAAGAAATCTATATGAATGCGGTAAAACAGGTGCGGGGGCGGCGGCCAGGCTGCCAGCGGGGCGTGCGGCGGCGCGGGCCGCAGGGCGCAGCACGTGCCGCACGCGCCCGCCAGCCGCTTCAACGCCGCGTCCACGCCCGGGAACCACAGGCGTTTACGAGCCTCCGATTTCATTTTTACCACACCAAAATGCGAGCTATGTAATTCCTTACAAACTATTTTTTGTAGTGTCTTGGGAATCACGACCTTATGACCACGCAATAATATGCCATTTTCAAATGATAATTCTAATCGACAATTAAAATTTGGTTTCACGACCGTATCTTTTATTTTTCTAGGCCAACCATTTAATACGTAACGTTTCACTATAGCTAGAACGTTGTCGCGAGCCGTCTCGCGTCGCAGGTCGTCTAACGTCAACGGCAGAGCGCCGTCCACTACAAAATTCACATAAGATGCGCGGTCCTCGCAGTCCGAGAGTACATCGGTTGTCGGCGCTTTACCTTTGTTTTCGCACGATGCGCGCGACAAATATTCAGCGCTGTTTTGCTTGCTGCTTATGTACTCTATTACATAATTATATGCCGCGAGAAATATGGCGTACCGCTGCAATCGATTTGCAGAAACCTCGGGAATCTTTATGAGGACCGAAAATAGCTATTAACGGTTTGTGGTCCGTTCGGAGCACAAATGGCTCTGATCGCCCATAAAGGTATTGGTGGAATCGCCGTACGCCGTAAATAATAGCTGTTGCTTCCTTTTGAATTTGGGCGTAGTATTATCTGCTGATGTTAGCGTTCGCGATGCATAAGATAACGGCCTTTCTAACCCGTCAATACCTATTTGAGAAAGAACTGCGCGCAACCCGGTCAAAGTCAAAGTCAAAGATTTTTATTCAAATAGACTTATAGATAAGTACTTTCGAATAGTCCAACATTTTTTTTCCCTACCAGCCATTCAGGACATCTTTTAACTGATAAGAAGAACGGCCGCAAGAAACTTATCAGCCTTAGCAGAAACAACAACATTTACAATGGAACATGTTGTTGCCAAACACAAATCTACAATCTTGAAATATATTTAATAAAAGAAGAAAATTTTCTCATACTCATATTAGAATATTTTCCTCTTACACTATTTACAATAGTATGTTTAATGTTGGTATCACATCCATGCATTTTGGTCTTTTAAATAGTCATCTACCTTGTAATAACCTTTGCTTAAGAGCGTTTTTTTAACATATATTTTAAATTTATGCAAAGGCAGCTCAATAACTTGTTGTGGAACTTTATTAAAAAAGGCTATGCCTTTCCCCAAAAACGAGCGTCTACATTTTTCAAGCCGAAATTTTGGAACGGCAAGCTTATTCTTGTTTCTAGTATTAAAATTATGAACATCGCTATGCTTTATAAATAAATCATGATGTTTCCTTACATATACTAAATTATCATAGATGTATTGTCCCGCCAAAGTAAGTATATTAATCTCTTTAAACAAATCCTTAAGAGAATCTCTACGTCGGAGTTTGTAAATGGCGCGCACAGCTCTTTTTTGAAGTATAAAAACATTTTCTATATTAGCTGCTGAGCCCCACAACAACACGCCATAGGACATTACACTATGAAAATAACTAAAGTAAACCAGTCTTGCCGTTTCAATATCAGTTAAGAGCCTTATTTTCCTTATTGCGAAAGCCGCAGAACTAAGTCTACTCGACAAGGCTTCAATATGTGGATCCCATTGTAGTTTTGAATCCAATGTAATACCAAGAAATTTTGTACTCTCAACTAACTCTACTACATCCCCATTCAAATTGATAAACATATCGACCTGCACTACATTAGGTAATGAGAATTTAACAAACTTGGTTTTAGTAGGGTTAAGAGACAAATTATTAATGTTGAACCAGTGTGCGGCTTGAGAGAGAGCATTATTTACTTCGTCAGAACAATTGTTTCCTCTATCAATTTTAAAAATAAAAGATGTATCATCTGCAAATAGTACTGTCTCACATAATTTACTCGTGTAGTAAGGGAGATCGTTAATATAAATTAAAAACAGCAAAGGGCCCAATATTGAACCTTGGGGCACGCCCATAATAATGGGGGCTCCAGTAGAAGCAGTATTATTGACAATTACTTTTTGGTTTCTATTATGCAAGTATGACTGCAAAAGGCTAACCGATTTTTTAGAGACACCATAATGTTCTAGCTTCTTTAAAAGTGTAACGTGATCAACGCAATCGAAAGCTTTAGACAGGTCACAGAATATACCAATTACGTCTTGCTTGCCCTCCCAAGCCTCAAATATATGTTTAAGGAGTGCAATGCCAGCATCAGTAGTATTTTTACCTTTAGAAAAGCCGAACTGATTGTTATGAAGGATTTGATTTATTGTTAAATAGTCTAATAATTGCGAGTATATAATTTTTTCAAAAATTTTACTAAGTGCCGGTAGTATAGATATCGGCCTAAAATTTGTGGGGTCACTTTTGTCACCCGATTTAAAAAGAGGAATAAGCTTACTACATTTCATTAAATCGGGAAAAGTACCTTCATCTATGCATTGATTAAAAATGAAAGCTAAATATGGAGCTATTGTATCAATAATTGATTTAATAATGTTGGTTGATATGCCCCATAGATCTTCAGTCTTTTTAATATTTATAGACTTGAAAGCTTTTAAAATGTCTTCACTATTAATATGCTTAAAATTGAAAACTTTATTACACTTATCAACACACGACTCCAAGAGGGCAGCAGCAACGTTTGGACAGGAATTTAATTTACTGGTAGTTTCTAAGGGTACCCGAGAGAAGAAATCTTCAAAAACACGGGCAACCTCAACGTCAGATTCAATTAATTTATCACCTACTTTAAGACAGAAGTGGTTGACATTATTTTTAGTTTTACCATTTGTTTGATTAATAATATTCCAAGTAGCCTTTATTTTATTATCCGCTAATTTGATTTTATTTGAAAAGAACATCGCCTTAGCAGCTACACAAACATTTCTAAACATTTGAGAATACTTCCTGACATATCCAATAAAACCGATCGGTCGACCGGTCGGCGACGCATCCACTGTTAATATTAATTTTGCTTTTGGGTTGAAATGTGCTAGCGTCTTATCCGAAGCCAAAATACTCTTTATTTTATTAAATGCGTTATCGTGTTGACTAGACCAAACCCACTTTGTATTTTAGTTTAATAAGTCATATAGCGGACTTAATACGGATGATGCGTTTGGTACAAAATTCCAATAATAGTTAGTCAGGCCTAGGAACGACTGTAACTGAGATACGTTAGTTGGTTTCGGAGCGTTAATAATCGCTACAACTTTGTCAGGTGACTTCCTTACCCCGTGTTTGTCTATGACGTGGCCCAAATACGAAATCTCATCTTTAAAAAAATCGCATTTGTTCGTTTGAACAGTTAACCCCGCATCATCTAAGCGCTTTAATACTGCAATCAGGCGTTGTTTATGCAACTCTTTAGTACATCCTTTTATAAGTATATCGTCTAATAGAAATATGATACCATCAATGCCTGAGAGCAAGCATTCCATTGCGCGCTGAAAAATAGCTGGCGCGCTCGATAAGCCAAAGACTAAGCGAGTAAATTTAAATAACCCGCGATGCGTATTAATGCATGTTAAATTCTGTTCATCATCTAAAACAAATTGGTTATAAGCCATAGACAAATCGATTTTACTAAATTGTTTACCGCCATGTAATCTACTTAATAAATCATTAACCGTGGGTAAAGGATACTGGTCGACTATTAATTGCTTATTTATAGTAACCGAAAAATCCGCACAAATACGAACACTACCGTCCTTCTTTAGCACAGGCACAATAGGCGATGCATATTCCGAATGATAGACAGGTTTTAAAATTCCCAATGACAATAATCGATCGAGCTCGTTATCTATTTTTTCCTTTAATGCGTACGGCACTGATCTAGCTTTAAAAAAAACTGGCTTGGCCTCCGGTTTCAAACGTAAGCTTATTGTATATTTATTAAACAATCCTAGATTCCCCGAAAAAACTTTGGGAAACATCCAAACCAATTGTTTTTTAATACTTTGTTCGGTCGGCGGCGTCTGAGCTTGCATCGCATGCACGGACGCGGCCGCGGGGTCGGGGACGGGGGCAATTTCTAAATTGAATTTATGGATGAAGTCTCGACCTAACAGCGGCGGACCGTCCGCGTGAACTACAAATACCTTCAAATAGTGTGTTCGTCCGCTATAAGTTATTGGCAGTATGACGATTCCGATAGTTTCTATATTTTCGCCGGTATAACTAAATAATTTTTTGTTGGTGACTGATAACGGTAATTGCATAAAATGAAAATCGTATGTTTTTTTAGAAATTACGCTCACAGCTGAACCGCTATCGATCTCAAACTCCAAAGACAACCCACTGATAATCACGCGTTCTGTCATCGGCCTACCCTTTACACACCGTATGTTATTTAAAAACTCACCATCATCACCGTCACCGTCCTCCCCAGTACCATCGCTGACAAACTTCACTTTGCCTTCATTAGGACACATTTTACGTAAATGCCCCTTGTAACACTTATAATTTTTGAAACGACACTGATTAGCTTTATGGTTTGTGAAACCACATACACTGCACCTTTCCTTTTTGGAATTATGTTGAACACGCCGTCCGGGCCCGCTGCGCCAAGACCGCTGGCGTGCGCAGCGCACGCTCTCCGCCAAGTCGATGGCTTTCGCCAAGGTCCGTTGCTGCTGATCCTGGGCAAACAATTTGTCCCGCTCGTGGCCCGCAACCATGCCCATAATAAATTTATCGAGCAATGCCTCTTCCAAATTCTTGAACGCGCAGTGACCCGCCAATCCTCTTATTCTTGCCGCCCATTGAGTGTGACTCTCACCTGGGTGCTGTTTTGCCGAGTAGAAATTTGATTTCTCCGCAAAACCAAACCTTTTGGGTGTGAAATGGTCATCGAGGAGTTTCACAATTGCCTCGAATGCCACCTCTTCTACTTTTGCTGGCAATGCCAGGTCACTTGCTAATTTGAATGTTGTTTCACTTAATGACGTTAATAAAATCGCCCGCCGTTTAATGGCCGCCTTGTCCGTTTCAGAGGTTATATCGTTCGCGATGAACCATTGATTTAGCCGCGATTTATAACTGTTAAAGCTCAGTGATAGATGTTCGAATGTGGAAAGTACTCCAAAAGACACTCCCGAAGACATTTTTCAATTGGAACGTGAATCCGATCGTCGCCACTGTTATATATTTGCAAAGGGCAGGGGTACGCGTCAATCAAACAAGCGAGTCAACTGCACACTGTTTATTCATATCCGCGTGAAATGTCAGGCAGGACGCAGCCCGCTCTTTTTGTGTACCTACCTACTGAATACATATCTAACAATAGTTAAGCATTTTTTTTAATATAAAAATGCAAATAATTCAAACCTAAAAATATTCGAATAATAAAGGATTTTCATCATGAAAAAAATAATATTCAAAGTTACCCAAAACTCATGATTGAATTTGAGTTTAGGGGGAAATTATGGGTAGTTCTGTTGATTTTTCATTAAATTTATTAAGTTAAAAATATAAACCAACTCAAAAGCACACTATTTAATCAATAAAATTAACGTTTATGAAAATAAATCAGATTGTAATATCACAAAAACTGTAAAAAAAATTCAAAGTTACCCAAAATGACTGTAATTTATATGCGATGTTTTGTTGATAACTTCTGGGAGTTTGTTGTTTAAAACTGTCATAGCGTATACTAGACCATACGCTATCCAAACGCTGGTCTACTATTTCTAATTTAGGTTTAGGTTGTGCTAATTTTGTACGGTGGCGTAAATTTTGAGATCTTTAATAAAGTGAAAACAAGTTTATATTTTTTCTTACAAATATGCATATTTCTTAAATGTAAATGGATACTAGAGTTGAAATTAAAATGTTTTAGTCTCAACGATCTTTGACAATTAACTTACTAATTTCTTTAAAACACACATGATGTACCCTTCACCCCCGCAAGAATTGGTTGATCGTGATTTCATACATTCTTTTCGGGTTTCGTGTCCAGTGGTTAATTCGTCCAAGGGCTATATGGGATAGTTGCCTAGGATACTGGTATATATACTTAACAACGGTCGTTATTTCAGTCATATTAACAAAAATATTCTAGGCAACTATCTAAGGTAGCCCAATCTATATCTAGAGATATGTCATTATTTTCGGGCGTAAAGGTTTAAATAGGGACCAGGAGCTCTATTTTTGAAGCGCTCGTCACACGCTTGTTGCGCTCGCCCGCAACGAGTAGCACTCGTTGCGGCGATTCCAATATACGCATATTCATATGTCGAACAAAAATCAGTAGAAGCTTAGCGCGACGAATGAATTAAAAATTGAGCGACGGCCACTATTACCTTATAATGACCACTTTATTATATAAAGCGTGTGTTGTGAAATCACCTTAGTTACCTGCATCTGTTGTTGCAGTAACGCCTGCTGCTGGATCGTTTTGTTGAGCGGCTGTTTGTCGACGCTCGTGATCTGCGCCATTTGCCCACTCGAGTTCATCACGAGAAGTCTGTAAATTATCGTAAGTTTCTAATAAAAAGTACCCAATTTTATTCATGAATTACGGGGCGTCGCTTAGCCTTCATCATATCTGATATTAAGCCATTATATGGCTGAAGGTGATAGCGTGTCCTTAACTACTGAGGAACTAGCTATTGTGGAGCTTGTTATTCACCAGTCTATCATCCTAAATGATTTTTCTGAGTCTGTATTCCACTGAGTCGAGTACGGCCAGCAGGTATTTTGCTAAACCATCCCAAAGGTGGTAGCAGTATTCCATGCACGTACGAATTTGCGCTTTATACAAGTTATGAAGCTGTTCCGGCGTGAAATAACGCTTAACCCTATATACGATTCCCAGCTTTTTTGCCGCAGTCTGAGCTTTCAACTCGATGTCATCGCCGAAGTTGAGATCTGATGACAACGTCATGCCAAGAAGAATATACAGATTGAAGGCGCTTTTTGGCAAATTCATTTGAAAAGAAATATACAAGAGGTATTGAAGATAAATAATTACTGCTGTTTCGGCTGTTGCATTTGATGTTGTAACTTGTTGGTTTGGTTGGCGGCATCTTGTTTGGCAGTTGGCGCGGGGGATCTCACGCCCGGTTTCCCTCGATGTTTCGCCTAGGAAATTAAAGAGTTTTGTTAGTCCAGATTACCGTCCATAACCATGAACGACGCGCGTCTTTCTTAGGGTTCCGTAGCCTAATGGCAAAAAACGGAACCCTTATAGATTCGTCATGTCTGTCTGTCCGATGTATGTCACAGCCACTTTATTTAATATCATTTAAAATGAGACCAGCCAGTAACGGCGCGGTGTGAAAGCATACTTGCTGTGCAGAAACATAAACGATCTTCATAATATTTACAATGGAGAAGGTAGCTGGAGGGAAAGTACACTAACTATTGATTTAAGGTGGAACGATTTTCATACAAAAAACAGTCGAGATAATCTTGGTAGATTAACAGAATTAATACTTAAATATATGTGCAACTATTTATTCTCGGGTATTCATTTGCGCTTAATTAATAAACAAACATTGTTTCATTCAGAAATCACCTATAAATGAACACTAAATTATTGCAAAAATTACGACTGTGTATGTGACAAATGTCGTGTACGTATACAAAAATCGCGACGTTGCCATTCCATGCGGCTAAGACGCGCAACGCGCGAAGTTGCCGCTCTTACGTTTGTCTCGATTTAATAATTGTTTAAATTTCTCTTTACTAGATTTTTCAGCTGTGTTGCCGTTGCGTCCCAAAAGAGATGAGTTTCGTCAGTAATAATTTACTTTGGGATTATGATATAAAGTTGTGATTTGTAGGATTTATCTTGACTCCGATTTTAAAAAATGCTAAACACGACTTATATTTTGTTTTTTATGCGTAAATCTTTTTTTCTCTCATCACTGTAAAAAAATAGAAAATAAGATTTTATAAAGGAAAAAAAAGAAACGAAAATTGTATCTGCTTCGTGCAAATAAAATTTACTTGTATTATGTAACGTACTTACTTAATATATTTTTTTTATTTTATTTAGACAAATGTCATGTGGTCCCTTTTCAAATATTAAATTGTCCGCAATCACATCTACGTACTGACAACACCGTTCCGTATTTGTCATTTGTTTGTAGTGTTTTTTCATTGTGACTAGGGAATGGGTCCAGTAAAAATTTCACTGAAATGAAAATTAAATATAAACGAAATTTATGAAATCTTTCAAAACGGGTGGTAATATTTCAGTTTTGAGTGAAATTTATTTTCTGACTAGAAATGATTTATTTTACGTAAATCTTAATGATTTAATGATTTATTATATTTTTAATTTTACAATTTTAACGTATTAAATGTTCACTTAGCTATTCAAAACATCATAAGAATGATGATAGCATAGAGATAAACATAGACTAAGCCAAATACAAAACATGAATTTGACGTCACATATCACTTGACTATTGTTGTTTCGACTATGAATCAGGACATTTGCGCGAAAAGCTAATAACGCGAAAGACTCTTACACGAAAAGCCGTTTGCTCGAATAAACATTTGCGCGAATAGTGCATAAATTTGCCTCAATTATTGGTCAGTTAGCCTTCAAAAACATTTTCACCGTATAGCGCATGAATGAATGTTAGCGCTATCTCAGCACTTTTTTTCTAGATTGTACTTAACATTACATAATACATATTTAAGATACACAAGAGGTTAGCACTTTTTATTTTATTACCTCTCAGGCATCGGAAAACGAAACACAATAGATATTTAATTGTTTCCAACCCCGGTGTTCGCTGCGCTGCTTCACGAATTAAGTATTTGTTGAATAATAAATTTCATTTTGAGGTAAGTACTTAATAGTAATTTTTTTTGGGGAATTTTTGCTTACTTACATGTTTTATGTATTAATATTTTATAATATCAGTATCTTTATAAATTAAAACACGAAATTAGTTATATGCACATAAGTGCCTTTAAAGACTCAATGCTCAGAAAGACGTGAAGTATCAAATTGATATTAATAAAGATTAAAGTCTATGGTTCCCCCGAACTGTAAAAATCAAGCTTCTAAGTTTTTACATCACCATAATAAATTATCGCAGTAAATTAAAGCTTTAAAGGTAGAATTTAACAAGATTTACAAGATGTAAAATTTCACCACATAAGTAAACAAAAAGAGTAAGTATAAAAATGGCGTCTCGAGCTTGATTCCAAAACTATTATAATATAAAATGGAGATTGTAACTAACAAACAAGTAGACAAAATATGATCATTTGCGCAAATTTATATACGCGCCAATATACCGAAAGGAGCTAAATGTATTGATTTTAAATAAAACTAATATAATAGTATTGTAGTATTGTACTAGCGGATCCTCGCGGTTTTACACGCGTGGTACCTGTTCCCGTGGGAATATCGGGATAAAATATAGCCTATGTTAATCAGGGATAGTGTAGCATCCTAAAAGAATTTTTGAAATCAGTCCAGTAGTTTTTGAGTTTATTCATTACATACATACATACACATCTTTCCTCTTTATCACTACATAGTATAAAGCAAAGTCGCTTCCCGCTGTCTGTCCCTATGTATGCTTAGATCTTTAAAACTACGCAACGGATTTTGATGCGGTTTTTTTAATAGATAGAGTGATTCAAGAGGAAGGTAAAATAACCTTCAATATATAGTAGAGAAATACTGTAATTTTTAAGGTTTCTAATGTGATGTCGTAAATGATTACATTTTTTCCGCTTACATTGCAAACGCAGGCGACGAGATTTATCAATATAAGGTAATAAGTATTTGCACATTGAAAATGTCTACAGAAAACTCCGCGGTGGTTTATGTTTATCTCTTATGGATAACCCACAATAGCATAAGTCGTGTAGTCCACGCGGGCGAAGCCGCGGGCGGGAAGCTAGTAATATTATATAGTATAGAAGTATAGAAAACGGTAACATGATGATCCAACAACCACCACCACTTTTTTTTTGATTGAGGAAACACTGCAATTTTAATCAAAATCTGTTCAGCAGTGGTTTAAAAAAAAAGATATTATAATGGGCAAAACACTAAGAAATCTTAAAATTTAGAGTATCAATTACATTATTGTCACTTGTGCAATTTAAAAAAGTTGCAATTGCATTTGTTGCAATTTATACATCAAAATTAATATTGTGATGTTATTTAAATAAACAATAATATAAAATAAATAATAAAAAAAAATCTACCATCAGAAGTCTCGAACCTTAACTCTTTGATATCTAAGCCGAGTACGTAGACCGCTGGGCTACTTTATCATTTTCAGCTGGGTCGAAATATTCTACTACAAGAAACTCAGAAATAAGGTATGCATGTGTGAGTGATTAGTAAAATTGGGAGACAGAAACACTCTCTCGAGATATTTGGATGATTTATGTACTACAAAAAGATAAATGTTGGTTTCGAAAATTCAATATTTATTTATAGAATGCGCTAATAGTATTTTGAGTTAAAAAGATACAAAGAACAATTAACAAATAAATAAAAACTACTAAATAGCGAAAGTAGCGCCATCTAACGACCGTTCAGCTTTTTGTAACTTAATCGTTCCACCTTAAGCAAATTAAGTTAAGTAAAAATAAGTTAAACTGCATTCAAAGATTTTTCAATAAATTACTTACCTGCACCAGGAACCGGCTTAAATGAGAAAAATAACACCATGTACTTTTATGGTACCGTTCGATAGTCTTACGTATAAATATCAATTCAGCTTAAGTAACTTAGTGTCTTAAATTAAAGACAAAGTCTGTAAAGAATACATAGGTAATAGTTCAAAATACTCTACTAAAACTAAAAATGAAATTTACTTATTAAACTTTATAAGTAGCTCGAAATGCAGCAACACAACACACAGCTTATAACTTTTAGTTAATTAAGTTTTTTTTAATGATATTCACCATAAATCGATACAAAAGGCCACGAGACACGAGTTCTATTGATGAATAAGTTTGTGTTCAATAATTTTTTTTCAGGATTATCACTCACACTTAATTAATCTTTAAAATTAACATCGATTGGCACCATAAAAGAACACGATGCTATTTTTCTCATTTAAGCAAATTCGATTCCCGGTGCAGGTACGTGATTTATCAAGAATCTTTGAATGCAGATTTACTTAATTTTGAAAATTAAGGTATGTTTCACTTGAGCAAAATTTGCTTACAACAATATTTAGGGTACTTTCCCTACGACGACCGTCTTTTTATTCCATCCTGTATAATGATGAATTTACCTGGTTTTGAGCTTGGTTGGCGCTGGTTTGCGTGGATACTGAAGAGGCAGGCCTGATTGTGCCTGATGGCAGTATGTTGGACAGTGGCCGCGGCGCCTTCGCTAACCCATCGGACGAAGCCCGGGGCTTCGCTGTCGTCCCGGTGGCACAAGCTACGCTCGCATCTGGGGAAAATATTAATTTACAGTTTCAAAATTGATACTGTTTATAACATACAACTATTTTTCAAACGACTTTCTGTAAACTACTAAATCTACTTTTGACTACAGTCTTATCGCTAGCTGATAGACGCCTAATGTTAGGCATTTATACTAACATATACAATAGGAGGTTCGTATATCCTTACATATATTTAGTTACGTGCTCTTCGTATACGTACACATTTAAATAAAGTAATTGTTACAAATTACTCTTTATGACGACAAAACGCACAGCAAACACACATGTTAAAGATATTAAATATTATCTTAATCAATTTAGTAAAATGATTGCGCAAGCAATACGAATAACCAATAACATCAATACAAATACAAATAGTTACAGTTTTGCGTCCAAAACTTTATTTTTTTGCTTAAAAATAAAGGCTCTGGACCACGACACTAGTCTGCCATCGACAAATTGTGTCGCTTATGGCCGAATACTCAAACGGTACTTATTTTTAAGCAGCTTTTAAACATCATGGTGTCTTTTTCATAACTTTAACATTTAAAGCGACCGGTTGATGTTTAAAAAGCCCTCAAAGTTCAGAAACGTTTGAGTTTTCAGGCGTTAAACTGTTAAATAATGCCCATATTCATACCCATATTTTTTACGCGGTAACCATTTGTATTTTTTTATGAACGACGGTGAGACTCTTAGCCTTCATCATACCTGATTTTAAGTATTAATAAGGCTGAAGATGGAAGCGAGCCTCTCCCTGAATCCTCAATCACTGAGGAACTGGCTATCTTATCTGGACTGGAACACAACAATGCTGAAAACATTGTTGTTCTGGCGTCAGACTTAGATAAGATGGTGGTAGCTAGCCAGACGGACTTCGAACAAGTCCTACTACCAACCAAAACGAATAAATATGTACCCCCGCTGGGAATCGAACCCGGGACCCCTAGGTCTGATACCTGTGGTTGTACCACTTGACCACAGAGGCGGCTGTATGAAGACGGGGTTTGGCTGCAGCGTTGCGCTACTACCGACAATATACTAACTGGCGTGCTGCACGTTGTTCTGCGGCGAGTGCTGTATGAACATGGAGGGCGGCGCGTCGGGCTGCGCCCCGCGGATGAAGATGGGGTTGGGCGCGAGCAGTCCGCCAGCCGGCAGGGCTCCAGCCGGAAGCCCGCCCGCCCAAACTTGCGGCAGCGCACCCGACAGCTGCCACGGCGCGAACTGCATCGTCTGACCACCAGTCTACGCAACAATGTACATGTCAATCGAACGATTAGTAGCACAAACCACACCCTATTATGACCTATTATTTCCAAGCACTTTTCTGAATTGGTTTAATGATATAGATCGGTTACCGAAAGCTGGCGCGTTATTAGTACTCACACTAATGCAATTACGAAAAACGAATTGATAAATACACAGAAGTTCACTTTATAGTGACAAAAGCAAAACATTACCTGTCTTCTTTATACTTGTACGTTTGAACGCGCATGAGAGATAGACAGGCTATTTGATGACCATGCAGTGCAACGTCACGCCGCGCGCTTATTCACAGACTACGTGTGAATGTGTTGAACGTGCCACCTTAAGTTAACCGAACTGTAATCCCTATCCCTTTTGACTGGTTGTCACAATGCGAGTTCACGGACGAGAAGTGCTTCTAGATGATTCTCGAAAGCTTGCATGCATGCACGAACATAACGAAAACGAATGCAGCGCGGACGCTTCACGAATGCTAGTTGCCTTGTTCGAGAAGGCGGCATGGCATACTCCTCGTATGTGAAATCTCGCATCGTGTCAACCTGACATTGGTATTATAAGTAAGATACATTGACAGCAATTCAGAAAACAACCTGGAATTAAAAAAGCTTTGACATTTTTTTGTCAATTTTCAAATTATAACTTTTATACCTTTATAGTTCTTTGAGAGCAAAATCTTAATATATCTGACTTAGAATTATTTATCACAGCACAGTACAATTTTGATTGAAGACTGTCATACAAACAAGTTTAGAAGAAAGCAGAACAGGAACAATCTATAAATCCTATAAAGAAAACAACAGTTTGACAAAGTGAGAGAATAAAATAAAAACGTTACGTAAATGAGCAATCGCCATGCGCTTCGCAACTTCGCTACGTGCAACATTCGCGAACAGCAAAAAAATTACAATAAATCAATCTTTTAACACTTTCATTCCAAAGATATTATAACAATAAAAAAACTGATTCCGCGCGGAATTCTTGCCATTAAATGGGTTAATCTTAGTACATACACTTAAACCCAAAAAAATGAGTTAACCTATGAGAGAGATGACTGAGAGATACTGAGCTTTAAAAATTGTACAAGCCTTTCTTTTGCCATTCTAAAAGTCGTATGAAAACTTTTGTAAGATCTCGTTTTTGTTTCTTACCATATTCAAGGTAAACATTATTGCAAAGGCCGTGAAATAAGCAATTTCAGGTCGAGTATGAGTTTGAAGGCCGAGTCGTAGGAGAGGACTTCACTAATACGAGACAGGCAATTGCCATTGCCGCCGAGGCATATATAGTGATTTTCTCAAAAGAATGCAAGGAAATAAAACATACTTTTTATATTATTTAATTTAATTAATATGAAAAGCTACATTAGTCATATTGGGGCAATAACTAAAAGAAAATGTTATAGATCCCGGTACATTTATGTTTGTTTGTTGGACTTCTGACGAGGTTTGCAGGTTGGCATTGGATGTAGGGGTAGATGGTTGAAAATCATTCAAATGTTGAATGAAACGTCGTGCTGGGGTTATTAAGAGTATTTAATAATCCCAGCACGCCGTTTCATACAATGTCGCTGGAGCGTTGTAATTTTCCAAATTAAAAAAACGGTCCTGCAATGGATTTCATTTTCTTTGTCCGTTAATTTGATACTTCGCGTGTTCTTTTTTCGAAAATAATGACAATATTTCCATGCATGTTTGAGAAAAATGGTTTTTCGCTTCGCTTCCTATACTTTCAGCGATATTTGCATCTTCTATGAAATTGTGAAAATTGAAAAATACGGCTGAATATCATTCAGGCTGCTAGTTGTACAGCGCCGGTAAAGAGGCTAGAGTGTTATTTGAACGACTAAATAAGCTAGTGGGCTGGGACATATCTCAATATATATAATTATTATGTACGTGTGTTTGCCACCTAACTCCTTAGAAAGGCTGAACCGATTTGGTTGAAATTGTGAATGTATATTTCAATCGTTTCCTGGATGGTTTGAAAATACTAGTAGACCCGGTAGGTGGCGCTGCTGGGTGGTACGAAGTTCGCCGGGTCTGCTAATATGTAAATAAACATCAAACAACATAGCACCTATTGATCTGATTCCGAAATAAATAGCACAAGCACTTGTGTTAACGGATGTCAGAACCACCGAAAGCATTATATATTACATTATTTTATAATATAACACCCAGATCAAAATATTACGTAACTCTTAGAATACCAAAATAAAGGTTTATTCGAGTTTTCATCTAATTATTCTCATGCCGAGGCAAAACCCCTAATATACCTCACTGGACAGTCTGATATAAAGGACATCGTTAAAACTGCGTAAAGTCACATACTATGACCCTAAACTTAGAGTACTTGCGCATTATTTAATATAACACACACCTATGACAACTTTTACGAATCTTATAATAAATCTATTTGCTTTTTAAATAACAAACGAAACCCCGCGTAATTACCCGCCTAGACTTTATTTCAAAAACCCAAATTGTTTAATGACGAAAATTCCTTACTCCTTCCCTTCCTAACAAGATTAATTAGTTTCGCGGCAAAAGCTGACCTTGCCCTTCTCCAGGATCCAACCTCTATCAATACTAAATTCATCACAAGTTGTATTAAAAAATTCGCTATTGGACTATATCTAACGTTACACATTTCGCGATACGACTATGTCTCTATTGGACTATATCTCACGCACGTTACACATTAATTTCGCGTTACGACTATGTCGCTATTCGACTATATCTCACATTGCTCATTTCGCGATTCGACTATGTGGTCTTTTGACTATATCTCACATTGCCCACTTCGCGATACGAGTATGTCGCTATTGGTCTAATTTTTAGTTTCTAATAGTTTTTATTAATTCTTTAAGAGGTACATCATTATAGGCTATTAAAGAAGCATAAGGATTATAAATTTGTTTATAATTGTTTATATTTTTTGTATAAGTTGAATCTTTACTATAATAGTTATATTTAATTAGCACCCGTGTAATTAATATAATATAATATAATAGCCAGGTTATGAACATAGGATACTTTTTATTCCGATATTCCCACGGGAACGGGAACAACGCGGGTGAAATCGCGAGCGGCCGCTAGTTATGAAATAAAGCTTGTAGAAAACTATTTTCTTTTATATTTTATATTTCTGCTTGGAGGTTTTTATATTTAGTCTTTTTGGAAACCTTGTCTCAAAAGTAAGCCCTATTAGAAAAGAATCATTAGAATTCAAAACTGTAGAAAATAAAATGACCAGAATACATCTTATTTCAAAAAGTTAATTAACGTCTGGTTGTTGACGAACCATAGAATATTAAGATTATTTTGATTAGTTAAGATGAATTTAATATCAGGAAAAAAGCTGTTAAATCTATACACCTAAACATTGTGTTAGACACCAAAATGTCAAGTTTAGTTATGGGCAATTAAGAAATATTAAAGATTGTTAACTTGATTGAATGGAAGTATGTGCAATTATATGGAAACCCTTTTTATATTCATAATAACCACGCTCACACATCCACTTTAAAAAACAGCATTAAGGATGACTCGCAGTACACCGTGTCGGGTCCGAGCCGAGCCCGAGCCGATATATTTTGTATGGACAACTCAGCCAACACTTATTATGCAATATGTATTGGTGAAACTTCGGATCAGTTTTGGGCCTGCCGCGTTAGTGCCGTCGGCATCGATGTCAACGTCACTTTGACAGTCGACGACGTTTTCGCACAACGCAACTTCAAGGTTATCGTCCTAATAATAAGTTTCCTTTTCCATAGTCAGTTAATACCCGACTGTGTGTGCGACCGAGACAGCGCTATAGCATCAGCGCTCGCGTATGAAGAGTCGCGCCCATATTCGTCAAGTCGACGACACTTACGCGGTAGGGCTTCAGGCTTGGCTCGAGCTGCAGCACGGTGTAGCGTGAGTCATCCTGTTCAGGCATAGTTTTTCTTCATTATGTGGGTAAACTGCAAACCCGCGACCGAACGGTGACGGGCGCGACCGACGCTCTCCCCATTCCTCTGTCGGCGGTGCGAGCTAACGCTTGAGGTGTTCGGATTATCGGTGTTCTGTTTGTAATACTGGATTTTTCTCAATAACTATACAATTTATGTTGTAACTATCATTAATATCGGACATTGGTGATGTTTGTGTAATTTTTAAAAACTATTGGAGTGTGTGAACTCGACATAGCATCGGACGCTGGCTAGCAGAGCACGTGGTGGCATTAAGTTCCTCTATCAGCCCAAGCTGTGGTGTCAAGGTGAGTGGTTTGCTTCTTAGTGGGGAATACTATGTCTGGACTAAACCAAAAGAAACGATAAAACTAGTGACCATAGTTGTGCTCGTGGGCTATCGAAGGTGTTCTCGCGAACATAATAATTTTGGTCCTTCGAGCCGGATCATTGTTTCGTATTAATTTTGGTTTGTAAACTTCGGATTATAAAATATCGGTTTTTAAATTAATTTCGGTAAAATCGGTTGTTATTTTATTCGTAAATTTGCGTAGTGTTTCGTGTCACTATCACTATTTCAAAATGGCGTCTAAGGCCGTAGAAAATAAATTTAAAATACAGTGCGATTGGTTCGTAAATACTAATGAAATCATTATCACGAAAAGTCAAACATCGGGTGTAATATCGGCTCGGTTACGGAAAATTGAAGAAAGATACAAGTTGTTAAGCGAGGCATACGAAGCAATACTAAACTCGGTAACGGATGAAAAAGAAATTGTCTTGTATGATACTCAATTTAGAAACGCGGAAGAAATTTATTATCAGTTTGAGGCGATTTCATCTGCCTACCCGAACTTAGACGGCACTCACCAACCCACGGAAAGTGCACAAAATGCTCGCTTGCCAACAATAAACTTGTCTGTGTATGATGGGGATATATTCGGTTGGACTAGTTTCATTAGTTTGTTTAATTCGTTGGTGATGAGTAGGAAAGATATTTCTAAAACGGAAAAGTTTCATTATTTATTTTCTAATGTTCAAAAAGAACCTCGCGATTTGATAAAACATTTACCAATGGTTGATGAATCATTAGACACTGCTATGGATATTCTCAAAAGTAGATATGAAAATAAAAGGTTATTGTCGGATTCTCATATTTCACGCGTTTTAAATTTGCCATGTCTAAATAATATAACGGGTCTTAGGACAAAAATACTTAATCCTTTATTAGAATCTACGCGCGCATTAAATAATCTCGGTTTTCCTATAAATGAGTGGAGTTATTTATTGCTTTATATTGGTCTCACAAAACTTCCTTTAGATATGAAATCACGGTTTGATCACAAATACGGCGGAAATACGGCTACTTTACCTAGCTTCAATCAATTAATAGATTTCTTACAAAATGAATGTCGATTGTTAGATACGGCGACTTCGGATTCAATAAATAACAACAACAATAACTACTCGGATCGCGGGCGACGTGCACCTCGTGCAGGTTTAGTTACTCATAATAACAACGTTGTTGCGACGAAACGTTGTTTATATTGTCAGTTTACGGGTCACACCATATTTGAATGTTATAAATTCAATAAGTTAAGTAATAACGGGCGTAAAGATTTTATCAAGGATTCACACCTATGTTTTAAATGTTTTGGACAACATAATGCTGGGTCATGTAACAGTAAAGTCCCATGTAATAAATGTGGTAATATCGGGCACAATAAGTTAATTTGTATGATGCATATTTCGCGTGCAGAATCTCCTGCGCGACACGCATTTATTGCGACATCATCGGATCGTGGTTATCAGTTACCAAACCGGTTCTCTATTCATTCGGCGGCGGCGGGCCGGCGCGTGAGGAGCGTCAGTCCACACGAAGTGCGCGATATGCCATTGCGCGGTGAACCATCGAGCCGAGCGCATGCGCATCCCACTTATGATTCGTCTTCATCGCGTTATCAGCGGCGCATTGATAACAACAATGGCGTATCGACGGATGCCGGAAGGTCACGTTACGGGCCGCAGGACGTACGGAATGCGACTGCTAGAGACTCCCGACCTCAGTGTACGAATTCGGAATAGCAATTAACTTGTAATGTCGCTTCGCAACCTAAATTAATAGATAATGTTATTTTACCAACGGTTATAATTGAAGTCAAGTCATCTCAAAATTCTTTTTTACAAGCTCGAGCTTTACTCGATCTCGGCTCCCAAATATCTATAATTAAAAGTGATTTGGTGACAAATTTGGGATTAAAGCGACATTACTCTAATGTTCCTATTGTGGGCATAGGCGGTGTTCACACTAGTGAAAATAAATATATTGTTAAAATTCATTTTCGACCAATTAACTCTAAAAGTCTTTTATTATCGGTTACGGCGGTTGTTTTAAAGAAACCTACTTCATACTTAGTTAATAAATTAAATATTTCGGATAAAACAATAAACATTTCGGATGACGGTTCTTGTTACATGAGACATATAGACATTATTTTCGAATGCGACATTTTGGGTCAAATTTTGAGCGGTGAGAAACTCGATTTAGGTGCAGGGGGGCCTTATGCCTTGAGTACTATTTTTGATTTTGCGGTCTTCGGGCCAAGTCAAGAATTAAATTCGGATTCTTTGAACTTTGCTTCTAACATTTCGGCTATTCAGTTATTAGAAGCGGTTGAAAAGTTTTGGCATTATGAACAACCACCTCAATGTAAATTCATAAGTCCGGCGAACATCGAATGCGAGCGTTTGTTTTGTTCTAGTACTACACGCGGCGCAGACGGCAAATATACGGTGCGCCTGCCGCTCATACCGGATCACCAACCCTTGGGCGATTCTGGACAGACTGCTTTAAAACGATTTTTGTCAATTGAAAGGCGTATGCAACGTGACTCGGAGTTTAAGTCAAATATATAGAATTCATGGCGGAATATATTAACTTAGGACATATGACGGTTTCAAAATTTAATTCGGAAGAAGAACATTACTTTTTGGCTCATCATGGGGTATTTAAAAAATCGGGTGATGTTAGTAAAATACGGGTAGTTTTTGACGGTAGTGTTCCTAGTAGTACGGGGGTGAGTTTAAATGATTGTTTGTATTCGGGTGAGAAATTACAAAAGGATATATCGGATATACTATTAAATTTTCGGTGGCCACTCATAGTGTTTACTACTGACGTTCGAATGATGTTTAGGCAAACTTGGATACATCCCGATGATCGTAGATATCAGCTCATTTTCTGGCGAACTTCGCCTTCGGAATCCTTACAAATATACGAGTTGACAACTAACACTTACGGTTTAAAGTCTAGTCCTTTTGTAGCAATTCGATGTTTGCATCAGCTTGCTCAAGACGAGAAAGATAATTTCCCATTGGCGGCGGATTTATTATTAAAACAAAGTTACGTTGATGACCTTAACGGTGGTGCGGATACGCTCTCCGATGCAATTGTCCTTCGCGATGAGTTAATACAACTTATGGATACGGCCGGTTATGAGTTGCGAAAGTGGTCTTCTAATGTCCCGGAGCTTTTGGACGGCTTGCCATCTACTCATTTAGAAATACCCAAAAGCTTTGACAACTCAAATGATTCGGAACTTATAAAAGTTTTAGGTGTATTATGGGATCCAGTGTCGGATAGTTTTACTTACCATGTTAATTTGACTACGGAGTCAACGGTGACGCGTCGTACTATACTATCGCTATCGGCTCGTTTGTACGATCCTCTAGGATGGATTTGTCCTGTCATTTTCAAAATTAAAGTCTTATTACAACAATTACTCGGTACTAGTGATAATTCTAATAAAATTAATTGGGACGCACCTGTTTCGGACGATATTAAACGGCAATGGCATATGATTATTTCGGACTTGCCTAATTTACGGAACACACGGATCCCACGGTGTCTGAAGTCTACTGGAAATGGACCTGTGCGATATAGTCTTCACGGTTTTTGCGATGGTAGTTCGCTGGGTTACGCCGCAGCGGTTTATATTCGATCGGAGTTACCGGACGGAATTGTTCTCGTGCAACTACTTATTTCTAAATCTCGAGTAGCCTCACTGAGGAAAAAATTAACTATTCCCAAATTGGAGTTGGAAGGTGCCTTGCTCCTAACGAAACTATTCAACCATGTCGTCTCGTCTATGAGAGACCACATTGTATTTGATGAAGTCGTTGGTTGGTGCGACAGCACTATTGTCTTGGCGTGGCTCAGGCGACCAGTTCATACCCTTCAGGTATATGAAGCTAATCGGGTATCACAAATATCATCGCAGCCTGTTATAATTCGGTGGAGACATGTCCCGAGTGACATGAATTGCGCGGATGTAGCGTCACGTGGTACTTTGGCGTCGGATTTACTGCGACATCCTCTTTGGTGGCAGCCACAGTGGTTGAGTCAACATCCTTCTAGCTGGCCACAGGAATATCTAAATTTCCCCGAAGATATGTTACCCGGACTAAAAGCAAAGGTAGTTAATGCAGGAACTTTAATGTCGGAATTTGATTTAGTCGAAAGATATAGCTCATTTCAAAAATTAATCAACGTTACGGCTTATATAAGGAGATTCATTCACAATTGTAGAAATAAATTACGTTTAAGTGGAAATATTACAATAGGTGAGCGTAGAAGTGCAACTTCATTTTTGATTCGGACTGTTCAACATAAATATTTTAGTGACGAAATTGAGGCATTATCAAATCAAAAGCAAATTAAATCATCATTGGTTAGACTAAATTTATTTATTGATAAGGATCGGATTTTACGGGTCGGCGGACGGATCGGAGCTGCGGAATTGTCCTTTAATGCTAGGCATCAGATTTTATTACCCGGACGAGGACATTTTACGGACTTGTTAGTTACTCACTACCATAACATTCACTGTCATGTCGGAGCTAACACCTTAGCAGCTATTCTCTATCAAAACTATTGGATTATTTCGGCACGACGGGTTACCAGAAACGTAACATTTCGGTGCATCCAATGCTATCGGTCTCAGGTTCGGTGTACACAACCTTTTATGGCGGATTTACCTCGGGATAGAGTTAATGGCGTACGAGCCTTTTTAGGAGTCGGTACGGATTTTGCCGGTCCATTTTACATAAAATCTAGTTCGTTACGGAATGCTAAAACTCAAAAATGTTATTTGTGCATTTTTGTTTGTTTATCCACTAAAGCGGTTCATTTAGAAATTGTTTCTGATTTGTCGGTTGAAGCTTTCATTGCGGCTTTGTCTAGATTTGTCTCTCGGCGCGGACTTCCTTCCTTAATCAGATCGGATTGCGGTACCAACTATACCGGTGCTGATAGATATCTAAAGGAATTATACACATTTTTTCGGGATAATAGTTCGGAATTGGAACGGAAATTAGTTCAACAAAATATCAAATGGTTATTTAACCCCCCATCCAGTCCAAATCACGGCGGTTTATTTGAGGCAGCGGTAAAATCGGCAAAGAATCATGCTCGGCTGTGTTGGGTGAGACGAAGTTGACGTTCGAAGAACTAACAACTTTCTTTCATAAGGTAGAGGCGGTCATGAATTCTCGACCTCTGTGCCCTTTAAGTACGGATCCGACGGACCTTGAAGTATTGACACCCGGTCATTTTATAATCGGTCAACCTCTGGTGGCTGTACCCGAGTATCCTTATGAGGAAGTTAAGTTGTATCGGTTGTCTCGCTTTCAACATATCCAAAAAATGTCTCAACATTTCTGGTCGCGGTGGAAAACAGAATATTTACATACTTTACAACAACGATATAAATGGAATACGGTTACGGAATCGCCTAAATTAGATGAATTAGTTTTGATTAAAGAAGATAACACTAGTCCACTTCAATGGAAGCGCGGTCGGTTAGTCAAACTTCTTCCCGGTAAAGATGGGATCGTTAGAGTCGCGGAGGTTCGGACGCAAAACGGTACATTGCTTCGGCCTATTTCTAAACTATGTCGGTTACCTGTTGCTGATTCTTAGGAACCAAGGCGGACCTTGGTTAGGCGGGGGGATGTTCAGGCATAGTTTTTCTTCATTATGTGGGTAAACTGCAAACCCGCGACCGAACGGTGACGGGCGCGACCGACGCTCTCCCCATTCCTCTGTCGGCGGTGCGAGCTAACGCTTGAGGTGTTCGGATTATCGGTGTTCTGTTTGTAATACTGGATTTTTCTCAATAACTATACAATTTATGTTGTAACTATCATTAATATCGGACATTGGTGATGTTTGTGTAATTTTTAAAAACTATTGGAGTGTGTGAACTCGACATAGCATCGGACGCTGGCTAGCAGAGCACGTGGTGGCATTAAGTTCCTCTATCAGCCCAAGCTGTGGTGTCAAGGTGAGTGGTTTGCTTCTTAGTGGGGAATACTATGTCTGGACTAAACCAAAAGAAACGATAAAACTAGTGACCATAGTTGTGCTCGTGGGCTATCGAAGGTGTTCTCGCGAACACATCCTTTGACTTAATTATCCAAATAACTACTAGATCAAAAGTTAGAACATTGATTTGTATTTAAAATGCGTTTTTATAACACGCTGCTCTAAAAATTAAACTGTTTTCATATAATTGCAAAATCTGAAATGTTTCTTGACTGTACCTACACAGTCGAGGAACTTTTCGGTAGACCAGTAGATTTTTTAGACAGCGTTATTTTCAATGAGTAATGGATTTATAGGAAACGTTTGTATCACTTAAATTACAGAAATAAATTAAATACCTATGTATTAAATTTATTTCTACAATTTATATGGGCAAGCATTTGGCCATCAACTATCCTGATGGAAAGTGGGAGCATGCTTGTCCAATAAGTATCTACTCACTCTGTTTTTAAAAAAATATTTAAATAATAGATTATTTTCTCAAAAAACGTTTCTCCTAAAAACTCTACTGATCGACCGGTAAGTTCCATTGCACACAGAAACGTACCTGCAGCGGGCTGATGATCTGCGCCTGGGCCGGCTGCTGCGCGCCGAGTACCGGCTGCGAGACCTGCACGCACTGGGCCTGTACGGGCACCGTCTGCGCGGCGCCGCCCCCGCCCACCTTGCCGCCCGACACCTTCCCGCCGCTCATCACCTAGCAAATGTTAATGTGTCACTACCATCATCATCAACTCCCAACCAGTGGGGCCACTTGAGGGGCGTAGAATGATTCAAGGGGCGGCGCGACGAGTTCAGGTGTATGTTACTTTATTTTTTTTTATTTGAACGAAGAGCCTAAAATAACTGTAACTTTTCATTACTAAATTGTTTATACTCTGCTCCTAGGGGGGCGTAGTATTTTTGCAAAACGTTGAGAGAGGTGCATAGGGTAGAAATGATAGTTTTAGTATTTCAATTAACTAAAAATATAAATCGTAATCGGACCATTAACTACCAAATCATAACGTAAACACAGTTTTCGGTTCAGTCTCTTTTGATCGACTTGTTCGATTGAAGTATAAACAAACAATAATCTAGTGGCAGATAATATTCGTCATGCATAGGCATGATACTTGGTGGCCAGCACCAGTTCTTGCCAGGCAGGACTTTCACTCTCCAACACGCACCCTTAATCTACATACACTAACAACACCATTTAAACTATTACATAACCTTCATTATATTACAAAATTAAGATATACACCATTACATCGAAACATAAATTAAACATGTCATTCGGAATATACACATTCGCTCGTATTCATCAATTACCGCTTTAAAACAATAATCTAGTGGCAGATTATATTCGTCATGCATAGGCATGACACTTGTTGCTCGCTGGCCAGCACCAGTTCTTGCCAGCCAAGCCAGGACTTTCACTCTTCAACAAAAACCAAACACTAGTGCTTATTTAAAAAGAATCCATCATTACTTCAGCTGTGCGGCTAATAAAAGTGATTGATGGTTGTAAAATAACAACATTTACTGAAAATATTTCTATACTAATATTTTAAAGAGGAAAGATTTGTTAGTTTGTTTGCAACGAAAACTACTGAACGGATTTGGATGAAATTTGGTACGCAGATAGTAGATAGCCTGGGTATGAACATAGGACACTTTTTATCCCGATATTCCCGCGGAGACGGGAACAACGCGGGTGAAACCGCGAGCGGACGCCAGTTTAAAATAATTAAGCATTATTTGAAGCATATTAATTATTAGATAACAAATCGAAAGTCATCAATCATCTTAGACTTTGGAATTAAATGTTTTTTCGGATTATTTAGTTATTTTCTTTTTTTTCTGGCGTTTTGGCACCTTCCTAGCGACTCTGTTATTCGCAATAAAAATACTCTAGTAAAAAAATATAAACAAACCTGATTGTATTTTTAAACTTTTGTTTGAGTTGCATAAGTCAGTATTAAAACGAATTTGAGACTGAGAGAACATTTTGATGTTACACTTTCAACACAAAACAAAATTCGGAGAGCCTAAAACACAACGTTTAAAAGAGGAAAAACGAAATATCTACCTACTAAACCGTGATGAATTTAAAATAGCAATGTCTGAATAAAAAATAGGCTCAAGCCGAATTTCCACGCCGTCGACAAATCAAGGACAAAACTTCGAAATTCAGATTTGTAACCCCTCGGGATTTAGACTTCGCAATTTGATCGATGATTTATATGTTCGGAGACAAATCCGTTTTACTGGAAGAAATAATGCTAACTAATGTCTAATTTTAAAATACATGTGAAGGGTCATAATCCAATTCCTCTGGATTTAATTTAATGTATTACCGTTTCAAAATTGTAACGCCACAAGAATATATTTGGGTTAATCGACTGAACCTAGCGTAAGTTGGATCATTCAGCATATAAAGTAAACCGATCTTTATTTACGATAGTTTTACCAAAAAGACTTCATTTGAAATACCACCAATGTGTTGTTACACCTGTTACTTAGACCTTGGATAGACTATTTAGATGTATTGGCTGGCAATGATTAGTTGATATTGTTTCCTTCTGCTCCGCACAACTGCATCTAATTGAGAAGACTGTAGCTGATCGCATGCGAAATGTCTCCACTGACACTAAATACAGGTAAATAAGTCGAACTGTCGCAGTCCGTCTGTACTTATCAGTCTAAATCTGTATACTTAAAAAGCACACAATTAAATTAACATTTTTCCAACTGATTACAACTACAAACAAAACACTAGTCACTGCACATCTTTGGTCTCGCTCTGCTTAAATTAAGTAACGTACCGCCACTTTTAAGTTCAAAAATCATTAGATAAGATGCTACAATCATCGAAGATGACGCAAATGGAAAATGGTGATGACTCACCTTGTGCATTTCAGCCGGTTTCTGCTGCTGTCCAATGCCAGAGACAGTAGACTGCGAGTGCGCAGGCAGGATGTTCGGCTGCGAATTGATCACGCCCAGTGGACTAAACACGAACGTCTGATTCTGTGTCGTGGGAATAGCCGGGATCGTTGTGTACCCCGGGAACGGCGCTGTCGGCAGTCGAATAAAGTCAATACACGTAAACAAATGTCGAGGAGAACTCTTGCATGCTTACACTGTTCACAGCCAACGAGGTTCGCAAACCATGCATTGTTGGAACCGATAGCTAGTATAGAACACATCGAAACTACATTCAAGAGTTCTCGTCTTTATGACTTTTAAGACACGATTTTCTACTTCAATAGGAATGACACGATAATGTAATAAATATTAGATGTGACAGATCACAAGAGTTCAAGAACAGATTCGATGTACGGACATTAAGTTAAAGGAGTATAGGACCAAGTTACGTCGTCGTTACTATTATTAGATTTTTTTTTAAATAAAATATTTCGTTGCTCTGCTGTCATCTCTTTAGATAACATTGAAGTTTTTATCTTTGGCAAAGTATGGGCTCATCAAGGGTAAATAATTACTTAGGAAACCACATGTAAACAGCACCCATCTACATGTAAATAGAACAATATAGTGCGATTCCTATTGAACATTATACGTACTAATCAAAGCCTTGCACGGCCAAGAACTACTTAATCTATCTACGAATGAAAAATGTGTACATTTTTTACATTTACATTTCCAAACGAAAAATCAACGTGTCCTGTAGGATTATTTATGAAAAACCGAATTTTATAGCTGTCATAATACAACTGTCATGCATTTGGAGCGCATTTAACGCTACAAACATTTGTGACATTAATTTTCACATCCCAGTAAGTCGTCCCTAATAAATAACAAAAAGTACTAAGCCAGGCGACATAACTATGTCCAGGCTATTAGTTATCATAATTCATAGTTTCCAAATAGAAAAGTAATGTCACTTTGTCTCAAACTTGAAGATGTGTTTGTTAGCCATAGAAATAAACTATTAATAAAATGTTACGTAAATTTTTAAGAAAATGAAAAACAAACGCGTTGTTTATTTTTCACTACATTTATAACGGTTTCTATACTTAAGTTACTTTTTCAGGGTAGTACGTAATTTAATGATACAACTCGTCATCGTTCCGAATCCAAGACACAACTGACCATGGTCTAATCAACAATGGTGATGCGCTGCACATTTTGTAAACAAAACTTATAAAAGAGATCATTCAGGCTCCATAAATTTTTGGGCAGTTTACTAAAAGTGCCGACCAACAAAAAAAATTGGTACGTATGGTAATCAAGAACAAGGTTTGGAGCATTAGTTGATATTGCACAAAAGTTGTAGGATTACTCCAAGTCAAGGTATAGAAGTTCAAAGATTCATTCATTCATTAATACATTTATGGATTTTTGAAAGTGTAAAAAAACTTGATCTGAAGCATTTTTACTATGCATTGAGGTAATTATATGTTCTAATAACACATTTAACAATATCTCTAAAATATAAATAAAAATAGCGGAAGAAAAAAAAATTTTTTTTTTAATTAATCTCACTGTCTGTAGTTATAAAAAATGTTTTTATATATTTTTTTATTTTACAATTTTTAAAGTTAGGATAAGGGGCGCACTTCGGTTTGACTCAAACTAGTAGTGTAGGCAACTACTAGTTTTAGTCAAACCGTTTGTGTCAAACCGCTTGACCGCTAAGCAGCGCCATCTAGTGAACTTTATTGCCAACTAGTAGTGTAGGCAACTACTAGTTTTAGTCATACCGTTTGGGTCAAACCGCTTTACCGATTAGCAGCGCCATCTAATGAACTCTAGCGCCATTTATTGGCATCTTGTGGTTTTTACAACAGTATTTTTGAGATTTCCTGAATAATACTGAACAAATTTCGAAATTTTAAAAAAGGGTAGGGTTGACTTAAGTGGTCACTTGGGAACACACCTGATCTAATAACTTTGAATCATTACAAATCATTACAATCGAGTAATCGATGCACATACATAAAAAAATGTATATTATATACGCGACGAATAGATAACCTCCTCATTTTAAAGTCGGTTAAAAATGATGAGCTACTAAATCGTTTCGTCTCTGAATGACTTTGGATCATTACATTAGTTTAAACAATATGTATAAATATGTTTAATGTTTTGCATTTTTAGAAATGAAATAATGTATGAAAATGGCTATGATCTTTGAACTTCTATACCTTGTCTTAAAGTAATCCTACAACTTATGAGCCATATCAACTAAAGCTCCAAATGGCCAGTTCTTACCATACGAATCCATTATTTTTTGTTGGCCGGCACTTTTAAAAAACCTCCCAAAAAGAATGATCTCTTTAGGTACCTACCTATGTGATAAATAAAAAAAAATCATGAAATTGCAGTGCTTACTTTAGTCGCCCACGGTGCCAAGCATAAATATTGGGACGACCCGGTTCAAATGCGTCGTAAGCCGAAAAAATAAACAAAGCTGCAATGGCAATAGACAATGTGAAAAATTATAGGTGAAAAAGCGTCTTGCTGACCGGCAAAGTATCAATCTCGTTTCAAAGCTCAAAAGAATTAAGTATCGAAACTGCCAATTATAAAAAGTTAAAAAAATTAAATAAAACAATTGTCTGACCGTAAAATTAAATCACATTCACATGTTCCATTCACGATACGCGAAACAAACAAAATTCATTTTTAAAATTTTATAAACCTTGTTCCTGATATGTAGTGAGACCTGCAAAATTTACTGAAAAACTAAATAGTGTTGAAGTTCTTAGGCTTACGGCACACGCATACTGAAATATTGTAGGCAGACAGGGGTATTCAATTTCGTTATGTCATACAAAATTCAGTGGAACTATAACAAGTAAGAAAAAGTTATTGCAGAAACAAGAACATTGAATACCCCTTATCATATCCAATTTTCTTTTGATCAATCAAAGACAAATAAAAGCTCCCAGTATTTATACAAATTGTAAAATAAAACAGCATGTTTTCTTCTTGTAAACGTTGCATAGATGTGAAATACGTGTAAAGCATGAATGTGATCAGCGGAATTTGGCTATCATTTTGCAACGTGAGGTCCACTTAAAAGTGACTGGTTTATGTCACTGATAAGTTAATGTTACCAATAATAATGATTAGGTGAGATACTGCTCTATACCAATGAAATAAGCGGTTCTGGGAGGTATTAGTTAGTAGGTATTACTTAGTTCAAGGCAGTATTCTGAATTGCTATCTCTCTGAATCTCCTTTACTTATTAAACAAAGAGAAAAAAATGCATTATAACAATTCAGAAAGACTGCTTGAAATTAAAAAGTCATAACATAACTATCTTTATCGAGTGAAATATGCGGCGACGATATACGGTAAAGTTGAATTTCGTAATTTCAGTACACTTTCGTCCTATTAAAACCCTTGCTTACGTCACGTCGTTGAATGCTTACGTCAAATGTTCGTCTGCAGCATGAATTGTGATATGATAATTCATTCAAACACCTTTCCCTTTTACATTACATGCTACGCTAAAAGATCGTGAACGCTCATTGAGGGAAAAAAAGAGCTCACAACGCATTGTGGTCACGGTACAATATTCACATCGCAAAATTTGTGTTGTGGCTCTCGTGAAAACGCTCACGAAGCGTTGTGACAATCACAGAAAGATCACACAGTGAAATTCGTGTCGAGACTGTCATGACATACAACAACAAAGGCTTTTTGGCAATGAAGAAAAGCCGACACTAATTTCGCTTTCAATGATTGCCCACATCTTGTTTAATTTATTTTCATACTATCGAGGTAACTTTGGAGCCTTAGTTCACCGAGCTGTGATCTGATTATGACCATCCAGGGAGTGAATGGAGGAGATCCAGATTGCTATACACACCCAACTGATCTGAACCTCAGATTTTAGTCATATAAAATTAGTACGTAGCATATAATTAGTACAACATATGACTAAAATTCTAGATCCGTAGGAAATATTTAATAACCTGGGGGCTTGTCTAATTTTTAAATATCCTCCTTCGCAATCCTTTTCAATTCGTCATTTGAAAGATATTTACATACTTCAGGCCGTCACTATTTGACATTTGATAGGGATTCTGATCGGCTAATTGATTATCTAACTCTGTAGCTAACAGATTTTGGTTGAATAGCAGCAATGTCACTGCACTTTCAATGAAACGTTGATAGAAACAAGTTACATAATCAGGGGGCTGGACGCGTTTTAAAAGATATTCAATGAACAAAATTGAACTATCTAAACAAAGTAACACACGAAAATATCTTTCAAATGTATGGAGAAGTGTCAAAGTCATTTAAAACATCAATCGTTCCGAAAGGGATGGCGACTATAAGTTACACAATTCCATAAATCACGATCACAATCACAATACCTTTGAAAGGGATTTGTGATAGATTTCGAAATTAGACAATGAGGGGGCTGTATTCATTAGACAAACCAACAATCGGGTAAAACTCATTAATCACGCATATTTGCACAATCAGTATTTTATTTGTTTATCGATCCATAAAGAGCAGGTACCTTAAACACTGTACCTACATAAAAATGTTCTTAGGGAATCTTAATTTCTTTGAGAAATTTTGAACTGCATCCTCATATTTTGAAAAAAAAAATCAGTCAGCAGGAAAATTGGCAACTTCCAAAACAAAAGACAGCAAAGGTTTGTGAGAATGTATGGATTGATGAATGTTTGTTACTCTTTCACGAAAAACTACTGAACTGAGTAAGATGACATTTTACAGCATGTAGCTTATACATAACAAATTATCCCGATATTTCCACGGTAACACGAACCACGCTGCGGGTGAAACTGTGAGCGGCCGCTAGTCATTATAAGTTATAAATATAGGAAAATTATAAAGCTGTAGAGTTTAATTGGTTGAGCACGCTAATCTCAGAAACTACTAGTTCGAATTGAAAAAATATTTTTGTGTTGGATAGTCCATTTATTTAGGAAGGTTATAAGATATTTTATACACCACCTGCTTCTGTATCACGTATTAAATGTCAAGTATTCTCAATAGGAAAGTAAGCTAAAATGCCCGGAGGGAGCTAATGTTGTATGGAACTTCCCTTGGTTAATTATGATAACATTTAAATTTGGAACGCCAAAAAGTCAACAAAAACTTCTATCAAAAAGAGTTTCTAAAAAAAAACAAGGCTGTTTAAGGCATATCTTCCTGGTTCAAGGCGTTTTTAACTATAAAATTGACACTTCAAAGAGACTTTACTCCTACGAAAAATATAATATACATGGCTGTATGTATCGCGGTGGTTAGCAACAAGAAAACATTTTGAAATTGGAATAATAGGTTAATGTGCACTCATTCAAATATAATGTAATAGCTATCTCTTTCACTTCCATGCTTTTTCTTGTCTTTTGTCTGTCTTATCAGTAAAACATGGCAAATCATTAAATTGTGAATGTGTGTTGTCTTGACTCTTGGTCACAGATATACTTAAGGTGGATCGTTTTCCATAGTAAAGTATTTTTCCATTCACGGGCGAATGAAGCATAATCATAAACTTAAATGATATCCTTTGGTATTTATTATGATGTTTATTTGCGGTAAATTATATTTCCCAGATAAAAACAGTATAATAATCGCATAAATCAGTCGAAAATTTTGTTCAATTTTGTTAATGTGTGAGTGCACACTGACAGTATCGTACGCTAAAGTTGAGAGTTTAGTTGGCGTGTGCGTGGCTGCGTTGCCAGCTCGATTATCCCTCGATCCGTACACTGTTGCCGCTCTTCCCATTATTTTATTCCATTCAAATTATTTATATTACAACTTAGCACCATGTCTAGCGTTATAAAGTTATAGATTTTTTTGTAGGAGAACTATCTCCAATGAGCAATATGAGCATGTAAAATATCGCGAAAGATGACGAAATACAAAACCTTAAGATATTTTAGTTTGGTATTATATTTATTTATTTTGCTGTAGAAAAGATTTAAGATTAAAGAAATACCATCCAAAAAGAGTAGATTTTTATTTTAGTTAGGATTTGAAAAAAATACCTTTTTTCATAATACATATAACTAATTTATCCATCGATCAAATTATACTAAACATAGCTATTTATGCACTGTCAACGAATACAGAGATGTTTTTTAAATAAGTCCGATACTTAAATAATATTATGATTTTATTTCCTACAGAGTATTTTGCCCTATTTTTGAAAACTTGTGCTTCTTGCATTCTAGATCTCGGTTTGCAATGGTTCATGTCTTGACGTTATGACTTTACATGAGGCGTCACATTATACAAGTGTTTTTCTTTCGTTCGATACATTTTTATATGATTATAATAGTAATTATAATTGCAATATTAGAAATATTATAATTTAGAGGTTATCCGTTCGTGTTAGTGAACAGACAATAAATATGGAGCCAAGAACTTCGCGAAAAGACTGGTTTCTGGTTCTGGTTCCAGAATACTGGTGAAAACTGGCATGCAAGTGCATGGAAAAACCACACAGCACAAAGCCCAGGGCAAACAGTAAAAAAATATATTGCTCAAAAAGGAAAATCTCAAGAAAGACGGAAAAACTACACACGTACACGGCTTTTCGTCCCCAAATGTAAACCTAACCGGAATTATGGCCCAAAGGCACAACAGGCAAATGAGCCAATTGTAGAACCAGACCTGAAAAAAGCATGTCTCTTAAAACTAAGAGAGTTTCAAAAAACTGATCAGGAAATTCAAGACATTGAACACCTAACCATAGGACAACACGAAAATGATGTGTACAATACACACAGATGTGACAGGCTAACTGCAAGTCAGTTTGGAATGGTAAAGTCTTTCAAAGGGTTGATTCAATTAGGTATACCCCATTTTTGTGATATACCGCAAAGTAGCATGCTCAATTTTGCCTCTGTTACAGATATGTAAACGAAAATCGACAACACCCTGCCACAACCCAGTAAAAACAACTTTATATAAAAACAATGTTCTTACCAAAGATATGTCATTTGGTCAATGCAACGAGTCGGTGGCAAGGACATTGTTCTCTGAAAATTAAAAAAAAAATGTGTGACCAGCATGGCTCTTCATTGACAAAGAGTTCGGCTTTTTAGGTGCTAGTCCAGATGGTATGTGGCAGTAATTGATTACAAATCATTGTTGTTCTGTCCAAATTATTTATGAAAACATTATTATTTATTGCATTCAATGAATTTCAGGAGTTATAGAAGAAGAAAAATCTCTTTTGAAATCAAATGTTTCCCCTCATTGGCTCGCAACAATCAAGATATGAATTCTGCTGCCAAAGACAGAAAAAACTTCCCGCTCTATATTGATAGCAATGGGAGTTTACAAATCAATAAAAAACACAACTATTACTATCAGGTTAGTACCAATTACATGCTGTTGTTACATGCAGTAAACGAACAGTGTGCTTCATTGGATACATTTTCACATCTATCTATTCTTGTTACAGACCCAGGGGCAACTACGGATTTCCAAAATGAATATATGCTACTTTGTGGGCTATATTTCTCCAGCTCATGATATTACTGTACTGGAAATCGAGCGTGACGAAAATTTTATTTCGAACATGTTACACAAATTGGTATCATTTTATAAAAAATCCGTTTTGCCGGAGGTGGTACTTCGAAGAGTCCGAAATAATCAAAACTGTTTAGATATTTCATTGTGGTAGCATTATACTTACTTCATTGAAATACAATTATACCAATAATTGTCTTTCTATCATAAATGTTTGTCTTTTAGTTTTACAAAAAATAAATAAAAAACTGTGCAATAGTAAACACCTGATTTTAATTTTGAACTCGCACAAAATGACAAAATATATTTCACAACTAAAATAATTTCATAAAAAGAGATAATTTTTTTTTTGGGCCCGTCTCTAAAAGTATCGCCCAACAAAGAAATAAATAATTTACGTAAAGAACTGGTCATTTGGAGCATAAAAGTTGTAAGATTACTCTAAGTCAAGGTATACAAGTTCAAAGATTAGATTTTTTTTTCTGGCACTTTCTGAATGGGCCCAAAAATGTATGGACCCTGAATGATCTCCTTTGCATAAATTTACAAAAATAAAACAAATTAAAAGTTAAAAAAAGTAGAGCACTCAGAGATTTGAACCTGGTATATTACGTGATCAAGTTGAGACGCTTACGCACATAGTCAAATTGTTCCTTTGTATAGTCGCCGAAATTTACTAACGCTTCAGTTGACAGCAAATTCTATGTATGTGTGTGAGAATCATTCGCGCGCCACTTCGATGCACAAATAAAGTGACTTTAATACTTAAAACACCATATAAGTAATGTTAGGTGCATTACAAATATTACGCTTTTACCGGTAATTTCTTTACATCCTAAAAAATTTAACTATTTCGTTGTAAAAATAAATAAATACGCTCTATCAGGACATTAACGCCATCTGTTGGCGCGGCAGTGCCTAGCTGACCGTGACGAATCACCTTAAGGTGGAACGATTAAGTTACAAAAAGCTGAACGGTCGTTAGATGGCGCTACTTTCGCTATTTAGTAGTTTTTATTTATTTGTTAATTGTTCTTTGTATCTTTTTAACTCAAAATACTATAAGCGCATTCTATAAATAAATATTGAATTTTCGAAACCAACATTTATCTTTTTGTAGTACATAAATCATCCAAATATCTCGAGAGAGTGTTTCTGTCTCCCAATTTTACTAATCACTCACACATGCATACCTTATTTCTGAGTTTCTTGTAGTAGAATATTTCGACCCGGCTAAAAATGCTAAAGTAGCCCAGCGGTCTACGTACTCGGCTTAGATATCAAAGAGTTAGGGTTCAAGACTTCTGATGGTAGATTTTTTTTTATTATTTTTTTTATTATTTATTTTATATTATTGTTTATTTAAATAACATCACAATATTAATTTTGATGTATAAATTGCAACAAATGCAATTGCAACTTTTTTAAATTGCACAAGTGACAAGAATGTAATTGATACTCTAAATTTTAAGATTTCTTAGTGTGTTTGCCCATTATAATATCTTTTTTTTTAAACCACTGCTGAACAGATTTTGATTAAAATTGCAGTGTTACCTCAATAAAAAAAAAGTGGTGGTGGTTGTTGGATCATCATGTTACCGTTTTCTATACTTCTATACTATATAATATTACTAGCTTCCCGCCCGCGGCTTCGCCCGCGTGGACTACACGACTTATGCTATTGTGGGTTATCCATAAGAGATAAACATACACCACCGCGGAGTTTTCTGTAGACATTTTCAAGGTGTACAAATACTTATTACCTTATATTGATAAATCTCGTAGGGTTCAGCCTGCGTTTGCAATGTAAGCGGAAAAAATGTAATCATTTACGACATCACATTAGAAACCTTAAAAATTACAGTATTTCTCTACTATATATTAAAGGTTATTATACCTTCCTCTTGAATCACTCTATCTATTAAAAAAACCGCATCAAAATCCGTTGCGTAGTTTTAAAGATCTAAGCATACATAGGCACAGACAGCGGGAAGCGACTTTGCTTTATACTATGTAGTGATAAAGAGGAAAGATGTGTATGTATGTATGTAATGAATAAACTCAAAAACTACTGGACTGATTTCTAAAATTCTTTTAGGATGCTACACTATCACTGATTAACATAGGCTATATTTTATCCCGATATTATGACGGGAACAGGTACCACGCGTGTAAAACCGCGAGGATCCGCTAGTACAATACTACAATACTATTATATTAGTTTTATTTAAAATCAATACATTTAGCTCCTTTCGGTATATTGGCGCGTATATAAATTTGCGCAAATGATCATATTTTGTCTACTTGTTTGTTAGTTACAATCTCCTTTTCATATTATAATAGTTTTGGAATCAAGCTCGAGACGCCATTTTTATACTTACTCTTTTTGTTTACTTATGTGGTGAAATTTTACATCTTGTAAATCTTGTTAAATTCTACCTTTAAAGCTTTAATTTACTGCGATAATTTATTATGGTGATGTAAAAACTTAGAAGCTTGATTTTTACAGTTCGGGGGAACCATAGACTTTAATCTTTATTAATATCAATTTGATACTTCACGTGTTTCTGAGGATTGAGTCTTTAAAGCACTTATGTGCATATAACTAATTTCGTGTTTTAATTTATGAAGATACTGATATTTTAAAATATTAATACATAAAACATGTAAGTAAGCAAAAATGCCCCAAAAAAAATTACTATTAAGTACTTACCTCAAAATGAAATTGTATTATTCAACAAATACTTAATTCGTAAAGCAGCGCAGCGAACACCGGGGTTGGAAACAATTAAATATCTATTGTGTTTCGTTTTCCGATGCCTGAGAGGTTATAAAATAAAAAGTGCTAACCTCTTGTGTATCTTAAATATGTATTATGTAATGTTAAGTACAATCTAGAAAAAAAAGTGCTGAGATAGCGCTAACATTCATTCATGCGCTGTACGGTGAAAATGTTTTTGAAAACTAACTGACCAATAATTGAGGCAAATTTAATTACATTTGTGCACTATTCGCGCAAATGTTTATTCGAGCAAACGGCTTTTCGTGTAAGAGTCTTTCGCGTTATTAGCTTTTCGCGCAAATGTCCTGATTCATAGTCGAAACAACAATAGTCAAGTGATATGTGACGTCAAATTCATGTTTTGTATTTGGCTTAGTCTATGTTTATCTCTATGCTATCATCATTCTTATGATGTTTTGAATAGCTAAGTGAACATTTAATACGTTAAAATTGTAAAATTAAAAATAAAATAAATCATTAAGATCGTTAAATCATTAAGATTTACGTAAAATAAATCATTTCTAGTCAGAAAATAAATTTCACTCAAAACTGAAATATTTCCACCCGTTTTGAAAGATTTCATAAATTTCGTTTATATTTAATTTTCATTTCAGTGAAATTTTTACTGGACCCATTCCCTAGTCACAATGAAAAAACACTACAAACAAATGACAAATACGGAACGGTGTTGTCAGTACGTAGATGTAATTGCGGACAATTTAATATTTGAAAAGGGACCACATGACATTTGTCTAAATAAAAAAAAATAAAAATATTAAGTAAGTACGTTACATAATACAAGTAAATTTTATTTGCACGAAGCAGATACAATTTTCGTTTCTTTTTTTTCCTTTATAAAATCTTATTTTCTATTTTTTTACAGTGATGAGAGAAAAAAAGATTTACGCATAAAAAACAAAATATAAGTCATGTTTAGCATTTTTTAAAATCGGAGTCAAGATAAATCCTACAAATCACAACTTTATATCATGATCCCAAAGTAAATTATTACTGACGAAACTCATCTCTTTTGGGACGCAACGGCAACACAGCTGAAAAATCTAGTAAAGAGAAATTTAAACAATTATTAAATCGAGACAAACGTAAGAGCGGCAACTTCGCGCGTTGCGCGTCTTAGCCGCATGGAATGGCAACGTCGCGATTTTTGTATACGTACACGACATTTGTCACATACACAGTCGTAATTTTTGCAATAATTTAGTGTTCATTTATAGGTGATTTCTGAATGAAACAATGTTAGTTTATTAATTAAGCGCAAATGAATACCCGAGAATAAATAGTTGCACATATATTTAAGTATTAATTCTGTTAATCTACCAAGATTATCTCGACTGTTTTTTGTATGAAAATCGTTCCACCTTAATGAAAATTGTCATTGCGTTGCCTACGGAACTAATATCTATAGAAAAAATAGGTGATTCGATTTTTTACACAAACTGTTAAATTGATGTCATTATTTTTTATTATTTATAATATCTTTTTAATTAACCGTCATAGTAGGCACAGTGGGTGTATAAAGTAGAGTATGCTCCTCGGGGATAAAAGTGTCTTAGCCTTGGGCAGACTTGAATCCTTCGTTTCATTCAGGATTCTTAGCATAATTCCCTCACTTCGTTCGGGAGTTAACATTTTAATTTCCTTACTGCGTTCGGGAATTAACTACAGAATCCTTCATTTCGCTCAGGATTCAATATGCTGCCCATGACATAAGACACTGCTTTATCCCCTTAGTGCATAATCAACTATAATATAACGCTACGATTAATATGAGCAGAGCATTAAATTTAATTTTAATGAATATGTTAGGAAATATCACAGTTTTAAAATAACTCTGCAATAAAATAATTCGCGACATAATTCATTCGCCAGGTAGGCTCGCTTACTTTATACTGATATATTCCGGAAGTTTAAGCTAGAACGCTACACGAACAAATGCCTACCGAAGATATTGAATATTTAGCGTAAGGAAAAACTTTGTGGGTGAGTGTTGAATAGAAGTTTGGTTATAGAATAACAAAAACAAATTAAACTAAATTAACTTATTTAACTTTAACACTGCCTAATTGGCCCTGCTCGAGCCACACACAGCAACGTCCACTTCACATACGAGCACCTTTGTTGAATGAATTTATTTTCTAAGCGAAAGAAACAGGATCGATTGGCATCAAAACATATTTTTGAAATCCGATTTTTTTTCTGCTGACTTTAATTTTTTTTTAACATCTGTGGATGCAGTACACAATTTCAAAATTTTTAGTTTTGACACGAGTCAAACCAATCAACAGAACTTGTGTACACATGGTGGTGGCGCCATTAGGTTTGTTTGAGTGATACTTCCCTTTGAATTAAATTAAGATCAGGGGGTAGATTCTTGATGCATTCGCTTTTAGCGTTTTACAAGTTTTTGTAGTTTCTATTGGTGTTTTTAGCGTAAGAAATGTTACTATGAGAATAATTTACTAAAATATTAAGACTATTTTCTTACGGTATCCTTTGTTTCTTTTATTCTTTCTCTTTGACAATGGGAAGTATGGCTACACGCGATGGGAGTGCATTAGTTTCCTATGAACTCGATAACGTCTAGTACCTACAACGGACGTAAGTTTTTCAGGAAATTGAAATAGGTTAATTTTTTTAGGCATTTTTTCGCGGGTTCTATAGAAGCTAAGAATCGAAATCTGTAGCAATTTTACAAAGGACATGTCCCAATATGGGCCACGTCTATGTACCCCAAAGTATGTATCCCAAAAGATGGAGAAAAATTTACTGATTCTGAGAAAAATACAATTCATTTTATATAATGCACGGTTATGTGGTTATTTATAAGAACATATCAATATTATAACTTTTTAATTTTGCATTTACAATGCTATTTTTATGTGATAAATATTAAACAAGAAAATATACTAGAACAGAGACCTATGAGGACACGTCATGTAGCATAATTGGTTAGTGCATTGGGCCGGACTCCCAAGGATGCGGGTTCGAATACCGTCAGGGCGACATGAGACTAGTTGCTTTTTTCTAGTATATTTTCTTGTTTAATAATTATCACAAATCAATATTTTTACACAAAATATGGCGTCAAATATTACAACTGTGTCACTGTCAGTTCTACTCTGTGTTCGACTTTGAAATTCTATTGACTGACAGTGACAGTGACAAAATGACATCTTCCGCCATGATGTATTTTTGAAGTGTGTATGATGTATTTATGATTTTGTAATTTTTGCATTTTTCAATGCTATTTTTATACTTATGGTAAATTTTAAATAGAAAAATATTGGAATAAATTAACTCGGCCATAAGTGAATTCAAAGATGGGAATCGAACCCGCGACCTTTGGAAATCCGGTCCAATGCTCTCGATTCCCGTCTGAGAATTCAATTGTGGCCGAGTTAATTTTTTCCAATATTTTTCTATTTAAAATTTACCATAGTGTATGATGTATTTTGTATTATATTTATTGTACCTTCCAGAAAACAAAGCTATTTTAAAGAAATTTATTAATGAGTAACTGTTTATCGTGTGTTTATCTATTTTTTGGTATACTGTACACAGACGTGGCCCAGACTTCATAAATTTTTGGACTTTTCCTTTTATTAAAAAAGAAATCCGTCGAATGAAGGGTGAGAACGCGCACTTTTATCAACAAAGTAATGAATACAATAAGTGGTTACTTTAGTTGCTTCCAAACTTTCACTTACCAGCCTGACCCTGGAGAACCTGTTTCCCTTGCGTGGTGAGCATATGCGGTGCCAATTGGTTCCCTTGGAACGGCTTGCCTGCCGCAATAACCTGCAAACAAATGTCACGTATTCATATAAAGGCAATTAAGTTTAATATTGTTGTTAACAAAATAATGTTATATTGTGTCAATGATCGTGATTGAAAAAGAGTGGAGACTTTAATGTTTAAATGAATTGTGGCAAATACTACATAATATTATAAATGCCAAAGTTTGTTAGGATGTACAGATGCAGGTTTGTTACTCTTTCACGCTGAAACTACTGAACGGATTTATATGAAAATATAAAGTAATATACATTATACATCAGAATAACAGAATAATAATACTACAATTTATCGCGATATTCCCACGGAAACGAGAACCACGCGGGTTGACACCGCGGGCAGCCGCTAGTTAAAAAGTAAAATTAAAATTTAAAGTAATTTGTTGGCCAGTGCGACCTCTGCATCGTTTGTTTATGCAGTGCAGCCACAATTTTCCTATCATACGTTGCAACATTTAGAGTAATCCACCTGTTTCTCCTGTGAGTAGATGATACCCTTCCTGATGAAGGGCAATTTTAACCGCCTCTGTGTTCTAGTGGTAATAACCACCGGTACCAGACCCAATGGTCCCGGGTTCGATTCCCAGCGGGGGTATATTTTGTTTTCGGTTTGGTTAGACATAGGACTTTTGTGTGTCCGCCTGTCTAGCCACCACCATCTTATCCAAGTCTGACACCATAACAACAATGTTTTCAGCATTGTTGTGTTCCGGCAGTTAGAGATAAGATAGCCAGTTCCTCAGTGATTTAGGATTACGGGAGAGGCTCGCTTCCATCTTCAGCCTTATCAATACTTAACAATAGGTATGATGAAGGCTGAGTCTCCCCGTTCTATAGCTGTTGCACCAGAGCAGTAACTCTTTATCAACACACGGCTCACTTATGCTACATTATTAAAGTCCACGGACCTGTATCTGCTGATAGTTGATACCGGAATGCAGCACAATATTTCCAGGCGTCAGTAGAGGACCCTGGGCGTTGTATATAGCTGCTGCAGCTAAAAGCTATTCTGCATCAACTGCTGCGAGTTGATGCAGGGATGCAGCGCAGTACTGTCAAGTATCAGAAATGGTCCTGGGCGTTGTATAGCTGCTTTAGCGAAGAGCTAACTGTCGAATCATTGGGCCTTATCTTACGCTACAATATTAAAGTTCACGAACCTGTATTTGCTGCGAGTTGATGCCGGGATGCAGCGCAATGTTGCTAGGCATCAGTAGTGGACCCTGGGCGTTGTATAGCTGCTGCAGATACGTGCTGTTCTGCAGCGGCTGCTGAATGACTTGCACTCGACTGTGGCCCCATTCCGCGCTACAATGTACGAGAAACAACATTAGAAGTATGTAAAATAACTCACGGTAATTAAGTTCTATAAGAATTAATCTTTCGGAATTATAAATTTTAAGTTTCTAATAGTATTAACAAATTTCTTTTTCTTTAGCAATTCCAGTACAATTTTTTCTAAAAGTTTTTTTTAATATTGTAATCATACTATGTATAGTCCGAATTTTATTTCTGTAGCAGAGAAATTGGACTGGAGCCCATGTCGTTTTTGGTTATTATTGTATAAAATTTGGAAGTAAGTAGTTAAAAACCCGCATAGCTAAAACAAAATAATTCACAAAATGAATGAAATACACAGTCGAAATGTTGAACATTCAGCTTTCGAAGGATACTAAATTGAAAAAAAATCTATTAAGAAATATTTTGTATGAAAATCATTAAGACAAATGATCACAAACTTTTTTTGATGTGTGTATGTTTGTTTTCGTTCCCCAGTCCAGTATGGGGGGTTTTTTATGGTCTGTATAACATATTTTACCTAATTTGCTGCGGATGCTGGGTATTCGGCGGTAGACTCTGCAAGGGGGGCATCGTGCTGATGCCTCCTCCAGATTGCTGCTGGATCCCGGCCGCGGTGGGCTGCTGCTGTTGCACCTAAAATTTAATATAATTTATTCAGACTAGGCTGTTAAAAAATATCAGTCTTTTATAAGCACTTGTAAATGTCAAAGAAGCTCTGGCATAGGTTCACAAACCCTACGGCGGGACTTTGTAACGAGAAGAACAGGCAAGAAACTTAACAAGGGCTGTTTTTTCTCCCATTGTTATTTCGTGCAGTGAATTGAAAAATGACTTTAAGGTAGTATAATAGAGTTCGAGCACTAAATCAACGTCGTTCGCTATTAGTAAAGAGCAAACAAAATATTGCCTGGTTACGCAATCAAGCTGACACGACCATACAACTATAAACATTTTGTTGGTGGCGCGACCGTGGCAGCGCAACGGTGCTGTGAACCCTTCGTAGCGGCTCTTGACAGACTGATCGTATTCGATGACGTTTGTTAAGCAACGCTCGGTCCGGCCAGGTGTCGGATGGGTGACCATTAGTGACCATTACAACTGAGCGCTTTTGTGCTTCGTAGGGCACGTTAAACCGTCAGTCCTGGTTGTTATCATCCAACAACAGTGGTTTTAAGCCAAATCTGAGGCCTTATAGGCGGCTTGGTAAAATCTGACACCAGAGGTGGCCACTAATCCGCATACGATAAGAGAGAAGATAGCTCAACTATGGTCTCCTAATGAAATAGGGCCTTAAGCCCTACGTACACAAGAATACTTAAGTCTTCAATACCCGGCGGTTTCGGTATCCAAGCAACTACCGCAATACAAATCCATAGATTTACACAGATACGCGTGTTTGATACTGAAATCGTCGGGTATCGGAGACTTGAGTATCCTTGTGTACGAAGGGGCTAACCGCAGGCCTCCGTCTCTCGCCTATACCTACCGCGATAAGCACATACAATTTGAACATACAACAGCGCGCGACAATTTGAAGTTGTAAATCAGTCAGTGCCGCCCCGCGCTTTTGAGTACACGCGTGCCGTTCGAAACATGAATTTTACAAAACATGAATACTTACTTACGAAATATTACGAAACATTAATTTTAAGCATAATAAGTACTTTAGAAATGGTAAGAAATACATACCACATTAAAATAAATTGTAAATACAAAAAATGCTTCATAAAATTATGTTGTTATTTATGTTACTTCGCTTGTACAACCCTGACGCTTGAGCTGTGGTGTAGGTAAATTCTGAACACAAAGAAATTGTGCTCTTGTGAGCGTAGTAGTAAGGTGCAATTTCGAATGCACCAGATGGGTTAGAAATTTTGTAGGCTATTAAAATGGCGGCTTTCTACTAGATCAAAGGAGTGCCACTTTTGTTACTATTATATATTCTGTGCTAACCGGTCGACCGGGAAGTTCTTCGATTATACACATTTCCCACCTGGTGAGCTGCCATGGAGCTGGGCATGGAAGACACCACGGTGACAGTCTGGTGGTGCTGCTGCGAAGGTTCGTGGGCCATGCTCATCTGTTGCTGCACTACTTGATTTTGACCGTCTACTATCTGGCGACAACAGACAAACGCAAATTAGTTACCTTATAGAATTAGCAACTTGGACCAAATAAAATGTATACTATTGAAGTTTTCACATTTTGACACACTTCACACTTTGGAGGCGATGGTAGAGCGAATAGTAATAATATTAAAAAATAAAGATTTGTATTTTTGTACTTTTATATGTTTCTAAACGAAAACATGTTGTGTAAACGTATAATGCGGCCAGGGAGAGAATCCATTATTTGACGAGCTGTCAATTAATGGATTAGGAGTCATTAGGCTATTAGCCAATAGTCATCCTCTCAGCGGCCGCTTTATATTTTACATGTTTTCTTGTAAATGTTTTGCCAGTGGAAACGGGAGGTAATGAATAATCTCAAAAAGTACTGACCGGTTTTGGATGAATTTGGCACACCAATAGTAGATAGCCTGCATTGAAACATGTATTTATTTTATCTTGATATTCCCACGTGAACGGGAACCACGCGGGTGAAACCGCGAGCGGCCGCTAGTAACTAATCACAGACCTATATCTATGTAGACGAAAAGAGCGCTTCTATCTGCTATCTAGTTAGACGAAAAGAGCGCTTTAAACTGTATGAAAACCTAGCGTGTCGAATTTTACCTACCTACGATGACATCGCGAGCAAGATTTATTTATGTGTATATGTTATTGAAGATTTATTCAAAGAAAGCACTGCACAATTAACCATTTTCGTTTCTGACTGACGCGTTTTTTTATGGCAATGGTCTCAAGCGGATTGACTTAGGTCGTAAAACTTTGACCGTGGATCAAACTTTTGGCACGCACAGTAGGTACACTTTTACCGTCTATCTCAATATAGGTCTGTGTAACTAATAAAGCTATATTTTTTTGCCGATCCGCGTTCGGTAAATTCCTTGGGAACAGGACCGGGATAAAAGGAATCATATGTTTTAATCCAGGCCATAAACTATCCACGTGCCATATTTCATCAAAAACCGTTCAGCCGTGTTTGTGTTTGAACACTTTTATTATTAAGTAGTAGTACTTAAGAATAAAATGGTAGGATTATTATTCAGTCTAAAAACGACCTACACTGTAGGGTTCACAAACCTTACGAGTAAGAATCATTAAATAAAAAATTATTAAGTTTATGTGGGTTATTGAATATAAAAGCAATATTAAAGTAAGTGTCACTCAATCACTCAAGACTAAGTAAAATATTGGCAATAATGAATATAATGATACATAAAATAAAATTAGAAATTAAATTAAATGAAATGACGGTACTTACTTGTTGTGGTTTGATCTCACCACTCATGCCTGTCTTCTGGTTCTTATCGAAAAGTAGGTTCACGTTGTTTTGTGGAGTCGCCAAGAAACTAAGGTTAATCTCTCCAATTCCCGGTACGTTAAACTGCTGTGTATGTACGGGCTGGCTGTTGACAACCTGTGGGGTAAATAACTGACTGACTCAAAGAAAGAATGAAGTTATCAAATCTCAATCTGCTCTTAAGTCAATACAAGATTAAGGTGCAACTGTAAAGAGGAAATTTAAATCAATCTTGGGTGCAATTGCGTAAGGTAATCGTATTCATTTGACAGTTTATATCGTATTCAATTGGCTGCAATTTGTATGGAATGACATATGTTATGATACAATATGAACTCTCAAAGGAATACGATCACTTTTACGCAATCGCCTAGCTTGTCATTACATTACGATTACGACCAGTGTGAGTACTTAGTACATATTATTTAAAGTACACAAAACTCTATACCTGCAAAAACTTTTGCTGTTGAAGGTCTGATTGTTGCTGGAGCTCAGATTTTGGTTGTTGTTGTTGCTGCTGTTGTTGTTGTTGCTGCTGTTGCTGTTGCTGTTGTTGTTGTTGTTGTTGCTGCTGCTGCTGTTGCTGCTGCTGCTGCTGTTGCTGCTGCTGCTGCTGTTGCTGCTGCTGTTGCTGCTGTTGGTGTTGTTGTTGCTGCTGCTGCTGCTGCTGCTGATGATGATGTTGATGTTGCTGCTGGAACTGTTTCTGCAACTTAACAAAAATAATAATTTATTTTTGATTATATCCTATAGATTACATAAACAACAAAATAAATAATGGCAGTCTTACAAGCTCTTGCTGATCTTGTTGATTTTTAATGTGTTGTTGTATAGCCTGCTGATGCTGTCTCTGCAATGCTTGCTGCTGTAGTTGCTGCAACTGTTGTTGCTGTAGCTGTTGCAACTGCTGTTGTTGTAGCTGCTGCAACTGCTGTTGTTGCTGGTGCTGTATTATCTGCTGTTGAATCTGTTAAAAATATTGGACAGTGAATAAAATTATATGATCACATGATTATAAAAAACATTATTTCAATTACCTGAAGTTTATCATCCTCTTCTTTATGATTTCTGTACCTATATTCGTCCCCAGGATTTGGGCTTTCCAACTCAGTTTTGGGCTGTTTGAGCTCTGGCCTTCTGAATGTACTGTTTTGTTTATCCAAAGCTAGTAAAGTGTTTGCAGCTTCGTATTTATCCTCAAATGTGATGCCTGCTTTTTCAGCAAGAGTTTCCAAACACTGCAGTGGACGCTTCACAGGTTTCAATGGAACCTTAGGTTTATCAGACTGACCTACAGGCAGCGGTTTGGTAACAGTCCTAGTTATAGTGATACTATTTTTATTGCAATCATCCTTCTTGTCAGTTTTTGGCTCAAGGGTGAAGTAATTTTTAGGATAATTACCGTCTTTATCCTTTTCACTGTTAAGATTACCGTTTTCTATTAATGTGATAGTTGTAGAATTAGCTACTTTTATTGTCTTGTCTTTAGAATCATCTTTCCCTTGCACAGGTGATCCTTGGGGATGTGTGGGAGATAAGAGTTGCTGGCCGACCACATGCTGTGTCACTGAACTACCAACATTTTGCTCCTGGCTAGGTATAGATTTGTCTGTAGGCTTAGACAACTGTTGTTGATAGCCTGGACTTTGTGGATCCTTGTCCTGTTCTTTCTTTTTTTGAATATTATCTAGGATTTCAGACCTGAAACAAAAGGATTTTCTTTTTAATTAATATAATTAATATAGACCTTTTTAACGCTAAAAGATGTTACAAACAAATAAAAAACATATTTTGGCAATTACAATAAATAAAAACAAAATTATGTAAAAGTGTATGTCAAATGTGAGAAATAGTGAGTGCAATGAATATAGGTGTATTATAACTTTAACCTTCATGTTATTTTACCCTTCTATGATGCTGATGTTAATATAATCAAATAAAAAAGCATATTAGTAGGTAGTGTAGGTACTATACTAATTTTATACCTTATATGGTGGTATTCCACTTATCCAATATCTCGGTTCAATGTGCATTTGATCAAAGAAATTGGAAGACTTGATCCAATTTGCTAGCAACACTGATATTTGATCAGAGTTTATTTGACCAAGATATTGTATAAGTGGAATACCCACCACTCTAGCATGTTCTTTTAACTATATTCTGCAAAGGTATATATAAATAAATGTTAACATGCAATTAATTACTGTAACACCAGAGGCACCACTTATGCCCAAAATTAATAACCTATCTATACAGATAGATAGATAGATATGGATTAGGCTATCTGAGAGACCAAAATAACGACGGTTGCTAGGCAACGAAGCCACTATCCTAGGCAACGAAGCCACTATCCTAGGCAATAATTTTATTTTATTTTATTTTTATTTTTACAATTTTGGAAAACTAACAGCTATGTATGTAATACATTTTTATATATAATATGTACTGATGGCTAATTACAAGTTTTCACAGGTATAATCTCAGATATACCAATCCATATCCAGATAGGCTATTAATTTCGGCCATTAGTCTTAAACATTTTGGTAGGTAAGCAAAACACAGCACATTTCTTTTATTGGGTAACTTTGGTTTAACAACTCAATCCAAACTACTATAAATGCTATAAAACTACAAGTGCCTATAATAATATAATTGCTCAACCAAATTATTTGCTAAAATTTAGTATATAGTCCCATGATTTAGATGTTGGTGTTAGTGTGGTAGTTTTATTTTGATTTGAATATTTGTATTGTGAATTATAAGTACATTATACTAAAATGAATTCTGTCCTTATCTATGACATTATTGGAAGGTTATACTTGTAGTGATTCAAGCATTGATTTGAAATATAGGAAAAGATTTGAGCAAAATTTTCTGCCGTTTTGCTGGTGAGATTGGTTGAAATGATGTATGGTGCAATATTTTCTTTTGGAGGAGCCCTGCAACTATATTCAAATGAATATACCTGGAATAATAACCTGCCATTGGGTTGCAGAGAGTTAATGATAGTATAAAGATAAATATTTACACCAAAATTCGTAAATATTCAATCAATTACTAAAACACTTCGAAGACCAAAATCAAGTTCAACAGGTTTCTAAAACACTATATAGGTACACATCCAGGTTTCTAAAACACTATACAGGTACACATAATACTACGAAGTAACTAGAGCCAAAACGAAAAACAAGTCGACTAAGATCCGTCCAAAATAAATTAAATAATAGATTTTCTAACTTATGAAATAGAACCAGGCAATCAATTGCGAAAATGGAATTATGTAGCTGTTTTTTAAACTATTTATTTTAGCAGCGTCGAGTCGAGTCGGTAATCAATAACTGTCACTGTCAAATGACTGTCACAAGTGTCACATCAGCTGTCTACTTTTTCATCATCAAGAAAGCAAAGGGAGTTATGTCTATACAGCCTATATAGTCTTTAATTTTAAGAATGAAGGAGTCCTTTATCAGACAAGGAGCAAGGAACAAGGAGTCCTTATCGAGAGGTAGCAAGAAATCCTAGAAATACCACCAATCACAATCACCACTCACTCATGTATAACCTATACATGAGGATCCCGAACTTAACTCAAGATTTGAGTTTGTTTGCCATTGTACCGTAGGGTGTTGGCAACCTCCAAAAATATTCGACAGCTGACAGTTTAGGGTTAGTAAAAATGGCTTGGCTTTCATAATATGACGGTGCCACATGCCATACAGCCAATGAAATAATTCAAGTACCAATTGAGACATACTCTTGTCGCGTATTGTCTCGTGGCCCTCTAGTTCGTTTTATTTACCACGAAGATATTTTTTTACGGGGTTATTCGAAGTCGAAGGTCTATATAAACAAGCCCACAACACGGATATGAAATAATTTAATATCTGGATGAGACATTTTCAGGTCCAATCATGGAAACGAAAGAGTACTCGTTTTCTCGTTCGCATAATTCGAATTGGCGCTCTCGATCGTGTTAATTAACACTATGACCATTATTGTTATGGGGTAATTCGAAGTCTAAGGTATATAATTCTAAATCGACAAACCCACAAGGTGAAAAAAGAGGTAATTCAACGCTACGTCAACGAAATTCAGCCACTGTTATGCATAGTGGTCATGAAAGCCGTGGAGACCATTTGCCCTATGTGTTATTCCATAAATAAACCAATCCTATGTACTTCATGATTCAATAAAAAACAATCAAAGGAATAAAAACTAAGTTTTCTTTCAAATTCAAATGCTGCGTTAATTTTAGGACAGCCTATATAAATTGTACAGCAACTATATTCAAATGAATATACCTGGAATAATAACCTGCCATTGGGTTGCAGAGAGTTAATGATAGTATAAAGATAAATATTTACACCAAAATTCGTAAATATTCCATCAATTACTAAAACACTTCGAAGACCAAAATCAAGTTCAACAGGTTTCTAAAACACTATATAGGTACACATCCAGGTTTCTAAAACACTATACAGGTACACATAATACTACGAAGTAACTAGAGCCAAAACGAAAAACAAGTCGACTAAGATCCGTCCAAAATAAATTAAATAATAGATTTTCTAACTTATGAAATAGAACCAGGCAATCAATTGCGAAAATGGAATTATGTAGCTGTTTTTTAAACTATTTATTTTAGCAGCGTCGAGTCGAGTCGGTAATCAATAACTGTCACTGTCAAATGACTGTCACAAGTGTCACATCAGCTGTCTACTTTTTCATCATCAAGAAAGCAAAGGGAGTTATGTCTATACAGCCTATACAGTCTTTAATTTTAAGAATGAAGGAGTCCTTTATCAGACAAGGAGCAAGGAACAAGGAGTCCTTATCGAGAGGTAGCAAGAAATCCTAGAAATACCACCAATCACAATCACCACTCACTCATGTATAACCTATACATGAGGATCCCGAACTTAACTCAAGATTTGAGTTTGTTTGCCATTGTACCGTAGGGTGTTGGCAACCTCCAAAAATATTCGACAGCTGACAGTTTAGGGTTAGTAAAAATGGCTTGGCTTTCATAATATGACGGTGCCACATGCCATACAGCCAATGAAATAATTCAAGTACCAATTGAGACATACTCTTGTCGCGTATTGTCTCGTGGCCCTCTAGTTCGTTTTATTTACCACGAAGATATTTTTTTACGGGGTTATTCGAAGTCGAAGGTCTATATAAACAAGCCCACAACACGGATATGAAATAATTTAATATCTGGATGAGACATTTTCAGGTCCAATCATGGAAACGAAAGAGTACTCGTTTTCTCGTTCGCATAATTCGAATTGGCGCTCTCGATCGTGTTAATTAACACTATGACCATTATTGTTATGGGGTAATTCGAAGTCTAAGGTATATAATTCTAAATCGACAAACCCACAAGGTGAAAAAAGAGGTAATTCAACGCTACGTCAACGAAATTCAGCCACTGTTATGCATAGTGGTCATGAAAGCCGTGGAGACCATTTGCCCTATGTGTTATTCCATAAATAAACCAATCCTATGTACTTCATGATTCAATAAAAAACAATCAAAGGAATAAAAACTAAGTTTTCTTTCAAATTCAAATGCTGCGTTAATTTTAGGACAGCCTATATAAATTGTACAGCACATTGTACTAAGCCCATTGAATAAATGTTTATTATTTTCTTGTGTGATATACAAGATGGAAAAATAACGGTCGTTGGAAGGTACCGTAAATATTGATGTGAGCAAATTTTAGTCAAAGGAAACATTCCTTCATATTCAAAAATAAATTAAACTGCATTCAAAGATTTTTGAAAAACCATTTAACTGCACTGGATCGAACCGGCGCGGAATGAGAATGATAACATCGTATTCTTCTATGGTACAATCAGGGAACTTCCCGGTAGACCATGTGTTTTTTTGGGAAACGTTTTTTCGGAAAGGAATAGGGTTAAATAAATAATTTATTATTCAAGTGAAATACCTGTTAATGTTCTATTATTTGTGGTATAAACGTTTTCTATATATTATAATATATTACTTTTTTAAATAAAGCTCCTTAAAAAACTCTACTGGTCAACCGGGAAGTTCCTCGACTGTACCAATCGATAGTGTTAATAATAAATATCAATTTATTGTGAGTAGAATAGTATATAAATTAAATCAACTCTTGAAAAACCTATTATGTTCATATATCGAGCTACTAAGTAAGATATAGTGAACTTCATTTTTATTTTAGTTAGTGTGAGTGAGATATATGTAGGTAGACAAACGAATTGAACTATGTAATATTTTATCTTTCCTGGCTTTGTCTTAATATAAACTTAAGACATTAAGTTACTAAAGCTAAATTAATCTTTAAACATAACACTATCGAATAGTACCATAAAAGAAAGAAAGAAAGAAAAAACTAAGTAGGTACACAATGTTTTTTTTATCAAACAAGCCGGTTCGATTCCCTGTGCAAGTATATGTTTTTTCTAGAATCTTCAAATGCAGTTTAAATTATTTTTGAAAATGAAGGAATGTTCCTTTAGGTAAAATTTGCTTACATAAATATTTAGGGTAGGTACATTCCCGGGCGGGACACATAGCGAGAAGAACCGATGGCCGTTGGGGCGGAAAGGTTCTGGAATGGCGACCGCGCACAGGACGACGCTCCGTGGGTAGGCCCCCGACAAGGTGGACCGACGATCTGGTGAAGGTCGCGGGAAGCCGCTGGACGCTGCGCAGGACCGATCTTTGTGGAGATCCTTGGGGGAAGCCTATACCCAGCAGTGGGTGTCATGTGGCTGAGACGACGACGACGACGATATATATATATATTTTATAGATAGCTGACCAAGCGGCCTTTAGGAACCGCAAATCACCCGATTTTTTTTGAAAAAAAATAAACATCAATAAGTAATAATAATCCATGTGGAATAATCTTGGACGAATTAACCACTGGACGCGTAACGAGGACCGCGTTCGCCTTTACCCCTCTGTCACTTACCCTGCCTTTTAGACACAGTAAGCAATATGGCGTTGTCAGTATGACGCGAGATCTCGAAGTGGAACATTATCTCAAAAATGGGTAAAATACGCTGAGTTAATTTGTAAAAAACATACCGGACAATCAAAACATTTTTCTTTTCACGCGTAAGTAAGTAAGTAATTCGTCCAAGGGAATAATCCATGTCCTACTCCAAAAGTCAAATTTCGCATTGCATTAAGTAATGTATTTTCATTTTTCTTGCCTTGGCTGGCAGTTGGCACCGACTCGGTTTTCTTTTTACTTTTTGAAGTCGATTTTTTTTAATGAAAAGTTTTTAGTTATAGTCGGATTTTCAATTCAGTAGAGTAGGTATTTTATTATTATATATTTTATCATAATTTTTACAAAATGACATTGATACCTTGTCAAATTATTCTACTGAATTTAAAATCCGATTAGAGTACAAGTCCCCTACTTGCATACACTAATCATTGTAAGTAGTAATTATGTCATTTAGATAACAACCGACAAGTTACGAAAACGACAGATTTTTTAAGATTTCCTGAAAACTACGAAACCGATCTAAAAATGGGACCCTATTTGGGAACAAACCATGTAATAACGTTTGAATCGTTAGAATCGCATGGCATCTTCGAGTAATCGGCGGACATACATAAAAAATATACGCAACGAATTAATTACAAACTTCTTTTTTGAAGTCGGTTAATTAATTACGTCAGCGCACTTCATTTAAATTATAGTAGAGTCTGTCTTATGAAAGCTGGCACTGAGTATATTTTTGAACTTTCAGTAAGTATGTTTTCATTCATATTAAAATCAATGACACGTCTCATAGTGACAGTGTCTTTTTTTACTTGAATTTTTATTGCTATATTCAGTTTTTTAGGGTTTCATAGCTTAAAGGCAAAAAACGAAACCCTTATAGATTCGGCCAAACAAATGTATGTCACACCCTTTTTATTACAAAACTATGAGGATTACACAGTTGAAACTTGGTAGGTATATGTATTCTGTAAACCGCTTTACGGTTTTTACAAAAAAAATAAAAAATATATGAATTAAGGGGGGCTCCCCATACATGAAACTGACACTGAAAATTTTTTTTTCATCAAACCTATACGTGTGGGCTATCTATAGATAGGTCTTTAAAAATTGCATCGAGGTTTCTAAAACGATTTTTTCTCAAAGTCAACTGTTTGAAAGATGTTCAAAAGTGGTAAAATGTGTGTGTCCCCCCCCCCCCCCCTCTAACTTTTGAAATACGAGAGTGAAAAATTAAAAAAATATATATGCTGTAGATCTTAATAAAAACTTTGAATGAAAATTGGTTTGAACGAAATATGGTTGTCAGTTTTAGAAACAGCATTTTTCCCGAAAGGGATTTGAATTTATTTTTTTTATTTTCGTCAAACCTATACTTGAAGCGTATCTATAGATAGGTCTTTAAAAATTACATTAAAGTTCCTATTACAGTTTTTTCTCAAAATCAACCGTTTGAAAGATCACTTCCAAAGTGGTAAGATGTCACAGCCACTTTATTCCAAAACTATAAGGAGCACACAGTTGAAACTTGGTCGGTAGATGTATTTTGTAAACCGCTTTACGGTTTTGGAAAAATGTGTTTCCCCCCCCCCCCCCCCCCCCCTCTAACTTTAAAAATAAGAAAGTGAAAAAAAAATATATGATGTAGATCTTTATAAAAACTTTTAACGAAATTTGGTTTGAACGAAATTTATTTAGTAGTTTTAGCACATTTTCACAAATATAACTTTGTCGAATGACAAAGTTATAGTTTTTAACACAAAAAAAACAAACTTATTTTTGCAGACGAAAAATTATAATGGCATTTTGGCAATAATAATAATAGAAACTTTATTGCACACGATACAAAAACAAAAACAACAGAGAAAATGTCAAAAAGAGGAACATACAATAGACGGCCTTATAGCTACGTAGCAGTCTCTTCCAGGCAACCTTGGGTGTGAGGCGAAACCCTTCATGTGCGAGTTCGACTCGCACTTGGCCGATTTTTTTAAATTTCACTCCTTTTTTCAGTGCCGGCTTTCATTAGATTTTTATGCTTCTTAAACGAATCTTACGATATAGGTATTGCTTGCGGTCAAAGGCGTCAATGATTATTCGACGACGATGTAATGTATTGTAAAAAGAATGAGTTGTGGCGCTGTGGTCTTGTGGTGCTGGTGGTGAGGTGAGAGAGAAACAAACAGACTGATAGTGTAAGGGTAGTTTCCAATCCACTGATCCAATTTCTTGGTAAAATATTATAAATTACAGATACACAATAGAATCCCATTTCATACATTTGATAAAGTCATCCAATTTCTTTGAATAAATGTACATTGGACCAAGACATTGGATATGTGGTAAACTATCTTAAATTACGGGCCACAAAATAATAATAGTGATGTTCTATTATTTATTAAGTACAGTTTTATCGATATCCGGTTTGTAACAGAATGAAAGAAGGAATTTATTCTGAAGCGGAAGATTACATTGTAATATATTACAGCGGCGAAAGCACAGTAATGTAAAAAATTAAATAATTTGTTAATACTTAAACAAATGTTTCTTTCTTTCTAATGCATTTATTTTAATTTTAGGTATTACATTATCAACATTACACTCGTATTAGATTGTAGACCAAAGGAGTTATTTCTACTCCTTAAAAGTACCTTACTCTATTTAGATATTCTGACTAAACCTAAGTAGATAAATGTAAGTTCGTGATGATGTCATATTGCTACGATAAAGCTATAGAAAGTAGGTTTTGGTTAAAATTGTGGGAAACAATCACACAGTAGCCATGATACAACAGGGAACCTACTTCATTATAATTTTATGGAATGATGTTACTTTACGATTAAAAACTATTCAAATCAAACCTTTAAATTCTTCAAAACCGAACCGGACACCGGTGTCCAGAGAACAATGGAATATATGTTGTGTCTCATAATCCGGGGCCTGAGAGGATGAGTAAACCGTTAAGGCAAAAACTCACGGAAGGTGTCATACCTAGAGCCAGTAGTAAAGGAAATAATTTTGGAGACAGTCTTGTAATGAAATATGTGCGACGGGAAGTTAACAGAGTGCGAAGTTATAGAATATAGAGAACAATGGTAAAATGGCAATTAATACATGGCATAATAATATGAATTACTACATAAGCCGTCGTCGCCATATAAAATAATGGATAGGTCAGTTAGGTTTATGCTTGCTTGTAGCTTGCCATTTAATATGCTTTGCCATAACATGAACGGTTAAATAGTTAAGTTAATAAAAAAGTTGTATCTTTGATAAACAAGACTAGTATTTAAAACATCTCACGACTTTTTCTTCTCTCAGGTGGAGGCAATAAAATAAGTTAATTTTGTTTGAACCATCGAATAAATATGATAAAATCTTGTAATTCATTGTGTAAAATTGAATATCGAAATACTCATTGCTGATAGATATGAATTGAAAAGAAACTTTTAAAAGGCAATTCTGTTCTATTACGTGAAAATTGTGCTCAATGAGCCAAGACTAAGCTAAGACTAACAACATTTGATCTTAATTCAGATAAGAATAAATATGATATAATTAAGTAATTTTAAAATACTCACGAACATCATAAATATTAAAGAAAGGAGATAGTCCAAAATGTGTGGACCTAAAACCCAGATGTGTGGATGTGTGAACCTAAAATAAACCAACTGGTATCCATTTGATTGGGAATTGGGATAAATCAAATGGATAGCAGTTGGTTTATTTTACCACAATTCACCTCACCGGAATCGGAAGGGCAAAGCCGAAATCAATGGGGTCTATGGGTTACGGGTATAGGCCGCCATAGTTGACATGAATATCAGTGATTCTACTAGTTTTACGTTAGTCATAATTTACTTATGATAGTAATTAAAGGATTACTATAACTCGCTTATTCTCTGATTAGGCATTACTCCGAATACCCCAAAAAAAGAGTCCAAAAGGATTACTAACAAAAGGACCAATCCTTTTGTAAGTTCAGGTAATATTAGTGAAAGGTTGAAACAAGTCTGAGTAATAATAATTTAATTTCCCGAAGTCATGAACAAAGTTTGAAGAATATATTCAACATTGGTATAAACTCAAACAGCTGATCAATTACGTCACATAGCATTCATGTCATAACAATCCGTTTCTAGCAATGACTTACTTACCGTTATAACGATTTATGTTATTCATCTACGTAGAGGTTTTACAGGACCAATATGTAGGTACTTAAATAAAAACTGCTCGTCTGGCATTATTTCACAAGGGGAAGCAAAAAATAATGAAATTGTGCGAGAGAGAGGGCTGTATGCGGACGCGTGTGGCGTGAAAGAGAGCATTAAAACCCACAAGGGGAGTTGGAGCGCAAACCGGTTCTGCATGTGTGCAGACAGACGGCGGCGCCCTCCCCCCGCGGCTGTCGACCCTCGGTGCGAGGGCCCCCACATTGTCGGCTTTTCCCCGAAGCGTTGCAATAATAATACTAAAGAAAGCCCCTATTGTTAAATTAAAAGAAAAACTATGTACGACAATGGCGCAAAATATTAATGTATTCCAAAACTAATTAATATACGAAGGTGCGGTATTTATAGTGTGTTGTATTTTTTTTAATAAAACATTACATTTTGCACGCTCGCATGTCTGCCTTCTTAGGTCATTATAGTCTCAAGAAATGCACCACCAGGATCACAGTCAGACATTTTAGATTTATATAGAAATAATGACTAATGAGGGTACATAATACCTTAGCCCACCACCTAGCAACATGCCACACGCGATGCACTCACCCGTCAGATCGCAATCGTAAAGTAAAAAAATAACATAAAATACCTTTTAGTGTAAAAACCATAAGAACAACGTTCCATCGTTTCAAAATAAAGTGTTAACTGAAACGAAAGCGCCGTCCCATACGGCAATTATTAAAAGAAAAAACAAATAAAAAGGTAAGGATCGAGACATTCGCACGAGTGAAAGTAAACACAACACTTATTATCGACGAAAACGACATACAAACACACTTTATCGATAGTCCGGCGCACGTCTCATCGTTACAATTAGCCTTCTTTCCGAGTGGCGAAACACGACACGACTGTATTGCAGAGCGAGGCGACGCGTTCGCTGGCCCGCTCGCCGCACCCATGCCCCGCGCTGCCCTGCACCGCAACGCTCTCTATCAGCCGTCGCCAAAGATACGCCCGCCGCAAAGCTAGCACTCCCATTGGTCGGTTCACTTTACGATCGTTCCACATACAAAACCGGTTGCTAAGAACGGCGCGAAAGGGCGCGAGGGACAAAATCAGCGTTTGTGCGATTATTATTATTGCTTGCTTGTCTTACGTCTCTCTCACTCTCCGCGTTAAAAGTGAAATGGAACACCTAAAATATTAGCTTCTTCTCATCACGCCGTAAATTTATAACCACTTTTTGTCCATTTTAATGGTGGACAAAACCAAAGTTGTAAGGTGTTCGGAAAGAAATTTAAAAAATTTATTTAATTTTATATTTAAGCTTTGTAATTTGTATCACAGGGGTTATTATAGCTCCATTACCTACCTAGTCAGGCTTTTTCCCGCACTCGGCACTAGTAGAGCAAATAAATCGAAAGGAATAAATAATTAATTAGAGGTAAACTTCCTACTTGCAAACTATACTTAACTAATACACATGGTTTTAAAGTTGTTAAACTCGACCTTATGCTCAAAACGAGATAGTCATATACAATAGCGTATAACGCTATCTCGCTTTTAACGTTCATATGGTTTTATCTTGTTTTTGCATCGATCGCGTTAAACAGCTGCTGATTGAGTGGTAAAAAGCATGCGGTTTTTCGTGTGGCTTTTAAAAATAGGAAATTAGTTCCTTTGAAAAAAATTATCATTAACAATTTATAATAAAAGTAATAAAGTACTTAAGTACCTTTTTTATGTATGTACGCTTTTTGAGCTACCTACCCCATTTTAAGGTAGTTAATTGCTTACCCCTCAATAAAAGAAGTTAAGTTTTTTTTTCGATAGTTACCTATTTTCTACTATCAATGCACTTCCCTACGAGAGGGGCGGGTGCCAAATAAAGAATTTACGGGGGTTCGGCTACAACCCTAACGATTTCCGGGTTCGGGTCTCAACAATCCGCCGATATTGTTTACTGTAATGTTAGCACCACAGAAATTGTAATTACTTGATTTGGTTGGCACCACTGAATGGCGGCGCGCCATTCATTCATTTCGTATCTTATCAAACGAAAGTAGACTTTAATATTATAAAGTTGAGGTGCTATTCGTTTTAGCTAGATAGCTTCAAAATTAATTTTGAAAAGCAAGCGGCACCGCATAAAATTTTACGTCGTGCCCCATGCTTGTTGAGTAGGATTATAATATAGGTAGTAAAAGCCCCGGATGTGGCCAATTTGAACCTTAAAGGTGTGTAAATAAGGGTTAAATAAAAGCTGCCACAACCGGGCTTAGGGTTGAACCACATCTATGAGCACGCTATCAGCTTTATTCCGTCGCCCTATCCTTTTCTGTCGCATAGAACCGTCACTTGGCAGAGCGAGAAACAGTGAGGGACGGAATATTATTTCTCGCTCTGACAAGTGACGGTTCTGTGCTACAGAAAAGGATAGGGCGACGGAAAAATGCGATAGCGTGCTGACAGGTGTGGTCTAACCTTTAAAGTGGCCACAACAGGGTCTTCTATCTCTAATCGCGTACGGAACAAAAAGAGGAACTTTTGAGTTTTGACGGAATCCCGTTGTGCGACATTGACTTGTAATCTTGCTTATAATATACTTAAAAGTATACGAAATCATTGAGTTGTGCGATCGATACCGAATGAACGTCAAGATTTCTTGTTAAATGTACAAAATTCAACTATATTTATTATTATTTTGAATAAATCAAAACTTATTGTTCTTCTTTGTTTGGCGCAGGGGTTTGGCGACGACCTGTTTGGCGCAGGGGTACTAACCCCACCTTCTGCGCCAGAGGTCCCGGGTTCGATCCCCGGACAAGACAAATATTTGTGTGCATGAACATGTCTATTTGTCTTAGTCTGGGTGTTTAATATGTATATTATGTATGTATTTACAAAAAAAAAAGTATATAAGTATGTTTATCCGTTATCTAGTATCCATAACACAAGTTCTTCATGATACTTAACGTGGGCTAGATAATTGGTGTGATTGTATGGAAATATTTATTTTATTTATTTATTTATTCTCTCGTTTTAAATCAAAACCCACTCTTGTCTCGCTTACACACAACTTAAACTGTCATAGCCTTCCTTACGAATACGATCCTCTAACCACCATACATAATCCACTATACTAGCGGCCGCCCGCAGTTTTATCCGCGTGGTTCTGTTCCCTTGGGAATATCGGGATAAAAAGTAGCCGATGTATTAGTCCACTGCTTGAAGTCCCTACACATCAAATTTCACCCAAATCAGTTTAGAAGTTCTTACATGAAAGAGGAACAAACAAACTAGCATACTTTCACATTTATAATATTAGTAGGATTACAGAAGCCCAATTCTGCTAATACTTAGTCATAATCGTACTCCAGTGGTGTTTCAATTGTGATGCTCTTTTACACAGTTCTTGTTACAACAGTGTAAATAAACACTACTATTGAAACACCATTGAGAGACGATTATGACAAAAAAATAGCAGAATTGACCCCCTGTTTTGAAGTAGGTATAGATTTCATTGTTCTCTTGTCATTTTTAGGGTTCCGTAGCCTAATGGCAAATAACGGAACCCTTATAGATTCGTCATGTCCGATGTATGTCACAGCCACTTTATTCCAAAACTATGAGGATTACACAGTTGGAACTTGGTAGGTAGATGTATTTTGTAAACCGCTTTACGGTTTTTACACAAAAATAAAAAATATATATTAAGGAGGGGGGGGGGGGGGGCGGGGTCCCCATACATGGAACTGAAACTGATTTTTTTTTTCATCAATTTATACGTGTGGGGTATCAATAGATAGGTCTTAAAAATTACATAGAGGTTTCTAAAACGTTTTATTTTTCAAAGTCGACCGTTTGAAAGATGTAAACTTCCAAAGTGGCAAATAAGAGAGGGAAAATTAAAAAAAATATATATCCTGTAAGATCTTAACAAAAACTTTCAACGAAAATTGGTTTGAAGAAAATGTAGTTGGAAATATAGCACATTTCCCAAAGTGAAATGTTTTTTTTTTCATCTAACCTATCTGTGGGGTATCTATAGATAGGTCTTTGAAAAGTACATTGATTTCTTAAATTAGTTTTTCTCAAAGTCAACCGTTTGAAAGATATACACTTCCAAAGTGGTAAAATGTGTGTGTAGAGGGGGTGGCCCTCTAACTATTAAAATAAGAAAGTGAAAAATCTAAAAAAAAGTGCTGTAGATCTTTATAAAAACTTTCAACAAAAATTTGTTTGAACGAAATATATTTAGCAGTTTCAGAGCTATAGCATATTTTCCAAAACCGCAAATATAACTTTGTCATTTATACAGACACTATGAAAAACAAAGTTATTTTTGCAGACGAAAAATTATGGTGGCATTTTGGGTAGGTGTAGTTATTTAATATTATAATAATAGAAACTTTATTGCACACGATACAAAAACAAACACATACAGAGAAAAGGACAAAAAAGTGCAAGTCGAACTCGCACATGAAGGGTTTCGTCTCTTACCCAAGGTTGCCTGGAAGAGATTGCTATGTAGCAATAAGACCGCCTATTGTGTGTTTTCTCCGTATGTGTTTGTTTTTGTATCGTGTGCAATAAAGTTTCTATTATTATATTAAATACACCTATCTACCCAAAATGCCACAAATTTTTTTCTCGTTTTTGGCAAATGTGCTATAGATCTGAAAGTACATAATATATTTCGTTCAAACCAATTTTCGTTGAAAGTTTTTATAAAGGTCTACAGCATATTTTTTTTTTAGATTTTTACTTTCTTATTTTAAAAGTTAGAGGGGGGGACACACATTTTTTCACTTTGAAAGTGTATATCATTGAAACGGTTGGCTTTGAGAAAAAAAAAGTAACAGTTCCATGTATGGGGACTTCCCCCCCCCCCCCCTTTATTCATTTATTTTTTATTTTTGTGTAAATACCATAAAGCGGTTTACAGAATACATCTACCGACCAAATTTCAACTGTGTAATCCTCATAGTTTTGGAATAAAGTGGCTGTGACATTTACCACTTTGGAAGTGTATATCTTTCAAACGGTTAATTTTGAGAAAAAACTGTGATTGGAACTTCAATGTAATTTTTAAAGACCTATCTATAGATACGCCATAAGTATAGGTTTGATAAAAAAAAATGTTTCAAACGCGTGACGGGGGACACAAATTTTACCACTTTTGAAGTGTACATCTTTCAAACTATTGACTTTGAGAAAAAATCGTTTTAGAAACCTCAATGCAATTTTTAAAGACCTATCTATAGATACCCCACACGTATTAGGTTTAATGGAAAAAAAAATATCAGTGTCAGTTCCATGTATGGGCCCCCCCTTTAATTCATATATTTTTTTTATTTTTGTGTAAAAACCGTAAAGCGGCTTACAGAATACATCTACCTACCAAGTTTTAACTGTGTAATCCTCATAGTTTTGGAATAAAGTGGCTGTGACATACATTCGATTTGGGCAAATCTATAAGGGTTTCGTTTTTTGCCTTTAGGCTACGAAACCCTAAAAAAGCAGTCCCATTTTGTATTTTAATATTATAATAATTTTATGGGTCAATAATATTATAGTTTAAATATAAAAACAACTTCCTTCCAATAACTCTTTAATCGTGTACAAAGGCTATTACTATTTTGCAAGACATTAAATAATTTGCATTAAATAATGTCCAATTGTCAACATGTGGCAGTAGCTGTGTCAAAGTTTTATAAACTAGACTATTACGGTCAGGAACAGAATAGCAGTCTTTAATGAACAACCAAGTGTAAAAACATTTTTGTAAAAGGTAATTTAAACAATTAGGCAATTCAAACAATTCAAATGTAAATCAAAAACTCGTAGCAAATACTACGAATTCGGACACGTGACGAAGACCATTTGTACCACGCTCAGTCACAGATGATACCAGACAATTTTTTTCAAAAAATAATAAAAGACACTCCAATGAATATTTTCATAATTATATAAATTACGCATGTACAATTATATCGAAAAAAGTTAAGTCTCGATTATTTTTACAAAAAACCCTTATTTCGATTACTGTGTCGTAGCAACTCATTTAAAACAAATAATTTACTATAAGTAGAAATAAACTCATGAAATGTATTGTACATACCTTGAACTTAAATATCCATGACATAAAAACTCTCCTGAGATTATCTGCGTATGATTTGTTATCATACGCAGATAATCTCAGGAGAGCACACTTAAATCAGGTAAACTTTAACTAATTAAAAACTTAACTAAAACAATTCGTCGCCTAACTCGCCTACGCCGAAGATTACGAATAGAGTTTAATTTTAATTCTCGACCTTAAAATCCATTGCATTATGGCTATAATGTCAAAATTTTATTCTTACGCGATGGTATCGTTTGGACATTTGCAAACACACACTAAGCCCTCAGATGCGTGCACTTCCGATGGTCACCAAAAAATTAGTAAATAACTAATTGCAATTACTGTCATACTATGAGGTAGTATGTATGACTAATAATAGTAAGTTATTATCGGAGGTAATGGCGTATTATTTAAACATAGACTACAGGACCGTAATGCATTGGAAGGAACCGACGTCGTCGTCGTTCGTATCGTAGTACTACTAAGTCGTAGTAGCCCTATGAAATAACTAATGAAATTAGAAAATAAAATCTGGATTTTAAAATCGTTTTAGATAGGTGGGTACAGTCAGCAGCGCGTTAGGCTTTTTACACTTGCACTACGTTAACCGCCCCTTTCACGAGCAATCGGTGCAATTTAATTAATTTGATCTACCTATATGTACATAGGAATCTCACCCAGGACAAAAACAGAAAAGAAAGAAAATGTATTTACCTAATAATCACAACCGGAGTCAAATTCTAGGATAGTGTTCTATTTTTTTTATTTTATTTTTTTTATGATTTTGTAATTTTTGCATTTTTTCAATGCTATTTTTATACCTATGGTAAATTTTAAATAGAAAAATATTGGAAAAAATTAACTCGGCCACCGAGACGAGAGAGAAAGTCTCGGTAGCTCAGCGGTTAGAGCATTGGACCGGATTTCCAAAGGTCGCGGGTTTGATTCCTGTCTGAGAATTCACTTGTGGCCGAGTTAATTTTTTCCAATATTTTTCTATTTAAAATTTACCATAAGTATAGTGTTCTATTTTTAACCGACTTCAAAAAAGGAGGAGGTTATCAAGTCGACTGTATTTTTTTTTATTTATTTTTTATGTATGTTCCACCATAACTTCGCCAGGTGTTAACAGATTTTTAAAATTCTTTTTTTATCTGGAAGAAAATGGTTTATGTGTGGTCCCATATAATTTTTACGAAGATCTGGCTAGTAGTTTTTTCATAATCCTGAAAAATATCAATCACCTTTTGGCAAGTAGTCGTATACCTAGATGGCATCATTGTTGTGTATGGGCTGATTTTTAGTGTAAGTAACGGCACATAATGTAACAAAAAAATTTGAAATATAAACATTTTATAAAAAAAATCAAACCGACTTCAAAAAGTAAAAAATAAAACTTTTGGAGTCGGTGCTAGTTAGCTAAGGCAAAAAAAATATAGTTAATAGAAGTTCAATGTAGAATGCTTTGGCTGGCACCGACTCCAAAAGTTTTATTTTTACTTTTTGAAGTCGGTTTGATTTTTTTTATAAAATGTTTTTTGATTTAAATGTTTCGAAAGCGCCACCTATCAAAGCTCCGAGTAAGTGTGCAATCAGTTGAAACAGCAGCGCTCCAAAAAGTATGCCTATAAACAAAATTACGAGTGCACAGTGCTCGAGCGCAGCATGCCTGCCATCAAAAAGCATAATTTACAATTATTGCCATCTACACATCTTTTGTCTTTTGTTTTATTTCTTAGCTTATATAAAATCAACTCTAAACAATAAATCAATTTGGAATTTGGAATTTGAATTTGAATTTACATAATAGAGTTTAAAATCGCGTAGCGCGTAAAGTCGAACGCGGTCACCGGAGACCGCATGCTTAGTGGTAATTGAGAAATACCGTATACGTATTTATTTTATTTAAAGTTTAGTTTCAATGAAATATTGTGGTTTTATTTTAAAGCGGGCAAAAGGGTCACGCCGCACGTGGCATGTTTGTATACCGACTTATAATAGATAGGTACCTACCTAGGTTTCTTTTTGTAAAAAAGTAAATATTTTACTTAGGTAGATTGACTACATAAAAACTATATAAAAAAAAAATCCGATGATTTAGATAGAATGAACCTACCTAAGTACCTATATGATGTCAATACTATTTTTACAATAAAACACTAGCGTTGAAAATGTTTATCTATTTAAATATTTAAGTAGTTTAAATTTACCTATTTGAATTAAGATCAATTTTTTTTCCTTGATAAGAAATCTAAATAATAATTGCAAATAATGTGACAAACAACGGTGGTTATTAACACAAGACAATAAAGATAAACATACCGTTTCAGAGTTCAGACTCGAAAAGAGGCTCGTTTTTGGGGAAAACCATAGCTTTTTAATGAGGAGGTCTACGGGTTCCATTCCCGAAAGCGGAGTAGACTGCATAGTCTCACTAGGTAGAAATTTTCCGAAGAAAAAAAAAATGAAATCTTTATAATTTTAAGAAAATGTCTTGAATTGGGATTGAGTTAACATGCAGTCTTCTAATGAATCGTGTCACTCGTTATTTATGGCAAGTTTAAGGCAATAATTTCACATATTAAAAATCAATGTCACGTGGTGACATGAACTTTTTACTTATATTTTTATTGCCATAATCAGATTTTAAAAATTTCCCTCTGTTTTTGGAGTGCCACCTTTCATTAGACATACTTTACTATGGCCAATCAAATAAGAATATCGTCGATGAAGTGACTATACCTCCTAACTACCATTTTCTATGAATGAATATTATGAACACGTAAATATTTTTTGTGCGTATAGCTGCTATTTCCACAGAGTTATAATAGCTATTTAAAAAGGTCTGTTCCAGATAGAATAAACTTTAGTCCACGCAAAAGTAATTTTAAGTCTATTAAATAAAAAAAAATAAAGTTAGGAGAAGGGAAGAATTTGTAAAAAAAATATAGTTAGGTGGTATTGGCACTTCAACGACGATATCCCAACCAGCAAACAAGTCGTATAAATGAAGGGTTATACGACTTTTATATCATATAAAAGTTTTATATTGGTTATAAACTAACTCTGCTATTATATAGACGCTGTACATCTGACGAGTAAGTCGTCTAACTAAATAGTCGAATTACAACCTCGAATAAACGTTTTTTCAACTAAATTATACAACAAGAATATAATGGTCTTAACTATAACGTTTCAGACGTAAAAAGGTTTTTTTAAAGACAATATCGTCGAAATAGGGGCATTATTATAACATCTGAATACATTGTTGGTGTATAAACGTTATATAATGGTTTTTAAACCATTGAATCGAACGAAACAAATGAATCGGTTTTTCATTGCCTTTAGTGGAATGACCACACTCAATGCATTTTTCTGATAATTTAAAGTGAGTATCCGTCCAAGGCCACAGAGCTTTCGGTTTTTTAAGCATCATGAAGTGTCGTTTAATTAGAAACTGGTCTACTTTTAAGATCACTACCATGTTCGTGTTCAAAAACTAAATTATTGTGTGAAAATTCAAAAGATACTTAGGTACCTATTTATTACATTAGGGAATAAAAGATACACTACTACGATTTTGTTTATGTCAGGGGTTTCTTGTAGTTTTAATGAACCCTAAAAAAATAGCAATGGCGCTCGCGTGCATTTGTTTTAAAAACGTCTACTTGAGTGAAAGTTATATAACAATCAAATAACAGTCTGTTGATGACTTGTACAAAAAAGGCTGACTTTAAACGTATAAACAATAAAAAAATATTATTATAAATTAACGAAATTTCGGATATTCTAAGAGGGAAACTAAATATCATCACGTACAATATCAATAAAGTAGCATTCCCATAGGAATCTAGACGTCATCTTGAATTTAGCAACTGCACAATATAGATTCTATATTAATTTCAATAATTTATCCACCATTTAAACGGTACCTTGTTTTATTCATTTGTGTCACAAAAACTACAAGACAACAATTTTTTTGTGAAGCGAAAAGAATATAAGCAAATCGTAGTATGAATAAAATTTCAAAACATTTATGCGCTTTTAAAGTCAAGTAAACCGTGTTTAAATGTTACATTATACCTTTTATTAAACATAATAGTCAGTTTTCACACCTTTACCCAATTTTTCAGTCACGTAAATGTTTTCCCTATCTCTATAAACAACATTTTGGCCATTCTTTAACCGCTATACTACTTTTACTTAACATTTTATGACGCCATGTTAACCTTTATTTAACTACTAAGCGACCTATAGGTCCTATACAATGCGCCACTTTCGCCTTTTATAACCGTTTTCCTTACGTTTATACGACTAACCTGGATCAGAGTTGCATGTAAAACGTTGTCTCAACTTTTATAGGACTTTATTTTGCTAGTTGGGATGATGGAACATCCCAAGTAACGATTTTAGTCGTAGAAAGGTTACAGACAGATTATATAACCTTTTTATAGAAATATGCGGTAGGTCAAAAATGTAGCCGCAATAACCGCCCCATAAAGTCATTGTGACCAAAAGGGCCCTGCATAATAGCCTCTGGCAGACCTTATTTTAACCTTTATCTGACTAGACATATTACCTAAAGGCATTCTTGTTAACCTGTATGTAATCATGATCTAATAGGTTTGTAAAATAAACGGGCCCTCAGTAACAGACATTATTTAATTATTTTACGGTCATACGTAACATTTTTTTTACTGAAATTCGCGTAGAATGACTAATAAAGAGTAAAAATTCCCTTTAAACTTCATTCTTGTTAGTTAACAAAACAAAAAAAAAACGGTAATTCTAGCCTTAATGAATAAATAAAAATGGCTGCCTTATATGTATGGCTTACTAGCTTTAAAAAAACATTTTATAAAAAAAAAACAAACCGACTTCAAAAAGTAAAAAATAAAACTTTTGGTGTCGGTGCCAGCCAAGGCATTCTACATTGCACTTCTATTAACTTTTTGAAGTCGGTTTGATTTTTTCACAAAATGTTTTTATTTCAGATTTTTTAGTTACATCATGTGCCGTTACTTACACTAAAAATCAGCCCATACACAACAATGATGTCTGAATGATGGTGATTGATATTCTTCAGGATTATGAAAAAACTACTAGCCAGATCTTCGTATTAAATATATGGGACCACACATAAACCATTTTCTTTCAGATAAAAAAAGAATTATAAAAATCTGTTAACAACTGGCGAAGTTATGGTAAAACCTACATAAAAGATATCATTTGATTCTTAATACGAGACTATAACTTATACAGTAACAGAAATTCAAAATGTGTTACGTGTCTCCAGCTTACACATGCTTATCGGTTCGTAGCTCAACTATTCAAGCTAGAGATTAGAAAAATTTGGAGCTTACTGCACCAATTCGACTCAAAATTTTGAGGTATAAAACATAATCCTACCTCAAATAATTACGAAGATACAGGTGTGTGTAAGCCAAAGACACGGTACTCCAGCTCGCACACGCTTATGATCGTAGTTTCAACAGTATTTGAGTGTGACGGTTAGTTTTTTTGGTTCTCATTGCACCTATTGTGCACTAAATTTCTGACTATAGTCTAAAGCCCTAACCTCACTGGTTTGCCTTAAAACGGCATGTGTCAGCTTGGGATCTCCAGCTAACACACAAAAAACTCCTAGTTACGAAGTTATGGTTGCATGCACCTAAAATATTACTGACACGTTTTATTGGCTGACTGACACTAAAATATGGCATGCTTAGAATTTCTCTATGCCTTATGAGAAAGCTGTAGACACACACATCCGCTGCTCGCATGTATGTGGCCAGTACAGCAATATCGATTTACCTCGAAGAATGTTGTCAAAATAATGCTCATATTTCCAAGCATGTTTGAGAAAAAGATTTTAAATAAAATCTTTAACCCGATGTTAAAAGAAATGATACTTAAGGCTGAAGCTAGAACCGCCCGCTCTCGGAATCCTCATTCACGTAGCCCTATTTTACGAAACTTATTAGACTAATAATAGTAGTCCATGGACTTATATTTGCTATTAGTTTACTAGTGTGCATTTCACGAAACTACAGAAGTAAAGTACTAGTTACTACTTAGTGTTCAATTAAATTAATAAATTCCAGTGAATTATTATTACCCAAGTAAACTCGGTTTTTCATGAAATAATTATTTTGTCAAATACACTAATAAATTACACGGAAAAATCTACTAGTCTAACTAAAGGCACTTGTAAAAATTATTGACATAAATTATTAGAGTTAAATTTTCTTATCGGGATAAAAAGTATTCTGTGTTTTAATCCAGGCTATCTCTATAATATGTGTGCCAAATTTCACCGAAACCCGTTAGTCGTTTTTGCGTAAAGAGGGACAAACGTCCATCCATCCATCCTCACCTTTGCACTTATAATATTAGTATGACGTTTGATGAAGTATTTAGTAGGAGAATAATTTTGATTGATTTTTAATGTAATACGGGAAGATGTTGTTTTTATCCAGCTAGTTTTGGTGCCTTTGTCAACTACCTACTTATGTCAACAGACTATATAATTTTAAATGGAAAAAACAGATATTGTTTTCAATTCAATAATCTTTAAGCCATGGCACGATGATGGCACGTAAGTAATGAAATTATATAAAATACTAAAATACTCTCTTATGATTATTTTTTTCACTATATTATTGTGCATAGGGGATGATTAAAATAGTACTACACAACACAGCCCATCCACACTATTTTTATTAATCTATAGTTACAAGTCTAATAAAAATATTCATGAAACAGGATTTATATTAATAATTTCGCCTGTTGGAGGAACTGGCTAACTCGAAGTTAATATTTATTTGTGATTGGATCTCGATGATATAATTAAATATTTGTTTGTTACGGGCATAGGTGCTGTACAACTATCTGGCTGGGCCTATATACGTAAGTATGTAATATATGTAGGTGTTATCTAATATTTATTTTTGTAGTTCAATGTAACTAACAACGTAGGCGTAAGGGCTGTTACTGTTACTTACTATACCTATACATGTTGCTGACCGTAGTTATAACATCCCTTGTCCCATTTCGGTGCAGCCGTGCAGCAGGGCTAGCTCAGGGAGCGCCGGGCGTCGAGCATTATTATTGATCTGCCTCCCCTCCCCGTCTCCCCGGACGTCCTGTGGCGGCGGCGTTACCACAGACTAAAGATACACAGTAAATCGTCTTCCTACTAGAGGTCCGTTCGCGAGAAACACCCGATGGAAGCACCCGGTTCAGCGAGAGCTCGGCAAGAGTCTCACACCCATTTGCACTAAACTTAAGAATGGCCTAAGGCTGTTCCTATCTATAATAATAAAAATTGCTTTGCACAAACCAAATCAGACGTTCTTAAGTCCATTAAGGTACGGGCTCAAAATCGAGCGCCTAAGGCTTAAACTACCTATTCTTATTATGAATATCTTAAGATACATAAGAAGGCTTCAACGATTCTTAACTTTAGTGCAAATGGGTATTAAGTGCTTGGCCAGACTGAACACGCGGGCGCGGTGCGGGCGCGGCGCGATGGCCAAGCACTGAATGCAACGGCCACTCCGGCCACCCGCGGTGACGAACGCACGCTGTGAAAGTTTTGTACGCAGTGAGCGTTTGGTAAGGGCTAACCGCTAATCTATGTTGGCGGGCGTAATGCCTACCGAGCGGCTGCGATAATAATAATTAACTTTATCTAAAAAATATTAAACAAGAAAATATACTAGAAAAAAAGCAACTAGGTACCTAGTCTCATGTCGCCCTGACGGGATTCGAACCCGCATCCTTGGGAATCCGGCCCAATGCACTCCCAAGGATGCGGGTTCGAATCCCGTCAGGGCGACATGAGACTAGGTATCTATAGTTGCTTTTTTTCTAGTATATTTTCTTGTTTAATATTTATCACATAAAGTATATTTTCTTGTTTAATATTTATCACATAAAGTATATTTTCTTGTTTAATATTTATCACATAAAGTATATTTTCTTGTTTAATATTTATCACATAAAAATAGCATTGTAAAATGCAAAATTAAAAAGTTATAATAATTAACTTTTATTAAGAAAAAGGCTAAGACAACTTCCTGTAGGTAATCTTTATACTGTGGCGTTACATTAGCGTGATTAGCGCATAGAAATGTGACGTAAAGGCCGTTGACCGAGCGGAGGTTATCAGACGACTTTGAAAGTTCGCGTCCCATTGAAGCGAAACTTTTGTTATAGCGTCCATTCACAGTTCATTGATGCATGCGGACTTTGGCTTTCACAGGACATTTTTAGTTAACGTCTTTGTATGAGTGTGTGATATTTTGTCATTTATTTTATGTTGTTAAAACCTGCCCCCTAATTGTCTAATTTAAAATCTATCACAATCCCTTTCAGAGGTATTGTGATTGTGATATTTTCGTCTGTCATATTGCTTAGACAGTTCAATTTCGTTTATTCCATACCTTTTAAAACGCGTCCCATAGAAATGTTGTGGTATCCTTTGTTGTATAGAAATAAGAACAATAAGATCTTTTTATGAAAAAAGAAAGTAAAAACCGAGTTTAAAAAGCGGAAACAAGCCTTTTGGAGTCGGCCAGCCGAATTTCACATAGCATGTTTACTTTTCTTGCCTTGGCTGGCGCTAACACCGACTCCAAAAAGCTAAATATTCACTTTTTGATGTCGATTTATTTTTATAAAAAGTTTTGCAACAGATAAAAAATCTCTTATAGTCCTGATAAACCGATGGTCTTGGGACAATTACAAAATCATATTTTGCTAGTAATTCAATCTTGTTAAGGTCGAATCAATCAATATAGGTAGCCATCGCACCGCCCACTAGCCGAGCTGCCCAGATAATGCCCACTACTACTACCACAGCTATCTGAATAGATAACACAACACAATAGGTAGGTACAATCAGGAGAGCTTCCCGGTTGACCAGTACAGTTTTTTTACAGAGCTTTATTTAAAAACATAACAGATATATAGAAAAAGTTGATATCACAACTAATAAATTTTTAAATCTAATTTAATAATTATTTATTTGTTAATGTATGATTAAATTATTATTTTTTATTAATGTAACATACTACTGGACATTGTTATGTAATGTGCTAATCGATTTTATGAGGTAATATTGACATTTTATAATTAATATTCTGCTTTGACATTTTCTAATTTAATCTAATTAATAATGTATGATTTGTTAATGAATGATTTTTATTTTTATTAATGTGACATACTACTACTCACATAATGAAATGAAAATGTAATAATTTAAAAATTGTAATTTAATTTGCATACTCCTCTGAGAGTACAGATATTGTACTTTATAATTTTATATCATCTTATCATACTATGTTCTCTGCAAATAAATAAATTTATTATTTATTTATTATTATTTAATAGAACATTAATAAATATTTCATTTGAATACTAAATTATTTCTTTAACCTTAGTACTTTCCGAGAAAACGTTTCCCAAAAAAACTCTACTGGTCAACCGGGAAAATCCCCGATTGTACCTATCGAAAAACTTCACATGGATATAAAGACGTAATTGTAACTTTTTCATTTTGCATTTCACAATGCTTTTAATATGTGATAAATATTATATAGGTACTAGAAAAAAGGAACATGTCTCCCGTCAGGGCGACATGAGAAAAGTTGCTTTTTTCTAGTGGGTACTTATATTTTCTTCTTATAAAAAAACAATTAGGACTATTCAAATGAAATACCTAATAATGTTCTATTTATTTGTGATGCAAACTTTTTATATCAATCCATTACATTTTGCAACAACGCTCCTTAAACTAAAAAAATCTCTCTGGTCGACCGGAAGATCATGACGCACTTTGTTCATAATTCGTTAGAAACTATCAAAACTGAAAGATATCCATTTAGGAGTTCATTATTTGGTCAATATGGGTCAAAGGCTTTGTCATCACCGCTGTAGATGACTTTTGAATAAATTTTTATTTTTTATACAAAGCTTTTTATTTTATATTTTTTTAGATTAGTTACCTACATTATGTCTCGTACAAGTACTAGGTATCTACGTATGTTCGCAGGTCCCGTACTTAAAACCGGATCCTTACCAGGATGTCATCTATATGTCATACTTAATCAACCACTACGACAGGGACAGTATTTTCAAGATATTTTTCAGAGAAATTCCGTATCAGATATTTTTCACACTATCAAAAACTTGACTTTTGGCAAAGTGAGGTTTGGAAAAGCGTTGATGTCTTTTGTAGGGCATCTTAAAAAATCTGACACTTTTTTATTATAATTCTTCATCTTGTTTTTATAATGATTGATCAACAATTACATAACTGTGTTTTACATTATCTTTCTGCCTCTCTCTAGTCTCTTTCTTAGCAAATTTTATCTACACACACATAGCGGCTTCATTCGCGTGGGGGTGGAAAGCTCCAGTAGGCTGACTTAAATAATTTCTCATGGTGTAGTTTGTAGGGGACGTCTGTCTGTTGTCTTATGAACTCACAAGACATCGATCTGTAATGAATTGTCAATCTGTTAAATTTTTAAACCGACTTCAAAAATATAGGCATTTATCTATTAGGCTTCTTTTTTTCACTATGTTCCCCGATACTCGCGGATGCCTGAACTAATTTGGTTGAATTTAGATGTTTAAAAGCAATTATATTATATTGTGTATTGTTTGAAAGGGTATACTTTCCAGGTGCTGTGGTCCCATGAAATAATAATAGATGAATCGGTACAGCAGATGATTCTTTGTTTGTCTAAAAGATCAAAGACCCGAGTTAGTTAACTGGATGTTTCTAAAAAATAACAGACAAAATCCTGTTTTCACTTTACAAAAATGATGACATAAAAACCTTTTTTCAAAATAAATAAAAGTAACTAAAAATAATCCTGTTGGAGTCTAGTCCATCCAGCCAAGGTGAGAAAACTAATAAAGTATAAAAAATGGATTTCCATCTAATCTAAGCATTTATTTTATTAAATACTTTAAGCAATTATTAAGAAATAAGTTTTGTATTTTTCATAATTCTGACTTTCAACTTGTCTGAGCTCCGTATCAAACAGCAGAGAATCGAGATACGTTAGCGCGTTTAAAAATACTGCTAGCACCATCTATGATCTTTTAGAGGTACTAAATATTTCGACGTTTTTATAAATAAACTATATATGGGATTTTTTTCCTTTATTTATTACAAACATAGATTACAAATAACTACAAATTAATATGATAAACAATGTGTAATCTTATCTGTTCTGTTTGGCGCAGCTTACAAGAAGTGCTTTCTGCGTAAAGGTCGTGGTGGATGTCGTCGTTTGATGTTCGGATGTGAGATTTGTGTGTATGAACATGTCTATCCTTCTATGATATTTTATAATGTATTTACCTATTTTTTGCAATAAAAGGGATAAGTTCCAAAAAACTTAGGCTAGCTATATAGATACATAGTTGGATTGGGGTGAAAATAAAATTAATTGCAATCCAGACAAATGCGATTGTTACAAGAATAAAATTAAGTACATGAATGAATTGGAATATTGGTTTATAATATAAAAATGGAATTGAATGGATTTATACTATAGGTACTTATTGCATATCATTATTTTGATTACGTAGAATTATTATTACTTTCCCTATTTGAATAGGATTTCGTTAACTATTTGATAATAGTACATTGGATTTTATGGTAATATTTTTTTTTATTACACGTACCTATTATACATGAAGCGTGACCGGGCGTGACGTGAAACCCAAAGTACTAACTTTCCCTTTTAATCCTTAACTTACATAAATTCGATTTCCATGATCGTTTTGAATCCACGTCAAAAATCAAATATTAATTACCTAATATTAACAAGTATATTTTTCGACTTTGGGTTTTTTGTGGGACGGTCGTTTTTTCCGACTTCCAATTATTAGTTGTTGTAATGCAGGTTTTATACAATTCCTAGATGCGGGCAGTCTTCTGTCTTGTCTTGGCAAAAAATGTAAAGTTCAAAGCAACACCTACCTACAACTCTCAACATATCTATCAAAGTAATGATTTTAAAAATGATAAATATAAAGAAGAAAAAAGTTTGTAGCGTTTTTAGCAAAGCTGAAAGCTTCTCTTCATAAATAAAGCTCCCTGACACTCCCTGTTATATAAGCTCCACGCCATCTATGGCGTGGAGCTTTAACTGATACCAAATTTTACCCCTACTTGGGGTCGTGCTGCTTCAATACCGTTTTTCAATCGCACTATCGCATTATATTAGCGCTCGCTAGTCATACTTAAGCCTTACCATTATTTTCAGTAAACAAAATGAGGATCCACTCAACTAATGTGATTTAAAGGCCCTTAAATTACATAGATACTATCATCTTGTTCAATTAATCATCAAACAAACGTAAACAACTGAAGTGCTTCCATCTTAACAATTTGGTGTTCTTATTAGATATATTTACGAACCTCTAAGTACCTACTTAAATAAACATGTTCGTTTATTTTACAAAGACCCGATTCCCATCGCTCTTATTACCCCGGCATAAAGTTGAAACTTCACCCAAACGAAACCTTCAAATTGATCACATTACTCGATAGATGGGGTCTTGATTTTGAGCTGAATCGTGCTATCGTAGACGCGATTCAAATATTTAAGTGCACCATAGTTTTCATAATAATTCGTATAAGGCTGTATTCATTATTAAAATTTTTGGAGGGTTACCATATCTCTTGATAAGAGAAACCCTACCCTAGCACTATGAAATGTAAATGAACACTTGTAAGAGTGAAGAGGAAATGGATTTAAGGGTTTGAATAAAATAAATGCTCAAAAATTCGTAAAAGAAAATAGAGTACGTTTCAAAAAGTGGGTTTTGGGAAACGCATAGTTTAAGTAGGCCTTATAGATCACAAAGAATAAGAAAGAGGTTATCGTTCTTTTTTGAAGGTTCGTAAGGCTTAAAATTTTCGGCTTTAGTGATTTTAAGGACTTTACCATTTTTAAGGTCCACACGTAGTTTGGTTTGGTCTCTCCCTACTCTATAGAGTTGCAATTGGATTTCAGTTGTTACAAATTTAAATGAATTTATAACGTACGAATTCAGATATCGAAATAACATTTAAAATATCTGAATAAAATAAATATAAAAATATGAATAAAAAACCGGCATTTATACAAAAAGTAAAAATTAAGTGTCCGTAAGGATTGAGGAGCCACTTTTCGTATCTTATTAAAATTAATATACTTATTTAGTATGTAGTACCTACGTTAAATAATTTAGTAGGATCGATCCTCGATTTTGTAGTATAATAATTAAAAAATTCTATGAACATATAGGTGGCTCCTTAATTGACGGGCCACTTTTACATTGATACAATTTGGAATATATTTTATTACAAATTCCAGAATTCAACCTTTAAGCCTTTTTGAAGACGGTTTCTTTGAAAGTTTATTTATTGAATTGAACCAACCTTGCGAAGTAAACAATATCATTCTTTTAACGTAAGTTTTAAACATTTCGTCTCGATTCTTCCTAAATAAATTTCTACCTTCTTTTCGTTTTTATAACATTGTGAGTCTCACACTCATATCCACTAAACTTAAGAATCGCCTAAGGCTATTTTTATCTTTCCTATGAAATAAATGTTAAGGATAGTTAAAGTCTTAGGCGTTCGATATTGAGCCTGTAAGTTAAGTAAGAGTCTCCTTAGTAATGCAAAGCACTTTTTATTAAGATTAAAATAGATAAGAATAGCCTTAGGCGATTCTTAAGTTTAGTGCAAGAGAATTATTTTTTGCTTTAATGAAAGCAAATAAAACATTCTAAGTAGGTATAACTTTTTAAAATTCTCATAGGACGAGATTTTCATTCTATTCTCTTGCCCTTGGTGTTTCATCGTACCTAAGTACTAGATAACTAGTAGGTAGTCGCTTGGTAAAGCTTGAGTGAAGATTACATTCTTCCCTCTTATCCATTGACATTGAGTAGGTACTTACGGAATATTAAGAGAAAATAAACAAATAATACTTATCTAAGTAAAGCAAAAAAGGCCAAGCTCGGTTTCTGTCGATACTCGATCTAGATAGATTACGATTTCCCTTAACAACAAAAAATCTTGATACCAAATAAAATAAAAAAATATTAAAGACGGTGTCCCAAACTGTATACATCCCACAGCTAATAATAGGTGCTTACTGCTTAGGCAGGTAAGGGGACACGCGACGCGAGATCTCTGGTCTAGCTACTCCAAAGTTACTCACAAAATTTGTCCACTTGGCAACGACGCAATCGTCCCAGGGTGTGAAATGTGGCAACGTCGCTTAGCTCTATCGCTTTGCTATGTCACGGATTGTTACGGAATAAGTGCCGCAAAGCAGTGTGACAAGTTGGCATTTTGTTTCAAAAAGGCACAAGAAAGAGGTCGAAGGGTCGTGTTATACATTATGTATAATTAGTACTTAAGGAAATGACGCCTCGAAGTTTTGCAATGTGCCATGAATTAATGAAGAAATTCATAAAAGTTCAAAGGGTGCGAAACAGTAGCAATGGCAACGCGTGACAACTTACTTCTTCTCGATGAAAACTCGTAGGTATAGGGTGTTCGGTGCACAGATTTCGAATTTACTTTGCTGATATTTAAAAGTTTCATCCTTTGTACGGATTTGTCTCAGTGGAAGAATACGCAACGTGCGTGCGTTTGCAATCTATCGAAGGAAAATCTTTCTAGGATCGATAATCTCTATAAGTATCTCAATCCTAATCCTAACTAATATTATGTATTCGAAAGTGTGTTTGTTTGTCCTCCCTTGACGCCCTAACTAAACAACCATCCGACTCGATTTTTTGGCATAGAGTCAGTTGAAGGTGTCTATAGTAATAGGTTGAAGGGACGGAGAGTAACATAGGCTACCTACTTTTTATGCCGATATTCCCACGGGAACCAGAACCACGCGAGTAAAACCGCGGGCCCAAGTGAGCATATGGCAGCTCGGTATCGCTAGCACCCCCTCTCGCCCCGCGAACCCCGCATGATTGCTCTGGCAGAACGTGTCCGCCGGACGACTGTATGTATAGATAGACTGTGATGATATTATGACGAAAGCTTTTTGTTAAAAACAGAATAAGTTTAGATAAAATTACTTTTGGAAATCAATAAGAATAAAAGTCAATTCTCGCCACGACATACACGACGAAACTACGAGGTACAGAGAAAGTTTAGGTTAAAACTGAGACTAACCAAAAAGACGCGCGAGCCGATCGAACGTAGCGAGCTGCTTCAAAATGCATTTGAAGTTATGTTTAGGAAAATTTCAAAATTCATTTTCTTTCTAGTAATACGCTTTGGTAGTACTGTCTTGGGGACCCAGCCATCCCTTCCTTGTCCATGTTTTCTCTAAATTCAAACTCAACTAAAATGAATTAGAACCAAAGCATAACTATCTAATCATAAAAATTACACGTAAACATTAATTTATTATTGTTATTAATTATAATAACGCATGCTGTGGTCACCTATAATTGTAAATACAGTTAGCCACAAGCAATCCATTGTTAATTTTCTTTTTATATTTTTCATTTGCTGTACCTTATGTTGGTGACTCTTTAAATAAATAAATAAATAAATAAATAAATTACTAAGACACAAGTGTCCCACTTTTGCCCGAAGGTCCGATTTGATTACGGTGTGGTATTAATCACAGGATCATATTACGTTGTGGTTGTAGTGTAGCTACTCACGTATTGTTTCTAAGCAGGAAAGGTGATATAGATAAATGAGCCTACCTAGAACTCTGCGTTTGATAATGATAGTAGGTAAGTACGTACCACCGCTAGTGAACGGTCCATACCTACATACCGGTTCCCTTCGACCTAGAAATCCTACCTCAGCGATCCATCATGCAGATCATATTAATTGTCATAAATTATTATCACCAATCAGTTAAATATACCTACTTGGATGCAAAACAGTTGCAAAGTGAACAAAATATTTTATGTTTAGGTATTATTGTCTGATATGTGGATTTTTCTTGGTCACCCGCCATATTTCCACTCCTCGCCACTACTACCTTCTTATATTTCGCTTATACGAGTAAAACACATTTTTGACCGATTCAAAAAAGGAGTTCGTTCACCGATTAGGTACTCGAAAACGGCTGAACTAGAGATTGCAACCTGGTATGCTTCTCAATCTCAACCCGGCCAGGCCCGGTAGCATTCGTCGCCAACCCTGTCCTGCGGACCCGCTCCCCTATCTCCTAACGGTTTTGCTATCGCTGTCGCTATAGCTTTCGATTTTTTAAACTCTCGCTTACGCTGTCATACATGTTCATACTATAAATGCAATGATGAATCCAATAGATGAAACGAAATATCTAGGAATTAGACCATATTAAAGAAGAGTTTGATAGCTATAGCGTTAACGATAGAAATACAGTTAGGCGGTTGCGATGCCGGCCGCGCCGCAGGCGGTTAAGGGGAAGGAGGCGACGTTATGATCACCTTATTCCCCTCCAGTGAAACCACGTTGGCATTAGTGGGTGTGCCACCGCCGGCATTGCACGGTTTCCACCGTCTGGGAAGATGGCCAAACTTGCTCGGCCATTTACCAGCCGAGAGGGGGCCTGGGTAACCGGACCACGGCCGCCTGGTCTTAGGGGTGATTGCGAACCCTACCCTCCGTGACCAATGGCGGCCTGGAGGCAAGTACTAGGAGTTTTAGTTGGTAGTACCCAAGAGTCTAACATACGAATCGCCCCTGCACCTGGGCGCGAAGGATGCGTAAAAGCATTTCTCCAAGTATAAAAAAAAAACAAAAAAAAGGGATGCCGGCCGGGTTGATGTGTAAGCGATGAAACCTTTAAGTTAGTTTAAAGTATTTTATGAAAATTTGCTATATATGAATGGAAAAAGACAATGATTCAAGGTACGAATTAATGTTTAAGTATATCAAACTAGCAAATCACAATAATCAGCCTCACCCAAAGTCTCGAAATCACTGGTTTAATACAAAATTGATTACTTTTATTTATAACGCAGCTGAAAGTCCTAAACTTGTCTTATCAACTTAGATTACATAGATAGAATACCAGCTTGCTGCACTGGACACGATCCAGCGCAGAGCTGAGAGGCTAATTGGCAACAAAAAAATTGTGAAGAGCAAGCTTCACACCTTACCTCACCGTCGCAAAGTTGCTTGTCTGTCGGTCTTTTACAGACTATACTTTGGAGAGAATGCTCATGAGCTGCATGAGCTCATACCTACCGCCATTATCCTTCTACCATCGTACATCCAGACACACTGCGGTCTACGACCCTTTCTTTTCTTGGTTGATATACCAAAATGTCGCCTTCCTTACCTCACCGCCGCAAAGTTGCCTGTCTGTCGGTCTTTTACAGTCTATACTTTGGAGAGAATGCTCATGAGCTGCATGAGCTCATATAGTTATGAGGTAGGGTAGGCCCTACCGTCGGACATCCAGACACACTGCGGTCTACGATCCTTTCTTTTCTTGGTTGATATTATATCCTAAATGTCGTAACAAGCGCTACTCCACAACTTTTATATTGCGCACAGCAAAGGAGTGGAACCCCCTCCCTGCCTGCGTCTGTATTTCCGAGTAACAGAAATACATCATCTGTGAAATTTTTAAGCTATCACGGTTCATGGGATACAGCCTGGTCACAGACAGACAGACAAACAGACGGACAGTGGTGTCTGTAATAGGGTCCAGAGTTTACCCTTGGGTACGAAAAAAAAGGATATCAGAATGAACAAGAGAAAGCCATAAAAGTGTAATTATAATTTAAACTTTTAGAAAAACGAATAAATTTGTTTGTACAAACAAACGAATTGTTGTGTTGTGCAAAAGAACTTTTCACTGATGTCATGAGGAGGACCTGCTTGACCAGCCAGCCTCACAACCTCAAATCACGTGGACTTTTCGTAACTGTTTTCCTAAGAAATCTTTTCCAAAAGTAAAAAATAATCTTGCATCCTTAAAAAAACAACCCTTTATAACAAAATGGTAGCTTGAATGCTATTATGTTGGTGTCTCATATACCTTTTAAGTATTGTTAGATCCACCACCATCCTCAGCCATTTTAATATCCCCACTGCTAGGGCACGACCCTCCTTATGGATGGATATGGATAAGGTAAATATGACAAAGCTACTGTTTGGATGAAGGTCTTTCCAATGGCATTTCCAAGGCATTTGGGAACTCTGCGTAATATCTTTCCGTCACCACTACCACAATGCCTGAAGAACAGGGTCTTTAAACTTTATCAATGCGTACTACAGTCATGACATGAGCTACGGAGTCGATACGTGAAACATGGCGGTAAAACTGGCCCACAGATTACACGTCACTCAGCAAGCTATGGAAAGGTCCATGCTGGGGATCTCGTTAAGGGCTAAAATCCGGAATCCGACAGAAGACCAACCAAAGTGCCGTCACTTACGCCGTATAGTCCGACAATGTAGCAAGCTGAAGTGGCAGTGGGCCGAGCACATTAGTCATAGAATCGACGAGTGTTGGAGCAGACGAGTTCTTGAATGGAGACCACGTTTCGGCAAGCATAGTGTAGGATATGACCCCCTGCTAGTTCCCCAGCATCGACCTTTCCATAGCTCGCTGAGTGACGTGTAATCTGTGGGCCAGTCTCATGGATAGGGCTATCTGAGATTAGGACATTTTTGTTAATATGATCAACCCAACCCGAACGAACTCAGTATCCTAGGCAAATGTCTAGGATACTGGTTTCTGGGATCTGTAGATATGGATTGGGCTATCTGAGATTCCTTGCCTGCAAGGGATATTGGCAGAGCGTCGAAGGTGCAACTTGGGAGTAAAATATGTATACCTACATCACCGTGAGCCAAACCACAATGACGCCACTTTGGTATTTAACATTGTAACTCGCTGGAGTGTCTATAGTATTTGATCACTAAACAAGTAATCACTACGTTTTAGTATTTGATATTGTAAACAATGGTGACAGGTTGCTAGCGCATCGCATAACAAAAAAAGAGTACAAACATTGAAGTATTCTTGACAAGCGGATTTTTGAGGAACTAATTACCAATTTCAATAAGGCAACATGACGACGATCAAGACGGTAACACTGCTTCCAAACCTTTAGCGTCTTCGTAATAAATAGTTATCTTCGTATAAGAAGTGGAAATAGTGAAATATTTGCTAATTATTGACTAGTGGTGGCCCTAATTTTTTTCTACTCTTTTGTGTCGCACTGTACAATAATTTTCGGCGTTCTCTCTTACCGTATGAGGATTTGTGGCCACCTCTGGTGTCAAGAGTCTCTTGGCTTAATGACTATTATCAGAAAACAATAGCCGGGACTGACGGTTTAACGTGCCCTCCGAACAACCCAAGCGTTAAGTTGTAATGCCGCTTTACGGTCACCCATCCGACATCTGACCGAACCGAACGTTGCTTAGCAGACGTGATCGAATACAATTAGTCTGTCAAGTGCCGTCGTTGATAGGCTTTTATTAAATGCAAAGGAAAACTATTTGCTAGTGCATTGTCTTTCTTTGGCTCGCAGCACGAGAAATGTTACTATTGAATATGAAAAAGAATGGGTCACTCGGACCCATTGCGGAATGGCGGGTTTAACGACGTAATCGTTAAGTACTTAATTAAGTTATGTTATACTTGTACTATTAAGTATTCTTTGGTTATACAGAATGTGTGTAAGATCTTCCCGTCCATCTTACCTCAATGTCTCAAGACGAAGGTCTAAGACCACTGTTTTGGTTGCCTAATGACTTACGGCAGTGAAACGTGGTCGCTAATTATGGGTCTGGTAAGGCTCTAGGTCACCCAGCGTGCAATACTTGGTGTTTCCCTGCGTGATCGAATCAGAAATGAGGAGATCCGCAAGAGAACTAAAGTAACCGACATTGCTCTAAGGATTGCTCAGCTGTAGTGGCAGTGGTCGGGACACAGAGTGAGAAGAACCGATGGACGTTGTGGCGGGCGGTCCTGGAATGTCGACCGCTCACATGAGGACGTTCCGTGTGAAACTGTGGCCCCCCGCAAGCTAGAGCGACGATCTGGTGAAGGTCACGAAGCTGCTGGATGCAGGACCGATCGTCGTGGAGATTCTTGCTGGTGGCCTATATCCAGCAGTGGGTGTCATGTGGCTGCGATGATGACGATGAGTAAAGAACGTCTAAAAATCCAAGTAGAAGTACAGAAGCATAGAGCAACCTAAGGGATACCCACTGAAATCACCACCGACATAATGGGTTTTTTGATATTTAATTATATATTTATAGGTATTTCGTCCTTTTAGCGAATGATAGGGACATCTTCACTTTTAAGCCAAGTCAAAATTTTAATTACGTATTTTGTTGACTTAGTACTACTTTTAGATTTGTATACACTAATTAGGGACGTTTTCACCACAAGTCTTAATAAAAAAATGGCTTAAACACAATACAATACTTGTTATAATCGTATTTAGCGATGTCAGCTGATGAGAAGGGGGCTGGTCGTAGAGAAATAATTTATTAATTTTCCAATTGGACTATCTCGAGAGAGGTTAGCAAACTTCATCATTGGCTTCACTTTACTAATGTTGCCTAGAATGGAGATTGTTTTAATTATGCTAAATTTCGTTAACTAGTTTCGTTAACTACCTAGTTATCTAGTTTTATTGTAGATAGGTTAGGTCCTAACTAGGGTGAATTCCAAGATTAAAAAATCAGCAGTCCTATTTCTAATCCAACCAATCATGGTTAATTGTATACAATACTTCTCTTAATAATGATGGTTGCATTTGCATCATGCAAGTAATAAATGCCATAGTGTGTAACTTCCCTTACTGACTTATTAGATTTTGGCATCTAAAAATAGATTACAGAGAGAGTAGTATTTGCATGGACAAAAAAGTACATAGGAAGTTAGGTGTATAACCTATAGAATAGAGCGTAGTCTCCAATCCCAATATATTACGTGTATCGGGTAGAGAGTAGCGGTTGTCCTTGATATGCACTGCCCATATTAAGTATGAGAATAACTCTATCAGCTGATCTACGGGATATACTGCTTGAAGCCGCTACGTGACACAAGAACCGCGACATAACAACATAATTAGGTAACCTAACCGTTTAGCTCAACGACTATCCTGGTAAACCGACAGACGAAAGAATAAAAACAAACAAAATGTGGGTGCATCACATCGGTAAAGGTCGACGCACACAAGCGCACCGATCCAATACCCCGGTTCAATGACACGGCCCTCGGGGATACACCTAGCGCCATCTCTCATCGCGCTTCAGAATCAATTATTTCGACAGCTAAACAATACTCACGTGAATAGGCCGTGTTGGCTTTACGTGTTGGGTGAACCGTCCACTCCAATTTACACATGCACGCACAACAAACACATTTGTTGACAAACAATCTGCGACAAATAAAAGTCGCGTCAACAACACGGTCCTAAGCAAGGGCCTGGCTCGGACTATTCGTCGTCCGCTGTCCCTTCCGTGGTTAGGGCCGCCTCCGCGGCATTGGTCGCGCAGCGGGCCAATAGCAGCCCCGAGCGCGCTCCTCCGCCACTGGCTGCAGGCCCACAGCGGAAAAAGCGGTGGGGAAAACTACTGACGAATTCGCTCGCGTTTGCTAACATAACTCCCGCCATTCGATTTTCTCACAAATTGACCTGCGAGGCCACACCGCTCGCTCTTGGAGAAACACCAATCGGCTACAAAGATTCGTCATCAGAAGATGAGATCGCAGAATTAAAATCAATGCCTTTAGGTGATTGCCAACTCCCAACTCGAACAGCTTCAAGGGAGTATTCGTACAAACACTATCGATGAGAACACGAGCTCAGAAATAATTTTATTGTGCTAATGTCCAAATTCAATGAAGTAAAATCAGCGGAGAATAAACTAAATACAAAAAAGTATCTTCTTATTGGGTAAACTAGATCCTTTTTACCCAAACAACTCTATTTTATTTTAGTGACAGATGTTTTAAATAACTTTTGCTCATTTTGTAGTAACGCTGATCAAAAAATTTCGGTGGTCTGCAATCCACATGGTAATTTTTATTCGATGGAAAATAATATTAAGCTGATTTTAAAATAAGAACATCGACAGGTTCCTTTAAAATATCAAGGCAGATTTTCATAATTGCCATCTAACAGAAGATAACCTGGTAAATGTGATAAATTATAATATTAAAAAGATGAGGATAGAGCAGTATTGTTATAACTGTAGCTCTGCTTACTTGGTTAAATAACATTATGCGCACAACCTAATACTTCCTGTAACAAATTTTCCATGTTGCCAGAATCGCAACAAGCTGCTCCACGAACTTATATTGTCAGCACACAAGGAAAATAAAATATCAAATGCAGAGAAACAATAAGTAACGTAACAATGTGTTTATTTCCTTTTTTACAAAATTAGGTATAAACTAAATAATTAAGAAGGCCAATGCCAGAAATCTGTTATGAACCGCAGTCCTCTCCTTGAACGAAGAACTCTGGAAAGAAGTAGATTTTCTTAATAATTGCGCTATCAAAAAGTTTACAGGTCACTACCATACAGTTAACTACTAAGTAAGAAATAAGTAAAGAATTTGAGGACTCATTTTGCTGATAGTACTACGATCAAATGTAATATTAAAAAAAGACAGACCTTCCGGGACGTCTCACCTAGTAAAATGGTAGTCTAAGTAGTAAAATTATTATACTAGTTGCCCTTTGCAGCGTTGCCGTTGCAACTTTCAATATACCCTAGGTTTTATATACCTATATATTGAAAGTTTTGCACTTAGTAACTAATATATACCTACTCTTAGCAGTTATAAATAGAAAAGAGTAGTGGTAAAATCATTTGCAGTTTTTTTCATCGCAGTTTGTCATTCGTAGTGGAAACGGAATTGATGCGAAAAGATTTCGGCCTGATAATTTTGTATAATTTTAGAAGTGCACAAACGTGTAGAGAAACTACAAGTTTGTGCCCCACTTTTAAATGCTTTTGGGTGAGAAGCACCTTAGCTCAGCACCATGAAACAGTGGTTTGCTGAATTTAGTTGAGGACGTGTTTCACTCAATGGCAAGTCGTCAAGAACAACCTTTAACCATGACCATTAAAGAAAAATGGCTACTTATAACCGGCTTATTGAAGAAAACAAATGAATCACCTATGAGATGATCCGGAAACAATTCAGGATTCTTATGACACAAAAAAAAAAAGTTTTACATGTAATTTTTAAGAAACGTTTTTGTCGCTGGATCCCATTCGAACTGATTTCAGAGTGTTTAGTGTGACTTTTCTCACCTTACTCGCATACGCCAAAGTTTGCGAATAGAGTTTAATTCTCAACCTTAATCTCATTGTATTGAGGCTATCTGTCAAAATTTCACTCTTACGCGATGGTAACATTTGGACATTTTCAAACTCACACTAGGCCTTCTGTAGATATGGATTGTGCTATCTGAGATTGTTATCTCAAATAGCCCAATCCATATCTACAGATAGGTTATTAATTTCGGGCGATAGTTAGAACTATCTGAGATAGTTGCGTAGGATACTGGCTTCGTTGCCTAGCAACCGACGTTATTTTGGTCACATAAACAAAAATATCCTAGGCAACTATCTCAGATAGCGCTATCCATATCTACCTATAGGATATTAATTTCGGGCGTAACTGCCAGTTTCAATAATCTAACCTTAGTAGGCCTATCTTGGTTATGTTACTTAACAACGGCTGTTATTTTGGCCTGATTAACAAAAATATCTAGGCAACAAAGCTCTAGTAAGCTTATCTCTTATTGAGGTTAGGTTATTGAAACCGTCAAGAGTACTTAAGTTCTTATCTATGCGAGTTATGTAACCACAGAAACAACAGCAGTCTTGTGGATGGCTGCTCGAAAGCGAGAACAAATTCAAGGCAGGCGAGGAACGTGGGGAAAAAATGATTGCAATTTTTTTTCTCAAATGGGTCCAATTTACGCGATTCCAATTAACGATTCAAGGAGTGTCAATGCTGCGAGAAACGCCACCATTTGTTTGCTCACCGTGCTTGAGAAAGTTCGAGAGAAGCGACCGAGAAGACAATGCTTCTTCACACTCGGCCAAGAAACAAAGTCGATTTAGGACATCGAAAAATTAGAGCTTATGAACTTTTTTGCATATAGTATAGAAATCTGGACATTGTACCCTGTTTTTTCAAAAAAATCTAAGTTTTAATAACAGATGACACTTTTACAAACGCAGAAGAGGCAGTGATTCAATCAGTACCTACGTAAAAAAACATGATCTTGATGATGAGTCCAAACAAGTGAGGTCCTCACGTAAACTTTCAGTATACCCCACGTAGTAGTAGTGCATCTCTACCCAAGTTTAATACGGCGCGGCGTGATGTTTCCCAATATACAAAACAAAACGTTATCTATACTAATATTATAAAGAGGAAAGATTTGATTGTTTGTTTACATTGAATAGGCTCTGAAACTACTGAACGGATTTGGATGAAAATTGGTACACAGATAGTAGATAGCCTGGTTATGAATATAGGATACATTTTATCCCGACATTCCCACGGGGACGGGAATCACGCGGGTGAAACCGCGAGATGAAATACATGATAAATTCCCATGTTGCACCCACTCCAGCTCACGTTGGGAACACTACCCTCGAAGTTGTTGACCACTACGTTTACCTTGGACAGACAGTCCAGTAAGGTAAGTCCAGCTTGTCGAATCCAACTAGGAGGGGCAGCATTCGGGAAGCTCAGTAAAATCTTCACGTCCAACTTACCTCAGTGTATTTACCATTCTACGGTGTTGGCCACCGTCGCTTCATCAATGAGAGAAATATCCTCGCATTCGAAAGAAACATCATTACAGATGTTTGACTATCGATTAAGATGAAACAGCCATCTAATTATAACTTTTTAATTTTGCATTTTACAATGCTATTTTTATGTGATAAATATTAAACAAGAAAATATACTAGAAAAAAGAACTAGTGTCATGTCGCCCTGACGGGATTCGAACCCGCATCCTTGGGAGTCCGGCCCAATGCACTAACCAATTATGCTACAGAGACCTATGAGGACCCGTCATATGAGGGCGACATGAGACTAGTTGCTTTTTTTTAGTATATTTTCTTGTTTAATATTTATCACATAAAAATTGCATTGCAAAATGCAAAAAAAAAGTTATAATTACCTCAGTGTCTCAAAACGAAAGTCTTCGACCAGTGTGTGTTGCTAGTGATGACTTACGGCAGTGAAACATGGTCGCTAACTATGGGTCTGATAAGAAGACTCAAGGTCACCCAGCGTGCAAAGGAGAAATTGCTCAGCTGAAGAAGCAGCGGACATATAGCGAGAAGGACCGATGGTTGTTGGGCGGATATGTTCTACCCTCCGTGGGCAGGCGCCCCACAAGGTGGACTGACAATCTGGTGCGCGGTTGCGGGAAGATCGTGGAGATCCTTGGGGGATCCTTTGGTACGACAAAAACCTTTTCTTCACTTTATGCCCTATAACTTTGACCTGCACGCAATTGTAATAGAAAATTGGATTTTTAGTCATTAAAAAGTCTAAATAAATATATTTATACTAGTCGCAACTTGTTACAATGGTTGGTACACAACTCATATAAAAATGCCCATTGTCCTTTACCTTTACTTATTTATAATATTGTATATATAAAAGTAGCTAGCTACAAGTTTTAACAGTGTAGCAATGCTACTTCGTGAAAGTATATTCAAACAGGAAACACCATACAGTGAGCACTAGATTATCACGTTTGTAAATCACATTATTTGTAAGTATAAAGGATAGTTCATTTTAACTATAATGCCAGTTAGTAAACATTAATTAACATTAACATTAAGCCTAAACAATTATGAACGCAGGTCATGAAACAACTAACTAACATCCGTATCGCACATTGCAAAAACACCTTTATACTTTATATTATACGGTTTTGAGTTCAATTTTAATCACGTCTATTTTGGGAAATCCTTTAAGATGCTTCTTCTTCCGGTGTCTACCTAAATACAAAAGCACAGTTATACGATGTCTCCCAAAGGCTTTAAGGCTTTTACCAAAAGTACTTTTCGTTTAATAAAAGGAGATTTGTACACACTCTATAAATAAAGCCAAAGCTCAGAGGCAAAGTTGCATATTACCTATGTAGGTATTAACAAACAATCGACGGTATCACGACGGGATGTGCTGAGCCGAATGCTTGCTCAGCGGAAAGTCGGTGAAGTGAGGCTGTAACGAATCCGCGGCCCAGAGCCGATACGGTCACTGGTTTGATGACAAACGCAAGCAAAAAGCCAGAACAGCCCAGGAATCGTTGGATAGTGGTACTGTCCAAGTGGTACTAATCGTTGGTGGTGGTTTATTTTAGAGTGTATTTTTTAAACAAAAATATGACACCAGTTAGATAGAAGTTATGATAAAATATGTATCGAATGTAAGGGAAGGTTTTCACAATGAGTTCCACACGTTGGCCTGAACTTCCAGATTGATGTGACAACGCTGGCCTTAAGCGTATTAAAAATATAAAAGTAAACAATTTCGACGGTAGTCAGCAAGTCTCGGTAGAGCATTGGACCGGATTTCCAAAGGTCGTGGGTTCGAGTCCCATCGGAGAATTCACTTGTGACCGAGTTAATTTTTTCCAATATTTTTTATTTAAAATTTATCATAACTATTAATCTTTTTCAAATGTGGATAGAAACAAGAACATAGTTGTAGATATATCGTTGAATATACAATTTACTACTGTCTCTGAAAGTCCACCCACCTCGTGTCTACATGAAGTGTGGAATAGAGTCGTCTGTGCGTGAGGTTCCCTCCTCTGCGCATACGCACTTCATTTTCTTCCTCTCCGCTAAAGTAGTGGCCTCTCCTGCGGCGTTGTTCATCTCCCACCAAATGGCTCCGCCCAGGACATTACGGAAGTATGGAGGCACGCTGCCTTCTCGCAGTAGATATCTAAGGAAACAACCTATTTTATTGATTAACAGCCTCCCAGCATTAACACCGTTATAGCACGCGATATCATTTGGCGTCTTCTGCCGTCTTGCTTACCCCGCAATTATTCTGTGGTGACAGTGACCCGTTATCGAGCTATACGAGTGTCTGTCGATAAAAGAGGCTCATGCTAGGGCCTAATCGCCTAATCGCTCAGAACTCAGAACCCTTTATAGACAATGTAAAGTGTCATCCTGCCGAATAACTCAAGAAACTGCAACAGCCGACTCCAGGGACGTTCCAGGCTACCCCCAGCTCTAAGCAGCACCACGAGGCGGTCAAGGTATCGTGCCCTTCCTTATATATTTTTTGAACTCGCGTTCTTTATCCACAATTTGTTTGTCCGCAATACAGTTTACAAAATTTGAATAGCCCGCACAACCATTTTTGCATTTTATAGTCCATTTTTATGGTGTGTTTATTGCCATTAGTGCCCTTAGTACTAGTTTGGCAAACTATAATCGTTCTCTATAACTATAGCTTTGTCTTTTGCATATCCATAGAATGCTTTGCTGACATAAGTAGAACATGAGTAGAACATCCGATAGTTGTCGAACGTTACAGTAAATGTCAACTCGTACTAAATAAGGAGGATGGGCGATGACCAGAGACTTTAGGTTGGTTGGGTTAGGTTGGTTTTAGGTTGGTGGTAGGACTTCTTGTAAGTCCGCCTCGCTAGCTACCACCATCTTGTCTAAGCCCAACGACATAACAACACAATGTTTTCAGCATTGTTGTGTTCCGGTAGTTAAAGATAAGATAGCCAGTTCCTCAGTGATTGAGGATTCCGGGAGACGCTTGCTTACATCTTGAGCCTTATTAATACTTAACCAGGTATGATGAAGGCTACGAGCCTCCCCGTCATTCATTAAAAAAAAAGACCACAGACCTATATCGGGATAGAATAAAGCGCTTCAAACTGTATGAGAACCTAGTGTGTCGAATTTTTCGTATGTACCATGACGTCACGAGCGAGATTTAGTGATGTGAAAATGTTATTGACCAGCTCTTACAAGAGAGCACTGCACAATTAACCATTTTTGGTACTGAGTGACGCGTGTTTTCATGGCAATGGTCTTAAGCGGTCTGACTTAGGTCGGAAAACTTTGACCATGGATCAAACTTTTTACGCGCATGGTAGGTACACTTTTACGTCTATCTCGATCATAGATTTAGAATGTTTTCGCTCCGCAAAAACATACATTCTCCGTACATTCTAAATCTATGATCTCGATATAGGTCTGTGTCAGAGACAATGCAACAAAATGACCATGACAAATGACCACGCATTAGCAGCGGCATGTATTAGCCAGATTAAACGACATTGCATTCCCCCAGATAGGTCCTACCGCGCAAGTGTCATCGGCATCGACATCGACTTCATTTGACAGATAGATGAGACATATAGACGACCTGTTTGGCGCAGGGGTACTAACCCCGCCTTCTGCGCCAGAGGTCCCGGGTTCGATCCCCGGACAAGACAAATATTTGTGTGCATGAACATGTATATTTGTCTCGGTCTGGGTGTTTAATATGTATATTAAGTATGTATTTACAAAAAAAAAGTATATAAGTATGTATTTACAAAAAAAAAGTATATAAGTATGTTTATCCGTTATCTAGTATCCATAACACAAGTTCTTCATGAAACTTAACGTGGGACTTGATAATTGGTGTGATTGTACATTCGAATATTTATTTATTATTTATTTATTTATATTGCTCATAGTCTTTGGTAAGATTTCATTTGTGTCAAAAAGAATCCATCCATCCGTCAAATGAAATCGATGTCGATGCCGATGACACTTGTGCGGTACGGCCCCAGTTCCCCCAATTCAATGGGTTTAAATGCTCGTGTCGTTTAATTGGCATATTTTTTTAAACGCACCAATGAAAACTAGTTAACTACCATTAGTAGGTACGTAGGTATAGTAATAGTAGCTGTGTGTAAGTAATTATGAAATATTAAATTTCCACTGGTTTTCCCAGATACAGACTTTGCCTAATTCCATTGTTCCTAATAGCACAAATTAATAAATAGTTACCTCGTAACTAATAGGCACATATTGGAAATACGGGTTTTTTATATCTTTATTGAGTGCATTATAGAAATTACCTATTATTTTACAAAACAACGTAAGGTGGAACAATTTAAGATAGTGATAACTTACTTGTAGAACTGCTCTTCCTTGTATTCCTCGGCCATTCGACGCCAGTACCGCTTGAGATTAGGGCTCATCTCGGCCACCTCCGCTTCCTTTAGCAGGCTCTCTCGTTCGCCCTCTAACTTCTTTTGCTCATCTATCTCCTCTAAAATTGGAATTAACTTATGCCACTTAAGCTTATTCCAGACGGACTATCCAGGCTACAAACAGACATGACCTTTCTTGTTGCCATCCATCTAGCTAGAGTCTAGAATTCTAGATGAATGACAGCAACCGTCTAGCTAGGTTAAAGAAAAAATACCGTAGATATAATGCGAATCCGAAACACAGATAGCAGCGGATGGAAACCAACCTCCCTCCAAGGTCACAGTCATCTCTGGAAGATGCTTTTGTTTTGCTATCTTATCTACTTTGTAACATTGCGTTCATGTCAATTTTATTACTTACCGTCAACCACGAGCCCAAGGTGGAAATGTTTCAGTAATCACATTTTCCATCCTCTTTCACACTTTCTCATTGTCATTACATTGCCGGTGGTTCAACAGCCATTCTTTACTACTTACCCAGGAAAATCATAATATTACATACCAACACAGATAAAAAAAAGTTTGCGATCACTCAATGTTTTTTATACAAAATACCTACCTGTTTTCGTAGAGGGATTATTATAGTAAATCTTGACCGATCTTTTCTCATCTTGGTTCCTTTCAAAAGCTAGAATGTTCAACATTTCGACGGTGTTTTTTATTTTTTGCGAAATGATTGTTTTTATTTTTGTACAGTCTTGAACATAAAATTTGCGAGTTTTGGTCATTATTGTATGAAACTGAGAAGTAAGTAGTTTAAAACCCGCATAGGTTAAACAAAACAACTTACAAAATGAATGAAATACACAGTCGAGATGTTGAACAGCTTTTGAAAAATACCAAATTGGAAAAATCGGTCAAGATTTACTATAATAAAATAATACCTCTATGTACGAAAACAGGTAATTTGTATGAAAATCATTTAGTGGTCTCAAACTTTTTTTGATGTGTATAGGTACCTCCTTACCTAAATTGCCTGAGCATTGTATAGATAGATAGATTATCTGCATTACACAGCAATGCATCAACATATTGCTGCTTTGTAACGTACTGGGTACTTAAACGGAAATAATAGCCACGTTTTCTCCCCATATCGTCGTTATTTTATTTTGTATGGATAGGGTCAAATCTGGGTCAAATCTAAAATATAGTGCGGCCGCTGAGAGGATGACCAATGGCTCTCGATAGGAGCTGTCAAATAATGCATTCTGTCAGTAACCGCATTTTATGCATGTTTCTGCAGTGGCAACAGGAAAGCAAACAGGCAAAACGCAAAGTACCTCTTTGTTGAAACGCACTCTATAGCGTTTCTTCAAATGTGCTAAGTTGAGGGAGCAACTCTCTCCCAAATCAGGTAATTTAACCATCAACGACTTTGCTTTCAATCCGTTAATGTTGCACATCTGTCAGCACGCTATCGCCTTTTTCTGTCGCCCTATCCTATTCTGTCGCTCAGAAGCGTCACCTGTCAGAGCGAGAAAAACTGACAGAACGCTATCGCACCGCCGATATTTACAACAGCATGCTGCATGCTATAGCATTCCTTCAGTCTTTCTCGCTCTAGCAAAAGGCGAAAGCGTGCTGACAAATGTGCTCCAACTCATAATATTCTTATTTAAAGCAATAGGCCTATAAATGATGATGATCTGACCTTCTTCCAGTTCTCCATCCATGGATAATTCTGGAGGCGACTTAGGTTTAGTCGTGATGGTAGCCTTAGCGCGACTGTCGACGTCTTCACTAAGTCGAATTCTCAGGTCCTCGTATATCCTGCGACGGTCATGGAGTAAGTACGATTCAATAAATAGTTAGTAATGCTCTCTTATGTAAAATAGGTATATACTCGTATGTTACGGTAAATGTTAATAATTTTGAATTATCAATAATTACCAACAATTTATTACTTAATAATTACTTACCATGATGAAAAGTAAAAGTGATTAATTACTTTTACTGCATATTATTAACAATTGCACCTTTCTTTTGATAAATGTGATTAATGTTCAATAAAGTCAGATCTTTACAGCCCTTTTAACCTAACAAAACATCAATAGAAGCGTTCCCCCAGCTTGTACCATATTTTTAAAGAAAGTCGTCTCTGACGCTTCGCCGGCCGCTGCTAAACTAAACCAAAACCTAACCTAACTTAGCTAGCCAAAACCTAACTTAATCTAGAGGTAGGGGCGTTGGATGGTAGCCTCCCCTCGGCGCGCCCTGGAAACGGACTAGAGACGGTAACGCAGTCTCTAGTGCCGGCCAATACCATCCCCTTGCGAATAACCGATACGCAAGTGTAGGCAGGGATCATGACCGACGAAGATAACGATATGTTCAAGAGCCTCATCAGCGAGTCCGAAGGTGAAGGTGAGGAGCTTCTTGCTCCCTTCGCCGACATTAAGGACTACGCGCAGGAGATTATGCTCTATGTGACAAGCGCTCAAAGGGGCGAAGGGGATAGGGGTCTCTCCAAGGACCATAAGGCACGCATAGTTCATCTGTGCCAATTAACCGTTGCAAAATGCAACGCCAGTTCTGCTCTGGCCAAGGAAAAAGCCCCACCCGTTACTTCTTCTTTCCCACCAATCACTGGACTAACCGTTGAAAATATCACGACGATCGTGCGTCAGTCCATCAAGGACGAACTTCAGAAAATCCCAATGTTGAACCAATCCCCTGACCCCAAGCCACTCTCGTATGCCACCATAGCATCCAAATCATCTGCGCCTTCTCATAATAAAGCCATAGCCCCTAAACCCGTCTCAAATAGCTTTAATAATCTATCACAAATGTGAAACCGCCTCCCGAGAGGAAACTATTAGGAGTCTTCGATCCGCAGCAAATTTTAAAACACTTGATTGACTTGACACACGTTTACTTCCAACGCGGGCACGTTGAAGAATTTAGCCCATTCTTACAATGTTTCCATTGTCTGCAGTTTGGACACACGGGCAACAAATGCTCCTCCAGCGTCGAGACCGGCTCGCATTGCATGAGATCGCACGCTTTGGAGAAGTGTCCAACCAAAGAGGACTCCAAATCGGCCGTGTGTCTGAACTGTAAGACACATAACGTTAAATTCAAAGGGAAAGATAACACCTCCCACCGAGCATCATCATCTAAAGGCCCTCGAGTCAAGGCAATGCTCGTCAAAGTCCGTGAAGAGATTGATTATGGCATGGAGGACTGATACGTTAAATATAATATTTACAAATATAATTTTACGCTATTCTGCAAACACCAGGAACTCCAGAGGACTATCAACGTATATTCAAATGCGCAGAACCATCTCATAAGGCACTAATTGCAGAATTGCAGAGTATCGCTCAAGACATTGTCCGACTTAAAAAACACGTTCCGATTGAGACTACCGACACTAGGGTAAAAATATTCTACTATTCCAACGAAATCCAAATGCACACAGACAATGAGCACAGTTTTGACGCTGCACGTCTTTGTTATATGTACATTGCTGTTTTTAATAAGTAGGTATGTAGTCGGCTGTCGTGCAGTGTCAAAATAAATGAGTTTTCTTTCTTTCTTTCTTTCAAAATGCTTAGCGAATTACTCGTCCGCATTGCAGGTACCATCACCAAGGCCAAACAAGGACTCAATAAACAGCAGAATGCAGCTTGATACTGCATTCAACTTCTTAGAATTCGGCCACGCGGAGCTAGTCGATGTTGATAATTCACAACTTGAGTAGGAAAATGAGACCGATGATCTCCCAACTAATACCCCACCCTCACTCCCCGCAACAGAACAAATAGCCCAAGCCTTATTGCCTTACCGATAGGATCGGGGCTCTGGAGGTACAAATTAAAAACACCTAATCTCAACCTCAACCTCAAACTCAACTCCCCATCTTCACTTCACATAACAGCCCCAAGTGAAAAAAAAACCAACGGCACACTCATACCTTCTACATACAATAACACCAAACTGCTATGAAAATCACTAAGCCTGCCATCGTATTGCACAATAAAGACCCCGAAGCAAATCATGAAGCAACACTTAATGAACTCAGTCGTTCTGTCAAATTCAAAGATCTGGACTTTACCTACACCCTCACGCGTTCAACGAACTCGCCAAAGGAAAGGTGCGAGTCGAATTCGACTCCCCCGACCAACATGTTGTTTAATTACTTTTACCAAAGACAGTTGTTAATTATTAATAATAACCGAAAAATGTGATAAATTTAATAGTTTTAATCAAATTGACCAGATCACGAGGTCAGAAATAATTACCGGTTATTATTAATAATTTTCACACTATTAACATGTACCGTGACATATACCTAGGTTGTTCCGAAAATTGATAGCCACAGAATGAATAGGCACAACCACAGGTACAACCTGTTCTTTAATAAAACCGTTTTACTTTTTACGTTTTACGGCTAATTTCAAAACAAACCTTTGTGAAAATCACTGGTCACCTAAGTTACTTTCAAATTTTTATGGACTTAATTTCTACGAAAATTACCAAACATAAATAATTTAATTGAGCGACTCAGTTGTACAAGAACTCCTCAAATTGAAAAAGTCTGACCTACCATTAGATCTAATCTTTCTCCTTGGTGGATGAATAGGGAATGGGCTTTTCCACCATGGGTCAATGTGCCTTCCGATGGTCAGTGACGACATTATTTATTTATATGGTTTGCCATCCAATAAATAACAGAATGTTCTTATATTGCCGTAATAGCAGGCCGAGTGTGCGTATCAGTATCAGTCAGTACCTTGGACGAATTAACTCGTCCAAGGTCAGTACCCTTAGTTAGTACGAGTTTGGCAAACTAAAATCATTTTCGAAAACTATCGCTTTGTCTCTTTTATATAAATAGACTGCTTTACCGACATGAGGAGAGCATCCGATTAATCCGATAGTTGTCGAAAACCTTAACAGTAAATGTCAACTCGTACTAAGGGTACTACCCAACTAGCAAAACAATCGTATAAACAATTACTCTTACGGCTATAGATTGAAAAAAACTCGAATGAAAGATCCTATTTTTTCAAATAGCTGAGTGAAAGCAGCTCTTTTTAGTTTTTAGCATTCGACGCTTTTTGGCTCTGTAAAGATGTTTGTTATGCGTGGACTCGACGAATTCATATTGCATTTACTCGATAGTTGTATAAATATGTCTCTCGATCGCCTTAATTCAACCTTAAATATTATGATAACTCTTTGAAAGCAACTGAATTGCTAAAGTATCATCAAACTGTCTTTTATAGAACTATCTTTCGACATTTAATTATTACAGCATTATTGTAGAGTAAAAGCTGTACATTCAACAAAATAGCATCTCAGTTTCTGTAACAGAATTTAATATCATATGATAGCTTTCTGCACGGCTTTCATTCGACATAACTATTAAAGTTGAGAGAACGCTTTAAAATCATCTATTACAGCTCTAAAGGTGCTCTAAGCATTATTTGAAAGCCATCATTCAGCGTAATAGTGGTATGAAAGTTCGATATTTTTTTTACAGGGTGAAGAACAATCAAATAATATTAATGCGGGTTCCGCAGAAAATATTCACGCCCCTACTGATTATCAAATTTGTGAACCATCTACTAGTGATGTGTGTTCTCGTTCCGAAATAATCTCCGCGGGTACAAACTCGGATTCTGATAGTAAATCTGATTATAGTGATAGCAATTATAATAAAAATGACAGATCAGAGTTTGAAGACAATGATAGTTCGGAGTCTGAAGACAATGAAAATTTAAATGATGAGTTCCGGGCTAATTTCAAGGAGTGGGCACTCCTATTCAACATTCCTCATGATGCCTTAAGAAAATTGTCAACAATTTAAAAAAAAAAAGCAGGATGCAATTATTAACTTTTGTGCTACCCCACTTCACCGTTACCCCTGGCGAGACAGGAATTCCCCTCAATCGAACCGAGTTGATATTTTGTTGATGTTATTAAATATAATAAATAAATATCTTCTTACAATCACACCAATTTATCTAAGCCCGTGTCTGAAAGAAACTGTGTCTACATAAACTTGATAACGGATAAATATATACCTACTTAAATACTTTTTGTTTGTAAATACACACTTATTTTACATAGAAACACCCAGACCACACACACAAATATTTGTCTTGTTCGGGGATCGAACCCGAGACCTCTGGCGCAGAAAGCAAGTATCTTACCCCTGCGCCAAATCGGTCGTCAAAATTATAATGTTTTATAAGTATATTATAATGTTAGCATAAATAAATACCTACACGAAGTATGAAGTACCTACGTTAAACCTTTGTAAGTAGTAATCCTAGTACCTAACAATAACGACATTCGTCGCTTGGGTAGTGATCATAAACTGAATATTTTGAGCAATTCGGGCACCATAAAAATGAGCTGCGCAGTAATAATTTCATTCTCGTATCAGACAATACAAAGATCCAGTGTAATTATTAATAACAGTGCGACAGTGTAATTATTAATAACAGTGCGACTATGTGTAATTCTTAATGAGAATAAATGTCTTAAACCTTACAAGCATAACATTTCTGCATTATTGAAAAATGTGTTTCTTTCCAAGGCGATTTTGATTCTTTTAGCGGCTTAAGGTCATCTTTTGTTATAAATTTATCTACATCCAAGTAAACCACCATATTTTTATTATCACCTACAACAACAAAAAAGAAGACATTGTATAGGTTGTATTTATGAACCAATCACTAAACCAAATCCGTAAAAGTAAGTAGATACCAAGTCTTTTACGACAGATATTTTTGTATGTTAGTAGGCATCCTTTCATTCATCGACTTATGGTCTAGCTAGGTATTCGTTTTCATACTTACACCGTTTGATTACAAAAGTAATTATAAACATGTTGGTTATGTATAAAATCACTTTACACTCCAGAATACTAAACACAGTATTTTGTTCTAATAATAATGATTAACATTTTGCGATAAGGAACCCTAATCAAACTCCAAATGGCGCTCCTAGAAGTTGTAAAATGGATACTTCAATTCTCTTTCTCGGTTAAAAGCAGAATGAATGCTTTGTGATGATAATTAGTTGCTAATAATGGAGAATCAATTTTTACTAGTAAATTAATATTATTTGTGATTCATTATTTAGTGAGAAATTTTGCGGCCCATGAAAATAGTAACTAAAATGTATAGGATATAGACGAAAAATTTAATTCCCCATATGAAAGTACGATCTATGAGCTCACTTTAATATGTCACAAATTACCTATTATTATGCAGCTGTAAAATGTAATATGATAAAATTAATTGAAAATGAATATTTATCATTTCTTTCCTTGCAGTCACACAACTGCGCGATAAAGGTTTTAAGACAATGAAAACGGTCTATGAGTGTTGCTTCGATGCATTCACACGATCAAAGAGTCGAGTGATTGCAACCGCACTGCTATGTTACGATACATAAGTCGACTAAAAGAGGTTCTACCGACTTGGAAGAAGCTGATATGTGGTATAATGGCATACTGATGTCTATTATAGCATTAATAACATTCATATTGCTCTATACTCTATATTCTTTCGACTATTTGGCTATTCAGCCGATATTCTTGCGATATTTACAGCATTTAAAGTAGAGAGAAGTGCGCCTAAATCGCGTTGAAAGAACGTGCACAGATCGTTTACGTGACAATTAAAAGGTCCCTCTCCTTACCAACAGCTGAAATAGAAACGTGTTGCTGACTTTTTTACGATAAAGTTTGCTAGTTGGGTACTGCACCAAATACGTAAATAGTGACGTGCCGTGTTATCGACTATACCTACTCACCTATGTCCTAAAGCCTGTATGATATCGTCGGTGTGCCTCTCCTCCTCACTACGCATATCTCGAAGCGGCACCTGCAGAATAGTCTCGCTGTCCGATTCCATAACTCGCCGATACCGCAGTATAGCTGTCAACAGCTCTTTCGCACCTTTCAACGTCTGACGTTCACTTGCTTTCCATTGTTTCTCTAGAGTTCTAAAGCAGACATTGTATTGTAACGAAATACTATACAAACTCTTGGGAGTAAATACGCACTTTAGAGGAATTCGGAAAATGCGAACAGCGCACTTAGGGGCATGAAGTGAACTGATTTCGCTAAAGCTTACCAACAAATAAAAAAGTCACGGCTTGCCGCTATTGCGGCGGGTCAGATGACGCTGTATAAAGGCGTATCGATATACGCCTTTACACAGCAATTTCGAATTGTCGATACATTGCGAGGCTGCTTCGCGAAGTATCATCATACTAGCTAGTTTACGTTCTTCTGTTTCTATGTCGCGAGCGCGCGAGTGACAGCTCCTCCATATGACAGATAGCCAAGCGCCGATTTATCTCGCGAGGCAGCAGCGCAAGCCGCAATGTCGATTAACGCCATTAGAGGTTGCCATATAAATGTCTGAGAAACGTCAAGACATGTGCGGCGTAGGTATTATCTATCTATATATATAAAATTCAAAGTCCTGATTGACTGACTGAGATATCAACGCACAGCCCAAACCGCTGAACCTAGAGACTTGAATTTTTGCACATAGATACCTTATACAGTGTAGGCATCAGTACAGAGCGAGCCGCAACTTTAAAATTGGCTCGCGAGCATTGGCGTATATAAGGGGGGGGCCGAGTGGGCCGTGCCCACCCCAGGATGGTCTAGTGCCCACCCCAGGATGTTGGGCTTAATTCTAAAATACTTACTTACTGATACCTATTTAAAAGATTGCGCCCACGACTTCCGCGAGTGCATATTATTATTATTTTATTTTTGTTTGTCCGTGCGGTAAATATTATCTGGCTATTAATGTAAAGTTGCTGCAAATCTAAGGACATGCAAGCAAAAGTTCGGTGCCATTTATAAACAATTTCATATGCTATACTTTGTTGAATAGTTAAAAGTTTATTTTATTTAATTGAAATTAAATATTATTGTTGTGTTAAGTTTTGCGGTTTGGCCCGTTGTGTGTGACGATTTGTTGTGTATGGATGGTTAGACATGCTCCACTAAATACCTATACTTAAATCAATGTTTTCTAAAGCAAATGAAGGACAGTAGGTACAGCTTAAATTCGGCGTTTTCGTAAAAAAATACTAGTGAATTTCACAAGTAAACTAATTGTATGAGATGCTTGTCAATTTTGCGACAAAAACAACGAAAACATATCCTTTGGCTTACTCTAAAATGATAAATACCTACTTATTGCATATTTTCGATAAGTTTATGTTCAGTTATTATGACCCGATGATTGTTAATGAGTATGAACTAATTCAAGCTGCAATTGCGATCCCAGTCAGCTCAGCCGGATGCGAGCGGAGGTTTTCAGCAATGAGGAGAATTAAGACGTGGCTGAGATCTACTATTGGAGAAGAGAGATTCTCAAGCACTACTCTTCTTCATGTAGAAAATAAATGTTAAGGAAAACATTACGCCGGAAATAGTTTTAAAAGTTTTTGCAATGAAGAAACGTAAATTAAAATTGGTATAATTAGTTAATAATATCTTGTGAACAATATTGATAAACATGATTCGGTAATGAAACTGTTGTTTCTTTAAATGTAATTCATAGTTTATTACATATTATGTCGTCTGCGTCATTGCATCGGTCATGGCATGTTAGGGGCCAGGCCCCCCCTGAAAAATAACCCTAGATACGCCAATGCTCGCGAGCCAGCCTCGCAAGGTCGAGTCGATACACGCCATAGCAGTTTTCGAAGACCAAATTTTTATAATTGTCTTTAAAATAAAATTACAACTTTAACGATAAAAATGATAAGGTGCATCCAACGCAAAAAAAATACGTTTAAGTACAGACAGCACAATATAAAAAATCGGCCAAGTGCCGAAACCCTTCATGTGGAGTTCGACTTACTCGCACATGAAGGGTTTCGTCTCTCACCCAAAGAGAGATTGCTACGTAGCAATAAGGGTGTGTTCCTCTTTTTTGTCATTTTCTCTATATGCGTTTGTTTTTGTATCGTGTGCAATAAAGTTTCTATTATTATTATTGCCAAAATGTCACTATAATTTTTCGTCTGCAAAAATAACTGTTTTTATAGTGTTTGTATGAATTACAAAGTTATACTTATTTATTTATTTATTTATTTATTTATTTAATACTTTATGCACATTGTACAAAGGCGGACTTAATGCCTAAGGCATTTTCTACCAGTCAACCTTACGGTTTTGGAAAATGTTATAGCTCTGAAACTACTAAATATATTTCGTTCAAACCAATTTTCGTTGAAAGTTTTTATTAAGATCTACAGCATATATATTTTTTTTACATTGCAATTTTTTTTTAAGAGTTAGAGGGGGGGGGGGGACACATTTTACCACTTTGGGAGTGTACATCTTTCAAACGGTTGACTTTGAGAAAAAATCGTTTCCTCAATGCAATTTTTAAAGACCTATTCTCGTATATTATCGTATCTGTCTAGTGTGTGATGGTTTCAGATAAATAAGTTTTTATACGCAGATAAAATATTATCGTATCTGCGTAATGTGTGACTCGCTTAAAGCGGTTAACAGAATACATCTACCTACCAAGTTTCAACTGTGTAATCCTCATAGTTATGGAATAAAGTGGCTGTGACATACATCGGATTGGGCGAATCTATAAGGGTTTCGTTTTTTGCCTTTAGGCAACGAAACCCTAAAAAGCAGAGGTGCTCTACTTTAAGGTATCATAAATTGGTAGAGTCGTCATCCCGCTAGACTTTTTTTGAGGGAGCGTTATTTCAAAAAGTAATATCATTATCTTATTACCTTTAAATAAAAGGGTTAAATAAGAATAAAACTTTTTTCCATAAAACTCTACTGGCTATTCTTGCGCTAAGATATATCGAATTCTTGGAGCTAGAAATCTGTAAGTATTAATATAAAATCGATGTTAAAACGGAACTGCGACACGCGTTACTGCGACACCACGCTACTGTGACACCACGTTACTGCGACAACACGTTACTGCGACACCATGCTACTGGGACACCACGCTACTGTGACACCACGTTACTCCGACAACACGTCACTGCGACACCATGCTACTGCGACAACACGTTACTGCTACACCACGCTACACATGGGTAGAAGAGAAAAGACACGTTGGTAGACGGAAGAAATCTTGGCTTAGAAACATACGAGAATGGACCGGAATCACCAGCGTGGAAGAACTGTTCCGAACGGCGAGGGACAAGGGCAAATTCAGCAAGCTGACGGCAAACCTCTAGTAATGGAGTGCCACCATAAGAAGAAGAAGATATGGATGTATCTGAGACAGTTGCCTACTGCCTAATAGGATATTTTTGTTAATTTGACCAAAATAACGACGGACAACGGTAGCTAGGCAACGAAACCAGTATCCAAGGCAACTATCTCAGATAGCCATATCCATATCTACAGATAGGTTATTAATTTCAGGCGTACACAGTAATACAGTAGTGGTCATATAATTAAGAACGATTTGAACTTGGAGAATACCGTTATCTAAATCATGTCATTTGCAGTCATGCCTTTATTCTTAGATGTAACTTGTTATGTTATTCTCTATGACTCTTTCAAATTTTAAAGTTATTTGACATGTTTAATTATTATACAACTTGTGACTTTCTTGTACTTTTACAATAACTATAATTTTGAAGTATCATGGAGAAAATGTACGAACAAGTACGACATTAAATTAAATGCATTTTCAAGGATAAGTGGCTCCCCGTCGATCATTAAAAAAAACAGGCGTGGTTTGAGCAAGGAATCGCTAAGTGGTCATAGTGAATAAGGTCTGAGAGTTGTTCAATTGGAAACTAAGACGAAATAAATCACATAATTTTATGCATTTCAAACTAAAATTAATAGTTAGTAGCACGTCCAGTCCAGGGCTTCTGTTTTACAGCGGCGAGGCATTGATTCTATTAAATTTTCGGCTTTTCTCAATAGATTAGCTAAAAAAAATCAGAAGGCTCTCATAATTTGCCACACTGTCGATTTAAAACCTTTTTCTTGACTTCGCACCAAAGATGCTCTATTAGGTCTAAATCCGGGCTTTTAGCTAGCCAATTTAAGACAGAAACTGATTGCAATGTGAGTAATTCCTTAGGGTGCGTGCAGTAAGGTTTTGGATCATTGTCATGCTGGAATCTCCAAATAATAAAATAACCGTAAGCGCTGGAATGTCCAAATAGTGAAATAACCGTAAACACGTGAAGACGTGTTTACGGTGTAAACTAATAAAATAATTTGACAGAACTAAAGTTCGACTAATTTGAGTAGTCGTAAAAAAAATGTCTTTTTGTAGGACAGGCGAAGACATTTAGCCATACCACAGGCCATACTGCCAATTCTCAAGTATTATATAGCCCCGAGTACCTACAGGTTGGCCGACCACGGTCGGCGACCATGACCTCGTACTGACATTGTACATTGACACTTTATTATTATTATAAATGTGAAAGTGTGTTTGTTTGTTTGTTTGTCCATTTTTCACGTCAAAACGGAAATGTAAACATTTTGCTAACCCGTCTAAATTAGAATAAATGTAAATCCATAGTTAGTAAGACATTGCCGATTTTTTAAGATTAGCACAAAAGAGGAGAAACCCAGTGCCGTAAAGGAAATAACTTTTGAAATTTTGCGTCCGCGATTTGAAAGGGATTCGAGCAGTCCCTTATCCGTTCTAATCGGATCCTTTCCTCATAGTGCCTAAAAAATCGAGATAAGTGATGATGATTTAGGAATGAAATTCAGAGCTATAATTACCGTTGTCATATTGTTTTCATACCTTTCCGCTAAATCCATAAGAGCTGCTATCACGAAATCAGCCATTTTTAACACAGAGAAAGCAATAACTACGTATTTGAAATCCTAAATTACATTAGTCGTCACCAGTTTGTAAGCTTTCTAAATTTAGTTTGACACTTCTAATATAAGTATATTTTTGGCGTAAATTGTGTACAACAGAATAGCAAAAAGCTAAGTTGAACGACTAATCACCTTTGGTTCTGTCAAACTTAAACTTAGTTTACTCCAGTCCTTTGCCGAATAGCAAAACCCAGTTTGACAGCACTAAACCTAAATTTAGTCTAGTTTAGTCTAATTGGTGCTAGCCGAATCAATACCAATGTCGAAGATTGCTTTTAGTGAGATTTTAATACAGATTTATGACTCCAAAAAATGTCAAAGGTGCCAGAACTAGGCCCCTGATCGAGTGGGAAGTTCCCTGATTGTAGTGTCTAAAGAAGAAAAACGTAATACCAGACCAGATAAAACTGGCATCTTATAAAGAGCGGATTCTTAATCACTGTTTTTATGTTTGCCCTCTATCGGTTCCGAAAAGTAGGATGTTCTGGGAACGCCCACAAAGATTCCTGATCCAATAATACAGTTTAAAGTATATCCGCTAATTCAAAATTGCACTACACTATCTACATGAAAACTATAGGAATTTATGTACTTCAAACCTCAATATGTAAGCTCTAGGCAATCTTTCAGGTAGGACATTGGCTGGCTTCATTGGTTTCGGCTTGAACCTTTCATACGGCCGCATCCAATGGTAGAAACCTTTACCGCAATCTTTTTTCAGGTCTTTATAAGTGAGGTGCTTCGGTTTCTCGGCCAGCTTCGAGTCCATCAGCCATTTCTATTTGATAAGAAACGCAACAAAAAAAAACAATTTGGTGCAGTCGTTCAAATTATTAGACGCGTAGGTACTTACATTTCGATATAGAAAACTATGTCTACTACCTCAGTTTCGGTCAGATGAACGGGAGTGAGTATAGACTCTAAGCTGCGATGGTCTCCAAAGGTGTCGTAATTATTTATCAAGCACCACGGCTGCCATCGACAATTTTGCTTATATTCATTTAGTATAGCTTTGTGCACCAACTCGGAACATGTTAGATCACTAAAAAAATATCAGAGTATTATTTTACGATTTTGTTTATCTATAGATGCCTTCACACGAAGACTTTTTGTTTTACGTTTGGAAAAAACCTTATTTTGTTTTGGAATCTAGTGATCTTTATAAAATGAACTTTAAAACAACTCACCGTCGAAGCACGAAGAATCTCATAGTTTTAGCTAAATACATTTCTCTACACCTTTCATGCGATAGTAAAGAAGTCTCAGACTTATTCTCACTTCGTTTATCGTCTCCACATTCAGGAACATTTGCAGTACAAATCATTTCTTCTGAGCATGATTCATCTTTCATCGAAATATGTCCCTCTTCGTTTACAACAATCTTTTTACCAAATGAGTCATTCATTTTCAACCAATTCTGATGTATTTTAGTGACACTGCTCACATCGTCACTTCTAACTCTGACGGTAGAAACAGTCGTAGAGCGGCACTCTGAACATGCTTCATAATAAATATTTAGATTGTGGCCATCGAACTTCGCAGTAGTTGCTTTATCTAGAGTTATATCGTAATTATTACTATCCAAGTCAACAACAACCTTAGTGCCATTAGGAGAATCCACAGAAACTTCACCTTTAGCTCTATCTACTGTGATAGTTGAAAAATTAGGGTGCTCTATGGTAAATATTATTTGGACAGAAATGTAACCATCAGTGCGCTCTTTCTCTTTTACATGTTCTTCTTCTAATTTTGAGCTAGCACTGTAAGTACGTCCTTGTGATTCGAAATGTGAACCATAACTCCTCTGCGACATAGAACCCTTTGACTTCAATGTTTCCGTTTCCCCTGTATCAAAATCTAACATATCAAAAAAATCTTTTTCGATGTCTGACCATTCAGGATATACTTCTTCGTCCTCTACAAAGAAACTAGTTATAATTCTGGTATTATTAGGAAATGTTACCACCTGAATGCCATCTTTGTTTAGCAAAATATTGGTTCCATCCATGCGCCTAGAAAAAACTTCACGTAAGCAATAATCTGTAGCAGTTCGAATCAGCAACTTTTCAATGGGATGAGGTATTTCATTGATCCAGTTTTGGCGTAAGCCATTAGATTCAATTGTTTCAAATTCATCAATCAGCAACTCATACTCTAAATTTAATGAATCTTTGACAGCAGTATTCTTCGAAGATTTTGAGGGAATTTTAGTAGGCTTTTCTTTGCTTTTTTCTGAAGCCTTATCTTTACCTTTTCCTTTTTTGCTCTTGTCAGAACTGGCCTCACTAACAGCATCGCGATGTGGTTCTGTTTGAACTATTATTTTACTATATTTAGTGATCTTAATAGTCGATCCATCTGGCTGTAATACGTCAATTATTCCCGATGACCGGAAAATAATTACTTCTCCTTTTAAACTTACAAAACGCATTTCTTCATCTAAGTGCCGCAGAGGGTTAATATGGTACTGCTTGATATGGGATATTTCATGAGAATTTTCCAAATGAACTGACTCGGTAATAAGCCCATTTGGCCATGTTATGAAAAGTGCATGAAAACAATGGCTTTCAAATAAATTGCTAGTATCATCATCAATTTTAGTTGTTGTTGCTTTGTTACATTGATCCTTTTGATGTTTTTGCTGGTCATGGTAAGATAATATCGTCACTGGAATAGGTAGTTTATAATGCTGCTTTTTTATATTAATTATTACTTGATCTTTACTTGTAATCCTAAATGATTCACACATGTCTGTAACTTCTGTAGAAATGTTATTACCGAAAGCTCTGTGTAGCCAAAATTCATTAGCATTATTTCCTGGTATTATGTTTAGTATAATGTATTCTAAATTGATAGGAATTGTAAGCGTATATTTGCTGATGACTCGAGTACCATCTTTAGAATAAAATATAGAATTTTGTCCAAAAACTTCCACTCTTCTGTTGCCCAAATCATATCCTAAGAATGGTTTTCTAGGAATTTGTATAGATGTATCAGAAGCAGAACATATTCCTACAAACGATTGTCGCATATTTTTCGGTGTAGACGGGGCTGACTTACCTTTTTTGCTACTTTTGGAATCGGCCTCTGTAGAAGCAGGAGATAAAGTGGTCTTTTTAGATGTAACCTTAGTTTCAGTACGTTCCGGACTTTCTTCCTCTACTTCCAAATTAGCTATCTCTTGATATTTCAAAGATCCCTCCATCAAAAGATCTAATTCAACATCTGTGGTTTCTACACAAGATTTTTCAGCAAACGGATTAAGGCCCTCCTTACATGCGGACTGAGTCTTAAACAAAACGTTTTCCTCGTAAATTTTTTCTTCATTTTGTATCCAATCATATTGCTCTTCTAGAACATAATCGAAAAAATCTTGCAAACTCAGTGGAGTCGGTATATGACATCGCCATTCCTCACGGGCAATTCCGTCTTTGTCGTGGCTATTAAAAAACATCATCACAAAACAGTCGGTAACCTCACAGTATTTGTAGTCGATGCAATTAAACATGTTGAATGCCTCAAGAAGGATTTGGAAGGCACTCGTGCCTGAAAAATCTTCAAAATGTTCAAAATCGTCAATCATGTGACTAATTGGTTGTTCGCTTGCAATTTCTGCTGCCGATACTAATTCACTTAGATCAGGACAATCAAATAGAAATTTGATGCGTGATATGTCCGGATCATCTTCGTAAGATATCTTTGAAAAACCTTCACTTTTGGTCATTGAAAGATATGATGGTGAATTAAAATTTGAACCTCTGAGTAAGGATGGACATTGAGGCAAAGGCTCAGCTAAAATACTACGTTTTAAATACACCTTTTTGAATTCATAAAGCGTTGAAGGGGGAAGGTGCTTCTTTTTCAACGAACTTCTGTTGTTGTAAAGTTTGCGACAAGCTAGAATATGAATCAATCTATTGAGCTCTGCAGTTTCGACATCTTCTCTATCAAAACATGATAACAGGACATTGACGTGAAAATTTATTTTGGCTTCAATTTGCCCTTGCGCTCTGTTATATTTCTTCCATAAGCAATTAAAAGGCATGTCTAGTAACGTTGACCACACAATATTATCTAAATTAATGTTACCTAAGTGAAATGTGGAGTATTTCACAATATCGCCGAAATTCATTACAAGAGGATCCTTGTGTTGTTCATACTCCTCACCATAAGTAATTCGATAGATTTTCTTATGAGAGTCAGTTTTGCATAAATTACTGAACACATCATTTATGACTTTTTCTGCCTTTGATATTTTTGTTTCGTCTTCCACAGTTTTATTGTTCGTTTTTACTACTACGCCCGTAGATAATGAAGATGTACTACTATTTTGATCTAGTACCTGTGTCTTCTCTACAGTATGGAGAAGGCTATTTAAAAGTGAATATATTGTTACGCATTCTAATGGCAAATCTTGGATGTGTTGAACGTAGTAGTCGTTTTTTTTTTCGTCAATCTCATTTAATGGAATTTGAATGATGTCCATATTTCCTAAATAATGGCAGTGTTGTCGACTCAGGTCTTGAATGTCGTACATCAAAAAACATAATTCATCGTAAATTTTATCTGGATTACCAGAAAGACTTTCAGTATCCCAGTAGGGAGGTGAAAATACGATGAAAGCGGTATCTTTAAAAATGTCTGAAGATTCTCTTTGGATACGGAGCCTCTGTAAATCTTCCCAAAATTTCAAATACTTTTCCCCTAATAATTCAGTTTGACTCTGACCCCTTTTACTACTACGTATCAAGCTGGATGGTACTTTAGTTAACGTGCAATCAATTCTTACTTGAACGACTGATGTGAGTGGTATACCTATTTTTATAAGACAACCAATTAAGTTTGGGTCTACAAAACCTGTAACAGCCACGTAAAGGTTGGGTCCATCGGTTGGATAGTCATCAACGTAAACTTTGTCTCGCCATTCTTCGCCTCTAATTCTTAATAAGGTATTATACTTTTTTCCTTCCGCAGGCTCTGGAGATTGCGGCATTTGTTCTTGTTCTCCTTTTTTGCCTTTTCCTTTTCCAGGGGAAGGTGGTTCAACAGGTTCAGGTGGTTTAACGCTGACTGTTCCTCTAACTTCTTCCCTGTCAATCATAGTAGTTGATTCCCGCCTCATTCCTTCTCGAACTTCTAATCTTTGTCGTTTAATAAATAAGTATTCTTCTTTCATTTTGAGAATAAGATGTTTAATTATTATCGCCGTTACCTCAGGAGGTATATCTTTTTTTTCTTTGAGATAAGCTTGCCCTTCTTCAAATACCCGAAGATTGTCGTCTTTAACTTTTTTCTCGCCACCCAATTGGTTTATCATAAAAGTAGTTTCCGTTTTGCTAATATTTTTTATAACGAATCTCTTCTCTTCGGCTGCTATTGTCTCAAACTTATTTATGTACATACGATCTTGGTCACAACCAGCCGCTTCTATAACGACGACTTTAACTTGCCAACTTGCTTCGTCAAGAATAGCGGTTTCTATCGATGTTCGCCAATAGTTTTCGTCAGCCGTAGGGTCTTTTCCTTTTTTTGGTCCCATTATGCTAGCAAATATTGTTTGCTTAGCTCATGGATGAAAATACAATACTGCCAGCCAGCAACTTCTGATGCTCGCAGAATATTTGATTCTGGGTAAAACTAGCTAGTGTTTACAGTATTTTGTAAATTAGATACGAGAAAATGTCTTGAATTTATTAATAAAAATTAATTTGACTTTTAGTCTTATGTCTTACTGACATGTAAGTAAATCTTTTTAAAAGCAATAAAGAGATTAGCCATACGGCGTACATTATATACCCTATTCAAACCGTTAGTGAATTCTCCTTGAAAATATTAATTATCGATGATTTAGGTCCACTTGCGCGAAACTGGGATAACACATTTAACCCCGAGTTAAAACTACTTTTGTGTGGACTAATACTGGGTTAAATTTTAACCTAGCTTGGCGCAAGTGTCTTGGCGCAAGTCTCACTGTTATACATACATCCACACCAAACCACATTATGCATTGCGGGGTTGACAGAGTATCAGCCAGTAGTGAATACATACTCTTTGGTAACAGCTTCAGAGCGAAGTGTATAAGGGTCAGCGCACACCGGCGGAGTGACGGCGTGGAGAGGAGCAGTTTCTCAAGCAGCCTCGCGGATGCGCGTGGCGCCGACGTGCGACAGTTTGAAGCTATTTGTAGTTAATATATTATTTCTAAATTATGATATTTCTTTCAACTATTTATTTATATTATAAGTTATATTCCTTATTAGTTTTTTAATGACAAAACTTATATTCTATCTGAATATATTTATTTAAGTAACAATGTTATGTAACAAAAAAAGGTGTACCTTCCAATAAATACTAACAATAATTATATTCAGCCTAAAATCTACATTACACCAAACACGGAGGTACACTTATCTAACATCACTTGTCTGGTAAATGTTCCAGTATAAAGTTCTTAATCATATTCATACCGCGCCTGTTTACAGAATGATCTAATCTATCCATTATTTGGAATTCACCTTGAGCAACACCAAGTCTCGACAAATTATCAAAAGTTTTCTGACCCCAGGCTAGTTTGACCATGGTGTCTCTGTTGCCATGTATTTGAAGAAGCGGTGCCACTGAAAGGTTTGAAAACATTCTATGTTATTCGAGATAACCACAGATACCGGCTACAGATGATCAATCTAGGTCAGCTTAAAGCGGCCACCTTAACGTTGACTTAAAAAAATTACACTTTAGAATCGATTTTGAAAAAGTATTATAATATGTCAATGGACAGGGAATTTAATAAACTTTTATAAAGTGTAATCGCATTTTGCAAAAAGCTTGTAAAGCTTACTATTATTTGCAAATTACGAAAACTTGTCAAAAAATCGCTTTGCCCGAGTAAGCGCCTAAAGCGGCCATGGAGGTACGGGCAAAGTGGTCATGCCAAAATATATCAAGAGATGCAATTTTAAATAACCAATATACCAAAAATAATTTATTTTTCACTTTATTTATGATAAAAAAGGAATACTGTTCAATATAGTTTCAAAATAAACAATAACTTCAGTTTTGGTCAAATTGGTCATACGTAATTGCTTAAATCTAAGTCCTAAAAAGTCTTCTGCATAAAGTAACATAACCAACAGCTATACTCGGTATTTTAGCATTACATTCTAATGTAATAAGAACAGATTTCTTCACTAATGTGAATACGGCATAGCGCGGTCACTTGGCCACTTTGCCCGGACCGCTGTCTCTTTACACAATTTTGTTTAAAAAATCAATTTAGCTCACATTATTTGTCCCATGTCAATAAACAAACAAAGCCAAATAGATGTGTAACAATAGACTTCAATAAAAACATTAAATTCTAAAGAGGTTTGAATAAAACAGGTTGAACTTACAATGGATTTTTTTAACAAAAAGCTCAGAAACCTTGCATACGTCGCCGCGGTCACGGGTTTGCTCCTATCACCACCGAATGACTGATTGGTGCAGGGCGGAAGGTTGGTTATAGGGCAGAATGATAAACGTGACGCTATCGTTTTTGGTTACCATAAAAGATGTTGGCCACTTTGCCTCGTATGGCCGCTTTGGGCGGACTTTCTCTACTAATATTATAGAGGAAAGATTTGATTATTTGTTTGTTTGCTTGCAACAGATTTGGATGAAATATGGTACACACATAGTAGATAGCCTGGTTATGAACATAGGATACTTTTTATCCCGATTTTCCCGCGGGAATGGGAACTACGCGGGTGAAACCGCAAGCGGCCGCTAGTCTAAAATAAGGATGCAGATAAATTTTCGACTGTAACACTTGTTCTTTAACATAAAGTCTAAACTCAAGCATTACTCACTGTGGTAGAAGGGGTGATTGATTACGCATCACCTATGTAAATAAAACACTAATACGGTAAGAATCAAAATTAAATATCAAATGGTAATTAATGAGTCGGTATGACAAACTGCTGCATTTATGTGTCTACCGGTATTTGTCATAAAAAACAACTATATGAAGAAGGAGTTGATGTATTCTAGTTTTAGATTGTACACATACGCGACCTCCGTGGTAGAGTGGTACGTACACCGGTTTCGAGGTGTCGCCTACTCTGAGGTCCGGATTCAAATCCCTGTAGGAGCAACTGCTTGCATGATGAATACGAGCATTTGTACCCGAGTCGTTTATATATTATTAGTTAATACTTATACAAGTATATGTATTTATATCCGTTACCCTAGTATCCCATAACATAAGCCTTACAGCACAAAATAGAGGTAGACGTGTGATGATTATTTCTCGGTTTCAATTTAATTCTTTCAAAATATTATTTTCAGCTTTTTGCGGCCTATCGCGGCAAAGTACTTTTTTAATTTAATACCAAAAAATATACAAACTCAATGGTGTAAACACAGATGTAGTTCAGTATAAATTTCGGTAAATATTCCAAATTTAAATCACATTCTCCCCCTAGAGGATGAATGAAATTGACAACATTTCATAAAATTTGTCCTACGTTTTATGTTTTATTTAGAAATTACATATAAAAATAAGCGACACGTATTTTTTCAATTTGCAATTTTTTTACTTTAACTCGTCATAAAATTAATTTGATAAATTACTCATTCTAAAAGAGCTTAAGTCCAGTCGTACGGATTTCTGGCGGACATACCTTGGCAAATTAATTAAAAAAATACACTGTGACGTTGTCAAGTCAACATGACACTTAAATGAAGTTTGTTTGTTTTGTTTACGTTTGTATTTCTTGTATGGTTTTCGCCTGCAAGATTGTTTTGTTGTTGTTTAATTACAGTCTTGCTATTTTAACTTGATTTTAAAGGGAGGAAAGACCAAGACGTTTATGGAAAATGTGAAATTTGTGGAGTTATGAGAGTAAAAATGTGTTGAGGTGACAGGTTGACTATGGTCTCGGTTGCTTAGCGACAGACTGTTGATAATGTCTTTAACTTGTCTCTTGTTTTATTGTCAATATATATTTTTCGATTCTCTATAAAAACTAATGTTTTCTTATATCTTATTACCTAACTTAACGTTCACTTTAATATGGTAGCAGAGTAAAACTCAAAGTGTGCAAAAAAGTTTAAGTTTAAAGTAGAAAGTGCTAAAAAAAAGTTTTTCCGAGATGGATAAGGCTATAGCAGAAGCCTCAAAGGTGCAAATAGTGCACCTAAACGGAAACAACTACAAGCACTGGAGATATAGGATCGAAACAGTGTGCAGATCAATTCCCGGAGCTGATCAAATTTTAGAAGGAAAATTTATTAAACCCGGAGAACCAGCAGTGACTGCTGATGCTGCTGCAAAAGTAAAGTATGAGAACGATTTATTACAATTTATAAAGATAGATTGCACAATATTGACTCTGATGACAACAAATATGACCGATGAGTTACTGGATCAAGTCATGCGTTACAAAAGTGCAAAATAAGTATGGGACGAACTAGAACGCCTATACAGTGGAAGTAGCGAAGACAGAAGTTATGATCTCTGGTCTGAAATTCTTTGATTATAATAAGGATCCTGAACATGACATAAGGAAGCATATATCTGCGTTGAAGAATATTTGGCATGAGCTGAATAGCCAAATCGAAGCAAATCTGCCTGAGATATTACTGATTTGCAAGATACTCGGAACTTTACCACAAGATTATTTTGCTTTCAAGTCGAGTTGGCTTTTAATCACAAAAAAGGATCGGACAGTGGAGAATCTGACATCGCAACTGAGCGCTTATGAAAAAGCTTTGACTGCTAAAGTAGAAACGGATAATACCGAAAATGTTTTAACCGTCAAGACACAGAAGAAGAAGAAGAATACAGTTTTTAAATGTAATTATTGCGGAGAAATTGGACATGTTGTGCGGAAATGCCAAAAATGGATAAACGATGGAAGACCGCCAAAGCCGTCAAACGCTAGTCAAAACCCAAATGTAAACTTGACTGTGTTAGCTATAGAAGATGGATTGCCAATGGATAAGGTTAACTGGTACGTTGACAACGGAGCGACAAGCCATGTAACGAACAGCGGTGACTTCTTCGAGAGCTTCGAGCACTTTAAAGGAACACATACGGTGACTGTGGCGAACGGAGAAACCATTGAAGCCATTGGTATAGGCAATATTAAAGCTGAAGCCATCGTTAATGGAAAAGTTGAGCAAATACTTTTGAAAGACGTTTGGTATGTTGTAATGTTGTTTTCTCTCTTTCAATAATAATATGAACTTACTTAATAGACTTACCTTTTTATACGTACGTGCGTTTGCACTGCATTAAAACGTAAATCAGTGAAGATAATATTCCTGGTGTACTATGGCCAAAATTAAAAGCCAAGGCTGATGCTACCTCTGAACTTTGAAAACCTGTAAAGTTAACAAGGTTCGAAGAGCCGTTTCGGCCACCACAACAAAACATTTAAATACAGTCATTCACCGAATTAAGCATCTTTTTTCCTTTACATTTTTTTTCTACTAGCTCCCACCCATCGTACCTACCTATCCACCTCACCTACTATATATTTATATATATATATATATATCTTAATGAAAGGAAATTTTAAAATGACCGAAGTCTGCAGACATACTGCCTTATACAAGAACCGACATTACAATGTCCCAAAAATTAGAAGGAACTTATTCTTAGTGCTATCTGTGCATGATAACTCGATCACAAGTACGTTTGAGTCTACGCCTAAGCAATGTGTAGTAAAAGTAAATGGAGAAGCAAAAGTAATTGGAACTAGAACGATTAAAGGGGGACTATTCAAGCTGGAGCTGAAATGTGTCGCACCCAAAAATCAAGAAGTTAATCAACTACTGACAAACCCTTTACAAGTCTATCATGAAAGGCTAGTACATCAAAACAAAAGACATGTTCGTCAAGTGATCGAAAAAGATCTAGGATTGACAATGGAGAACAAACAGTCCGACATATGTGAAGGCTGCATTTATGGAAAAGCGCACAGGCATTCATTTGGAACAAGGGTTAGAGCCACTAAACCTGGACAACTAATCCATACAGATTTATGCGGACCATTTCCATATTCAATTTCGAAGTTACGATATTACATTCTGTTTAAGGACGACTTCACACGATATCGCCACATCTATTTCCTTAGACAAAAGTCTGAAGCAGCTTCAAAGCTAAAGATCTTCTTGAATGAAGCTAGAACTGCGGGACATGTCATTAAAGAAATGTTAAGTGACAACGGAGGTGAGTTTGTTAGCGTGGAATTTAAAAATATTTTAACTGAAAACGGAATTAAGCAAAGATTTACAATGCCCCACACCCCAGAGCAAGCAGGCTACGTAGAGCGAGAAAATCGGACGGTAGTAGAAGCCGCACGCTCCATCATGCATGCACATAAAAAAATTCCTGATGGTTTATGGGCAGAAATAGTAAATGCGACAGTCTACGTGTTGAATCGCACAGGGCAAACGAGTGTACCAAGCAAGTCTCCACATGAGCTGTGGTACGTAGGGCATCGAGCCCGGGTTTACCCGGTCCGGAAAAACCCGGGTTTTCCCGGTTTTGAGGATTACAAAAAAACCCGGGTTTGATTTTTAAAACTCGGTTTTTTCGGGTATTTTTTAATACTTTTCTTTTTGTTATTTATTAAGTATAAGCCACTTCCAATGCAATATTAAATAGAATAAAAACACGCTTTGATAAATTATTACGTAAATAGAAGCTTAGTTGCTACCAAGAAAACAAGCATTTTGTCCTTTTTCTTTAGTCGTCCACTTTGACAAATGAAGAGGAATTGAACAGTGAGTTAAGTCGAGCTGTTGATACTCCTAATACTGCTCACACTGCTACTGCTGGTCACTGGTCTACTAGGTCAGCAGGTCCTTCAGACTCAGACGATTTGTTTACTACTGTGAGGGTAGAAATGGCACTCTTCGAGAATTGCGGTACGCGACAGCGACGGGCGGCGTTACCTATCGCTGGCATATGAACATTTAAAAACCTACTATATATGACATTACAATTACATACAAACATAGATAAATAGGTACAAACAAATAAATTAATAATAAACATATAAGCATACTACACTACCTTATACTAACTATAACAAGAAAACACCGTCGCAACTCGCAGCCGCGTGGCATAGTACCGAGAACCCTGGCGCTGTTGCCCCGCTGAATACATAGACTCAGCCGCTGGGCAAGATAGGCACCAGCTCTCAGGTCTCCTAAGGCGTGGACCAGTCTTGTATATCTTTCATAAACTTTTTTGTGTCAGACGACCAAGGGCCCATTGTCTCTACTGCAAGCGCTGCAAACTCGTGGCTTACTGAGAGCGACGCATATCTGCGGCGCTTGAGGAATTGAGCTTGCTCCGCCGTGGCTCCAGCTCTTGAGGACGTACCACGTATATGGGAAGGACCTAAGGTGTCTACACAGGTTGCATCCCATACCAAGGTACGCCCCAAGCACCAGGGCACTAACGTCGCACCATCGGGTCTTTTACCATCATCCCTGAATAAACCATAAGGTTCCAGAGATGATGGGATCGAAACAGTGCCGAGGACATGCTTGACTAAATCGTTCATAGCACTATGCCGATAGGCGCGACCGGCGCTCTTAACGCAAGTGAGCCCATGGCGTCCGATCTGGTCCAAATCTTTGCCACACGGACAGTGATGAGGTTCGCACAGCTTAGCACCCAAGCGTAAGCAAATGGAGATGCGAAGGGTAGCGGGATCGAGGATGGTGCCTAGGTTGTGGGTGGGAAGAGCGTGGAGCCAATGTCCGGATTCTTTTTCCGAGACTGCTAGCAGTCGGGCTCGGTCCGTATCATCCGGACATGCAGTCAGCAGCTCTGCGTGAGCTGCAATGAGAGCTGGTGACTCCCAAGCGCTCTGGTGTTTCAGATCCAAGGGACAATCCTCTTCCGGGAATGAAGCACTCCACGCAGATCTGGCATCCGACAAGCATGACATCTCTCCGTCAACGAGTGTAGGGCAGTTTAATAACTCGCTGATGAGTGAGAAGGTGCTGTAGGCGGAGGACAGGAAAGCAGGGAGTGCGACACTAGAGGTTGTGCGTAAGACCAGCGCACCATATCTAATTGGAAGATTTTGCGAATTGTACTTTTTAATACCGCATCAATAGATTTTTTATCAAAGGAAACTTCCAAAGAGGGGAACAGCGTAGGATGTACAAGAATTTTGGAGTGAATAGACAAAGCCGAAGTATGTAAAAAGCTTTGTGTGGCTTCAACCCATGGAGCCGTTGTGCAAATTTGCTGAAATTATCTAATTTAGAGTTTACTAGCGAGGGGATTGCCTCCTCAAAGGGGCTCCCAATAGGTTTAGAGACGCCTTTGTTTGTACTGATTTTGAATATTAAAACTGTTTAAGAAATTTGGAAAGTACAATTTCATTAATTCTAATCCTCCCTCAATCATTACATTTTGTACTCATTGTAGAAAATCGATATACACAGATTAAGATCGAAAAGCTCGAAAAACCGGTCTACCCGGGTTCTGATTACTCTTAGACCCGAAAACCCGGGTTTCCAAAATTGAACCGAGTTTCGATGCCCTAGTGGTACGGACAGAAGCCAGCGATCAAACATCTTAGAATCCTTGGTTGCACCTGTTATGCCCATGTTCCTAAAGCTAATCGCAAGAAACTGCACAAAAAGGCTCAAAAAGGGATACTTATTGGCTATGAAGGAGATGAAGGCTATATAGGATCTGGGACAAAGAAGCATTGAAATTGATTAGATCCAGAGATGTAACTTTTCAAGAGGTACCGCTACTGGGAAAATCAAAAGAGGATGTACCTAGATCGACAGAGCCGACGCCTGTTCTTCAAAAGAACATCAATCATAATTTCCCAAGTTTCGAAAGTGAACATGAAATGAATTTTAATAGAGAGATTGGAGAACGCTGTGCTTCAGAGGCTGAAATCGAAATAATTTCAAGACCTTCTTCATCTAGAGCACATATCGAAACCAATGAAGAAATGGTAGATGATATGAATGAAGAAGATTTCGAGTCCTTGCCTTCTGAAGAAGAAAACGAAAACATAGATGAATTAAACGAAAACGACAACTCAAACGGAAACGTTGAAAGAGTAATAAATCGCAGCGATAATTCTGACGAAAACGTCGAAAGAGAAGAAAATCGCATGGTTCTCAGAAATAGAGCAAATCTAAAGCCTTCTGTAAGATTTAATGATTATATTATGGCTCTGGAAGCCAACAATTTATATGAGCCTCAAACCCATACGCAGGCAATATCGTGTAAAGACAAAGAGAAGTGGATAAAGGCTATCGAAAGCGAAATGAATTCGTTAAGAGATAACGAAACATGGGAACTAGTCGAACTACCAAAAGGTCGAAAAGCCATCCCATGCAAGTGGATTATCAAAATTAAGACCAATCCCGATGGCTCAATTGATAAATATAAGGCTCGGCTAGTCGTAAAGGGATATTCTCAGAATAAAGACATTGATTTCCATGAGACTTTTAGTCCAGTTGCTAGAAGCAGCACGAATAAATTTATCGTGCTGCACGATACGCGCCATCTTAAGCGTGGCTGCAAGGGAGAAACTGAAGCTATCACAATTCGATGTGACTACAGCTTTCCTATATGGCACATTAGACGAGGAGATTTACATGAAACCGCCTGAAGGTTATGCTGATGAGAGGTATGTCTTCAAATTAAAGAAGAGCTTGTATGGATTAAAGCAAGCTCCGCTCTGTTGGAACAGATGCATCACAGACTACATCGTAAAGACAGGATTCAAGCAAAGTAATTCTGATCCCTGTTTGTTTGTAAGAAGACAAGGAAAGGAGAAAATTATTCTCGCCCTGTATGTAGACGATGGTCTATTGGCATATACCAGTGAGAAAATGGCTAACTGTTTCCTGAATGAACTGAGAGCACATTTCAAGATAACAGTAAAACCCGCAAGCTATTTTCTAGGAATGGAGATAAAAAGATACTCTGATGGCTCCATTCTGCTGCATCAAAAAGCATACGTCACTCGCTTGTTGGAGAGGTTTTGTATGGACAAATGCAAGCCAGTGACAACACCAATTTTAAAGGCAAATAATGCTCAGGTTGAGGAAGAAATTACGAAGACATTCCCCTACCGTGAAGCTGTGGGTGCCCTATCTTTTTTGATGACAAGCACAAGGCCTGATATTGCTTATGCAATAAGTGTTGCGTCACGAAATTTGGAGAAACCAACAAAAGAGAACATCTTGAACGTAAAAAGAATAATGCGATACCTAAAAGGAACTATGGACGAAGGTATACGTTACAGGACAGATAATGTTCATAGTTTGGAATGTTACAGCGATGCAGATCATGGTGGTGATTTGGAAACTGCGCGATCTACATCAGGCATCCTATGTATATACGCTGGAGGTGCTATCTCCTGGTATAGCAAACGGCAGAGCACTGTTGCAATATCCTCGACAGAGGCAGAAATAGTAGCAGCTAGTGAAACCGCTAGAGAGACTATATGGCTGCAAAAGATATTACAAGATCTAACTGGTGTTCACTGCCCTGCGACCTTAGGTATCGATAATGAAAGTGCAATGAGACTGGCGAAAAAACCAACAGAATTTCACCAGAAGACAAAGCACATCAGAATAAGATCCTTCTTTGTCAGAGAGTGCATTCAAGATGGAAGTATGACAATTTGCCATTTGCCAGCAACCAGACAAATAGCTGACATGCTTACAAAACCGCTATAAGGGCCCAGACTTGAAATGTTAAAGAAGATGGCTGGCATTATCATCATCAACAGGGGTGGATGTTGAGGTGACAGGTTGACTATGGTCTCGGTTGCTTAGCGACAGACTGTTAATAATGTCTTTAACTTGTCTCTTGTTTTATTGTCAATATATATTTTTCGATTCTCTATAAAAACTAATGTTTTCTTATATCTTATTACCTAACTTAACGTTCACTTTAATAAAATGTACTTAAAACATATTCTTAGCCAGATTTTCATTGGAGCCTTACAGGTAACTAAATAGGTTACTAAGTAGGCAGTTTATCTAAGATACTAAATATATGCACGCAATTTCTGATGCCTAATTATTGAAACTTCATAAAAAAAGCTAAATTATTTATGAGAAATCATTGAAAAAAGCATATATTTTTTATGTAAATAACGCCAGTTATAGTGAGGTACAATGTATATTTTTTATCGATATTTTCTGCGATTGATTTCTATGCTATGGTGTTTATAATATTATACTGTTTTTGTTGTTGCAGCCTCCGAAGGGACTGAAATTCGAGGCAAACTAAAATAGAGCAGTTTTTATTGCAACTTATTTTCATAAAAATAGATTTATTTGAACTAGCTGCTTAATAAATAACTTGATTCCTTGTCCTTTTGTAATTCAAAAAAGTAAGCGATAATCCATCCACCGCGTCATCATCAGGAGAAAAAAATCCAGATTATTTTTAGACAAATACATATGATTATCATTTAATGTTGACAATTGTTTCGAATAAATTTGTTTTTGCTAGCATGTGTGTTGACATTTATCGTTTGGTTTTAGTTCCAAAGTGTAAAATATATAAAATTTGAGATAAATGAGTTATTTATTAATATTTTTATCGATATCATGTCCAAGTTGTTAAGATACTTATTACGAGTTTGGCTAATTAAAATCGTTTTCGAAAACTATCTCTTTCTCTCTTTGATACTTGCTGAATATACACACGTACTCTCGAATTTGAACACGTGGTTGGTATACTGCGTCGCGTGGCACTCGCGCTCGAATGGTTCTGAGTGTAGCTGAGATTCCGTGTCGGTGAGGTGTATTGTTTGTTGCTCGAGCGCCCTAGTACTAAGCTCAACTTCTGTACCTACTTCTCTATTTTGTGCTTACAGTGCTTTGGCAAGTGTCGGCGGGCGAGTAAGCGAGTACCCAACTAGCAAACTTTATCGTAAAAAAGTCAGCAACACGTTTCTATTTCAGCTGTTGGTAAGGAGAGGGACCTTTAAATTGTCACGTAAACGATCTGTGCACGTTCTTTCAACGCGATTTGGGCGCACTTCTCTCTACTTTAAATGCTGTAAATATCGTAAGAATATCGGCTGAATAGCCAAATAGTTGAAAGAATATAGAGTAATTGCAATTTGAATGTTATTAATGCTATAATAGACATCAGTATGCCATTATACCACATATCAGCTTCTTCCAAGTCGGTAGAACCTCTTTTAGTCGACTTATGTATCGTAACATAGCAGTGCGGTTGCAATCACTCGACTCTTTGATCGTGTGAATGCAACGAAGCAACACTCATAGACCGTTTTCATTGTCTTAAAACCTTTATCGCGCAGTTGTGTGTCTGCAAGGAAAGAAATGATAAATATTCATTTTCAATTAAGTATTTTATCATATTACATTTTACAGCTGCATAATAATAGGTAATTTGTGACATATTAAAGTGAGCTCATAGATCGTACTTTCATATGGGGAATTAAATTTTTCGTCTATATCCTATACATTTTAGTTACTATTTTCATGGGCCGCAAAATTTCTCACTAAATAATGAATCACAAATAATATTAATTTAATAGTAAAAATTGATTCTCCATTATTAGCAACTAATTATCATCACAAAGCATTCATTCTGCTTTTAACCGAGAAATAGAATTGAAGTATCCATTTTACGACTTCTAGGAGCGCCATTTGGAGTTTGATTAGGGTTCCTTATCGCAAAATCTTAATCATTATTATTAGAACAAAATACTGTGTTTAGTATTCCGGAGTGTAAAGTGATTTAATACATAACCAAAATGTTTATAATTACTTTTGTAATCAAACGGTGTAAGTATTAAAACGAATACCTAGCTAGACCATAAGTCGATGAATGAAAGGATGCCTACTAACATACAAAAATATCTGTCGTAAAAGACTTGGTATCTACTTACTTTTACGGATTTGGTTTAGTGATTGGTTCATAAATACAACCTATACAATGTCTTCTTTGTTGTTGTTGTAGGTGATAATAAAAATATGGTGGTTTACTTGGATGTAGATAAATTTATAACAAAAGATGACCTTAACCTATCCAAATCCGGACGACAGCATTCGGTTAAAAATATTCAGGCCAAAGGTAGTCTTATTTTTAAAATAATAGCGAGTATAATCGAGTGGGGTCCGACGACAGCCCGGGCTGTCGTTCGGATTTGGATAGGTTAAGCAGCTTAAAGAATCAAAATCGCCTTGGAAAGAAACACATTTTTCAATAATGCAGAAATGTTATACTTGTCGCACTGTTATTAATAATTACACTGGATCAAAATAACTTTACTTTGTATTGTCTGATTTGCGCAGCTCATTTTTATGGTGCCGGAATTGCTCAAAATATTCAGTTTATGATCACTACCCAAACGACGAATGTCATTATTGTTAGGTACTAGGATTACTACTTGCATAGGTTTAACGTAGGTACTTCATACTTCGTGTAGGTATTTATTTATGCTAACATTATAATATACTTATAAAACATTATAATTTTGACAACCGATTTGGCGCAGGGGTAAGATACTTGCTTTCTGCGCCAGAGGTCTCGGGTTCGATCCCCGAACAAGACAAATATTTGTGTGTGTAGTCTGGGTGTTTTCTATGTAAAATAAGTGTGTATTTACAAACAAAAAGTATTTAAGTAGGTATATATTTATCCGTTATCAAGTTTATGTAGACACAGTTTCTTTCAGACACGGGCTTAGATAAATTGGTGTGATTGTAAGAAGATATTTATTTATTATATTTAATAACATCAACAAAATATCAACTCGGTTCGATTGAGGGGAATTCCTGTCTGGCCAGGGGTAACGGTGAAGTGGGGTAGCACAAAAGTTAATAATTGCATCCAGCCTTTTTTTTTTAATTGTTGTCAATTTTCTTAAGGCATCATGAGGAATGTTGAATAGGAGTGCCCACTCCTTGAAATTAGCCCGGAACTCATCATTTAAATTTTCATTGTCTTCAGACTCCGAACTATCATTGTCTTCAAACTCTGATCTGTCATTTTTATTATAATTGCTATCACTATAATCAGATTTACTATCAGAATCCGAGTTTGTACCCGCGGAGATTATTTCGGAACGAGAACACACATCACTAGTAGATGGTTCACAAATTTGATAATTTTTGACAAATTTGAACCCGCATTAATATTATTTGATTGTTCCTCACCCTGTAAAAAAAATATCGAACTTTCATACCACTATTACGCTGAATGATGGCTTTCAAATAATGCTTAGAGCACCTTTGGAGCTGTAATAGATGATTTTAAAGCGTTCTCTCAACTTCAATAGTTATGTCGAATGAAAGCCGTGCAGAAAGCTATCATATGATATTAAATTCTGTTACAGCAACTGAGATGCTATTTTGTTGAATGTACAGCTTTTACTCTACAATAATGCTGTAATAATTAAATGTCGAAAGATAGTTCTATAAAATACAGTTTGATGATACTTTAGCAATTCGTTGCTTTCAAAGAGTTATCATAAGGCTTAACAAGGCGATCGAGAGACATATTTATACAACTATCGAGTAAATGCGATATGAATTCGTCGAGTCCACGTTTAACAAACATATTTACAGAGCCAAAAAGCGTCGAATGCTAAAAACTAAAAAGAGCTGCTTTCACACAGCTATTTGAAAAAATAGGATCTTTCATACGAGTGTTTTTCAATCTATAGCCGTAAGAGTAATTGTTTATACGATTGTTTTGCTAGTTGGGTAATTATGGGCTATTTTCTGGCTCAAGAAACGTACAAAAGATAACACATTTCGTGTAGACAAAAGAATGCAAATATTAATAGTTTATCGCTGGCTGTTTATCGATATCATGTCCAAGTTGTTAAGATACTTATTACGAGTTTGGCTAATTAAAATCGTTTTCGAAAACTATCTCTTTCTCTCTTTGATACTTGCTGAATATACACACGTACTCTCGAATTTGAACACGTGGTTGGTATACTGCGTCGCGTGGCACTCGCGCTCGAATGGTTCTGAGTGTAGCTGAGATTCCGTGTCGGTGAGGTGTATTGTTTGTTGCTCGAGCGCCCTAGTACTAAGCTCAACTTCTGTACCTACTTCTCTATTTTGTGCTTACAGTGCTTTGGCAAGTGTCTCATTGCGGGCGAGTGAGCGAGTACCCAACTAGCAAACTTTATCGTAAAAAAGTCAGCAACACGTTTCTATTTCAGCTGTTGGTAAGGAGAGGGACCTTTAAATTGTCACGTAAACGATCTGTGCACGTTCTTTCAACGCGATTTGGGCGCACTTCTCTCTACTTTAAATGCTGTAAATATCGTAAGAATATCGGCTGAATAGCCAAATAGTCGAAAGAATATAGAGTAATTGCAATTTGAATGTTATTAATGCTATAATAGACATCAGTATGCCATTATACCACATATCAGCTTCTTCCAAGTCGGTAGAACCTCTTTTAGTCGACTTATGTATCGTAACATAGCAGTGCGGTTGCAATCACTCGACTCTTTAATCGTGTGAATGCAACGAAGCAACACTCATAGACCGTTTTCATTGTCTTAAAACCTTTATCGCGCAGTTGTGTGTCTGCAAGGAAAGAAATGATAAATATTCATTTTCAATTAAGTATTTTATCATATTACATTTTACAGCTGCATAATAATAGGTAATTTGTGACATATTAAAGTGAGCTCATAGATCGTACTTTCATATGGGGAATTAAATTTTTCGTCTATATCCTATACATTTTAGTTACTATTTTCATGGGCCGCAAAATTTCTCACTAAATAATGAATCACAAATAATATTAATTTAATAGTAAAAATTGATTCTCCATTATTAGCAACTAATTATCATCACAAAGCATTCATTCTGCTTTTAACCGAGAAATAGAATTGAAGTATCCATTTTACGACTTCTAGGAGCGCCATTTGGAGTTTGATTAGGGTTCCTTATCGCAAAATCTTAATCATTATTATTAGAACAAAATACTGTGTTTAGTATTCCGGAGTGTAAAGTGATTTAATACATAACCAAAATGTTTATAATTACTTTTGTAATCAAACGGTGTAAGTATTAAAACGAATACCTAGCTAGACCATAAGTCGATGAATGAAAGGATGCCTACTAACATACAAAAATATCTGTCGTAAAAGACTTGGTATCTACTTACTTTTACGGATTTGGTTTAGTGATTGGTTCATAAATACAACCTATACAATGTCTTCTTTGTTGTTGTTGTAGGTGATAATAAAAATATGGTGGTTTACTTGGATGTAGATAAATTTATAACAAAAGATGACCTTAACCTGTCCAAATCCGGACGACAGCATTCGGTCAAAAATATTCAGGCCAAAGGTAGTCTTATTTTTAAAATAATAGCGAATATAATCGAGTGCGGTCCGACGACAGCCCGGGCTGTCGTTCGGATTTGGATAGGTTAAGCAGCTTAAAGAATCAAAATCGCCTTGGAAAGAAACACATTTTTCAATAATGCAGAAATGTTATACTTGTCGCACTGTTATTAATAATAGATGATCAAACGAACTCCTAAGTGAAGTTCGATCGTTATTATATGAGTCGTTTCATTCGAAGATATAATTATATACAACGTAGTCCCTTTAACCTACAGGCAACATCGCACGTCTTTAGAGTAAGTCAATCGACTTAAAAAAAAAATTAAAAACTTCACATCTGTCACTCAGTTGTCAGTTATTTAGCGCCAAATTTCTCATTTCGTTTAGAGATATTCTAGAACAAAACTTTACTAGTGGGTCTGTATACCTCCGTCTTCAGCCTGAGGTTTACGGGGCTGGGAGGGTTATTATATCTTCGAATGAAACGACTCATATAATAACGATCGAACTTCACTTAGGAGTTCGTTTGATCATCTATTATATTTCGTCGTTTCATTCTTTGATATAATTATATACAACGTAGATTTTTAGAGATCTTATGTTTTGTTCTAAAGTGGAGGAAGGTATAGCATAAGCAAAGTAAATAACCATTATAATTACGATTTATTTATTCTAATATAATATCTTAACAGAAAAACAATTTTAAGTATTAATTTTCCATCAAATAAGTACTTAAATTTCTTTTATCACAAATCAGGCTAATCAGCAATAACAACAAAAAATAGGTCAACTAATCATTGGTTGGAAACATTACGCTTTTTGCGAAGGCTCCTTCGCACTCAATCGGCCGATTATAGAATCGAGCAAAAGCTGTCGATGTGCTAGTCCAGCCAGCTGTTTTCCGAATCACGTCTACACTGAGCCCCGCGGCACGTGCGGTCGAGGTGGAGGCGTGTCGTGTGCTATGCGCGCTGAACTTTTCTACATCCACGCCACTCTCTGCCAATAGCTGTTTAATCCAGCGGCTTATAGACTGGGTGCTGGCGGGCTTGTGGGGTTTTTTGTACGTTAATAACAGTCTGTCTGCGTTCGAGGTCCTCAATTTTTTTGTGACAAAAATATAATCTACGAGGACTGAAGCAGGACATATATTTATATTCTCTCGAAAGAACGGTAAATACAATATGGGTTGTTCGCGGCCAGGGGCCGAAGTTTTAATTATATCAATAATGGCTATCTTAACCCCGTCTTGAGTAATTGAAATATTTTCTAATTTTATAAATGAAAAAGTCTGTACTCTGTGTGCTGTACAGAGTGCTAATAGAATAGCTAATTTTTTAGTGATCTTTTCCATGCTCAGTTCTAAGTTTGGGTACCAATCAGATATGTGGTTTAGAACTGTTTGTGGGTCCCAAGTTGAGGTATATTTTGGGCGACTTGGGTTAAGTTTGTACGCACCTTTTAGTACTCGTTTAATGGTTTCGTCTGAACCAATGTTGTTATTTAAGAACAGTGAAAGCGCGGAACGGTGACTGTTAAGAGAGCCATAAGAACAACCCTTGTTGAATTGTTGTGTTAAAAAGGACAACACTACAGATCTGGAGCCTTCAAAAACATTTACGTTATTAATCGTACAAAACTCCCACCAAAGTTTCAAAGTAACGCTATACTGTTTTATGGTACTGTCAGAAAGTGAAGCCAGCATTAAGTGGAGGGCGTCCTGGGGGGCGCCTTGGTGTGCGAACGCCGCCCGCAGAGCCTCGCGGCACCCAGGGTAAGGTTCGAGTGCAGAGGGTGATGCTCCCTGAAATGGGATTGCAAGAGATACTTATTCGGGCATAAAAATAAAATATTAGAATCTAGTATACTTTTTAGTAATGGAAACCACGGCTGAGACGGCCAGTATGGAAAAACTAAGATGCCCGTGGCTTCATCATCAATTATTTTCCTTAAACATTTCAATATTAAGGAAAATGGTGGAAAGGCATAGAAAAATAATGATCGCCAATTAATAGTTAAGGCGTCTACGCCCCAGGCGTCTGGGTCTGGTTTCCAAGAAACAAATGTATCACATTTGGCATTGTTGCGGGAGGCGAAAAGGTCGATATCTGGATATCCAAAGTTATTTAGTATCATCTGATAAGCTTCGGCAGATAGCTCCCATTCCGTATCAGGATTGATTTTTCTTGACTCGGCATCCGCACAGTTATCTTTTGTGTTCACATAAGAAGCGTGTAACCAAATTTTTCGACTCTCGCACCATTGCCAAATGCAACGTGTCAGGTTATTTAAATGTGGAAATTGTATTCCACCTTGACGGTTAATGTAACTTATTGCTGTGGTATTATCTATCCTTAGTAATATTGCACAGTCATATTCATTTTTTGCCAAAGATTTCAGTCCTAAGAATGCAGCAAGAAGCTCTAGATAATTGATGTGGTGTTCCAATTCTGAAACCTTCCATCTCCCGTTAACCTTTTTACCTTCGCAGACGGCTCCCCAACCAGTTCGTGAGGCATCTGTAAATATTTCTTTATTATAATTTACAGTTCTCATAGGGCAAAATGTTGTAAAAACATTATCGCGCCACCAGTTAAGATCTTCCAAAATTACGCTTGGCAAGGTGAATTTTGCTTCGTAATTATCACTATGTCTCTGTAAAGCCAAAAACTTTTGGCGTTCTAAAATTTTTGTGTATAAGAATCCGTATCTAACAGCTGGGCAGGCTGCAATTAGAACACCAATCAATTTTGCAAAGTCTCTTATTGTACATTTTGGTAATTTTGAATAATTTCTGACCATTTGTGCAATATTTCTACGTTTTTCTATAGGTAATGATAACGAGAAATGTTGTGTATCATATACGAAGCCTAAGAAAGTGCAGACTTGAGAAGGCCTTAACGCACTTTTTTTGTGATTAACAACGAATCCTAAACATTGCAAAAGCTTTAAAGTTTCGTGTACATTATTGGAGCATTCTTGAAACGTGTCGCCAATGCATAATACGTCGTCGAGATAAATTACGGATTTGTGACCTTGACTTCTCAAATAGGACATGACCTCTCTCATGATTTTAGTAAACACCCTGGGTGCCACAGACAGGCCATAAGGCATGGCAGTAAATTCATAGGTGGATAAGTTAGAATTTCGAGCATGGAACTGAAATCTTAAATATTTACGATCTTTTTTACATATTGGAATCAAAAGATAGGCCTCTTTCAGGTCAATCGTTGCTACATAACCGCACTGTGGTATAAGTTTTGACGCGGTTCTGTAGTCTTCCATCTTGAAATGGGTTTTTTCAATAAATTTATTTAAAGGTTTTAGATTTAAGATAAAACGTTTACCACCATTAGACTTGGGTGCAAGGAAAATTCTAGATATGTACTGGTCATCTGATGGGGTACATTGTGAAATAGCTCCTAATTCAATTAATTTATTTATAGCCTGAACCATTTCCTGACTTTCTTCTGGTGTAAATTTAGATTTAGGTACGATAGTCTGAGTCACTTCCGAGCAAAAAGGTATAGAGTATCCATTTTGGATCCATGATAATACAGTCATGTTGTTTGTTATATGAGACCAACAATCATAAAAATATTTAATTCTGCCAGCGTGTACCTGTGTTACTGTGGCGGTGCACGGGGCCTGGGTTGATTGTAATTCTTCGCATGGGACGAAATTGGTTGAGGATAAGTTCGGCGCGGTGGCGGAGCTAGCCTCTGTCCTCTGTGGCTCTGACCTGCCCGCCCCCCCCTGTTCGACGGGTACCGAGGCGGGCCTGACCAGTTTCCCTGATGGGCAGGGCGACTAGCAGTCGACTGGACTGTGGGAGGTTTATGACTTGTAAATATTTTCCTTATCTGCGAGCCTTGTCGTTCGATTGCTTTACTGGCTTTTATTTTTTCGGCTAATGTATTGCCGAATAAGAAGTCATCTCTTTCAGAATCTTGTATGACGTGCAGGAAATTCTTTTCCAAACTCGGTGTAATTAGCTTGATTCTATCCTTTGTTAGAGAATGGTGTAAATCAGCCAAAATGCGACAACCGTCGCTTAGATATTTAAGAGCTTGTATCTTATCGTCCGAAGAAAGCAATGTGTCCATTCCTCTATTTACTGCCGAGGTACCCATACCGAGTTGTTGTTGAAAAGTAAGAAACTTTTTGTCGCGTCCCCTCACGACGTCAGAAACTGCGGCAGCAATTTCTGCATTTAATTTTGGTGCTTGCAACATCTTACAATTACTAGGTATTAGGTATTCTTTCACCTTTGTAATATTTTCCTTCTGGTCTTTTGGTAGACCCTTTTTTAATAATGGTGTCCATAAATTAGCAAGGCTATCGTGGATCGCATCTCCAAACTCAGGTGTATCGGACGTAGACGCACCCAAAGCTGACAATATTTGTGGATCTAAAGTTATTTCTGAAGAAATTTCCGATGTAATTTCTTGTGTGTTTGTTGTTGGTGATTCCTCGACCACGGGCAAGGGTTGTTCTAAAGTTTGTTCGGTGTAATCAATTTGATTTGACGGACCAGCCACCGGTTCCGTATCGTTTTGTACCATGTTAATTGAATCTAAAACAACGATTCTCGATTTAGAAAAAAAAGATATTCAATGAGGGTAGAACATAAAATAAAAATACAAAATAATATGTATTTATATTGTCCCGCAGACAATAAATTGTAGATTACGTGCGTCTATTCTAGAACGCAGGTAAATTCTACGTCACGTCATAGTATATGACCCATAATTAGCCCGCAGCTAATTAGGATATCGCGATTGACCCGCAGTCAATCTCGATTTGGTTTTGTTTTAGTGCAATTTTATTGATCGTGTAATAATATTACTTGCTTAGCAAAGAAAACATCAAAGTGTTATCGTATTAACTAATATCTGATAATTTTTAGTTTACTAAGTATTATTGTATGCACCAATACTGGTATATGCACTATGAACGTACCTGTGACATTATCCTCGTCCTCTGACGAATATAAACGTTGAATTCGTCGACGTTTAACGAGATCCTTTTTCTCCATAAGTTTCCTAATCTTCTTTTCATATCGCTCAACTTTTTCCTGTGCGCTGCGTTTCGGCATTTTGCATAGACGCGTGCGTTCGTTGCCTCGCACGAAAAAGGAATGAGAAATTTGGCGCTAAATAACTGACAACTGAGTGACAGATGTGAAGTTTTTAATTTTTTTTTTAAGTCGATTGACTTACTCTAAAGACGTGCGATGTTGCCTGTAGGTTAAAGGGACTACGTTGTATATAATTATATCAAAGAATGAAACGACGAAATATAATTACACTGGATCAAAATAACTTTACTTTGTATTGTCTGATTTGCGCAGCTCATTTTTATGGTGCCCGAATTGCTCAAAATATTCAGTTTATGATCACTACCCAAACGACGAATGTCATTATTGTTAGGTACTAGGATTACTACTTGCATAGGTTTAACGTAGGTACTTCATACTTCGTGTAGGTATTTATTTATGCTAACATTATAATATACTTATAAAACATTATAATTTTGACAACCGATTTGGCGCAGGGGTAAGATACTTGCTTTCTGCGCCAGAGGTCTCGGGTTCGATCCCCGAACAAGACAAATATTTGTGTGTGTAGTCTGGGTGTTTTCTATGTAAAATAAGTGTGTATTTACAAACAAAAAGTATTTAAGTAGGTATATATTTATCCGTTATCAAGTTTATGTAGACACAGTTTCTTTCAGACACGGGCTTAGATAAATTGGTGTGATTGTAAGAAGATATTTATTTATTATATTTAATAACATCAACAAAATATCAACTCGGTTCGATTGAGGGGAATTCCTGTCTGGCCAGGGGTAACGGTGAAGTGGGGTAGCACAAAAGTTAATAATTGCATCCAGCCTTTTTTTTTTAATTGTTGTCAATTTTCTTAAGGCATCATGAGGAATGTTGAATAGGAGTGCCCACTCCTTGAAATTAGCCCGGAACTCATCATTTAAATTTTCATTGTCTTCAGACTCCGAACTATCATTGTCTTCAAACTCTGATCTGTCATTTTTATTATAATTGCTATCACTATAATCAGATTTACTATCAGAATCCGAGTTTGTACCCGCGGAGATTATTTCGGAACGAGAACACACATCACTAGTAGATGGTTCACAAATTTGATAATTTTTGACAAATTTGAACCCGCATTAATATTATTTGATTGTTCCTCACCCTGTAAAAAAAATATCGAACTTTCATACCACTATTACGCTGAATGATGGCTTTCAAATAATGCTTAGAGCACCTTTGGAGCTGTAATAGATGATTTTAAAGCGTTCTCTCAACTTCAATAGTTATGTCGAATGAAAGCCGTGCAGAAAGCTATCATATGATATTAAATTCTGTTACAGCAACTGAGATGCTATTTTGTTGAATGTACAGCTTTTACTCTACAATAATGCTGTAATAATTAAATGTCGAAAGATAGTTCTATAAAATACAGTTTGATGATACTTTAGCAATTCGTTGCTTTCAAAGAGTTATCATAAGGCTTAAGGTTGAATTAAGGCGATCGAGAGACATATTTATACAACTATCGAGTAAATGCGATATGAATTCGTCGAGTCCACGTTTAACAAACATATTTACAGAGCCAAAAAGCGTCGAATGCTAAAAACTAAAAAGAGCTGCTTTCACACAGCTATTTGAAAAAATAGGATCTTTCATACGAGTGTTTTTCAATCTATAGCCGTAAGAGTAATTGTTTATACGATTGTTTTGCTAGTTGGGTAATTATGGGCTATTTTCTGGCTCAAGAAACGTACAAAAGATAACACATTTCGTGTAGACAAAAGAATGCAAATATTAATAGTTTATCGCTGGTTGTTTACACCGCGCCGGCAGTTTGTAACTGAGCGAAAAAATTTCAGTCGCCAAACGACACCCTGTCTCACCGCGGGGGAGTAGTATTTTTGTATATTGTCAGTATTTTTGTAGGTATATTGATTGCTAGGAGTCAGTATTATTCCGTATAATTTGGAGAAATAATAAAGTTATGTAATAGAAACATATTTTAGAGGTTGTGTTGGTTGTAAAAATACATTTATTTTTTGCAATAATGTATCTATGAATAGAACATGTTTTAAATATTCGCTATTTTAATGGGTATATTTGGCCTCTGTAAGTCGCTATATTTCAGTATTTTTGAGGTTCCTCGGTATTTCCTTCAAATTGAATCTGGTCACACTGGATCAGAGTTCACGCCGGCCGCTCCGGCAATACCTAGAGTGCGGATCTGAGTGCGCATAATAATTACTATGAAAGTAGTGGTAGTAACTATAACTAGCAAGTAAACGCAAAACAGATGACAAGAGCCAGTGGAGCGAGTCCTCGCCCGCCGCACGAAAACACTCGCTCATAGCCGTGCGACAGTACTATAACTCGCCGCTTGTCATCGGTTTCTAGTTTCTAGCTTTACTCGCTACTCGCTCATCGCCGGCGGTCGGACAGCTGCCTTACTTTGGGGCTAGGTTAATTTTGGTGCAAGTGTAAGAAATGTTTATTATTTATTTATTATTATATTACCCTTCCCTTCGCGACGTTGTCCGCGTGGAATTAAGTTATCGTGTGGTGGTGCCATTGATCGGAATAAAAAGGTATCCCATGTCTGTCTCCAGGATTCAAGTCAGGTTATCAAAGTTTGTTTTGTCATTAACATATGAGAAGATAACAGGTAGATAGACAGAGGTTCTCATTAATGTTATTAGTATGGCTACATACCATTATTGCTCGAAGTCTTCTTTAGGTCCTCATACACTATTGAGTTATTGTAGAGGAAGGAACTAAAGGCGAATACTCCTGCAACATCACGAACCCATCTGTAGCCAGTGTGAAGAGCCAAGGCACCGCCCATTGAAAATCCACCTGAAATGCATGCAAAACTATATTTATTTAGTAAGCCGGGCAACTTGGGTGTTAGGTTACCTTCCGCTCAAGTCATCTCGGATATGGGTATATACGGTATCAATGGATTCAGTGTGGTGTCTGAACACAAATATATAGGATCACAGCGCACAAATTGGGGAGGTAGAAACTGTGACGTAATAAAGGCGGCGATACAATGAAAAAAAAAATCTCTTAAATATACCATGTGGGTATCAAATGAAAGGACTTTGCAAGGAGATTCCAAATATAAAACACACTAAAACATTTTCACTACTTGATCAACAAATTATTCGAATTAGTCCAATAAAATCACAATTCAGAGTTCACTTTGAACTACTTTACATTGAAATCTACAACACAATTACCCTGCTTCAAATATACAGAGTGGAAAAAATCTTGGGACTTGGAGGGGAACCTTATATCCTTTAGATAACTCATTTTACTGAAAGGAAACATTCAACAAAACATTCAACAATTCACATTTGCGGTTTTGGAAAATGTGCTACATATATAAAACTGCTAACTATATCTCATACAAACCAATTTTCTTTGAAATATAATAAAAATAATAATTTATTTTTTTCCACAACAAACTTATGCTAATACAATAATGATGTATAACTAATTTAAAAACAAGATTGTGAGAGACTGGTGGCTGAACTAAGCAAAATCCTGTCTCAGTCTCTGTCATTTTATCAAGGAGGAGAAGTTAAACTATCTATAAGTTATATACTTAACTGGCTTTAAATAAATAAAAAATCTTAGCTTAAGATCTAACAAGGAATTTACTATATAGTACAATTATTTATGTTAAATTTTAGTTACATAATTCGTCAGCTATACGCGGTCGGGTCATAGGTACATACTGTCACACTGTCGATTTCTTAATTTTTAAAGGATATTTAAAATCTATGCTGATAATCGATTTATAGACATACGAGGAATATAAAACATATAAATTAAAGTATTTTCTTAATTACAATGGAGTGAACGCTAAAAGGAGATAGCGTCGTGTTTCTCGGTTAACTTCGTTGTGGTAACGGGCCAAGTCAAATTTTACTCTGAGCTTTGCCTTTAGCTACTATTAAACAGGTGATTTCAGCCCAGATTTCAATCCGCTGGATTATGAGATTTGGCCCTATTTAGAGGAGAGGACCTGCGCTATATGACATCCAAATTTGGCACCTCTTAATGCATCCTTCATTAAAGCAACCGCCAAAATCAACTTATAACGTGGCACGTACTTTAAGAGATGCGTGAGCGCGAAGATCCAAGGCTCGCATCGAAAATTGTGCCAATAAGGTCGAAATATTTTATCATTTAGTAATAAGTATGAGCTTCCTTTACATATACAATAAAATAAATATTTAATTGAAAATTCGTTTTTAATTCATTAAGAAGTCGTGACAGAACTTATAACCCGACCTAAGATTTAAGAAAAGGTTACATAATCGGGTTGATCATCATAATTTAGGTTTTGGAGGAAAGACATTACACGGTTTATGCAAAACACTTAATAAGGGTGTAAGTGGGCCCAGAAAGCAGAAAAAGCGATGAGAAGATATAGTTCGAAATGATGTTGCGGGTGCGGCTAAATGGTTGCGGCGTGCGAGAGTAGCGTAAGGAAGATGATCGGTGTAATAATGTTGATTGAGAACGGTGTGCAATATGAAAAGTTGACGGATGGACAGTTATTGACAATATTGAAAAAAGTTGTTTTGGTTGGGTAGCGGTAGGGCAAAAATGTACGTACTTTGAGCAGCTTTTTGCAGAAACTCCCCAAGAGGTAATGCAATAAATTATAAGGGACTGACAAAGTGCAACTTATACTAATTTAATAGTGACATGATCAGCTACATGCCTTAAACTTTTAAAAACCAACATTCGTTTACGATATCTGCCCGCGGTGAGATTGATATGTGTGTGCTTGGAAAGTCAGCCTATCATCGATGAAAACACTCAGGTATTTTGCCGAATCAGAGAAAGAGTTGACCAAGATCTACAAATATTTTGTTGTTAGACTTTTGACTCTCTTATTTTTTAAATTAGTGAGGGGGTCACATTTTAACCATTTGGAAGTGTACATCTTTGAAACGTTATAAACGTTATAACGATAAGAATTTATAACAAAATTCCAAGGACCATTCGAGAACTGCCCCAGCAACATTTTAAGAAGAATTTAAAAACCGCCTCCTTGACAAGTCCTTCTATACATTTAACGACTTCCTTTCTCAATGAAGTAGTTTTTGGTTTTGACATTGTTTATGTAAATTACTAATTGATAATATATGTAAGTACTCATATTGACATTTTATTTATAGAAACTATAAGTACTACCTCGTAGTCGTAGCAACATAGTAGCTAAATAAGTGTCTAAGAAGCTTTATATCGTCTTTATAAATGCAGAGCTGACCTTTTAAGCAGTTATTAAAATTCTTTTAACCAGTTGATAGTGTTCAGGTTCAGTTATCTATACTAATATTATAAAGAGGAAAGATTTTATTGATTGTTTGTTTGTATTGAGGCTCCGAAACTACTGAACGGATATGGATAAAATTTGGTACAAAGATAGTAGATAGCTTGGTTATACATAGGATTTTATCACTATATTTCCACGGGAACGGGAACCAAGCGGGTGAAACCGCGAGCGGCTGCTAGTTCATATAATATCTAGCATTTAGATTATTCTCGTAATTTTATGGAGACAAAATATTCTTATTGTAAGGTTTAATAAATGGCTCTCGCACCACACGTCGTCATTATTATTCTGGAATAATTTGATGTGAATTTGCTAAAGTACACTTTTGTTTTACACATTTTACAACTAGGTAGTGGAAGTTAATTATTATTGCGTAATTACCTTTACCGTAACATATATCTTTACCGTAAATTTTCAAGCGCCACATGATTAAGCTAGTATTAGGTATGTAAACATATGGTTTATAATAACCCGACTTGGATAAGCGATTTTTTTTCAACGTTTTTGAGAAATGCAGTGTGCAAAAACAATGTGGCTAATGATACATTTTTAAATAAAAAAATATTGGAAAGAATTTACTCGGCCACAAGTGAATTCTCAGATGGGACTCGAACCCACGACCTCTGGAAATTAGGTCCAATGCTCGAACCACTGAGCTACCGAGACTTGCGAACCACCGTCGAAATGCTCCAATACTTTTATATTTTTAATACACTGCAGGCCAGCGTTGTCACATCAATGCTAGGAATATCCTTGCATTCGAAAGACACATCTTTTCAGGTGTTTTTAACGATCGATTTAGATGCAACAGCCAATAATTTATGATTTTTGAATTTTTGAAATTTTCAATTCAAAAATTCAAATCATAAATTATTTTTTATCATAAGTATAAAAATAGCATTGAAAAATGCAAATATTCTAAAATCATAAAATGTGGCTTAAGGACCCTTTCTTAAAGTGTTTCTATAAATAAAACGCAGTATGTGATAAGATTATATACGTTTTTTTTCATGAACAACGGGGATACTCTTAGCCTTCATCATACCTGCTGTTAGGTATTGAAAAGCCTGAAGATGGTGGCGAGCCTCTCCCGGAATCCTCATCACTGATGAACTGGCTATCTTATTTCTAACTGCCGAATACAACAATGTTGAAAACATTGTCGTTGGATAGATCTATTAAAAATATTGTAGGTTTAACGAGCCAATTTTTCAATTAAGGGACCTATTTTCGAAATATTAAGCTTGAAAGTGCAAAATTTTGTTTGAGTGCAGTGTCCGTCCCCCTCTAAAATTTAAACGGTAGCTTATGGATCTGTGAAAAAATTCAGAACACAAAACTATCACTGCTAGAGAGAATTACAGGTTATAGCGTAATAGGTGCTTACCTAAAAAAAATGATATTTGAAAAGTTGTCATAGGTACAAATTCCATTGAATAGACGGATATATTATAGCCGTTAGTAGTGTCAAAAACAGAGTAACTAATATAAGTCTAATTATTTAAAACTATTGTAAAGGCTTACTACAGAACCCTATAGGTACTGCGCGTGGCAGACCCCAACTCGCACTTGGGTAATTTATTTCATACGATTCACTTAACGACCATAGTAATTTAAAAGCCCTTCGACTTTTCAATATTCGGTTATTTTCTGGTTAAAAATCTTCATGTTTGTTGACGCTATAAGCTGTATAAATAATGGATCTTGCGCTTAAATAGCTTTAATTTAGAGAACTTACTTATTTTCATTTATGCAGCGTCCTGCTTTACAAAACCTCAAAAAGAATAAATATTCAGCTACTGAATAACTGGTCATGATGTGATGTGCAATACAGCTTGAAGAGTACAGAAAGTAGGCTATTCAGCATCAAGCAGTATATTGAAAACTGAACCAAAGTTATACAAAGAAATGCTGCAACACCAGCATTATGTAGCTTCCAGCGGTCTTGTCTGCCTTAAACTGAATAGCATTTTTTAATAGTTCTGCTTATGACTTATATTATATCTGGCCTATGTGTTGCTTGGGGCTGACATGCACTTGGCCGATTTTTTCTTCCTTAAAATCTATTTAAACGTTACCAATAAAGAATGGGTTCAGTAACCTGTTTTCAAGGTATGTATTTGAAGCAGGGTATTTATTTATTTAAACTTTATTGCACATATACAGCAAATGGCGGACTTAATGCCCTTAGGCATTCTCTACCAGAAAAAAGAGAGCTACAGAGCAATGGTTCAAGCTTAAAAGTACTAATCTATGGAAAGGTAAACACAATGACAAAGGCCACACTATCATAGGTAACATGTATGAAGAAAACTTTTCATTGATACTGGTCAACAATGACCTAATCAATAAGGAAAGGATGTTCGACAAAAAATACAGGATCAGCATCAGATCTAGAGAAGACTGGGAAATAGAGCAAGGCAATCTGGATAGCACTGCAGTATGCTACACTGATGGGTCAAGAAAAGAATCAACTCAGCTATCGGGAGCTGGCGTCTACATAGCTAAACCTGACACAAAAAAGGCAACTTTTAATCTGGGCAAGTACACCAGCGTATTCCAAGCGGAAGTATTTGCGATAATGCAGTGTGCGCACATGATCAAAAGTGATATAGGTACCCATAATGTAGGTAAAATAGTAATATATAGCGACAGTCAAGCTGCCATCAAAGCCCTTGACAAAGTGGAGACTACCTCAGCCCTAGTAAAGGAATGCAAACAAAGCATTCAGGAACTCGCCAACTTGGCTGAGGTAGAAATTGCCTGGGTACCCGGACAGGAAGGTAACAGTGGCAATGAGGAAGCTGATAATTTGGCCAGGAGGGGGGCTGATGAACCCTTTATTGGCCCTGAACCAAGACTGCCAATATCACATAGAATCTCTAAGAACATCATTGAGATTAGAATAATCAAAGAAACTAACCAAAGATGGATGAAAAGAAAGGACTGCAGACAGTCAAAGATCTTCATCAAATCAGTTGATAAGAAGAAAACTAGAGAGCTGCTGAAACTAAGCAGAAGAAACATAAGGAACATAGTAGGAGTACTGACAGGACATTGTCCACTGAATAGGCACCTTTCAATAATCAAAAGGACAGAGGATCCCACCTGTCCACAATCTAATGAAAAGGAAGAAACAAGCTACCACTTCATGGCAGAATGCCTAATGTATGCATCACTGCGCTGGGAGAAGCTAGAAGAAGAGGATCTAAAGCAATTGACGATAAGTGAACTCAACAGGTATTGTAAGCCATAGGAAGGTTCGAGAGTCCGACGCTGGTGGGGTGAACGATAACCCGCCACCCCCTGTTCTTCAGGGGATTTCTTCACCGGGGAATTGGGTGAAATGGTTCCAACTAGGGAGACTGATCACCCGTCCGGCCTTGCTGGCGTCCCCTCTCCAAAAATAATAAAAAAAATAAATAATTCCCTACCAGTCAACCGGAAAGAATGTAAAAAAAATATCCAGGCGGCAATAAAAAAGTAACTGATTTTAAAATAAACGATATTGAACACATTATACATATGTACCTACTAAACTTAAAGCTACGTTTATATAATACATAGATACGTATACATACATATATAAATACAATACCTATATATATATATATATATATATTATTAGAATGGGAAGCAATTTTTAAAGAAAATTGCTGCTAGAGCGAAGTTCACATTGATGAGTCACCCAGAAACTGAAACCTGGATTTCAGGTATTCTGGGGTAAGTGGATTGAATAGAATGTTATAGAGAGTACACACAAGACGAATGTTCCTACTTTCATTAGGATAGGAAGCCCTTTGAGTTGCTGACGGTAGTGGGAGACATAATCATACTTTCGTAACCCATAAATGAAACGGATGCAGTTGTTGAGAAGTCAATCCAACTTACTGAGAAGGTTCTCATTCAAATCTGTGCTGCAGATATTAACGTAATCAACAATAGGGAGGACAAGGGCCTGAATTAGCACAATCTTAGTACTGGACGGGAGAAAGATCTTTAACCTATAAAGAGCTCTAACGGTGTTGGTTACTTTTATCGAGAAGTCGTCAATATGAGCTATCCAGGAGAGGCACGAGTCGATCGTTAAGCTCAGGTCCTCAAATTTAAGCGAATAGGGTATTTCAACACCGTAATGTTGTAAGATTAGAAATTATACTGTTATTCAAGTTGATGTAGTTTTCAAGACTTTTTTTGGATAGATTAAGATCTGGACTAACATTATAGACTACTTTTCATCTTGAAATAATGTGCACAAAGTAGGTGCACTGTTTTTAACATATTAGCGAAATACTGAACAGTAGGAATTTTCGCCCCTCCCCCCACTCCGGCGCACCTCCTACAAACAGGGACTTTTAGTATGAACGTATAAAAGTACCTGAACAACTTTCTGAAAAAAAAATGCTTAGGTTCAAACTCACTCACTCTACAACTACTTTGTTGGGTGGGCAATAATGTTTGACATATATTTTTTGTTGTGTGCTTAACTTAAAAGATACTAACCTACAATTATTCTATTATTTGGTATACCAGCTTCATTCTCTTTCTGAAAGAGATTTCTAACTTCTTTCTCAATTTCTGCTATTGACTCAAGTTTTTCTGGTGCCTCCGGTGAAATATCGGCACGATCAAACCAGACATTGCTGTGAAGACCTGAAGCTGGTGTATAGGGTTGTAGTGGAGCAGTCGGGTACACCACTTTAATGTGTGGAAAAGAAAAATCTACCATAAGTTGCACCCATTCTTTCATGTGCTCTCCGCATCCTCCTGAAATTTATTAAGTATTTCTTGAAATATTTTCCAATAAAAAAAAATATTGTGTACCATATAAAAATATTGTATAGCCAGGTGTATCCTGGAAGGGTTGCCATATTGGGTAAATGGCCAGTGAAGAAACGTCTGGTTCTTCTTAGTGTTATCATTACTGTCTAACTACATTTACACATGATCTTATATATAACCTTAAACTACTTGATAATTTACATTTAAGGGCAAAGGGAAGGTAATGGGGAGGAAGAAAAAGCAACAACCCCCATTTGCTAATGATAGGTTACAGGCTGCTGTTAGTTGAATTTCAATATTTTTAGTATTTATAATTATGGTTGATCCATTATTCCTTACCAGAACCATGAAAATAAATAACTGTTGCCGAATGCTTCAGACCCGTATGTTTGGTTATACAGAGGGCACCAAGTCTGGACATAATTATTATTTAAAAACGGTTTAATTATAAAAACACGTAACACGTATTAGTTAGTCTATACTTATAGAAGGAGCACAAGGACATACAAATTATATAGTAATGTAGAAGTCAAGGAGATAGTTTCAGTTTGTAAAAATAAATCAGTACTACTAGTACTAGTACATAGTGTTCACAAAATTGTTGTTTACCTACTCTGTGCATCTGACATCACAGATTAGGTATTAGTTTCTGACATGACAGACAGCTGACAGCGCACACAGACGACGATACGGACAGACAGCTTCATCGATTTAAGGATCCACATAGTCCACCTTTACCTCAATCAACAACATCAATCGTTTCCTTACTTTCAAATCGTAATAATCATAAAATTGAGTAGAACAATATTTAGGGCCGATTTAACCGCATCAATTGAACGCGATCAATTTGAGTTAATCTCAGATTACGCGCTAAAGCTGAGTTGTTTATTTTTATAGGAAGAAAGAAATAGTGGAATGAAAATTGTTTTCTTGTTATTTGCGTACAAAAAAAAGATAAAAAGAACCTAAAGCCTATATCTCTACAATATTTAAAAAATCTCAATAATTTGTTTTGACAATTTATCAATTTACCTACATGTGATATTAATATTGATTTTATTTAACAAAAGGTATCTCATATTTTTTTATTTCTAATACCCATTAATTAGATACTATTTTGATTGAAATATATCGTGCTCTGTATATTTTTTTTTATTATTTTTTCACCTAAATCGTTTAGTGATGTTGATCACATGTTATTCACTCGTTCATTCTTTACAAAGCTAAACTAAGTTTTAGTGAATGGGATCAAAAAGAAACCGGTATAACCGGTGCGACGTAAACCGCGATCAAAACTAATTTCTGACGCTTAAGCAGAACTAAGTTATATTAAACTCTCTTTCTACTGGGAACGGTGAAATGGGCCCTTAATTAGAGTCGCTCTTTAAATAAATTAAACTTATTATCGCGATGGGCGCGATATGAAATTTCTAAGATACTTGCTTCAACTGTACACCATACAGCACCATCTATTGAACTCATACGACATTATGAAAAGTTATATGAATTCTCTGTAGATTCCAATATAATTACAAAATCATCGAAAATTTTTATTTTTTCAAAATATACCTAGGCTTTAATTACCACATCCTACCCCATATTTTTTTCATTTAATAAAAAATGCATGCAAGGAGGGGTTAAATAAAATTCGTTAATTTCCATCTGCCCCCTTCAAGCTTGCCACTGGGGTGGTGGTTTGCACTAATTGGTGGCGTTTACCACCCCGGGGTCACAGTATAATAAATAGTGCTATCGTACACAACACACGCACAACCTAATAGCTATTACGTTACGTTTACCACCCCGCGGTCCCCCGTGGTGAATGGTACCTATTTAGTTTCATCTGCCCCCTTCGTAGTTGTAGCAAACAACTATTACTGACGTAGTTATAGTACAGGGGTTTACACGCATTTCGTATTCGATATTATTAATGGAAATGGATATTGTAATCAAACTTAACTGGATATCATAATCATGAGCAATAAAAATGTATAATAATGGAAAATTGTCTAATCATTGTTCTCCTGTTAACACATTTAAAAAACAACTGGCTGAAATACTTATCCAAATTGTCTAATCATTTAAACATTGTTAAATAAATGCTACCTATTTTCATTGTGTAATAAATAACACATATAATACATATGAAGAGAGCTTATTTTTAGATATTGGTTTCAGTTAAATATTATTTTATTGAAACTGGTATCTAAAGATAAGCTCAACATAACATAAGATAAAAAAAGTTAACCTTTTTTTTATGATTTTGTAATTTTTGCGTTTTTCAATGCTATTTTTATACTTATGGTAAATTTTAAATAGAAAAATATTGGAAAAAATTTAACTCGGCCACAAGTGAATTCTCAGACGGGAATCGAACCCGCGACCTTTGGAAATCCGGTCCAATGCTCTAACCGCTGAGCTACCGAGACTTGCGAACCACCGTCGAAATTCTCCAATACTTTTATATTTTTAATACGCTGTAGGCCAGCGTTGTTACATCAATGCTAGGAATATCCTTGCATTCGAAAGAAACATCTTTTCAGGTGTTTAACGATCGATTAAGATGCAACTGCCAATAATTTATGATTTTGTAATTTTTGCATTTTTCAATGCTATTTTTATACTTATGGTAAATTTTAAATAGAAAAATATTGGAAAAAATTAACTCGGCCACAAGTGAATTCTCAGACGGGAATCGAACCCGCGACCTTTGGAAATCCGGTCCAATGCTCTAACCGCTGAGCTACCGAGACTTGCGAACCACCGTCGAAATTCTCCAATACTTTTATATTTTTAATACGCTGTAGGCCAGCGTTGTTACATCAATGCTAGGAATATCCTTGCATTCGAAAGAAACATCTTTTCAGGTGTTTAACGATCGATTAAGATGCAACTGCCAATAATTTATGATTTTGTAATTTTTGCATTTTTCAATGCTATTTTTATACTTATGGTAAATTTTAAATAGAAAAATATTGGAAAAATTTAACTCGGCCACAAGTGAATTCTCAGACGGGAATCGAACCCGCGACCTTTGGAAATCCGGTCCAATGCTCTAACCGCTGAGCTACCGAGACTTGCGAACCACCGTCGAAATTCTCCAATACTTTTATATTTTTAATACGCTGTAGGCCAGCGTTGTTACATCAATGCTAGGAATATCCTTGCATTCGAAAGAAACATCTTTTCAGGTGTTTAACGATCGATTAAGATGCAACTGCCAATAATTTATGATTTTGTAATTTTTGCATTTTTCAATGCTATTTTTATACTTATGGTAAATTTTAAATAGAAAAATATTGGAAAAAATTAACTCGGCCACAAGTGAATTCTCAGACGGGAATCGAACCCGCGACCTTTGGAAATCCGGTCCAATGCTCTAACCGCTGAGCTACCGAGACTTGCGAACTACCGTCGAAATTCTCAATGCTATTTTTATACTTATGGTAAATTTTAAATAGAAAAAATTACAAAAATTACAAAATCATAAATTATTGGCAGTTGCATCTTAATCGATCGTTAAACACCTGAAAAGATGTTTCTTTCGAATGCAAGGATATTCCTAGCATTGATGTAACAACGCTGGCCTACAGCGTATTAAAAATATAAAAGTATTGGAGAATTTCGACGGTGGTTCGCAAGTCTCGGTAGCTCAGCGGTTAGAGCATTGGACCGGATTTCCAAAGGTCGCGGGTTCGATTCCCGTCTGAGAATTCACTTGTGGCCGAGTTAATTTTTTCCAATATTTTTCTATTTAAAATTTACCATAAGTTAACCTTTTTTCTGTACTTTATTATACATGTATAATACCTACCTATAATTAACGTTTAAGTGGTGTATAGCATTCACCTCTCTACCTTTAAATTTAGTTTTATTATTGCCGTGGTTAATGAAGTGGGTGTCACAATGACCTTATACATTGTTAAAATATCATTTTATTGTTACATTATTGTGTACACTGTTTTTTAACCCAAATAAATAGAAAAAAAAAACGGAACTAAATGGCCACAAAGGGGACAGTGATCACAACCGGGCTTTCTGTCGTTCTGCCTTACCTGATATACCGAGAGACCGGTAGAGGTATTGGTACTCCGGGGTGCTGGTCGGATAACCTCCTCGTGGTGCACCCTGGGCGCCGTCGCACGTATTGTTGCGGCGGTGGCGAATAATCCGACATCATACCGTAACTCAGTACGTAGTGCTGAGCCGGGGGCCGCCGCCTTTTCATCTGCGGGGGCCGCGTGGAGTACACCACTATAAAAGGTACTAGATCACACCGGAACCCTGCACGTGATGCAGGACCGGGGGCCACCCGCGTGTCTTATGCGGGGGCTGCGTGGAGTAAACCACTATAAAAATCCTCAAAGGTCCGGCTTTGGGAACGTGGCGTCGGAGCGCCTGAAGGTGGCTGTCAGAGGTGGCAGTCGAATAGCGCCGACCCTGGGATACCGCCCGTCCTCCCAGTGGTATTTAGGGTTACCCAGGTACAGGGGGCACTGCCTGGGTGGACTTGTTATATCCCCCATACTCGTGGGAACAACTATGAATGATAAATTAAAACCTAAAAATTTTGATGTTGGGTCCGGGAAGGACGTAGATAAAGAAGCGACCGCTTTCAAGCGGCCAACGAGGGGTGCGGCTCGACGACCTGAGCCGTACGTAAGCCTGACGCGTTTACACGACACTCCTTCGACGAGTGACGTCAGTCATGCCGAGGGCGGGAACAGGAGCAGGAGCTGCTCATGGTCCTCAATGACTACCCTGTCCGGGAATGAGGAAGACTTTCCAAATGAGCTGGGACCAGGTGTGGCTGGGAAGAAGCGGCAGTACTCCAGAGCGTCGTTTGGGTACGACTCTGTTGTGGAAGAGGAGCCGATCCTTGATATGCCGGGATCTTCTAAAAAGAAGGGTAGAGGTCGACCACCCACTACCGGGGATTTTGTCGGCCTGGCGAAAGCCAAAGCCCGGCTCAATGCTGCCATGCGGGCAGAGCTTGAGCTGGAGGCGGAAAAAGAGGTGGTAGAAAAAGCACGGCGGGTTCTGCCTCGTCGCAGTAGCTTAGGGAGTGGTGTTGCTGAGGTCGACTGGCGTGCGGTTCCGACGCCGGAAATTTGTGAGCGTATTCGCGACACCGCCGATATTCTAGTCGACATTGCGAAGAAGTCCGGCCACCTTAAGGGGAACTACGTCCGGATGTTGAAAAACGCAGCGGAACACATCAGGACCGCGATGCAGGAAATTCCTTCCAGAAGTGGGTCCGATGAATACGCCAAATTGGAGGCGAAATATAGCGATACGCGGGCTAACCTTACTCGTCTCACAGCCGCTTATGCCCGTCGTTCCGGAGAGGACGAACGATTACGGGCAGAGATTGGTGCCCTAAAGTGCAAAGTGGCTGAGCTGGAAGCCACGCGCACCGCCTCTTGCTCTATCTGTACGGGGCATTCGATGGCCAGACCAGCAACCGTGGATATGGACCGCATCCTAGAAGTTATCGATGATAGGTTTGCGGTCCTGGAGAGAAGACTCGCGGAGCCCCGTCAGCCCCCCCTGTCCGCTGTTTCTCTGGCGAAACAGGGTGCTAGATCATCAGCTGCCATGGCCCCTGAACCGAGACAGAGTACGCAGCGCGCAGTAACAACACCTGCTGCGCAGGGCCCCGCCCCCGTTCCACCTGAGGGGCAGGCCCAGAGTAGGAATAAAAGGAGGAGGGAGAACAGACGGAGGAAACAGGAGTCTACGCCAGCTCAGGCGGTGCAACAAGACACTCCCGGCTCTGTGCCACCCCCTACCACTTCTGCACCAGCGGAGGAAGGATGGACTGAGGTCAATAGGCGACGTCCAAAACCGCCTAAAAGAAGACGCAGCCTAAGAAACCGAAGCTGCGTCCTCCACAAACGGCCGCCGTCACCATCAAGTTGCGGCCGGAGGCAGCGGAGAAGGGAGCGACCTACATGCAAGTGTTGCTCCAGGCTAGAAAAGTCAAGCTAGCGGAGTACGGTGGCGCCTCTGGCGGGGTGTCCATGAAGGTCGCAGCAACGGGCGCCAGGATACTGGAGTTGCCCGGCGCGGAGGGCCCGAGTAATGCGGACCGCTTGGCGGCAAAGCTCAGGGAGGCAATCGACCCTGAGTTGGCGGAGGTATATAGGCCCGTGAAATGCGCCGAACTACGTCTCACAGGTCTAGACGATACGGCGACATCCGAAGATGTTCGGCAAGCGATCGCCAGTGCAGGAGAGTGCTCTGCAGACTCGGTAAAGAGCTCCGAGCCGCGTCGCAGCGGCATGGGTCTTTGGACCGCGACGGCTAAATGTCCGATTGATGCAGCGAAAAAAATCGTGGATGAGGGCAAGAAAATCTTTGTGGGTTGGGTCTCGGCAGGCGTTAAGCTCTTGCCGCCGAGAGCCCAGAGATGTTTTAAATGTCTTGCAGTGGGGCACGTCCGGGAAGCCTGCCAAAGCGATATCGATCGCAGCAATCTGTGTTTCCGATGCGGGCAACCCGGACATCAGGTCAGGACCTGCACAGCCACGCCGTTCTGCATATTATGCACAGAGGCGAAGAGGAAGGCAGACCACGTCCTCGGGGGCACCAATTGCAAAGCCCCCAGGCCATCCAAGAGGGCAAAAAAGAAGAATACCTCACCACCGACCCAGGAAGCGCCAGCCGGTGGGGAGGCCATGGAGGCCGAGGCGAGCAGTGCGGCTCCGGGATAGGCATTTCCAAGCTTAGAATTCCGGAGTGGGGGCCGGGCGGCGGAATGGGGAATCTTTCGCCGTCCACTTCAGGGCCCCCGAGGTGGAAGAGCGCGCCGTGTGTGTTCCGGCAAGCTACACCAGTAGAGGGACGTTTTGACGTCCCGGAGAGAGGTTCGAAAGGACAGGCGCAGGGCGGGGATTCGGTGAATGCCACAACTATCCCGACAGTCCCCGTCCAATGCGCGGAAGGAAACCCCTGGGGTTTTAGTGGCCACACCACATAACCACCCCGTCTTCCCCAAACGGGGGGTATCCGAAGGGATTTCCCCAGGGCAAAAAAAAAAAAATAAAGGACAAGGAATCTATGTGCCAAATTTGAAGTCTCTAGACCTAGCGGTTTGGGCTTCTAATCTAACATCTTAAATATATAAAAGAAGTATCTGTCACACTGGCACATAGGTTCCTTGTTGAGGTCTAGGGGTGCACTAAGAGAGGATTTTACGAAATTCTACCCCTAAGGGGGTGAAATAGGGGATGAAAGTTTGTATGACAGTCCTTCAGTTTTGGAGTTAATATCTTCGAATTTTATATTTAGGTTAAGGATTAAAAATAAACATTTACCTGTCTCGGCGTTTTTAAAAATTCCATCCCCAAAGGGATGAATGGGGGATGGAGTTTTGTAAGAAAAATCCTTTAATTTCAAAGTAAAAGTGACTTATTTTATTATTATTAGGCTCATGGTTGAAACTTAAAAACAAATAAACAAACCTAAATTTTGTGATTTTACAGAAATCAACTCCGAGAATGGTAAAAAAGGTTACCTATCTTGAATTCGATTTTTTAGAATACGAATTTCAGTTTCCCGAAATCGTTTAGCCACTTTTTATTTTCCATAATTTTCTTTGCACCGAAAACACGATTGACAAAGGTTTCAAATTCCGATTTTCAGTTGTCATCTTTTTTTTTAATTTTAAATGTATTGTAATCCCACTCAACTTTTGACCAGAGCCATTATAGACTGATGATTTATCAGTTCATTTAATCTATCTATCTTCTTCTATCTAAATATATAAAAGAAGAAACTGACTGACATATCAACGCACAGCCCAAACCGCTAGGTCTAGAGACTTCAAATTTAGCACATAGGTTCCTTGTGAGGTCTAGGAGTCCACTAAGAGAGGGTTTTTTGAATTTCTACCCCTAAGGGTGTGAAATAGGGGATGAAAGTTTGTATGAAAGTCCGTCAGTTTTTGAGTTAGGATCTTCAAATTTTATATTTAGGTTTAGGATTATGCTCTTCATAAAGATTTCGCATAGGTACTTTTACTTTTAGTTCTATTATAAAATATAGGTAAGTACGTAGGTACTAGCGAATTGATAAACTTCGCTATTGAAGGCGATAAGATGATTAAATGGTAGTGTGTTAAGTATTCTCTTTCAAATGTAAAGAATATAGGCGACTCAATAGCCTCTTCCTTTTTTGAAGTTGGTTAAAAAGACCACCTTACCAAAAATTTAGTCGGGAAGGATTGCAAACGATGTTCCGGTTTTCACGCGAACGAAGTTGCGGGCACAGCTAGTGTAGAATAATATTTTTGTTCACCTTTACATTATCGTGCCGTGCGGCGTGATTTAGAAAAAAAAAACACAATGGCGGACCGATAAGCAGGCCAAAAGGTTCAAACCCCTTTGTTACTGTTCACCCAACCCATGACCGCCATTGCGATCGTTGTTTTACCAGCATTCGTAGGACGAGCGCTCGAACCACAGCGCCACCGAGCTCTTGTGGTTGAGTTTATTTAGCTAAACTGTTATTGCTTTTGTTATTGAATACTGACTCAGTACAAAATCACAAATAAATAAATGTTGACACTTTCTTTATTTTAAGATGGCACGATTAAATACAGTGTGGTGTGTTTTGACCGTAAACAAAGCTGCGTAAATATTTTCTATTTTTGTCTTCCTCATCATCTATATCTTCTTTTTTACTTTCGGCAGTTTTTACTATTATTTCTTTGTTGTCTTCGTTAATTTCAGTGTTCAATAATTCTATGCATTTATCCAACAATATTTGTTCTCGTTCTTCATAGCTCAATTCCTTCATTTCTATTGGTGGTTCCCACTTGAATTCATGTTGGTTTTTTATATTATCTCTTAGTTTATGATTATGCGTAAATAATATGTTTTCTATACCACCTCTTACTTTATAATGATTAGGTGCCGGATTATTGTTTTTACTAGGAGGGAATCGAGAAGATCTTTGCAATGGGCCATAATTTACTGCTGGATAACATTGTGGGACTTCCAATTTATAATTACACGGCCCTGGTGTATTGTCTCCACCATGTACAGGCATCCAATCTTTCCACGGTTGGAAACGCCCCTCCGAAGAGAAAAATGGAGCTAGAAATTGCAATTGACATGACCTCTCTACAGTTGTCCTGCTTTGTGGTAAATCAGCTGGGCTTGGTTCATTTAACTTTCTATTGAGTGGTTTCATTCTTATAGTCTTCGACTTAAATCCCCAAGTTGGTTTCGGACAGGGCTCCATAGTGTCGTCTTGCAACTTTTGAGTCTCGTCTTCAGGAATTATTTCTTCGCCATTATCTTCTATTACAAGATTTTCTTTAAATCTAATGGAAGACGACCCAAAAGGGGCTGTAGGACAATGTAAAAAATGGCAAGGTCTATAATTTTGATTATAGGAAGCAGGACTAGGACCTTCTTCTAACTGAGGCTTAAATCTTGCTGTTTTGACACCGAAAAATGACGGTTCTGGTAATATAGCGTGGCACGGCATATTTGGTGGTATCGGGAGATCGAATGCTCTTTTTACATCATGATCTGCAGGACCTGGACGCTGCTCTATATTCAAATTCGTAAATCTTTCCGCTTTAGGACCATTTAATTGCATTGCGTTACCTTTGGGATATTCTGGTGTATAAGAAGCGGGACCAGGTCTTCCTTCTAAAATGTTGCGTGCTTGAATCATCTCTAAAAAGCGCAACTGTTTAGAAGTCATACGTCTGTATTCTCGGAACTTCTCGGCACATATCTCAAAATCAGAAGGTACTTTTACATAATAATTATCTGCAGGTCCTGGTCTACTTTCCAAAGACTTCATTGCTCGTTTCCCTGTCCATTTGCTCCATTTACAACCATGGTAAAAGTCAGTAGAATATTGTACATTTGTATTATAGAACGGTGGACTTTCGTCTTTTATTTTTTCTAATAATCGTTTTTGGGACCCATCAGGAAGTAAAATAAAACCACGGTCGTTTCTTGAAGGGGCTGATAATCCTTCGTCTGTTGCATTTCTTGGAGTTGGACCTATGAGTATTCTTTTTGGAATTTTACCTTGGCATACTACATCTTGATCTTCTTCATCATCACCAGGTTTACATTCACATTCATCGCGTATACCACAACGACATAATAGTGTTTCTAGATCTTCTTTACTAAATAACTCATAAGGAAAACGGGGGCATTTTGATTTCAGGGATGTGCAATTTGGAATTTTATATAACATGGCTGTATCGTAAATAGCGTGTGTCCATAACTGACCACAGGGCCCTGTTTTTCGAGGTGTTTGTGATAGAAAGGGCACTTTGTTTAAGTTAATGTTTTTATATTCCTCTATTTGATATGCGCCAGGATCCAGCAGCATGCAACATTTTTGAGGAGGAGGAAACCTGTTTCCACGGTTATAAGCCATATCAAATAACGAATTCGGTTAAGGAGGCACTTTACTAAGTTATAAATATCAATCACAGCTGTATTAGATCACTAATCAACATTATAAAGTAAAAGTATCTAAAATCATAAGAATAAAATGTGCATCGAAAGCAAATACAAAATTGCTCAAATAAAAATATTCACATTGTTTTTGTTTGACTTTCCAAAGAGAAATTTAACTATGACATTTTGATCCAAAGAGTAACTAGGTTAGTAGGCATATATAAAATAGAGAGATCATATAAACAAAAAGTAGGTGTAGTATACATGCGTGGACGTAATATGTAATGGACGTAACATAATAAAATTACGGGACTGAGTACTCGCAGCTGAAACGCGAGCCGAGCGAGATATGTACTACAGCGGCCCTGCGTCCCTTTCTAACAGGGTGACCACATTTTTTTTTGTTACGTGGGAAAGATATTTGAATACACGGGGCCTAATGAATTTATATTTAGTTTTAATTTAGAATTAAGTTAAAGAGATGGCAATATGGTCAGTAGGATAATTCTACTAAACAATCGCTACCGTTCTTTAAAAAGTTACAGTCACCCTTCGGAGTTGTACATAGACTGATGCTATCTATATCAAACAATATATTGACAACAAAAATACCAAAATCTGTAATTTTGTATCAGAGTTTGAAGAATATACTTTAGTAACGAGTAGATAATTTTTATTAACTTACTTCACTAGGCATGAACACATCCCTGTGAGAAACATATTATTTAAGATTTAGTGTACAAATTGCAGTACATACCTACACGTGAAAAGTAATTCCACCAGACTTACCAAAAAAAGTTCATCACAGCTTATTGTGCGTCTTAAAACGTTGACCTCTACGAATTTATTTAAATTCTATTAATATTACACAAATTTAAGATGATATATACATACATGTACGATAATTATCGTACCTCTGGCAACCCTGAGTGACCGCGCCGCGAGTACACGCGAAGTCGCGAACGCGACGACGCGTCACTTTACAATCACATCACAGATTACTAATATGTAGCAAGCTAAATCACATACATGGTAGCGTGTACCTTGTAGCGTATAGGTACTACTCGTTCGCATCGAGTTGGTCGTCTCGACATAATATATTATGCTGCTATAGTACCTAGTTATTTTTTTTTATTATGTAAACCTACTTATAGTTTATATGCATGCATCACGCCTGTGCTTATGTATTTTGTGTACCTACCTATATAGAAATCACTCGAGCTGACTATATCACAGAAGGCTTGTTTATCTATATACTTAATTCAGGTTCGCAAAATTTGTGACGACTCGATAGGGACTTTGGCGAGTAGTACGCGGCCGAGTAAGGTATCAAATTAAAGGTACTCGAGTCTATTTGTTCCGAAAACTATAAAATATACAAAATGTTAAACGTGATTATCACAAACTGCAATTAAAGATTTTCGCATAATTTGGAATTTTTCGTCGACCGACGAACCCGAGTATCGGGTTGTATGTGTGTACTAGTATTATATAAATAGAGGAAGCAACTATACACATTACCAGTTTGATCCAGGAAGCTTGTTGGAAAACTACTCCCACCATAAAACAAAAACCTCATTGAACTAACATACCACTAGAAATTAGACAAAATGTACTAGAAAAGAGAAGGATTCGGCGCTTATGGCAGCAGAGAGGCATAGTGACGATAGGCGGAAACTCAACAGAGATAGAGGAACTGAGATCATTGCTTAAAGACTGGCACAACACTACACTCGAGGCGAAATTGGAATCACTTGCCCCAAATGGATCTACTGGCCATTCCTTATGGAAGTTTACAAAGACATTAAATGGACCCCAAGAAAGTAAACCTCCCTTAAGAAAAATTGACAATAGCTGGGCTAAAAGTACAACTGAAAAAGCAAATTTGTTTGCTAACTTATCATCTAGCCAATGTTTTCACACCAAATAACCAGGAATCGAATACATGTAACTAATGTTCTTGGCCAACCCTACCAGATGTCGTTGCCACAAAAACCAGTTACTGTTAAATAGGTATGGTCGACAATTAAAGCTTTAAATTATGAAAGGCTCCTGGTTTTGATGTAATAACAAAAGAAATATTAACAAAGTTGCCTAAACGAGCTATACTATTTCTTACCACTCTATTCAATGGCATATTTAGAACACAGCATTTTCCCACTATGTGGAAGGTATCTCAAATTATTATGATTCCTAAAGCCGGCAAGCCGTCGAACGAAATTTCATTATATAGACCCATCAGCCTATTACCAATATTGTCGAAAGTGTGTGAAAAAATGATTTTAAAAACAATAACTCCCATTCTTATAGAAAATGGAACAATACCAGATCACCAGTTGGGATTTAGACAAAATCACTGGACTATAGAACAGGTACATAGAGTAACAGAGGAAATCAGAAAAGCACTGGAAAATAAGGAGTTCTGTTCATCCGCATTTTTAGATATTTTCAGATAATATGGCATGAGGGCCTACTATGCAAATTAAGAAAACTGTCTTCCTCCCAGTTATCATCCCTTATTACAATCTTACATAAGAGGTAGAATTTGTCAGGTAAAAGTATCCAGTGAAACCTCTAAATTCTTTGAAGTAAAGGCAGGAGTACCGCAGGGTCTGTACTAGGACCAATATTATACACAATATTTACTGCAGACTTACCAACAACAACCGGCGTTACTACAGCAACCTTTGCCGATAACACTGCCATATTAGCCAGCAATAAATGTTCTATCGAGGCCTCTAACACTCATCAAAAATGGCTAAACGAAATAAGCACCTGGTTAAAAAAATGGAAGATCCAAGCTAGTGTGTCTAAGTCGGTGCACATAACCTTTGCCCTCAAAAAAGGGGATTGCCCACCTGTATCACTGGATGACAACATATTGCCCCACAAAGATAATGTAAAATATCTCGACCGCTGACTCACATGGAAAAATCACATAAAAGCGAAGCGGGAGCAACTTAATTTAAAATACAGGAATAAGCTCTGCCCCCCCCCCCCCCCCTCCTCCCTATCGCGTAAAAAATATGGATATGGGCTTAATTTGACAGTTGAAGCTCATAAAATTACCATATATGGTCATTTAACTGCCAAATGAAGCCCATGTCCATATACATATTTTTTTACGCGATACCCCCTGGTTACTTGGACGGAACAGCAAACTCTCCGTGGACAACAAGCTATTGATTTACAAAGCCCTTCTTATGCCAGTATGGATGTATGGCATTCAACTGTGGGGTAGCGCGAGTAACTCCAACATAAATATAATACAAAGACTGCAGAACGTTATCTTGCGAAACATATCCAATGTGCCCTGGTTTGCACAAACAACGAGATTCACGAAAACCTTCAAATGAGTACAATAAAGGAAGAAATCCGGACTACAGCTACAAGATACCAAAAACGACTCGCTCAGCATCCTAATGAGTCGCACTTACAAGACAACCGGCTGAAAAGGCATAGATGTAGCTCCTGTATAACATGAAGTAGTGCTCGTAATGGAGGGCACACGTGGCGCAACCAAAACTATCAACGCATTCACTCATAGTGGCTAACGGATTGTGGATTAACCAATGAAAAAAAAAAAACATTTAGTAGTACTCCTGGGCACTCGTTGTCTTCTTTTGTATTATGTGCTTTTAATTATAATTTCTTTGTAATTAGGTACTGTTTGTGCCAGAATAAATAAAATTAAAATTAAAAAATAGTCACGGAATATTGGCTTTAAGTAGGTATTGAGAGTGTTAGCTCCACCTTCGTCATGTAACTCGTGTCGTAACTTTAGCCGTATGGTCTTCAATCTTAGCCCAATCCATAAACTGAAAAAAAATCTGAAACTGTCAGCCTCAGCTGCCTGCGCCATTGACTTGTAAATCTTATTTATTTTTGCGTCACTGAGGATTTAGGGACTGAAACTGGACTTTCGTTCGCTAAGTTTTTGATATTTCCAGCATCCATAAAAGCGTCATTCCGTGAGGCCCCCCTTTAAATGCTAATAATTCTTAAACGCTTACGTTACGAATGTTTTGAATACCGAAATAAGACATTGTTTATCCTGCACGGAAGGTTTTTACAGCACCCAAGGTAAAAGGTGTAAGGAACACACGGGCTGATTGTAATGACTTTCTGGATATACGTTTTACATTCAAATAATAAAAAAAATATGTAAGTTAATAAGGCAAAAATTTGATACGTTTTGACTAACTACCTATATAATTTGTGCCTAAAATATTACTGACACGTTTGATTGCTCATAATATGCACTAAATGAGAAAGCTGTAGACACACACATTACTTTTTTTAAATAAATTATGTTGTTGGTTGGTTGGTACCCCTGTTATAACTGTAGTTCAAGAAAGGCAATGCAGCGGTTGAGGTCCCCAGCCAGAAGCCAAGGCTGGTAAAAAGAAAAGAAATTGAAAAGGGAAATCCCAAATTCCCGCCAATTGACGCCATTTTGTGGTCGTCTCGTTCGATATTTGTGGTTCGATGACTGTCCTGTCGCTACAAATTGAAGAAGCTTTGTGAAATTCGTGTACAAATTTAATCAAGTTATTGGTAAGTTTGTTTATCATGGGACTGTAACGTTTCTACGCAGATTTCAGTCAAAGGTTTTACTTATACTATGCTAAAACAAAGATTTTTGTGAAATCCATAAAGATAGAAGGAAGACCGAGCTTCAGCAGTGGGAACACCAGCATGACTGTTAATGACTTGCATTGCATTTAGTGAGTAGCTAGCTCCAGAACACAAATTAAATAGTAATGTACCTTCAATACAAGTACTCCAGAATGTGTTAATGGGGAGTTTCACCCGAGTTCTTTTCGTAATAACACGTGTTTAGTAAGACTCCATTATAACTCGATCTACCGTTCAATTTTTATAATTAATATATTTTAATAAAAACTGGATACTGGCTAAATCCAAAAGGGTTCGCCAATAAATACAAGAAGAATGTGTTAATGGTAAAAGAATTTTAGTAATTGTAATAGGTGAGCTGCTGCTTTGGGGGGTTAACAGTGGCAAGTAATTTAAATGCTTCATTACAATTTTATGGTTTTACAGATTGATGAAGAAACAATCCATTGCCTCACTTGCAACGAAGTGCTAGCACAAAAAAAAATTATTAGATCATTTTGATAATTCTGATTGTAAATCAAAAATTAAGCATTATCAGCAGCGAATCCAGTACTGATAATAAAGTCAAGATGCAACCTGTAAAAACAATCCTTCCAGGTGAATTTGTGACCTCTGCTTATGCAGTAGAGAAAATTTTATTTAGAGATGTTGTGGTAAATGAGAAGATATGCTTGAATAAGCGAAGCTTCATGCTGCTTAAATGTAATGTAAAACACACATGGGAATGCTTTGACTGTCATTTGCATGTCAGCGAACAGTTTGGTAAATGTAAAAAACATATGTGGGAATGCTTTGCCTGTCATTTGAATGTCCCCAGCGATCAGGTCTGTGATCACGAGGACTCAGAGAGACATCTCAAGGCATTGAATGAAACTCCAATTGTTGATATGGAAACGGAATTTATAAGAGAGGTAAGTTGAAATAAAAATATAAGTTTAAATTATTATTATATTACCGGCTAGTGGCTGCTTTCATCCGCGTGGTTTCCGTTCCCCTGGGAATATTGGGGATAAAAGTGTGTCATTCATCAGCCATTTTTAAATGTCCCAACTGCTGGGGCACTGGCCTTCCTTATGGATGGATAAGGAAAATGTTCCTGTTTGAATTCAGGCTATCTTCTATCCTGTCTGCCAAATTTCCCATTTACATTTTGTTTCTAGGTCCGAACTAATCTGTACCACTGTGGGTTCTGCAACTCGGTGGAAACCGGTTGGAACAGCATGAAAGAGCATTTAGAAAGTATTGAACACAAGAAGAATAAGGACGAAGCGGACAGGCGACTTCGCGAATACTTGCCGGATCTCCGGAAGTGGATGCAGAATGAAAGCATAGTGCTAATGCTAATGTTGGCTGCATGTAATATAATAATGTTGGTTGCTGGTAAGAGCAATGATTCTGATTCCGACGGGTCTTAATTTTAATAAGCTATAATATTTAGTGGGGTGAACAGATCAACCTACTTTCATATTTTTAATGGGTATTTTATATTTTAAGAAGAAAAAAGTTTGGTTACGTTGTTGAATAGTATTGAGAAAGTAAGTAAATTAAGTATTTTAAAAAATGCTTTAAAATTATGTACTTAAGTCTATTTTTTTATCCTTCTTGTTGGTGAAAAAAAAAAGAAATTAGATAATCAAACCCTCACCATATTTTATATCTTTTTTGGTGCCATTAATTATAGTCTAAAATGACCATTGTAAGTGCTGTGTCGATTATAGTCATAAAATAGATTTGCATAGTTATTATTTAAGTTTTAATATGTATACTAAAATCAATCAGCGGCCTTATTCACAAACACTCAGAATCATTCCTGACAGCAGAATGTATGCATTGCCACTGTCAAGGCATAGAATTCGAATCCGATTCCGTGGCCGATAGTTTGTGAATCAGCCCGCAGTACATTATTATTGTATGATTATGATAAAAGTGTAACTTATGTTTTGTTTGTTTGTTTCTCAAGTATTAACTTTTTTATTAAAGTAATGTTATTTGGTAATATAATAAATTCAGATTAAATATGTGTGTTTCATTACATGGTATCTCATTCAATAACAGCAAATACAGTCTTAACAATAACATGTATGATTTTGCTAACAAGAAAACATATCTATGATTCAAGCCCTAAAATGGTGTTATACTTCCCAGCAGCGCCACTAAATTGTACAAGTTTCAAATTAGTCTCAAATGAACAAGCATAAATTGTTCTAAATGGTCCGCTGTCGCAAAAAATTGTTCTAATGATAGTTTCAGCGATAAAAATACTTTTGTGTGGCGCTGCCAGGAATTATACTTCCTAGCAACCTCACGGCGTACAAATGTGCAAATCATTTTAAAATATCTGCCATAAATTGTTCGTAATTAAAAACCTCAAATATGCGTAGTTTTGCTGAAAAAAATACTTTTATCAATTACTTAAATTACAGATAATAATGGTCCCTTATTGCAGTGGTAGTTCTTTTAGATTAGAAGAAAAGATCAAACACTCTACAACGCTTATGTAAAACACACTTATCTAACTTATCTTATTGGACGTCTGGCGTAGAGGTACATAGTCTGCCTTCTACGCACAATCATGCAAATATTTATGTGCATGAACATGTGTTTTTGTCTTGGTCTGGGTGTTAAATATAAATCAATATATGGGATACTAGGGTAATGGATATAAATACATGTAATTATACATGTATGTAGTAGTAGTATTTATGAGTAGAAATATATATAAACGTCCATGACTCGGGTACAAATGTTCGTATTCATCATACAAACGTTTTCCCCTATTGGGATTCGAACCCGGGACCTCAGAACAAGCGACACCTTGAAACTGGTGTACGCACCACTCTACCACAGAGGTCGTCAAGTATGTTTAATCTAGTATTTACCTATATAATTGCGCCGATTTTTAAGTCGTTACCCATATTGCGCCGTTTCTTTTTTGTGTTTGTTACTGTCAGGAGAAGGTTCTTATAAAATAAAAAATAAGAAAATAAATAAAAAACGCATGAACTTTGGGAATCCTGCCCACTGCTCTAACCACTGAGCTACCGATACTGGTCTCGGTAACTCAGTAGATATAGCAGTGGCGAGAGCAAAACAATTTTTCCCTTGGGCGATGTACTTTGAATCCCTCAGTGCGCTCAGGATTGTACTCTAGAATCCCTCGCTATGATCGGGATTCCACTTTAAAATCCTTCGCTTCGTTTTGGATTCAAAATAGCGCCCTCGCTGTTAATATTATTGTACCCCCTTTTAATACTTACAATCTACTATAATAATGAATCCTTATTAGTGCTTTTGACAATTTGTAATTACGAATGCAACTATATGGCGTTTGACATAACTGTCAGTTAATTAAACATTAACCGTCAGCTATGAGACAGGATAATGTCTGTCGGGCCGGCTAGTTCAATATAAAATCAAGCTACTGATGTATCTTTAAATCATAGAATTAAATAAATAAATATTTTCATACAATCACACCAATTATCTAGCCCTTGGACTTCTACTATTTAGTATTCTGTGCCCATAGTAAGATTCATGAGAACTTGTGCTATGGGTACTAGACAACGGATAAACATACATATATACTTATTTTTGTAAATACATACATAATATATATATTAAACACCTAGACCAAGACAAATAGACATGCTCATGCACACAAAATATTTGTCTTGTCCGTGGATCGAACCCGGCACCCACTGCATAGAAGGCATATATGCATCTATGCACATAATATAATATCATTGGATCTATGTATAAAATGTCATTGGTTTTATTTTCTCAGTAGTTCCCAAATCGAACGTATCGACATATAATCATTACTTGGTTAGTGTTCCATCTAATCTATGAAGCAATAAGAATAGTATTATTACAAAAATCCTTCATTCGAAGTTAACTACTTTAACGTTCCTTCTCTTTGCTTCTATAGTACGAGTACAATGCCATCTACGAAGCTTAAAAAAATACTAAGATTATTTTTCGTTAAACTGTAGTTAGTGTGTTATGTTTCAGAATGTCCAGATTTATAATTTTTAATAAGTAATACAAAGGACATCAGGCAATCTCCATACAAAGTTGGTCCAAAAAAAAAAAGTGAGCGGCCAGACCCAAGATTATTTCTAATAGGTAGTTCATATTAGGACCTAAAAAAAAATATATGGACTTAACCCTGTAACCGCGTGAACTGAGAAGCTACTTAAGATAAGGTATTCTGGGCAAAAACACAAATAACATTAGGCGGACAGACCCGGGATTATTTTTAATAGGTAGTTCCTATAAAGACCTAAAAAAAAATATATGGACTTAACCCTGTCACCGCATGAACCGAGTTGCTATTTCGAGTTCAAAAATCAGGACAAAAAAAAAGTGAGCGGCCAGACCCAAGATTATTTCTAATAGGTGGTTCATACTAAGGCCTAAAAAAAAATATATGAACTTAACCCTGTCACCGCATGAGGAGAGTTGCTATTTCAAGTCAAAAAAGTCTGGACAAAAAAAAGTGAGCGGCCAGACCCAAGATTATTTTCAATAGGTAGTTCAAATAAAGGCCTAAGAAAAATTATACGGACTTAACCCTGTCACCGCTTGAACTGAGTCGCTATTTCGATTTACAAAATCTGTACAAAATAAAAGTGAGCGGCCAGACCCAAGATTATTTCTAATAGGTAGTTCATACGAAGGCCTAACAAAAATTATATGAACTTAACCCTGTCACTGCATGAAGAGAGTTGCTATTTCAAATTAAAAAAATCTGGACAAAAAAGTGAGCGGCCAGACCCAAGATTATTTTCAATAGGTAGTTCAAATGAAGGCCTAAGAAAAATTATACGGACTTAACCCTGCCACCGCATGAACTGAGTCACTATTTCGATTTAAAAAATCTGGACAAAATAAAAGTGAGCGGCTAGAGCCAAGATTATTTCGAATAGGTAGTTCATACTAAGGCAAAAAAATATATATATGTACTTAACCCTGTCACGGCATGAACTGAGTAGCTATTTCGATTGAAAAAATCTGGACAAAAAAAAGTGAGCGGCCAGACCCAAGATTATTTGCAATAGGTAGTTCATAGTAGGGCCTAAAAAACTTAAAAGGACTTAACCCCGTTACCGCATGAACTGAGTAGCTATTTCGAGTTAAAAAATCTGGACAAAAAAATAAGTGAGCGGCCAGACCCAAGATTATTTCCAAAAGGTAGTTCATACTAAGGCCTAAAAAAATTATATGAACTTAACACTGTCACCGCATGAAGAGGTTGCTATTTCAAGTAAAAAGCTACTCAGTTCATGCGGTGACAGGGTTTGGTTCATATTTATATTTTTTAGGCCTTAGTATTAACTACCTATTGTAAATAATCTTCGGTCTGGGCGCTCACTTTTTTATTTGTCTATATTTTCGACTTGAAATAACAACTCAGTTCATGTGGTGACAGGGTTAGGTCCATTTAATTTTTTTTAGGCCTTAGTATTAACTACCTATTGGAAATAAACTTGGATCTGGCCGCTCACTTTTTTTTTGTCCAGATTTTTCAACTTGAAATAGCGACTCAGTTCATGCGGTGACAGGGTTAAGTCCGTATAATTTTTCTTAGGCCTTTATTTGAACTACCTATTGAAAATAATCTTGAGTCTGGCCGCTCACATTTTTTGTCCAGATTTTTTTGACTTGAAATAGCAACTCTCCTCATGCGGTGACAGGGTTAAGTTCATATAATTTTTTTTAGGCCTTCGTATGAACTACCTATTAGAAATAATCTTGGGTCTGGCCGCTCACTTTTTTTTGTCCAGATTTTTTTGACTTGAATTAGCAACTCTCCTCATGCGGTAACAGGGTTAAGTTCATATAATTTTTTTAGGCCTTCGTATGAACTACCTATTAGAAATAATCTTGGGTCTGGCCGCTCACTTTTATTTTGTACAGATTTTGTAAATCGAAATAGCGACTCAGTTCATGCGGTGACAGGGTTAAGTCCTTATAATTTTTTTTAGGCCTTAATAGGAACTATCTATTGAAGTTAATCTCGGGTCTGGCCGCTCACTTTTTTTTTTTGGACCAGAATGCCTGATGTCCTTTGTATGATAATAATATGATTAACGAAAATTATTTCTTTACGCTTTTAAAATAAACATATTATCTATCGTGCAATATATTCCCTAACTGAAAAAAATGCTCCTTACGTATTTAAGCGATTGCTAATCGTTCATTTTTCGTGCTACAAAGATAACGATAAACTAGTTTGTTTCGGATGAGATTGGCATTTTTTTTACAAAACCGATGCGAAATGTTGAGTTGGTAGTGTCAATCGCTCCTTTTTACTTCCGAAAATGTAAAAAAGCTATTACTAATTAACTAGTGTCGCAACACTATTTGTTGGGGTATCGCTTGATTTTAAAAGACCACAATACCACCAGGGGTATCGTGGGTCCGCAGTGGCAATGAGCGACCATTATTATTAGTAATATATAAGTCAATGATTATTATCTATAATTTAAGTAATTGATAAAAGTATTTTTTTCAGCAAAACTACGCATATTTGAGGTTTTTAATTACGAACTAATTACGAACAATTTATGGCCGATATTTTAAAATGATTTGCACATTTGTACGTCGTGAGGTTGCTAGGAAGTATACTTCCTGGCAGCGCCACACAAAAGTATTTTTATCTCTGAAACTATCATTCGAACAATTTTTTGCGACAGCGGACCATTTAGAACAATTTATGCTTGTTCATTTGAGACTAATTTGAAACTTGTACAATTTAGTGGCGCTGCTGGGAAGTATAACACCTAAAATGACCTTTGTCGGCACTTTGTGTCACGTGCTTTGACATTGACATTTCAATAATTATAGTGTTGGAGACTAGTAGAACCATAGAGATACAACAGAACTATGGAGGCGCCCTATAGATCTATATAAAATTTGCTTATACAAATATATATTAAATCGATACATTCTTATCAAATCGATGTTTGTCTCTTTCCAACTCACCTATGTTTGCGTATGAGTAAAGAGACGGATAGTGTTTGCACAGTACACATTTTGGCAACATTTTCATGTGACGTCATGAGCGTTTTGACGCGTGCCGGCATCGCCATCTTTAGTTCCAAGTTCTGTTGTAGATCTGCTGTAAAATTTTTATTAACTCTCAACAGTTTTGTTTATTTTTTGATAAATACGCACAAAAACCTGGTTCTGTTCCATTCAGAGCCTTGCTAGACTGCCCTTCTTATGAAGAGTGCAATAACTAGGTTTTGGCTACTTTCGCGCAAATCGCAATTAAAGATTTACTTTTTGTTTTGTGTGTATCTTCGTTACTATGATAGGTATTAACTTGAAACTTTTACTGACCGATAGATAAAATGATGCAGAATTTTATGTGGTATATTATTTTTGTACATTATATTTATAAAAGCATAAAAAATACTATAATGTATTTATCTTTAGGAATATTAATTGTTTGGATAGAGCGTGAGTAATCATAACCGCAATAAGTACACTACTTATTGCAGTTATCGTTAGTAAACCAACAAATTGTTCTTTTGAGTAGCATAAATAGCGTTCTTTTGCTTCAGTATTTTGCTGTCAAAATGTATGAAACTATCTTTCCGTGTTATTATTAAGATCAAATTGCCCGATGCCCAAACTCAGGTCAAACTCACTAACTGTATAGCTATCCCCTTGCCATGGTCGTCTCAACATGGTATGTGTGCTGTAAATCATCGAGGAGTTAGGTATTCTGCAGACCGTCCGGGTCGCTTCATCAGGGCAAGCCCATCATATTTTAATTACGGCACCGGATTTGCTTGATTTTTCAAATTTCAACTCGATCAGCAAATATCGATGTCCTGTGAAAGTTGATAAATCTATGATTGTTTGAGACAACGTAGCTCCTAAACGAATGGTCGAATTTTGATGCAGTTCTTTTTATTTGAAAGCGGATATAATCAAGATATTCTTAGCTTAAAATTTATAAAGATCTGCTAGGCCGTTTGAATGCCATCAGTCCATAAGTTCATTTAGGCAATTAAAATGAAAATTAAAGTAGGAAATGAGCTGACAATCTTCAAACAACTGAACGGATCTTCATAAACTATAGCTAAGAACAATCTCGATCACGCCAGCTTTCAAATACAAAAAGTCGCATCAAAATCGGTCCAGTTGGCTACGTGTGAGAGGCAAAATATCACTACCCTTCACACCCTCTCGCGCCTTCTTCACTACTCATAACCGCAATAACTCGAAGACAAATTGCGATTTAGTTTGTTTAGTCATTCAAACTATGTCCGTTTTTCCTTCAAATAATTGCACTAACTTCATTTGTTCTATTATACTTTGTAAGCATACAATTTTAAATAATAAAGGCTTCTAACATATCTGCAAAAACTCATACTTGTTGCGTTAATGACTAGTAAATTTACCCTAAATTGTGTAAATGTGCTGATACTAAGTGCAATAACTAGAATTATTGCGGTTTTTTTTAGTAATAACCCAAAATATTATAGCTAACCATGCCATATCTTAAGTTATTTCGTTTATGATATGCAACTTACAAATGGTAATATTAGTTATTGCAGTTATAATTAACAAAAGAACCGAAACTATTGTAAAATAGTCCATAGTCAGGTCTATTCAGCTCTCTCTCCTAGTTTCAGCCGATTTCAGCATGGCTTCTTGAAGAGACGCTCTACGGTTTCCAACTTGGTCTTACTAAATGAATACCTTACAGCAGCGATGGATGAAAGATGCCAAGTTGACGTCATCTACACCGATTACAGTAAAGCATTTGATCGTATTCCGCATTGTATCCTTATTGACAAGCTTAGACTAATCGGTATACATGGAAACTTGTTGCGTTGGTTTGCGTCATATGTTGAAAATCGTTGCCAAGCTGTTGTGACCAACAACTACATCTCTAGTTGGGTTCCAGTCCCAAGTGGCGTTCCGCAAGGTTCGTTGCTCGGTCCTTTGATGTTTATCATTTTCATAAATGATATCGACATCTGCTTCCAAACAGCGAATCTTCTCTGCTTCGCGGATGATATGAAGGTATTTTCCAGGATTAGTTGCCAAGCTGATGCTGATTCATTGCAACAGGACCTAAAGCGACTGGAAACATACTGTAATAATAATAAATTAGACCTCAACACTGCTAAATGCACAGTCATGTCTTTCAGTCGTAAGAAGAATATAATTCAGTTCGATTATACTCTTGAACAACAGTGCCTTCAGCGCGTATACTCGATGCGAGACCTTGGCGTGACGCATGATTCAAAGTTACTCTTTGATGAGCATGTGAACGGCATAGTTTCTAAAGCCACAAAAATGCTCGGATTTTTAATACGAAATTGCAAGGATTTCACAGATGTTAAAACGTTTAAGATACTATACTGTTCACTTGTACGCAGTAACTTGGAATATGCTTCACAGATTTGGAACCCCAGATACGCTGTATACATTAATAGGCTTGAGAATATCCAGAAGAAGTTTATAAGATATATTTGTTACCGTACTAAAATACATTATGATCCCAGCGAGTATAATAAACTTTGTGTAAAACATCATCTCATTTCATTAGAAAATCGTAGACTTATAGCGGATATAACGTACCTAATCAAAATTACATCAGGTGTTACTGATTGTCCCGAGCTTCTCTCTCTTTTAAATTTTAATGTTCCCAAAAAAACTCTCCGTCATTTTAATGCGTTCTACATCCCTCATTCCAATACCAACTATAGGCAAAACTCTTTTATACTACGTGCGAGCAAGTGTTTCAATGCGTTGAGCGAAAAACTTGATATAGATCCATTTAATTCTAGCTGTAACAGTATTAGACGTAACCTTACAAAATTGTTAGCCATCGAGTACTAATTACTTTTTCTGTTATTATTAAGTCACCACGGTGACTCGTGATGTTAATTGTTTTTAGTAATATATATATATTTTTTTGTTGCATCCCTAGATGTAAATCCAATATGCATGTTCAAAATTGTTAACTGTCTGTGTTTAGTTGTGTGAATCTGTAATTGGTTTAATGTTGCTAGTTTAAATGTTATCCATATTTTGTTAACTGTTGATTCGCCTGTAAAATAAAATAAAATAAAAATAAAAATAAATACAAAAAAAGCATCTAAAGAGAAAATATAGAGCTCTTTTTCCTGATGACGGATATGTACTTAAGTCAGTTTGCCTAAACACCCGAGTTATTGCACTTTTCGTAAGAACGGCAGTAGAGTTGGGAACATCATGTGGTGTGAAGAATGCGATCAGTGGACATTTTTCTTGATTGTTTTGAATTATGTAACAAGTAGTTTTTGTTTCTTCTTCCTTTTCGCTAAACCCAATTACATAATCACGTAAGACTATTGGAGATGGACTTCGCACTACATTATGTAACCTCCCACCCCAATTGCCAAATAAATGCTTAAAAAAGCAAGTGAAGAAGTTGGTTTCAAATCCATTTCTGGGCCTAAGCCGGCATTTTTTTGTTCTGAGGAGTATAAATTAATATTTAAAACGTATATTTATTATAAGTTTTAATTGTAACTATTTCGATATCAGCTATTCAATATGGTACAACACTAGGGTGAGCGGCCATATTATGTTCCAAACATAATATAGGTATGCACGCTAATTTTGTAGGTATGGCTGGTCCATATATTTACAAGTCAATGCCATATATGGTAATTTTATGAGCTTCAACTGTCAAATGAAGCCCATATCCATACCCAGATTTTTTACGCGAGAGCCCCCTGTTATGTGCAGTGCTTGAAGTGGCAGGGACGGTTTTTGGTCAAAAGGGACAGCTGGAGTATTTGAATGACTCGGGGTTTTTTTAGGTTTTACGATGTCACTTTGTTATTATAACAATATTGCTCGACAGTGAACTGCAATATGAAGAAGAAAAGAGTAATTGTCAAAATAAATGTACGTCATGAAAGTGTCAGTAAATTGTTTCGTGAGGAAATGGAAAAAATATGGCAATGTTTAAAATGCTTCACTATTTATTTATTAAAGTTATTGGTACATGACGACACGTGGGATTTGAATACGGGACCTCTTCTTTAAGAGGAAATCCCGTTAACCACTAGGCCACCGACGACGCTCTCTACACTACATCGTAATATTCGTAATCATTATATAATTTTATTTAGATTGCCACGTCAACTAAGAGTTAAATTTAGATTATCTCCTCAACGAACGAATTTTGTCCCTAATCGCTCCATGAGGTTAAGGACAAAATTCGTTCGTTGAGGAGTGAAAGCGGAACAAACTAAACATTCATACTTTCATATTAATAATGTTAGCAATAATCACAATTCAAATCACAGTACAGTACATTATTTATATTGCCACTGATGCTACAGCTTTACCCACTACCATTTACTAACGTCAGTACAGTGCGACAGAAAAGAGTAGAAAAAATGGGGGGCACCACTAGTCTTGTACTATAAAGACTAGTGGTGCCCTCATTTTTTAGAACTAGCAACAATGATAATACTACGAGATCAAAGTTGATACTAGACATATTTTTATTTCTTTATTTATAGTGACAACAACAACCATACATTAAATAAAAAACCATACTTAAATTAAGACTTACATTTTCGGCCAAATAGTTGCCCACAGTGAAAATCTACAATACGCCGTTATGGCAAATTATTATCTATAAAAGTGATTAGAGTTAAATCACCATAAAAATAGAAAAAACAAAAGAAGTGTTTTTTAAGTGCTATTACACAAAAGTAGTTAAGTAATAGAATTTAAGAATTGACACAAGCAGCATTTAGATAAATAAGTAACAAATATAAATATAAACAAAAATAAGTTATTAATAATTGTAGTATGTAATAAGTACTCATTGTTGTATCTCTATGGCCTGCGCTGACTATCCTGCGGCCTGCCTGCCTATTCTGAACTGTCATTGTCAAAACGGTTTTAAAATTTCTTTCTTTTTGTTTGGTAGAAATAATAGAGATAAATTATGTTTTAATAGTCAATAAAGTATTAATTTAAATGTACCTTCAGATAAGTAGCGGTTCTTCTCGTCCTTGTGCATCTACCTCTACGCATCAGATATTGTTCAACAACAATGTGAATCATTAGATGCGTTTCTTTCGAGATATGGGTTTGACCCATTATGGTTTTCTTTTTTTATTTACGATTAGGTATTTAGTATTTGCCGGCGGCGAAGGCATTCTAGACGAATCATGTAACGCAACAAACGCGGCTCTGGTTGAGTACGAATATAACACTGATGTAGTGAGTAGTGAACACATAATAACGTTCAAAGGATATTTTCCTAGATCTACTCGAGAAAACTATGTTGCTGCCGCATTAAGAAATGCTGGGGTAAGCTCTACTTCTAATGCATAACATTTTACTATTATTTACTTGGAGTTTTCGGCTCTAATTTACTTTAGTTGAGTCTGAATTTAGGGAAATAGAGTTGAGGGGGAAGGAGGAGGTTGCCCCTTCATCCTCCCCACCAAAGCATTTCATATTCATATTCATTTATTTATTGCTAGTCACAGTACATAAGATGTTACATAGAGTTTAAGATCAGCGTGACACCCCGTGAGGGCATAGCAGAATAACAAACAATAATTTAGATCTTATCTCTAAAGAATTCTTCTAAACTATAGTAGGCCTTAATTACGAAAAAGTGCATTAAACAACATTTAAAGTGACAATGCATAGTTTTCTTTAAATATTTTTTTAAAGTTTCTTAAAAATGTAGTATTTGAGTAAATTTTACTTAAAACATTTAGTACTTACAATAACAAATATGTTTTTGACTTTCCCGGTTTGATATTACTAATAGTTTGCGATAATTATAATGCGGTGTTTGACTGCTGTATTATTGTTTCATTTATTACTTCATTTTTTTCTGCATGTTCTTGAGCAGATGTTGAAACTTCCTGGAACTCGTAAGACTTGTTCGTTTTAAGTTTATACTTTGACCGATTTTTTGTGTAATTCTGTTTTTATTCTCCACCGATTCTTCTATATAGCTCTCAGCAACTCGATCGGATTTCCATCCTCCATGCCTTTTTAGTGTAATAAGTTTGGCCCCAGTATCGGCATGAATAGTAGTCGGTGAACGCCGGAAACAATTACCTGTAAATTGTTCCGGATGGGGCAGTTCTAAGTATGTAGCAGTTATTTTGGGCATTTGAGCAATTTTGTGTCTCCCTATTACTTGTTTGGTGTATTTGCAGTTTTTATAATAAAAAAAAAAAGGTCCATTTTTACGTCAACTGGACATAGTGCGTAATATTTTGCACCACTGCAAATGAGGCATCACAAACAACGAAAGTACGATCAATCTTCGTTTTTGTATCTCGCAACGTAATTATCATTACGTTGATGTGATTTTCAATGTCATTAACGGTGATCTTGGTAATTTCGATGCATCAACATTCACCGTAAATGCCAAAAATAAGTACCACCTGTAACAATAACAAGTACGAGTATTAATTATGAGAATGTATACAGTACAAATTTGGTTTTTTATATAAATACTTACTTTCACCGCTAAGTACTCAGAATCGGGGGCTTCATTTATAAACTTTTCTACATTTTGTGATGTCAACACTTTTGATTTTTTACATTTATATCCGTCTGACTGGCGTAGCATACTCGTTAAATTGTGGTAATTTTTAATGTTCTAATTGTGCTTTATCATATCAGAACCATGCACTTTAACATTGAATAGGTATTCCAGAGAGACGAAGACTTCATTTTGTTGGAAAGATCATTGAAATACGCAAGAAAAACATTTTCGGATAAAGATTTAGATTTACTACTGATTTTCCACTGCACAAATTTTTCATATACCTATGCAAGCTTTTATTTTTCCTTTGAGTTTCGCGGTATTAAATTTTCAACCACTAATTTAGCTTCATCTTTAATGTCCGGCTGTGTTAAACACATTGAATAGGAAGAATTTTCGCTTTGAGAGCTCATTTTTTGTAAAAAAGTCACTAAATAAAAATAACATTTTCGCTGAACCGCGCTTTTGTTACTTCTTTGTTTTTTTTTTAGCAATGGTAGTTTGAACTATATAGCCAAATATTATTATTATTATTATTTAACAGGCAAGCAGTTGATGCAACTGATACCGCCTGTATCCTGATAGTGGCATAGTTTATTTAATCCATATATTGTAGGTATTTATCAAGTCTGTTCTTGAATTGGTTGATGTTGGCAGCTGAAACAACATCTTCTGGAAGCTTGTTCCACTGTCTTACGACTCTGTTGCAGATGAAGTTTTTACAGGGATTATTATTAGCGACGCCGGTAATATGGAATAAAATCTTTTTGCACCTATCTCTATAAATACAAACAGCTGTGTTTTAAATAAAATCTTTTTGATCATTTGATTGAATCATTTGATTTTTTAAAACGTTGAAACGTCAAAATCGAGGCCTGCAATGTTTTTCCGGCCTGTTAGAGCGATCAGCAAAACTTTGCCGGCCGCTCCTTGAAACAGTATGGCAAGGTCGACTTTGCTCAAACAAGGTTGTCAGAATAATGACTACATTACATGCATTTTTGAGTAAAAAATGGAACGATCTTTTACTCCGAAATATATAAGAAACCAAGGAGGTAACTTATCAAAGGTTTTATATAAATTTCGAACTGGCTTGCAAATAGAAAGCTGTTTTATAAAAAGAAACAATAACGTCAGTCAGTCATCCCGTGACCATGTAGTTATTACTTGCTCAGTGCCCGTGACCACGGCAGCTGAAAAGGTGCCGAAACGTCGGGAAAATCAAAAAACCCAAGCACATCATTTTGGGTGGGAAAACATTGTCATTGTCAAATGCTTTTTATCTCCATGTTAGATTACGTACAGAACAGATTGAAAAAAAAATTGAGGTCACTCTCCATCATAAAGACAGTATAGTTTAGTAATAATAGTTAGTATTCTTTGGTATAATAAAAACAAAATCGGATTAAAATTTTAATAGAAAAATATTAGACAATATCGACTCGGACCCGCACCCTCTAACCCGGTTAGAGCGGTGGGTCCGTGGGTCGGATACCGAAAGGTCGCGGATTCGAGTCCCGTCTGAGAATAACATGTGAGCCGAGCTGATGTTTTCTATAAAAAAATTATCATAAGTATAAAGATAGCATTGAAAATGCAAAACCTTAAAAATCTAAAAAAATCGGATATCTAGTAATCATTTAACAAATAGTAGCCAGTCATCCCGTGACCACGACCAGCTGAAAGGGTGCCGAAACGTCGGGAAAATAAAAAATCCCTAAAAATACGTACAATTAGATCTTAGTTCGTGAAATACAGCGAGTTTAATATCCGGAAAAGTTTGTTTTATTTTAAATATGTCTTTATTAGATACCATAATTATTGAACCCTGGCCACTGTGGTAGATATCATGTCAAAAAGTAAGTACTTTAAGCTTTTTCTGTCTCCAGATATCCAATTGGACGATATTGCAACGCAACAACCCTGCGAAGGAGTACCCTAGTGACTTTGATGTAATTATTTTAAAAGATGAAACAGACCGAGCACTGGATGCACTAAGAGACCACCCTGCTGTGCGTAGAGTCACTGCACAACGGCAGGTCCAACGCACCATAAAATATGTGCGAGAGGTAATATCCTTCTTCCTACTAATATTATAATTGTGAAAGTTTGGATGTTTGCTACTCAATCACGCAAAACGGCTGGATATGAATGAAAGGCCAATGCTAGAGAATAATGGAGGGTTGGCGCCTTTTCGGAAATCACTGCACACCATTCAAATCTTGTTCAAACCGTATCCATTCCGAGATAAATACACCTGCCCCCCTAGCATGACCGCCGAAACGCGATATGATATAGCGTTTTATCCACACTCAAACGTCAAAACCCATTGTCTTTTGACGGTTAAACGTGTTATGATACAGCATATCGCGTTTTGTTGGTCATGCTAGGCTAGCTGTTCCACAGTCCTATACCGAGATAGACGAAAAAGGGCTCTTCAAACTGTATTGATATATAGCGTGTCGCATTTTTTGCAACTACGATGACGTCACGAGCGAGACGCGCGATAGTAGTGATGTGAAAAATGTTGTTGAAGAGCTCTTGCAAGAAAGCACTGTAAAATTAACCATTTTCGTTTCTGAGTGATGCGTGTTGAGTTTGACCGTGGATCAAACTTTATACACACTTCTACCGTCTATCTCGATATAGGTCTGTGACCTGTTCATCACTATTATTTCGTATAATTTAAGCTGAAAATAACTAAATTTATCTAACTTATGCCAATGACGGTCATTATTTATATAATGTATTGTATATTGTATGTATTAAATAATAATATTTTCACCTCACATGCTCTGAAAAGGATGTCATTCGGTTTCTGCGTAGAAAATCGCTTTTTGCGGCCTAGCGCGGTAAAGTACTTTTTTAATTTAATACCTAATTATATGTCTTAATGCGTTCCGAATCGCACTATTAACTTTTTTATTACATTTTATTCTTATTATAAATAGCTTTGAATTAATTATAAAACTCCGTTTTGGTTTTATTATATTATTTTAGTTCATTGAATCATAAAAACAATAGCAATAAGATTAAACTATTTGTTAAAAGAATTTTATATTAGGCTGGGTGAGATTTCGCAACCTATGATTTAAGTTTAGTAGGAGGAGTAAGTAATATTTGATAATTTAAAGATAAGTCTACACTATCGCATTAGGTTAGAGCCTGTAATGATAGTTGTAAGTTTGAATAAATAAATAAATAAATGATTGGATTTCGGAACGTGACATAAACCTTTATTTTTAAATTGTCTTTGTATTGTACCTTATGTCAATGTCAACATTTACCGAATCGTTTTTATTGTTATTTATAAGTAACAATATATTCCTACTTTAAATAACTTTGAATTAACTATAATACTCCCTTTTTCATATATTTACTTTTTTATATCATTGAAACAATGAGAATATGGTATATTTAGATTAAACTTTTTGTTTAAAGATTTTTTTACCGGAAGTTGATCGCGGAAACAACCATAAAATGTTCCTCGCTGTTGTGAGGTAAAAAATTGTGTTGCGCTCGGCAGAAAAGTTTTTAGCGTCTTATACCTTTGAAAACCTCGCTTCGCTCAGGTCAATCCTAGAATCCTTCACTTGCTGGTTTCAATACGCCGCTAATAACCAACTTTCCAGTCTTGCATAACAAATAACTATTTGTTAAATAATATTAACAATATATTAATAATCATCTTAGTAGGTTATAGGACTAGCGAAATGCCGCCGTCATCTTGAAAAGTAAAATATGACAATTATCATTATTATTTAATTTTTATAAATTATTATTTTTATTATTTCATTAAGGCAGGCAGTTGAAACAACTGATAATATTTGCCTGTATCCAATGATCCATTTGTTCGTCTATGTCTGACGTTTGATGTGAGCATCAAGTCTCTTTTGAAGTTTCTTTTTCCTCTGGCAACTTATTCCACGGTTCCACTACTCTGTTGCTGAAAAAATGCTTGTGCAGATTGTTGTTTGATTTTTATGAGCTTAAGGCTGTGCCCTCGTAGGTGTGAGGTTTTTTTATTATGTACAAGCATCTTGTCAAAGTTTTGTAAGTCATAATGACCCAACAGTATTTTGTACGTTTCAATCTTATCCCCTCTCTCTTTTAGGCTAGTTAGTCCTAGAACGTTTAGCCTTTCCGCATCTTCAAGGCTCCTAAGCTGTCTTGGAATCTTGGTTACCATCCTTTGAACTTTTTCAATCAGATCTATATCTTATTGAAAATATTGATTTCAAATCTGGAAACAATATTCCAAGATGGGTCTGATAAAAGTCTTAAAGATAATAATAATCATCTCAGGCGTAAGTACTCCAAATGCTTTTCTAATGAGATAGACTATGAGACTGTTGGCTTTCTTAGTGATTACATGGACATGGCTGGCCCATTTAAGATCATCTGTGATAATGACACCTAAATCTGTTTGTGCTTTGACATGTTTTAACTGGCTGTTACCCATCATGTAGGTGTTCTGTGGATAGTTTTGCCTATATGGAGCACGGTGCATTTTGAATTGTTCAAGCTAAGTAGCCATTCCTTAGACCAGTTTTCAATTTTGTCCAGATCACTTTGTAAGCGATCGTAATATGTAGTAGGATTCGCAAATCTTTTGGTGTAGTCTGCAAAGATACTAGATTCACATTCCAGGCAGTGTGGCAGATCAAATGTGTTATACGATAAATAAAGAGATCTAGTTTGGAAGTTAGTGATTGGATATTGGTGTACAAAATTTTTAAAGACGCAATCGTCAAAGAATTTGGCTGGTTTTATTGTTACGCGTTTCGGCAGCGCGCCGTTAGGAGCGCGCGCACTCGGAAATGTATGGGGTTAGTAGTTGCGTTTCAATGTCGCGCGTTTGAGCAGTGCCGTTCGGGAAACGCGCGCCGCTCGTCACTTCTACGGCCATTTTGCGTTTTATTGTGACGCCGCGCCGTTGAGACGCGCCGTTAGGTACTGTGATGTACAAAATGAATTATAATAATAGTAAATAATAATTATAATTATAAACGGGACGAATAATTGAGCAAGTGCGATTTAGATGTTCATGGGACCCGGCCGATGATTGTTATACGATGCATAAGGATGCAAAAAATAAAGCCTGGGAAGAAATTGGAAAGGAATTGTGTGGTGAAATTTTCATTTGCACGTTCATTTTGTATTTGTACACGACTGTCTCACAGCAACGAAACGCGATGTACTATTCTCGTTTTATAGTGCACCGCTGTTCAAACGCGCGCTGTTGAACAGGGCACTGCCCAACGGCGCGTCTAGCGGGCGGCGTGACTATAAAACCAGCCTTTTGCATTAGTTGTGGGCGGAACGGTTGTTAAAATGTTTCAATTTATTAGTTTTATTAAAATGTAGAAAATGAGCGTGCTTTCACAATCTTGGGTTAGCTTTGGACATATTTGATGATAAGGTCCTTTTCTCCACTAGGTTTACGTTTGTCAAGTTCTTCCCGTTGATATTTTAAGTATTCGCGTTTAATAGGTTTGAGATCCGCTTCGATGGATGGCGGTTTTGATAGCTTCCCTTTGTTGCGCAATACTGTTATCGCCTCGCTCTTGGTTTTCTAAAATAACCTTCAATATACGAGGAGGGGCGCTAGCGTCTATCCTGGCTTCAGAACAATCAATATTATTGGTAAACCCTCGTATCAGTTTTGTACACTCCTGGCTGCCATGCATTTTCTTTTCATCTATATGATCAGAGGTTGACTCAGGTATGTCGTATACAATTATGTTGCAGACTCTATTTTCCCTTTCAGTTAGTTCCTGGATGGCGGCTTCGGTTGCAAGCATATTTTGATGTACACGCAGCGGATGGTCGTTGAGAAGCTCAACGACCTAATAGAGGAAGTCTCCTCTATTAGGTCGTTAGCTTCTTTAATATCAACGGTAGTCGACTCATTGCTGACTTATAATCCTCACACAGGAATGCAACAACCCGACCCACTGTCTTCAGTTCAAACACTCTAACCTTAGTTGGCGAAAGACCATGGCAATCTCCACACAGAAGGCTTTTGCTTGAATCGCAAGTAACAGGCAGTTTTTTATCGTCTTGTTTTCCTACTTATAATACAATACAAACTTTTTTATTTGCTACCAAGCACAGGACATTTTACAAATTAACATTATATTTTACTTCTATAACAAATAATAAATAAAAGGTATACAAGTACAAGGAATGTATGTCTGTACGATGTATGTCACAGCCACTTTATTCGAAAACTATGAGAATTACACAGTTGAAACTTGGTAGGTAGATGTATTCTGTAAACCGCTTTACGGTTTTTATACAAAAGTACAAATATATATATAAATATATAATTACTTTTTATTTATTTATTTATTTTATTTATTAAATAAATAAATTTACTTTTGTGTAAAAACCGTAAATTACCCATATATGTATATATATATATATATATATATATATTAAGGGTAATTCCCCATTCATGTAACTGAAACTGAAAATATTTCTGAAAAAATCTATAGATAACTTTTTTTTGATAATACACATAATTGAAAATACACTTTCAAAGTGGTAAAATGTGTGTCCCCCCCCCCCCCCCCCCCTCTAACTTTTAAAATAAGAAAGTGAAAAATCTAAAAAAAAAGTATGCTGTAGATCTTTATAAAAACTTTCAACGAAAATTGGTTTGAACGAAATATATTTAGCAGTTTCAGAGCTAATAGCACATTTTCCAAAACCGCAAATATAATATATTATTATAATTCATATAGGTATTATTGTAAAAATAATTGGCCATTGTTATAAGTCAGATAAAATTGCAAAAATTGAGTTATTTTTTACGCTTAAATAAAAAAAATTGGTGCATTTATTTCGGAATGGATATGGTTAAGAAATGTGCTATCTCAGTACTTAACTATTGTTCATACTTAAATACTCTACCCAATAAATAAGGTCTGAATGGTGTGCAGGCATTTTCGAAAAGGCGCCAAAACGATACATTGCCCAGCCTTTGGCTCACAGATAGCTGACAGCCTGGATTAAAACACATTTTATACCACGCGGGTGAAAACGCTGCCGGCCTAAGGTTTTAATATAGATCATTATTTGTATTATTTAAACATGCTTTTTTGATAGCTACCTGATGGATTGTTATCAACTTTAGTTGGTTTTCGTCTCATCTACAGCAGTTCCTGCCATGTGCAGAACTTGACAAGCTAGCATAACTAAAATTTTGTACATAATCGACAGCTCCTCAAAAACAAATATGTTGACCTTCAGCGGGCTCTTCTTCTTCTTCTTAATCGGTCCCTCATAACCGAGGATCGTGATCACTGGCCACTCTTACAATTTGTCTTCATCGGTCTCGGTTCTTGGTAACTTTTACCGCTTGGTGCAATTTGCTCACAGAGGTTGTTGTTTTTTCTTGGTCAGAATCTGGTTGGCGAACGACCCTGGGCTCTCTTGCCTTCTATACCACTAACCACGACCAGCTTTTCGAGACTCCATCATCTTCCCTTCGATTATGTGGCCAAAATATGAGACTACGCGATGTAAGCAAATAGTGAACAGCCGAGTCTTGATGTGTAGTTGTGCAAGAATTGTTACATTTGTGCGTTTGGTTGGCCGTCTTGGACGAATTAACCACTGGACGCGTAACGAGGACCGCGTTCGCGTTCGCCTTTACCCCTCTGTCACTTACCCTGCCTTTTAGACACAGTAAGCAATATGGCGTTGTCAGTATGACGCGAGATCTCGAAGTGGAACATTATCTCAAAAATGGGTAAATACGCTGATTTAATTTGTAAAAATCATACCGGACAATCAAAAAATATTTCTTTTCACGCGTAAGTATAATTTCAATCTATTAGAGTAGCAATTTTTCGTAAAATAAATAAAACTTGGTATGTAAACAAAATGTAATACGTCATTTCAAAAAGTAATCATTGTACATATAAATTCTTCAAAGATATTGCATAAGTAATTTGGTTGGGTTATATGTATCACTCATTCAATCAATTGTCATTTTTATGTCGTAAAAACATGAACATATCGATAAACATATCGATGTATGTAAATGAACGAACGAATCCAATTTTAATGTAGGAACTATTCAAATTAATTTCAGATTTACAGTTGAACCCGTAACAAGAAGAAATTGGGTGGAACCGGTACGCAGGGAGATAACATGGACGAGGACTCAGGTCTTAGATAACATCTAAGGTCTGATGATGGAGCCAGAAGATAACTATAGGAACTCTGTAATTATACGACGCAACCCTACGAACTTTGAGCTCGTTATATTTTAAATATAGCTTCAAACTTAAAAAAGGTGCTTTTTTCACCCGCATGGTTCCCGTTCCCGTGGTAATATCAAAACATCCTTCCTTAGTGCTCGCCAATATCGTTAAAGGAACCTGTATGCAAAATTTCAGTTTAATTGGTTTAGCCGTTTGGGCTGTGCGTTGCCTATCAATCAGTCACGGTATTGTTTTTTAGTATTAGACTTATGTTGTACATTATCATAGTGTGTTGTACATTAACATTTAAAATTTATCATAAGTATAAAAATAGCATTGACAACGCAAAAATTCAAAAATCATAAATTATTAGCTGTTGCATCATAATTGATCGTTAAACATTTGTATTTTTTCTCTTTCGAATGCAAGGATTCTTACAGATATTCTTACAGCATATTAAAAGTATAAAAGTATCGGAGAATTTTGACAGTGGTCCGCAAGTCTCGGTAGCTCATTGGTAAGAGCAGTGGGCCGGATTCCCAAAGGTCGTGGGTTCAAGTCCCATCTGAAAATTCACCTGTGGCCGAGTTCATTTGTTCCAATATTCTTCTTGTTAAAATTTATCATAACTGGTGGTTACATTTATTATTTGTTTCTAACATATACCTTGTTTGGTCACAGCAAGAATAAAATTAATTATATTTATATTATATAATGTATGTACGTAAGCTATATTATACTATTTTTTCATCTTTAATTATTTTTATTTAAATATCGTTTTATTTTATTCAAGTAAAATAATCTTAAAACTACAATAAACTATTGCTTGAAATATTCTTGCAATTAGTATTTCAGCTAGTAGTTGCTAGAAAGAAACTGCCTTGGCTTTTTCTTAAATATAGGTCATTTATATGCGATGTTTTGTTGATAACTTCTGGGAGTTTGTTGTTTAAAACTGTCATAGCGTATGCTGGACCATACGCTATCCAAATGCTAGTCTACTATTTCTAATTTGGGTTTAGGTTGTGCTAATTTTATACGGTGGCGTAAGTTTTGAGATCTTTAATAAAGTGAAAACAAGTTTATATTTTTTCTTACAAATATGCATATTTCTTAAATGTAAGAAATGAAAGAGAAAATAAAATGTTTTAGTCTCAACGATCTTTGACAATCCTATAATGTCGATGATTATTTTTAGTAAGTTTTAGTATACTTAGATTTTTTGCTCCAAAGAAAATGTCGAATACGAGATGTCACAGCTCGAGAAGCACACAGGGGGCTAATTGTCTAATTTTAAATCTATCACAATCCCTTTAAATTTTTCATTTAAAAGGTACATATTATACGAGCATCGCGCCACAACTATTTGACCTTTGAAAAGGATTGCAATCGATTATAAAATTAAACACTTATGGAGGGGTTGCTATTGTGTATGTCCTATACAAAGGTTCTGTAATGAACTAATTACCCATAGTTTATTTTATATAAAAAAGCTCGAGTGATTGAAGAAGAAGTTAATGTAAATAATGAATTATATTATTATATAAACCAAATATTAATGATTTTTACTCACATAAAGAGTGTTAGTAAGTAATTTGTCAGTCTGCCTGGCTAGGACTACCATCTTATCTAAGTCCGTTCCGGCAGTTAGAGGTAAGATAGCCAGTTCCTCAGTGATTGAGGATGCCGGGAGAGGCGCGCTTCCATTTAGTATCAGGTTGCATGTATCTACCCATTTTTCACGAAAAAAACCCAAACACACGTTTTGGAAACCATATTTTATAGTTTTTATGAATTTGAGGGATTTTTTTAATGAAGTTTTCATATTATTAGGTGCTTTTTATTTTTCCACGATATAAACAATTAACTTACTAATTTCTTTAAAACACATGATTATTAAACTCAATAGGTTCATTCATTCACTCCTTACTTATCGTGCTTTTTATTTTTCCACGAAATAAACAATTAGCTTACTAATTTCTTTAAAACACACATGGTTTATTAAACTCAATAGGTTCATTCATTCACTCCTTACTTATCGATAAAAAAATTATCGATTACTTCAAGCACTACTGTCATTATTTGACATTAGTAATCGCCCCTCACCCCCGCAAGAGTTGGTTGATCGTAATTTCATACATTCTTTTCGGGTTTCGTGTCCAGTGGTTAATTCGTCCAAGTTGGCCGTCTAGGGTATCTAAATTCGCCTCCAACACCATATCTCGAATGTATCTATTCTCTCTCTCTCTGGCTAGAATGGTCCACGTTTCGTCTCCGTACATAAATATGGGTAATATCACGGCTTTATCAGCCGGCCCTATTGCTTGCGTAATAGAGCGGTTTCATAGTATAAAGCTGGGTATTCATTAGGCAACATTTGTTTATAAACTGTTTATGAATATGATCATCGAGTTCATAAACAAGTTTACCATAAATATTGTTTCTGAAACTTGGTAGTCCACACTTGTCAGTTGTTGCTAGGATGTCGCCCGAGGAGGTAGTGATGCACAGTGCTGCATAAATTATAATTCATAAGAGTCCTACTAGAAAAAAAAAGAAAAGGTGGTGGGTTCGAAACTATCTGTTAAATGGAAGTTACATATTTGATGACCTTCGTGCATTTGATGGGTCTTTTCATAATTTCATTCATAATGTAACCATCTGATATTGAATTATTATTGCAATTTATTGGACCATCAATAACAAGACAGGAAACAAAATTTCGGCATCCTATAGAACCCCAGAGAAGACTAGCTATCACTTTGAGATTTCTTGAATCAGGTCACTCATATGGCTCACTATCGTATACTTTTAAAGTATCAAAACAACTTTTAAACACATCATCGGCATCACTTCCAGTTTTTTTTTATGACTTGCGTATTTTTTTTTTACGACAAAAATTGTGAGCGTAGAATATGCATTTTCGTTTCTACATACTTTTGCGATATATTCAATGCTGCAGCAATTTCGGCCCAAGCATTATTTTTTTTATCCGTATAATCTTTATTTGAGTCATCCCAAAGTATATTACGCTGTTGATAAAGTTCTATGAGCATCGAAACCTGGTTGTTTGACCACATTACTTCCATGTTTATAAACTCGCGCAACACAACACATATCAACTTTTGTTTATAAACTAAATATTTCGTCTTCGTCAAGAGAGCAAGGCAACATGTTTACAGAAACAATGTTTCATCACTTTGTTTATAAACTATTTATAGACTGTTTACAGAGGTGATGAAACATCGTGAAACACTGTTTATAGACTCTTTACAAACAGTGTTTATAAACAAATGTTGCGTAATGAATACCCGGCTTTACTTATCAGTAATACTATAAAAGCTTGCCGTGCTGTCGTCTGTACTGTGTTTATCAATATGCATTTATTACAATTCTTTGTTTCATCATATTTGTTAATTGCCAATGGAGATTGCTCAATATGTGTGGATAACCATTCCAGCGGAGACCCTTTGATGATTTTTTTATTATTTTGTGTTCACTCCACAATGGGACAGATATGTCAACACTTATTTTTTTAAAAGGGATGATTACTCGTCTTGTTTGTACAGGACGACTGCGGGCCGGCAGGGTGCGTCTACACTGGGTGGCGGAACCACCGGGCCCGGGATTTAAACTCCCTGCGCCGCCCACGCGAGGTAAGTACCCGCTTCCCTAGATCTACGGCTCGTTTACTCGTTTATTTCTTTTGCCACTATGTTGGTACCCCGTTTTCCAGAAGGGCGCGAACGCGTTAGAATGATAAATGTTAAAACCATTTTTCTTTCATTGCTTTTAAATCTTTTGATCATGATTTTAACATAGATACCATAACCTAAACATGCTGGGAATTCTTATCGCATAATAATTTAACCATCTTCACATGATATAGTATGTAATATTTCAATGAAATGAACATAAAAAATTAACGATAGAATTTTTCAAAACGGATTGAAATATTTCAGTTTTAAGTGACAAATTTTATCCAAATCAATTTGTTCAGCCGTTTTTGCGTGATTTTGTAACAAAGATCTAAGTGCTCAAACTAAACATACACACACTCACAAATTGTAGGATAGTACATTATAGTTAGGACTATTCGCAATTTTGCTGCGAAAATAACCTTGATAGGGTTCAATGCCAAATAAAACTGCAAATATAAACACTCCAAACTAGTATATTTCCAAAATGAAAATCACTGAATAATTTTTTTCTTGAAATTTACCCATCCATATTAAACACTCCAAAGAGTAAGTTTCTACCACCCTAATAAATAAAATCGTACTACCAACATAAACTGAAAAATCAAAAGAATAGTGAAGCATCTTAACAGCTTGAACATGATATCGATAAAATATTAATAAATAACTCATTAATCTCAAATATTTTATACTTTGGAACTAAAACCAGGCGATAAATCCCAACACACATGCTAGCAAAAACAAATTTATTCGAAACAATTGTCAACATTAAATGATAAATATAGTTGTCTAAAAATAATCTGGATTTATTTCTCCTGATGATGACGCGGTAATTGGATTATCGCTTACTTTTTTGAATTACAAAAGGACAAGAATCAAGTTATTTATTAAGCAGCGAGTTAAATAAATCTAGTTTAATGAAAATACGTTGCTGTAAAAACTGCTCTATTTTAGTTTGCCTCGAATTTCAGTCCCTTCGGAGGCTGTAACAACAAAAACAGTATAATATATTATAAACCCCATAGCATAGAAATCAATCGCCGAAAATATAGATAAAAAATATATATTGCACATTTATGGCACCTCACTATAACTGGCGTCATTTACATAAAAAATATGTGCATTTTTCAATGATTTCTCATAAATAATTCAGCTTTTTTATGATGTTTCAATAATTATGCATCAGAAATTGCGTGTATATTTAGTTTCTTAGATAAACTGACCTATTTAGGTAGTGTAATGAAAATAAAGATAAAAAAAACTTCACTTCATCTGTACACGTATAATTTATTTTACTAAAACTTTCCGAAAATTATACACAAAATATATTTAAAATAAGTAAAATTAATAACGGAAACGTTGGAATCAAAATAAAAAAATAAGGAGAAAAAATTAATCGAATTACCCCAAAAAAATACCTTTGTTCCTCACAGATAACCAAGTTAGATAACCAGTAGCCAAGAAAGAAAAAAAAATCTTCCCAGATAACTGGTTTTTTAACAGGAAGGATTTCTTCCTGATAGCATAACATCAGAGATGCGGTAGTCTAGCAGGAATAAATATTTCTTCCCAGATAACTGGTTTTTTAACAGGAAGGATTTCTTCCTGGTAGCAAACCATCAGATATTCGGTAGTCTACTAGGAATAAATATTTCTTCCCAGATTACTGGTTTTTTAACAGGAAGGATTTCTTCCTGATAGCAAACCATCAGATATTCAGTAGTCTACTAGGAATAAATATTTCTTCCCAGATTACTGGTGTTTTAACACGAAGGTTCCTGTTAGCAAACAATCTCAGATCTGGTACTGAAAATTGATGTTATTTGTAACAATAACATCAATTTTCAGTATATCAGAGACTCATAGTAAGTACTTTGTAACTAGACTATAAATAAAAGGTTACTAAATATTTTATATCACATCTTTGTATTACCAGAGTCAAAACTAAATTTAAGCAAATGGACAAATAATTTCCAAGCAGTGACTGGCCGTTATTTTCTTCAGTTGTAATTGACCAATAGCTCCGTTTATACGAGCATTGAGCTCGATGTCTTGTGACCTTTTTTTCTTCAAAGCGAAGTTACGGTTTTTTTCATAAAAACAAGATGCATAATACTTTGCGTCTTTTTCCAAAACTGATAGTAAATGTGGCAATGTTGGCTTAGCACGACCAACGAACTTATTGAGACGAGAATTCCATCCCTCCAGGCAGTTTGTAGTTCTAATCTGTTCGCCTTCACAGGACCAAATATCTCGTGAGCGACGGGGTGTAAGCCATTGGTTGTAGAAGTATGTATTAAAATCGTGCATTTCAATTTTTTCTAGACTTTGGGCTAGAATGTATTCCCAACCTTCATCAATATCTTCTTTCGGCAGAAGTGCGAGCCCAACACAAAGACTAACGTGACGTCGCGTCACTTTTGATTTTATCCCGAGAGATCTAGCTTTTTTATACAAACTCTTCGAAAAATGGTAATAACAACCCTTAACTTGAATGTCGGGAAACATTCTTTTTATAGCGTTTCTTGGTGCAACTTCAAAGTCGAAGGTAAATTTTTGCGGCTTCCAATCAGGAATTTGGCTTTTAATTAGTCTGAATAAATTTTCATACGTTTTCTCTTTTTTGTTGGTCAAGAAGGCATAAATTAGAGGGATTAAATTCGTTGTTTCTTGGGTACTGCCCAAGTCTCCGAAAATTACATATATTTGTAAAAACGGTTCGCAGCTGCTCCGAAATGTACCATCCGCTAAAAAATGATTCACTTTTTGCAAAAGTTTTTTGGCCTCATCTGACGCAAACACCAATATTCTATTGTCCACATCGAAATTACCGTCTGCTAAAAGAAAGTTTTTGAAGCGATCCGGTACTTCAACTTCAGAGGGGTCTTTATATACCGATTTTCGAACTTTTAAATCTCTATTTTTTTTATTGTACAGACCAGTCTTCACATTCTGAAATTTAGGGATTTCCTCCACAAAGTGAATTCCAACGTCATTTAGGCGGCAAATCGCCTCATTGAATTGCTGCGGTATAGGTCTCAAATCTTCGCTCACATTTTTTCGTAATACATCCATTTCCTTCCGTATTATATTTTTGTTCTGGTTTGGAAGACATTGCTCATCGTGGCGAGCTTCTTTCGCGATCGTTTTTTCTGGAGATAACGTAATATTCCCGTAACACTTCTTATTCGTGCATTTCCAAAATTGAGAACCATTCACATATGACTTCCCTTTATGGTATTGATGACCGCCGAGCAGCAGTATCTCTCCTCCCTTCCTAGACGTGACGAACGTGACTCCTGTCTCACGTGAAGAACCGTCAACTGGTGCTTCACTCATAATTCGTCGCCAACGCCGCAAAGGGGCGAACCTCATTTCTTAAAACTGTACAGGAGAGCCAAAAAACCGTTTTTTTTTCCGAATGGCGCTTTTATTTTAACCGTATATCAAAGGAAAACTATTATAATGATAAACATTACATATAAGGGTACACTATGGAAACATGGGTACTAAGTTAATATAGTTATAACATTTTACAGTGCTGTGTTTGCCAAGGAAAATCCGGGAAAAAATATACGCCTTTTTGTGACGCCTCTTTTCTGTCAAGACGATCTGTTTCTGTACCGCTTATATGAGAGTTACGCCTCATGCATATCGATATGAAAAGCAATTACGACTTTTACTAATATCTTCTTTATTGAAAAAGATACAAACATGAAACTCAGTGCAAGATACAGTTTGAAACAGTGTGTATTCTGTTTTAAACTTTACTTTTGCTAATAACAATAAGTTTTGGGTAAAAACTTATTTTTATCAATTCCACCGAGCTCCCGTACATTCTAGTCTTCTTCTTAGTGTGTCGATGGCAGACACTTAAGTATTAAGACCCAGAATTCAGCCACTTGGGACAGCCTTGTCGGATGCTGTCATGAGATCCTCCTGCATGCAGGACACGCAGGGCACGATGTTAGATGGACCATCTTTTGGACTACACTGCAATGGCATTCCGCGAAACCAACCGAAAAGCCCCACCTGATCATGCTTTCTTTGCTCCGGCCGGTCTGAGTTCGAAGCCTATAATGAAGACCTCCAGATCGGCCATGGTGGATCATGGCCAGGGGGACAGCTTTCAGTAATTAGGACGTAAGTAGTAGGTAGGGTCACTTTTTCACGGCATAGGTCGCATTTTTGGGTTCGATGGACAACGGTTCGACGCACCTTACGCAGCTGACGCAGCTTCGTAAGGTGCGTCGAACCGTTAAGTGGCTTTTCAGCCTCGGGCGCGCCGCAATGTGACGTACAAAGGGTGTCGTGAATCGCTGTCCATCTTAGCTCTTTCAGAGGAGCTAGCTACAGCCCTGCGGACATCTGAAGGCGCCAAACCAGCTAGTGGGTACAGCAAACTTACTGGGGCCGGCTTAAGGCAGCCCCTAATGATTCGGCAGGTCTCATTTAGCGTTGTATCCACCTGCCTAGCATGGGCAGAGCGAATCCACACGGGACACGCTTATTCGCCTGCCAAAAAGGAAAGCGCCAATCCAGATGTTAGCAGAACATTCGGTGAGGCTCCCCAACTTGTTGTAGTGAGACGCTGCAGAAGGTTGTTGCGAGTGTGCACCTTCTTTTTAATTATTTGGCAGTTTTATGTGAGTGACCTGTCTGAAATTACGCCACGCTCGGTGAGCTGACTGCGCTACAGCCACACCCTGCCACTCAATATTCAGCTTGCGAGTCGCTTGGCTATTGCGCAGGTGGAAAGCGCAAGCTTCTGTTTTAGAAGGGTTGAGGTTGAGCTAATTTTCCTCATAGTAGGCCTCTGCCTCTGATAAAATCGCCTCAATCTTTTCAAAACTAGTCACCTGAGTGGACAGCGCAAGATCATCTGCATATAGAAAGCGGCTAGTGTTTGGGCTGGGTGGTTGGTCGTTGATGTAGATATTAAAAAGCAGCGGAGCTAGGACGCTGCCCTGTTTATTTGTGACCTCCAACGTCTTTTGTCTTGAGGAAGATGAACCTGAAAGCGACGGTGGTGGAGAAGTTCCCGGAGAATTATGACAAATTTGTAGTCACCACTTTCAGCAACATTCGCCTGAGGTTCACTGTATCGTGGGCTGCGGACAGATCCACGAATACAACGCCAGTTATTTTCTTCAGCTCAAAACCACTCTCTATGTGTTGTTCAGTTTCAGTATCTAGTGTAGCAAACTTTTTTAAATTAGGTATACATATATTACACACATTATCTTCACTTTCCGACTCTAGCATTCCAAAACAAAATAACTTTAGTATTTAGTCTCGATTCTGGTACTTATATAAACCATTTATTTTATCAATAAATAACTGAATACAAAGTTTTAAAATTGTCTAACTTAAAAATGTTCGGATTAGTTAAGCAAGTTGAGATTTCTGTTGTTTTTTATGATTCTTTGTTAAAAGACTACACATTATACTTACATGGCATTGTCATAAATGTCATAAGCGGGCCGGCATGAAAGGGCGAAAATTGACTTACGGCTTCTGCACTACTCGCGAGAAGTCGCCGCTAAAAGGCGAACTTCGAGTTTCGTCTTTTCGTGAAACTTTGCCAGAAGTGGTTTTGAGATACGCCATGAATTTATTTTCTCTTTTATTAGTGTTAAAGCTGCGTCCTTTTGTGACAACTAAGTGCGTGAAGAGTGGAGCATTTTTGTATACTTAACTCATTTTTGACCATTTGTATGAGGTTCGCCTCTTTGCGGCGTTGGCGACGAATTGTATCCTTATTAACGTATTATCAGCTACCTATTATGATACCTAACTAAACTGATGGCAAACCATTGTTTCTATAATAATATACCTATTAGTTTTGAAAATATTCAGAAAAATATGAAAGAAGCGTCGCCCCAAAATCGTTGTCAAAGATGACGTCAAATGTGTACAAATTGACAGTCACAAATTCACAATGCACAAGGAGAACAGCGCGACAATTTCCAAAGTAAATCCTCCTTAGTAATAATACTACTGTATGTTTTTCTGGGTTGTGTCCAATTAGTAGATTATTGAACCAGACATTGGGATGTTTTCGAAAATGTAAAAATGTTGTAATATTTAATTTTTTATTCTTTATTCTATTTTATCTGAAAAAAACCAAGTAAAAAAAGTAAATGTTGTCAATTGAGTTGAAATTTGGTACACATATGTAAATCGGTGACCCAAAGGATTTATTCCTCGTAGACTACCAAATATCCGATGGTTTGCTAACAGGAATAAACCCTTCGTGTTAAAAGACCAGTAATCTGGGAAGAAATATTTATTCCTAGTAGAATACTGAATATCTGATGATTTGCTATCAGGAAGAAATCCTTCCTGTTAAAAAACTAGTAATCTGGGAAGAAATATTTATTCCTAGTAGACTACCGAATATCTGATGGTTTGCTACCAGGAAGAAATCCTTCCTGTTAAAAAACCAGTTATCTGGAATGAAATATTTATTCCTACTAGACTACCGCATCTCTGATGGTTTGCTAACAGGAAGAAATCCTTCCTGTTAAAAAACCAGTTATTTGGGAAGATTTTTTATTCTTTCTTGGCTACTGGTTATCTAACTTGGTTATCTGTGAGGAACAAAGGAAAAAATATTCAACTTAAAAAAAAGGGAAATTGCATTATTATAAAAAAACGGCGTGGTCGGGTGGTGTTGATGGGCATGGGTGTGATGGGATGAGAGCCGACGGTTTGTAAAAATGCAACTAAAACTTGGTAGCCCGACGGTGGGGTTATTGGAATTTGGAAAATATTTGTTGGGGCCAGTGCCCTTTCTATATTATTGGAGATAAGGGAATCCTGTCCTGATTGGTGGTAAATTAAAGAAGAGTGGACTGTAAAACTCTGTACTAGGGTTATTCAGACTTTGAAAATAGTAACAAGTTAATATGCCCGACAATAAGTGCGAACGGTGACGTATGGCTCCGTTGTGCCGGAAGCGATAGTGACGTCGTCGGTTCTCGTCGTCCGTCGTTCATCTTCGTCATGCCCCCTCCTGGATGGGCACGGAACCGGTCGCCGCGGTGCTGTGGCCGACAGCGGCCTCGTCTTCACCAATATTTCACTGGTGATTCAATCGATCACCAGTGAAATCGGAATTAGATGGCAGGATAACACTTCTTAATAAAGGTTAAAACATAAACTAGAATAAAAAAAACACCAAAAATATCGGAACTTAAAAACTAAAACCGGTTATAAAAAAAGGACAATAGCTACAATGTAGTCCCGTGTACCGATCCGGCCACAAGCACGGGCAACCCGGGCACCGACGGCCCGTCCGGAACCGCTATACGCACAAATGGTCGTGCAGGAGCACCGGCGAGACGACCGTCCGCCCCCAGCCCTCCGAAAGCCGGACAGGAAGGTTCCCAGGCGGAGACCACCACGTGAACGACGGGAGACAGCGGGCAACGAGGTCCTCGGTTAGCCCGTACGGTTTAGCTAAAACACAAACACACCCTATCACTACTACATCCACACGAAAGTAACTAGCAAACTCAAAACCCACCCCTAATGCATCGGAAATGCCCTCGACTTACCCAGTAAACCTGGCTTCCAAATTAAATAACACGGTTATAGCGGCTGAATTACACAGCCGCCTCAAAACACAGGACAGCAATGGCTTATTTGCCAATTTCACTGATTATATGTTGATGGTTTGATAAAAATAACACGCCACGACGAATTCAAGAAAATATCTGACGACAAAATCCAAACAGATCGCCTTGACAACGCAAACAGAAAAAACACTCATTTGAAAATTCAAAAGTGACACAAGAAAAACTGCCAGCAAATAAACATGGAGGTTTTACATATTTAAAGATAGGACCACACACAATTGAAAGATAATTAATTCGGCGGCGCCGAAGGTCATTTAACGCTACAGTAGTTACCTGTAAGGCTCCAATGAAAATCTGGCTAAGAATATGTTTTAAGTACATTTTTACTCCATAACGCCACAAATTTCACATTTTCCATAAACGTCTTGGCCTTTCCTCCCTTTAAAATCAAGTTAAAATAGCAAGACTAAAATTAAACAACAACAAAACAATCTTGCAGGCGAAAACCATACAAGAAATACAAACGTAAACAAAACAAACAAACGTCATATAGGTGTCATGCATGTTGACTTGACAACGTCACGTCACAGTGTATTTTTTAAATTAATTTGCCAAGGTATGTCCGCCAGAAATCCGTACGACTGGACTTAAGCTCTTTTAGAATAAGCAATTTTTCAAATTAATTTTATGACGAGTTAAAGTAAAAAAATTGCAAAAGGAAAAAATACGTGTCTCTTATTTTTATATTTAATTTCTAAATAAAAAATAAAAACGTAGGACAAATTTTATGAAATGTTGTCAATTGATAAAACCCTCTGAAAAAATAAAACGATAAAATAATGCATTTTAGTTACCACAAACCTATGAAAAAAGTGTTTTATTTGTTATCTTAATATATATAAATCTCCTGTCACGATGTTTGTCCGCGATGGACTCCTAAACTACTTAACCGATTTTAAATGAGATTGGCACACCGTGAGCAGTCTGGTCCAACTTCAGAGATAGGATAGCTTTGATCCCATAATTCCCACGGGAACGGGAACCACGCGGGTGAAACCGCGCCCGGCCTCTAGTATTGTATAAAAATATATTTAATATTTTTTCCTATTGATACGAAGGGAAAACTGCTTGACACTTTACCATCTAAACTTAAAGTTTCGCCCGCATTATGGCATTTCGGTATTGAAAAGATTCGGTAAGCAAAAAAAAATGACATCGATTCTGCCTCAGATCGCAATAAAAGAAAGTTCGATTTGTGTCTGAACTAGTAGTGGGCATAAAAGAGAGTTGCAGTTACTATAATATTATTTTTGTGCTTGAGAGATGCCGACCTACAAGTTCAATACCATGAGAAAGAACCTGATATACTACTATACGAGGTATAAGCAGCACTCGCTCGTCTCAAGCAAAAAAACATGCGGTGGTGATGGACTATCGGCGCAGCTGCTGAAATCGTTGGGCCCTGATATAAAGTCCTGCATTCCATATGCCACAAAACCTGGAGAACTAGAGAATGGCCCGCAGATTGGACGAAATCAGTGGTGGTCCCGCCTGCATAAAGAATGGCTCTACGCGCAAATGTGAGAACTACCGCACCATCTCAATAACATCTCGTGCAAGCAAGATACTCCTGCATATCATCAACAAGAATTTGGAGAGCTGGACAAATCGCGAAAGAACAGGCAGGGTTTGTGGAAGGCAGGGGTGCGCTCGAGCAGATCCTTAACATGAGACACTTGATAGAAAAGTGTAGAGAATTCAACGTCTTAATGGCACTCTGTTTTTTCCTGTGCAACTGCCAAGTGAGTCGCAGGCTTAGTATTGAGTGGCAGGGTGTGGCTGTAGCTCGCAATAACTCATCGAGATACCTTGGCGTAATTTTGGACAGGTTACTGACCTTCACGCTGGTATGCCGCCTCGAGATATCCGCAGGGCTGTAGCCAGCTCCTCTGAAAGAGTTAATAAGGACAACGATGCACAACAACCTTTTTACGGTTACACTGCGGTGCGCCCAAAGCTGAAAAGCCGACGCAGCTTCGTAAGGTGCGGTTAACCGTTGTCCGTCGAAGGTTGTAAATGGCGCGCTCAGCTCTTTTTTGAAGTATAAAAACATGTTCTATATTAGCTGCTGAGCCCCACAACAACAGGCCATAAAACATTACACTATGAAAATAACTAAAGTAAACTATTATAGTCTTGCCGTTTCAATATCAGTTAGGAGCCATAGCTCCTTATTGCGAAGGCCGCAGAACTAAGCCTACTCCATAAGGCTTCAATATATGGATCCCATTGTAGTTTTGAATCAAATGCAATGCCAAGAAATTTTTACTCTCAACTAACTCTACTACATCCCCATACAAATTGATATGCATATCGACCTGCACTAGATAGGTAATGAGAATTTAACAAACTTGGTTTTAGTAATATTAAGAGACAAATTATTACTGTTGAACCAGTGTGCGACTTGAGAGAGTAGCACTATTTACTTCGTCAGAACAATTGTTTCCTCTATCAATTTTAAAAATAAAAGATGTATCATCTGCAAATAGTACTGTCTCACATAATTTACTCGTGTAGTAAGGGAGATCGTTAATATAAATTGAAAGCATCAAAGGGCCCAATATTGAACTTTGGGCACGGCCATAATAATGGGCATTCCGCGGAACCAGCTGAAAAGCCCCACCTGACCATGTTTTCTTTAATCCGGCCGATCTGAGTCAGAAGCCTATTTAAAGACTTCCAGATCGGCCATGGTAGAACATGGCCAGGGGGGAGGCTTTCGGTAATGGGGACGTAAGGAGTAGGTAGGGTCACTTTTTCATGCTATAGGTTGCACCTCGCATGTTTGGGTTCGATGGACTACGGTTGAATTAATACACAGGATATTTTATCCCGATATTACTTCAGGAAAAGGAACCACACGCGTGAAACTGCGACCAGCCATCAGTGTACCATATTTTGGCTAATAAGTTAATTTGTGAATTTAATATAAACTATGAAAATATTTTATGATTTTTTAATTTTTGCATTTTTCAATGCTATTTTTATACTTATGATCAATTTTAAATAGAAATATATTGGAAAAAATTAACTGGGCCAAAAGTGAATTCTCAAATGGGAATCGCACCCACGACCTTTGGAAATCCGGTCCAATGCGAGATGGCATCTATAATGTCCGTCTAATTTTTTACAACGTAAGCGCCATATCTATAAATTTAATTTATTAAAGACCGAAATTAATAACCTATCTAGATAGGGCTATCTGAGATAACCAGATCTCGGGCAACTATCTCAGATAACCCTATCTACGCCGCTATTGCGAGCGACGTAAGGGCGAGGCACTCTCAAGGTCAAAGTGTAAAGCCCTAGCTGCTGTTGACTGTACTATGAATTCCAATTTTCAGAAATCTAAACCTATAAGGTAGAAAAATAGATCCTACGTGACCAAAAGTGACGAATTCTATTTCAGACTCTTGGCGTAAACAGACGACTTTCCTATGATTGTTTTGTTGAAGAAACTTATCATTGTATTATTTTGTCTAGAACGGTTACACTTCGAGGAAGCTTCTGCGCACAGTTCCCCGACAGATCACTTCTGTGTTGAAGGCGGATTTACTCTGGTCGCTTGGTGTTACTGGTAAGTAATAGCAATTAATTACTTTAATAGCTCGTTATATTTTTATACAGATGTCTTTGTTACAAATCATCTGCCTCAGTAAACTCTAATCTTGCATTAACTGAGGATTTGCTAACCAAATACAAGTTTCATGCACTGCCGGTAATTTTTTTACCGGATTTTGCCTAAATTCAAGAAAGCCACATTCAATATCACATAAATTTACAAAAAAAAAAAAAAACAAATAATCGTATAGTTCAAGTAATCGTCTTTGTTTCTATAAGTCCACAGAGTCCAGAAATATAAGCCAAAAAATTCGGCCAAGTGCAAGTCGAACTCGCACATGAATATATATATACGCAATAAGTTTGTCATTTTCTCTGTATGCGTTTGTTTTTGTATCGTGTGCAATAAAGTTTCTATTATTATTATTGCCAAAATGCCACTATAATTTTTCGTTTGCAAAAATAACTTTGTTTTTCATAGTGTTTGTATGAATGACAAAGTTATATTATCGGTTTTGGAAAATGTGCTATAGCTCTGAAACTACTAAATATATTTCGTTCAAACTAATTTTCGTTGAAAGTTTTTATAAAGATCTACATCATATATTTTTTTTGATTTTTCACTTTCTTACGGGGGACACACACATTTTTCCACTTTGGAAATGTATTACCTTCGAACGGTTGACTTTGAGAAAAAACTGTTTTAGAAGCCTCAATGTAATTTTTAAAGAGCTATCTAATGATATCCCACACGTATAGGTTTGATGAAAAAAATATTTTTCAGTTACAGTTTGGGGAGCCCCTCCTTAATTCATATATTTTTTTATTTTTGTGTAAAAAACCGTAAAGCGGTTTACAGAATACATCTGTGTAATCCTCATAGTTTTGGAATAAAGTGGCTGTGACATTTTACCACTTTGGAAGTGTATATCTTTCAAACGGTTGATTTTGAGAAAAAACTGTAATAGGAATTTTAATGTAATTTTGAAAGACCTATCTATAGATACGCTTCAAGTATAGGTTTGATAAAAAAATATAAAATGTTTCAAATCCCTTCGGGAAAAATGCTATATTTCTAAAACTGACAACCATATTTCGTTCAAACCAATTTTCGTTGAAAGTTTTTATTAAGATCTACAGCATAATTTTTTTTCTTAATTATTCACTCTCTTATTTTAAAAGTTAGAGGGGGGGTGGGGACACACATTTTACCACTTTGGAAGTGTACATCTTTCAAACGGTTGACTTTGAGAAAAAATCGTTTTAGAAATCCTATCTATAGATACCCCACATATTTTTAGGTTTGATGAAAAAAAATTTCTGTGTCAGTTCCATGTATGGGGAGCCCCCCCTTATTCATATATTTTTTTAATTTTGTGTAAAAACCGTAAAGCGGTTTACAGAATACATCTACCTACCAAGTTTCAACTGTGTAATCCTCATAGTTTTGGAATAAAATGGCTGTGACATACATCGGATTGGCCGAATCTATAAGGGTTTCGTTTTTTTTCCTTTAGGCTACGAAACCCTAAAAAGGGGTCTATCTCGGAATGAGAGACGACAAGCTGTAAACTCTTATACACCTTCATTTTGGTGTTCTAAATGTTGTCTCAAGTGTCATTCACCGTCAGCTATCCAATGTCAAAGGTCATAAAAATCAGTTTTTCGCAATCATCTCGGTTCCTATAGCTCCAATGATAACATTTATACAATAATTGTAAAGCACAGAATATCTGACCAATTTTGTTTAACATTTTTTTTTCATACGCCTTTCATAATGCTGCGGGCTCTCTGCCCTCTATCTCAAAAACGGTATTTGAGATAGAGGGCAGAGAGCCCGCAGCATTCAACCCTTAAACCGCCGCGCCGGTTCTAAATCATTCCTTAATCATTTTGCTAGTAATAAAATGCGCTCTTCAGTTGTTACCGTTAAAAATAAATTGATGGTGCGCGACTTTCACATTTTTTTTCGCAACTTATTGTTGGCGAATGTACTTGACTGATATATTTTTTTAATGTATATTAAATAGGCTTTACTTCTCTGTTTCTTGTTTGCAAATAAAAACACTAGTTTTTTTATTAATTACAGTGACTTAAAGTTAAAAAGTGCGAGTTGGACTCGCCCATCGAGGGTCCGCACAAATTTGTAGTTACCTACCTAATACATAATATTATAAATAGTTCAGGAGTTGACGAGTCTCGCACTTTCTTCTTAAGTTTTCCCGAAATGCAGTTTCCAACATTTTAGACAAAATTATTCATGATTTAAATTGTTTGTAGTAAAAGACGATATTATTTGCCAAATTTCATGAATTTTGATACCCTTGAGAGTGTCAAGGTATACGTTTTTTCGGCATACATTGCCTTACCTCTTTAACTCTTTAAACGTTAATTTTGAAGTTTGATTTTCTCACAGCTTAAAGATATTATTAACGTGAATATAATATTTTAATTTCAACTCAATACCTAAACTGAAGACTGTATTTTTATGATTTAATTACAAATATGTACTTTTTAGATTTTTTCCTGTATTCGTTGTAAAATGCGATATTACTTGCCAAATTTCATAGTTCTAGGTGAACGGGAAGTACCCTCTGAATTTTGATTCCCTTGAGAGTGTAGAAATCTACGTTTTTTGCGACATAAACGTTCCTATGTTTTTTTACGTTAATTTACAAGTTTATTTTTTACCCCTTCAACAGACTGTTGACTTGAATATATAGGTTTCAATTTCAACTCAATACCTCCACGCGTTCTCGTGATAAATGAGGACAGACGGACGGAGGGACAGACAGACGGACAACAAAGTTATCCTATAAGGGTTCCTTCTTTTTCTTTAGAGGTTCGGAACGGTAAAATAAACACAACATTAATATAGTCTATTTTTTAACTACGAAATAGCATTAATACCGGTAATGAATTATTTTTTATCGATTTATACGAAAATGACACCAAACTTATTATTAGCTAAACATGGACAGTTGTAATTTTCGGGATGTAGCTGGGCGGTTCGGTGCTTTGACTGGGCCCCTACGGCACCAGAAGGAACCCCGAAGGCTACCGACCTGAACCAGCTTATTTTGACCCAGGGAACAACTGTGCCAAGTTTCATACTAATCTTTTTGGATATACCCCCAGTGTGCGCTCTTTGTCGTTAGCGGTAAAATAAAAATTGACGGCGCGTGACGTTCACAAAATTTTTTTTGCTACTTATTGTTAGTAAATGTACTAGAAGTTATATTTTTTTAAATCTCCATTATATAGGCTTTACTAGTATATTTTTTGTGTGCATATAAATACACTAGTTTATTAATTATAGTGACTTAAAGTCAAAAACATTATTTCGAAAGTGTTGACTATAGTGTAATGTTCATGAAACTATTTGGGGGTTTTTTTAATTCCAGAAATGAATTTCTCGTCATCGATTTATACAAAAATAAATAAATAAATAAAATAAAATGTTTTATTGTGATAACTTGAATACAAAGACAGTAACAGATAATGGAGCAGCCGTTTGAGCACAGAAGTACTTGGTACCAAAAATGATACCAAACTTGACCTATTAGCTATAAATGGACAGAAGCCGGGAGGAACGGTTCTTTGGCAACCACCATTCGTCGCCGATCCGTCTACCGGGGGCTACCGACCTTATTCGGCTTATTTTAAACCCACGGAACAACTGTGCCAAGCTTGATACTTTGTGTCATTCAAATCGCTTCGGATAGACCCCCATAATGCGCTCTTCAGTTATAAGCGGTAAAAAAATATGACGACGCGCGTCACAATTTTTTTTCGCTACTTAATGTTGGTAAAGGTACTTAAAAGTTATATTTATTTGAATCTCAAAATAAAAATACTAGTTTATTAATTACAGTGACAAAGAAATAAAATATAGTTGACAATTTGAATATAGTGTAATTTTAAGAAACTAATTGAGAAATTCCATTTTTTATAGTTTATTTAGCCATTATTTATAGAAATAAATTTCTCGTGATCAATTTATACGAAAATGATACCAAACTTGACCTCTTAGCTAAACATTGACGATCATAATTTTTGGAATGAAGCCGGGCGTAGCGGTACTTTGGCCATCCCCGCCGCCGGCGCGTCAGAGATCTTATTCGGCATATTTTGACCCTGGGAACAACTGTGCCAAGTTTCAAACTTGTGTAAAAAAAGTGGAAGAGTAATGCCCTGAACTCCTCTACCAAAGCAAAGCTAAGAAGAGAAGAGAAGCGAAGATGAGTTAGTAATATTTATTAGTTCTTCGTGATTGCTGTCCTTGTTTCAAGGGATTATCCCTTTTTTTCTGCTTGCCGTCACATTGCCGTAGGCCATGGGGGATCAGATTGGTACACTACCCCTTAGACCGACAGTCTGCCCGCTGTCCGGGCCTCTTCGCGACTAGAGATGGCTGGGCAAGCGTAGCCATCTTTCAGACGGGTGAGGGGGGACCGCACCGCACCGCTTCGCTATAGGGGGATAAGGTGCGCATAGCGCCGCCTCCTCCGCCCCCACCCGTCTTCATCGGAGCCGATTCGCATGAGCGTCCTCTTCGAATCCGTTCCGATGCCTCCTTATGCGAGATAACGTCCTCGCGAAAGGCGACCGTTGCCTGCCAGGATCCGTCGCTGGTCAGCATGGCTCTTGCCACGCTGGGATAGATAGATCAGCGATAGATCCCTCCCCACTGTAGCCACCAGAGTACCGCGCTGCGGAGCCCAGGCGGGGCACAACGCAAGGGTGTGCTGCGCACTGTCCTCTGAAGCGCCCCACTAAAGGGATTATCCCTCCCTCACTATTCCAATTTTCTAAAATAATTCTTAGAATTTTTTTTTTCATGAAATCTAATATTTGTCGACTAAACCATATGCGGATACCGTCTGCTTCCCTATAACGTTTATCCACTAGGGCTAAACCGACTGATTTTAATGAGCTTCAAACCGCCAAGCCATAAAAAATGAAAATATTTCAAAGGCGCTATTAACATTGCCCGGGCTTTGATATTGGGATTTCAAGCAAATGGCTTCTACTACAGAGTAATAAAAAATAATAACAGGGAGTGTAAGTTATAACAGACACCCCTTTGTATGAAGGTTGAAAATTGTGCGCCTCAAACATGGTCAGTGTGATAGACGCTGGATTTGGCTATACGTAAATATGTGGTAATTTGCGAAATCCCTTTTGTGTCTGGATATCCCTTGTGTGCGTATTTACAAGGGGGGCGCCGGGAAAGGGGCTTTATTAAAATGGAGGGGCGGTCAGTCAGCTTATAAATGAATGCAGCAGTCGATAATCCGAGCTTTCAACGACTGAACGTTGCAACTTGCACTAACCGTCACCAGTCCGTGACGCACTTTCAAGTTGAAAGGTTGGGTCCTTGCTCAGTCTCAAAAAGATCCTAATTGTAACGCGTTGAATTTTAATTCATTCAGTGTTTCTCCCTCTCGAATTTTAAATTCAATTAATTGTTATAGGCGAAGGTATAAGAGTAGCAGTGTTCGACACTGGTTTGGCGCGTAACCACCCCCACTTTGGCCGCGTCCGGGAACGCACCGATTGGACCGGCGAGAACACATTAGACGACGCTCTCGGCCATGGCACCTTCGTCGCCGGGGTCATAGCCTCTAGGGCGGAATGTCTCGGATTCGCGCCCGACGCTGATCTTCACATCTTTCGCATTTTCACTGACAACCAAGTGAGTATACTTTATTTACATTTTCAGTTTATTTAAACGCAATTAAAGTAATAAATAGTTTTTCTAATAATTTTAATACTTTTAACAGTCAGTAACGGAGTATATATTTTTATTGGTTTTAGTTTCGGAAAAATGTGAAGATTGCATTTATACATACTTACCTAATAAGTTAAAAATATTTGTTATCCATTCATTTTATTTAATCTCTTTTCGGAAATACAATATACAATTGACATGATTTCATTTTTAACAAGGTACCTAAAATCGAAAACCATTTCGAGATTTTTCAATTTCTAACACCGTACGTATTTTTTCGGATTGTTTATTCAATTATTTAAAGAACTATTTTAATAAACCCCGATTTGTCGTGATCACGGAATAATAATGACATTCCTTTGCCTATAAAAGTTCTCTTATTAAAAATCAATATAAAAAAATCGCTGTCAATATAGTCAAAGAGTATGTAACAGTGCATTTCAATGAAATGAAAATATAAAATAAACGATAAAATGTTTCAAAACGGATTGAAATATTTCACTTTTGAGTGACAAATTTTATCCAAAGCAATTTGTTCAGCCGTTTTTGCGTGATTTTGTAATAAAGATCTAAGTGCTCAAACTAAACATACAAACACTCACAAATTGTAGGATAGAGATAGAATAGAATCGGACTAGTTATAACTATTCGCAATTTTGCTGCGAAAATAAGCCTTGATAGGGTTCAATGCCAAATAAAACTGCAAAAATAAACACACCAAACTAATATATTTCCAAAATGAAAATTCTAAATATTTCACTGAATAATTTTTTTCTTGAAATTTACCCATCCATATTAAACACTCCAAAGAGTAAGTTTCTACCACCCTAATAAATAAAATCGTACTACCAACATAAACTGAAAAATCAAAAGAATAGTGAAGCATCTTAACAGCTTGAACATGATATCGATAAAAATATTAATAAATAACTCATTAATCTCAAATATTTTATACTTTGGAACTAAAACCAGGCGATAAATCCCAACACACATGCTAGCAAAAACAAATTTATTCGAAACAATTGTCAACATTAAATGATAAACATAGTTGTCTAAAAATAATCTGGATTTTGTTCTCCTGACTATGGCGCGGTAAATGGATTATCGCTTACTTTTTTGAATTACAAAAGGACAAGAATCAAGTTATTTATTAAGCAGCGAGTTAAATAAATCTAGTTTAATGAAAATACGTTGCTGTAAAAACTGCTCTATTTTAGTTTGCCTCGAATTTCAGTCCCTTTGGAGGCTGCAACAACAAAAACAGTATAATATATTATAAACACCAGAACATAGAAATCAATCGCCGAAAATATCGATGAAAAATATATATTGCACATTTATGGTACCTCACTATAGCTGGCGTTATTTACATAAAAAATATATGCATTTTTCAATAATTTCTCATAAATAATTCAGCTTTTTTATAATGTTTCAATAATTAGGCATTAGAAATTGCGTGTATATTTAGTATCTTAGATAAACTGACCTATTTAGGTGTACCTGTAAGGCTCCAATGAAAATCTAAGAATATGTTTTAAGTAATTTTTACTTTCATAACGCCACAAATTTCCCATTTTCCATAAACGTCCTGGCCTTTCCTCCCTTTAAAATCAAGTTAAAATAGCAAGACTAGAATTAAACAACAACAAAACAATCTTGCAGGCGAAAACCATACAAGAAATACAAACGTAAACAAAACAAACAAACTTCATTTAAGTGTCATGTTGACTTGACAACGTCACAGTGTATTTTTTAAATTAATTTGCCAAGGTATGTCCGCCAGAAATCCGTACGACTGGACTTAATCTCTTTTAGAATGAGCAATTTTTCAAATTAATTTTATGATGAGTTAAAGTAAAAAAATTGCAAAAGGAAAAAATACGTGTCTCTTATTTTTATATGTAATTTCTAAATAAAAAAACGTAGGACAAATTTTATGAAATGTTGTCAATTGGTACGGTCAGGTTTTTTAAAACTATAAATGGACTTTGAACTTATAGATGTGAGCCGTTGGGTTCTGAATTATCTGAAGAACATTTTGTATAAGCCGTAGTAGCTGTTGACTGTATACATGAATTTAAGAATTAATTTTATTTAAATTGTCTGTAGGTTTCGTACACGTCTTGGTTTTTGGACGCGTTCAACTATGCAATTATGCGCAAAATCGACGTCTTGAACCTGAGCATAGGAGGGCCCGATTTCATGGACCATCCGTTCGTCGACAAGGTGTGGGAACTCAGCGCAAATAAGGTAACTATTTTTTTATAACTTTGGTCAAAAAGATATCAGTCAGCAGAAGTACTCGAATACAAATAAATATCTTAACTATCTCGTGAGTTTTACATAGTGGTAAGTAATAGAAAGTATCATCATGAACCCCGTTGAGGATGAGACTACTACAATTTTTAAACATAATCTTGGTTCAAGCATTTAGCTGTTACATTTTATTTGGCCTAATTTTTTTAAGACCTTTAGCTAACGCGACGGTTGTTCACAAATATGCGCGCCGGCGACGGTGCCGTTGTTTTGCCTTGCTGGCAAATCGCAATACCAATGGCGTTTTTTTTTAATTCCTATCTCAATAAGCAATAACAGCAAAGACTAAAAAAGAGTTTTGTTTTGTTTTTGTTTTCATGTCACATGCGATGTATTTATATAGCAAGATTCGCAAGGTAAAGCTTCTAAATGTTTTCTCCTCAACGGTATCAAAATTTCCGCTTGTGATAATTAGGAAGTGCGTAGGAAGGAACTTTTTTTCATTTGATATTGGCGATTAGTGTAGAACTGAGTTTACTTATATAGGAAGTTATAATTGATTATTACTGAAAAAATTACGGCTTTTATTACTAACCCCTTATTGATTGATTAAAGTTGATGTACTTTATTTTCAGCGAATTTTCTGTTATATCTGTTACTCTAAATAAATTATGTAAAATTCTAGTTTACTTCACATAATAATAGAACATAAATATGTTCACATTTCACATTTTTATTTGGTCTTAAAATAACTGTTATTATTTTATCTAAATTATTGGAAAAAACTTTTATTTTAAGAATAATCACAAAATTTAGGCCATCTTTTTATTTGGAGTAGTATATTATTCTTGTGATATCTACTAAGTAATTTATTTAAATGCATATGTTTTGCGAACTGGCTTTTTGCCGCTGCTACTGCGATTTGCTCTGCCAATTATATGAATTGTTGTTATATGTAATATTTATATTTTTAAGCCAATAATTTAACGATATTACTGAATATTTGAAATATAGTATAAGCACGCAAAAATTCAAGGATATTGTTGTAAGCATTAAAGACAAAGTAGATTTTTGATAATATTGAATAAGAATCACAAACAAGGAACACTTCATAGGAAAAGTTTATTATCACTATCAAATCCAAATGCTAAATAAGATAACCTATATTTATTTGCTTTTGATTAATAGATCTTACAATATAATATTGTAGCTCCTCCCATTTAGTCAACAATGTAGCATGCAATGAATAACTAAAATATGTTGTGTTAAATAAATAACGATGTCTTCCACAAAGAAATAAATTACTGAGTAATATTTATCTTATCACTGACTCAAGTGATTCCGTAAAAATCGTTCAGTATTTTAAGCCGGAAATGTCTTGTTTCTTATTTTGTCCAAGACACAGGTATTTTTTTTTGAGGAATAATTCAAAAACCGATTCGGCTGCGTTATTACTTAAATATCATATGTATGTACGTACACCTTTCTACGGTGTTGGCCACCGTCGTTTCATCAATGAGAGAAATATCCTCGCATTCGAAAGGAACATATTTACAAATGTTTGACTATCGATTAAGATGAAACAGCCATCTAATTATAACTTTTTAATTTTGCATTTTACAATACTATTTTTATTCACGGCGGCGGGGTGACTCTTAGCCTTCATCATACCTGATGTTAAGCATTGTATTTAAGTCTGTAGCCGGAGCGAGCTTCTCCCGGAATCCTCAACCACTGAGGGACTGGCTATCTTATCTCTAACTGCTGGAACACAACAATGCTGAAAACATTGTTGTTATGGCGTCAAACTTAGATAAGATGGTGGTAGCTAGCCAGGACTTACAAAAAGTCCTACCACAAACCAAACCGAATACAATATGTACCCCCCCGCTGGGAATCGAACCCGGGACCTCTGGGTCTGATACCGGTGGTTGTTACCACTAGACCACAGAGGCGATTAAATGATAGGTATAATATCAATGATATAAGATGTGTGTACTTGAAGCAGATATGTCATGCGAGCTCGCATTGTCGAACATGGGAAGACCCTATATAGGGTCCGAATCGAATTGTCGTGTTGTTGTAGTCGTAGTTGTGTCTTTTGTACTACTTAATAATATTCTATTTTAAACTTTAATGGTCATAATCACTATCTCTATTACACAAATACAAATATGGTAAAAATCCCGTTTTTCGTAATAGTTTTGTCCTACTAATTAGTAAAACATGACAATTGTCTTGGTCATAGATTTCAACGCAAGTTACTATGAAGGTTACATATCCTACTAATATTATAAATCCGAAAGTATGTCAGTTTGTTAGTTTGTTACGTTTTCACGCCTAAACTACTGTATTAATTTGGATGAAAATTTACCCAGAGATAGTAGATAGCCTGGATTAAAACTTTTAGTTTATACTATCTATCTTACTTACATTTATCCCGATATATACCTACTTTATATGCCGATATTCCTATAGGAACGGGAACCACGGGAGTGAAACCGCGGGCGGCGGCTAGTTAATTAATTGTCATACTTACAATAGTTATTGACGCTTCGCGCTTTTGATTGTTTTTCTGCGATGAAAGTAATTTTACTGATTTCAACGTATAAAATGTTTATCGTTTAACTTTTACTGTATAGCAATTATCACCTAATGTAACCAGTCAACAGTAGTATTTCAGTAAATAGTATTTAAGAATTTGTATTTGTAATCGAGTATGGGTGAGATTCTTGACATAATAAGGTGTACTTAATGTACGATTTCAAACCTACCTTCGCGACTCGGGCCATGCCGGAGCGCATTTTACAATGTTTATTTTTATTAACAACGGGGAGATTATGAACAGATATTAAGCAATGATAAGGCTGAAGGTGTAAGCGCGCTTCTTCCGGAATCCTCAATCACTGAAGAACTGGCTGTCTTTGGCCCTACCATGAGTTTTCTTTCCATTTACTGTACAGTAAACGGGACGGAAAACTCATGGTAGGATCACTTATCTCTAACTTTCGGACCATGTGGTTATGGCGTCAGACATAAACATGATAATAGGTATTAGCCAGGCGCACTTATAACAAGGCCTACCACCAACAGACCAAATCCAATACAATATGTTTCCCCACTGGAAGTAAAACCCGAGACCTCTACGTCTGAAACCGGTGGTGTTACCGCTAACCCACAGAAGCGTTTAAAAATAAATTAAAATCGTTTTCTATAGGCCTTTAACTACTAAACGCACTAACAAATCACGTCAGTTTTTAGACTGTGTATCTAAGCTGCTTGGTAAGTGTCATATTATCCTTGAATCAGCCATCCTAAAGATCATTCTGTTAACTAAAGCAAAAATAAAATATATACTTTTCTTTCTTACTTTCTAAACCATTACAACGCGGATATGCAGGCAGACCAGCTCTATCCCATTCACATAACTGATTTACACGCTGCTGTTCGCGCACGCTTGCTTCAAGCGTCAATACAGTAGTTAAGTTCTATATGTTCAAAAGTGATGCACTAGACTTCATAGCGTCTCCACAAGTTGCAAGCGAAATAAAAAGGCGATCCCTTCGGAGCCCCGCATACCAGGACAAGTTTAACCCTTGTCTGGGTTTACCCCAGGGGTAAAGAATACGCTTATTACTAGTCTCGCTTCCGTAGACTCAACAGACCTTGCGTTGGCGGAATAGAAGGATAAAGCAAGTAAACTTAGAAGGATGGAAGAAAAATATAATGATTATAAGTTATGGGATTGAAGAGGAACGGACATATACGATAGGCTGACTCGGAAGATTCTTTTCGACGAGGTTACAGTATCTCAGGCAACCGGAGTCGCGTACCCGTATGCACGTTAAAAAGGTGCACCCTTGAATCCTGTTTACTTATAATATAAAGAAAGGGAAAGTTTGAATGTTTGTTACTCAATCACGCAAAACATCGGTTGGACGGATTTCTTTGAACTTTGGCGCACAAATACAAGGGTGAATCAAAAAGTTCTTAGAATTGCTAATAAAGCATCAGTTAAATGTCAACAAAATAATTTATTTGTCTACGTTATCTTCTTCTAACTCTATACATTTGATGTAATGTTTCTAAAACTTTTTAAATCCCTCCGAATAAAAAGAATTTCCTTGACTCTCGAAAATTCCTCCACCACGGCCATTACGGCGTCATTGTCGTGAAATCTTGTTCCATGAACATGCTCTTTCAATAAGTGAAAATCACTAGGGGTTAAGTCCGGTGAATATGACGGGTTATCTTAAATTTCAAAACAATATTGACGTATTGCCGTGAGTTCAACGTCGGAGCGATGAGCTGAAGCGTTACCATGGTGAAACAAGACCCAAAAGTTTTTATGAAAATAGATTGGAAACTTATTAGAAATTACCAAATACATTCTTTAGGGTCTCTGCAAGTTATTTAAAAAGTTATCAAGTACCAGTCTTTCCATTTTTGTCATTTTCTTTGTTTAAAGAGGTGGACGTTCGACCAGAACGAGAATCATCTTCATAGCTCGATTAGCCTCTTTTAAACTCGACTACCCATTAAGCGACCATGGAATAAAGTACAACATCAGTCCCTTATGACTGCTGAATATCCAAATAAATATCCGTAGTTGTCAATTTTTTGCCGGCACTGGTACTTTATCACCGCGCGTATCTCGTTTTTATCCTTGTTTGATATACTTTATCAGTTTGTTTTACAAAATAATTAATAAAATAAAAAGGACAAGACGGAATCAATTAATATTTGGCGTAAATACAAAATGATATTGACACTTGAAAATAAAAATAAAAAAAAATCCCAAAAAAATATTAGTGTATCCATTTCTAAGAACTTTTTGATTCACCCTCGTAGTTTATAGCCTGGATAGAAAGATAGGATACATTTTATACCAAGATTCCTAAGGGAACGGGTACGACGCGGGTGGCCACTACCACTAGTGTTATATAATGTAACGCCAGCCAGAATATCAGAAACTTGATGTGCTCAAGTCAAATTCAACCGTTTCCTTTTATTTGTCCATAGGTAATCATCGTGTCCGCGATCGGCAACGACGGGCCCCTATACGGAACTCTAAACAATCCCGCGGACCAAATGGATGTCATCGGCGTCGGCGGCATCGGATTCGATGATCGGATCGCCAAGTTCTCTTCCCGAGGAATGACTACGTGGGAGCTGCCCAATGTAAGTACTCTATCGCAATCTGCAATGAAGGACCTTTTAGGACTTCACTGACGAACTGGAAATACTCGGGTTCAACGACCACATTGTCAAATTCCCTTCCGGTAAATGACTACGTCGGAGCTGCCCAATGTAAATACTCTGTCGCTATCGGCAACGACGGACCTCTCAACAACTCCACTGACAAAGTGGCAATGAACGGGTTCGACGAACGTTACGTCAACAACTGTACTGATGAGGTAGAAATGAATTATGTAGACTACGCTACATAGGGAAAGATGGGCACAAAATGCAGGCACGCTAAGTGATTGTATTATCCATTGGATGCTAGCAGAAGCCCGCTTGCGCTTATTCTGAATGGTACTACCGAAACTTAAACCGGAAACCGGCATTCAACGTTTTAATTGACATTAGTTTACTGTCATATTATGACAGTAAAATAATGTCAATTAAAATCAATGATTTTTCATAAAAAACGAAATCAATTCAGTTCAGTAGACCTACCATAAGCGGCTTTTATCTACTCGATAACTCGATAACGTGTAGCTATCCCGGTCACATCTAAGCGGATTAAGCAAGACAGCATGATGCGCTATATCATATCGCTGGATATAGCGGTTGGTGGATTTAAAAGGACTTGTATTGACTTCATGTACTTGCAAATATGTACGTAATTTCCCATCCTTTTTTTGTCCCTTTCCTTGATATGCACACTAAATATAACTATTACGCTCACACCCACGCGAGGGAGTGAGTTAAATTTCGTCCAAAGAATGAACTACTAGACGACATATTGTTTTCCCCTCGAATCTTACAGCGGCACGATCCACATGTGTTAATCAATTAAATTGATAATAAACATATCCGCATCGCTAATTAACTTTATAATAACGTGGTAGTGTGTTAACCCGTGACATGACAAATGTACTACATTGGTACATAAGCGATCGAATGGAATGAGCGATGGAAGGAAGTTAGTTTTTGGTGTCATATTATGACAGTAAAATAATGTCAATTAAAATCATTTTTTTTTATAAACGAAAGTTAAATGAAATCAATTCAGTTCAGTAGACCTAGCATAAGCGGCTTTTATCGACTTGATAACTCGATAACGTGTAGCTGTACCGGTCACATCAAAGCGGAGTAAGCAAGACAGCATGATGCGCTATATCATATCGCTCGATATAGCGGTTGGTGGATTTAAGAAGGATTTGTATTGACTTCATGTACTTGCAAATATGTACGTAATTTCCCATCCTTTTTTTGTCCCTTTCCTTGATATGCACACTAAATACGCGAGGGAGTGAGGTAAATTTCGTTCAAAAAATGAACTACTAGACGACATATTGTTTTCCCTTCGAATCTTACAGCGGCACGATCCACATGTGTTAATCAATTAAATTGATAATAAACGTATCCGCATCGCTAATTAACTTCATAATAACTTGGTAGTGTGTTAACCCGTGACATGACAAATGTACTACATTGGTACATAAGCGATCGAATGGAATGAGCGATGGAAGGAAGTTTATAGTTTTTGGTTCGGGTTTGGCAAACTTTTTTGTCCAATCTGTCAACTCTGTCTTTGATTTTGATCCCTTTGCCTTCATCGGAACACGGTTGTGAATGGTACCTAGTTACTTTTTGCAGTTTTATTCGCGAGCGGTAATGGCGGCTGACGTAATTTTATTGTCTGTGTTTTCAAAAATCATTTGTGAGTTATTTATTTGGAAAGTAAAATTTTGATGTAGAACGTGATTATGAAGCGTAAATATGTGTACTTTGTGATACTTATAGTGAAATTCTGTAATATCAATCGGAAATTAGTGAAATGATTCAATAAATGTGAGAATTCGTGGGTGAAGAGTCAAAACAAAAGAATGTTGGTGATCTCTATCATTCGGTAAGCGTTAGTTTGTAAAAAATGCCTTACGATTAGGTAGGTAATTTTATGAGGAACATGGTGATATACAGTTTATAGTGTAAATTATTAGTGTAAGCGAGCAATAAAATAAATAAATGTACCCGCCGTACTTGCCTTGTCCCCTCAGATTTCTTCACTATTTTTTTTGGAATGAATGGTCTGGAACTGTTATTTATTTTATATTAAATGTTGTCTTTTTATTGATAATTCACTAAATATTACATTTACGAAGATCTTAAAACGTTGAAGACCATCAAATTTGCATGTCCCCTTCCCAAAAGTGAGTGGTTTAATAAATTTTCAAATTTTAAATGTTTAATTTATCAGTTAAAAGTTTTATCAAAACATTTTTTACATATAATACATATAATTTCTATCAAAAATAAATTGTTAAATTAAAATTGAAAATTTAAACTAACCGGAACAGTCAGTTTTGTGACCGCTTATTTAGCAAAAAAATCTTCTCATTGTATAAAATTCAGATCGCAATGGCAACACGCCATTCGTCCTTCATTGTGAGACGCTACTTTGATTACATTGTCAAACTGATTTTAGTTAGAGCTGAAAGAAGAGTATCTGTTGTAGTAGTATCTGTTGTGTTTAAATTTCTTTGCTCAGGTATGTGACCAAGTTTTGCCATATAAATTCCCCTTTCTTTAAATATTGTTATTGTGGACACATTACAAAATTTATATAGTATTTGATATCAAAAAGTTAATAGGGCTAAGTACGATCAGTAATTTTTAAACAATTTAAAACTACAAGATAGTAGCATTATGTGACTTCCGTTTTGTGACATTCTTTGGTCACATATATCGGAACGGCAAGTCACAACAGGTCGGAAAGTGTAAAGCACATTGAATAACTAAAATTCCAAGAAATCTGTTTTTTTTATCCTACTGGGAATGGGATTATCTTTGTGACAACGCTTGGAAGGAGGTAAGTAGTGTAACTATTATAACTTAATTATTTTATTAACTATGATATTTTTTCTTACAGATTCAGATTCTGACTATGAGGATAACTAACCATAACGACATGATAATTTACGCAGACATTGATAACTAATTTAAATAAAGAAGAGAATAATAAAAGTACTAGTATAAGAAAATAATGTAAAATTATTGTTTTAATTCTTATATTGTACTATTCTTCTTTTATAACGACTTGTTTCGATTATTTCACTAATTATTTTAATTGAATAAATACTTAATAAACTCAATTTTTTTCATATTGAGAAGTACGACTAACATTCAGTGATCGAATTATCTTTATTTTAAAAACTATAATTAGTATTAGGTATTTATGTAATCTTGAAACCATGTGAACGCAGCCTTGTTAATTTAAGACTTTCATTTTGTCACTGTCCATTCAAATTGATGGAGTTAATATATTAAATTTGTCAATTTTTACTACATAATCAATATTGTTGATATACCTTTTCTGTGCGATTTTTCTTGCTGGGCACGCAGCATCTCCATGGGCAGGCAGGGCTTCTTAAAACGTAAACATGTTGCACACTTTGACAGCTCAGATGACTTCGTGCACTCTTTTATGGCGTGACCTCCTATGCCACAGTGACCGCATGTGTTCACCTCCTCCCGACACGTTAGCATGGCCGAATCATGGCCATACTGCTGACACTCGTAAAAGTAAAGTCACGCACAGGGCATGATGACTAGTTAACAAACACTCTGTCATTAGTAATTGAGGCCTTCCGAATGTCTGCAGGGACTTCGATAACATAGTTACAGGTCTCAGCATCTTTTTTTCCCGACTTATGGCTAAGTTTAATAGAGGTCAAAAAGGTATCAAGTGTCATACCCTGTATCTTCCCAGCTAAATTCTGATGGTATATGCAGTTGAAAACGTCCCTATCTTGCATACAAGTCGGAATACCAATTATTACAATTCTCGGCTTTCGTTTGTATGGTTCATCAACTGTGAGGCCCGAGGTCGGAAATTGTGCCGACTGCTTTAGTTTCTCAATGTCGTCCTTGGTGTCAGTGCTGATGATCACGCCTCCGTACCTAGTTTTATGAAGAGCCCTTACGTGCAGTTGCATTTGGTCTGGTTTGATAATTTTTTGCACGTGAGTTTTGGTCTCGTCACTCGACTTCATTTTGTCAGTAGGGTATATGGCTACGGAGTTAATAATGTTGGGCTTTATGAAGTTGTTAGATCTTTTCTTCACCATGTCAGCGAACGAGAAAATAATAAATAAATAGCATTGTAAAATGCAAAATTAAAAAGTTATGATTAGATGGCTGTTTTCATTCAATCAGGTCTCTGTAGCATAATTGGTTAGTGCATTGGGCCGGACTCCCAAGGATGCGGGTTCGAATCCCGTCAGGGCGACATGCGACTAGTTGCTTTTTTCTAGTATATTTTCTCGTTTAATATTTATCACATAAAAATAGCATTGTAAAATGCAAAATTAAAATGTTATAACTATAATTTTGTGTTAACCCTTGAAACTAAAGCTATTTTATTTGATTTATCAATAAATCACATGTACGATTAGTCTAAATAAAATTAAAAGAGGCGCATTTATTTCAGTTTCCTTTTATAATGCTTTTAAATTTAGTCACACAACGGGACCAGTTTCGCCACAAAGTCAGTTTTGTTCCGATATTATCGCGAAAATACCTTGAATTCCGCGTTCCTTTTTAGTTTTCTCTATAACTACTTATATGTCCTATTTTAATAAGGGTTAATCTGTTAAAAAGAAAAACATTTAAAATAGGTAACATTTTTTTTTAAAGTGGAGTCTCTCTTTTTTTTAAGTGTCTCTTTTTTTTAAAGTGGTATGTTTATTTAATGGTAAAGGTGCACTTTATTCTGAAATTGCTTAAGCGCTTAATTTTTAATTTTTTCGAGACCTAACCTAACCTAAAACTCGGTGTCAAATTACAGTATCAAGTAACACCTGTGCATTTCAAGAATTCTAGCTCTAGCACCGGTGTTCATGTTCATTCCCCAAATAAACTATCAAGCATTTGTGCTAAACTTAACCGCCCCGACGCCGGCCTCCAAAGACCGTCGGGCTGAGCTGATCCAGATATCCCTGAGACATCACCATCATCAGCAAAACGCCCCCCATACAGTCCACTTAAAATTTAATAATTAGATAATTACCAACAGCGGTTTGAGTTCCGGTCGACTCGATCTGAGTCGTTAGTATGAGTTGACATTTACTGTCATCGTTTTCGTCAACTATCGGATGCTCTACTCATGTCGGTAAAACAGTCTATGAATATAAAATATCAAAGGTATAGTTTTAAAAAACGATTTTAGTTTGCCAAACTCGTACTTAGGCCACAGTAGTTAACTAACCATATTAAGTTACATTGTGACCTGTAAACTGACAAATTTGTTTGGATTAGACAGTTTATACCTCAAAATATAACTAATGGTTAAGATAACTACTGATCGAACAACTGGCCCTTATTGGACACATAATTTTATTAAATACATGTTTTGTAGATGTTTTTAAATGGGTACTATTTATATTCCAATTTCATCGAATGTGTTGGTTAATTCAGGATACATATTGTAAACTAGAGGCCGGGCGCGGTTTCACCCGCGTGGTTCCCGTTCACGTGGGAATTTTGGGATCATTTATAGCCTATGTTACTACTTGGGGTCTAAGGATTCTCTATACCAAATTTCGTCAAAATCGGTCCAGTGTTTTTGAGTTTATTCGTTACATACAAAAATACAAATCTTTCCTCTTTATAATATTATTAGTATTAGTATAGATAAATACTTTCAATATTCAGGCTTCCCACCGCTTATAGTCAATGATTAAAAATCACACATATTTAATAGCTGTACAATTTCGAATTTAATCATTGACCAAAGTATTGCCAGACAGGATCGTGGGCGAGTGTCCGCGCGAATTAATTAAGGGAAATATATTCGAAATTGCATATCGATTGAATATGAAATCGGAGTGTTTGCCGATCTGACGGTGTACACGGGCGCCGGATATTGCCGGCAGGTCAATCAACGGCGCCGGACGGGTGGTGTATTTCCATAACCGTATTGAATTCGTCCCCTCCTCGCCAGCCTCGCCACCAATTTAGTGTGTTTTTGGGAAACAAAATATTTATTTCAGCCTCATCAGTAGACAAAAAACACGGTTTTGTGCATTTATTTGTATGAAAAGATATCTTTCTAAATCGTATAAAAATGTACATGGGTTTAATGCGGTAAACCCACGAAGCGTTCCGCTAGCAGATTCCGCCACTAGACTAGGAGCGCGAAGCAATCTGTCAGAAAGAGTCGTATTTTTGAAATCCTCCTGCTTCTCCGTCGCCGCGTACGTGATCCGCTGCTCCGCGGTGAGGGGCGCCAAATCTTACTAAAATACTGTTACACACTGATACACCCACTGGGAATCGAACCCGGGACCTCTGGGTCTGATACCGGGGGTTGTACCATTACACCACAGAGGAGGATAAAATAGACCACAGAGGCATATTTTGATTTCCAAAAACATACTGAATTGTTTGCAATTGTGAGCATGGGACAAATTCAATACGATTAAAGAAATAAGCGATCGAGCGGCGGGTGGCCCGGAGCGCTTCCAGTAATTTGATTAATTCAAAGGTATGCAACTCTGTATTAGTGGGAACGCGGATGGACACATCACTAAATGCAATTTACAAACCCTATCAGAACTTAATTAAGTTCATAATTTAGGAATTTATTAACACGGAATCGCAGTCATTATAGGTATTGCTGCTTTTGATTCGTTACCTGTCCGGTAGCAGGATACCGGTGTCCAGAAAACAATGAATTTATTTATAGCGTCTGACCAGGCCTGAGAGGTTAAAATCCAAGAAGCAAAAATACATGCTACTTACTGTTTACAATAACCAACAGCTGGTAAAGCTTTTGTTGATATTGAAATTATAACTTTTTCATATTGACGGCAAAACTATTCTATACAAAAAATATTTTATCTAAGTTCAAAAAGTTTTAACGAAAGTGTGTTATCTAATCGTATACTTGCCCATTCATTAACCTATCTCCATACCATACCATTTTTTATTGGTCGTAGCCATCATTTTCGTTTCGTTACACATTACAATAGATCAATGAAACCTTGATTCCTATCACAAGTTATGATATTTATGTAAAAACATATTATTCATAAGGCATCTATCTATCCTCTATTATACTAGTAAAACAATACCATGACTGACTGACAGAGAAGTAAGTTCTGAGTAGATTACTTGCCAGATTTTTTGGCAGATATGATATGAAAAATATGTCATCATCTGCCAACTAAGCTACTCAGAACTTACTTTTAGATTGTGAAACAGGCCCTTAAACTCAATTGATTCTTATGATTAACACTATCAATCGGTATCCATAAAATTACAGGTGATATTTGTTTTTTAAATTTAGGCTGGTTCGATTCCCGGTTCAGGCAAGTCAAAAATAAAAAATCTTGGAATGCATTTTACTTGTTTTTTAAAATAATGTTTTTTTTAAATAATGTAACCGATCATGCTTCAGTTTTACTTAATGTCCGTCTTTCGTAGTGATCCTCAATTCCATAAAACTAACCTTGTCGCAGTTTTGGGCTGTCAAAAAAATTGACTTTTCATTTTTAACAGCATCATCTAATGCCGTAAAGGCGGCACTTACTTTAGTAAATAAACTCTCTTTTGCTGTAACTAGTAACACAAAGGCGGTTAAAATTTCGAGAAGAAAAAAAACAATAAAGCCATGGATAACCCGTGGTTTGCTCAGATGTATCCGTCATCGCGATAAATTACACAAAAGACTTAAGAGTTAATCCAAATAACATTGAACTTAACATATGCTATAAGAGATATAGGATTTTTTGTAACTTGCTTATCCGAAAGTTAAAAATACAACACGAAAGGTATTTGATTCAGAACGCTAGTAATAATAAGGAAACTTGGACTGCAGTGAAAACCATTATCAATGTTCCTAATAAGAAGTCATCACCTAAAGAACTTTTAAAACTATCAGAAGAACCTACCCAATCCGTGTCGACAATCAACAATTACTTTGCCAATATTGGTAAACAGCTAGCTAATAATATTATCGCTCTGCTGATACTCCTAATTCGACGCCCAATATTCCTTATTTTACCAATTCCATCGTTCTGCTTCTTCCCGATGAAGATGAGGTTGAGTCTATAATTCTAAATCTTAAAACCGACTGTGCGGTGGGCTATGATTCCATATCTAGCAAGTTTTAAAAAATAGCATTTAATATTATTGTCCCACCTCTAACCCTTCTCTTTAGGCTTTTGAACAAGGGATTTTCCCTAAAGTCTTTAAAATGGCTCTTATAACCCCTGTCCACAAGAGTGGGAGACGAGAAGATGTTACTAACTATAGACGCATCTCAGTTTTGCCGTAACTATCGAAAATATTGGAACATTTACTGAACAAAAGACTTGTATCTTTTTTAGATAGACACAAAATTCTATCGAGTAATCAATTTGGATTTAGACCAAAAATAATCACCGAAGAAATAATCACCAATAACCTCGATTCCAAAGAGAAATGTATTGGCATTTTCCTTGACCTTACCAAGGCATTTGACACTGTCTCGATTCCAACTCTTGTGGATAAATAAGATGGCATAAAAGGTCTCGCGTTATCTATTTACGCAAGTTTTCTTTATGAACGTGTCCAGCTTGTTAAAATTGATAATTACATTAGCAATGAGGAAAATGTAACCTATGGAGTCCCACAGGGCAGTGACCTTGGCCCGAGTCTTTTCTTGATTTACATAAATGACTTATGCCAAATGTCTTTATCTAATGGTAAAATTTTCACTTATGCTGATGACACAGCACCTGTATTTCATGGAAGGACTTGGGAGGAGGTACACTGTAAGGCTGAGGAGGGTTTGTGTAGAGTGACCGTATGGCTCGAACGGAATCTCTTGACACTAAATCTCACGAAAACAACATTCCTCCAATTTACGTCTTCTAAAATACAACACGCAGATTTAGTGATCAAAGCTCATTCCTATAATTTGAGTGCGGATCGCTCCTGCACGTGCCTCCCAATTGTCAGAATATTGGATGACAACTTCCGTTGGCAACCGCATATAGAGCATCTAGCATCAAGAACTCGTAAACTTATATGGATATTCAAGAAGCTAAGGTATGTTGCAAGTCTGGGCCTTCTGCGTAGAGCGTATTATGCCTTGGCACAATCAATACTGGGATACTGTGTGGTTATCTGGGATGGTACCAGCAAGTCTCATATGATACAAATTGAGAGAGCACAGAGATCCTTGCTTAAAACCATGACCTTCAGTCCATATAGGTTTTCCACTGAAGCCTTATACTAAAAATGTTCTGTATTAACTGTTAGGCAATTATACATATTACGAGCCATAGTACGTCAACCGAGTCCTGATGTTGGAGTAAGAAGGCTGCCATAGCAATTCTGTAACTAAACCATGTAACCTTGTCGAGTTTGGACTCGTATGGTTTGTCTTCACTAGCACTCTAGTGTTATATGAAGTCCCAGTCTAGATGTTGGAGTCGGAAGGTTGTCATAGTAATTCTGTAACTTAACCATGTTAACCTCTCGAGTTTGGGCTCGTATGGTTTGTCTTCACTGGCACTCTAGTGGTATATGAAGACCGAGTCCTGATGTTGGAGTAAGAAGGCTGCCATAGCAATTCTGTAACTAAACCATGTAACCTTGTCGAGTTTGGACTCGTATGGTTTGTCTTCACTAGCACTCTAGTGTTATATGAAGACCCAGTCCTGATGTTGAAGTCGGAAGGTTGTCCTAGTAATTCTGTAACCCTCTCGAGTTCGGACTCGTATGGTTTGTCTTCATTAGCACTTATTTCTATCATTTTCGCCAGTTCGATTCCCTGTGCAGGTAAATTATTTTTCAAAAATCTTTGAATGCGGTTTATTTAACTTTTGAAAATGAAGGAATGTTTCCTTTGACTAAAATTTGCTCACATCAATATTTAGGGTACTTATATCATAACTTATTGTGTTCCTAATTGTATGCCCTCTGTCCATATACGTGTTTTTTTTTATATCCCATAACTTAGTGTTTTAATCAGAATATTCGAATTCGAATGGCATATAATTTTTTTTCCAAAACAAATGTTTTATTTTTTACTTTTCATACAAATTCATTCGGCAAAGCTACGTATTTTCTATGGAAAGGTAAAAAAAAACTAATGTTTTGCTGAAACAAATATATATGTTATTTGAAACATTACCATGGTCTGATTAAAACTCTAAAGTTATGGGATATCAAAAAAACACGTTCTATATAAGTAGGTATAGTCGTGCAGGGCGTAACTCCATTTTGGAAATTTTGCAAACTGGCGCGGACGACACCAGCCTCCATACAAAAAAGTTAAAACCTCTTTTAAATTCAAACATGACATCATATTTTTGAGTATTATAGGTACTTCAAAAAATATTTTAGGTAACCTTTCCCAAACCCATTAGGATGGTGAAACACTCATCCTGTCTGATTTATCTCATATCACCTTAACATTATATTTATTTTATTTTATTTAATGATGAAACGATTACGATAATTCAATAAACAATAATCTTTATTGACAAACACAGACTTTGAATAATACAGTGGACTCATCCCTTTAAGTTAAGTATAACCTGTGTTGGGAGGGAGCCGCTCTTCAACATAATCTACATTACACCTGTGTTAGAACTAGAATGTTTGATTTTGAAGCTAAAACTTATTCTAAGAAATTGACAAATAGCAAAAAAAATAAAAACTCACCACTAAAAATATTGTAAATATATAGACCTATAAATATATATCTTATATCTTTAAAATTAATGTAAAATATGAATCTGTGTTTCATACATTAGGTAATTTATTATTCATATTTATAAATAATAATATAATATTTTATCGTAAAAAAATTAAAAAAAAAATAGATTTATCACATAGTAATAATAATATTTTTATTAACTGAAATATTTTAAATTTTTAAAAGTATACGTTTAAATTATCTATATATTTTAAAATACAATTCAATGTAGATTGTTATGCCATCTATATGCATCTTTTTAGTAAGGACTCTGTTTCGTCATAGTTAAGACTTTTCAGCCACGAAGATATATTTATAAGCCTTGTCGAGTAGATTTAGTTCTGCGGCTTTCGCAATAAAGAAAATAGGGCTCTTAACTGATATTGAAACGGCAAGACTAGTTTACTTTAGCTATTTTCATAGTGTAATGTCCTATAGCCTGTTGTTGTGGGGCTCAGCAGCTAATATAGATAATGTTTTTATACTTCAAAAAAGAGCTGTGCGCGCCATTTACAACCTTCGACGGAGAGATTCCATTAAGGATTTGTTTAAAGAGATTAATATACTAACTTTGGCGGGACAATACATCTATGATAATATAGTATATGTAAGGAAACATCTTGATTTATTTATTAAGCATAGCGATGCCCATAATTTTAATACTAGAAATAAGAATTAGCTTGCCGTTCCAAAATTTCGACTTGAAAAATGTAGACGCTCGTTTTTGGGGAAAGGTATAGCTTTTTTTAATAAAGTTCCACAGCAATTCATAGAGCTGCCTTTGCATAAATTTAAATTATATGTTAAAAAGTCACTTTTAAGCAAAGGTTATTACAAGGTAGATGATTATTTAAAAGACCAAAATGCATGGATGTGATACTAACATAAAACATAACTATTATAAATTAGATAAAAGAAAAATATTCTAATAATTGAATATTGGAAAATTTTCCTCTTATATTAAATATATTTCAAAATTGTAAATTTGTGCTTGGCAACGACATGTTCCATTGTAAATGTTGTTGTTTCTGTTAAAGCTGATAAGTTTCTTGCGGCCGTTCTTCTTATCAGTTAAAAGATGTCCTGAATGGCTGGTAGGGAAAAAAAATTTTGAACTATTCGAAAGTACTTATCTATAAGTCTATTTGAATAAAAATCTTTGACTTTGAAAAAAAAATCTTTGACTTTGACTTTGACTGTAGTTTTACATTTGAACAGAGGTAAAGAATAAATATTCAGGTTTTTGTTTATCTTGTTATTGGGAAATGCTGATTGGTATTGGAACTGCCTTGTTGCAAAAGTTGTTCTCGTCTTAGGAAGAGTGACTACTGAACGTGGATGGTGTTTCTTCAGCCTGTTCGCGTCTGGAGTATTTTTCTTATGATACGATTACCATTAATCGTGCGTTGTCTGTCAGTCAATCACCGTATTGTTTTATTTTTATTTATTTATTTTTTCCACGAAGATGTTTCTTTAGATGTGGAAATAAGAAGTAGTCGCTCGGGGCCTAGTCCGCGCTGTACGGTGGGTGTTCAAGTTCTGTGAACCCGCAGTCGCTAATAGCAGCCATCGAAACAGCAGCCGTGTGCACAGGTGCATTATCGTGCAACAGAAGGACACCCTTACGCAATTTTCCTCTGCGTTTTTCTTTTATACTATCCCTCAACTTATGCAAGAGAGACGCATAATATGGTCCATTTACAACGGTATTACGTTCTTTAAAATCAACCATCAGTAGACCTTGTGAATCCCAAAAAATTGTGCACATAAATTTTTGAGAAGAGTACAACAGTCCTCTTGCCTTCCTTGGCGGCTTATCTACCTTATAACGCCACTCAATGGACTCGCGTTTGCTTTCAAGATCATAATAAAGCACCATCGTTTCATCCCCGGTAACTATCCGATCAATTGTTAGTTCAGGATTTTCAGTTCCACACAGTTCTAAAAATGCAGAAGCACATCGCACTCTTTCCTCTTTGAACAGCCGATAAAAGTTTGGGCACCCATCTTGCGCCCACCTTGCTCATATGAAGATGGCCGTGAATAGCACGATGAACGGTACTCTTCGAAAGCCCCCAACCTTGCTGCAATTTCCCTTAGTCGGCGATCACTAAGCACCTCCTCCTCGATAATGGCAATTGTTTCGGGAGTGAGCACCTCCACCGGTCGGCCTTTATGGCCAGCATCTTCAACCGTCTCTTGTCCATAACGAAATTCCTTAACCCAATTCTTGACAGTGCTATAGGAAGGGAAGGACTCTCAGTACACACCATCCAAACGCAGTTTGATAACAGCGGGGGAATGACCTTCCTTAAAAAGGAATTTGATCACACTTCGGTACTTGATTTTGGACCTTTTCGAAAATTTCCCTACACGTCCTGTTTAATTGGCTGTCACTTTCAAACTAATAAGTGCAGGTTGATACAAGTTTTATAGCAGCTTATTAGAGAATGGAAGTTTAAATTACCATAGTCTAACATGTTTAAACACGTTTAAAAATATATCAGGCCAAGTCGTTATGGGACCGCCTGGTACATTAAGCATATAGCTTTTGAAGAGTTCCCTAGATTTCTCCAGGATCCCATTATCCGATCCTGTCTTGCCGACAATGGGACCAACGTGAAAGTATACCCTTTCGAACAAAAAAAGAATTATTCAAATCGGTTCCTAAATGACCGAGTACTGAGGTAACAAACATTTAAATAAAATAAGCACGAATTAATAAACTCCTCCTTGTTTTGAAGTCGATAAAAATAAATATTTTAGAAAAAAGTATTAAGATGTGTTAGTTCTATAAATTCCCACTGAGCATGCGTCGCTCTTTCTGTGTGCCCTGCGCGTGTAGTAGTACATACAATAAAAGCGCACGGAATAGTAAATGCGTCCATAATACATGAGTACTTATGTTTGAAAAATAAAGCCCGGGATACACGAACCTTACTTAAATATTCATTCGTTCTAATGAATGGGGACTTAATTTAGACGTGCATTGCATTTATCGACCCCCGTTAAGCCTCAGTTTATAAGCGCGGGACGCAAAATGAATCCCTTTGCTTGCTTCTCTATATAGGGGGTTGTAGGGCTATAGAGCGACGGCTATCATGGCTTAAACTCAATTAATCTGTCTGTAACTACTCAAAGGACGCTAGACTGACAAATTGAATCTGAAACTATATTACCTTGATATCTCAATCATACTAGATTAGATTTAAAATGGGTAAAGGAAACAAATTCATTAATACCCGTTAGGTCAGAAATAGGTTGTACTTTGCACGATGTATCAATAGCCAAATTTACGTCATAATTTGACGGTTACTTTAAACATCCAAGCTTAGCCGGTTAGCGATAATTTCATAACTAAGTCAAAATATGGCCTCGTTGCCCGGCGGACCCAGAACGAGTGCAGTATATTCGAATAAGTGTAGTATGTAGTATGTGGTTGCCGTCTCAGTCTCCGCACTTGTTGTAGCAGTCAGATTCAGATTCAGATTGCAAGTCACAAGTTAATAAAGGTGTTACATAAATCGGTAGATACAGTACGAGCGACGCCCTGTTAGGGCACAGCAAACATGCGGGGCAACGAATGACTTATAAATTCATATTTATTTATTTTTTTCATTTTATTTAACAATATTTACGTCCTTAACTAAATTAAACAATTACCAAATATAGTTGCAAAAATATGTCACATAGTATATTATATAATAATCTGTGACATTATTCTTTGTATTTATAATATTATTAACATTGTTTAATAACATACATTTTAATACCTATTTTATATATTTTTATACATACATTAGAAGTTACTTGCCGTTCTTCTTATCAGTTAAAAGATGTCCTGAATGGCTGGTAGGAAAAAAAAATTGGACGACTCGAATGCACTTATCTATAAGTCTATTTGAATAAAAATCTTTGACTTTGACTTTGACTGTTAAAAAGCTAAAAATGAAATACTTTCGACGGAATGCTCCCGACCGGACGTCGTCGCCATGAACCCATGACTGCAGCAGCCAACAAATTATTTAGTCCAGTCAAAATAAATTAAAATTCACATTCAATTCTACAGTGTTAACTTCTTTTTCTGAACATGATTTGCAGTTATTGGAAACCCACCTTGCAGTTTTCTTCTCTCTTCCTTTTGAGCGTTTTAAGCTAATTGCATTTAATGCTATTTTTATACATTTTTTTTTTAATAGAAATATATTGGAAAAATCTCGAATCCATGACCTTTCGAAATTAGATCCAATGCTCTTTGGACCGGATTTCCAAAGGTCATAGTTTCGAGTCCCATCTGAGAATTTGAGTGCGGCCGAGTTAAATTTTTCAAATATTTTTCTATTTAAAAAAATTATAATAAGTACAAAAATCACTTATTTATTTTGGGAGGTTCGGAAATAAGATTGTTTCAAAGTAATTTTTTTCACAGAAAATGCTTCAATTCTTATAAGGATTTTTATATTTTAATTATAATAAATTAAGACAAAACATTTTGAAAAAAGAAAATAGACTTGAAATAATGCCCCTGCTCCAAAAACACTTTTTTTTTTAAATAAGACTATTGACTATTGACTATTGTGTCGCCATGGTGAAAATTTAGATGTTTAAATTTATTGTTTATAATGTTATTTTTTTCACCTTTATACGTGTTTTTGCAAATCCTTTGCCATTACTGCGGTGACTTTTTAGATATTGTGTTTATTGGTTCATAGCCCTTACATAAAAATTCCGTCGTGTTGATTTAAATATTTTTAAGATAGAAGTACCTATTATAAATTTTAATCAGTCCTTAAAAATAAGGTCCAATAAAATTTTGGGGAATACTTTAATAATTTTATTGCATACTCAAGTATAATCAATAATTAAAATCAATTGAGTGTAGGAATTAATGACATTTTCTCGAACAAAATAATTTTCCTTTACTAAACTAATAGTAGGATTTTTAATTCAGTAGAGAATTTGAAAGGTGCCAATGCGTGCCTTTAGAATTAGCTAAATGGTAATATTGAAATTGTGTACTGAATGGAATCAATACTTACTGAACTAGAATTGGATCTGTAGGCCTAACACGAAAAACTTTCAAGTAAGTATCGAGGAAGTAAAGTAAAAAAATATATATTGAGTAGCGTTCCTACCGGACGTAATGCCCGATTTACACGGGTCAAGTGTTTAGCGAAGTTTGTAAGTACAGTAGTGTAAACGATCGGACAGTGGCGAGTCAACTTGGTTTTCAAGCTGCCTTGCAAGTGGATCCATATAAAATCGGGCGCTGTCTTTTGTTTCACTGTTCAGGCGCTCGCGACTCGCCACTGCACTTGCCCCGTGTAAATCATGCATAAACGGAACTACACTGTCCTATATTTTTTTTACATGAAGTTGCCGATACCTTCTCGATACTATTTCGATAGTTTTTGTGCTAGCCCTACTGAGAAAATTGTTTAAAATTTAAAGCAGGGTTATTTTTACAAAGTGACATTGGCACCTGTCAAATTACTCTACTGAATAAAAAATCCGACTATACTGACTGGCACAACATGCATTATTATTAGCTCTTCTTCTTCATTAACAACACAAGTGTATATTTTGTACTTAGGGCTACGGTCGCATGAAACCTGACATCGTGACGTACGGAAGCGGAGTCCGTGGTTCCAGCGTATCAGGAGGATGCCGATCTCTAAGCGGTGAGTAATGAAGATTGGTTTTAAGCACGGCCTCGCTCCACATGTCCTTAAAATTCACTGCATGGTGCCGCGTCGTTCCACGGGCGTCTGTATGTGTTGTACAGTGGCCGACGAAGAAAACCAGCGTTGAAGCTGCCATCTTTACAACGTCTGATGCTCGATTCACACGGTTCATATCTTTAGCGTAGTTTGTAATACCTAAAAATTTAGGTATTAAAAGGAAAATAAACAAATACAAATGCTTATAAAGCATCTGTTTATAATCGATATTCCTCAAAATTTTATAGGTATAATATAATGTAACACAGGCACATCCGTCGCATCTCCAGTGGTGGCCGGTGCCATAGCCCTGCTTGCCAGCGGCGTGCCGCGCCACCACTTGACGCCTGCCGCCGTCAAGCAGGCCCTCTGCATCACCGCCCGCCGCCTCGCGGGCCCCAACATGTTCGAGCAGGGGCACGGGAAACTGGACCTCATAAGCGCGTATCAGGTGAGGTTTTACTTTGTTTCCAGAATAAAGGTTGCTCGCGCTAGTTCCTTGCTATTACCTGATGCCCGCCGCCCCGCCAAGCAGGCACTTTGCATCACCGCCCGCCGTTTCGCCGGCCCCAACATGTTCGAGCACGGGCACGGGAAACTAAACCTTATTAGCGCGTTTTAGGTAAGACCTATAGCCTGGCTGCGGCAGCCAGTCGAACATATAACGGCGTTTAAATATTTTGACTGCCCTGGCTGCCAGGCTGCCTAATGCGCGATGAGTCTTACTTTAGTGTCCAAAATTAAAAGCTCGTACCGTCCAGCGCTTCCAACTAACGTTGCATTCATCATTATTCACGCACTGCAACATCTCGAATTCAAATTTTTTCTTGCCATTATTTCTTTATTAAAAATGCAAGTAAAATGTCTCTACTACTGCCCAAATTATAACATTGGGCAGTAGTAGAGAGACATTTTACGTCTCAATGATCTTCAACAGTCCTAAAATGTTGGAGATTGTATTCAATGATTTTCTTAATATAAAACGTTTCAGCTGCTATGTTGAATTCAAGATGTAGCAGCGCGAGAATAGCTAGCTACCCTGGCCCTCTGCATCACCGGCTCGCCGGCCCCAACATGTTCTAGCAGAGGCACGAGAAACTAGACCTTATTAGTGCGTATCAGGTGGGGTTTCAAGATAAGACGCTTAGACGGAGAAGGGTTGACTCCCGTCCGACACAGTCTATTAATAAGTTTTTCCTTTCGTCTGATAACCAACTGAGGCAGTTCTTAAGATATATTATCGCATAGCTAATATAAGAATCATCGCAGGGTTATTATGTTATTCCATACTTCAGTGTATTCTACGTATGCCTTCTTATCTTTAAACAGTTTCTGCGAGAGTACGAACCCCAAGCGAGCCTAAGTCCGCCATACATCGACCTGACCGAGTGCCAGTACATGTGGCCTTATTGCACCCAACCCCTGTACTACAGCGCGCAGCCGACCATAGCCAACGTCACTGTCATCAACGGACTCGGCGTCTCTGGCCAAGTGGTGAGTCCGTTACCGAATAACTTATCTTTATACAGGCGAGTCTGAGTCCGCCTTACATCGACCTGATCGAGTGCCAGTACATTTGGCCTTACTGCACCTAGCCCCTGTACTACAGCGCGCAGCCGACCATGGCCAACGTCACTGTCATCAACGGACTCGGCGTCTCTGGTCAAGTGGTGAGTCCGCTACGAATAAAGTAGTTTCTTCTGGTCCTGCAAGAGAATTTATACTGATTTATAAACAGCGTATACTTTACCTCGGAATCCATATCCATCATATCAATGTATGCTGCATAATGTTGTCTGGTATTTGCTGTGATTAATAAACAGTACATAGAGAAGTAACTAAATTACAAAATTATAAATACAAAACCTAATCTACGTCTAACTACATATATCCTTTCTTGTTAAATGTCATACGTAATATTAATCTATTAAGTTCATATAATATTGTTCAACATTAATTAAAATTTACGATGAACAGCAGGTTAGGCTTTACTGAGGCTAGGTCGCGAATTCAATTTATTTCATCATCATCATCAGCCATTCTAAGTCCACTGCTGGTCATAGGCCTCCTCTTTAGAGCTCCACACAGATCAGTTCTGAGCGTCTTGCAGCCATCGGCTTCCCGCAACCTTTATCAGGTCATCGGTCCACCTAGTGGGGGTTCTACGCTGCGTCGTCCAGTTCGTGGTCGCCACTAGAGAACTTTTCTTCCCCAACGCTTGTCGGTTCTGCGAGCGATATAGCCTGCCTGTTGCCACTCAACTTAGCAACCCTGAGAGCTATGTCGGTAACCTTGGTTTTCGGACCTTATCTATCACGCAAGGAAATATCGAGCATAGTTCTTTCCATGGCTCGTTGGGAGACTTTGAGCTTATAATAATAGGCCAACTGTTACTTAATACTTTCGTCTTCAACCTGAACATAGAGCGTAACTTTCCGAAAGCAGCTCAACCGAGTTGGATTCCTCGTGCCACCTCTTTGTGAAAGTTACCACCTACCTAACTGGATTGTTTACCCTAAACTCGGGGAGATAATTAGACGGTAATAATGTAAACAAAGAACTGTCAATGTCACAAGTTGAGTACATGGTTTAGCAACTTTTTTTTAAATATACGTTTTTTAAATGACCAAAAGAACCATGAGTTTTCTAGTTCTGGTACTTTTCAAGTTCTGGTAATACTTAGTAGGCCAAGTTAGTGAAAATCACAATAAATTTAGTTTAAAGGTATCGAAAAATAAAATAAAACAAGCGGCTGCTTGCGGTTCCACGTGGTGCCCGTTTCCGTAGAAGTATCGGGATAAATTTTAGCCACTGTGTTATTCTCATGTATTAGTTTTATACTGTAAAATTTAATCTAAATCCGTCAGTAGATTTGCGTGAAAGAGTAACGAACATCCATAACTTTCGCATTTATAATACTAGTGGCCGCCCGCGTGGTTTTAATTTATAACCTGATTTCTGATGTATAAGCTATATTGTAAAGTGTCATCTAAATCCGTTCAGTAGTTTTTCCGTGAAAGAATAAGAAACAAACATCCTCCCAATCTTTAGCATTTATATTATTAGTAGGATAGGATAGGATTTTATATAGTTATTTAAATACCATTTGGTAGAATATACTGCAATATAATATCACTAATATTATTTCTCAAATAAAAAGGTTCGTGACCCACGATAATTTGCCACAGTGTGAATAGTACTCAAATTTTTTTTATGTCGTATTATTGAAAATAAATATGTAAGTTTTTAAAATCTAAAAGAGTGATGTAAAAATTGCTTTGTTTATTTTGTTTCCTCGAAAATTAATGAAGACTGTTAAACATTAATGTCTTATTTTTTAAAGCAAATCTTAATGAAGTTGGTTTTGGGGATATGTGTTTGTATATGGTATCATTTCAATAATTTAAGCAAAAAATAATGACAGCTGTTTGTTTACATTTTTTCCGTCTAATTATCTCCCCGAGTATAGGTAGATGTATTCGTCGACAACTTAGATTGTATCGTTCCCAACGGAGACTGGTAAGGGTACGACATGGTCAGACATGACTTTTGTCTTAGCTACGTTAATTTTAAGACCCACCTCTACAGAGGTGGTTGTGTACGTCCAATGACTCCGCCAAGTTAACGATGTCGTCGGCAAATCGAAGGCGAGTGTTGTATTCGTCGTTGATGATGTTGATGCCAGATCCGTAACAGTCCTAGCAAGAGTTTGTAAAATTCTTCCAGAGCGTTAGTGAACAGTTTCGGAGATATTATATCTCCCTTCCGCACGCCACACTGCAATGGAATAGGATTCGTACTCTGATCCTGTATACGGACTAACATCCCAACAAACAAACTTAACCTTTAAAATTAAGTCTATATGGTCTAAACTCTTATACTTGTTATAATAGAGCATTCATTATGTCAATGTTCCTTATAATGGCACATTATTAGAAAATTTGGCTAATATTACCATTATTCTTATAATTTGGGTGGGTAAACGTTAATAATCCCAATTTATACGGCTACAATAAGGCTTCGAAATGTGTTCTTCTTATAGAGGCTAGTTACATTGCTTTTTAGCCGGATAATATTCAAAGTCATATAAAGTATTTTAATATAGTCAATTATTCTTAGAAAATATTGCACAAGGCAACTATGATGCTTTTTAACTTATAGGAGCATTTGATAATACGTCTATACAACAAACGAATTCTTGCATTTTATATGATCTTAACAAGGATGAAAGAAATCTATATTCCTATAAACAGTGATTATAAAGATATTATTCTGTTTATGGTTACATTAAAATGCTTTTCATAATTAGATTTGCCACTTAGAAAGTACAGCTGATTGTGTGAATTTCTTACGGAGCGGAATTTACATTTAAAGAATGGATTCAAAACATTGGAAGAAGTTGAAAAGGAGCGGTGGTTACAAAAGAAAAGTAAAAAAGGTCTACGAAAACATGGTTGTGAGCATTACATCCACCACCTCTACTCCTATGATGCTACAAAATTACCAAGCCCATACCAACGAATCAGCCAGTAGTTCCGTAGAGGATTATTTTATTGAAAATGAGGATAGAAAGGAAACTAGTGACGAAAAATAAAATTGAAGCTATAGTGATATAGACATATTTTTATTGTATTATTACCAATTAATTAAGGATTACAATATTCGCATTCATCTTTAATAAAATTTTGACGACCTATCACAAAGTGTAAAGGTAAACTAGAAAGGGCCGGATATGTACAATTAAAACATTCCTTTCTCAGAATAATATGTGTCCACTTCCATGGCCATCGCATATTATGTAAACTAAGATCTTTTCTTTGTAAAAAATTTTCAACATCTGCCATTATGTATACTACCATTGAAATATCTGCGGACAAAAATAATACTTATTTACCAATATTATAAGAAAGTATGTCAGTTTGTTTGTTTGTTCCTCTTTCACGTAAAAACTACTAAACGGATTTGGATGAAATTTGGTATGTAGCGCCTTCAAGTGGTGGACCAACATTTAAGCTACTTTTTTTCTTGATATACCCACAGGAACGGGAACCACGCGGGTGAAACCGTGGGCGGCCGCTAGTCAGTCAAAATCTATCGCAATCCCTTTCAATTCGTCATTTGAAAGATATTCACATATTTCAGGCCGTCAATATTTGACGTTTGATATTGATTGTGATCGGGACTCGTTTTGAAAGGTATTGAATGAACGAAATTGAACTGTCTAAGCAAAGTGACACACGTAAATATCTTTCAAATGTATAGAGAAGTGTCAAATGAAGTGTCATTTAAAGCATCATTCGTTCCGAAAGGGATTGCGACTATAAGTTACACAATTCCATAAATCACTGTCACAATCACAATACCTTTGAAAGGGATTGTGATAGATATTGAAATTAAACAAATAGGCCAGCCGGGTCAGGTACGATTTTGTTCGTGTGAAAGGAACCCTAACGATATGTAAAATGGCGATAGCATATGCAACAATTGTTGCCATTATAAAGTCTTCACTCTCATAGACTCCTTGTTGACGATATGTAAATCGTTTTGCTCTCATAATAGCACCGTTTATAACATGACTAAATAATAAATAACGTTTGTAGCATAAAAACAGCTTAAATTCAAGGGCGGGTTGATACTACAACACACAGCGTGCCACATTTCATCATGAATTTTAATTCCCATACACTTTTCATTATAAACGAGCACATAAATCAGGGAAATAAACTACCTAAAAGAATAACCTACCGTTCACATTTCCGTAAAATGGTTGATGTTTCTCTTTCTTCGCCAAACTGTTGCGAAAATGTTAATCACTAACAAAAAGACTTATAATGGAATCAGAAACAAATGGCTATAAGAGCCTACGGGTTTTTAAGAGCCTTTGATTTGCCGCAATAAGTTTAACTTCCTTGTTGTTTGCCATAATATAACCCGTATATGGCAAAAAAAGCAGACAATAATGCAACTATAAGGAGGGTATAAGGTTATTGCCTTTATAAATTGTGCCCAAACGCACCCTTATTAGCGATAATGCGGCTCCTATAAGAATATTATTTTTGGCAATATATGCCACTACAAGAGCAATTTTTTGTTTGTTGGGATAGTGGCTTTATCATACAAAAACTCCAACACTTCGACGTACCTATAGTCGATCTGGCAGCGCTGTAAAGACTGTAGTACCGCCCAGGTTTCGATCGAATCGAAGGCTTTTTCATAATAATTCACAAACACTAGACAAAGAGGCCGATTCTACTCCTCTGTCTTCTGTATAATCTGTCGAAGCGTGTCGATATGATCAATTGTGCCATTTCGAAAACCGGCTTGTTCGGAAGACTGGAAGTCATCAAACCTGCGTTTATTTATTGACTTTATAATTATTATTGAAGTGACTTTGTTAAAGTATTTTTGATTGTTTCAAGTCTTTTAAGTGCATTTTAGTAATAATAATGAAACTAAATGAAATAATGAATTGTTTATTTGGACCGATTGCCGGACCTTCAGCATCATCCGTCGTAGTGGCCATTTTTCCAGCCAGCATTTACTCAGTGTCAGTTGTGTGACTAAGCTCTCGTCCACAACACGCATCGAAAAACAATAGATTTTTCTTTTTTGCGACAACCGGCGGCGGTCGCGGCCTCGGCCTGGGTTTATGAAATAATTGCCCTTACATCTACAGTTAAAATTTGTCGATTCGTAACATAGGTACGTATTATTGCATTTCCATTTTATATTCTTCTTCAATTCTTGTTGGTTACACTTACAGTTACTTACCCGCTATTACTTGCTACACAGAAGGACGTAGTATGGCATCCGCATTTGCCGAACGGCGTTCTCCTGTCAGTGACTATGGACTACAGCGAATACCTCTGGCCATGGTCTGGCTGGCTCGCGCTTAGCTTTACGGTGCTGGAGAAGGGCGCTGATTTTGACGGCGTACTCGAGGTACAGTAATGTAATACTCGTGGAAAAATAAATCGAGCCACTGCGTTATTTTCGTCCAAACATACTTACTTCACGGTCTAATAAATCTTCACGGTGAATTTTTGCAAAAATTTAGTGTCGATGGCGAGGTTAAATGTTCAACTAAGCATCATTTAAAACAACCGAAATACTTGATTTCCTCAGAGAAACAAATGTTGAATTTTGATTCCATATAAAGTTGTAGGAAACCGGATTGACTGAATTTGTTTTCCTTACTTTGCACAAAACTGAACTTGAATTTATGGAACTATTATTCGTAAGTCGAGTATTCGATTCATACGTCTACATATAACGATTGTTTTACTACTGTTGATATTTTTAAATATTCGTATGAACATAACTTAGTGGCACCATTTATTTGTCCTCGATTATATAATAGTATGAAAGTTGAGTTCAACAACACTGAATTAGATTATCTAATGTTTGTTTAAATCATCGTTCTGTCCCTTTAAACTTAAAGCAAACGATTGAAATACAATTATATTTAACTGTCGTGCGGTGTTAATCAGTCGGTTAATCAACCGGTGAACTCGTGCCTATAGTAAAAAATAAATGAAGTATTCTTATACATGTTTGTTTTGCTAGGGCCACGTGAACGTTACCATCGAGAGTCAAGGAGAAGTCGGCGAGAAGACTATGCGTAATTCCACACTGATGTTGCCGATACGGTGAGTAGTAGTAATAATAATTGTTAATTCTGTTACAACACACATGATGCATCTGGTATTTTACAATTATTTTCAATGGACTATCACTACGTAAGACGTAGTGAGGATGTTTCTATGTGCAGCGGCAAAACAGGATCTAGGTTGAGTGTAGTGTTTTCGCTCGTGTGGGGTGACCAAACACCGATTTTCAACCTTCACCCTACTACTGTACTTTACAAGCAATAACTGTGGTTCCATTTTACACCTTCTATATCACTGTTTGGTGATAAAACGCCTTCATTATAGAACCTTTTGTTACTTAGGTACCTAGATGTCTTTATAAACTAAGCAACAATGGTTTTAGTATAGTATAGATCATTGTAACTTGTCGTTATTTCGGACTGATCACAACATTTAATCCGCTATTTAATAATTAATCTCAACCCTAAGCGCGCGCGTGATTCCCGTACCGGTGCGCTCTCGCCGTCTACTCTGGGACCAGTTCCACAGCCTCCGTTACCCGGGCGGGTATTTCCCGCGGGATGATCTACGCGCTAAACACGACCCACTCGACTGGCACGCGGACCACGTGCACACCAACTTCCGCGACATGTATCGCCGCCTACGCGAGCACGGCTTCTACCTGGAGGTGATGGGTCAGTATTACCGAGTAATCGACCAACACCCGTCAACAGAAAGTTAGTATACGATGCCGTATTGTTACACGAACTGATGGTAGTTGACGGGTGTTGCTTAGCAACTTTTGGAAACGATGAGCCGCAAAAAGTTACTGCGGCGTGGCTGCACTGCACCAAAACATTTGGAGCGTAGATCATATAAATGTATTGTCGCAGACATAAAACGTAATCCGTTCTTTGCTACCTAGCTGGTTTTCAAACCCGTCTGTAGACTATTTTTTTTTATTCATTACGGGAAGACTCTTAGCCTTAATCATACCTGATGTTAAGTATTGATAAGGCTGAAGATGGAAGCGAGCCTCTCCCGGAATCCTCAACCATTGAGGAACTGGCTATCTTATCTTTAACTGCCGGATCATAACAATGCTAAAAACCTTGTTGTTATGGCGTCAGACTTAGATAAGATGGTGGTAGCTAGCCAGGCAGACTTACAACAAGTCCTACCACCAACCAAACCGTATACAATTTGTATTCCCCACCGGGAATCGAACCCAGGACCTGATACCGGTGGTTGTGACTACTAGACCACAGAGGCGGTTTAATTTTCCTGTTACTGGATTTCAATCGACACGGGCATATAGAAAGCAACTACAACATTTAAATTTACAGCATTTCGCTTTATTTTTTCCAAAGTTGCACTATCTAAACTTTCCCAGAACACGGATTGAAACAAATTCACTCGTCGTTTGTGTCGCATAACAAAGCGCCTTGTTATTTGTACTGAAAAAAACATGGGGCATGATGCTTTTTTGTTGCGTTTTGTATTTACTGCAGTTGTTTAATTAATTTAGAACTGTACTCGCATCAGTTTTACAATTTTCTCGATTTGTAAACAGAAAAGGACATGGTTATTACCGTTTTAGATTTTTACATTCGTTGTTATTTTTTAAGTTCGGAGTTAATCTTTTTCTTTACAGAAGCAAAATATATCTGGGCGCTCCGACGCACAGTGTTTTATAAACCCTTGAAGGCGGACATGTCTCAACTAATTCGATAAATCAATTGGGAATTGGTCAAAAATGATAACACCAGTGGTCCCACAGGTCCAAAAATTTTTTTTTTGTTTAATGTCAAAGTTGAGCCTTTTCTTATTTTACAAAAACGAAAAAAAAAAAATCTACTTTCCACCTAGAGGTACTGAAGACGTTTCGTATGGCTAATTTTATTGTCCTATTGAAGGCGCATATTATTGGTTTTACAGCATCCCAATAGTTCAAGTAGTTATTGAAAAAATAAATAGTCTCGTTTTATGTTTTAATTTTTTTCTACCCAAAATTTACCGTTTCCGCAATTAATTATAGTGGTAGAATATACCTTAACAAGTTATCTAACTACCTACTGAAAAAAAATTGATTGCGGAACTCATCCTGTTCGTAAAAAAATAATAATTAAAGTTTCACAGCAGCCCCTGCCAAAATTTTCTTAGCAAAGTCTTTTTTATAAGACTGCTATGAACATGTAAAAAACTATATCGCGAATTATTAAGGTCATACGAGACCTGAGACCTGATTCCGATGAAAGGTTGTGTGGCATGGAAAAGGGTCCACCCTCGTTAGGCATTTGTTGGCCTACAGCGTATTAAAAATATAAAAGTATTGGAGAATTTCGACGGTGGTTCGCAAGTCTCGGTAGCTCAGCGGTTAGAGCATTGGACCGGATTTCCAAAGGTCGCGGGTTCGATTTCCGTCTTAGAATTCACTTGTGGCCGAGTTAATTTTTTCCAATATTTTTCTATTTAAAATTTACCATGAGGGTGGACCCCTTCCCATGCCACACACAACCTTTCATCTGAAATCAGGTCTATTCGCGATATAGTTTTAAATGTTCATAGCAGTCTTATAAAAAAACTTTGCTAAGAAAATTTTGGCAGGGGCTGATGTGAAACGTTAATTTTTTTTTCTGACGAATAAGATGAGTTCCGCAATCAATTTTTTTTTCAGTAGTTAGATAACTTGTTAAGGTATATTCTACCACTATAATTAATTGCGGAAACGGTAAATTTTGGGTAGAAAAAATGAAAACAAAAAATGAGCCGAAAACTCGGTTTACACATTAAATTCGCTTTAAAAAACACTTTGTGGGGGTGTCTTTATTTATTTTTTCAACAACTACTTGAACTATTGGGATGCTGTAAAACCACTAATATGCGCCTTCAATAGGACAATAAAATTAGCCATACAAAACGTCTTCAGTACCTCTAGGTGGAAAGTAGATTTTTTTTTTCGTTTTTGTAAAATAAGAAAAGGCTCAACTTTGAAACAAAACAAAAAAAAAATTTTTTGACCTGTGGGCCCGCTGGTGTCATCATTTTTGACAAATTCTCAATTGATTCATCGAATTAGTTGGGTTTATAAAACACTGTGAGACGTAACGAATATTTGGTAGACGAAAACCTGGTATGACGTCATAAAAGTTACCAAGATAAATTAGAACCTCTTATAGAAATTTTAAGTAGTAGGTACAAAAAAATCTTTAGTATTTCTCTCATTAATGGAATACAGCTATCTCACTAGAACTCGAAAATTCAAATAAGTAAGTAAAGTACTACATTGATTTTCAATAATTTCTTAAATAATTATTACTTATAATTACTGTTTTGCCTCAGGTACTCCCTTAACTTGCGTGGACACGTCCCTATATGGAGCCCTCTTACTGGTCGATCCTGAAGACGAGTACTTCCCCGAAGAGATGGCAGCGCTGAAGAAATCCGTAGATGCGGGCTTGTCGTTAGTAGTCTTCGCCGATTGGTACAACGCTTCCCTGCTGCGCCATGTCAAGTTCTACGACGAAAACACGCGACAATGGTACTTTTTAATAATATACTATACATAAGTACATAGTCATACACTCACGCCATCAATCCCTTGTGATTTATTAATAGCTTTGTGATGTAAGCGGGCCTTTCATGAACAGTGTATTTCAATTTCAATACGTTCTGAATGAATAATTAACCGGCGGTTATTATTTATTGTATCTACATTTTATTGCATTTTGGAAAAAGTTGCTCACGTTAATTGTCAATATCAGCACTCTTCCTTCGCTTCCAATTACATAGTTGGATTTAATACTATATTTAGACGTTTATGTGTTACCATAATAAGGAATCAATAGATTTCCAGCTATCAAACTGTCCTGTTCACATTCGATACGTGCTTTCAGATTTTTCTTATATTAAACAATGTAGTTACTTATAGTTACTTCTTCGGTAAAAATGTATTTCGTGCACAATAAATATAAAAGTTTTAAAATTTTAGGTGGATTCCGGAAACGGGTGGTTCTAATATCCCTGCGTTGAATGATCTGCTGAGCATGTACCAGGTAACTGATTAAAATAAGCATGTGTTTGTTGACTAAATTAGTGCGATCAAAAAAGAATGTCAAAAAAATTAATTAGCTTTTTGTGCCATAGAATTTGTAACAGCTAATTTATATTTAGGGAGTGCCTCCGCTGCCGGCGCCGGCTCCCAATAATATCGCCATTGACAACCGGCGGTAATAAGCTGCCGGCAGACGAGATGTAAAACAACCGCTGCCGGCGCCGGCACTCGAAATGGCAACCGGCAAAACAGGATTGACACGTGCAAAGGGTCAATATTAAAATTTTGTCAAAATAGAGTTAGTGATTTTAGCACGAAATTTTTCTAAGTCCTGCACACCCTTTGCTTTACCCGCTGGCGCCGGCCAAGCAGCGACCGGGCGCCGGCAGCGAAGGCACTCCCTTATATTTATCTATATTACAATAATAAAGAGGAAAGATTTTTATTGTTTGTTTGCAACGAATAAACTCAAAAAGTACTAAACGGATTTGGATGACATTTGATACACAGATAGTAGCTAGCCTGGTTATGAACACAGGATACTTTTTATCCCGATATTTCCAACGGGAAGGGGAACTACGCGTGTGAAACCGCGACCGGCCGCTAGTATAAAATAAAATTGGTATATATTCATCCTTTTACTTATTGACTAGATAATATGTACTAATATTAAGTCGAAAAAATCCGTATTACCTAATAACTGGGTATATATACAACTTTCCATCTAGTCTAGTAAAGATAATTTATTTTGCACCTCACCCGCTCGGAAGAGGAGGTTTTGTCATAGGTTTGTTTCATCGTAAAAAATCACTTTTTGCGGCCTAGCGCGGTAAAGTACTTTTTAATTTAATACCTAAAAATAATGCGTTCCGAATCGCACTATTGAGTTTTTTGTTACATTTTATTCTTATTTTAAATAGCTTTGAATTAATTATAATACTCCGTTTTGGTTTATTATATTATTTTTGTTCATTGAATCATAAAAACAATAACAATAAGATTAAACTATTTGTTATAAGAATTTTATATTAGGCTGGGTGAGATTTCACAGCCTATGATTGGATTTCGGAACGTGACATAAATCTTTTATATTGAAATTTATTTTGAAATTGTCTTTGTCTTGTACCTCATGCCAGTGTCAACATTTACGGAATCGTTTTTATTGTTATTTATTAGTAACAATATATTCCTACTTTAAATAACTTTGAATTGACTATAATACTCCCTCTTTTATTATTTTAATTTTTTATATCATTAAAACAACGAGAATAAGGTATATTTAGATTCAACTTTATGTTTAAAGTTTTTTTTACCGGAAGATGGCCGCGGAAACAACCATAAAATGTTCCTCGCTGTTGTGAGGTGAAAAATTGTGTGTTGCGCTCGGCAGAAAAGTTTTTAGCGTCTTGTACCTTTGAAATCCTCGCTTCTGACAATAGTTATTTGTTATGCAAATATGCAGGCTGGAAAGTTGGTTATTTAGCGGCGAGTTACCTCTAATGAAAGCTGAGCTAGCGAAGGATTCTAGGATTGAAATTGATTTTAAAGATTGAATCCTGAGCGAAGCGAGGCTTTCAAAGGTACAAGACGCTAAAAACTTTTCTACCGAGCGCAACACACAATTTTTCACCTCACAACAGCGAGGAACATTTTATGCCTAGCATTGATGTGACAACGCTGGCGTACAGTGTTATAAAAATATAAAAGTATTGGAGAATTTCGACGGTGGTCCGTAAGTCTCGGTAGTTCAGTGGTTAGAGCATTGGACCGGATTTCCAAAGGTCGTGAGTTCGAGTCCCATCTGAGAATTCACTTGTGGCCGAGTTGATTTTTACCAATATTTTTCTATTTAAAATTTATCATAAGTATAAAACGTATAAAGTAAAAAAAAATAACTGGGTTGCACTCCGGGAATGCCGGCAGAAGTGAAAACCGCTTAAACGAAACAGCAGCAGCAAGTATACATTTTCGCCGCGCGGTAGAAAGAGAGGGGGATATTACTTCCAAAATAAATAAGTGCCAAAAGGTCTAAGGTATAGGATGTTCAAATAAATGAAATCCTCAAATCCCTACTGTAGATTTTTATCAGCAGGAGTCATAGGATCGAGAGAAGATTAAAACTAAGTAGTACCTAGACAGAACTTTTTATTTAAATAGTACATTCCCGCGTTAGGTACCTACCTCACCGCGGGCGAGTGAGCGAGTAACTATGGGCTATTTTCTCGCTCAAGAAACGTACAAAAGATTTCACACATCATTCAAACATTTCACACGGAATAAAACAGATGCAAATATTAATAGTTCATCACTGGCTGTTCCCACCGCCGGCGAGTACTCGCTTTATAGTTTACAGCTGAGAGAGAAAGATCTACGCGCCGGGCGACACCCTGTCTCACCGCGGGCGAGTAAAGCTTGGCGGCCAGAGCAGTGTGACCAGATTCAGTATTTTAATAGGAGTACTTTTTCAGTATATTTTCTAATATTTTATAGATTTTTCGGTTTTTTTTTGGTATATTGCTAGGAGACAGTATTTTTCCGTATAATTTGGAGAAATTATAAAGTTATGCAATCTATATACTTAATTCAGGTTCGCAAAATTTGTGACGACTCGATAGGGACTTTGGCGCGTAGTACGCGGCCGAGTAAGGTATCAAATTAAAGGTACTCGAGTCTATTTGTTCCGAAAACTATAAAATATAGAAAATGTTAAACGTGATGATCACAAACTGCAATTAAAAAGTGTAATTTTTTTCGCATAATTTGGAATTTTTCGTCGATCGACGAACCCGAGTATCGGGTTGTAACCGCCCTAGTAGAAACATATTTTAGGTTGCGATAATGTTCGAATAAAACATTTTTTTTTAATGAACTACGGGGAGGCTCTTCGTCATACCTCTTTGTTTATATACTAGGAGAAATGCTTTTACGTATCCCTCGCCCCTGGGTGCAGGGGCGCGCCTTCATCATACCTGATGTTAAGTATTGATAAGGCTGAAGATGGAAGCGAGCCTCTCCCGGAATCCTCAACTACTGGCAATAACACAACAATGCTGAAAACATTGCTGTTCTATTTAAGTATATTTGGCCTCTGTAGGGCGGTATACTTCAGTATTTTTGAGGTTTAAATATTGAAAATTGAAACGGGTATTAAACGCGTAGAAACGTGATAGATATTTCACCTACCTAATTTTCCCGACGTTTCGGCCAAGTTACATCGGCCGTGGTCACGGGCTGACAGGCTTTTTGAGGTTTCTCGGTATTTCCGTCAAATTTAATCTGGTCACACTGGGTCAGAGCTCACACCGGCCGCTCCGACATTTCGAGTGTGGATCTGAGTGCACATAATAATTATTATGAAAGTAGTGGTAGTAACTAACAACCCCGAGCGAGTAAACGCCCTAAAACAGATGACAAGCGGCGAGTGGAGGGAGTCCTCGCCCGCCGCACTCGCTCATAGCGAGATAACTATAACTCGCCGCTTGTCATCTGTTCCCAGTTTCTAGCTTTACTACTTTGCTACTCGCTCATTGCCGGCGCGGTCGGACACTGCCTTAAAGTGTTATTTTTTTTTCAATAAACAGCTTTATATGTATTTTTTTTTTTTATGATTTTGTAATTTTTGCATTTTTCAATGCTATTTTTATACTTATGGTAAATTTTAAATAGAAAAATATTGGAAAAAATTAACTCGGCCACAAGTGAATTCTCAGGCTGGAATCGAACCAGCGACCTTTGGAAATCCGGTCCAATGCTCTAACCGCTGAGCTACCGAGACTTGCGAACCACCGTCGAAATTCTCCAATACTTTTATATTTTTAATACGCTGTAGGCCAGCGTTGTTACATCAATGCTAGGAAATATCCTTGCATTCGAAAGAAACATCTTTTCAGGTGTTTAACGATCGATTAAGATGCAACTGCCAATAATTTTATGATTTTGTAATTTTTGCATTTTTCAATGCTATTTTTATACTTATGGTAAATTTTAAATAGAAAAATATTGGAAAAAATTAACTCGGCCACAAGTGAATTCTCAGGCTGGAATCGAACCAGCGACCTTTGGAAATCCGGTCCAATGCTCTAACCGCTGAGCTACCGAGACTTGCGAACCACCGTCGAAATTCTCCAATACTTTTATATTTTTAATACGCTGTAGGCCAGCGTTGTTACATCAATGCTAGGAAATATCCTTGCATTCGAAAGAAACATCTTTTCAGGTGTTTAACGATCGATTAAGATGCAACTGCCAATAATTTTATGATTTTGTAATTTTTGCATTTTTCAATGCTATTTTTATACTTATGGTAAATTTTAAATAGAAAAATATTGGAAAAAATTAACTCGGCCACAAGTGAATTCTCAGGCTGGAATCGAACCAGCGACCTTTGGAAATCCGGTCCAATGCTCTAACCGCTGAGCTACCGAGACTTGCGAACCACCGTCGAAATTCTCCAATACTTTTATATTTTTAATACGCTGTAGGCCAGCGTTGTTACATCAATGCTAGGAAATATCCTTGCATTCGAAAGAAACATCTTTTCAGGTGTTTATTTATTTATTTATTTAATACTTTATGCACATTGTACAAAGGCGGACTTAATGCCTAAGGCATTTTCTACCAGTCAACCTTAGGGTGATGTGGAGACAACAAGAAGTAGGGTGCACAACCATTGTAAAAAAAACAACATGGGGAATAAATGATTAATTGTAATAAAATAAAATATAAGTACTATTATGAACATAAATACATACTTATACAATACTTTACTTAAATAAATAGAAATGTTTAACGATCGATTAAGATGCAACTGCCAATAATTTTATGATTTTGTAATTTTTGCATTTTTCAATGCTATTTTTATACTTATGGTAAATTTTAAATAGAAAAATATTGGAAAAAATTAACTCGGCCACAAGTGAATTCTCAGGCTGGAATCGAACCAGCGACCTTTGGAAATCCGGTCCAATGCTCTAACCGCTGAGCTACCGAGACTTGCGAACCACCGTCGAAATTCTCCAATACTTTTATATTTTTAATACGCTGTAGGCCAGCGTTGTTACATCAATGCTAGGAAATATCCTTCCATTCGAAAGAAACATCTTTTCAGGTGTTTAACGATCGATTAAGATGCAACTGCCAATAATTTTATGATTTTGTAATTTTTGCATTTTTCAATGCTATTTTTATACTTATGGTAAATTTTAAATAGAAAAATATTGGAAAAAATTAACTCGGCCACAAGTGAATTCTCAGGCTGGAATCGAACCAGCGACCTTTGGAAATCCGGTCCAATGCTCTAACCGCTGAGCTACCGAGACTTGCGAACCACCGTCGAAATTAGCTCAGCGGTTAGAGCATTGGACCGGATTTCCAAAGGTCGCTGGTTCGATTCCAGCCTGAGAATTCACTTGTGGCCGAGTTAGTTTTTTCCAATATTTTTCTATTTAAAATTTACCATAAGTATAAAAATAGCATTGAAAAATGCAAAAATTACAAAATCATAAAATTATTGGCAGTTGCATCTTAATCGATCGTTAAACACCTGAAAAGATGTTTCTTTCGAATGCAAGGATATTTCCTAGCATTGATGTAACAACGCTGGCCTACAGCGTATTAATAATATAAAAGTATTGGAGAATTTCGACGGTGGTTCGCAAGTCTCGGTAGCTCAGCGGTTAGAGCATTGGACCGGATTTCCAAAGGTCGCTGGTTCGATTCCAGCCTGAGAATTCACTTGTGGCCGAGTTAATTTTTTCCAGTATTTTTCTATTTAAAATTTACCATAAGCTTTATATGTAATTTACTTTGTAAAAGTTTACTATCTAATTTATTTGGCCGCAAAACTACGACTTATATGGATTTTCGTACAACTTTTGCCGGCCGCTGCTCGCATGTATTTGGCCAGTACAGCAATTTCGATTTATCTCGAAGAAGGTTGTCAAAATAATGGTCATTCTAAGCATGTTTGAGAAAAATATTTGAAAGCCCTTATTCTTATTGCATTTGCATAGATCGACGACACAATTTTACTGTAAAAAACTAAATTATTTGAAAATTTTAACGAGAAATGTACTGAATCACAGGTAGCGCTCGGTGACCGCGTATTCGAGGGCTCGTTCAAACTGGGCGGCCACCCTATGTACTACGCCAGCGGCACGCACATACACAGCTTCCCCGAACACGGGGTCCTTATTACGGCGCAACTCAGCGATCAAGGCCACCAGGTGAGTCCTCAGGTCTTGATTTCAAAGCAAAGCATCGTTTTGAAGGACTTTAGCATCATCCAGAAAACTGCCTCCAGAAGAAAAAAAAATGGCTGATGAAGATAATCAATCGTCACTAGGTAAGTACATAGATATTGATCACAGGACAAGTCATTCAAGAATCATCTAGAAGACTGCCTCCAATTGTGACATAAAAATTGGCTAATTAGTATAAGAGCCGGGCCCAAAAATGAGTACCCCAATAGTCTATCTTTAGATCGTTAACCGACACTTAAACTTTTTAATAAGGCAAGCTTTTAACCTTTGTAATAAGGTACTTAATTAATTAAATTTGTTATACCTTGTACAAGGTGTCTTATTTATAAGTGCTAATAAATCATACTAAGAACTATGTAAACACTTTGTCAGCAAATAAAAGTTTGAAGTTTGAAACACGTAAAAAAAACCAGGTCTGCCAAGGCGGGTCATGGAAAATAAACGATATTTTTTGACGTGTTTTTTTAGGAATACCATGTCAAAGCACCAACAGCTCCATTTTAAAGCATCAGCCCTTCAAGCAGCATCAAGAAGACTGATTCCAATCAGGACATAAAAAATGACTGATTATGGTAGTTAGTCCTGTTTGAGGGCTTGTTCAAACTGAGCGCCTAACCATTTACCCAGTTCTTGATTCCAGAGATCAGTACCCTCGTTAGATAAATGATTTACTAGAAAAAAACTAATTATTCTAGTGCCGGCTTAACGCACTCAGCTAGGACGTGCACAAAAACGAATCGATAAATTTTCTATGATGATGATCAAATCTTTGGAATATAATTTATATTACTATTCTTGTTCTACGGCAACTATTCAAACAGATTAAAATGGACTTTCAGTATTTCAGTAAGACAACATTAATAATGTCAAGTTACAATTGCCATAGATAATGACCGGTGAAAAGCCGAGCACTGGGGGAGGCACGTCGAACCCCGGACCCACGGTCGACGTGCCTATCCTGGGACTACTGCAGACGGACGGAGAAACCAGGGACTACACCAACGATACCATTGATAAACTGCCAAAGGTTTGTTATTCATTCATGCCCGAAATTAATAACCTAACTGTAGATATGGATTGGTGCTATCTGAGATATTTGCCAAGGATACTGGGTTTATTGTCTAGCAACCGTAGTCATTTTGGTTATATTAACAAGAACTTTAAAATCCTAAGCAGCCTCATCAGACCTCACGACAATAGAAACAAATTGTGTACTCTTTCTTCTGTACCTGTCGGGGTTTTGGTAACAAATCTTTTCGTGCTATGGGAAAGCCAGAGACCAGACCAGAGTTTGGATATCATTTTATTAAAAGCGTTCTTTCAAGTTAGCGTCTCAATACATTTAACCTTACTATTATGTAACAAATATTATATGTAAGTAATAAATAATAATTTCAAATATTTCCATTTTATCAAACAAAATATTTGTAAAAGTTTGACAGTTTTACACCCTATCGTATATCTCGTGTTTAGGCTGGTCGTTTGGTGGTGTACGGCGACTCCTCCTGCCTAGAAGGGGGTGCAGCTCGTCCCTGCCACTGGCTGCTACTGGCGGCGCTCCAGTACGCGCTAGTGGGCCACCTGCCCCCCTCGCTGAAGGAGGCCGCCACGCCGCCGCACCAGCGGCTCAGAGACGTGCACATCATTCCATCAGGTACCTCTGGGCCCCACAGGGCAAAGTACAGAATTTCCGGCGCTCAGAAAAAAAAATCTAGCAGAATTCTTTGGACCTTTGAATCAAGTTGATGTCGTTTTCAGGTAACTAGATAATGCGCAGTTCATTCCCCCATACCAGTTTTTTAGGGTTCCGTAGAAAATATGACGCAATACATAAAATAATAAAAAGTTTATACTTTTAGTAGTAACAAAATGCAAACAAATCCTTATATATTTTTTTTTATGAAACTTGGATTTTAAAAATACTCCTGAAAGCCCATTTAATGCAGATTATAAAAACATAAACAATAAATAAACATTTTACTATTTTCATTACAAAAAAATATCGTAAATACTGTGACGTTCGTGACCGCAGCGCACGCGATGGCAAAAAGAGCTGAAAAACAAGTACTACCAGGCCTGTTTCACTCCCCGTGTATGCTCAAAAACATACCTACGCGTGGCGGCCCCTCCGGCGGTGCCAATCTAGTAGGGACTCACGAGCGAGCAGTGACGCACGCGCGAGTTTTGTTTGTCGCCTACTTTCCGTAGTTAACTACCTTAAAATAAGTTAAATTTAAAATGGCAACACGCAAAAAAAATCTCGTAAATATTGTGCAGTGTTCAACTGTTTAAACACGAATCGCGATCCAAAGTTAACTTTTTTTACGCTCCCTAAGGACGATGAAAGGCAAGTTCTACTTTAACGTTTTGCGCTAACGAAATCAACTACGCCTAAAAGGTGTGCTTCGAGAAATAGTAAAGGTGCGTTTGAAAATAAGTGCGCTTCGAGGAATACCACCATATTACGAGATATTAATCGAAGCGCTCCTATTTACAAGCGCACCTAAAACATTCCTCGAAGCGCACCTTTTAACCGTAGTTGATTTCGTTAGCGCACCTGAAAGGTGTGCTTCGAGAAACAGTTTGGATGCGCTTCATTGGGTGCGCCTCGAGGTCTCGTAATATATCATTCCGATTTAATACGCAACTTACCTACATAAACACATCAATATTTAAATAATATTCAATTTCTTATACTAAGTACACAGTAATGTATGCCGTATCGTTATCATTTTGTTAAAGAAGTAGGTAGGTACTTTAGGTAGGTTTGTTATTTTTTTTAACTTTTGGTAGGTACCTATTAACCTTTAATATATCTACCTTTTGATTATACTATGCATATGCCGACACAAAGTCTACCTATAAATAAATGAATCACAAAGAGGCAACCCTAGCTGCGTCAGAAAGAATACGAGTTACGCGATAGAAAGAGACGCAGAATGTAGGTGAATAGGCATTTAGCGCAGCGCGACGTGAATTGGACTTTATTGCATCGTGAGCTAGACTAGCAATTTATTTGATTGTAGTTACGAAGTGAACCTTCTGTACTTGTACTATTAAGTATTCTGTGGTACTACCAACAAAATTAGATATCCATTGCTTTCATAATATCTATAAATTAATGTAAAATAATTGTAATATTTGTATTTTTATTAATTAAGTAAAACGAACTATATTTTTTTCTTTAATTACCTATGTATTTTTATTAAATGTTATATTTTAAATCATCTTCAATTTATAAACGAAGTCGTAAGTAACATTATTGAATAAAGACAAATAATAGAATAATTCTAAATTTCATTTACATACTCCTCCAGTACATTTGAGCAGGCTTTGAAATAATTACATTTTATTAATTCTAGGCATGCTTGTGCAGCCATAGGACTTTGGATCCACAGTGGCATCCAAGCTTCTTATACTTTCTGCCAACTCCATTCAGATGGGCAAGGAATATTTGCTTCTTCATAAGACACTGTCCTCAAACATCAAACAGCCTGTAACACTGCCCTTAAGTTATGCTGTTTGAGGACAGCTTCTGAAGGAGGCATCAAAAAGCAAAATATTCCTTGCCCATTGAAATCTTGCCGTTCCAAATGCAATTGTTTGCCTGCTCAAATGTACTTATCTTATTACTACTAATACGATTACTATTACTATTGTCTTAATTTTAACAATGTTACCTACTAATACTTCGTTTATAAATTGAAGATGATTAGAAATATAACATTAATAAAAGATATACCTAGGTAAAGAGCAAAAATAATAATATGGTAATTTGTATGGAATATGACTTCGCTCAAATTGCCGCCGCGGCTTCTCACGGTGGCATAGATACGAGAGGTCTAATTTTCGATGACTTTGCCGCATAAATCTGGCTGAATTTGGTCGATGGCCTGGGTTATGTTGACTTTGAAAGTATCACTCGATTATGGCTTATTGGTATACCTACGATTTCAGTAAACCCTGACAAAAAAGTCCGGCGGGGACAAATCTTGGTGGCAAGTTGACAACACCTTTGAAAAAAATAACGTTCCCCTATATCGTTCATGAAGAATTTCCACTGTGGCGTGGCATCTAGTGTGCACCAAAATCATCGAACTGTAGGGATTTCCATTGACAGTGATGGCCACACCAACGTCGTTAACGAAAAATAAGGACCAATTACGCCTCCGGCCACAAATCCACACTAAACAGTACCTTTTTTGGATGCACTATCGCCAGGTGAATCTAGTGTGAGTTGACAATACAGCCATTCATCAAAAATAAACCTTATCACTAAAGATAATGTTTTCTTAATCTGCATGGGCTTTAGGGAGTATTAAAAAAAAACCAAGTTTCTTTAAAAAAATTAAAATATTAAAAAATCTTTGCATTTTGTAACTACTAAAAGCAAGAAACTTTTATTATTTTGCTACGAAACCCTAAAAAAACTAGAATGGGGAATGAACTGGGCATTATCAAGTCACCTAAAAAGGATACCAAACTTGACTCAAAGGTCCAAAGCAATCAGCAAATGTTGTTTTCTGAGCGCCGGAAATAAAATAAAAAAATATTCAAAATTGCCGACCTCACCATACAAGCATTCCCAATAAAAAACGGACTAAGTATGATGGCGCGTGGTCGTTGAAGGGGTGCGGTGGGGCAGTGGTTCGCGCGTCCGGACTGTAATTGTTGTAAATCAATTTTCGCAATGGTCGGTCACGGGATGGATGACTAAAAATTTCTTGAGCTCCTCCGTGCTTGGTAAGGCACGTTAAGCCGTTGGTCCCGGCTGCATTTGCAGTCCCACCTAACCCACCAATCCCCATTAAGCGCGCTTGGTTGGTCATGGCCCATTCTCCATATCCATCCATTAGTAAGGTCAGTGCCCCAGCGGTGGGGACATTTAAAATGGCTGCTGTTGATGGTAATAATATGATATTATACCTCGCGTCATGGAAAACATTGCGTTGATAGAGATAGAGGCGATGTTTTATTTGTGATGCGTAAGTAGATTAAAATAAGGTTGATTTTCGAATGACAGGGTATGAGTGCAGCGGAAACACCGTGTTGATGGTTTGACCGTTTATTTAGCACTGTTCGTACAAGACATTGGATTGTGCAGATATATCTATGTAGAATTACAACGCAACAATTTGGTTTTTATACGGGTAACACATCTTCCTAACACATCATGCTAATAAATTCGCAGAGCTACCCCGTCGCGCGGAAGGCGGCCGCCTCCACCTGTATTCGCGCGTACTGTCCCCGGACGGCGGCGGGCCTCGTCCGGCGCCGGAGTGCGTTCGACCGGCACCGGCAACGCCGCATCCGGTGCACGCCCCGCCGGCCGCCCGCACACTCGCACCTCTGCATCAGCCCACCGATCCTAAGAGCATAGGTAGGCGTTTGTGTGTTTCTGTGTCAAAACAAGGCGGCCGCTTCCACCTTTTCTAGGGTTCCGTACCAAAATGGTAAAAAGGAAGCCTTATGGTGCGAATCAGTCTGTCTGTCTGCCACAGCTGATTATGATTATGAAGAACTACTAATGCTATCAACTTGAAATTTTTAAATAACATTTGCCCCAACTATATTGCAAAAGAGAAATATTTTTTTACAACAGGGACTAAAAGGAGCTCTTTAACAATTCAATTCAAAATTTAAATTAGGAAATGTAAGTTTCTATTGTGGTATGTACTTACTGGTTACCACTTATTACAATAGTTGGTAAGTTGTCGCAGTAATAACTCGGAAGTTCGGTTATGATTTAATACTGACGTAAATCCTATTACATAAATCAGTAATCAAGCAAAACCATTGAGAGTGCCAATCACTGTATTGTAGAATAGAATTGAGATAAGTAATCTCAATTCTATTCAGAGGTGACGAGTGTTAATATAAAATTAAAATTCTCGACGCTTACAAATGTAAACACATTATCTCAACCTATTCTAGGGGCCCCTGAAATCGAGGGCACAGAGCCGGCTCCAAGGGCTTGGCGTGGGGCTGGGGCGGCGCCGTCTCGCTACCACGAAGCCGACCCCCCTGCCCCTACTATTGCCAGCAGAGCGCTGACGCTGCTCGCCATAGCCGCCATCATCTACTGCGTAGCGACCCTGTGGCGCCGCTGCGGGAGGAAACTCCGCCGACGCCGGCTCATGTCGCTCGCCACCTAGCAGGACCTGAACCCGACCCTGGAGCGCAAAGTTAATAATACTGAGCTGCAGAAGACTCACTCAGACGTAGGTACGCTTACTCGATGCACCTCTTAGAGAGGAATGTTGGGGTAAATGATCACTAATGTTGACTATCAAAGATTGACGTAATATGCATAATTGTTCCGGAATGGCGGAATAAAGTGATATTTATTTGTTAATTTCTATGGATTTTATGTTATTTTATTTAAATGCGATGAAAAGTAATTCTTCTACGAAATACCGTCTGTAACCTCGTTCCTATTTTAAATTCTAGGTATCTCAAAGTAGTTGATCTCACCTGTGAAGGACGACTACTGAACATTTTATTTTATCCATAGTTTTATTAATACGTATGTACTATTTTAAAATAAATTTATTTTTGTTATCATATTGGTTTTTCTTTACCTGTCTTGATAAACATATTGAAATTAACATGATGGTATTCTCATCTAGAACTATAAAATTGAACGTCCACTGTATATAGTTTACTTACCCATATTTTTGTTTGTTTAAAAAAAATCATAACACATCACACCGTTATAAATAACTAAAGCCTTTAATTAATGCTGTTTATTAGTTGCTGTGTTTTCAATGAGACAGGTGTAGAAAAACTACTTATTTTCATTTATGAACAAATAAGTAAAAAAAAGCAATCGAGCGAAAATATGATTTTTTGCGTAAATAAATATAAAGTCATTTGAATTCAGTCTTCTTTTCTAAGTAATAAGTATTATTTTAAGATTACTTTTGTACCTTTATCGAAGCAACAAAATATATTATTATTATTAAACTCCAAAACATAAATATAAGTGGGAATTATTGTGTTTGAGATTTTGGGAAGTATTCCAAATAATAGAAAATAACAATTAAAATTCAATTTTATCACATAATTAATATCACACACTCCGCAAAATCATTTAATTAAATAGCGACTCCGAATTACACTGCAATTCAAGTTAATCAATTGTATTCATCAATTCGTAGCCAATCTTTCAAACGTTTTCAATCTCTTTGATAACGCGGAACTTTCTTACTTTCCGACGACATCAGCCCTAATGATATTGTATGGGTTTCTTCCTCGCCGACGATGTCAAGCACACATTGCATCCCCACGCTCATAGTGACAAAGCTCTGGTATCTATCCAGTATCCTATAAGTTTACGTATATCTAGTAGGATACGACTTCATTTTAATTGTAATTTTTGACCGTCTGGTTAATTATTGTTGATCAAATAAATATACACTTTCACGATAGAACAAAAAAAAAAACAACCGTTTTTCACCAACAATCTGACCCTCCATTAACACAGGACTACAACCACCGGCGGATTGTCATGTCATGCAAAATCAGCGTTGCATTTTATATTTTTCAATATGAAATGTTTAGGTTAGGTACTTAATGTATGTATGTACATTGAATAAACCGCGTACTTATGAATTTTAGACATTCTTACTATATTATAATAAAGCATGTAATTTCGTAAATATGTATACATTCGCATTTTATTATAGCTTGTCTATTTATGCGTGGACCCGCGTGTGTGATTCTTTATCATTTTGTAAATGGATCGGGGAGTGCACCATCAATAGCCCATTGCGAATTAAGCAATGCGGTATTAAACAGAAGTAGATCGGTAATACGAATTAACTTTTATTTTTAAGCTCAGGCTGTTAGTTTTAGACTTTATATCTTAATATGTATTACATTTATCTATATGACGTTGTTGGATGTTAGAAAGAGCGTGTGCCAAAGATAAATCAAGGTACCTTAAGTTTTGTATCCCCTTAATTTACCTAGTCTAGGGTAAGCGTTTTCTTTTGAAATATTTGACCGACAACAACCACCGGTATCAGACCCAGGGGTCCCAGGTTCGATTCCCAGCGGGGGTACATATTGTATTCGGGTTGGTTGGTGGTAGGACTTGTAAGTCCGTCTGGCTAGCTACCACCATCTTATCTAAGTCTGACGCCAGAACAACAATGTTTTCAGCATTGTTGTGTTACGGCAGTTAGAGATAAGATAGCCAGTTCCTCAGTGATGAGGATTCCTAGAGAGGCTCGCTTCCATCTTCGGCCTTATCAATACTTAACATCAGGTATGATGAAGGCTAAGAGTCTGCCCGTTGTTTTTAAAAATAAACATATAATTTCATAGTCACGCTCTTTTTAACACTATATATGGTAAGTTATATAATCATAGTAATAGTTACACTACATTGCTTCAAGTAGTTTGAAGCCTTAGTATTATTACTTCGCCATCTTTAAGATTGATTACGCATTCAAGCAATAATCCAGTAGCTGTGTACATAGTGTGTGTTATTTTACCATTTGGCCAGATCGCTATGCCCCATGTTTATACAAGATTTGCCAGTTCTTCTTTAGTACTACATTATCTAAAAATAGTACTAAACTTATTTACTTACTTACTTATATTTTATCATATACGAATATTTTAATATTTAGTTTAGACACTTCATACGATTATTTTTAGTTTAAAACATGATCTTAATAACGAACAGTAACTTGAATGGACATGGCGCATGTATGCAAATCAAAATCATATTTAATGTTGCTTGGCTTTGTAATATTGCTTAACGCTGCTTGTACACAGTGCAAGCGTCGTACAGAAAACTCAATTTTCATTGACGCGGAAACGGAGCGCCGCGGAACGAGTTTTTGAATCGAACATTATATATACTAAAAAAAAAAGTTTTATGTCGATTGTGTTAACTTTTAAATTAGATGCAAAAAAAGAGAGTTTATTGGACGGGGCCCGCCTTTCTGATTTGAACATTCCTCCAACATGCTTATTGTCATCCTTACTGACAGTTCGAAAATGGCCTTTATTCTCGCTGTAGAAGCTTCATTATCCACTATCACATTGCCACCATAAGTGTAAGTTAGTACGCGTGTACTGTGTATTTGCAATTCTGTAATAAGAAGAAGCTGACTCGGTGAATTCTGCAGGGCTCTTCAGTAGCTTCCATTTAGCATAAAGTAGTAGCTTTAGGATGGAACAGTGCGCCACCACCGTAGTGCTGACAGTCGTCATATAATTACATTACGTTTTTGTAATTAGTTGATTAGGTTATTACTTACGGTTTTGTAATTAGTTATAATTACATTCGGTTATTACGCAAAGAAGCTTTACAGGATCTCTTGTAATGATATAATGTACCCATCGTTCACGTTCACAGTATTTATTAGTATTTTCATTTCTTATGTCCTCCCAACATTATACCTACTTTATAAAAAAAAATATGTCCTGTTATAAGAAATTGTTAAACACAGTGTTTTTTGTTGTTGTTTTATATGGTAACACTCGCGGTCGGTGACGAACTCTGCGTCTCATGTCGTGTTGTTCCATTTGACCGCCGGCATTCGGGCTTCATTGTTTCCCAGGACCAAGAGCGCGTGTTGCCATCTTTGAGATAGTTTTCCACTCCTTGGCAGCTGCTATCGTGGGATTACCAAGTATCGCAATCCTTAATTTCTAGTTGGTATAGGCAACATGCCTATGGTCTTGTAGAATAATGGCGAATATCTTTTATGATCACCTTAGTGCCTTAGAGGCGCATAAATCGCACCATAAAACATATAGATAAAACTATTATAATCATTCATTATCATTTATTACTAAGCTTATGCATTCTAGTAGAGACAATGATGGTGGTACAGCCAGTGTCAGGTATTTAGAGAGAGCTTGTGATCGTGCCAAATCTACCCACACTGACAAAAACTTCAAGGAATGTTTTGTTGTCGATGATTAAAACGATATTTAATAAAATTTTCATTGATTGATTAGTATTTAACGCAATCTGTAACAAAATCAAAGTTGTATTACAATCCGTTCAGTGCTGCAACTGTGAAAGATTTAGTCGTAATTTTGGGTTGTCCTAATGATGCCTTTGCCTTTCCTTTAAAGTGGAGCTGTGTAGTTCACGAGTTGAATTGAGGTTCGTTCGTAATGTAAATATACGGAAATACAGCTTCACTTCAAAAGAACGACTGCCATGTGGTAACATTCGGATGTTGGGTCGCGCGAACAGTGGGCGTGGCCAGCGCTTGACGCGGTCTTTTGCGTTGTTAAGATGCTATACGGAAAAACTACGTACTTTTTTATATAAACTATAGAATGGTTAGAGATGTTACAAATAAGATATACATTTCTTCATACCTTTATCCAGATTTGTAATGTACCAGAAACACGATTTTATGATTTTGCCTCGACACTTTTCCTTTCCGAAATGACCTCCTAAAAATACGAAAATTCAAGATTATTCTCAAATGGAGTTTTTTTTTTGCATGAACAACGGCGAGACTCTTAGCCTTTATACTATTGGAAATTGGTTTAAATTAATGGACACCATTAATATTTAGGATCGTGTAGTTTCATTTGTCCTTCAAGCACTATAGTTTTTTTATTACGAAGTGATTTCGTGTTTTTTCGCTTAATCTGCAAAATCGATCTCGCTCCCGCGCGCGTCCTTGTATCATATAAATTCATACAAAGCAGTGGGTCCGCCACCACCGTGACCAAACATCCAAATGTCTGTGACCTTTTGGGCATAGACTAACCCAATATTCGGAGGAAACTTTCCTCAGACAGGCATTCTGCTTTGCGCTCGTAACATTGAATGGTTAGTATTTATCTATCATATAGATAAGTCAGTATGTAATGGTGATATTTGATCAGGATATTAACATTAGTGGATTTAGTATTTAGCTCATAATAATCATATTAAGCTTATATAATATGAGAATGCTTCTACGAATTACCTTATTTGTGGCACATTACGTATACTATTAAGACAACTAACATAGTCAATATCGTGCATAATAATACCAACGAGAATAATTGTAACGTGCCACGAAATTGTTGGTTCGGATGTGTGCTTCTCTAGCATAACCGTAGTTAAATAATAAGTACATATCTCAAGATTACAGTAGTAGCAGTAGCCTATAAAATAATCAACACTTGCCTCTATATTAAGGATTAACTTATTAGGTACTACTAATATTATGCTTAACCCCGAATATTGCTATTAAAGTTATTTATATCTCTAATTACGTAAATGTATTTGATATATAGTATTATTAGTCGACAGTATATACCGTATATTTCTAGTAAGTTAGTTGACAGGTTATCTGCATTTCGTATTCATGCCGAGCTACAAGTTTCATTTGCTTGCTGAGCTGCATGCATCAGACGCATATGACATATTTGTTAATCCAGACGTGTTCTTGACCATGTAGTTATGTGAATGCTGCAGTTTTACTTCAAAAACTTTTTGTATAAGACAGTGATGTTCATGCCATATTGAAAACATTGCAATATATGTTCATTTCCAAATCAGTATTCTTGTCTTGAGTAGGTACAGTCAACAGCATCTACGGTTTATACAAAATGTATTCTACAGACAGCTGAAACGGCATATGTTTTAAAGTCCAAAGTTGATTGGAGAAATTTGACAGACATGTAAAGCCGTAGCTGCTGGGAACTGTACATAAAGCGAACGCTAGTTTTATCATTACTAAGTTTTAAAGTGCTACTCCCCGTTCCAAACTACACAACTAGAATGGCAAGTGGTCCCAAAGAAGACTGTAGTAGCCAAATTAGGTCAGTAGAACTTAAGTGTGTAATGAAATTAATGTCGTTATCTTTTCATTTGCTTATGACAACTTGCTTTACTGCTGAAGTAAAGCTGCCGATAGAGTATGATTGATACAATTAACCAACATCACTCAAATATTTATGTTTGAAATAAAACAACTTTTGCGGATTTTAAGTGCACTATATTTACCGAATCGTATATTTGGTACTATATTTTTTAATATTTTACTTTACTAGCTACTTATAAGTCTACCTTCAAACAGTTAACCTACGTTTACTACAATGGAATTGGATCAAAGTTATTATTCAGAACAAACTATAAGTACCTTTGTCAAAATTATTTTTATAATTTTCGTTTACTTTAGATTATGGTGCTCCTAAACAGGCCATATTATACTGCAATCTGTGGCCGGCAACTAATGTTGTCTCGTGCTGATTTTAAACGTTAGTCACAGAGAGATGATGCATTTAGTTGTCGGCCACACATTTCAGCAAAATAAAATCCCATGAAGAGTACTATTACTTATATAAAGGCTCGGCCATGATCGTGGCGAAGAAACTCGAGCTCCTCGAGTTAATCCGTTGGTATCAGCTGCTTTTGCAGTCGTTAACATACAACTATCAAGACGCATTGGGACCGCGTGGTTGGTCATGGCCCTTAATCTTTATCCATCCATAAGGTAGGCCTTATGCCTAGCAGATGGGACATTAAAATGGCTAAGGAAAGGCTATTCGTAAATAAGTATTTAAGTAATCACTCAAATTGAGTCGGGCTCTAGTGCAAAAAAAAATAAATGGAATGAGGCAAAAATAGAGGTGCTTATGGATGAAAATTATGTGATCTGGGGTTTAAGATATTTTACAATATGTGATAAAAGTGTTAATTAACATTACTATTAAAGACATCTCCAAAAATGTCGATAATCTACGTAACATATGTTATTTTGCGTAGATTTAATATAAAATGTAATAACATATGTACCGAATTATTGTATCAGTCGTGGGTCTAATTGGGTTGTGACGGAATATACGAAAATTGACATGTTATAATGTCTAAGAAATTTCATGCATTCGCATAATTCAAGGTTATTCTGCATATCAAAATTGTAAATGCCAGAATTCTCGCAAAGCCCTGTAACATCATGATTCTAACGGAAGAAGGCATTTTAAAGACCTTTTACACGATCGGAACCAAACCACCAACAGAGGTCGCCTTGGATGCAACAGCCAAATTTGATTACAATCTAGACGATAGTGTGGTTGGATGAAGTTGTCAGTGTATACGTACTGTCAACTCAATGACATCCATTTGCCCTTGGTAGCAAGGGATGCGCTCACGTCCAGGGTGTGGAAGGTCGTACCAACCAAAACCGATATCAACCTACGCCATGACGGTTGATTTTAACATCAACTCAACCAAGGCCTCTGCAAGTGGTTAGTTCCGATCGTGTCGAAGGTCTTGTACGAATAAGTACGTTTATCGCGCACTGTTAGTAATACGTGGTAATACGCTCGGTGTCAAACGAAACCGCCCTTATTTACTATAATTTTAAAATGTTGATGTTATACAAAAATTCAAATTAAGGCACGTTTAAATGCATTCGGTCCAGTAGTATAAAGGTAATATTAGATATATTTCTAAATTTTTAACGTAAGACTTTAAACGTAGTACCTATATTTTGTCCCTATGAACAAGAATATAATTTCATATAATGGGTTTGTATTGTATTTAAGTAAGAAACATTATTCGACGATTGATAAACGGCATTTTTGTATATAACAAATATGTTTATTTTCACAGTATCAATCACATGAGGTAAATAAAATTTATATTCTGTAAGTAGAATTTGGAACATGTAAGTATATGTTCTCGATTCTATTGAAATACCATTTCTATGTAAGGGTAAACCATATGTTCATTTAATAATCGGCGAATCTGTATTGCAAAAAATTCTAAACTGATTGCTAAAAAATTCCTGAAGTAAAAATAATAAATGTATGGAATTTATATCTCGAGACCGAGTGTCATCGCGCATGTTGATAGGCGGCTTAGAGACGATGACGAATCTAGAGATAGTTCTGAGTTTTGCTGTCCACACGATAAGTTTTCTCGTTTTAGAGCAAAACTATCGAGTAAAACCGTATGTGAGTACAGATCATTACATATAACTTAAAGCTTAAAGATGTGATGACGTAAGTTGTGCTAAAGATGCAATTAACAACGCATTTGAATTTGAAATTGCGCGCGACGCATTCACCAGACGTGCACGAGTTTATAAGTTTAAGAATATAACACATGTTAAAAACCCACTAGTAAATTAGTGCAGACTTCAGCAACACGTAGTTAAACTCCTGTACTAATATTATTATATGTATTGTACATTTAAGTAACACTTCAAACATACCAATGAATTTGAATGTCTATGAGCTTAATTTAATGACGTATATTTCAAAAACTTATGTGAACACGACTGTTATTGTAGCAAGCGAAATTTTATTAAAATATGTAGTATGTGTTTTTTTTTATCAAAGTAGGTAATACTTTGATAAAAAAAACATAATATGAGGGTCAATTTATATCAAAGAAATTAATTCGCTGACTTAGGTGACTCGGTATCTCTTTCTTATACGTGCAATATTTATGTGTAACCAGATTTCTCTGGATTCTATGTTTTTATATATAGTTTATTAATTGTAAATGGACTTTGTTTCACGTTATCGGACCACCTGATTGCAGATGCTTGATAACTTTTTGAAGTGTTGTATATTTTGTCATACAATTTGTTATTCCATGATTTCTTTCACTAATATAAAAGTTTACTTTTTTTATTCCAAATATGGATTAGTTTTGAAAAATGGCATAAAATATCACTTATTAATTTTTGACAAATTTCTAAGTTTCGTGAACGAACATATGTCAGTTTTTTATATTTCTGTATTGGGTCTTATTAAACGTTATTTGAAAATGAGTTCTTAAACTAATAGATTATTGATTTATTACTTTTAACATCATTTTAATTGCATAACGACTTCTTTTCTTAATTTATGTTTTTATCGGAACAACCCATTTAGCGTAACTAATGTGTTTTTGATATATTTATGATTAACTTAATGTGTTTAAGAATCTATCATATCTTTATTTTCATATACTTACCTACGCTAAGTATGTGTGTATACCTGATGTTTGTACAATCTCAGGCTAAATATCCATTCGATGTCTGTAATATTTATACACGTAAATAATAGACTAAGTAAGGTAAGGTTCGACCATTAGGACTAAATATGCTTTTTAATGCATAGATGTTATGAATAAAATACGTTTTGACATTGCTTTGTATCCACATTTTTTTGTAAACCTTTTACTTTCGGTTAACATATGATTTTATTACAAAAGCGTCTTTTCTTGACTCTTGTTTATATGCGGTCGGTCTGAATTTATTTTATTAATTGGGTTATTAGTATACATAAAAAGGTTATAATTTTAACATGAAAAGTAATAATAAGTGAACATTTTGTCATTAAAGCTTTTGTGACAACGTGATGTACATGATGCTATTACCCTATTTTACCAATGTTGTTATCCTTTTTATATTTAGCGTTCTAAATTACAAGATAACATTTCCATTAATTTATTTGCATTAGCTGTAATACTGTAATACTGCTGTAATACTTTAAAATTAAATGTTCTACTTTGGCATAATTTGTTTTAATCTTATACTAAAAAATATATATATATATATATATATAATATGTAAACTTATTCTCGTTTTACCATTTGATATGATGTCGCCTTTTTTCCGCTCATATGAAACCTTAGACCAAATATTTGCTACCACTGGCCACTTTCATTTAAATCCTTATTAACATAGCTTTAGTGCGTTTTCAGATGACGTGTAAACGCAGCCGCCGCGCCCGTGTCGTCTTGCCCTTTTTCGTGTATACACACGGTCGCCGGACGGGGTGGCGAGAATAGGTGGCAGTCGGTGGCTTCATTCGTGTGGCACCCGTGTGCAAACCTTGGCAGTTAAGGTTCAAAGCGGCCACACCGCGCATGTGGTCACAAAGGGGTCGTATCCTGGATATATATACAGGGTGGAAATTTAAAACGGGGCACGAAGGGCAGGTGCCTTAACCGGTGTAGCTACAAGAAACCATCCTTAATTTTTTGAGAAATTTTGAACTACATTCACCAATTTAAAAAAAAAATACAGTCATCAGAAATGTTTCAGTTTAAAAAAAACAAATTGATGCCCATCGATCCCGTTTCTTATGAGGATCAAATCACTTTAAGATACCTACTGCGGTATGAGTACTAGAAAAGTTAGAAATCGCGAAAAATTATTTCCACTTATGCGCTAAGAAAATAAGTTCATTAAACAAAAGTATTTGTAGGTGAAGCGGATACGACTGCGTAGAGCGCGAGCGCGGGGCGCGTGTTTATCGCGTTTTTCGCGTTTTTCTGGATTTCTGATGATTCTAGTACTCAAACCTCCGTCGTTGTTTTAGAGTGTTTTAATCCTGACGAGAAACGGGATTGTCATGAAATAACATATCTTTTGAGAACTGTCCATTTTCCTGCTGGCTGTACATTTTTTTCAAAATTTATATAGAGTTTAAGATTTCTCAAAAAATAAAGGATGGTTTCCTAAGAACGTTTTCATGTAGCTACAACGGTTTAATATCTGACCTTACTGACCCATCTTAATTTTCCACTCTGTACATATCTCGGACCCCATATACAGAAATGGCAAGAAATGTACAAGAACTAAAGTCTTAGAAGATGTCTAAGTCTAGAAATGTAGGAGTCTTCCGATCTGGTGAAAGTTGGGATTATGATTATGTATGACAGTAATGTGATGTATTAAAACACTATGCGTACATTATTGTCTACCTATCTGATAACTTCATTCTACCTATCGTATACTCCGACTACTATCATATTTCTCATAAGTCGACTGGTAGAAATGGCGCTAGTTCTATGGATTATAACATTCTTCATTTCTAGTGGCTTCGAGTGTATAAACGTCAGTATAACAAAATATGATTTTGACCGGTCCTAAAATCCCACTAGCTTATCAGTTGCCATACATTATATTCTACAGTTATACCGCAGTGTGACAATTCAAGAAACTATGATGAGGTACCTACACATAGCCTCCTGGATATAGGCATATGAAATGCTTATTATGTCAAACTTTAAATTTATCACAGAGAGTTCAGTGTAGTTAAATAACTTATCTCATTCGCGCGGTGTTCAATGCTCATGCGCGCTACACGCTTGCATCATCCTATGAATACGCTTATTACGAGTGTTTAGGCGCGTGCGCGTGGTAGACGGGGCGGTGCGGTGCAGCGAGCGGCAACGATCCGTCGTCCGTCGGTCTTTCTTTTCTTTACTCACTCACTCGCTGCTCACTCGTCAGTTCAGTTTCAGTAGGCGCAGGTGCACCGCCGCGTATAGACAGTTGCTAGGCTATCGCGGATCCTCGGCGCGCTCGCTCACGATGTCGCGCGCCTACAAACCCTCCGATTATGTCGTCGAAAAATCGCGCGTACAGTCCTTTGACAAATACAAAGAGATGCACGAAAAATCACTCGACGATCCAGAAGCATTTTGGTCGGAAATAGCGAAAGAGTTCCATTGGCAAACACCTCCCCAGCCCGGCAATTTCGTATCGTATAATTTCGACATAAGTAAGGGCAATGTTTTTGTCAAATGGATGGAGGGTGCTGTGACCAATGTATGCTTCAATCTGCTGGATAGAAACGTGAGGAATGGCAACGGAGAGAAGATTGCTTATTATTGGTAAGATTTTGTTATTAAAATTCTCGTAGAATCAATAGTCAGCTGAGCGAATGCACCACGGAGACGGCGCGCGAACTTATTGATTTTTCTTTCGCTTAACATTGACCCACTTGGTGTTTAGAGTAAAGCCCTTAGCATTATGTAATTTTATCTCGTCTTATACGATTTATTTGCTATGCGACTCACATAATCTTGTTCGATTGTTAACTTACCTTTCTGCAGTATGACGCGCACACTATAAGTACTTCTAATGCATCTTTTATATTTCTATATCTGATACCTACTTGTTTAATTTGTGTTTATATATTATTGCTGTTGTGCTACAAGCTCACCTACACACATTGTAATTTGATAAGTTTTCAAGGCAAATTCAATGTCCTAATTACTCGTTATAATTAACATTTTCGTACCCGCCCGGTGTGTCTGTGAAGATTGTCGGTATAGGCACAGATTACTAAATAGTTACTACGGTATAGGCAAATAGAAATCGATACGAAAAATTACTAAAATCGCAAAGCACGATTTAGTTTTGCGCTTTTCTACTTTGAAAACCCCAGTTTTGCAACAATTAAAGCTCAATTGCAGCTCTAGGAACTCTATAGGGATCAAGCTATAGCTAAGCTAAAGATGGTCCGTTTTTCCCGAAAATTTTCAATTTTGTAAGTTTTGCTCTCGTCCGAAGCAACATATTGGCAAAATTTCTCCTCTTTTAGGAAAAAAGTTGTAGCACATTTAATACGTTTTCAAGCACAATACATTGCGGTGGTGGAAAGGTACTACTAAATAGTTTACAAACAATAACAAGCTAATAGGTATTAGGTAGTCGGAAAAGTTCGCGGCCTTTTTGTTTTGACCGCATCAATTTCTGGCAACCTGTAGGTACTTAGGCGGGAAACGTCTTACAGCTGACTTTCTGGTCAAATGCGGTAAAATCGAACAAATTGTTAGGTGTCCTAACTTATCCATATTTTTAATAATTTTGCATTTTTTTCTTGTTAAGGGTCTGAATGCTGCTAGTGCTCAAAGAGAGATTTGTAATGTTTATGGAGAATATGCTTTGTCCAAAACTATTGGTTTTGGTATTTTGTATTTTGTTTGTTTAAACAGTCGTTAAACCAAGTAAGAGGCCTTAAGCGGCTTGATAAACTTTGACACCATAGAGGTGGCCAGGCCAAAAAAATGTAGGTTTAATTAACATTATTCCATTATATAAGTCAATGAATAATCTTGAAGGAAAAATATCATCTCAGAAAAACGATTTAGACTTAGTGAAATTATAAAAAAAATATTGTATCGTTATGTTTCATTTCATCACAGAACAAGTGTGTTTCATTATAATATTGTGTAAATTTTTGTTGGTTTTCCCGAACAGTCGAGAATTTTAGGTCATTTTTAATCTAGAAGTCATATAAAAAAAATATTGTATCGTTATGTTTCATTTCATCACAGAACAAGTGTGTTTCATTATAATATTGTGTAAATTTTTGTTGGTTTTCCCGAACAGTCGAGAATTTTAGGTCATTTTTAATCTAGAAGTCATCTATATACAGGATGGAAAAAATCAATGGGCCCTGGAGGCGAACTACCTTAAATTCTTTAGTTAGCTTATTTTACTGAAAGGAAATATTCCTTTATTTTTTAAAACGAGCAAAACTGGGTTCATATTTTGTATAGAAAAGTAATGTGAAATCTTGTGTGAAATAGACATAGCGACTTTGATCGCGATAGATTTGGAGCATTTTTACTACTTTCCATTCACACTTATCCATGCGCGTATATTATACATAAATGCTAAAGAAAGACTGCATGTCTGTCTGTCTGGCTGTTCCATTTCACACGTAAACCGCTGAATTGATTTTAGTGAAATTTGGTATGAACTTTATTTGAACCGTGGAGATGGACATACAGTACTTTTTAATCTGCTGATAAACACACTTATGGTAGTGAAACGTTGTCGCTAACTATGGGTCTGATAAGAAGGCCCAGGGTCACCCAGCGTGCAATGGAGATGGCTATGCTCAAAGAAGGAAATGAGGAAATCCGTAGGAGAGCTAAAGTAACCGACATCGCACCAAGGATTGCTCAGCTGAAGTGGCAGTGGGCGGGACACATAGCGAGAAGAATCGATGGTCGTTGGGGTGAAATGGTTCTGGAATGGCGACCGCGCAGCGGCCGACGCTCCGTGAGTAGGCCCCCGACAAGTTGGACCGACGATCTGGTGAAGGTCGCGGAAAGCTGCTGGCTGGATGTGGGCATGCGGGCAGGACCGATCGGCGCGGAGTGGAGATCCTTGGGGGAGGCCTTTACCCAGCAATGGGTGTTATGTAGCTGAGACGACGAATTGGCACCACCACATCCTAAACTCGCGCAATAGGTAACCTAATTTCTCGCGGGCGGAAGGCTGGTAAATTATAAGTTTTACAGTATAAGAAGTTCAGTACTTTTATAATGTTGATCCAAAATTAACATTATAAGTATAAGTACTATAAAAACAGTGTTCGTCGAAAACGCAGTTTTTCGCGTGCTGCGCAGCAAGTCAAGTTTTTGAATCATGCAAATTTGGATAGGTACTTAATTTAGCCTATTGTTAGGCTAAATTAAGTACCTATCCAAACTTACCTACCCAAAATCTCAAAAATCCTGCTTTGCGATTTTAATGCATTTAAGGCCAGAAGAAAAAGTCTTCTGGCCTATAAACCCAATCGCAGCTTAAAGTAATAGGTTATTATTCTAAGAGTAATAGAGACCAAGCTTTCGCTCTTCATATCATAGGTGGTCCATTTTCCCTCTAAATTAGGTATCTTACTTCCAAATTGGCAAAATCTCTCGTTCTATGAGAACATAAAAAGTTGAAGTAACTACTTACTTAGGTACCTACAGTTAATTTCATTTGATTATGTAAAGCAAAAACGAAGATTGTGTCACTATAGCTCACGAACAATCTAGAAAAAAATAAAGCTCATCTAAAAGATAAATCTACATCAAGATCACCAATCGAAAATTGGTGCACTTTACTAAATTCTTACAATTATTGATTAGTTAGTCATCATATTTCTTATTTACACTCGTATAATCGTTAAAAAATGGCCTTAGCATAGCTGGAATCATTTCATTTATTACATAATAGCAGTCGACACTTTGATCTCTTTAACCCAGATGTTACAGAATTAAAATACTTTTTTTGTATGCGGTTTATAAAATACTAAATCACCTGAGAGAAAAAAATGAAAACATATTTTCCTAGTAAAAACCCGGAAAATCTGCATTGTTTATAAACTAAAATAGCCACAAATTCCCCTTTTTTATAATATTTAAAAAATATATGTGTTGTACTTATGCGTTCTTTTAAAAGAACGGTAGTAACAAGTGGGTTAATATTCGCATCACGTCTTCACTTTCCTTTGAATTGTCAATAGAATGTATCATTTCATATCCCGTTTGTCTGAAAATACTTATATTCGACAGCTGTCTCATAAAATGCAAGGCAATTAATTTACCAAACTCGTGCTGTTTTTTCGGTAATACGCGGAAGTTTGTAATTAGCTTTTAAGTGCTTATTTATTTACTTAATTTGTAAATGATGCTGTAAGGTCCCCAAAGAAGATAAAATAAATGAAATACATAAAATTACCTACAGGGAGTAGGTAATTTTATGTATTTCATTTATTCTAAAGGTCAAGTTTAATGTAACAAGGCTAAATCAATACTTAGGGAGTAGGTACTCTACCTAAGTATATAAGAGAGACGATCGAAAAGTTTCCGGTTTTGGAGGGATGGTGGAGTTAGATTCATTTGACCACGTAGCTACTAATTAAGTATCTTATCATTATTATATATATATTCCAAATTTAAACCTAATTGAGTCGTTACATTTACATTTTGTGTTGTCAACGTGCAAGCAAGTCAATCGAAAAAAATCCACAATTATTATGGAGAAAATTATTGATTCATCATTAAATGCCTTCCTAGACAATGAAAATGAAGTCAGACTATTTTTAAGAACTGTAACTGGTTAACGGGGATTCTCCCCTGGTAAAACCATGGCTTATAAGTGGCATTGCCTTTTCAAACAACGCAGATACTCAATTGAAGACTAAGCACGTTCTGGATAATATTGAGACCACCACACGCGAATTCATCTAGAAAGTTTTAAAAATGTATGAAAAGATGCCAGATGAAAGATGAACCAGCTTGCAGCAATGGTTGGTTGGAGCATCCGATAAAACCATTTAGAATATTCTAGATCATCATCTTGGGATAACCAAGGTCAGCGTATGGTGGGTTCCAAAAACGTTTGTCAATTCATCAAAGAAATAAATTTAAATGTTTTCGTCAGTCTTTGGAGCTCTGTAGCGAGAACAGGAAAGAAGAAGGATTTTTACCGAGGATGAAACCTGGGTTTACGACTTTGAAACTGTGTCATAGCAGGAGTCGATTCAGTGGCCTAAAAAACACCAAGCTACCCAAGAAGTACCGAGTCTCATAATCTATCTATATATCGGGAATAGTTTCGAGAAAACACAAGGTTGTTCAAGGCATAGGCTTCCTTGGTCCAAGGAGGTTTCATAACTCTAAAATTGACACATAAAAGAGACTTTACTCCTATATAAAATAATTAACAAATAACTTGACTGTATGTACCCCTTGCACAAAGAAAACATTTGATTGGAATATGTGCACTCATTCAAATTAGCTATATTTTGTCCCGGTTTTTTGTGTATTTTGTCCTATTATCATAATCATAATTATGATATCAGTAAAACATGGCAAATTTTGAATGTGTGTACCTAGTCTCGGTTATACATTTCAACGCAAATTACTATGAACGTAACATATCTATTGTTAGGTTATCATTGTCTACAGAACTAAATAGAAAAATAAAGAAAAAAAAACCGGCCAAGTGCGAGTTAAAATTTTCAAAAATATTTTTTATTATATGATGTAACAAAAAATTTACGGTTTTCTCAATTTTTCCTGTATCTGTACTATAAGACGTTACTTCGTACCAAATTTCAAGATTCTAAGTTCAAGGGAAGTACCCTGTAGGTTTTGATTCCCGTGCGAGTTTCGAAAATTTGCAGAAATTTGCGGCTGTATCTTTTGATTGCTTTGGCTTAGAAGTTTTATTTTTCACAGCTCCAAAGGACAGTAGACCTGAGTATTAGATATAAATTTCAGTTTGATACCACCACGCGTTCCTGAGAAAACGGTCTTTAGATCTATGTCTGTGGTCTTGACAGACGGACGGACGAACGGACGGACAACGAAGTGATCCTATAAGGGTTCCGAGGTACGGAACCCTTATAGGACGTGATTTTCGATCCATGATTTATTCCGCGAATTGTTAAATTTTTGTCATTTGTTAGTTTTATAATTACTTTTTTTTAACAAATTATAAACACACTAGGTGTATAAGTAGAGTATGCTCCTCGGGGATATAATCTTAACCTTGGGCGGACTTGAATCCTTCGTACCATATACCTTACTACATCTTAATTCCCTCGCTACGTTCGGAAATTATAATTTAATATTAGCAACAAATCTTGGAAAACTCATTAACGAACGCGTTGTCTGAATGTTATACTTAATAAAACGTAAGTAAGTATTAGCTGTATGTAATAGAGTTTTCAATTGCCATGAAAACACTTTTTACACTAGTTAGATCTTATTATTACTCTTCTAGCGTTCCGATTCTTTAAATGTTTTGCTTAGCTGATTTGCTAATAACCAACTAGAAATACTATAACACAAAATAACTTAGGAACTACAACCTTAGTTCTAGTTCATGTCTAGATAAATAGCAAAACAAAAAGGCTAAGATAATACACGTAGACTCGTGTAGTACGTTATGTAACGGTTCTAAAAACCGCACACTCCTAAATCTTAATCTAGTACTTACTTTTAACTAAATATAATCAAAAACCATTCACTTCACCATTCTAACTTGTTTGCTTACTTTATTTTGTTTTGATAAAACTTCACGCTGGTAATTAACTCATTAAATATTCCTGCGTACCCTCGATACTGCTAACTTCACGGCTTAGATCTTAGATCACGGGGAGATTTCGTATTTCGGCCAATTGAATTAGAAACGAAAATTAATTTCTTTTTATTTTACTATTTATATATAGAAAAAAATCTACATATTTTTCTATGTATAACTATTATGTTTTTGTAACTTTAATATTCCGTACTTCTTCGGCCATAGACAAAACACCGTGTGTAGAGCGGTCTTACAATCTTTATTTTGTCTATGCCAATGACAAAACATTATTCGCCTATAGAATTTGTGAATCATCTGCCACTTTAATTCTTGAATACAGAACATTCCGGATTGATTTTTGTATAAATTTCACATCTCCGGTAAAATTCGCTTTTTTCAAAATTTCTACTAGCTACATAAAGTCATTCTGTTTTATTTGTTGTGTGAATTCGCGATCCTCGTACTAGGGGTCGTATCCACGAGCAGCATCTACACCTGCATCGTCTGCATTTAATCCACGAGCAGCATCTACACCTGCATCGTCTGCATTCAACCATGTTCCGGCCTACCCCGGGGCAACTCCACTCCGTGACTACGCGCGCACCACCACTCCGAGCCTGCCCTCCGTGCTACCGAGGCTGAACACCGTGCTCCCCAAGCGAACGTAGTCCGTTGCATCGGACTGTTTGCTTCTGCCTCCTCTAGGCACCCCCTTCTTACTCTCGCGAGAGCCACCAATCGAAGATCCCGTCGAACCCACACCTGAGCTCTTATAATATTTTATAACTTTTAATTATACTTGTTACCACATTATTGTGTTTCTTTTCATCTTTTTCGGAGCGTGTCGTGTACACGAATCTACGTGTATTATCTTAGCCTTTTTGCTATTTATCTAGACATGAACTAGAACTAAGGTTGTAGTTCCTAAGTTATTTTGTGTTATAGTATTTCTAGTTGGGTATTAGCGAATCAGCTAAGCAACACATTTAAAGAATAGGAACGCTAGAAGAGTAATTATAATTTCAAGAGTGATAATAGTTTTGAATAATTTCAATCCGTTCAACTGTGTTCTGTGGTTCAATCTAATGACAGATGATAATTTTTAATCAAGTAAATATACTAGAAAAAAGCAACTTGTCTCATGTCGCCCTGACGGGACTCGAACCCGCATCCTTGGGAATCCGGCCCAATGCACTGACCAATTATGCTACAGAGACCTACGAGAACACGTTGAAATTCTCTAGTATATTCACCTTTTTCTACGGTGTTGGCCACCGTTCGTTTCACCAATGAGAGAAATATCCTCGCATTCGAAAGAAACATCTTTACAGATGTTTGACTATCGATTAAGATGAAACTGCCATCTACTTATAACTTTTTAATTTTGCATTTTACAATGCTATTTTTATGTGATAATTTTTAATCAAGTAAATATACTAGAAAAAAGCAACTTGTCTCATGTCGCCCTGACGGGACTCGAACCCGCATCCTTGGGAATCCGGCCCAATGCACTGACCAATTATGCTACAGAGACCTACGAGAACACGTTGAAATTCTCTAGTATATTCACCTTTTTCTACGGTGTTGGCCACCGTTCATTTCACCAATGAGAGAAATATCCTCGCATTCGAAAGAAACATCTTCACAGATGTTTGACTATCGATTAAGAAGAAACTGCCATCTACTTATAACTTTTTAATTTTGCATTTTACAATGCTATTTTTATGTGATAATTTTTAATCAAGTAAATATACTAGAAAAAAGCAACTTGTCTCATATCGCCCTGACGGGACTCGAACCCGCATCCTTGGGAATCCGGCCCAATGCACTGACCAATTATGCTACAGAGACCTACGAGAACACGTTGAAATTCTCTAGTATATTCACCTTTTTCTACGGTGTCCTCTTCTTAAGAGAAGAGAGACAAACAGGCAAACTATTCAACAATATTAAAATTGTTTGGTTATTTTAATTAAACAACAACAATAATTTTAAACAACATTATCCTGTCTATGCCCAGCCCCCTAATTGTCTAATTTCAAAATCTATCACAATCCCTTTCAAAGGTATTATGATTGTGAAAGTGATTTATGGAATTGTGTAACTTATAGTCGCAATCCCTTTCGGAATGAATGATTTTTTAATGACACTTCATTTGACACTTCTCCATACATTTGAAAGATATTTTCGTGTTTCTATGCTTAGACAGTTCAAATTCGTTCATTCAATACCTTTCAAAACGCGTCCCGATCACATCCCTATCATATGTCAAATAGTGCTGACCTCAGGTATGTAAATATCTTTCTAATGACGAATTGAAAGCGATTGCGATAGATTTTAAAGTTAGACAATTAGCCCCCAGCTTCTCAAATCTTTTTTCATGGATGTAATTAAATCAATTTTTTGCCTCATGAACTTGCCAATGTGTGCTCATCGCTGTTAGATGAGAAATGTTTTCCTTTTATGATATTATTGACGTAGATAAGTTTATCTGGAGTGTGTCATGTAGATGTACACAAGATAACACTGCGTTAGTATATCTAATAGAAGACCGCATTCTTATTTTGTAGTCTCAAATCATATACTTATGATTTATGAATTGACAAAATTACAAGTGGATACCAACATGAAACATTTTATCCAATTTGCGATTCATCAGTAAAGTAAAATAAAAAGAGTGTGATAAAAGATATACTTACAAAACTATTTAAACATTATTAGTTTATTACATTAAAATAGAAAAGAAGCAAAATTACAACAATTTATTGTTCTGCCACGATGACATTTCGTTATTACTTTAAAAACATTGAGTACACATATATATATACCTACATTCTGTCGATGGAAAAATAAAAACAAAAGTACCGTAGAACTACTGTGTCAGATTATTTAATTTCCCGGTCCGGCTAAGAAACGTGGAACAGAATGAACAGATAGGTATAAAATTATAACATACATAAAAAATATTCCGACGAATTAAGAACCTCCTCCTTTTTTTGAAGTCGGTTAAAAATGAATAAAACTAAAAGATCCAAGTAGGTCGCGTCAAGAGTAAGTGGGGGCTGCCTGGGCACGTATACGTATATACGTATATACCTACGCCCAGTACGAATACTAAGACTGCCAACACCAGAAAAAAGAAATAGCGGAGGATTAATAGTTATTTGTTATGCAAGGCTGGAAAGATGGATTTCGCCGCGAGTTACCTCTATTGAATCCTGAGCGTAGCGAGGGTTTTAAAGGTACGAGACGTTAAAAACTTTTCTGCCGTGCGCAACACACAATTTATTAACTCACAACAGCGAGGAAAATTGTTAGGTTACTTCCGCTGTCAACATCCGGTAAAAAATCTTTTGACAAATCATCATCATCATCGGCCATTAAAAGTCCACTGCTGAACATAGGCCGCCTCCTTAGAGCGCAACAAAGGACGGCTGTGAGCAACTTGCAGCCATTCACCAGGTCATCTGTCCACCTAGGGAGGGGGGGGGCTTCCCTATACTAAATATACCATATTCTTGTTGTTTTTATGATTAAAATCACTGAAATAATTAAAAGGGAGTATTGTGGTGTGGTTACATTGATAGATTGATAAAAAGGAAAACTAAAGCACCGATTCACTTGGTGCTGGTAACTCCTGAGGTTGCTCCGTGTGTGCGCGAAACACGTGTAGAGTAGTCGCTGAAGGTGCAAGGTGTGTCACTGTGTTGCATCTGTATTTATTTGCGGGCGGGCGGGCGGTGCATCTTGCATGTAAGTTTTTGTTTTCTACAACTTTAAAATTGTGACTCGGCGGATTCCGTTGCGGTGTCGAGGGTGCAGGTTCCGGTACAGCACGGCGACAATCCTGTGATGGACCCATTGGCGAAATACAAGGAGTGAGTGGTCTATGTCGCCTCTCCCACCATCAGGAATAAACTTGGGGACCAACGCGGCAGATATATTTATTTATTTATTGTGATAAATACGACATAATATCAATTACATTTACCACACAAATACAATTCAAAAAATATATAAATTATTAGATAATGTCAATAAAACAAAGTCAGAGTTACATGCATTAGTCCATTGGTCCCGCAAACTTTCACAATAAATCAGTAATGCTTGTCTGATAGTTGACCAGGTTGTCAAAGGAGAAATGAAAATCAGCGTTGGCGTCACGGAGTGCATTGAGGTGGCGCAGAGGTCAAACCAGCGGAGAATTCGCTCGCGATACAGTGTGGTTGCCTTGAAAGATATTATATTGCTGAGGAGGACCGCGTCAGCAGCGTGCCGGGGGTGGCTCAGGGCTGTCAGGGACGAATAGGACAAGAAGATACAATTAATTGATCCTTTAAACGATTTCAGGCAGGTGGTAAGCTGGTCGAAAATTTTTCTTACTTCCAAAGAATTGAAGCCAAGGCCCTAGTAAAAATTTGGTCGTGTATCGGAATGGGTAATAACCACAATAACCATAGACTGTTTTGTAAAGAGCTCTTAGGAAAGCCTTTTGTACTTTCTCCAGCATACGTGGGTAGGTTATATGTATAGATTCCAGACACCCGCGCTTGATTCCAGTTGACTTGTGGATTTTGAAAATCTTTGGAATTGGGCAAAACTAAGCCTAGACGACGATAACACTCTTTGGCGGTTGGCGAGACGTGTAATGTGATCGTGAAAAGTCAAGTTGCGCTTGCGATCGAACGTTATATACCTAAATCCTTTATAGAACTGACTCTATTAATTGACACATTATTCATATTATAACTATAATTAATTGGGTTTCTTTTACGATCAAAAGTCATAACGTATGTAACGTTATGACTTTACTACTATGATTAAATTGCATTTTATTTGTCAAACTCCATTCTTATACTTTGTCAATGTAATTGTGTAAACTAAGGCAATCACTGTTAGATTTAATTTTAAAGAAGAGCTTAAAATCGTCAGCGTACAATAAACACTATGCGCTAACCAATACCTCAGGTAAGTCATGAATCATGATAAGTAAGAGGAGAGGACCGAGCACTGAGCCCTGACTGAAGCCAGATTTAGTGTGATATTCGCCGGATACGTGCTTCACAAACTGGCGTCGGTCCCTCAAATAGTCCGAGAAGAAATTTATGAATTTAGGACATAAACCAATGACAGAAAGTTTGCGCAATAGTATGTCATTATCAACCCTATCGAAAGCTTTCTGAAAGTCAAAGTAAATTACATCGACTTGAAACCCGCGATCCATGGCATCAGAGACATATTCTACCAGGCATACCAGACCTACCGCGCAAGTGTCGTCGGCATGGACATCGACTTCATTTGACAGATTTGACAGATGGATGTGACACATGGGCCCACGGGCCGTACCGCGCAAGTGGCGTCGCCATCGAAATCGCCTTCAATTGACAGATGGAAGTGACACATTGCTGCTTCTTTTTGACACAAAGGAAAACTTACCAAAGACAAAGAGCAATGTCACATCCATCTGTCAAATGAAGTCGATGTCGACGCCGACGACACTTGCGCGGTAGGGGGGCAGGTTTGTATTAACGGAGCGCCCAGGTCGGAAACCGTATTGGTCGTCGCCTAACTGCTGCTTAACCTGTCTATATATCTCCTCGTGCAAAATGTACTCGAAGACCTTTGCAGGTGCACACAAGATAGCAATAGGCGGGTGCTCCTCGACATCAGTCCTGTTTTTTGTTTTCGGAATGGGTGTCACTCTAGAAAGCTTCCATTGTTCGGGATATTTACCATTTTGAAAAGAGATGTTCATGATGAATTAAGTCCCAGGTTCAATTGTTCAGCTCGTGATTGTGGATTTGTTCAGCTCGTGATTGTGGATAGACTTTCTCTATCTGCTCTAGTACTTCCCGTAAATCATTTTTATTCGAATAATGAGAATTTGTCAATTTGGCTTTATAATAAGGTTTAATGTTTTTAGAAATTGTATAATAAAAATGGCGTCTGTCGAATTGTTTGCCTTACTAGGCAGGGCCCGTAGACAAAGTAACAACGTTACTAGAGAAACGATAATTGGATTCGTTATTGTCTATATTCGCCAATTAACTTACGGTAACACCACGTGATAAGGGCTAAGGGCCCAGCTCGGATAAATGATAAAAATATTCGCTTAGACTTTTTTTGGTCTTGCTTAGCGTTATAAAATAGCTCAGAATAGTCACACTCTCCAAATTCTTCCTTTAATTTTATTCCATCCTTAAATTCGAAGGTCTTACACGAATTTTTAATTGAACGGAAGAAGTATAAGGCACTGCCTTTTAAAAATGACGGCAACAATAGTTATTTGTTATGCAAGGCTGGAAAGTTGGTTATTAGCGGCGAGTTACCTCTATTGAAACCTGAGCAAAAGAAGGATTCTAGGATTGAACCACAAGCGCAGCGAGTTGTTCAAAGATTGAATCCTGAGCGAAGCGAGGATTTCAAAGGTACAAGACGTTACAAACTTTTCTGCCAAACGCAACACACAATTTTTCACCTCACAACAGCGAGGAACATTTTATGGTTGTTTCCCCGGTAACAACCATAAAATGTTCAGTAGTTGCAGTAAAAAAATCTTTAACCAAAAAGTTTAATCTAAATATACTTTATTCTCGTTGTTTTAATGATATAAAAAACTTAAATAATAAAAATGGGAGTACTAAAGTTAATTCAAAGTTATTTAAAGTAGGAATATATTGTTACTATAATAAATAACAATAAAAACGATTCGGTAAATGTTGACATTGACATGGGGTACAAGACAAAGACAATTTAAAAATCCAATCATAGGTTGTGAAATCTCACCCAGCCTAATATGAAATTCTTATAACAAATAGTTTAATCTTATTGTTATTGTTTTTATGATTCAATGAACTAAAATAATATAATAAAATCAAAACGGAGTATTATAATTAATTCAAAGCCATTTAAAATAAGAATAAAATGTAACAAAAAAGTCAATAGTGCGATCTGTGCGATTCGGAACGCGTTATGATATATTTTTAAGTATTATATTAAAAAAGCGGTTTTCTACGTAGAAACTGAATAAAAAAAACCTCCTTTTGCGAGTGTGTAAGGTGAAAAAGTAGTTGTTCTTCAGGGCTAGTGCATTTAATGACTCGGCTAGCGCCTGGAATTGCTCAAGAAATCTTCCATAGATTCATCAAAATGGCCGGCGAAACGAATACTCTATAAATTCCACAAAATTTTCACATAAAATAAATTAGGACACTGTATACTACCTGTATTTCTCATTTCCTTTCTTCGGACATTTTCTTTTCTTGGCTTTTACTTTCTTTTCGGTACTTTTCTTTTACTTTCTGTTTAGGGAAAACAACGGGGCGCGCGCGCGAGAGGTACCTTTTCGGATTTACGAACGATCTTAATCATACTTAACGAACGTCTGGTGTAGGGGTACGTAGCCTGCCTTCTACGCAGAGGGTCCCGGGTTCGAACCCCGAACAAGAAAAATATTTGTGTGCATGAACATGTCTATTTGTCTTCGTCTGGGTGTTTAATATGTATAATAAGTATGTATTTACAAAAAAAGGATATAAGTATGTTTATCCGTTATCTAGTATCCATAACACAAGTTCTTATGAAATTTACCTTGGGCTAGATAATTGGTGTGGTTGTATGAAATTTATTTATTACTTATATTTATTTCATTTTAAGAACCTAATTATTACAGATTTTAGCATTGAGCTATATTATTACGTCGTCAGTACCAAAGTGTTATGGATTTTATAAATATTTTATCTGACAAGCTTGGACGAATTCTGACAAAGCAACCATGCATATCGCACGACGGGATTTTTATTTTTTTAACATACAAAACCAGCCAGCAACGGCGGTGTACATACCGGCCTGCTTGTAGTGCGGAGACACATACGATCTCCACAGGTACCTTATAGGCAAAATTAGTACTGATAACTTAGGCAAGTGCTTTGAATAGGAAATTATTGAATTCGCTTCGGTGACTTATTTATTTGGCTTTGTTCAACGATTGCTAAGATTAGATATGATAAGAGAGATGGAGCTAGAGGGTAATGTAACTTGCAACAATTGTAATGCCCGTGTATGTCGGATTCGGAAGTTTCCAGTATATTTTCCGGGTTAGGCGTATACTGGTGTCAGCCTGAACTCGGCCCAGTGGACCACGTGACGACTGTAGAAAATGCTAATCGTAAACTGAGATCATAACATCAACTCGGTCATGAGACTCCGGAGACCTGATTACAATTGGTTGTTGTTGATGTTGTGGTCCCAGTTTCCGATTAGCTTTTTCTACAGTTGTCTCTGGGCCGAGTTCAGGCTGGGACTGGTCCCACTACGCGCTTAACCCTATTTCCTATACACACCTACCTTATTTCCTACTAACTTAACAACAGTTTCATTTCAAATGTTTGTCTTTTCGAATTTACGAGTAGGTACACCTTAGTTAGATGTGAAATTGTAATTCTTAAAGAAATGCGAGATGAAGATATCTTCATAGACGGCCAAAGAAACGTGTCAAATAAAAGGAGGCAATAGGTAATTAAAAAAAAACCGCATCTTTTTTTATAAGTGAAGGGAATCTGTATCAGTATGTTTCTTTACAAAGATGTAATCTCGGTTGTGTAATAATGTAGGTAAAGTAATACTCCTTGAAAAAACACTTTCTGTGTTCTGTGGTAATTACGTATGACCTAGCGCAAAATTATAATCTGACTTCTCATTATGCTCCTGTGGATTTTATAAAGTAACAGTAACAAGGTTCTATTTAAAAAAAATGTAGTGAAAGCAAATCGAAATTATTAGAGCAGAATAAACACTGGCCTTCAAAACCACATTTTTAAAATTGAAACTCCGTTCTAATGATTAAAAACGTAATAAGAAAAGTACTATAAACTTTCTTTGAAGCTTTAGTTTAATTTATTTACATGAATCATTAATAATCCTTTTTATTACTCAATTTTAAAATCATGTTCAGCTAATTGAAAAACGGACATTTTACACGTAGGTAGGTAGGTATATTAGTAGTATATTTTTGGTGTTTTTAGGGTTTTTTGGTGTTGATAGGGTGTAAAATATAGTGCACTTAAATCCGTAAAAGTCGTTATATTTCAATGATGCTGGCTTACATGTTAAGCTAAGTTTTGAAGGCCAGATGGAATAGATAGGTGTACTTACCCATGTGAAGAACAATTTCTAGCTTTAATATTTGAACTTTTAATTGTAGAATATCCGTTAAGATTGACTCTACATCTTACTAGAGAAAAATAGGGAAATGGAAATATCGATGGTGTTTTCTACTTATTATTTTTTCTGACGAGTAGATACTTTTTCATAAATAATGAGTAAGATTTGGGTTGTAACACTTGTAGCGATGACAGCATAACCATACGACAGCTTTAAAATCCATTGTATTTTGCCAGTTAGGTAAGTATCATTAAATCGGTGTTTCTTATTGTGAGTTTGTCATCTTTTGGGTGCGGTTTAACCTCGCACTCGGAATCAGTACCTACGTGTTTGTTAATTTGAAAATACATGATTATTTGAAAATCTGACCGGTAATTAATTTCAGTTCCAAATAGGTGCACATTATCTATAACTACTCATAAATATTAATCCAGCCCTTGATGAAGACCATTCGTCCTAGTAGAGTTCGTAGACAATGCTGCGGTCGCCTGCTAGTCATGAAAATAAATTTTCAGGCAAGATCACGCTCGCGCGTCATTATAGTCACGAATGTCAAGCAAAAATAACATTACTTGCAATGTGTTTCTTGACATTGATGCCCATAGGGGTCACGTCCTGACCCACAGTGATAAGAGAAGGTCGCATGTACGGTACTTTACTTACATTCTAATGGCTGTATTCTTTGTTACTATAGTAACCACTGTCTGTTGTTAATTTGCTACCATGCACTTGCACTCACACGGGCTTCCCCGTTGTTACTTTGTAACTACCTATACTATTAAAATTTCAAAAGAAGATGTTTAGAAATCGCTAGAACATTTGCAATGATATAAGTCATTTCAATGCAATTAAATGTGCTCTTATTAAAAAAGTGATGGTTATTAACTGTTAATTCCTGGCTTTTAAATTGTTAATTACACATAAAGTTACACAATAATCGTTAGGAAATTGAAAGTACGTAGATATTTCTACTCGAAGTAATCTTTTCTGTAACGTCAGACTGATTTCAGCGTTCTGATTCATAATACCATTATGCCGATTTGCGAGTCTTTTATCAACTCATAATAAATAAAAAATTTACTCAAAAAATACTTTTAGAAACATGCACCAATCCACCACGTTTTTTATAGAACTATGATCAAAAAAATCTCATTTTCATTAGTTCTATGAAAAAAGATAATGAGGTCGATAAAAATACTTATTGGTTTTATATGCCTCAATAAATTATCTCAATCAAAACTCATCAACGAAAGCCATGATGTCAATTACCAATCATTCATCAATTCATCGATTGATCGAGTGCTGTCTTAGCCGACAGTATTATTCCACTTATAGGTAGAACATAAATTTAAAATAAAGAACTTACTTAACCTATATTATCCCTACGGGTCGTTAGTGATCTAAAGTAGGTAGTAGCTAGGGAGGTGCACCAGTGAATGAACATCCTCCAGTAAACGAATATGTTATTATGTAAAAATTGTCAAAGAAACTTTTATGACGTCATAATGTATGTCATGACAACTATTTGAAGTGTACGCGTTCTGTTGTGTACTGTGTTTGTATGAGTCAAAATTAAGGACTCGGGTAAGGCATTGCATTATGAAATCAGCGTCGTTCACGTTACTCGAGTGTCTTTGAAAAGAATTCTGCATAATAAGATAAACGATGGTTATAATAATCAATAGAACTCAATTTGTTTATACCCTACCTTAAAATATATTTATATATTTTCATGTACTGTAATAATACACCAGATGCATTATGTTGGCTAATTAAAAGTGTGAGTAACGTTTACAGACGAAATTCAAGTAATTTCAGTGATTAACAAGACTTTTAGAGATTTTAAACTTTTTCTCTCATGATTAGAGAAAAAAATCTGACCCCGGAGTGACGGTAAATTAAAGTATTACTCAGGTCACCTATATTCATAAAAAATTGATATTGTAAGAACCTTATTAGATAAACAATGTAGGTGTCTAATATGTAGATACTATGTTCGATTAATAATTTTGCTTTTATTTCTATATAAAAGCCCTGTAAAACCATTGGGGTCGCTAGCGACCCCCTGGGATAATACCTGACCTGTTTGTTAATATACAATATCGACGCATGCATTGTCTGAATTATTTTTTTGAAAGTTTCTGTGGACAGGCTGTAGGAGACTGTTGGCCAATTAGACGTGTATTTGAACCCGCCTGGTGATGATCAGCAGTCTGACCTTGACTCAGGAAACGAAGACTGTTCGGATAAAAATAATACAGCTAATGCACTGTCTTTAAAAAAAATGTGAACCTCCTAATGTTGAAGATGTGATTGAGTCTGAACCCAGTAAAATAACAAAGTCAAGATGTGTGTCAAAATCTACTTATAGGGTTTTTAAAAAACCACCAGAAATTTTCAGATTCAGATTTTTACCAGACGCAGAAGTTTTCAGTATTTATGATACTAAAAACTTCTGCGTCTGGTAAACATCTGAAAACTGATACATTAGAACAGCCTTACTGGTAACTCCTGAGATTCTATGCAATATGCTGATTTTACCAGCATTCTTTTGAATTTTATGTACTTAGTCGCAGGTTTGGTGAAGAATACAGTGGTTGATGCCGTGCAAATAACATATATCCCCGACTTTGTGCTCCCTTCAAATTGATAATATGTACTAACAATTTTCTACACACGTATATCACGTATCACATGACCTTTACCGACTGCGCTTAGACGTGCAGATCCTTAGCTACGTCTCTACTCCTGAATCACAGTTCTCCCAGAGGTGCTCCAGGACAATCGATTGCAAGCAAGCCATCAATACCCTTTGGGGCGGTTCGAAAACAGATTGTCCAACATTTATTTATTTATTTCCACACTTACATATCTTCTCCTATGCAAGCAAAGGAGACTTGGATGTATCTTTTTGTAAGAATAATACAAACAAAAAGAGCAGGAAATGCGAGTACCTTTCTTACTATGAGTTTGAACAGTACTTAATGTACGTAATGTTTTCTACTAGGTTGACCATTTGGTTTGTTATTGTAAAATTTAGGACACCTAGCTATTTTCCTGGTGGGTCGTTAGGTTCCTAAAAAAACCACTTTTTCCAAATTATTTTTTAAACGCTATATTTTTCCTTTAATTTATGCATATTTTGAGTAACATTTGTGAAAATCACAAAAAGAACACCTAAATAGTTATGAGCATATATAGGTTAATAATTATTCAGGAACAAAAACATTTAGTTAACACCCACTAACCCAGGATCCCTGATCATAGATCCATTCATTAGATTTTAGACGTTACCAAGGCTTGTTCCTTAAAATAATTTTCTGACAGATCATATCTCAAAGTAACTCCATGGTTCTGATATTGTTTGTAGGGAACTCAAAACATCTATTAATTACATAAATTGCGACTCCAAAGTACACTTCTCTCTAGTAAGTCTGTATTTACCGTACTTTTTGCTTGTACATACAAAAAGTTTGTTGCACCATTTTTTACCGTAGACCCCGGTCTACGTGGCTTATTTGCAACAGAAAGATTTGTATAACATTCTCGTTATTGGTACTAGTTATTCACGAAAAAAGTGTCATCATAAATCTCGGTGTCTCAGCTCAATGATTAGAGCAGCGGGCCGGATATCCAAAGGTTGCGTGTTCGAGTCCCCTCTGAGCGATATGAAAAAAGTTGACTTTTTCTAGTAGTTATATCATCTTTTTCAAAGATCTGAATTAACATTTTTTCGGTTGTGCCTACCTAATTAGAAACCTATTTTATTACTTGTATGCTTTTAGGGAAGGAAACCACCCGGATGACTACAGCCGAGTGACGTACCGCAAGCTAATGGACCAGGTGTGCCAGTTCGCGAACGCTCTCCGCGACTGCGGCGTCGGCAAGGGCGACCGCGTCTCCATCTATATGCCCATGATCCTGGAGACCGTGGTGTGCATGCTGGCCTGTGCGCGCATCGGGGCTATACATTCCGTCGTGGTAAGTGCATAATTAAATGAAGCTTATTGTAAGGAACCGGTATCATATCGGCCATTTTTAACGTCCCCACTGCTGGAGCACTGGCCTTCCATATGGATGGATGATTTTTCTCCAAAACTTGACCGATTTAATTACTTTTAGTTGCATTTGTTAGTTGTGTCTCGTTTTTTATATAATTTTGTCAAATCCGTTTGCTGGACATCTAAAATCAGCAAATATTTGGCTAATTTATTAAGTTTTTTGGCAATAGTGGTCATCGATTTTTTGAGAAAACTTTTGTCTTTCAGCCACGAAATGTCGAGATTTCTTCGAAATCTTTTAAATGATTAAGCTAGTAGCAAACTAATCAAGGCACAAAGCGAAATCAAATTTTAGGGTTCCGTACCAAAATGGTAAAAAGGAACCCTAATGGTGTGACTCAGTCTGTCTGTCTGCCACAGCTAGATGTATCAAGAACTACGAATGCTATCAACTTGAAATTTAAAATAGAATAGAATAGTTTTAGTTGATGTTTGCTCAACTATTATACAAAGAAAAGAAACCAAAGGGGACTGAAAGGGAAAAAGATTAAAAAGGAAAATGCAATCATAGTTCATGACCGATACATTGGATTAGTATCGTATGGGGTAAATGAACAATTAATCAACTATATACCCGTAAATAGCTTGGGCCACCTATTTATCTGGGACATGGCGAAAATTTTTACTACTTGTGATGAAACTTTGGTAAGGTGTTCTGGGAATACCGCGAGGGTTCCAGGCCCAAAAAATCTATTATTTTACATGGTATTGCAACGCATTCCAGGTACAGCAAGTACTAAATAAAGCAAAAACTCAAAAGCTGTAAGGTAATATACAAAACACATTGTTATCCAACGTCTTTGAAACATCTTTGCGTTTCAGTTCGCAGGATTCTCATCTGATTCATTGGCGGAGCGGATGTCCGACTGCAAGGCCAAGGTTCTGGTGACGGCGGATGGTGGGTGGCGCGGCGAGAAGCTGCTAGTCCTGAAGAACATCTGCGACGAAGCCATTATGAAGGCGAAGACCAATCACCAGCATGAGGTCCCGCTGTGCATCGTGGTGGCGCACCTGGCCCGCGTCACGCCCTGCGGGGACCTGCCGGATGATATCAGCTCCTTGGTAAACAAAACCATTAAGTTAGCCTAACACTACAAAGACGCCTGGGGTCTTATGACACATTTTGGAGTCCAACAGGAGCAAAAACTGTTTTGCACTGCCCGCCCCCTTACGACCGTGTGGTATAGTAATTAATTGCTCAAAATAAACTCTTCTCCAATTATGACCCAAGATTTTCGCGAAAAATAGAATCCAATGTCTTTATGTTTCAGTCTAATTTTCTTCCAAAATCATGAAAAAATTTTAGTGGTAAAATAAAGGCGTCCAAAAGAGAAGTGGCAGACGTTCTACAAATACAAGAATTTAAAATTCGACTGGATTGCTCAGTAGTAAATCATTGAAAAATTACCAAAATTAGCTTGCTACTGGTTGAAAGACGAGTTGCGCTTTCGACCAACTTCAAAAATCAGAGGAGTAGGGTCTCAGTTCGTAACACTATTCATTACCACTTAGCTATTCCTTGCTCAAACCACGCCAATGTCTTAAGGTGAAAACCATTTAAATTGACCATTGTGACAAAAATGAAACAAAAATGAAACCATAACAAAAATGAAACCCGTAACAAAAAATAACAAAAATGAAATATTAGGGTATTTTCACAAGTCACATAAAACTGATTTATTTTTTCCAGCAACAATAGTTTTTTATGATTCATTTAAATAATCGAACAAAAAAGTAACTTATAATAAAAACAATATATTTAAACTCTTATGGACGCAAAAGCCCACCTAGTTCATTGGTAGCTGGTTAATAAAATCAATGTTAATGGCACCTATACTTTGTACAATGTAGCATGGGTCCTATCCTATGACAGCTCATTGTAGTACAAAGCAAAATGTAGTACAAAGCAAAAAAAAAACTCAGGTTAAAAACATAACCCTTATTTTGTACTTTGCCGTAGTCGGGTAAAAAAAAATCAGACTTGTGAATGTGGCTTTTGTTCATTTTTATTATTTCATTTTTGTCACGTAAGAAAAAAACGTGACGGGTCATAACAAAAAAGAACAAACTACCTACTTGGAATAGAATCGCAAATATTTTGATTTAAACAAGAACGTCATAAGTAAAATTTCAATATAGGTCGAAGACAAATCGTGTATATGAAACAATTAAATATATAAGTATTCTCTTAGCCTGTATAGTTTGGTAGACGACAAAAATGAAGAATCAAAATTGTAATTTTCGCTCGCCGATACAAAACCACGTGTTCACTTACTTTTTCATGCGATGGATGTCAAAATTACCGTTTAATTCGCTTTGCGCAACTGATTGGCTCCTTATAGAGGGAATGTTGCCATTTGGTAACAACAAATAATACTAAACTAGATCGTTAGAAAAAGGAATAACGAAAATGATTAAAATAATGGACATGTATTTGATGACAAATATTAATTTATAAAAATAAGAAAACAAAATAGCTTAACTCGATATCGGTGAAAAATTATATGTTTTTTTCCAAAAAATAATCATTTATTTTAATACTTTTATTATAACTTTATATAGACGTACTTTGTAACGCTAGTCATGAAGAGGACACATTATTTTGTATGAAGAAAAACCGGGTTCGGAGCGAATATAGGAGTATATTTTATTAAATACTGATAAGGTACATTGAACTTTATATATAGTTATTTAGTTAATGTTTCATTCTACTAACGTGAGTACTGGTTGCTTTAATTAAAACAATATTTTGTGAAATATAGCGCGTGGACAAATTTTGATGTCAAAATGGTCATTTTAAATGGTTTTCACCCCTTACTTGGTTACGACATTATCAAAATTCGCATTCTCAATGAAGTGTCATTGAGATATATTATAGTTATTGTTTAAGACACACATGGCACTTACAAATTGTAAGTTATTATTACAGAAAAAATTACTTTAAATTTTGTAAGTATTATAGAGAAAACGAATTTCTTGAAACCAGAGATTGGCGTGGTTTGAGCAAGGAATCGCTCAGTGTTCATTAGTGAATACGGGCCGGAGCAGGTAGACTATTTTGCATGAATTCCTTAATTTATGAATGTTTCGTGTTCAGTACAAGTGGGACGATGACAGAGACATTTGGTGGCACGACGTCGTGGAGGGTCAGTCCACCATCTGCCCTCCGGAGTGGATGGACGCCGAAGATCCGCTCTTCATGCTGTACACCAGGTAAGCAGATATTTTTTCAAACTACTGCGCTGTTAATTTTAAAATTATTAAGACCACACAAGAATGACAAGAATAAGACCGCGCAAGTGTCATCGGCATCGACATCGACTTCATTTGACAGATGGATGTGACATATTGCTCTCCCCCATATTTTAAGTCTTCCTCCAAAACTTACTCGTCCTCGACTTAACGAAACCTAATTGAAAATCTCTTCAAAATATTCCTCAAAATCGGTATTTTAAGTCGTAATTCTGTCTAGACGTAAGGACCGAGGACCCAAAGAGTACGTAGCCACTCCGTAGCCGTCCGTTAGGCCTAGCGTACACTACCATTTTTACCCACGACTAAACAGTACGGAGATGGTTTTATGCGTTTGGGGTGAGAGGATGTTTGTTTGTTTGTTTATGCAAACCAATGTTTATTATTTAATAAAACTTAATTATCCGTCGGAGGCTGCCATCACTATTTTAAGTTCAACAAATATAAATAAGTATTACAATAAAATATCTCCAGATATTCACGTCACTATAAAACTGCAAAACTAGTTCATTTAATGGTAGCCCCGGACGGACGGATAATTAAGTCAAGGGTTTTTAAATTATGGAAACATTTCGAATAGAGGTGATGGATATAGATTTCACCATAAATTTTATATTTTATGGCTATGTTCACTTAAAAGTTGACAAATAGATAAAAAATCGTAAATATTCTCGAGGTTTCTCAAAGGCACTGTCTGTCGCAAAGTTTGACAGTTGTTTTCTCGACTCTAGCAAAGAGTTCTATTTATTAAAAATTTGAGTGGAGGAGATTTTTTGCAACTATGAATACCAAATTTCTCGAATGAGGTTGAGTGGAGTGTAAAAAGTTTTGGAGGAACGACTTAGAATACGAGGGTTAGTCTTTGGATAATTTTCATTTGTTTAAAAAAAAGCAGCAATGTGTCGCATTCTGTCAAATGAAGTCGACGCCACTTGCGCGGTACGGCCCAGGTCAGGTATTATCCCAGGGGGTCGTTAGCGACCTCAATGGTTTTACAGGGATTTTATATAGAAAAGCAAAATTAAAAAAAATTAAAAAGCAAATTAAAAAAAAATTACAAGCGTATTGCAGACAGGGTGGACAAGGTGGCTGAGCCGTAGCCCAGCAGATTGAGCCACATTTTTTTTCATACCTGATGTTAAGTATTGATAGGGCCGAAGATAGAAGCAAGCCTCTCCCGGAATCCTCATCACTGAGGAACTTTTAAGTTCTCTTGCCCACCCTCGCTCGTAGCCCTTACGTCAGCCGTAATAGCGGTTTTCGTGATTCAAATGAAAAGCCGTAGCTGCTGTTGACCCAATAAATTAACTTTTCGAGGGTAGACTTATAAGTAGCTAGTCATCCCGTGACCACGGCAGCTGTAAAGGTGCCGAAACGTCGGGAAAATCAAAAAACCCCTAAAAACCAAAAAATACGGACAATTACAATTTAGTTCGTGGAAATATAGCGCGTTTGATATCCGTAAAAGTTGTTTTATTTCAAGAACTAAATATTATTGGTGTCCACTAATTAAACCAATTTCCAATAGTCATTGTCTTGAATTTTCGTATTTTTAACACGTTCACGGAATCATGAGGTTTATTAAGCCGAATGCTTGACTTCTCGTTGTTGCGGCAGTCAAAATCGCATTCTTTCACTCGGTATGGGGGGCTGCCAAATTAACATTTCTATGAGTACGACAGAGACAAATATATTAAATTGTTTCTCTCACGAAGTCCAGTCCAACGGCGTAGTTAATAAGAAATGAGGTTGAATAGGACTCAAACGCACAGGAATGAAAGGAGAAATCACGTGCAGTGCGGAGTGAGGTCTAATCTGCCTGAAAAGTTGTAGGCCTCATAGACGCACGGACTCAAGCGTACCCGGCGTGGGCGCTGCGCATCCTAGCTTAGTGATGTGACAAGTTTCGATAAGAAAGCACAGAATTCCAGATTCCTTTAAGCTAGGAAGTCTATCTTCTCTTTTGGCCAACTCGAGTTCGGTTCTGCAGTGGTCACAGCTGTTAACTCAATTAGTAAGAGTACACCTATTAAAATAAATACACACACACACAAATACGCACATATTCACACATATACTAATAAATACAATCGCATACTTTAAAACTAAAAATGGTATGTTTGGTAGGCATGGCGCTTTTAGGTGACAGTATGGTGACTTGGTAAACTAAGTAAAAAGTATTTTGATTTATCTTTTAAAAAAAAAAAAAAAAGACGGGTTGCACTCCGGGAGTGCCGGCAGAAGTGAAAACTTGATTATTAACGTTGAGCATGTTTGATATTTTGGAATGGTTAGGGAATAATTTTGCACCAATTGCTTTATCAGTATAAAAGTACTATCATTTATGTGGTAGAATACAATATTCATTTATTGCGCTATCGTACACAAACATGACAAACCATATTAAAGTGAACGTTAAGTTAGGTAATAAGATACAAGAAAACATTAGTTATTATAGAGAATCGAAAAATATATATTGACAATAAAACAAGAGACAAGTAAAAGACATTATCAACAGTCTGGCGCTAAGCAACCGAGACCATAGTCAACCTGTCACCTCAACATTCTCCATCCGTCCTACGCTTTTTCGATCAGGTCACGTGTCCTGACGCGAGTTTAAGATTTTATACCCATTACAGAAAAAGTGCTCAACGCCGCTAAAGAAGTTTTCACTTCAAAAATATATATATAGTTACTGAACTCTCTTTTATTCCCATCATTAGTCGAGACACAAATCGAACTTTCTTTTAGTGCGATCTAAGGCAGAAACGATGTCACATTGTTTTTTTAATTTTTTCAATACCGAAATGCTATAACTGCGGGCGTAGCTAGATGTAACTTTAACAATTATGTAAGTTTGTAATGGTAAAGTTTCAAGAAAAAAATAGCCAATTTTGAGCTATATTTTGGCGTTTTTTGGAAACGACATTTTGTGAGGCCGAAATGTCTCATTTATGCTGTACAACTTTGCCTCGAAATGACCATAAACGCACTGGCTTAAAGTCCATCAGCAGTGAGTGTTAAGGGGTCTTTCGAAAATAAAAAGTGTCGAGGCAAATTCATAAAATCGTGTTTATGAAACTTTACAAATGTACTCGTAGATAAAGGTATGAAGAAATATATATATATTTAATTTTGTAACATCTCTCACCGTCCTATAGTTGTATAACCAAAAGTACCTACGTACTTTTTCCGTATAGTGTCTTAATGACAATACCCACGCCGCCGCAATATGTCTCATGTAACATACATCCTCTATCTTTGGTAAAAAATCTGGGAAATATAGGTACGTCAAATGCGCCTAAGTACAAGAACGCGGAGTTACCGCCCAGCTGAATCCGGTTAGTTTTAATTCCGGTATTTTTTATGCGATATCCGATTCTTATTAGATATTTTCTAATGGTATAATATCTGTGCGACCTTACTATTACTACAACCATAAAGTCATGAGTTAAGTAATACGTAACTAATAATCTACGAGTATATGTATCTTACTTATTAGTACTTTTCACTGCTCTTCTGGGTCGACAGATAAAAAAAAAAGTTCGTTTGCTTCATTTACTAAGAAATATCTTTGTTAATGATACAGTTGTGTATCGTATTTATTTCCAACTAAATACGAGTACCTATTAGGTACTTGAACTAATTATATCATTCGACCTTCCTTTCCCTTACAAAACACGGAAGTATCACTTCATTAGAGTAATTTATACCTGGTTCAACAATTGGATTTCCGAGTTTTAACCTGTCCCCCTTGAAAAGTAGCTAAGCAATGGGTAGCAAAACCCACGGTGGGGCAGATAAAACAAGAAAAAGTTCTATCCGTCCCCCCGATAGCCTTGGGGACAAATGGGGTTAAACGTTATGAGATACCGATGCTGATGCCATTAATGTAGAGTCATCTATGAAACAAACAAACAAATTTTTACATATGAGTGAGAGATTGGTTGCTAATCTTTAATGCTTTAATTTACGTTTTAATATTGTTTTATTGTTATACGGATCACAGCAGCACTCCCCATGAAAATGTATTTAGTATTATCTCTTGATACTTTGTATGTTTTTTTTAAAACACATTAAGCACTCATCAGCTAAAGAAATGTTGATATTAAAAAAAACTGAAACTAACATATAATTTTTTTCCCTCCAATGAATTAGTGACTTCTTCTTATCTTTATTGTACAGTCAACAGCACGTATACGGCTTTACTTTTGCACTACGAAAACCACTCGCTATTACGAGCGACGACGTAAGAGCGCTCTCAAGGTCAAAGTGTAAATCCGTGTGTGGTGTTATTGTTAATAATATGTATTATTTTTCTTCCCAAGCGGCTCAACTGGCAAACCTAAGGGAGTGCTACACACCACAGCGGGCTACCTAACATACGCGACGGCGACCTTGCGCTACGTGTTCGACTACCGGGAGCGGGACGTGTACTGGTGCACCGCCGACGTGGGCTGGATCACGGGCCACACCTACGTGGTGTACGCGCCGCTGGCCAACGCAGCCACCTCGGTCATGGTGAGCGACCGCTTATGGAACTCGACTGACAGCGCCTAGACTACTGACAGACACGTACCGACGTAGGTTGGATCACGGGCCACACCTACATGGTGTACGCGCCGCTGGCCAACGCCGCCACCTCGGTCATGGTGAGCGACTGCTTATGGAACTCGACTGACAGCGCCTAGACTACTGACAGACACGTACCGACGTAGGTTGGATCACGGGTCACACCTACGTGGTGTATGCGCCGCTGGCCAACGCCGCCACCTCGGTCATGGTGAGCGACCGCTTATGGAACTCGACTGACAGCGCCTAGACTACTGACAGACACGTACCGACCTAGGTTGGATCACGGGCCACACCTACGTGGTGCACGCGCCGCTGGCCAACGCCGCCACCTCGGTCATGGTGAGCGACCGCTTATGGAGCTCGACTGACAGCGCCTAGACTACTGACAGACACGTACCGACGTAGGTTGGATCACGGGCCACACATACGTAGTGTACGCGCCACTGGCCAACGCCGCCACCTCGGTCATGGTGAGCGACCGCTTATAGAACTCGACTGACAGCGCCTAGACTACTGACAGACACGTATCGACGTAGATTGGATTACAGGTCACAACTACGTCATGGTGAGCGACTGCTTATGGACCTAGACTGACAGCCACTAGACTACTGGATCACGGGTGACACCTACGTAGTGTAGGTATATACGCTTAATTTTTTATCGGTTTTCGTTAACAAACAAAAGTAACAAAATCTAATATCATCCCTTCCTAGTGCTGGCTGGTTCTCTAAGCAAACATCGAGGCTGTTGTCATCACTGAATATCACATCAGCTGTCAAATAGTATTGAAAATGGGGCGATCTCCGATGTTTTGACCGTCGATATCAAGGAGTTTGGGAGAATAACCTACATATATGGCCTTTACTCGAACTAATCAACGCAAATTTCAGTAAACACTGACTTTACTGGGCCGCAGTACCCCCAATGGAAATCAAAACCGGAACCTCAGGATCCGATGGTGGTACCACTGCACTAGTGACTAGACCATTCCAGATAATTTTACTGAATACCATTCTCAAGACACTACAATTTATATAATAGTTGTATCAGGAAAATACCCCAGCCATCTTCTGTACACATTTTATTTGGTAAATAGTTTTAATTGTTATCCACTTTTGTCTCTTGTGTCAACAATTTATTAATATAAATTGTTGCTTTTTTGCTTCGACCTTAGCAGAAAATAACAAGAAACAGACCTGTGTAGAATTTTATCGATCTTTGACTTGAAAACTTTACTGCATTTTCCTGATATTTACATAATATTATAACTAAGACAGTCATTGTCTTGAGAATGGAATTTAGTAAAATTATTTAGTTTAAGACCTGCAATCAAGAGCAAATATTGTTCAAATTGTTGTTTGTACTGTATAAATATGGGTAGTAAATCGGTAAATACAGAACATAACTTGCAAAACTAGCATTTTTAGGAAAGGCACAGAAAATTAAATGCCTCAATTTCGTTCTTTAAATATTAACTAAATACGGTCTTTGTAAATTATGCAATTTAGTTGTATTTTTAGCACAAAACGTTACAACATGCCGAGTTAATTATTAAACGTACAGTTCAAAGTTCATTCATACCTATACAAAAACTAAATTCGAAGATGATGAGCGTAATGTGTAGTCAAAACGGAAAATCCTAATGTAACTTTAAGCGCTATGATAGGTTAGAATGCTCAGTGGTTAGTATTTTCTACGGCTAAACGGTTTCCTTAAGGTTTAGCACGGGATGGGTGACCAAAAACCTATTTAGTCGAATATTACGTTATTTCGTAACACACGTTTTGTGTGAGATTGCAATTTTATTTATTCTCAATTTTATTCACATTGTTCAGATCATCGGGGGCACAGGGGCCCAATTCTGCTAATGCTTAGTCACAATCGTATTCCAGTGGTGTTTCAATGGTAGCGCTGTTTTACACAGTTCTTGTTACAACAGTGTAAATAAACACTACTATTGAAACACCACTGAGAGACGATTATGACAATAATTTTGCTTAAGATCTAGCTGTCAAAATTAAACTCAACGCATCACAAATAGGCTTCCTCGGAAATTTATAGACTAAATATAAGTAATTATAATTTATCCAAGTCACGGCTTGCTTTGTGCCATGATATATTCTTCTACCAATAAAGATTGGATTTACCAGAAATGTCCTCGAATGAGTGACTCTTGTATGTCTTTTGTATTACCGTTGACTATTGAATAAAGTAAGTAGGTAGTAAAAAAGAAGCGAAGGTCACTTGCAACCACATACCGACACAAAAGGTCATGTGTTAAGTGTTTTTAAGGAGGTAATACTTAAGGTACCTATTAAAAGACTCTTGTTAAATTATAAGTAATAAAAAAATTACAATAAAAAAGTACCTATACTCATCTTTAGATGGTATATGACGCGCAGAAGGTCCAGGGTTCATGGGGTTAGTTTTTGTTCCCAATGTCATCGAATAACAATGAAAAAAAAACACATTGTTCTGACAAATAGATGGAATCGATAAATAATAATGTATGTAGGTACCTACATACATTATTATTTATCGATTCTATCTATTTGTCAGCTAAATAATATAGGTATTTACAAATACAAGTACCTACATGTATTTGTTAATACCTAACTACTTATATTACTGCAGTGTATGTCAATCGCAAACATTTTATTTTTTCGAACTTCGTTATCGCTTTTGAATTAATTTGTCTACACTAGGAACCAGAACCAGTACCTTTTTTTTACATTAAGTAGGCTTGCTTTTGGCCTCATTCTGAATCGTTAGATTTAAGAAGAGGTCGAAGATGGAGCGAGCTTGCCTAGAAGAAGCCTATACACTCCAGCTTTAAATAGACCAGGATTATAGGCTCCCGGCCCGGCCCGCTATTCTATCTTTGCAACTGCAACGCGACAACACAAATCGCGCGATAACTGCTTTACGTGAGACGCCGCTATACGAACCATCAGTGAGAATTATCCAGCAATCACATACGTAATACCATTTTATTTTGACATTCCGCAGCGATAGCGTGATATCTGCGCGATAATTGCTAATTTTTAGGTTATAGCCCTGCGGAAATATAGACGCAGGTAGGGATTTCCACTCACTGGCTGTGCTTATAATAAAAGATGATAAAGATCGTTTATTTTAGTAAGGGTGAAATAATCGATTATCTGTTTGTTCCAGTTCGAAGGGACCCCGTTCTACCCCGACAACGACCGCTACTGGGCTCTGGTGGAGAAGTACAAGGTGGCCCAGTTCTACACGGCCCCCACCGCAATCAGAGCTCTCATCAAGTTCGGAGACGACCACGTTAATAGGTATGTTGATGCAGTGCACTACAAAAGCTGCAGTTTCTTTGCTATTTGCTATTTCATTGCGATAAAGACCCTTTTATATAATTTTTGGGTAGAATCAATTTTTGACGCGTGAATTTCATACAGAAGTGACGGGTGCAGACAACTCACTTCACTTATAGTCCTACTCTACTAGTTACCATAGATATATGTAGGTAAGTAAAGTGATAATCCTGGCTGGCCAGGACTATTCTTTTTTTTGCCTAGAACGGTGAAACGCTTATACCTAATATTATATACCTACTCATCACGTAAAGATAAAATTGAAGATTAGAGTTTCGCCCTGATACCTGTTAAGGTATCAGGGCGAAACTAAGGAAGCCACTAAGGAACTGGAGGCTGTCTCATACTACCGGAACACAACCATGGTGAAAACATTGTTATAATATAATGACAACTTTAGATAGTGCTGTCAAATATTCTAATTGTATTCTACTCAGATTCTACTATATTCTTGCGGCAAGACATACACTAAGAGGCGCGGCTTAAACCAAAATTGAGAATCTGTTTGAACTTTTCGCATTGTTAACCACTCGAGTTCTATTCTTAGCGTACTTCTTGAGCAGGCATAACATGAGCACCCTGAGGGTCCTGGGCAGCGTGGGAGAGCCCATCAACCCAGAGGCGTGGCTGTGGTACTACAACGTGGTGGGCGGCGGGCGCTGCTCCATCGCGGACACCTTCTGGCAGACCGAGACGGGCGGACACGTGGTCACCAGCCTACCCGGCGCTACGCCTATGAAGCCGGGCGCTGCGGTAAGCTACCAGCATTCGATTCCTGTACCATACCTTACCGTTCCATACCAGCACTCTTGACGGGATGGCGTAGAGATCGAAATGGAAAGTCAATAATTATTACCTACTGATTTTCGACGTTGATTCGATTTTGTTTGGCGCTACAATCGATTTCTAGAGTACAAAATTAATCTAGATCAATCTACTAAGTAATTTCAAGTCAAACTTAATTACTTACTGACTTTTGACGTTAAATCAATCATGATCTCAATGTGATTGGTGAAAGTCGTCCTGGACTGGTTTCTTATATTGTTGGAACGCAACGTTTAACGCATTAAATTGTACCAGAGTACCAAGTTTTGGTAAACGTTTGTTAAAAAATTCTAATCTTTTGAGGCGATTTTTCTAGGATGAAATAACAAACCCAAAATAAAGTTTTGTTCCTTCCCATTCCCATCTGAGCAGCGACTACGACTAGTTTTTTTTTTGTATAAGATTTATATGTGTTTTCACGTTCATATTTTACCATATGTGTTTGCCTCCAGGGCTTCCCATTCTTCGGCGTGGAACCAAGATTGTTGGATGAGAACGGCAAGCTGATCGAAGGGGCTGGAGAAGGGTACCTGGTCTTCTCACGGCCCTGGCCTGGCGTCATGAGGACGCTCTTTGGCGACCATGACCGATACGAGAAAGTGTATTTCTCCAAGTTCCCTGGCTACTACTGCACTGGTGATGGTAAGTGAAATCGTCAATTAGAATACTACCCCGTATATCATAGTTAAATGTAATACGGGGTATTAGGTAAAGTTCACCGCTGTTCTTAGTTGTAAATACTATAAAATTTAACCCACTTGTACGATTGTCCCGTTACGAGAAATTGCTACTGCAGCTTTTATTTTCTTTTCTAATTTTCTTCTAATATAATTACAGGTGCAAAGAGAGACGAAGATGGCTTCATATGGGTGACAGGTAGAATAGACGATATGCTCAATGTGTCAGGACATTTGATGTCCACCGCCGAAGTAGAAGGAGTGCTCACAGAAGAACCCAGGGTTTCAGAAGCTGCCGTGGTGTCTAAACCACATCCCGTAAAAGGCGAATCTCTTTACTGTTTCATAAGTCTCAGTGAGGGGGCTAATTTCGACGCAGACCTGGTCAACTGTTTGAAGAAGCTGGTCAGGCAAAGGATTGGCGCATTCGCGGCTCCGGACGTTATACAATACGCGCCAGGTTTACCGAAGACCAGGTCAGGGAAAATTATGAGGCGGATATTGAGGAAGGTCGCTCTGGGAGACAGAGATATCGGCGACACATCCACTCTTGCGGACCCCAACGTTGTGGACGAACTATTCAAAAATCGACCTTAAGCACAGATGGATTTAAACGTTTTTTGGCTCGCCGTTGCCTGCAGTTTCTATCCCCCCTGAAGCATTCAGAAGCGCAGTTAAAATTGGCACCGTTCTATAATTTCATTGCAACCGTCCGCGAACTTTAATACAGTCTGTTTATATTTTTGTATCACAGACTTTAAAATCGAATATTTTGTAAGATTGAAGCGCCACGCATTATTATGTTTCTAGTTCTAGCGAAGCTTGGTTTTATTGTTATGGGGAACTTTTGACGATGTGAAAAATAATAACTAATTTGTAGAAAGTTAGCAACTATTCGTTGGCTGTGTTTAATTTAGTAATGACCTTACGGAATACCTATAAGGAAAACTAAAAGTATGAAATTCCTATTATTACATTCATATTTACTGTTTCCTTGCTAATGGAAACTATACTTAAAACAGTCATTAATACAATACATATATCTTTTATCTGTATTTATAACAACTAGTACTCGTACTCACTATCTATATTGGTTCTACATTCAACAAATAAGTTATTTCGTGAATCGTTTTCATCGTATTACTAGTCTGTTTTTTTTTTCTTTTAGTTTTTGTTTTTGGTAAAACCAAAAATAAAAAAGAGCTTTTGTCAGTAGGGAACACGTTAGGCTCATTTAACTAGAAACAACAAGACATGGTAAAACAGTTTTTTTTATTATTAATTGATCGTTTTTAATATCGGTAAAGAGTAGGTAATGTTAATAATGTGTTCTCCAAAGCAAAGCATGGGTTTAGAGTAGGGCATTTTATCCCGTAGTATGTATAAATTTTCTTCAAGTTCACAACAACATTCCGCTGTACTTTTTTATTTTTTGTTGTCCTCAATATAATACAATTATTGTAAGTACCTAAGTAGGTACAATATTTTATCATTGTTTATAAAAATATGTCTCTAAAATGTACGATAAAAACAGGAAAGGAGTTATTCTATTTTAAATAATCATTTTTGTTTAATTATTATATGTAACAAAACTACTTAGGTAGGTACACTCAACAGCAACTACGGTTTATAGGAAATGTCAAAATACATATATGGAACTTTTTGATATGGAGCCTGGCATACTTTGCAAGTAAGACATATTTTGGTGTACACTCAGGGAACTTCCCGGTTGATCAGTAGAGTTTTTTTGAGAAACGATATTTTGGAAAGTATTAAGATTAAAGAAATAATTTATTTATAAAATGAAATACATATAAAAGCTATATTATTTTTTTAATATAAACGTTTTCTATAATGTTATTACTTTTTGAGATAACTTTCTTCAAAAAAACTCTACTGAACAACCGGGAAGTTCCCCGGTTGTACATGCACACCTATGAAACAAACGCCAATCTACCGAAAAAAATAATTACAAACGACAAATACTATGTGACAAAATGAATGACGTAAATGATAGATAGGTATAGTTTTTGAAAGATGTTACTTTGAATGTGTAAAATAAAATTATTTTACATCTTCAAATTAAAATATTTCAGAAGATATGATATATCTTTACGATAGATATTTACAAGCAACAATCATCCCCATCTGAGAATTCACTTGTGGCCGAGTTGATTTTTTCCAATATTGTTTATTTAAAATTTATCATAAGTATAAAAATAGCATTGAAAAATGCAAAACTTCAAAAATCATAAGCAACAATCATTTAGTTTTACTTATTCAAAGTGAAATATTTCAAGAAGTATATCATTTACGACATTTTGTCAAATAGTATTTGTCGTTTATTATTAGTAGATGGGCGTATGTTTCTAACTAGGTATGCCAGGCTCCATATAAAAAAGTTTGATGTCTTTTGTATATTCCAGAACAAATTGTTGTATAAGGAGGTAGGGCCAAAAGAGAGCGCATTATAAGTTAAATAAAATAAAATAAATATTGTTTATACCTAATAAAACTTAATTTTAAATCGCCTCGTCATCATAATATTATTTTTATAAGCATTTTGTTGTTCAACCTAAACATACGCACAATATGTTCATGTGCTTTGCGTTCAAGTCCTTACATTTGGTTTCAATCATCGAAATGTACAAACGCGAGTATATCTGTGCATTAGAGCGGGTAGCAAGCACACCGCTGTCTTATTTCCTTTATAAGAAAATTAGAAGTACTTAAAGTACCCCTAGCACAGATTAATAAATAGTTACTTCGTCCCTAGTACGAGTTTGGCAAACTAAATTCGTTATCGAAAACTGTCGCTTTGTCTTCTTCATATCCATTTACTACAATGGGTACAATCGGGGAACTTCCCGGTTCACCAGTAGAGTTTTTTTGGGAAACGTTTTTTCGTAAAGTACGTACTAAAGTTAAAGAAATAATATAGAATCCGAATGAAATACCTTTCAATATTCTATAATCTGTGATACAAATGTTTTCTATATATCAATAACTTTTTACATTTTTTAGCTTTAGCTCCCTAAAAAAACTCTACTGGTCAACCGGGAAGTTCCCCGACTGTACCGACATGAGTGTTTAAAAGTAATGTTATCGAATTGACATCGAGATAAGTATTATATGAACTCGTACTCGGGGCACAGTACAAATTCGGCGTACTACTTACTTCATCTAGATACTCCTTTACAAATTAGATATGTATACCCTCTTATGGCTACCTGGCTATTGAAGCGGGGAAAAACAGGGTGGAACGATGACCTCATACTTTTGACTATACATGCGAAATATGAGGACTTAACCATGTTGATACTTGTAATGTCAAATGTGTGGAAATACTGACGCTCTGTTCCTGACAGGTACACTAGGATGAGTTGAGCACACTTTTAGCACAATTAGGGTGTAACAAGTAAAAACAAGTCACTGTAATGTTAGAAATAAATAATTTGGGACTCTGGGTGCATTCGATCGCAATAATTTAACGTTATTCGATGTATTTCTTTCATCAATTGACGTAGTCTACATATTTTTGGTACTTTATGTGTAACTGTTATAAACTATTACAATGACTGCGTTTGCTAGTGGTTTTCCATTTAGTTGAAATAAGAACTAGTTATCTATATATGATATTGTAACTGTGGCACTTATTTGTAATGCACTTTGTAAAGTAGGTACTTATTAAATAATCCGTAAGAACACTTAGCTTGTTTATTAAGTTGAGAGAATTTTGTTGTAAAATTTGATACGAATTAATCATAAATAACACAAGGATTAGATTAAACGTACCCATAACCCTTAACACCACTCGTGGGGGAGTCGGTTCCCCACCTACCACGTTTTCGTAAATATTTGTTTTATTTTAAATTCAAAATAAATAAACTTTTAAAAAGTGTCTATACTAAAACTATTGAGAATCTCTCAATAGTTTTAGTATAGACACTTTTTTATATAGTACTTAACACAAATAACACATTTTTGTTTAAAATTTTAATATTACATGTTAACTTAGATTTGTGATATTATGACTTTCATTAATTTATAAAAATTAATGTATAAATTCTTCTTTAAGTAAATTATACATTTATTTGGGGACTTAGGTCCACGAGTGTATTTGTGTAGGCTGAAAATGGCGAGTGTTGCTAAGGATTAAAGAAGAGTCGCCTGGGCCCGTAGACAAAGTAACATCGTTATGTAGCGAAACGATAGTTCGATTCGTTATTGTCTATATTCGCCAATTAACTTGCGGCAAGACCACGTGACTTAGCGCGGCCTATGCCAATCCGCCAATCCCATACATTTAATTCTTGTCGAACTACGTTATCGTTTTTGAATTGTTACTTTGGCTAAGGGCCCTGGAATATAAGCACGTTCACAAAGTGAAGGAAATAAAAGAAATATAGAAATTTTAAAAAACTAAAAAACCCCCCTCCTTTAAAAGAGAAATCAACTGAAAAGATGGAAAGGATGGTTTGAGGGCCACGGGCAGCCGCGATAGTCGTCGCGACCAGACGGGCCGAGAGAGTGATTGTCTTTATCAAAGTTAACTCAATATTGGTTGGAAAGTAATAGTTTTTTGGTTCAGTCAAGACATCATATTTGAAGAGATTCTGGAGTACATGATTTGAATAGGAATCGGGGTTTAGATGTCCAGCAGTGGATGGCCACAGGCTGATGATGATGATGATGGGGTTTAGATGGAGAATTCCACAAGAAGTACGAGATATACAAATAGGATCCAGAAAAAAATGTCGAGTATACCAGAATTAGTGTCAAAATCTTCGATAATATTCTTGTTAATATTCAACCAGAATTGAAGAGAAAGTCAATGCCGATAGAATTCGCCGCGAAAACAACTAAATTATTTTGTTCCCTATACTATTCGCCGAGTCTGTTTGCCGACTCCGTGGCTTGCGCCATACTGATTCATACTTACTGCGCGTGGCCTGCATTTATTTTTATTTTAGTCGCTAGACGCTTTGCCATTCGCGTGACGCGGCGGTTTATGCAGGCGGGTTTTTTAGATTTTAAAATTTATATATTTTTATTTATATCGTTTTAGTTATTTATCGGTCATGATATACCTTTTTGAAATCCTTAAGACTAGCCCTTTAATTTGATACCCATATGTTATGAAGTACCTACACTAAAAACATTTTTTTTCACTTCAAATAATAGCCTCTATGTCGCCGCCTACACTCGTTCCACAGAACATTAAAAGCTCTTTTCATTGTTCCGTGGTTTTTCATCACTTACCTAAGAACACTTGGGCTGTCAAGACGAATCTAACGATATCCTAATTATATAAATCCGTTTGAAAGATAAGAGGTACCTAATAAAGAATATTACATATAGACAAACAAACATACTTACATAACATACAAGATACGCGCGAAAAACATCCTTCCTATACTGTCGAATAAGAACGGACAAAGGAAATAAGTACCTAGGTACCTATTTCTGTGTTTCGTACTTTACATCTTACCTCTTTCTTGTTCTCTTTATAATATATTTTTTCACCTTTGCTCAAATCTATAGAATACAATGTTTAGAGTATGTATTTAATTAATAAAATATAATTTAATTTAATTAGGTACTCACGCTACAACTTCTATGATCGCAATAATTTTATGTTATTACCTCCAATCACTCCCCATAAATAACCATGAAAGCCCTAAATTTTCCACACAAGTAGGTACCCACGTTGCGAAGCTTTCGTACCGATTTCTCGTAACGTGTATAGCCTGCATTGAATTAATAGTGTCATAGGTATTATTTTTAAAATTTGCATTTTCAATGCTATCTTATTTATAAATTTTAATGGAAAATTACTATAAAAAATCAACTCGTCTCACAAGTTGTTCTTAGGCAGAACTTGAAACCCGCAACCTTTGGATATCGGCGGGGTTATTTAGCAATAATCGCGCAAGGATCGCGCGACCGAACGTCAAAATAAAAATGGTGTTACCTATTATGTGATCGGTGGCTATCGCTCGGTGATGGTTCGTATAACGTCGTCACTCACTCTCTCGCGCTCCTAGTTAGGGCCTGCGCAGACGACGGACATTGGAGGACTTTTTGTCCGCGACACGACCTTATTACTAAGAACATAAAGTTGAATATATAACGAAGACTATCGCGTAATTTTTACGGATATACGCGATCTGAGTTCAATCTTATTTGGTTAACAATAAAGGCGTGTCGCGGACAAAAAGTCCTCCGTTGTCCGTCGTCTGCGCTAGCTCTTAGATTGAGAGAGTGAGACGCCGCGATGAATGCACATTATCATCGATTGTTAAATAGAGGCTGCACTGATATTTGCTATGAAGATCCGTGACGTAAAGCAATTATCACGCAATTTTTGCATTGCTGTTGCAAAGATAGGTAATAACCCCGCCGCTCCACTGCTCTACCATGTGAGGTAGTGAGCCTAGGTTCTACCGTTGAGAAACAAGTGGACCGGACATCAAATTCTATTCAAATTCGTATATATTTTCAATTGCTATTTTTAGTGCGAAACTTATAAGGAAATAACGATGAAGTATAGGCGACAGCTTATCAATTGGATTCCGAAAATAGTGTTCGGGATAAAGGCGCTAATGCATTGTAAACATGATGTGGTGTTGACTGTACAACGGGGAACTTCGCGGTTGTCCAGTAGAGATTTTTTGGGAAACATTTAAAAAGTAGTAGTTAGGGTTAAAGAAATAATTTATGATTCAAATGAAATAGGTACCTAAGTAATAATGTTCTATTATTTGTGATATAATCGGTTTTTATAAGTCTATACCTTTTTTATTTAACACTTCTTAAAAAATCTCTCCTGGTCCACCGGGAAGTTGCCCGATCGCCGACTGTACATTGCGACATCTTAAATTATTGGTGTCTGAGGGGTTCTCTTTTAATGTTGGTACTTGTAAACGGAAACATATCAAATCAAATAACCCGTGACCGGTTTCCACCTCTTCCTATAACTTACTTTAAGCTATAAACGATTAGAAGCTAAACAAAGCTTAGCTTAAATAGCCCGATTAGTACCTAGTCTCGATAATAAAATATTGTTGATTATTACCAAATAAACTTTAGAAAACTCGCTGGAATTTTTATAGTATTTGATAACTTAGACATTTTCAGCGAAAATGTTTGTGTCTATTATTTCTAGAAGTTTAGAGCAAACGAATGTATCAGTTTCATTGTAAATCAATGCTCACAAATAAAAAAACGAACAAATGTGGTTTATTTAAATATTTTCTAATTCTTTTGCAAGTTATTTAAAACGTTGCTTACTAGGTGATAATTATTTTATAGAAATAAAATGTTGATTCGTCAATATATATGCGACAATTCATGTTTTTAATTTTTGTACCTGTTCGTTAGTTGGGTGTATTTTATAAATATAAATGTATGATAGTTAGATGAAACATTGTCGTATTATAGATTAAAATATATTTTTGACTTTGGTAGAACATACCTGTTTGAAAAAAAAAACGATAACTGATTTATTTTAATCACCAGTTTAATGTCGATACACGCCATATTAAGTCATTCAACAGAATATAATTATATTTGCATACATGCCACATATTTGCTGGTGTTGCACTTATTTTGACTGACACAATTAAATAATTTGACGAATCACAGCTACTTTCCGATACTCTGAATGCTATTTGACAGTTTCACAAATAGGTACCGTGGTAAAAAAAAAAAGAATTCAAATGTTTCTCTAGATGTTACTTGATGTTTGAACAAACGTATTGGCACTAATGATTGAGTATAATAGTGATTAATGTATAGGTAATATTGTGATTGTATGTCGAAACAAACATATCATTCGAAGTGATTAAAATATATTATACAATATTCAAATTGGTTGTAAATTATTAACATCCCTGACAAATTACACGTCTGTGCACGTCACCTAACAATATCTACCTACAATCACTTTTAAAACATGAACATTATCTAACATACCTACTGTACTAACTCAAGTCCAAGATTTCCGCCCCTGCTATAACACCTTGGGAATCAGATCCAGAGGGTCCGGGTCCCAGTGGGGTAGATGCATATTGTTTTCTGTTTGGTTGGTAGTAAAACTTCTAGCTGTCACCATCTTAAAATATCTGTCTGTCGGACATGTCGCCACTGGAATTGTTGTGTAAGGAAAGCACCGATCCATGGACGTGCCACCCACCCATCAATCATATTTAATACCCATCAATCATATTTAATACCCATCAATTCGCATTGCGCCCGCGTGGTGGGTCATGCCCCACTCTCCCTATCCATCCCTAACGATGGCTTGTGTGGCCATCCAGCAGTGCGGAAAAATAACTGATTACGATAATACACACACAACTTATACTCACAATAAGTAATACCAACCTATACAACACCAACACTATCTCGTAGATAGTATCGCACCAACACGGTCGGTCGGAAATATTAAAGTTCTATTATTATTATTATTATTGGTTATACTTATTCCTTCATTATTGCAAGTAGAACTAAGAAGAACACACAAAACTTGAAGCCAAAAATATGAAAATGAGTATTTGTGATGAGAGGCCTTCCTTTTCCATCCATATGGAAGGCCAGTGCCCCAGCAGTGGGGACATTAAATGGCTGATGCCGATGAGAGGCCGAGCTAGTAACGGCATAAAATAGCACACATCCAGGGGTCCTGTCTCGTAAGATAAATAATAAATATTTATTTACCCTGCCTTAGCCAAGCCTGGCTATTCCGAAAGTAAGCATTGTAAGGCTAGGGTAATAATAAAAAAAAAACAGATACACAGATATATATTTTTTGTTGTAGAAATATACATATAATAAACAGCCATGAATGACTCAGATACCGATGCTCGTATTCATAGCACAAACATTTCCCCTACCGGGATTCGAGCCCAGCACCTCAAAATAGGCGACACCTTGAAAACCGGTGTACACATAGAGGGGTACTCTATGTGTATACGTATTTATTTATTTATTTTATAAAATTACAAATGACCAAAATATTACATAATCTCGCAAAACCTAAGAAGAGGTTTGTCTGCGAGTTTGAAAATTAAGCAAAAGTATCAAAAATTTAAATACAGTTACCATGGGTAAGTATATAGGTACAGTATTGTTAGTGGTTACACAGTTATACAATTACATTGTGATTAAGAAGTATTTTTTAAACAAGTACAGAATACTTAAAAGTATCATTTGACTAGAGGTCAGCAGGAAGACTGTTCACCAGGTAGGGCACGCGTTTGGCCAGGGTTCTGTCGCCATACACGCTGGTGACGGCACACTTCGTCTGAAGATCTAGGGGACTAATTGTCAAATTTTAAAATCTATCGCAATCTCTTTCAATTCTTCATTTGAAAGATATTTACATAAGTACTTCAAACCGTCGCTATTTGATATTTGATAGGGATTGTGATCGGGTCGCGTTTTGAAAGGTATTGAATGAACGACTGAATTACAATGTAGATCAGATCAGTTGGGCTCCAAAGGCTCAAAAGTTACCTCGTTTAATTAGTGACCACGACTTGACTGTATTATGTATCCCATACACAAGTCAGAAATCAATTTTAAATGAGTTGGGACAGAAATCATACAGCAACTATTTATACAACATTTAATTAAGAAATTAACAAAGTGATATAGTTGAATATTAATTATCTTATCCTAAAACGCTTCAAAGATGTAATAAATAAATTTTCATGCAAATGAACTTTAAAAATGACATTTCTTCAGTCGATAGAACTTCACCATATCAAACTCTCCTAAATTAAAGTTTAAACATTACAACAAAAACAATAGGTACATAACAAAAACAGTGATAACTAAAAGATAAACTGGACCATTCCGTGCTATCCAGTTGCAAATCAAAAATTAAAAAAAATACGTTGTCAATTTAATTTATAAAGTGGAGTGGTTAATTTTATCCGATACGTATATTTCAAAGGAGCGAACAGTGATTAAAAGTATTAACCTGGCTCACATCATGACGAACAGAGTTACATAACTTAAACAGATTATAACAGAAAACATTTAAATTACATGAAGGTCAAATAACTGCTCCAGTTTTTCATCAACTTTATAGACTCAGTTTAAAATACTATTTCGTTTTAAGTTTCTTAGAAGGCGTGGCGGTGACAGGGGCTGTTTTAAAGTAAAGGCCGTAGAAGACTCCCGACGCCGCGAGCAGGATCGTCGATAATATTGTTATGTACTCCGCTCGATTCCTGGAATAAAAATCACAAAAGAGAAATATTTGGTAAATATGTTGATTGGAGGATCAATAAATATGGTATTTATTTATTTTAAAGGCTTAGAAATTAAATAAATACCTAAAAAATATAAGTTAAAATTAAACAAGAAAATATAGTAGAAAAAAGCAACATGAGACAAGTTGCTTTTTAGGGTTTCGTAGCCTAAAGGCAAAAAACGAAACCCTTATAGATTCGGCCAAACCGATGTATGTCACACCCTTTTTATTCCAAAACTATGAGGATTACACAGTTGAAACTTGGTAGGTAGATGTATTCTGTAAACCACTTTACGGTTTTAACACAAAAATAAAAAAATATATGAATTAAGGGGGGGCTCCCCATACATGGAACTGACACTGAAAATTTTTATTTTCATCAAACCTATACGTGTTGGGTATCTATAGATAGGTCTTTAAAATTGCATTGAGGTTTCTCAAACGATTTTTTCTCAAAGTCAACCGTTTGAAAGATGTACACTTCCAAAGTGGAAAAATGTGTGCCCCCCCCCTCTAACTTTAGAAATAAAAAGTGAAAAGTCAAAAAAAAAAATATGATGTAGATCTTTATAAAAACTTATTTTTGCAGCCGAAAAATTATAATGGCATTTTGGCAATAATAATAGACACTTTATTGCAGACGATACAAAAACAAACACATACAGAGAAAATGTCAAAAAAGAGGAACACACAATAGGCAGCCTTATAGCTACGTAGCAGTCTCTTCCAGGCAACCTTGGGCTGCTCAGGTCAATGACATAGAACGCAATTTATAATAAAACAATGTTTTTATATTTTTTATATTAGATTTTATTTTATCTTTTATATTTAGATACCTATAGAATTGAATATTTAGCATAAGCAAACCAAGGGTAAAACCAAATTTGATTTAACTAAGTAACCTTAGTAAGTAACCAAGGAAATGTGTCATAACTCTATACGTAAGCATTTTGACATAGGATATAATAATGATAATATTGATGAAGTGACAGAAACGAAATTTTTAGGGATCAGTATTGACAGTCATTGTAATTGGAAAACGCATATAGTTTATGGCCTGCGCAGACGACGGACATTGAAGGACTTTTTGTCCGCGACACGACCTTATTCCTAAGAACATAAAGTTGAATAAATAACGAGGACTATCGCGTACTTTTCATGGATATACGCGATCTAAGTTGAATCTTATTTGGTTAACAATAAAGACGTGTCGCGGACAAAAAGTCCTCCGTTATCCGTCGTCTGCGCTAGCTCTTAATGTTAGTAAACTTGATCGTTTTGTAGGTATATAACACATATGCACTAAACAGAGTGAGACATGTTGCATCAAAGGAAGCTGCTCTCATGGCCTACCATGGCTACGTCTCTTCGGTTCTACGTTATGGTATTGTACTGTGGGGAAACTCAGTGGAGATGCATCGGGCTTTCAAATTACAAAAAAATGTATTAGAACAATTTGTGGTGCTGGCTATTTGGATACTTGTAAACCTCTTTTTAAATCGTTAAATATTTTGCCCTTGCCATGCCTTTATATTTACGAAATTTGTGTATTTGTAAAAAAACACAGTCATCTGTTTAAAAAAAAAATGATTTTAATTATAGAGGAAGAAAAGGAGACGATTTGTGCATTCCTCAACAAAAACTCACAATACATGCAAAAAACTCATTTTATATGGCAATACGACTGTACAATAAATTGCCGAATAATATTAAGGAACTGACATAATCATTGACATTTAAAAAATTAGAAGGAATTTTAATATAATATTTGTAATTATGATTGACAATTGTAATATAATTTCTGACATTTTTACTTTAATCACATTGTCATCCACAATTTAATTATTGACTTATTGTTAACTGTATTTTAATTAATTGTATCTGGATGCTTAGCATTCGTAATAACTTGTATCACTTAAACAAAATATTTGCACGTCGAACCACTCGACAGAGTATGTTGGAAACCTAATTATAACCACATTGTATTACCATATTTTATGCAAATAAAAATAAATAAGATTTAGCTATTTGAGTCGGCGGTCGAAATCAGAAATTTGAATAAATAATATTAAAAAGTTCTGCATGCCCTAATTGGGAGTGAAGCTTGACAAAACGTTCGGTACGCGTTTATTTCATATTTGGGTTCACTCACAGCGTACTTTCAATTCTATGAAATTTCGTAGTTCGGCTATTGTGCAGAGTGGTAGCGATCCCCTTATCGCTTAACTTCACTCTCAGTATGGCCTGACTTTTATATTTACACATGCAAGCATATATAATGTAAAAGTGTAGTTTGAGCTAAGCGAGATACTTACGCGAATGGAGTTCCGCAGATGACGTACCACGAGGCGCCGTTGGGTGGTTTCTGACCGCCCACGCAAGAGAAATTGAAATAACCTTCGTCGTAGTTATCCGGACAAAAGTATTTTCGCTTTTGTAGCGTCTGAAATAAAGATCAGATTGTTAAATAACTGATGGTAGGTAGATAAGACTAAAGCGCGAGTGTTGCGAGACACACCAATTAGTTCGAGCGCCACCAACGCCAATGGCTCCAGCCAGTGGCGAGTAGCCGAACCATGTAGACGCTAGGGTTGTGAATTGTGTGTAAACTTTATTTTTTAATACTGAGATCCTTGTAGGACAAAGTGGTCTCGTAGAAGCACTCAATAAAACAATAATAAAATTAATTTGCACTTTACAGGACTGTAACAATATGACTATAGGACGAGAAAATCCTATGAAGTACGCCAAAATGCGGCCCTACAAACCTTAATAGGATTTCTATAGGACAAACAAAATTGTGATCCTAGTGTACGCATATGACTACATTTTGCTACTTGGGATGTCAACAAAGCCGCGTTGCAGCAAAATATGATACTTGTCGTGTATGATAGCATAAAATGGATTCAAAACATTGTTTTTACATAACCTGTTTTTTATATGTCTATTTCGTGTCTATGTGTTAAAACTTTTCCTAACATGCGCGTTATATTTTTATATTCATAATATTGCAACTTTAAATTGACGTGAAAATTTTAGTAGCTGTAACAGCTAGGCTACAGAATTTAATCTCGTAGCATGTAGATTTCGTAACACATCTACGACGTAGCATATGCAATTTTTGCAAATTTAACTATGCTACGATTTTCGAACCCTATCGAGGTTTAATAGTGAGTTATTAAAGTTACACTTGCGGCCAAAGAAATCTACAAGCGCTTTTTCTTGCAAACATGCTCTCTTCATAAAGGAGTACCTACGTGTATTTCTGCATTGTATTTTATTTACCAAATATCATTTGAAATATCTGATAACAATTATAGAAATCTCGATTTCCTGAAACATTCAATGAAACAATGTTTGATTTTAATTTTTAGTGACGAGACTGCGAGTAAACATGTTTGAATGAAAAAAAACGCAGTAGTTTGATTTCTTTACTCACGAGTTTAACTACAAAACTATATTTTTTGGTATCCCGGCCGGCTACTTAGCAGAGCAAGGTTGATAGTGAAACCGACTTGCACAATGGGTTGTACGAGTAGCCGCGACGTGTCTAGCTTAGCAAATTGAATCGTCTCCGTCTGTCTTAACACGAAATCTTAGGAACGAATCTAGGCCCTCTCCAAGAACAGAGCCCCAGTAAATGGCGTGGTTTAGAGGTTGCGAATTAAATTTATTAGAATCGTCAAAATCTAATTTCCATAGTATTTGCCTAAGGTTGCGAGTGAAACCGACCTGTCCAAACGGTGTAGAGAGCGCAGCCAGCTCGTTGCAGGGGCCCACCGGCTCGTGGAGCCCTAGCGACCACTCCCTCTCCCGGTGGCGAATACCACGAAGGCCAAGTACAAGCCGTGTTTTAGAGGTTGCGAAGTTTTATGAGAAACGTCATGTGATTGTGCTTATTTTCTAGTATAGTATCTATTTACTTGAAATCATGGTTAGTGAGACCTACCTGTCCAAACGGTGTAGTGAGCGTAGCCAGCTCGTTGCAGGGGCCCACCGGCTCGTGGAGCCCCAGCGACCACTCCCTCTCCGGGTGGCCGAACACCACGAAGGCCCAGTAGATGCCGTAGTGGATCGCCAGCTGAAGGATAAGCACGTAGTCGATACCTGTCAACCTACAAAGTACAAAAGGTATATTTTATGTTTATGGTCGAAATTCATCAATTCTAGACGAAGTTGGGGATAAAGCTATAGCCGGCCCAAGACCAAGATCTCCAATCGGTAATCGACACATAAATGGCTCTAAAGATATTAATCCTTGTGCCCTTCAATTTCCACACATGCTTTTCCGATGTCATTTTCGATGAACGACTGACAATAAAAAAAATATTACGTACTACAACATAATGTAGGAACGGTTCCTTCTACATCTTTTTCCATTTATTTACCAAAAGTATTACAAAAGACATGATATTTAATTTACTCACCGCTACAAAAGCCGTTTCGGCTTTAACTGTGGCGGAGGAGTTCAGTTACAGGGCAAATACAACAAATTTAAAATGTTAGTAATTTTTTTTTTTAATTTTTGCATTTTTCAATGCTATTTTTATACTTATGATAAATTTTAAATAGAAAAATATTGGAAAAAATTAACTCGGCCACAAGTGAATTCTCAGATGGGAATCGAACCCATGACCTTTGGAAATCCGGTCCAATGCTCTAACCGCTGAGCTACCGAGACTTGCGAACCACCGTCGAAATTCTCCAATACTTTTATATTTTTAATACGCTGTAGGCCAGCGTTGTTACATCAATGCTTGGAATATCCTTCCTAGCATTCGAAAGAAACATCTTTTCAGGTGTTTAACGATCGATTAAGATGCAACAGCCAATAATTTGTGATTTTTTTAATTTTTGCATTTTTCAATGCTATTTTTATACTTATGATAAATTTTAAATAGAAAAATATTGGAAAAAATTAACTCGGCCACAAGTGAATTCTCAGATGGGAATCGAACCCATGACCTTTGGAAATCCGGTCCAATGCTCTAACCGCTGAGCTACAGAGACTTGCGAACCACCGTCGAAATTCTCCAATACTTTTATATTTTTAATACGCTGTAGGCCAGCGTTGTCACATCAATGCTTGGAATATCCTTCCTTGCATTCGAAAGAAACATCTTTTCAGGTGTTTAACGATCGATTAAGATGCAACAGCCAATAATTTGTGATTTTTTTAATTTTTGCATTTTTCAATGCTATTTTTATACTTATGATAAATTTTAAATAGAAAAATATTGGAAAAAATTAACTCGGCCACAAGTGAATTCTCAGATGGGAATCGAACCCATAACCTTTGGAAATCCGGTCCAATGCTCTAACCGCTGAGCTACAGAGACTTGCGAACCACCGTCGAAATTCTCCAATACTTTTATATTTTTAATACGCTGTAGGCCAGCGTTGTCACATCAATGCTTGGAATATCCTTCCTTGCATTCGAAAGAAACATCTTTTCAGGTGTTTAACGATCGATTAAGATGCAACAGCCAATAATTTGTGATTTTTTTAATTTTTGCATTTTTCAATGCTATTTTTATACTTATGATAAATTTTAAATAGAAAAATATTGGAAAAAATTAACTCGGCCACAAGTGAATTCTCAGATGGGAATCGAACCCATGACCTTTGGAAATCCGGTCCAATGCTCTAACCGCTGAGCTACAGAGACTTGCGAACCACCGTCGAAATTCTCCAATACTTTTATATTTTTAATACGCTGTAGGCCAGCGTTGTCACATCAATGCTTGGAATATCCTTCCTAGCATTCGAAAGAAACATCTTTTCAGGTGTTTAACGATCGATTAAGATGCAACAGCCAATAATTTGTGATTTTTTTAATTTTTGCATTTTTCAATGCTATTTTTATACTTATGATAAATTTTAAATAGAAAAATATTGGAAAAAATTAACTCGGCCACAAGTGAATTCTCAGATGGGAATCGAACCCATGACCTTTGGAAATCTGGTCCAATGCTCTAACCGCTGAGCTACAGAGACTTGCGAACCACCGTCGAAATTCTCCAATACTTTTATATTTTTAATACGCTGTAGGCCAGCGTTGTCACATCAATGCTTGGAATATCCTTCCTTGCATTCGAAAGAAACATCTTTTCAGGTGTTTAACGATCGATTAAGATGCAACAGCCAATAATTTGTGATTTTTTTAATTTTTGCATTTTTCAATGCTATTTTTATACTTATGATAAATTTTAAATAGAAAAATATTGGAAAAAATTAACTCGGCCACAAGTGAATTCTCAGATGGGAATCGAACCCATGACCTTTGGAAATCCGGTCCAATGCTCTAACCGCTGAGCTACAGAGACTTGCGAACCACCGTCGAAATTCTCCAATACTTTTATATTTTTAATACGCTGTAGGCCAGCGTTGTCACATCAATGCTTGGAATATCCTTCCTAGCATTCGAAAGAAACATCTTTTCAGGTGTTTAACGATCGATTAAGATGCAACAGCCAATAATTTGTGATTTTTTTAATTTTTGCATTTTTCAATGCTATTTTTATACTTATGATAAATTTTAAATAGAAAAATATTGGAAAAAATTAACTCGGCCACAAGTGAATTCTCAGATGGGAATCGAACCCATGACCTTTGGAAATCTGGTCCAATGCTCTAACCGCTGAGCTACAGAGACTTGCGAACCACCGTCGAAATTCTCCAATACTTTTATATTTTTAATACGCTGTAGGCCAGCGTTGTCACATCAATGCTTGGAATATCCTTCCTTGCATTCGAAAGAAACATCTTTTCAGGTGTTTAACGATCGATTAAGATGCAACAGCCAATAATTTGTGATTTTTTTAATTTTTGCATTTTTCAATGCTATTTTTATACTTATGATAAATTTTAAATAGAAAAATATTGGAAAAAATTAACTCGGCCACAAGTGAATTCTCAGATGGGAATCGAACCCATGACCTTTGGAAATCCGGTCCAATGCTCTAACCGCTGAGCTACAGAGACTTGCGAACCACCGTCGAAATTCTCCAATACTTTTGTATTTTTAATACGCTGTAGGCCAGCGTTGTCACATCAATGCTTGGAATATCCTTCCTTGCATTCGAAAGAAACATCTTTTCAGGTGTTTAACGATCGATTAAGATGCAACAGCCAATAATTTGTGATTTTTTTATTTTTTTCATTTTTCAATGCTATTTTTATACTTATGATAAATTTATCATTGAAAGAAACATCTTTTCAGGTGTTTAACGATCGATTAAGATGCAACAGCCAATAATTTGTGATTTTTTTAATTTTTGCATTTTTCAATGCTATTTTTATACTTACGATATATATTATAGATTGTGATTATACAGCGTATTAAAAATATAAAAGTATTGGAGAATTTCGACGGTGGTTCGCAAGTCTCGGTAGCTCAGCGGTTAGAGCATTGGACCGGATTTCCAAAGGTCATGGGTTCGATTCCCATCTGAGAATTCACTTGTGGCCGAGTTAATTTTTTCCAATATTTTTCTATTTAAAATTTATCATAAATGTTAGTAAATTGTTGGAAAAAAATTAAAATGTATGTACATGTTTTTTTAAGTATTATAACTTATATAAGAAACAAATGTACTTAGTTATAAAAGAAATTTTGATTAAAAGATTTTTTCTTTTTCAAACACTAAAAATAATAGTTACTAATAATAATAATTAAACATTCATTATATGACTTGCTACTCTATCCACACAAACAACACAAAATTAAACAAATTAGAACAAGTAGTTGACACAGCTATGTACTTTTGATAGTACTTTTGTTGAACAGTTATGCAATAGTGAAATATATACATAGGGACTTTACGAGTAGGTATGTAATTTTAATAATAACGTAAATGGGTAAGGCCAAAAAAAATGTACCGTAACATTCGTGAAACGGTAACACACTTTTGTGATTGGTAACATTCAGGGCAAAAGGTAACATTCGTGAATTTTGTAAATTTTGTAAAATACATTGTTGATGTTGACAACTTCACAAAAAATGTCTTTTTCACCTCACACGCTCGGAAAGGAGGTTTTGTTATTCAGTTTCTGCGTGCGCTTTTTACGGCCTAGCGCGGTAAAGTACTTTTTAAATTTAATACCAAAAAATTTGTCAAAATGCGTTCCGAATCGCACTATTAACTTTTTTGTTACATTTTATTCTTATTTTAAATAGCTTTGAATTAATTATAATACTCCGTTTTGGTTTAATTATATTATTTTAGTTCATTGAATCATAAAAACAATAACAATAAGATTAAACTATTTGTTATAAGAATTTTATATTAGGCTAGGGTGAGATTTCACAACCTATGATTGGATTTCGGCACGTGACATATACCTTTATTTTTAAATTGTCTTTGTCTTGTACCTCAACAATGTCAACATTTACCGAATCGTTTTATTGTTATTATTAAGTAACAATATATTCCTACTTTAAATAACTTTGTATTAACTATAATACTCCCTTTTTTATTATTTTAGTTTTTTTTATCATTAAAACGACAAGAATAAGGTATATTTAGATTAAACTTTTTGTTTAAATAATTTTTTACCGGAAGTTGACCGCGGAAACAACCATAAAGTGTTAACTAACCGCCTCTGTGGTCTAGTGGTAAAACCACCGGTATCAGACCCAGGGGTCCCGGGTTCGATTCCCAGCGGGGGTACATATTGTATTCGGTTTGGTTGGTGGTAGGACTCGTTGTATGTCCGCCTGGCTAGCTACCACCATCTTATATGTGTTCAGCATTGTTGTGTTCTGGCAGTGAGATAAGATAGCTGAGGATTTCAGGAGAGGCTCGCTTCCATCTTCAGCCTTATCAATACTTAACATCAGGTATGACGTAGGCTAAGAATCTCCCCGCCGTTCATAAAAAAAATAAAATAAAAAAAAACGTGTTGCGCTCGGCAGAAAAGTTTTTTTGCGTCTTGTACCTTTGAAATCCTTGCTTCGCTCAGGATTCAATAGAGGTGATTCGCCGTTAATAACCAACTTTCCAACCTTGCATAACAAATAACTATTTGAGAATCTGTCCTTATGCGAACAAAGGTAATTATTAAATTTATATATCCGTAAAAATGATATAAAAAATAATATTTTACATTTATTTTTATTAATTATGCTATTCAGGAATAAAAACTTTTCACAACGGGAAAATATATTTTTTTTTTTATTTTAACCATAAAATCATCTTTATTTTAGCGTATGGGATTTGAAATAAACACCTTATAGTCTTAAAATATATTAATGTGATAATTTGAGATGATTAAACTCAGAAATATTTATGTTATTTGAATCAAGTCGAAGCAGTCACAAGCAAAAAGTGTTAGGTACAGTTTTTTTTGGCCTTACCCAAATGGTGAACGATTTTCATCATGAGATACATGAGGGACTAAATGGGAATGCCATAGACTGGGATCTTCACGCAAAATTATTTTACAAGATGGTATACAGACAATCAAAGAATACTAACTATTGCACAATCGTCGTACTCTATAGTAATATTTATCCATACCTTTCCTTCACTTTCTCCCTCTCGCTTAAAAGGCCGTTGATGACGAAAATGCCGAAGATAGAAAACAGGAGGAAGAAGGTGACCTCAGAGTGGATCTGGTACATATCGTGAAGTGGGTGGTAGATGGGTATGAACAGCAGCACGCCTCCCGGCATGCCCAGGAGTACTGCCACCAACAGAGCCTTCCATTCCACCTTTTTGCTGAAAAGGAAAAAAAACAAGATGATTTTTCAGTTTTATAAAGGAAACTATACTTACGTGCGTATATTTCAAGCACAAAACACAAGACGCTAAGTAAGTAGTATGCTATTTAGAGACATCGTTTTATTTTTCCTGTAATCTTTAAATAAACTTCTATCACATAGAATAATTTCAGACTCTATGTACCTAAACTTCGGAGATAATGTTACTTTTGTTGCCAAAAAAACAAAAAAAAACTCTGTTATTTGCAAAATAGTTGGGCAAGCATCATTTTAAACTATTCCAAATTTCAAGTCGAATCCAGCTGTGACAGAGGACAGACTGAGTCGCACCATAAGGGTTCCTTTTTACCATTTTGGTCGGAACCCTAAAAAGGACACAATAAGACCTAAGCATGACAACAGGGTGTATAGGTAGTAGTTTATAGGTAGCCAATAACACTCAGGAATCGAAACTGGGAACTTTGGATACATCAGTACAAACCAAAATTTATAAAAATTAAACCGACTTCAAAAAACACAAACGACAAAATCTTAAAGCAGACAAAAAACAGTAAGTACCTTACCTTCTTAACTAAAAAGCTATAAATATGTATAACTTAACTAATTTAACTTAACAATACATATTAGTTGTCTATAATTTACTATTCCTATATACTATTTAGATATTTACAACTTAATACCTAATACTTTATGATAGTCATTTTTAACTGTTTAAATATTTGCAATTATCACTTATTTTTGGAGTAGGCGCCGCCAGCCTAGGTAACGTAGTCTGTTGGTTATTTGGCGCGCGCGCGCGGCCGGCAATGCGAACACGCGGCGGCGGTTGAGTGTGCGACCTTACTGTTTGTTGACTGCTTTAAGATTTTGTCGTTTGTGTTTTTTGAAGTCGGCAATTTTTTTTTAAAGTCAGTTATTTCTCGATTTTTGGTTGTGTTAATGTGTTGTGAAATTAAATAGATGCGAGTTCATTTTCTTAGGCCTTTTGTTTATTAAATAGTCACGACTTACAATGTCCATTTGACGAATTATTCATACTTTTAGGAACCTATTACTTAGTTGTAAGAATTTGATAATATTAGGTACCTATTTATATTTTTTTATTGTCATGGTTAGACCCACTAAGGCTGCAGCCCGCATGAAGGCAAATCGTAGCCTGGAAATTATTAAAGAAAATAAGAAACGTCTTTCTAAGTATTGCAAGCGAAATGTTATAAGTATCTCGTCGCCAAGAGTCGCCTCTGGCTCGTCAAGCGAGATTATCTCAGATGAGAAATTATATGCGTTCTAAAATATCGCAAGAGTCGACTGAACAATACCAGCAACGTTTAGATGTAATTCAAAAACTTGGACGAATTCGTCCAAGTTCAAAAACGATTCAGTAAGGAAACTCCAGTACAGCGCGAACATGAGGATTTTTGAGGGTTTTCCCTCGATATATCTGAAATTTCGTGATTACATCGTAACCACCTCAAGAGTAGTACCTACCCTTTCAAGCATCACGTTAGCCCTACATACTACTAAGTAGTTTCCATCGACCAATTGCAGTACTGTCTCCCAACTCCTAGCCGTTAAGGAGTTCTGTAGCTTCACCATCAACACAGCAGCATCTGATGTTGTTTCAAGCATACCTCACAAACATTTGCTAGCCCTACATACTGCTAAATTGTTTCCATCGACCAATTGCAGTACTGTCTCCCAACTCCTAATCGTTAAGGAGTTCTATAGCTTCATCATCGCAACAAGAGCATCAGATGTTGTTTCAAGCATACCTCATAAGCATCACGTTAACCCTACATACTACTAAGTATGTAGGGTTTCCATCGACCAATTGCAGTACCTACTGTCTCCCAATTCCTAACCATTAAGGAGTTCTGTAGCTTCATCATCAGCACAGCAGCATCAGATGTTGACACCCTGAAGTGAATACCTGAGTAAGACATGATTACGTAACAAAAGTATGGTGATACGGGCGTACAATTTTCGGTGATTGCCCTCGACTTCTCCTGGATCCCATCATCAGATCCTGACCTGGTGAAAATGGGACCACCTCAGAAGTGAACTCTATCCAAAAAAAATTTTTTTGAAATCCGTCTATAATTGCCGGATATAACATACATAAAAATAATACATACAATCGAATTGAGAACCTCCTCCTTTTCTTAAAGTCGGTTAAAAAACCTCGTGTTACTAATGCTCGATCAAGCCCACTCCGAACTAAATTATACTATCGCATACCGTGATTATAAAGTACCGGATCAAAATAGGTTGTAATCATGGATTGATTACAACCTATTTTGTTCCGGTACTTTTTAACACAAGACATTATTTTTTATGCTATCTGCAGCTTTTTTAGGTTCTCGAGGAGCTCGAGATAGTAAATTTTTGGTCACCCATCCCGTGACCGACAGTTGCGAAAGTTGCATAATCTCAACAATCGTAGACGGAGCGCGCGAACCACTGCGCCATTGGCTCCTAATGATACCTAATGTTAGGTAATAATAAGGCTGAAGGTGGAAGGTGTTCCCAGAATTATCTCTGACTGACGATCCTACGAGTATCTTTAAACTGCCGGAACCACAGAACACAGAAAGTCTTTTATTTTCTTGTGTTCTGTGGCCGGAACACAACAACGCTGAAAACATTGTTGCTATGACGACTGGCGACAGAATTAGATAAGATGGATGATGGTAGCTACAAGCTAGCCAGGCCGACTAATAACAGTCCTACCACCAACCAAACCGAATACAATGTGTACTCATGCTGGTAAACGAACTCGGGACCTCTGGGTCTGATACCAGTTGGTGTTATCACGTAGACGACAGGGACGGTAAACGGAAAAGTCTGACGTGCTGACTGTACATTCTTTTTTATTGACTTATGTAACGGATTCAACTAGAAGCGAGACGAGAATCATAATAGTAACGAAGATTACGTGATTTGAGTGCAGTTATCACCCATTACAATTATCTACGATAATAAATCTGATAAAAATGTCCCTACTGTTGTTTTAATAAAACAAAGTTGATTAAAAACACTTTGCGTTATGCTGAATGTAATTGAGGCAATTTTATGTGATTTCCATGAGTTTTAGGTAGCATTTTTTAGTTAAAATAAAACGCAATAAAGAAGTAAGGCCTAACAACTCATCATGATACGTTTTAAATAGAATTCATAATTCAAAATGTTGGACCAAAAACATAAATAAATCTCTGCTTTAATATGAGTTCTCTTTAGTTTTCATTGATTATTTAAACACACTTGCTTGCTACTTAATCCGAGCAATATCTCACTTCTTCTTCGTCGTCACACTCTTGGCAGAGAAGTCATGGTCGTCACTTCAGGGGTGGTGGCTTGCTTGACAATCCGTCGCCATTCCTCCCGTATTGTGGCTCTTATTGTGCATTCTTCGAACGAACCATTAAGCGCAGTTCTTTTTGACTTGGTCGGTCCAGCGCAATGGTGACCTGCCGCGTGCTCTCGTGCCTTTGACCTTTCACTGTACTACAAGTCGCTCCACAGATGTGTAATTTCGACGTGTGATGTGTCCAAGAAAGTGAGAATACGACACTGAACGATGGTTCGGAATTGCGTTCAAGTAATGCCAAGCATTCTTCTTCTTTTTGTCACTTTCTCTTAAAGCCCATGTCTCAGCACCGTAAAGGAATATGATAACACAAATTCCCGAAGGTGAACAAGGTGTCCCATAGCTAGAAGAGTTTCCCAAAGTACTGGGGGGCAATTCTCGCGCTGAGATATGTCGAATTCGACATTTTTAAAACCATAATTTATTTATTGAAAGACTAAATAAAATAGAGATTAAGGATCCAAAAAATATCAAATTCTAGATGTCGAAGGCGCGAGAATTGCCCCCCTGGCCACTTTACTGAGTAAGTAAGGAACAAAACAAATATAGGTGGATTTGTTGAATTCTCTGGCCTTTTCAATAATATGGCGCACATTAAGGATTTTTTCACGACAGAGTACCCCTCCCTTTCACAAAACCAGCTTAAGTTCAGGGCGCAATTTCCTTGGACAAATAAGACTTCAATCTCTCGTTCAGAATATGCAGTAGAATTTTACTTGCATGTGAAATTGAAGCAATTAAACGGTAGTTACTGCATATCTTATTAGAGTCTTTCTTGTGTAAGGGAACGAATACAGTGTGAGGCCATCTCGGGGCCATGTTCTTGTTTCCCAAAATTTGTTACACAGGGCGTGAAATATACCTATCGACACTATACTCTCCTGCTGTTTTGATGGTTTCTATCGGTATAGCATCCCTTCCAGTAGCTTTCCGCTTTTTAGGCTCTTGATAACAGCCCGCATTTCATCTTTGAAAACCACTGGCTCTGTCTCTTCGTCCTATGGCTCTGTAGAGAGATGGTAGTGAGCCTGAGGGTCTTCAAATAATGACTGACAGTAGTAGTTCCAGGCTTCAGATATTGCATCTATTTCAGTCAGTAATTCGCTATTTTTTTATTTTCTATAGAACTCCGTATTCTATAGAGCAAAATCAAATTTTCTAAAAAAAGAGTTTTAAGAAAACCACACAGTCTTAATTTACACAGTCACTGAATTTTATCGTTTACTCAGTATTTGTTTTTTTTTTGTTAATACTTTACTTACCCAGCTGATTCCCATTGTGCCACTTTCGGTGCCAGCCACCTTCTCGTCGCATCGAAGAAGAAGAAGAAGCTCGCAGTGAAGGTTGCGTGGAAATAGAACGAGTTCCAAGGCACCCAGTAGAAGCGGTCGTAGATGTTCGGGTCCGTGTCGTGCCAGGTCCAGTGCACGAACTTGACCGCGACGATGTCATACGGAATGTCGATCAGAACCGTCACTAGGCCTACGGCGAACGGTTCCGCATATCGCGGCAGCTTGAGCTTGGATACTGCGTAGGCAGCGTGGTACATAAATGCCGGGTCTATTGAAAACAAATAAATGAAGTCAACGTTTGTAGCTGTCGTTAGCTAAGGTAGGTTTCAGAGTGTTTCCAAGATACGGAAAGAAGCGAAGTAGGTGACTTGACTACGATGACAACACTCAAGGCAGTTATAAGGTATTTTTTTATTCTTAGTTTTATTCGGAAAGCATACATACTACAATACATCCATACCTTCACGCTATACATCCCTTACGGGATTGGGAAACCACCATAGGTGCAGTTCGTGAGTAAAAATGTATCAACATCAAGGAAAGAAAAAAAATAAAGGTTCACTCACACAAAAGAATAATGTGGAGAGGTAGTCTATATCCTAGGAAAATGAGGGGAGTCTGCGAATGCCAGAAGTTGTCGTACTCCGGTAACGCGAAGTGCCAGAAGTTGTCAGCATAAAGCCCGTGCAGCACTGTGCCCAGCCAGAAGTAGGGCCACCGGCCGCCTTTCCTGAAAGCTAAATAAGGGTGTCGGGTTAAACCACTGAAACAGAACACAAGAAAGCGTTCTTTCGTTTATGTTCTGTAACGCAAGCTACGATTAATGGGAACAACCAACCTCAACCAAGCAACCGCCTCTGTAGTCTAGTGGTAACAACCACCGGTATCAGTAATGGTAAGAATCACCGGTATTTATGATAAATTTTAAACAGAAAAATATTGGAAAATAACCACTCGGCCACAAATGAATTCTCAGATGGGACTCGAACCCACGACCATTTGAAATCCGGTCCAATGCTCTTCCAATATTTTTCTATTTAAAATTTATCATAAGTATATCATAAGTAATAAATAGCATTGAAAAATGCAAAAAATCAAAAATTATTGGCTGTTGCATCTTAATCGATCGTTAAACACCTGAAAAGATGTTTCTTTCGAATGCAAGGATATTCCTAGCATTGATGTGACAACGCTGGCCTACAGCGTATTAAAAATATAAAAGTATTGGAGAATTTCGACGGTGGTTCGCAAGTCTCAGTAGCTCAGTGGTTAGATAGAGCATTGGACCGGATTTCCAAAGGTCCTCGTTCGAGTCCCATCTGAGAATTCACTTGTGGCCGAGTGGTTTTTTTCCAATATTTTTCTATTTAAAATTTATCATAAGTATAAAAATAGCATTGAAAAATGCAAAAATCAAAAATCATAAATTTATTTTATTTCCAAAGGTCGTGGGTTCGAGTCCCATCTGAGAATTCACTTGTGGCCGAGTGGTTTTTTTCCAATATTTTTCTAATTAAAATTTATCATGTATAAAAATAGCATTGAAAAATGCAAAAATGAAAAATCATAAATCACCGGTATTTTAGCTCGTTGGCCGGCTGAATAGGCAGCTGACAGTAGATGGTGACGCGCGCGCATTTATAATGTTAGTAAAGATTTGTGTGACTTTACACAACACTATGAACTTATCATAGTTACTTAAATATATGTAGGTATCTCCCTTGGCACAGTCTCAAAGGTGTAGCTTCTAACTACATGCCTTAACTTCACAAACTCTACACCTTAGTTAAAATATGTGGCTTGACCGTTTTATTTATTTATTTGTTGTAGGTACACTTACAGATTAAAGTCATTACAAATCTTATACTCTATGCTAAATATATTGAGACAACTTTAATCCAATAGTAGCGTACACAGCATGCACAATTATTTTAAACTTATGCTAACCAAAACAATATAATAAAATTACAAAACAGATTTTTTTTTACATTTAACAATTTCAATCTATGATGTTTCTGCCTCGGACACAGTTTTCAAAGAGAGAATTTGTTATTAAATACATTAAGAAGTCTATTACCACGGCTTAAGTATTTCATTATATACGTACGACACATTCTAACGACAGGGTTGTAATAAGATGTATTATTTTTGTACACCTGAATCGAAAAAAGAATTCGGGCAACGTGACCTGTGTCTGGTGTTAAGCTCAACCGAAGACAGCAAATCTACTGGTTGAATCGATAGTAGAGCAAAATTTTGTGTAAGCAAAGTGATCATTCTTTTCCGGCGAGTATGTAACGGGATCATGCCAAACTTAGACAATCTGTCACTGTAACTACGTTTTGCTACCTTCACATGGGCGTAAGGTGAAATATTATTTATTACTTTTCTGTTTTAAGTACAACAGTTCTTGTAGAAACGAAACAGCCTAGCCACAATTTTGACTAAGGTGTAGAGTTTGTGAAGCCTATCTTCACAAACTCTACACCTTAGTCAAAACTCGAGTTAAAAGTTAAAAGTGCGAGCCATATGGCAACCTTTTACATGAAAATGTTTTTGGTGGGATAATATTAGTTTACCATGTATCAACGTGACTACCCCGGCGAGGATGTACACGGCCTGCGATATGATGTAGGTCGGCTGCGCGGCCCACAGCTGTTTGTAGTCGTTCACGTGAACAAGCCATTGCCACCACTAAAACAAGTAAACGTTAGCATTACTCGTAAATGTTCATTCATTAGCTTTCCGCTGTAAATACGAGTAAGATACAACTAAGTATACACCTAGCTAGCCCAAAATACTTTTTGTTTTCATAAGAATCACAATTCAATTAATTCTAATAAGATAAACAGACAGTATTTGTCTTACTCATCATACTCGGGACCTCTGAGCAGAAGGCGTTATACCTTTATAGTAGTTATCTCTAGTTCTCTACTCAAGCGTAGTACAACATCTTTCGTGAAATGCGAGAAAAACAACGTAAAACAAAGTCGTTTCCAACCTATTTTAACCGGTTGGTTAAAATAGGTTGGAAACGAGAGAAGTGAGCGAAAGAGAAAAAAAGGAAGAGTCAGAGTCAAGAGCTTGGGTGATACGGACGGAAAGGCGATGGTGCTACGGTAGAAAAATGGTGATGTTTCATAATGACGCTGATACTTTAATTATAAATCACTTTAATCTAGTTGCAAAGGCCCGGTAATATTTTGAACAATTAATTCATAAACAACATTTAATTGGACATTTTACACACATGTCACTCAGCCATTATAAATGAACTTACATTGTGTAATAGGTAGTTACAAACACATAAACTCAGGTCGCACTATAAATCCTTTGAGGGTTGGCGGATGAGCATCGAAGATGCAATTTCAGAATGATATTTTAAAAACATCACGAGACCCCACATTTGGCTTCGGTTGGGTCTATGATCCCGTATTTCTATTATGAAATGGTATTAAAAGAACAGTTAATTATTTCACCTATGGCTTAGGTGCCATCGTGATGGTACGTCAACAACATATGGAAATGAGTAGCACATTAAACCTTGCTGACTTGAAAGTAGAACTAACAAAAGTAGATCAACTTAATTGTAAACACAGCTTAGGCAAAAAAGGTTGGTATAATTTTTGTTATTTTTTCGTGTGCTAAGAGTTTTCAAGCTTTAATTAGTTACCTAGAATCACAGAATTATTATTTGGGAATTATCTAGCATCCTGCTGGTCGGTTACGTGTCACGCCAGTTTAACGTTAAATCCATAAAAAATATTATTTTTAAATTAAAAAAATTAAAGCTAAATGTTTTAAATACTATTTCCAGTATGTTTGTAGACGCACCAATTGCCTCAGACAAATCGCAGAAATGGCTACTTAATTGATATTATTAGATAATTAGTAAGAAGATAAAATTACATTATAAAGCTTCGGTCAAGCGAGGCATAAATCCGCGCGGTTACGCGGGAAACGCTTGTATTCTGTGGCGGGAAACGATTTGCTCACGCCAAAGAATACCTACATATTTATAACTAACATTAAATAGGAAAAATATGGGACGCAAACGCAATAAGAACAGAGTTCGAAAATGTGGTCTATGTAGTTATAAAAAAGCCGCTCGCGTGATTTCGCGTCTCGGTTTGGGAGGCTAAACGAGGGAACGAATACCGACAATTCACATCTCGCGTCCTGCGCGGCGCGGGATTCGCCTCAGTTTGACCGTAGCTCTACAATTCGCCAAGCACGATAAGTTTCTAATTTATTTCGCGAGCAGATAAAATATTTGGTATTATTTATTATACTGACCGTTATCGTGTTTGCTGCCATCTTCGCCCGTGTGCCACCTGTGCGCGACCGATGTGAAATGGCAGATACAATACAATAAGAATCTACAACATTTGGACGGTCGGTCAAACTTTTAAGTGGTGGGAAAATAATATCGATTTATTTTTATTTTAATCGACGACATTGGTTAGGTACATGTAGAGCAATACCAAAAAAAGACTTAAAAGTAGGTACTAACTGCGTTTTAGATAGATAGATATAGCGGGGTTTAATCTAAATATAAACTAATATTTTAAAGAGGAAATCTCGCTGTTTCACCCGCGTGGTTCCCGTTCCCGTGGGAGTATCGAAATGGAAAGTAGCCTATGTTATTCTCTGTCCTTTCAACTTACTCTATGTCAAAAATCAAGTTGATTGGTTGCTTAAAGTAACTGTTAGTATTCTTTGGTTAGGGCGTGAAGAAAGGACAAAGGTTCGGATAATTGCAACGAAAACTACTGAACAGATTTTCGATGTTTGGCACACAGATAGTACCTAGATAGCCGGTATTGAAACATAGTGCCAAACTGGAACCACAAAGCGGGTGAAACCGCGGGCGGAAGCTAATTAATGATAAACAAGGGTTTTATTTTTATTAAAAACTAGCGGCTGCCCGCGCTTTGTCCCGCATAGTTGCCTTTCCCGTGGGAATATCGGGATAAAAAATCAAGTCGAACCGTTGATAATTCAAGGCGTCCAGAAAGGACAAAGAAACACACTTTCGCATTCATAGTATTAAAGTTAGGATTAAGATTAGGATGTAGAATTAATTTGATCAGATCGATTAAGTATGTAAAGCAATCTGGATCTCCACCATTCACTCCCTGGATGACCATCATCAGATCGCAGCTCGGTCAATCCTTGGCCGAGAACCAAACCTCCAAAGTTGCCGCGATTGTATGAAAATCGGTTAGTGTCGCTAATTATGTGATCACCACTGTATATCAGACAATTCAGACCTAAGACACCTTGGATTAGTTGGCATTATCATCGTCGTGAATTGGCATCGGGAACGTCAAAGTATTATATTTGTAGGAGCTTCCTGCGCCCCTGATGGGACTGAAACAATATCAAAACTTTTTAGAGGCACAGTATACTTCAACATTGTGATGATAATATTGATAATATTCGCGACGGAAGAAAAGTTTTACTTGTTGGGCAGAGCATGGGGTTTTATGGTCGTCGAGAAAGTCTAGAAATAAAGAACGCCAAATATGAAAATCTCATTTCGATAACATTCATTCCTGAAAATAGGTAGTTCCTCTTTTTGTACGATTTTGGATTTCTTCACATTAAGTCATGGTATCCTTTTTTTCTCTATATTTCTATGACGACCAGTCAGTAAGATTATTATCGATAACTATTTTTATCGTAACGTTGCCGTCGCACTGTTCCCTTATCAGTGACGTTGGGTCGCAACGTGTCTCTAAACCGACTCCAACGTAAGTTCCACATAACAGTTGCTATCAAAACACCTGTTCTGCTAAGCAACATTAATCACGATTTCAATGTTAATCCATTGTCTTTGAGATAAATAGTTTAAAATTAACTAGTTCAATGGAATAATAGTGAATCAAATGTATTTTCCACAACCACTGAAAAAAAAACAGTACAATAACGTAGCATCTGAACTTACAATTACTTAGGTCTAGGTAGTATAGTTACCGGCTGGTCACTACATTGAATTTTTTTTTAAATACGTACATTTAAGTACATAACAATACGCTTTCTTTGTGCTTTTTGTATAACTTTAGTTACTAATATTTATGTATAAGTAATTTAAATAATTTATGTAAAAGTTGCGATAAATCTACAAGACAGTAATAAGACTTCGTTAGCAAAATGGTAGAAAAAGATAGCAGGACCACTTGCAATGCTCTAAAACTATGGTATTCAATGCTGGAAAACATTATAACAAGTATCAAACTAGTTGAAATGTTCCACGCGTGCCTATAAAAAGGACAATGGCGGCGCTAGACAACACGTGACGCGGGACCTAGATGTGGAGTTCGGCAGGAATTCGTGGGCCGTCTGGCGCTTCGCATGTTTGACCGCGCCGACCACGGCCCCCACCAACACCTGCAGGGCATCGCGTCCGCGCCTCCGCCACTGCCACAACCACCAACAGCACCACCATCAACAGCGCCATCAACGGATGCTACATCTGCGGGAAAAGCTCCTTCCCCCACCACTACCACATCCAGGGCCAAGAAGAGGAGGAAAGCACTGACCCGAGACATTGTGCGCCCCCAAAGAGTAAAGTAATTATAAGGGATTAAGATATATATGGTTCATCTTTATGTCCTAGACGTGCAGTCTCATAATCTGACGATTATAGGTGTGAACTACCAAATTAAAGGGATATTATTTCAATTAAGTATATTCACAAAATCACATAAAAATAGTAACAACGTAAAATAATATAAGCAAGCCACCCTGTTGCTAGCCAGCGAACCCGAGATAAACACAAATAATGCCTAGCAACAGGGTTGCCAGATCTGTCGTCAACATCTCTCCCCTCCGGTAAGAACCGAAGGTCTAACAGAGAAAAGCTATGGCGACAGATCCAGCTTTACTATTTTTCGCGCAGGTCGCCGTAGGACCCCTGCGCTAGTCCTTACGTCCGCCACTCGCACGACGCCGTCCCTTCCGGGGAACACCTGCACAATTCTACCGCGAGGCCATACACCCCGAGGCAAATTCCCGTCACAAATCAAAACCATATCGCCCACACGAATGTTGCGGTATTCATTCAGAGATCGGCCTCGTGGCAGAAGGTTGGGCAGGTATTCTCTAAGCCAACGCGCCCAAAACTGGTCTGCCAGACGATTAGTCTTCTTCCATCCTTGTCTGCTGACGAGGTCTGCATCGGTGGATTCAGGTGTTGGCAATGTGCAATAAGTCCCCAGCAAGAAATGATTTGGGGTCAGGGCTGGCTCGTCATCATGAGCTACGGGCACGTGTGTCAACGGTCTGGAATTTACTACTTGTTCCACCTTGGCCAGAAGGGTTACTAAAACTTCCTCTCTAGGCGCTTTCTCCCGGAGCGCCTAATCTGACAAAAATTTTTTTTTAAGTCATTGAACTTAATTAATTGAAACCTCAGGAAATATCATGCAAATAAAAGGTATGTTTTTAAGCAGAATACTTGTATTTATAAGAAAATAATAAAAAAAATTAAAAAAAAATCATTAAAATATAATTTAGGTATAATTTTTTTTAATAACGTGTTTTTTTATTATTTCAGAAAAGATTTTGGAGTATCCCCAAGAATATCAGGTTTTATAACTACATCTTCATACGCTTTCGACAATTGATCACCTGCAACTTTCCGTCGATAACTTTATACGACGAATTTTGAGGCTTTGGCTTGTGGAAATCGTCAGATTAGATATTTTTCGTTATACTTGAATTATTTCCTTGAATATAAAAAAAAATAGCCACGCTCGACAATGTCGAGATGAAGATTTTCTTTACAACTTTGTAGCCCTCCCCCAAAGAGTAAAGTAATTATAAGGGCCCTCTCCTTTTTTACGTCACTCTCAAATTGTCAGATTAGTGGAATATACACTTTTGTAGCATGTAATTAACTCACCCTACCTTAATCTGGCGCGCTCGAGAGTTTCTGATGATCAATTTTTTTTTACTAATCTGATCCATCGCGTAAATAATATGGATATGAATATGGGCTTTATTTGATAGTTGCAGCTCATAAAATAACCATAAATGGTCATTTAACTGTCAAATGAAGCCCATAACCATATCCATATTTTTTACGCGGTAGGGCCCCTGATCCTCTATCCTCGACGGGCGGCATTATATATGGCGGCATTATATTATTTTTTCGTACCACTTGCTCAAAAAAGTGACATTCTATGCCACAAAAAGCGAACATAACAATAGTCATTTTTAATCTGTTAAAAACAGGGAAAGGAAATTGTACTGAATTTCATTCATCCTCTAGGGGGAGAATGTGATTTAAATTTGGAATACTTACCGAAATTTATACTGAACTACATCTGTGTTTACACCATTGAGTTTGTATATTACACATCTTTTTGAAAAAGGAATACGCATTTATTATGCAGTTATGATTATTAAATAAAATTATGAAAACCGACTAGGCCGTATGAGCTTGATGCCTTTGCTTTTCCGACAAAAAAATATTAGTCTATGAATTTGCCGCGTTTTTGTTTTCTTCAAATACATCTCATATTATTATTGTGTTAATTTTTTCGCAAATGGTACGAAAAGTAGAGTATTTTCCTAGGTGATAAAGCTGTATTAGTCTTGGGTGAACTTAAATCCCTCGCTACTCTAATTCTAATTTAAGAAGAACATAACTGTACACTATGTTAAGAGTTTTATGAATAAATTTATTATTATTATTATTATTATTACACTCAGGACTCGTCTTAAATCCCTCGCTTCGCTCGTGATTTAAGTTTTGAACAACCTCGCTACGCTCGGGAGTAAACCTCGAGTCCTTCGTTACGCTCGCGATTTAAATCGTCACCCGTGACAGAAGACGCTGCTTTATCCCCTTGGTTAAATATCTACTAATATATGGGGCTCATATTTGGTGGAGGTACTTAACCGGGTACAACAAGGTATACCCCTGTATATTAATCTGCCGCGTTTTAGTAAATCCCGAAATCGCCGTTTACTATAACCATTTTCGTTTCTGAATCACGCATGTTTTCATGGCAACGGTCTCAAGCCACAAATTATAAAGGTCGTAAAACTTTGACCGTAGATCAATCTTTTGACACACTTTTACCGTCTATCTCGATATAGGTCTGTGGCGACAATGCTATTATGGCCACAGAATTAGATAATAATGGTGGTAGCTTGCCAGGCGGACTAACAACAAATCCTAAGTACCACCAACCAATGAACCGTATACAATATGTAGGTACTCCTACTCGGGATCAAACTCGGGACCTTTGGATCTGATACCGGTGGTTGTTACTACTAGGCCACGGAGGACCGAATTCAAAAGCATTATGTATAAATTCTTTCTAGTCAGTTTTAGTTTTTTTTACTCTTTTCTCCACAGTTTTTTATTTACATTATTTGCTGGGGGCCCTAGCGCCTAGCCCTAGCTAGTAAAAATCTCATTTGACAGTGGAAGCTCATAAAATTACCATAATATTTAACTGTCAAATAAAGCACATATCCATAATATCCAAATCAATATTTTATTAATTTAATATAATACTTTGTTTGACGGCAAACTCATTATAAGGAAACGAACGCATCGAAAATTTGAATTTTACTGCGCCACCGCCACGGCCACCATCTTTCAAATGTCACATTTTTCCTAGCTACGATAGCGGCTATGGTAACGGTAGGGCCGGGATACGGAAGGCTATCAACAACGACGACCTCTGCACCTGGCAACGTACAACGCCCTAACACTAAGGACTGGCAAAGCTAATCAAGTTGGAAGCAGGGGGGCTATCGCATAAAAAATATGGATATGGACATGGGCTTCATTTGACAGTTAAATGACCATATAAGGTAATTTTATGATCTTCAACTGTCAAATGAAGCCCATATCCATACCCAGATTTTTTACGCGGTAGGGCCCCAGGTTACACTGGGACATTACAGGGTTGTCTAAAGTCCGAAGAGAGGGTGAGGACTCGATAACTCTTATCTCCGGTAACCTGCTGTACTACCGGGATTAACCTTAAAATTAGCTCATAAAATTACCTTATATGGTCATTTAACTGTCAAATGAAGCCCATGTCCATATCCATATTTTTTACGCGGTAGGGCCCCAGGTAGGCGCCGGCGGAGCGATAGCACAAGATATATTAGGCGGTTGGGGTGCTGAAGCAAGGCTATAGACCCCAGAGCCAAGCTTACCCGACACTTCAGCGCAGATATCCCGGACGTCAACCTGTACGAGATTGAATGGATCTCAAGCAACTGAAAAACAACTCCGTTATCGTCGAGGACAAAACGCCAAAAGCATGGAATATAAGTGAGGTGATTTTATTCTTTAAAAAGGGTGACAAGACCCGGTTAAAGAACTTCAGACCCAATGTTTATAAATTGTTTTCGAGAGTCATCACGAATCGTCTTGCTCGCAGGCTCGACGACTTCCAACCTCTCGAACAAGCCTAGTTCAGAAAATGCTTTAGCACCATATACCACATCCATACGCTGCGGCAGGCTATACAAAAGACCGAGGAGTATAATCTACCACTTTGCTTGGAGTTCGTGGACTATGAGAAAGCCTTTGATTCGATTGAGACCTTTTGGACTGGAAAGTACTGGGCATCAACATTAATGGCCAGTAGGTATCTGACACACCTTCTTTTTGCCGATTATATAGTCCTTATGGCTGAGACCTTGGAGGACCTGAATGCTCGAAAATCTCCGAAGTGCTTCCCAAAGAGTGGGTCTTAGGCTGAGCATGATGATAAGACAAAAATCATGTCGAATTCCCATTATGTCGTACTCACTACAGTTCACGTTGGGAACACTACACTCGAAGTTGTCAACCACTACGTTTACCTTGGACAGACAATCCAGTTAGATAAGTCCAACTTCGAGAAAGAGATCTCTCGTCGAATCCAACTCGGATGGCCAGCATTCGGGAAGCTCCGTAAAATCTTCGCATCAAACTTACCTCAGTGTCTCAAGACGAAAGTCTACGACTATTGTGTGTTCCAGTGACGACCTACGGCAGTGTAACGTGGTTGATAACTATGGGTCTGATAAGGACGCTCAACGTAACTCGGCGAGCAGTGGAGAGAGCTATGCTCAGCGTTTCCCTGCGTGATCGAATCAGAAATTAGGAGATCCGTAGGAGAACTAAAGTTACTGATATCGCTCGAAGGATTGCTTAGCTGAAGTGGCAGTGGTCGGGACACACAGCGAGAAGAACCGATGGCCGTTGGGGCCGAAAGCTTCAGGAATAGCGACCGCATACCGGACGACACGCTGTGGGTAGGCCCCCTACAATGTGGACCGATGGAAAGGTCGCGGGAAGCCACTGGCTGCGGGCAGCGCAGGACCGATCGTCGTGGAGATCTTTGGGGGAAGCCTATAGCCAGCAGTGGGTGTCATAAGGCTGAGAGGACGAGGTTTTTTTTAAGGAAAATACCAACTGTTTACTTGTATCTATTATTATCAAAATTAAATAATAACTTCTTGTAACTTGACCACGACTCTGTGACCCCCAATGGCGTCAAAGCTGGATCTGCCCTTGAGCGAAGATATGTATATACGTGCAAGGTCGCTATTACGGAAGTACGGAAGATACGAAAACTCAAACGTAGCACGAAAATCAGTAGAAACCTCGAGACAAGTGAATCAAAAATAGAGGAGCTCTATTTTGATTCACTCGTCTCGAGGCTCCCCCTGCTCGACTGCCCCTCGCGCGCTGGGATGCGGTACTACAGGTGAAAAGCGAAGTTATGTATATACGGGCAAGGTCGCTTTTACGGTATACGGAAACTCAAACGTCCCACGAAAATTAGTAGAAACCTCGAGACGAGTGAATCAAAAATAGATCTCCAGATCTTTGTAAAAAAAATATGGGACCACACATGAAGTATGTTCATACAAAAAGAATTATTGGAATCCGTTGTCAACTGACGAAGCTATGGTTAAACATATATAAAAAATACAGCTATTTAACTTGAGAACCTCCTCTGTTTTTAAGTCGGTTAGTTCTATTTCTTGCCAAAAATCGGCCCTTTTCAACAAAATTTTCGGCTTATTTTATTTTGTGTCCTGGCAGCACTGCCTGACATTGACGCAAGTGATTCCTTGTTGTGAACTAAAATAATTATTTATTAATGTGATTTTTTTTCAAACTAATATTTAAGTTTATTGTAAACATTGAATTGGACCTATAAAGATAATAATTTGAAGATATTTGTAACGATTTTAAGTTTTGTATAAAAGAGCCTAGTATCCAGTGCCGTGAAGACCTAAAAAAAATGTAGGGCTTAGTGATTGACATTGACATTTTTAAAATTTATTTACGATTTGGAAATGTAAACGATTACGAACTGCATTTAAATAAAACAAAATTTCTGAAAGTTAGATTTTTATTTATACGCAAGCCTTTTTCAAGCAAGACGAAGTGCTAGTTTTCATAAAATGTCGAATATGCTTAGGAGCTTTTGTAAATTAACAAACTTCTGTAAAAAAGATTTTGTGTCAAATAATAAAAATGTAATAATAAACCACTTCAGAAGTAATACAAATGTAGCGAATGCTATAAAATCTCACAATGCGAAAAGCAGGAAAGAGTCAGTGGAAGTTGTAAAATGGATACTTTTAGTAAGTTTAAATTATATTGTAATGAATGTGTAGTGTAGGCCCCCGACAAGGTGGACCGACGATCTGGTGCGCGGTCGCGTGTAGCCTGGCAGCACAGAGGGGTTATTCTTTAAGCAAACATCGACGCTGTTGCCATGACTGAAGTTCACATCAGCTATCAAATAGTATAAAAAATGAAGCAGTCTCCACTGTTGCAGCCATCAATATGAAGGATGATTGCTTATAGGATAACCTATTAGGACCGATCGTCGTAGAGATCCTTAGGGGAGGCCTATACCCAGTAGTGGGTGCTGAGATGACGACAATGAACGTTCAATTTTGAATGAAGTCATACTATTTATGAATTATCATATCTTTCTTCTTACAGATGATACCAGCAACCTCATTCAGCCTTGGCTGCTGGCAAGTGTACCGGCTACAATGGAAATTGGAGCTTATAGATAGATTGAATGCCAAGTCCAATTCTACTCCTACAGTATTGCCCGACGAGTAAGTATAAAGCTTCACTTGTAAGGTATAGGAAAATGAGACAATAAATATTTCATTGTTGTGAGAGCACTAGCATCCTCATGATATTTTTTGAATTAGAACAAATGAAGGTGGTAGCTGGTCTCAGTGAGAGCACAGTGTCATCACCCAGCTTATTTCCTGTGACCTGACCCTTAACCTGCCCATTCTCTCTGTTTATTAGCTATAATGTTAAATGTAAATTTATTATTAATTTCCATCAATCCAAAATAAGGTTTTATCAAGGTCAGTTTGCTTTCCTAAGATAGTCAAGTATTATGTTCTTTGTTTTTTATGCAATGAAAGACATTGTTCTTTTCAGTTTTGAAGAGTTAGAAAAGATGGAGTATATGCCTATCAAAGTAAAGGGGACATTCCTACATGACAAAGAGTTCGTGATTGGACCTAAAGCCTTGATTGAAAATGATTCTCCATTTGCAAGAGTTGGATCACTTGTGTCTGATCCTAAGAAAAATCAAGGTTGGCTGATTATAACTCCATTTGAATTATCTGACTCTGGGTATGTATTTTGCTTAAGAAGTTTGATGATAGCTATGGTGTATTTACCAAGCATCATTAAAAGTATCCTACAATATAAGCACATTAATTAATCAAAAAAGGTGTATTTCTTGCAGAAGAGTTATTTTGATTAATCGAGGATGGGTTCCCAGTAAATTAAAACCAAAAGAGAAAAGAGAAGCATCTATGGTTAAAGGACAAGTGGAACTTGTGGGTGTTGTAAGATTAACTGAAAAGAGAGCTCCATTTATGCCGAAAAATAACCCAGAAAAAGGTTCTTGGTTTTCCAGGTCAGTAAAATTAATTAAATCATTATGTTGTCAATATGTGGGCATATAGATTCAATTTTTATTCTATGTATAGACAGTCCGAGTCCAAAGCATGTCCCATGAAATATAGCTAGAACTAAAATTTGTTTTGGCTTACAATTATCTGGCTGACTGCAGTACCACTCTCAGAGAGATTTCTTTCATGAGATGGACTCTACTTAAACTGAGACCTGATACGTAGAGTGATTATAAGACACTATCAAGGTCAAACTGCAAAGTCTGGTCTATTATTGTGTGTACCTATTTTGATTATCTCGTGACAAAAGGAAAACCTGAAAAATAAGAAGGTTAGAGTACGGTGTCCAGGGCAAAGGTTCTCTCAGTGTGAGCCACTCTAGGTGACACTTGGCCGGATTAAAGTTATTGTACCAAACCCAGCTGAATACAAATGACGATTAGTCTTGAAGTTGTATTGTTGTATACTACTGAAGATTAGTATTGTTGTATGATAAATAATTAGATCCTTCGTTGGCATAAAAAAGGATATACATTATGCTTGCAATGAATAGAATAGAAGAGAATGATATTTATCATTGGCAACACATAGCACACATACAAAAACCGTAAAGAACACAAATGCTAAAATAAAACAAAATAATACTAGGTACCTAATTATATGAAAAAAAAGACGGGTTGCACTCCGGGAGTGCCGGCAGAAGTGAAAACTTGATTATTAACGTTGAGCATGTTTGATATTTTGGAATGGTTAGGGAATAATTTTGCACCAATTGCTTTATCAGTATAAAAGTACTATCATTTATGTGGTAGAATACAATATTCATTTATTGCGCTATCGTACACAAACATGACAAACCATATTAAAGTGAACGTTAAGTTAGGTAATAAGATATAAGAAAACATTAGTTATTATAGAGAATCGAAAAATATATATTGACAATAAAACAAGAGACAAGTAAAAGACATTATCAACAGTCTGTCGCTAAGCAACCGAGACCATAGTCAACCTGTCACCTCAACATTCTCCATCCGTCCTACGCTTTTTCGATCAGGTCACGTGTCCTGACGCGAGTTTAAGATTTTATACCCATTACAGAAAAAGTGCTCAACGCCGCTAAAGAAGTTTTCACTTCAAAAAAACAAAAGAATAGAAAATTCACGTCACAGCAAATAGTATATTCAGTGATGTTCCTGGCCGAACAGCTGACTGCCTAATATTCGGCTTGTATAACCGCTTAATTTTCAAACCTAATCAGCAGCAAGTACTTACATAGGGAGCATTTTATTAAGATTTGGCTCCCTTAAGCTTAGTAACACCGGTTTCACGGAATAGCAAAACTAAAAGGGTTATGAATCAATTATCAGGTTAATAAAGAGGTTTTTACTTCTCTTTTTATGTACATAAATACAACAGGACAACGCGAGTGCGCGAGTGACATAGCGAATAGCGACCTTCCATATGTAGACATAAGTTCGCTATTTACCTGAAATACTACTCTCCTAACGCGAGCCCGTGAGTGGTAAATCGACTAATAAGTTCTACACATGAAAGATTGCTATTAACCTGATCGCCGCGTTTGTATAAGGTACATTTCGCAGCTTTGAATTAAACCGGTTTATTTAGAATTGTGAAGCGTTCTCATTCCAAATACGTTGGAAGCGGTTTTTGTAAACACCGATTTCAAGCCCTGCTTCGTAGTATAGTAGGCACTGATGGCAGTCAAGTACAAAAACTTGAATCGACGTGATGTGATTATTTCGCACCGCCCTACGCGCTATATTACTATTAAGGAATGTAATCAGCAAGATGTTGGACAAATTTTGCTGGATAGGTTAATAATAAAATCGGGCGAGAATCATGCGAGATTAACGAGATTGTACCTATAAGATCATAAATAAATGTTTCTTTCGAAGCAATCCGAAATTCCAAACCCAAGAACTGGCAGTATGGCTTGAAATCTACGCTACGCCTGTCCTAATAAAAAAAAATAATGAAGTTCAGAAAGTGAGAAATATTTCCTTTGCCGCTATGTTGGTACCTCTGTTTTAACTGTCAAAAGACAAATTGGTTTCGCCAGTGCTTCTTGAAAAACGGGGGTACCAATATAACTGCAAAAGAAGTATTCTAGTTAATACATGGTGTTTTCCAATCCGAATTTCCGTTATTAGTTAGAAAAAGACAAAAGACGTATTTGATGAATGAATAGGAACAAATAGTAACCTCTGAAATGTTAGAAATAGGAGGTATAAAATCCAACACAATCATTGAAAATTTTAGTCGAAAATCTACTTGTGTGCAACTATTAATTAATCTTGTCAATTGCGATATTTAGCGTAATAAATGCAAAATATTAAAAGAAACAAAATAATTATCTCATTTGCTAGCAGATCGTCACAAATTGATTAAATATAACACTGGTATAAAGTTACAAACATTATTTAAACATATTATCCAAGGATTTAAAATCCAAATTAAGTAGGTTGGTACTTCACACCTTCCATGCATTCTAGCGACTTTTGTTGAGTGAGTGACTAAGTTGATGTTTGCTTCATCTTTGGTCTATAAGTGTTTCATCAGAAAGTTCACCATCTAGTCTCCACCAACCTATAACGACAATTTAATTTTTATTATTCTCTCACACAATAATTTCACTTAAAACTGCAATAAGAATGTAATGGTCTGGGATCTGTTTATTATTATCATAAACAAACATTAAATATTTAATTGATACGTATTAATTTAAAATGCTCAAAATACTTCAGTCGCGCTATAAAATTACGTGTTTTTGTTTACTTCTCTATAACTTCCTAGGTGAGAAAAAAAATAGAAAAATGTTACTTATCAGGGGAAATTCTTAACGAATTAACTTATATGTTCTATTTAATACTTCGTGAATACGTGTCGTGCAACTTACTTACTTTTAAAATCCGGTGTTCGTTTGCAAACATCGTCGAGTTGGCTAAATAACTTTCCGGCTTGAATTTCTGCCAAGCATCGCAATAACTCTCAATAAATTACATCATGGGCACCGCCACGACTTAATTTAGTTATTGCATTAGAATTTCTTCATTTTTCCACTACTTAAATACGAAAATAACTAAAGATGCTAAAGGTTTGATAGTAGAACTACCAACTTGACAACCGGAAGTTGCGCTGCCATAAAGCGTAGTTGGTTAGTTCCTCAATAATTCGCTTTCCACTCTTTTATGTCGACCTGTAAGTACCTGCTGAAGTACAGCAGTTTGAAGTGGCGACGTAGTGCTTCTGGAGATACTAGATGGCGCTTTACTCATCGTTTTAAAATTATAGAATTACAGTGCAACAGAAAAGTGTAGAAATAGGATTTTTGAGGAACTAACCAACTACACTATATGGCCACACAACTTCCGGTTGTCGAGTTGGTAATTATACTATCAAACCTTTAGCGTCTTCATATTAAATAATTACTTTCATATTTATGAAGTGGAAATCGTGACAAACTCCAAAACTATAACCTAAATTAAGTCGTGGCGGTGCCCGTGATGTAACATAAAAGCTGTTTTTGCGTTGCGTGACAAATTCAAGCTGGAATGTTCAATAACAATCTCGACGATGTTTACAAACGAATAGCGGTTTTTACAAATAAGTAAGTTGCACTACACGATTCACGAAGTAATAAATAGATCATGGAAGTTAATTCGTTAAGAATTTCCCCTCATAAGTATCGTTTTTAACAAAAACAAATCTTACCTTGGAGGTTATACAGAAGCAAACAAAAACGTTATTGTATAGTGCGACTGAAGTATTTTGAGCATTTTAAATTAATACGTATTAATTAAATATTTAATGTTTGATTATGATCATTTTTAACTGACCCCAGTCCATTACATTCTTATTGCACTTTATAAAGTTTATGTATTTAGTGTGTGAGAGAATAATAAAAATTAAATTGTTGTTATAGGCTGGTGAAGACTAGGTAATGAACTTTATGATGGTTCACTAATTGACCATTAACAAGCATTAACTAAGGTGCTAGAACAGCTCAACAACAGTCTCTTGAAGGCTTGGTTCTCTACCAAGGATTGACCGAGCTACGATCTAATGATGGTCATTCAGGGACTGAATGGAAGAGATCCAGATTAATTCTTCTTTTTCTTCTTTAGCCGTCGTCAACCAATGATTTGGTGTTGGCCTCCTTCAAATACTTCCATCTTCATCTGTTTTGGGCAGTTGAGAGTCCAGTTGCTGCTTGCCACCTTTTTGATGTTATCCTTCCATCGCCTTTGTGGCCCTCGTGGTCGTTTTTGGTCCCACGGCCTCCAGTCCAGGAGTCGTATGCAACATGATTCTTGTTTTCGGGCAACGTGGCCTGCCGATTCCCACTTGAGTCTCGCCACTCTAAGGCCTCTAAGGTCAGTGATTTTACTCTGCTTTCTGAGCCATTTGTTTGTTTTTCGGTCCCTCAGAGTGACACCTGCCAACTTTCTCTCCATTGCCCTTTGCGCCACCCTCAGTTTATAATATATAGTATCCTGGGTGGTAACCCAGGATTCAGCTCTGTATGAAAGAACGGGGACGACGCATTGGTCGAATATCTGCCCTTTCTGGTGGGCTGTTAGTTTCATTTGGAATACAAACTCCAATTTTGAGAATGCTGCCCAACCCAGTCGTATTCTTCTGTCGATCTCGTTACACTGGTTTGCTTTCCCCAATTTCACCTCCTGGCCTAGGTACACATATTTTTGAACCCGCTCTTTTTCCACTCCCCGTATAGGTGTTGTGTTGTCAGTGTCAGTGGACATAATCTTTGTTTTGTCCAGGTTCGTCTCGAGTCCAACTTTCAGGAATGCTGCTTCAAGTTCTTCGATCATCACCTGTAGTTCCGTCGGGGTGTGTGAAAACAAAACTATGTCATCAGCGTATCTCAGGTTTGACAAATATGCCTTTGAAATCGAAATCCCTCTTTTCTGCCAGTGTAGTTCTTTAAACACATTCTCCAGAACCAGTGTAAAAACTTTAGGCGATCCTTGCCTTATTCCTCTTTTTATATCGATAAAGTTTGTGAGTTGTGGAAGGGCGAAAGGCACTTTCATTTTGGCGTTTTGGTAGATTCTACTTATCAATGCGTTGTACCGGAAGTCTATTCGTTCATTTTTTGCACGGCCCAGGTTTCCACACTGTCGAAGGCTTTCTTGTAATCTATAAACGCCCAAGCCACAACAGCATATTTTGGTGTTTGAGAGCCTTTTCTATTAGGACACGGTTTGTTAGTTCTACAGTACTGTAACTTTTATGAAACTGTTATATATTTTAATCTATGGCATTGGGGCCTCTACGGAGGTACTGCGCATGCGCGGTGGGACCCGCGTTCCCGCCATGGCTTGAATGTTGTGGAAAATAAAGGCAGTCAGTTTCTAGCAACCAAACTCTTTCATTTCGCTCTGCCCGCGTATTTAACAGTGGCGACGAGGAACCCGCGATTTTCATAAAGTTTAAGCAGTGTTCAGTAAAAATCATCATGACTAGTGTACAATTTGGATTTCTTAATACCTTCGACCACAATGTACAAACATGGAAATCTTATCGTGGTCGACTCTTACAATATTTTGTAGCCAACGACATAGATGATAAAGCCGACTCCACGGGCAAAAGACGAAGAGCGATTCTCCTAAGCGCCCTCGCTGAGGGAACTTACAAGCTGGCAACTGATCTCGCATTACCTAAAGAGATCACAGAAGTACCGTATGAAGATATATTATCAATTCTAGACTGTCATTTCACTCCAAAACGAGTGGGATTCGGTGAGCGTCACAAGTTTTACGAAGCATCACAACAGCCGGCGGAATCCCACTCGCAATGGGCAGCGAGATTGCGCGGGCTTACGGCCCATTGTGATTTTTTAAATATAGAAGAGGCACTTCGTGACAAGTTTATAATGGGAATGCGTCCTGGACTCGAAAAAGAAAAACTATATGCGAAAAGTTTAAAGGAGCTAACTCTATCAAAAGCCTTAGAATTGGCGGAAAACTTAAGTTGTGTTCGCGCGACAGCGGCCGCTACCTCGGGCAATGACCTCGCGTTCGGCGCTGGCTCGGATAATAATAATATTTACAGCATTACAAAAACGGGAAGAAATGAAAGTGAACGTAAAAAGTGTAGTGTTTGTGGATATTATAATCATAAAGTGTCGGAATGTAAATACGCGAACCACGTTTGTAAAAAGTGTAATGTAAAAGGACATTTACGTAGAGTTTGTTCGAAAGTGCATTATGTCGAATTAAAGAAAAATGATAAAGGTGACGAGGACGACGGTAAGCAAGTTATTTGTAGTATTCGTTCTAGAAAGGGGGAGCCCATGGTGGAAACGATACTTATCAACAAAATTCGATTTAAATTCGAAGTTGACAGCGGATCCGGAGTGACTGTAATTTCTGAAAGTATTACAAAGAGCATTTTAAAGACGTGCCATTGTCAATGGCGCGTAAGCAATTAATGACTTATAACGGAAGGAATTTATCGTGTATAGGTATTATTCGTTTACCCATTACATACGTAGGGCAAACACATGAAATAGATTTTTATATAGTCCGTAACGGCGGCCCGCCGCTCTTAGGTAGAGATTTCATTTCACGATTTAAATTACAATTAATGCCAATTAATTATTGCGAAGAAATTGATTCTATAGTAAAGCATTTACAGTTAACTTACAGTGAGTTATTTTCGGATAAGTTAGGTACATTTAACAAATATAAAATTAAATTATTATTACAAGAGAATGCAAAACCGATTTTCTTTAGAGCGCGTCCCGTTGCGTTTGCTTTGCGAGATAAAGTTGGAAAAGAAATTGATAGATTGGTTGAGCTAGGCATTCTCGTTCCGACAGAACACTCTGACTATGCGTCACCCATAGTGCCAGTGCTGAAACGCGATGGTCAGTTAGATTGTGTGCTGATTATTCTGTAAGCATTAATAAACAGTTACTGATAGAACAATATCCTTTGCCCACAATCAACGAATTGTTCTCTAGGCTTCACGGCGGTCAACAATTCACTAAATTAGACTTGTCTATGGCTTATAAACAATTTGTTTTGGATGAGGAGTCCCAGGCACTAACTTGCATTAATACTCATCGAGGGTTGTATAAATATACGCGTTTGGCATTTGGTTTAGCGTCAGCTCCCGCTATTTTTCAGAGGGCCATTGAAAATGTTCTATCGGGCTTAGAAGGAGTACTGTGTCTGATGGACGATATTCTTGTCAAGATGCAGGGTTAACCTTGCAAAATGACAAATGTGAGTTTTTCAGGGATGAGATCAGTTATTTAGGTTATGTTATTACTAAGGATGGACTAAAAAAGTCACCTGAAAAGATAAAAGCTATGGTGGAAGCTCCCATACCATGCAATGTGAGTCAATTACAGTCGTTTTTAGGTTTAGTTAACTACTACCGTAGTTTTGTACCGAATGCTTCTATGATATCTCAAATCGATTCGGACGGTATTGAAAGGCCGATATCATATGCGTCGCGCACCTTAAATTCCGCGGAAAAGCGTTACGCCCAAATCCAGAAGGAAGCTACTGCTATAATTTATGGTGTGCGCCGTTTTCATCAATATTTATACGGTAAATCTGAACCCTTTATACTACGAACGGACCACAAACCCTTAATATCCATTTTTGGTCCGTACAAAGGTATTCCGGAAGTGTCTGCGAATAGGCTGCAGCGGTACGCATTGTTTCTTTCTGGCTATAACTACAAAATTGAATATATACGCAGCACGGATAATAACGCAGAAGACTATCTATCTCGTGCTGGCGCCCCGCTCACATTCGCGAACCCTTCCGAGCAATGTGACGGAATTGAGTTAGCATGCGATCGCGCTACCTATGTGTGTTTTGTAGTAGACGGTAGCATGCCGATCACCCTGATTCAATTACAAGAAGGAACTAAACAGGACGACAGGCGAGTTGCTAATTATATCATAAATGGGTGGCCGGCAAAAGTTAACGACACACGATTGAGACCGTTTTATCTATGTAGATCTCAATTATCATTAGAAAATGGGTGTATTATGAGAGGACACAAAGTAGTTATTCCCGAATGTTTTTATGATAAAGTTTTAAGTGAGCTACATTCATCCCATCTAGGTATTGTAAAGACCAAAGCAGAGGCCCGCTCTAAATTGTGGTTTCCGGGAATAGACCAAGCTCTGGAGAGAATTATAAACTCTTGTGAGGTGTGTATCCAGTTACGACCAACCCCACCTCGTGCCCCACCATCTCAGTGGGAATTCCCGCCAAACCCTTTCAATAGGATACACATAGATTTTTTAGGACCAATAAAAGGCTGTGTTTATTTAGTTATAGTCGATGCTTATAGCAAGTGGCCAGAGGTATACAATATGACGAACACAAGTTCCTCTAGTGCGGTGATTGAAAAGCTTTGCGATTACGTTTCAGTTTCTAGCAACCAAACTCTTTCATTTCGCTCTGCCCGCGTATTTAAAAGAAACCCTGCCTGTTCTATTTGTTGACAAAAATCTAATCTAGTAGTTAGCCGGGTTGTGATGATTTTCGAAAAAAAGTTTGTACGTCTGTGATAGTAAACTAATAGATCTGTAATTGTTTAGATCAGTCTTACATCCTTTCTTGACCATTTGATGACAACAGCACTATCCCAGTCCTCTGGTATTTGCCCTGAGTGGAGACATTTGTTAAAAAGTGTGACTAAGGCTTCCAGTAGCGTGTCGTCACACTCCTTCTACATCTCGGGGAGTATACCATCCTCGCCACTTGCTTTTCCGTTTTTAGTCCTGGAGAGAGCCCAGATTATCTCCTCTTTTGTGATATCGAGTATATCTTCCGAGCCCACATTTTCTATTCGGGAACACCGGTTGTTGCTTGCTTCCCCTATTATTTGCATTTGTGCTCTCTCCGTGACCAAGTTTCCTGTTGTTTAGATCAGTTGGAAGTGTATAGCAATCTGGATCTTCTCCATTCACTCCCTAGATGGCCATCAACAGGTCAATCATTGGCAGAGAACCAAGACTCCAAAGTTATCTCGATGGTATGAAAATCGACGTCGTTAATTATGTGACCACCACTGTATGTTCTACGTGGTGGTGGAACTAATTGGAATCCAAGATGCTAACTCTTATCCTTTCTCTAAAAGTGCTAAAAAAAAGGAAATTAAAATTAATTAAAAAGAGAGATTTCTCTAGAAAGTGAGATAACGCTACCTAAAATTTTGTTCCAATTATGTGTTCGAAATGTTAGCTCCAGTTATACCTTCATGGTCCTACCCAACACTAGTGTTGCGTCCGTTCTGTTTTCATGAAAAAAAAAAAATGTTTTGTTTGTTTTTGTTTGTTTTGATAAAGTTTTAGTTAATTAGCGTAGAGTGGTTACTTACAGTAAGTATTCAAATCAATATTTTTTTACTAGTTACGCATATATTTCATTAATAAAATACCTTAAATTGCATTAACATTTTTGGTTTTTCTAGATGGAGGAGGGTAATTTGGAAAGGTAAGACTTTCTTTACGTCATACCAGTGTTAGTAGTCAGTAGAAGTATTATTACTTAAAAACCTATTAGTAGATCTCAAGTTTAGAGTAAATTTAATATTAATAGAGTTTACCGTTTATGCAGCTATCACTGGATATCAGTTGCTGCTACTCTAAAGGTGACTAAGTTCTAAGGTAACAAGATGATAGGAACAGTTCTAAAAATATATGTAAGTTGGTTATGAGGGTTGTTGCGTGTGATTTGTAACTTTATTGCTGTCTGGTCTGCACCTGTAGCTATTTCAAATGTGTTGACATTCTGCATGGCTAGATATTATTAAACAGGCAAATATGTATGTCTAGTATGTATGTCAGGCATTACATTTGCACTACGAAAACAGTCGCACACACGGGGGCGGCATATATGACGGCCGTGCCCAAAACTCAAATTATTAAATGAAGCTATTTAGGTATGATTTTTATTATGTATGTAGGGTGGGTATTAACCCAACTGCTAGCAATATTTATATTAATGAGAAGTATGTAATTTAAGGTGTGTATGTGTACAAGCAGATCGGGTAAACACCGGATCATTGAAATAACTGCAAAACTAGTAGATATTTTTTACATCTGACTACACAGACAGCGACGCAATTTTGTTGTGTACCACAATCAATTGATTGGTGTCAGTTTGAAGCCAAAATACTACTATGCAGTGACCAAAATGTAAAAAACAGTGATTTTTGAGTAGACTTCAACACATCCGGACTTTCCCGTCACAGTAATAATCTCTGTATCAGATTGGGTATTTCGCATCTAAGTAAGTTTTGAGGTGTTTTTTTACTGTTATAACATTTGTTTTTAGGTTAGGTTACCGAAAGATGCATAACATAGCCTGTAAGTCTTAATCCAATCTTTCCCGTTTGGGTAAAGACCGGATATTGATAATACGGGAATTGACAGTATTTTTATTATTTGGTAATTTGCGCTAGTGAATGAAATTATTTACATGAAAAGTGCTTAGGCAAAATCAGTAGTGATTTTAAAACAATAATTTGACGTTTATTTAATTTTATTCAATTTGACCTATTAGGTACCTGTTAATTAAAGCTTAAGAAGTATGGGTTTGTTTTATTTTTGTATGGGGTTAGAGCGGGCGTAGGACGTACTACACTTAAGAAGAAAATCCTGGCCAAAAGGCGAAATAATCAAAAGATCGGAATCTATCTCTTTATGAACCTTATGTGTAAGGCTATAGAAATGGATTTTAAATGTAGTCCGGTCTTCCCCCAATGTAGACCGAACTTTCCCTGGTTATAAAAAAGGTACTTGTCATTTTAATTATTAACCGTGTCATAAATAGAATCTTAGTTTTTATTTTCTTGAAATATAGTTCTTCGTTACTCATTTGAACCCCTTAATACTTCAAATACTTTTATCCTAATATTTTTAATAATTTTTATTTTCAAGTGTGTCAACAATAGCAAAAAAGCATCCTATGTTACCCCAACAACCTCACTGTGGATTGACACACTTAAAGTGCACTATGTTATCAGTTTAATGAATTTCTTTTAGCTGTGTAGTGCCGGCTTAGAATAGCACTACCCCCTCTCATCCCGAGGGTGTCATAAAAGGCGACTAAGGGACTCAGCCTTCAGGAGACGGGCAGCAGCGTCTCCTGCAAACTTGGCCATACTGCGATCGCCAACCCTCCTGCCAAGCGTGGCGATTATGGCAAACGCCATGTGGCTGAGACGACGTCGAATCAATATAGTTTCATATTTTTTTCGTTGTATAACCCTATTTAATTAAAATATTTTTATGTCAACAATAGATCAAGGTTAGCCCTATTTCGAAACTACTTTCTTTTAACCAAATATTGAATAATACATGGAGATATGATAGTTTACCTGAAGACGACCAAGTAGTATTTTATGGCTTCGTATTAAAAAAAAGCGCAACTTTAGCTTTTGATGTATTGAATACCTATGCTGGAAAAGAATTAAAGACATGACGATCATTCAAAAGTAGTTTTAATAAGTATTGAGCATGATCACTTTTTTCTGGTATAATTTGGGTTTTGGTCATATATACCGCCGCAGTGTGCGTCGCTGCTATGAGTGACAGTATATTCTGAAATGCCTGGTGTTTTGCAAAATAAATTACTAATCATTCCTTTTAATCTGTGTTTGTGCGAGTCTGTGATTAAGTTGTATGGCTAAAGCTATTCTACGTTATAACAAATGCTGTTATATTTTTACCCTGGCTTTATCTATCAAGAAAATTAAGTTAAGACATCATAGGAATACTCTGAAATTTGTTAAGTCTTGGATACTGTTAGAATCTTACCCAAGGCATTAGAGAAGGATAAAATACAAAATGGTTTTTAAAGTATGGTTCGAATATGGTGGGTTACCAAGTACCAATATTTAACAAACTAAAGTATTTGTAAACACTACTAATATTTTAATATAAATGGACCTGACAAAATATTGTATTTACAAAATTAGGTGTTGGTTGCTGCATTCTTGCTTTATTAACATTTTCACAGCTTGTATATTATCTTATGCTCATAGTGAACCACTGCTGTCGCCTCATAATGGGAGGCCTTCTTGCTGGAAATGGTGGAGGTCATGTGGACCGTGTTGGTGCTGGCAACGTAACAGGTAGAGTTTTGATTTTAAAGTTTTTGCATATTCAATGCTATCTTTATACTCATGATAAATTTAAATAGATTTTTTTCTAATGTTTTTCTATTTAATAGAGTTTTACATAAAGCAATAACTACACTTGGTAGCAAATAAATCGAGCCACTGTGTTATTTTCATACAAACATGCTCACTTTACAGAGTCATTATTCAAAACATATGAACAACTATGTAAACATTTGTACGTCGAAGTATGAGTCGAATACTCGACTTGCGAATAAAAGTCCCAATAATTCAAGAAAACTTTCAGTTTTGTGCGAAGTAAGGAAAACAATTCACTCAATCCGGTTTCCTACAACTTTATATGGAATGAAAATTAATCATTTGTTTTACGGAAATTTTAAGAAATCAATAAATGTTTTCAGTTGTTTTAAATGCTAATTGGTTAATTGAACATTTGACCTCGCCATCAACATCCAATACTCATACTTTTTTATTTATTAGACCGTGAAGTGAGTATGTTTGTATGAAGATAACGCAGTGGCTCGATTTATTTGTTTACCGAGTGTATAAAATTGTATTTCCTCTTGTTATGTTATGGGTTTATAGCATTATAATTTAGAACCTTCATTATTTCTTTAAGTTTAGGGCAATATTTCAATTCTTGGATTAAAGTTATCATTATCAGTCAAAATAAATGACATCAACGAGCTTAAAGAGATATATTATGAATGGCAATTCATTTCAATTTGTTTGTATAATACGGACGGATTTCTGTTTATAAATACCACACATATTGTACCTACATCGCCCTACCCACACGTTTCAAAATATTAACCCAGATGTTACTGACTTAACCCTTTAACCGCCAAGAATGGATTAATCCGCTAAAAATTTTCTTGCTCAAATCGCCAAAGACGGATATTTTCGGTCAAATACCACTACTCATTTAATCTGCCTTTTTGTTCGATAGATACTGTATTATATAAAAATAGTATTCTTTACTTGATAAATAGATGATGAAGTAATTATTTGCAATTGATTACACTTAAGTTTCATAATAAGAAGGCTTAAAATTTATGTCTAAAGTTCAATAAATTACTGATAGTATTTTTAGAAAAGTGTATTGATGGCCAACGCCAAGGCCGGAAAATTCCGTTAGTAGGGACGGGGCAGAAACGATGATTGACCGATACAAAAATCCACATAAATTAAACTACTACCGTTTATACTGACTTATTTATTATAAAGCAAATAAAGCAATTGTTACTGTAGAAATAAATGTGTTTATTTTATTTTATATATAATAATAAATACCTAAAGCCTAAAATTGAAAAATTAAAGCCTTATTTGACAGTGACTGAATTGACCATTCCCATCCCTAGTCTGCATGTTTTTAAACGAATGTTATCAGTACCCCTTTCGCCACGACCGGAGAAAAACGCCCGCTTCTGACATCATGAAAGAGTGCCGCCTTCTGGAATTTCCCATTAGTGTTGTGCTGCATTATAGTTATTTTATTGCTGTGATCGATAAATTTAATGTGATTTAACATGACTACTGCAGAAGAATTAATACGTATTCTGGAAGGTGATGAAGACGATGAATTTGAATCAGACGAAGAGTTTAACATCGATGACGAGGTAATTTTTATTATGAAATCTATACTAATATTATAAAGAGGAAAGATTTGTTTGTTTGTAAGGAATAAACTCAAAAACTACTGGACCGATTTTGGCAAATTGGTATGTAGAATCCTTAAGCCTCAAGTAGTAACATAGGCTCTAAATTATCCCGAAATTCCCACGGGAACGGAAACCACGCGGGTGAAACCGCCCCGATCGCTAGTATAATATAAACACACCTCGGACGCAGCTTATGTATTGAGTTGCATATTGATCACACTACAATTATTTTATGATATCATCTCAGATTCCTGGAAGCAATGATGCAAACGCTGGCTCTGATTGGACGACGCAAATTTGTCCCCCAGTGTTAGAAGAATTTTACAACTTTGCTTGTGGTTTGTCGCCTGCTGCAAAACTTGATAGTACTTCCACGGAATTGCAATTTTTTGAACGTTTTTGTAGTAAATACTTGTTGCAAAAAGTACTCAACGAAGTGGCGGATCTTCAAAAGGATTGTTAACTTATTAAGACCACCAACTCTGAGATTGAAAAAGGCATGGAGTTCATAAACTTACAGCATGAGGAAACTGTAAAAAAGGTATCAGAGTTAGAAAAAGTGATGAATATCCATATTGAGTCTATAAATTCGCTAGAAAGTCGGTTACAAGACTTACACTTCCAGACAAGACAAGCCAATATTGAAATTCGCAATATACCGCTCTTGGATAATGAGGACCATAAACAATTGCTGATGTTAATATCGAGTGTAAGCAAGGCGGTGGGTCTTAACTTCCAATCTGGAGACATTCGCGATCTTTACAGATTGCCAGGAAAACCGGGCATATTAAGACCTATTGTGGCAGAGATTTCAAGTGTCTTCAAGAGAAATAAATTTCTTGCTGCAGTACGCTGTCATAACAAAGAAAAGCCACTATAGATAAATTAAATAGTAATACAATTGACTTGCCAGGTGATCGTAAGCCAATTTATGTCCATGAATATCTTCCGCCGGCCCAGAAGAAATTATTATGGGAAACCAGAAAGTTCGCTAAAAATCACAACTTCTCCTGCTGGCATTCGAATGGCAGGATATTTCTCCGTACGGATCCAAATTTCAAACCAACTTTGATTACAACGGATAAATGCTTGGAGCAAGTCCTGAAGAGGCTTTGACTAGTTACTAAGTCTGCTCTCTTAGTTTATCGTCTCCTTTTTTATTTAATTTTTCTTATTAGCATAAACAATTTAAGTAAAACATTTATAAGCAACTATTTATATGTTAATTCAATAACACTCATACACTCACACTTCTGTCCCACAAATTACACACAATCATACACATCCACTAACATACCCTCAAATTATACAAAATTATACACATACATTAACATACTCGCGAATTACACACAATTATACTTATACACTTACATAATAAGAAATACTCATATGCATGTAACGATAACTTTCCTTTATATTCTTAATACAAATTGTGATCACGTGTCTAGAGCTGTACATTAGCAGTGTATATAATGTATGTATCCACTGTTAACATGACTTTGCTGCTTGTTAAATTCATAATAAATACGATAATTTAAAACCGAATTGTAATTTGCTTAATGCAAAATTAGATAAGTTTAAAACTACACTGTCCTATTTTTGTGACGTTGAGGCATGCCAAGACATTATTGCTCCTAACTCTTTTAACATTCTGTCACAAAATGTTAGAAGTATTACGTGCAATTTCGACAATTTCGCCACACTTCTATCCAGGACACGGGGATCTAATCGTTTTGACTGAATGTTGGTTACCATCGGCCAAGTCTATTCCACAGTTATTGCGCTACAATAATGCAATGACTACGAATAATCGTACTCAGAACGAGGGAGTTGTAGTGTACTATAAAGACCACCTCACTCTCTCTGTAGAGGAACCTCAATGCAGTAGCTTCAATTGCTTGGTCCTAAAAATTAATAGCACAACTGTCGTCATTACATTAAGGTAATCGTATTAATTTGACAGTTCATATCGTATTCAATCGGCTGCAATTTGTATGGAATGACATTTATTATGATACAATATGAACTGTCAAATGAATACGATTGACTTTACGCAATTCCATAGCTGGTCATACCTTACCAACACACGGCCGTACATGCTTAGATCATGTAATGATCACAACTTCACAAAAGGCATGTTGTTTAGTATTTGACTCATCTATAACTGACCATAGTTGTATTGCACTTAACCTAATACTATCAAAAGAACCTCCTTCACCACCTTGTAAGCAATTTACGCGGACTGACTACACAAGACTGGATATTTCTATGAAAAACCTTAACTTTGGAGCACTATATAACATCAAAGATCCAAATGCTGCCGCGGCCTACCTAGTTAGCATTCTTAGGTGTGCTATCCAGGATAATACCATTACAAAGAATGTCTCTAGGCGTAAAATAATTACTAAGCCTTGGATCACGCCTTGACTGCTAAGGTGTATGCGTCACAGGAATAACCTTCACAGAAAAGTAAGAAAATATCCAGATGATACTAATATTGTCACCATTTATAAGCGATATAGAAACTACTGCAACACTTTACTTAAAAAAGTTAGACGATCATATGATGAAAATGAGATAAATAAGGCTGGTAGAAACCCTAAAAAGCTTTGGGAAACCATTAATAATATAACCCAATGTAAGCAACATAGAAATAACCCTAATATTCTAGTAGACGCTGCTGACCCTCACGCCAGTGTAAACAAAATCAACTCATTCTTTGTTTATGTAGGAGCAAATCTTGCGGACGGGAAACAAGCTTCCAACAATTACCAAAATATTCGTCACGTGTCATGTAAATCCTTGGTTCTTTTCCCTGCGGATGAGGACGAGGTTAAAAACCTAATACTAGGCCTAAAAGCAAATGAAACAGCGGGTGTTGACCAAGTTTCGGGTCGTTTTATAAGGAGGTATATGGACATGCTGATCGCTCCGGTAACGTACCTGTGTAATCTATGTCTGGAGACGGGCATCTTTCCTGACTTATTCAAAAAATCCTTAGTAATACCAATACGTGTGGTGGTATCAAAGATTGCCTCAATAATTATAGACCCATATCTTTACTCCCTGTTCTGTCCAAAATATTGGAGCGCATCATAAATAAACGATTTAATGAGCTTTCTTGAAACTAATAACCTGCTGTCTTGTTCGCAATTTGGTTTTCGCTCTGGGAGGTCGACAGATGACTGTGTGCATGAATTGACAGATTTTATTTCCACCAATATGGACGGTAAAAGGAAGGTTTTGGCGATGTTTCTCGACCTCGCTAAGGCCTTCGACACAGTGTCCATCCCTATCCTTGTCCGCTGGCTAGAAGCTATAGGTGTCAGAGGCCTGGCTCTCAAATTTTTTTCCAGCTACCTCGCTAACCGTTACCAACTTGTTAAAATTGACGGCTGTATGAGTGAGGAACTATCCTTAAACTTTGGAGTACCACAAGGCAGTGTACTCGGATCGACCCTATTTCTTATTTATATTAATGAGTTGTGCAATTTAAAATTTTCTAGTGGAAAAATTTTACCTTCGCAGATGACACTGATGTCTATGATACGGCACAGCGAGGGTTGAACGCGGTTACCAAATGGTTGGAAGAGAACCTATTATCCTTGAATGTAGATAAAACTCAGTATATGACCTTTTCTCCAAAACGGCAGGTCATTACTGACATGCTATCACTAACAGTCCATTCATGTCCATCTTCATACAACTACGCTTGTCCTAAACTTTCAAATACGGACTCTATTAAATACCTAGGAGTAATATTCGATTCTACACTCAGCTTCCATCCTCATATTGTACTCCTTGCTAGTAGACTTAGAAAACTCATCTTCATCTTTAGAACTCTTCCACATGTTGCTAACTTTAATGTTATTAGGTCTGTATATCTAGCCTTATGCCAGTCGGTCTTGAGTTACTGTATCTCGTCCTGGGGTGGAGCTGCTAAGACTCATCTAATTACTCTAGAGAGAGCTCAGAGGGTGGTCTTGAAAGTGGGGGCCTCTCTCCCGTTCCTTTGCCCAACAACTGAAGTTTACAAATTGTGGCAGGTGCTTACTGCTCGCCAACTTTTTATTCTATTTACCGTACTTCGCCAACATTCACAGCTCTAATACGAGCCTTTGCTTTATAGTGGTAAGCGACGATATAATAAAGATATAATATCCCTCTCAATTAAACGAATAATTGAATTGTCTTGTGTGGAACTAGACCAAATAATTGTAATATGTATTTATAGACCCCCTCAGAGTAATTACCTAGTTTGAGTCTACTATGGAGGAAGTTTTAAGAATAACTAGTAAAAGTAATAAAAAGGTTGTCATATGTGGGGATTTTAATGTTGACATTTTAGACCCAAAGTTGTCAAACCTCTCAAGCAGATTTTTAAATTTATTTAAATCGTATAATTTATCACATACCTTTAATGAGCCTACACGAATAACACCCACATCTGCCACCTGCTTAAACAACATTTTTTCAAACTGTGTAGTCACTGAAAAATCTATAATAAATGTTATTAAATCTGACCATAGTGGACAACTAGCCTCTATAGAGCACCATCACGTCTGTCCTAAGCGGAAAATTGTATGTAGGCCAATAACTAAAAAGGCATAGATGTATTTAGAAACAAAGTGATTAATAAAATTGAGTCTTTACCAGTTCCCATTATGGAATCTAATTACCTTTATAATGATTTATTTCATGTGGTTGAAGGCGAATTTAGTAAAATGTTTAAGCTAAAAGTGATCAATGGTAATTCGGATAAAGTAAAGTTTAGTGATTGGGCCACACCGGGAATTTATACAAGTAGAAGGAAACATAATATGACCTTTATGCGTCAAAGCATACTTCCTGTGACCCAAATTTTATTGAATATGTCAGGAAGTATTCTTAAATGTTTAGAAATGTATGTGTAGCTGCTAAGGCGATGTTCTTTTCAAATAAAATACAATTAGCGGATAATAAAATAAAGGCTACTTGGAATATTATTAACCAAACAACTGGGAAAACTAAACATAATGTAAACTCCTTCTCCCTTAAAGTAGATAATAAATTAATTGAATCTGACGTTGAGGTTGCCCGTGTTTTTGAAGATTTCTTCTCTCGGGTACCCTTAGAAACTACCAGTAATTTAAATTCCTGTCCAAACGTTGCTGCTGCCCTCTTAGAGTCATGTGTTGATAAGTGTTATAAAGTTTTCAATTTTAAGCATATTAATAGTGAAGACATTTTAAAAGCTTTCAAGTCTATAAATATTAAAAGTCTGAAGATTTATGGGGCATATCAACCAGCGTTATTAAATCTATAAGTGAAATAATAGCTCCATATTTAGTTTTCATTTTTAATCAATGCATAGATGAACGTACTTTTCCCGATTTAATGAAATATAGTAAGCTTATTCCTCTTTTTAAATCGGGTGACAAAAGTGACCCCACAAAATTTAGGCCGATATCAGTCTTACCGGCACTTAGTAAAATTTTTGAAAAAAATATATACTCTCAATTATTAGACTATTTAACAGTAAATCAAATCCTTCATAATAATCAGTTCGGCTTTTCTAAAGGTAAAAATACAACAGATGCTGGAATAGCACTCCTCAAACATATTTTTGAGTCTTGGGAGGGCAAGCAAGACGTAATTGGTATATTTTGTGACCTGTCTAAAGCTTTCGATTGCGTTGATCACGTTACACTTTTAAAGAAGCTAGAACATTATGGTGTCTCTAAAAAATCAGTTAGCCTTTTGCAGTCATACTTGCACAATAGAAATCAAAAAGTAATTGTAAATAATACTGCTTCTACTGGAGCCCCCATTATTATGGGCGTGCCCCAAGGTTCAATATTGGGCCCTCTGCTGTTCTTAATATATATTAACCATCTCCCTAACTACGCGAGTAATTTATGTAAGACAGTACTATTTGCAGATGATACATCTTTAATTTTTAAAATTGATAGAGGAAACAATTGTTCTGACGAAGTAAATAGTGCTCTCTCTCAAGTCGCACACTGGTTCAACAGTAATAATTTGTCTCTGAACCCTACCAAAACGAAATTTGTTAAATTCACATTACCTAATGTAGGGCAGGTCGACATGCACATCAATTTGAATGGGGATGTAATAGAGTTAGTTGAGAGTACTAAATTTCTTGGTATTACATTAGATTCAAAACTACAATGGGATCCACATATTGAAACCTTGTCGAGTAGACTTAGTTCTGCGGCTTTCGCAATAAGGAAAATAAGGCTCCTAACTGATATTGAAACGGCAAGACTAGTTTACTTAAGTTATTTTCATAGTGTAATGTCCTATGGCCTGTTGTTGTGGGGCTCAGCAGCCAATATAGAAAATGTTTTTATAAAAAATATCGATATACTACTGAACATTTCTGTTTGTTATACTTAGGTATTTATTTGTCGTTTTACTGTGCCTGGCGCTGGGGGCACGACAACTAATATTAAGTGTGGCGGTTAAAAGGTTAAAATATTGCATTTGAATTTAATGATATTTGTATGCGGCTTAATAAATATTAAATGACGTGGGAAAAAAATATGACAAAATATTTTACTAGTGGAAATTCGGAAAATTTGTGTGGTTTATAAGCAATGCTAGTAAAATCTAAAATACTTACCCAAATTTTCTTAAATAATTTTATAAATTATGTGTTGTTCTTATGCGTTGTTTAAAAAACTACGCTAGTAACAAGTGGGTAATATATATATATATGTGTGTATATAATGTGCTCATATAATGACCGTTCATCAGTTCAGGGGATAATACTACATCAGAGGAATAATTTTTAGGTATACAAGAATTGAAAAATTTGCCCATAATCATGAGTAGTCAGTCGGTTCATGGTTTACACTAGCCCTTATCGTGTGCATAATAAGATCAATTTTGGTAGATGGGTGACATTGACGTATGAGGCTTTGTTTTAGTTATAATGACGAGGTGGAGCATGGAGAGGAGTCGCCAGCGCCGCCACCGCCGCGGATCAGACGGCCGTCACCGCCCATTGAGATTCCGCCACGAAGGCGCCCCAGTTTTTAATTTTTAATAATCGACCTAATTGCAAACTTCTAAATTATTATCATATATTTTATTTATTGTTACCATAGCTGTTTTTAATTAACCTTAGGTATTATTGTTGTTTTATAAGAGACCTTTTCTATATCTTTATCTTTAGCTCTAAGTAGGTACGTAACCAATGAATGCTTTCATAAGTAAAAAATATATTAATCTAGAATTTGGTTAGGTTATATTATATTTAATTAATGTGGTGCAATTAACAGAACTTCACCTTTTCATGTAATTATGTTATTTATTCGTAACTGATAAAAGTAATCAAGCAATTCATTAAAATGAGTAACTAAATAAAAATCTTAAGCCTGTAGTAGGAGTTACTTACTTGTTGTTTATAAGTAATAATTAGCTACTGTAAGTTTCTTCTTTTAATGACAAATCGCTGGCAGCTTTTTCTAGTATAAGTCCTTATTACTTACAAGTATTTTAAATTAAGAAAATAAAAATTATTACTAAGTATTTCTATATGTTTTATTTAATCAAACACGCTGTCGCGTATTTGTTATACCTACTTTAAGACATAGATCTAAGTTTATTGAGTGTATAATAAAACGTAGGTATAGGATTATCAATTTAAGACAATTACAAAGCCATATTGCCATTATTCCTGTTAGTAGCGGCATTTCTTTTTTTTGCGTCATTATGTTGACCTCCATGGTAGTGGTACTCATACACCTGTTTCCAGGTGACTCTTATTCTGAGGTCCTGGGTTCGAATGTTTGTATGATGAATACGGAGCATTTGTACCAGAGTCATGGGAAAGTGTTAGAGGGAAAGTACCCTAAATATTGATGAAAAATTAAATAAAAAAAACGTGTACTTTTAAGTATCAATCAATTAATATAAAAAATATATATATATATAAATATATAAAATATAAAAATAATGATAAAAAAAATAAGTATCAATTTTGGCTTAAATAACTTAGTGCCTTAGATTAAAGCCAAAGCTAGGAAAGATAAAAGATTACTTTATAGTTCAATACTTTATTGTACCTATACTCTTACTTACACTAACTTTAATAAAATTGAATTTACTTTAACTTACTTAGTTGCTCGAATGAATTATAAGGTTATTGACTTTTTTGGCTAATATTCACTATAATTCCATACACACGGCGACAAGACGCGAGTTCAATCGATGAATAAATTTTTTGAACGGTGTTTTAAGAGTTGTCTTTAATTTTAGATACTATTTTACTCACACTAAATTGATCTTTATGATTAACACTATCGATTGGTATCATAAAAGTACACGATGTTATTTTTCTCATTTAATCCGGTTCGATACCCGGCGCAAGTATGTAATTGATTTTTCAAAAATCTTTGAATGCAGTTTACCTTATTTTTGAAAATGAAGGTATGTCTCCTTTGAGTATAATTTGCTTCCATCAATATTAAGGGCACCACCCCGTATATTTTTACATTTATAATATGTATCATTAATTCATTATTGTATTTTTATCCGTTACCCTAGTAATCCTAGTATCCCATAACACAAGTCTTAATTTATCTATGTCGATGTTGGCGTTGAAAAGGTTTAAATTAAAATGTACCTACTTATAATTTTATGTAAATTACTTGCATTCTAGTCTTTAAAAAACAGTTCATAAGCTGACCAAAATGTGTTTGTTTGCTTTTCAGGGACTTGGAACAGATGAGCGAATACTTAAACTGTAGTCCTGTTTGGCTAGATGTGCGTGGCATACCTGACCCTCCAGAAGGTTGGCCGATCCCGAATCAAACTCGTGTCAAGCTAAGGAATGAACATTTTTCTTATCTCGTTACTTGGTTTTCCTTGTCAGCCTTCACAGCTGTTATGTGGCACCGTTATTTTATAAGAAAGTTACCCTTGATATGAAGATCTATGTGATGTATTATGTAGAATCAATATTAATGTGAATATTTTATATTTAATTTATAAGTGGAGTTTGTTAAGCAAATTAAAATAATCAAAATACACTTATTTTGTTTATTTATTTAGAGAAACAGCGCGCTAAGCCTGCTATTGCAGCGTTTAAGCAACTTTTTGAATAGTTGGTCACAGGATGGGTGTATAACTTTTTTATTATCTCGAGCCCTATTATGCTTCGGAAGGCACGTTTAACCGTTGGTCCTAGCTAATAATAATAATAATAAAATAAACTTTATTGCACATAGTTGCAGAGAAATACAATATAAAGGAGACAAAACAAGACAGTAAACACCCAACAAGCAAAATAGTCTCAGAACACATATGTTATAGGAATAAGACACTTATAAGATTCTTTATATTGATTTTGGCGTTCGCAATTACTCTTATATGCGCCTCGGAAAATGCTATTTAGTATTTGATCACGATTACTCTGATAATTAGTCTTTTAAGGGCTTATAATACTAATTATATAGACTACTATAAGCCGCAACCCCTTGTAAAAGCTTTTAGTAAGAGCCATCAGACTTATGAATGAAGGTGCTTATAAGTCGCACTTGTAAGTTCTTTCAAGATTGATTATTAGGCTACTATAGACCCGAATCTCCTATTAAAGAGGCCCATAAGTGTAAATACACTTGATTCCATTTATACTTGTTACTTAGTTTTATAAACGCTAATAAGTACAATATTTGAGTCCGTTACAAATAAAGTAGTTTTATAAAAGCATTTGTAAGTCGTAATTAAATCTAGTTTAATGCGCGCTTATAAACACTCTTAATGATACTACTTTTTCTAATAACATAGGTACTTGCCACATGCTATTATAAGCGTAATGGTTTTATACGAGCTAAGTTCAATAGTCAAAGTCAAAGTCAATATCATTTATTCAGTCTAGGCTGTTATAAGCACTTATGAACGTCAAAGAAGCTATGCCATCGGTTCACAAACCCTACGGCGGGAGACCTTGTAACGAGAAGAACCGGCAAGAAACTCTTCAAGGGCTGTTTTATTCTCCCTGTTTTATTTCATACAGAGTCGTCAAATTGAAAAGTGATCTTAACATATCAGTCAGATCAATTTCCATCACAAAAGGAAAATACTAATTAAAATATTACATTTTATGGTTATTGTAACCGTACACAATTTTTACCTGGCAAAGAAAGACTTGTCTGTCATACATTACAACATTTCTCGCATTACAAGATTACTATACTGCAAGTTGTGAGGTACATACAGGTCAGTATCAATTTATTTTAGATAAAAATATTTAGACTTTAAGCACAGCATTAAGATAAGCAGACTGAGGTAGACCCATTTCCGTTCACGAGCATGACGCATGAACCAGCCATCGCTTCGCTCAACCATATTTTAGGGAACGCAACGACCCGCCTCACACGACACCGCCGAAGAAACGTTTGAGTGAGCGTGACGTACTTCAGGTACTTATGTTAAGCTGTATAAATAAAAAAAAATACAATGGCAACAGCAAAAAAAGAAAGATAAAAGTGCCTTAATGTAAGACACAACACAACCTACAATGCCACTAGAAGACGCATCAGCTGGGCCACAATCTCAAAGCGTAATTAAAGTTAAAAAAATAAATAAAAAACGCTTTTATATATTTGGAATAATTGAAAACATTATTTACTCTGATCAAGCAGTGCCACGCATCTCGACTCAAAACATCATAAATAACATAAAATCAAAACAACATATATCTCTACACATTTCAACACAAGCAAACATGAGCAAACCCATCCCGCTGGCAGCACCCGTTCACGAGCATGACGCATGAACCAGCCATCGCTTCGCTCAACCATATTTAAGGGAACGTAGCGACCCGCCTCACACGACACCACCGCAGAAATGTTTACAGAGAGCATGACATACCTAAGCTACCTGTGTTAAAAGTTGAATCTAATACTTTACTAAACATTAATTGAATGACACTACAATTTCGAAAAAATAAAACTAAATATTTATGACCAAGCTGTCTCGTCATTCAAGTAATCTTTTATAGTATAATATCCTTTTTTAAGAAGACAATCTTTTACATTCATCTTAAACTTTTCGAAAGACAAATCCAAAATTTTTTCTGGAATTTTATTATAGATACGTATACCTAGACCCATAAAAGATCCAAGGACCTTCTTTAATCGGTACCGAGGCATAACAAGTTTATTTCTATTTCTAGTATTGCGATCGTGCAAATCACCATGTTTGATATACAGGTTGATATTACGCCGTACAAAAAGAATACAATTTAAAATTAATTGAGAAGCAGCTGTCAGTATACCAATTTCTTTAAATTTTTCCCGAAGAGATGTTCTGGAACCCAGTTGATAAATGGCCCTTATAGCTCGTTTTTGTAGTATAAATATTATATTAATGTCAGCTGCTACTAAGATTACCATACGACATGATGCTGTGAAAATAACTGAAGTCCACAGTCCTAGCAGTTTCTATATCAGTCAGATGTCTGACTTTTCTAACAGCGTAGGCAGCAGAACTAAGCTTGCCAGCTAGTATTGCAATATGTGGACTCCATTGAAGTTTACAGTCCATAGTTACACCCAGAAACACTGTTGATTCTACTAAATCTAATTTTTCATTGTTCATAACAATTTCCATGGGTACTTTCTGAACATTTGGTAAAGAAAAAAGAACGCATTTAGTTTTCTTTGCATTAAGCATCTTCAGCTTAATGCAAAGAAAACTAAATGCGTTCTTTTTTCTTGTTAAACCAAGCTAGTACTTGCGAGAGTGTTTTGTTTACATCGTCAAAATCAGTTTTATTCCTATCAATGTTAAATATTAAAGAAGTATCATCCGCAAACAAGACAAATCTCACATAAGTTTTTGGCAAAGAAAGGCAATTGCCATTCTTTAGTATATATTAATTCCTGTTTTTAGTGTATATTAATGACTTAAGTCATTAATATATACTAAAAACAGGAAAGGGCCCAAAATAGAGCCTTGAGGCCCGCCTAGTTTTATATTTGAGCCGGCAACAGGATGCTGTTATTGTCAAAGAAACACTTATTGATTCGTTGGCAAAGTCATTATAAGATTATTTACCCTTGCAATAGGCGGCTTAGGCCAAAATAGTTCTTTTGATTCGCAGTACGACCGTGTGTAGGCCATTTTGTTTGTAATTTCTTGCTACTACATTGTTACTAAATTTCTTTTCTGAAATGGATTTAAATAAATGGAAAAGAATTAAAAGAAGTGGTCACTATAAAGGCAAAATTCAAAAAACCTATCAAGAAATGGTGAAAGGGACACGTTCTGATCTTGAGCCGGTTGAAGTTCAAGTCACAAAACCTGGCGAGGGTTCCGCACAATTTAATAGCATATTGGACTATGATTCAAATACAGAAGAAAGTTTTAGTACATTACAAAAGTTAAACTTACACTTAGTTGATGATAATGACACTTTGTTTTAAATCTGACTACAAATTTTACATTCATCAGTTGGGAAGTGATTATAAACTGTATAAATAGAACAGTTTTTACACCAAAAAATATCTTGATTAAGAAGTGATGTTATAAATTCTTGATTCATAATAAAATGTAATGGCCTGTCTTTAGAGACTTCATGACCACAGCAGTAGCATTTGTGTGATAGTACAAAATGCGTTGCAATCCAAGGCCACTTTAACTTTTTTAATAAACGGTAACTAATCCTTTTTGGTCAAAAACCGGTCGATATCTAGAAACAACCATTCCTCCAGCTCGTTGACACCTACAAATAATAGAAATAAAATTAAATATACTTACACCTAATAACATTGACAGCCCGTTTGGTTCAGTGGTCAGTGACCCTGTCGTAAAGATGCAGAGGTTGCGGGTTCGAATCCCGTATGTGTATACATACCGTATGGGCAAATGTTTATGTGTATACACGAATGTTTGTTCCTGAATCATGGATGTTATTATGTTTATAATAAGTATGTTTATTTTTGTTCGTTATGGATGGTGTACCGAAAACTGAAGGGGGTTGTTCAGTCAACGAAACTGAACAACTTTCAAAGGAAACATTTAACTTCCAGGCATTTTTTTTTTTAATTCTTTGTGAATGTTGTTAAGTTTCGTTGACTGAGCAACCTGTAGCTCTATTACGAGTTTTGTCAACGATCCTCGCTAGCGTCTAACGTATAGACATTTGTATGAAAAACTGTTCAGAGCCCCAAGCGCTGAGTAGCTGAACTAAAAATGGTATTATGAGTTGACAACGTTGACATTAGGTGACTTAACAGCTCCTGTTACGTAAGCTTCACGATTCGCGGTCACGTTTTTCATACAATTTGGTATTATGAGTTACTAATTTGGCAGATGCTCCTGTAATTTACGTTCACAGGAGCTGTTACGGCACTCACGGCATTTATTTTAGTGAGAAGGTATATTATTTAATTAAAATTAATAATTACACGACATTATTTTGAAACAAATTGATGACAAGGCCTTTTATAGGTTAGAAAATAATTTACGCGGCTGAACGAAACAAAGAACACAATGAATTATCTAATTTGTATAGAGGCAAAATTTCGAAAACGGAAAGAAATCCTAATTGTCCTTCCAAAAGCGCATTTAGCTTAATTATGCCTACTATTACAACACAACTTTAAAATCGACGTAAAGAATTAAACGACGTCGTAAAAAGTAAAAAATAAGATAATATAGCTGTATTTATTTTGCAACGATTCCACGTAATAAATTATTATAGAACTTATTTAGTAAACGGCGCCTATGGGCTTATTAATTGAACTGTGGATAACCAAGACCTTTTTGGGTCTTGGGATGTCTCTTTTCTCTATAGAAAGTTTTCTATTTTAGTAATGAAAATATTTTTTCAATATTTTAGATTGTCCATAATTTCAAAGATTACTTTTAGGTAAGCGGTCTATTGTTTTAATGCAAAATATATCAATTTATCGTCGGCATAGTAATTTCATATTCTCAGCCGATAATGAGCAACTACATAAAGATCGATTATTTATTTATAAACAAACATTTTAGTGTATATTAATACACTGTGTTCTTGTACTATTATTTTATTCTGTGTCTGTGACGACACTTGACTGATTCGGATACTATGATAAAATGTAATAGGTCATACATAGTCAGGCAGTGAAGCTTTACTTCACATTTCTTAATTTAATAGGGCTATACGTCGCCATGAAAAATGTACTCTTTTAATTTCTCTATTTTTGGCTCGATGGTAAAGGTGTCTTTCTGTCCTTATCCTCATCATATAGAAAGAAAGAGATAGTGACAATTTTACGTTACGTATTCAAATTTATGCCTCGAAGCTGCCTTCTCACGTATTTACGTACCAGCTAATGTAGCGTTTACAAAAACTCATAATACCGATACGGTTGTCGGCGATTCGAGCACCGTATTTACGTTAACAGCAGCTGTCACGTCACTTACGTTTACAGGAACAACTCGTAATAGAGCTACTGTTTCTGTTTACGGTACACCGCACGTCCCTTAAACCCTGTACCTATGTAAATATTTTTTAATGTATTAATCTAATATACTAATTCGTAACCTAGATCAACCTGTTTCTGTTTACGGTACACCGCACGTCCCTTAAACCCTGTACCTATGTAAATATTTTTTAATGTATTAATCTAATATACTAATTCGTAACCTAGATCTCATAGTACAAGCTTTGCTTAGATGTCCAAAATATTATAGGTATTTTAATAAAGTTTTCACTATTATGTACATGGAGCGTGTAAAACTACCAATATTGATAACTGAATGATTGACTGAACGAATGAATGAGTAAGAACTTGTAAAAGAGTTGTGAAGTGCATAACAATCTAGTTTAGTTTTATAAGAGACTAGTAATAGATTTCGTAGGATTGTACAGTTTTACAAAATGCCGCTACACGCCTGTTACAGTCGTAAGTTGAATTCCATGAGGATACTATTAGACTAACTGAATACACTAATAAAGTAGGCCCTTTTCCGGGCTTGTAAGCGCTTATGAGTTCGCTATAAGTCTATTGAAAATTGGTCTTAGGATAATTATAAAACCGCTTTTTGCTCGTTGGGCACACAATAGGCGGCCTTATTGCTACATAGCAATCTCTTCCAGGCAACCTTGGGTGACAGAGAGTATAGATAAAGGATATTAGGGGAATGGGTGCAAAAAGAAAGTGAAATAAGACAAAAAGTAAGTATATATTCATACATAAATAGTGATGGGGAGAAAAAAAGAGCACATACTTAAGTTAGTAGAGTGATAGGGATAAAAAAAAATAAGTTAGGAGGGAGTGATAGGAAATGACTTTTAACTTGATCGCCAAAGGATCTTAGAGTTTGAGCCTTTCTGATGCCCTCGGGCAGTCCGTTCCATAGTCGAACTGCATGCACAGAGAAGGAATAGGTAACAAAGTCGGAACAGGTACGGCACTTGTTCCGCCTGTGCTACAGCGTGCTGGCTGACGCATGCGGGCCGCGGTAGCGCTGTCGCATTTGTGTCCGTTTCGACTGCACGGCGACAGCAGTGCCCAGAAAAAAAACGACTATGTCAAAACCAATAAAGAAAACCCCAAATTTGCAGAACCGATATTCAGAAAGTTGTAATGGCTTAACCGTGGCCGCGCAGTCGAAACGTGGAGAACCGCTTGGCCACGCAGATCTCAGAAAAGGGAGCTACATAGCGATCTCATTATTTTTGTAAATCACTGATAGTTTAGTACTAGTCTTAATAGAGCCGTAAAGAATGTACTTTACCTATAGTTCTATAAAGTCATGGCCGCGCAGTTGAAACCGCGCGAATATAGGGATCTCGGAAACGGAGCTACTCAGAGGTCCCATTCTTTTTGCTAATCATAGATACGATTTCGAAGAATTTATAGAAAGTTAGAGTAAAGCCCTAAAGTTTGTAGTTCACGACCTGTAGATCTTAAAAGCCATGGCTGCGCAGTTGAAACGGCTCGAATCGCGCGCCCACGCAGATCTCAGAAACGGAACGTTCGCTCGTCGTAGAGGTTCCACTATTTTTGCTTATCACTGATATGAATGCTGATAGTATATATAAATGGCTGGCATAAGGACCTGCATGATATTTAAATAATCCCCTCCGTGTTTAATGAAAACGCCTATAATTTTAGAATATTTACTTCATGATTCAGAGATTGATAAGACACTGAGTTTACTTACTTTTGCAAATACTATAGGAACATACGGGCCTCGTCTCGTACTGATCTTTAAATCTCAATTAAATTAGATACCTATTGCGTGTATTCGAATGATGAAGCGTCGAAACGTTTTGTGAACAAAATCACCTGTAAAGCTAGCAGTAGGGTGACCATGATTTGTATTGCGTCAATCAGACGTTTCTAAAGAATTAAGTATGCAACTTCATAACTTTAGTTTGTATAATTATGTACAATTATTTTGTTGAATAATACAAAAAAATTACGATCTCGTAGATCGTAATTTTTTTGTATGTCTAATACTTTTTTTGGCATCGGTATCAGAGATAAAGTGAAAGGTGAATTTCGATAGCTTAAATAAGTCTGATACTTTTTGCGGTTGCGGTGCTCTTCAAACAATGATTGTACATAAAAAAAATTGTGGCATTAGCACTTGCGGTAGTGACTAGGTATAACAAAAATGTTTAGTATGAAAAACGAACTTTTTTTGAATCTTCTTACATATCAGCAATTTCAAAGTTAAAGACCTAATACTTAAGACTAAAAAATTTTTAATGTAAATACCGAGGCATTTTTAGCGGATCAATAGAGCTTGTCCCCTCTGGTCGGAACATTTATTCGTGGTATTTTTATAACCCTTATAGCAGCGAGGCGGCTCCCACCCATGTGCACACGCACCTACAACATAGAAAACTCATCTAGCTTTTTCTATGGTTAGATATTTTATTTATGATGTCTTAACTCTACGGAAGACCAGCGCTGGCCAAAAAGCCAAGCATTATGCTGAGTCGGTACCGTTTTGGGACAAACCTGTGCCTTTTTTGTGTTATTTTTATGTACCATTATCGTGTTTGTCTCAAATAAATATAAATATAAAAAAATAAATATAAAATAAAATAAATAAAAAAATAAATATATAATTTTCCTTCTTTCTAAACTTTAGAACGACGAAGGAGTGAAGCCACTCAAAGCAATCTGAAACAGCGAAGGAATATTATTCGCGTTGCAGTGTCAATTCACCTTTCACTTCATCTCTGATACCGGTATTATAAAAAGATGGAAACATTCCCATGAGAAACTGAAACCACGCGGTTGCAATCGGGGGTGGCCGTTAGTATTGAATATCTCGACTCGAGTTGCCTTAAGGTGACAGAATGTCATCATCCATTTTCTTGAAGCTTAACATGTCCCTTGTAAAATATTCAGAAGTAAAAAACTGTATTCAACTTCTTTGGATTTTTGTTTTGGTTGCCCGATCAAACACGTTAAGTTTTACGCTTTTGTACGGTTTAATTTTTCAAATATCGGCTCAAAAAAGGGTTTAACATACCGACTTAAGTATTTAATTTAGTCCTGCCCCCTAATATTCTAATTTAAAATCTGTCACAATCTCATTCAGAGGTATTGTGATTGTGATATTTTCGTCGGTCATATTGCTTAGACAGTTCAATTTCGTTTATTCCATACCTTTTAAAACGCGTCCCGATCACAATCCCTTTCAAATGTCAAATAGTGACGGCCTGAATATCTTTCAAATTACGAATTGAAAGGGATTGCGATACATTTAAAATTAGACAATTAGCCCCCTAACATTTCGTGTCGCGTAGATTCTCAGTAAACCTCTGTTTATATAATTACTCAATCTAATACCTCCTTATCAAACTGAACGTGAACTATAATAAAACTACTTATTGATATATTTTATATTAAGATTAACTAATATCTTTTATCATTCATCAATTATGTATTTTTATTTAAACTGTGTTTTCTTGTGTACTTAAGCATTTCTGTTTCTTGGTAGTTAATAAGTAAAGGCCTATTTCACAATATAAAAGTAAGTTCTGAGAAGCTTACTTTTCAGATAATTTGTAATATAAAAATATGCAATTCATCTTCTAAGTAAGCTACTCAGAACGTACTTTTAGATTGTGACACGGGCCCTAAGTCTTTCAATGTTCAATATGGAACTGTTTTTTTTTCTAGCAGCCATTTTTAGTCTAAGTAGGTACGTATTGGTGCCAGAGCTGATATAAGAGATAAGGATATAGTATCTAAACACAGTGCCGCAACTGCAACAAGTAGGCATCGATACGAACACATTCTGAAATCAGTCTTATATATAAATCTATTGTTTTATGAACGACGGGGAGACTCTTAGCCTTCATCATACCTGATGTTAAGTATTGATAAGGCTGAAGATGCTAGCGAGCCTCTCCCGGAATCCACAGCCACTGAGGAACTGGCTATCTTATCTCTAACTGCCGGAACACAACAATGCTGAAAACATTGTTGTTATGGCGTCAGACTTAAGATAAGATGGTGGTAGCTAGCCAGGCGGATTTACAAGAAGTCCTACCACCAACCAAACCGAATACAATATGTACCCCGCCTGGGAATCTAACCCGGGACCCCTGGGTCTGATACCGGCGGTTATTTACTCTAATAAAATTCACCTTTTAATTCAACTCTGATACCGACACAAAAATAGAAAAAGTATTTTGTCAGATGGAAATCAGATGGAAAACAGAACAGACAGACGAAACAGAACAGAATAAAAACGGTACAGCAGCGCAGCAGTATAAGTTTGATGTTAGTAAACCCGGTTTCGATCAAAATGTTTTTGAAATATAAATAGACAGGAAGGAAACTGGTGGTGGTTGGAAAAAAGAAATACTAAATACGCATTGAGATCTATAATTTGACTTAAAAAGAAAAAGACAAACATTCATGGATTTATAAAAAATATGTTTCAGTTCATAATTAGATTACCTGCATATCTTGAAATAATACGGTTATCTCGTCAAATGAATATATCTAATAAATTAATAAGTCAAGGTTTTAGGAAAGTTGGATCATTGTATAATTGTGTCATCTACATCCTGAATGTAAATATTTTGACCATGATTGCATCATAAATAAAATTATTGAGAATACTTCTACTATTAATAATAGTACTAAATAAAAAGGCTCACTCTTAAACATAATATTAGGTTTAGGTATAAAGAACGTCCCTAGCCATGTGTGGCACCTGCATTCATCAATAAAAATATGCATTACGTCAACGAAGTGAAACTAAATATCGGACATCCAATACACTACTTTGAAGTATATATCTAAAATAAGTCCTTGACCAAGCCTTCATACAAATTCGGAGTGACCCCTGCCTTTATTACTTTATTGTAGAACAGGCCTAAAACGTTAAAATATTTTACCCTCTCTTGCGAGTATTTGCAATAACATTAATTGAAAATAGTAATTATTGAATAAACTTATTAAAATTAATAAATCACAAGTTTAAGTCCTCAATATTTACAGTTAGCCACATTATTGCCATAAGTATAAATAAAAAGCTAACAAGTGATGTTTCGAAATGCCTTAAATTTAATACTATATAACATTTTAATTTTGCATTATACAATGTTATTTTTATGTGAAAATTGTTAAATTGTATAAAAAAGCAACTTGCCTCCTTGGGAATCCGGTCCAATGCCGTAACTATTTATTAATTTGCGCCAATGCGCTGACCAATAATGCTACAGATACCTATGAGGAAACATCGAACAAGGCGACATGGGAAAAGTTGCTTTTTCCTACAAAATTTTCTTGTTTAACAATTTTCACTAATACTATACTTAAGTAATTACGATTATAGGCACAAAAAAAAGATAATCAAGGTCGAACACGGTACGTCAACTTTATCAAAATTTCAATAGGTGCATACCAAATTTTTATATTTCTTTAGAATTACAATTAGGGCATGAATATCGGAATATCGTATATTTCAATTCCGATACCGAGTAATCCAATATCGGAATCAGACAAATACTATATTCGAGTTCTTAAATAAATCCGGAGACAACACATGGAGTTTAGACTTAGGTTATTAGACCTGTGTGTTGTATAGCCACTTAGTCATATTTCTGTTGCCATGCCAGTCCACTGTACATCATAGCGGGCTCATTTGATTTTGCTAATTTGGGCATAATTTGATCTTCAGGGATTCATTACAAATTAATGAAAAAGAAATGTACGACAGACAATACAGATGAAAGAGTTAAATGAAAGTGAGCGTGTTTTTTCGTCGGCCAGATATTTTGCATAAAATATGAAGCGAAAAAATGCTTGACGCATTGTTGTTCTTGTGAACACACTACGAAAAAATTGATTTAAGAAAATAATTGTTGTTCTAAAGTTTAACAAAAACAACAATACGTCTGACTCGCAGAATGGGGGCCGGCCGGAATCTTATTGAAAAGTAACAGGCTCCCAGAGAGGCCTTCCGAAATAAAAAAAAAGCAAAAACAACTGACTCTCAGAAGAGGATATTCTCAGTCTGCAGCCATATAAGAGGAAGGGTCAAGACTGGTGGGTGGCTGAGGATTTCTCCTGAGCATAGGCGGTTAAGGTCGACCGAGAGCTGGTTGGGAGGGTTTGTGATGACCGATCGGGGTCTACGGGAGTAACGGTGTCAGGAATCGGGAGGGATATACGCCACTGCAGCTGGATAAGAGGATTTGGATGGCTCTCTGCAGATTCGAAGACTCGCTCGGAGATCTTTAGAAAGCATTTTTGGACCCTTACCTTAACCTATCAGAGGGCATGGGCCACTCCGCGACAAAAAAGGTTTCGAACGACTTGCAGTTTGTGCAAGGTGGAGGGTTTGGCGTGGGCAAATACGGGAGACGCAACATGTCATTACCGGTCGTGTGCAAAACTTGTAGTGTTCGCTTGTTTCGGAGGTACATTAGAATGTACTTGCGAAACAAGCCAACACTACAAGCAACACCGAAACAGTCGACTGTTTCGGTATATCATGGGAGTGAGGCGCCCGAGATAGAAACGGATGTCGGCCGAGATAGAACGTGTCACCCTTTTGACGTGCGGCACAAAGGTTAGCTGCTGGTCTAGGCGACACCGAGATATTTGGCGGAGCGTAGCCAGGGGATGGATTTACCCAGTAGTTTTTTACAAGTAGCGTAGCATGCGCCCCGCGACTCGCTGTCGACCCTTATCTCGCGATGTCTGTCCCGCTCACATTAGTACGTTGTGAGCGAGACAGCCAATGCGGTCGCGCGAGAAAAGTTTCGAGAAAGCTATGTCGAGGTGCGCATGCTACGCATGATGGGCAGGGATTTGACCACTATGGTGCTTAGTAAACAGGATGTGGTCTAAGGTGTAACGTGCTTGTCCAGTAAATGCCTATTTACTCTCGCCTTGGAGACGCCAAGGTTGTACGAATCGGGGAACACATGAGAGCAGGCAGCACATTCCATTCTTAAGTGTTTTGAATAAGAAATTTGTTAGCAAAGCGCTTAGTACGGATCGCTGGAATGTCAACGACGTATGGGTGATAAGCTAACTTGCGTCTGGTACCCCGATGGTGGAAAGGGGCTGGAGGTCGTGCAGTTCTCTCACCTCTCCAAAGTGTCTTATAGGTCACTTGTAATTTTAATAAAATTTAAAAATTTACATCAAAGTTCTGCAGCATATTCTGCCGAATACTTCGACGTGCAAATATTTCATTAGTGAGTCAGTTATTACAAATGCAATATTTTTGTCTTTAAATAAATCATTATGAATACGATTAAGATATTTTTTTATTGTATTTTATTATACTCAATCCAATCTCATACCTAATTTGTGCAATTTCTATAGGAAATGTGCAAGTTATAAAGAAAACTTAACGAAAATGTGCAATTCTGATATTAATATCGGAATTCCGATATTGAGATCTAATATCGGAATTGAAAACCTTCCGATATTACATGCCCTAATTACAATATGCAGGATATTTTGTTCATAGATTTGAGTTCGCATTTTAAAGTCAATGAGCTTCATTGATAAATCGGTGATAAATTACTCAAATCAATTACTTCCATTTCTTCATGTTAAAATAAAAATAGTTATCACTAACACAGCGGGATTACTGCGCCGTACAAAGCAATGTAACGACCCTGTTACAATCCGTCATGTTCCTTACATAATTATCCCTGTTATCTTAGATTTCTTATACCTATATTATAATTTCGAATTTTACTACATTTGTTTAAAAAGTAAACACTTACCAAGATATTAAAAACATAAAGATAATCACATACTAAATAATCACATACTAAAATAACATAACGACATGTCAAATTAAAACTAAACTAATAATTAAATCTTTCATATTAATAAAAAATAAGTATTATTTAAAAACTAATTTCGTCCCATAAATAAAAGGTCAAGAGGACGAAAAAAAAAAGTAAACAACCACTACCCGTGAACAGATGATTCTCTCGATGCTAGACGCAATAAATACCTTCCGAGTTGGCTAAATGCATCTTGAGTTGAAGTAGTTCTCGATTACAGGTGCAATCTTTGGTAGTAAAAGAATCACCTGCCACTAGCGGCGGGGCGCAGGAAAAGGCTCGACAAAAGTCGTGAATAAATAGATGAATCTAATTTTGTAGCTCCGCTTGAGTGCCATTTACCAATGATGTTATAATTCATAGATCTTTAGAATAACAACTAAAAGTAAGTCTATAGGATTATTCAATGTTCATCTAACTCTGATTTCCCCTAGATAAATGGATCAGTAAAGTCGTTGAATTAGAATTTAAGTAAAGTTCTTATTGGCACTAATTTTTATTAATATAGTTTTTATCTCAATATGTCATATTTGCGTCTTATGATTTTTCAAAACAAGCACAAGCACAATGAACACAATTTAGTCTTCAAATATAACTGTCAAATGTTTCAAAAGTTGTACAGCTTGAAGTGACAATACTGAGTCAGATTAAGGGAAATGTACTACTGAACAATCTTATAAGTATGTCTTCACAATAATCGTGTCGACTTTACATAAACAAAGGCAATACGAACGTAATATTCAAGCGGGCAAGTCAAAATTTGACACGTGTATTTGGGGCACGTGCGCTGGGTCGATCTTGGGCGTCGTCTTGTAATCGCAGATGCCCAGCTCTTTCAGTTTCCACTCCCAGCCCATCATTTGCACTGCGTGTAGTGTTTCTACCTCCGTGTGCTGACGTCGAAGCATTCCTACCTGTAATGTTGTGTGTGTTGGTTAAGCTTCTGCATTGTGTAAATTCGCTCCTCTCCAAAACCATTTCTTTTTAACAATCTATACCTGTTTAGAGAATCTTTGGCACATATCTACGCGTAAACTTAAAAAGACTGTGTCTGGTTTGGTAAAATATTACATATATTAAAAATACATAATAAATTGTCAAAATCATTAGCATATGGCTGAAACATTAATGAAAAAACCGTGAGAGAAAAGTTTGATTATGTGAATTAAATTATGTTTTTACCTTGATCTTCTCCCATTTATCGTCAACCTCTTGCAGCCAAGAGTTGATCTGGCGTCCGTTGCATCGGGAGCGCTGAGCGTTACGTTTCTCTTCCTGCTCTGGAGCCAACACGTTGTACACCTCGTTGTCACGCAGCATTGTGCACACAGAGAAAGGAAGAGCCTGGAAGGTTAAACTGTCATTAGTATGAATAATTTATTTATTTATTTATTTAATGTTTGGAAGACCAACACCGAGTAGACAGAGTTGATTTTTAACATAAAAACAGTAAGGCAATAATAGGTCTTCACGACGTATATAAAACATATTTTAAATGGTTAAGTGTAGACAATAAGATGCTCTTGGAAAACTTAATCTAAAACTTTTACAAACTAAGACAGTGCCTATAATGTGATTAGTTAAAGTTACTTAAATTGACATTTACTTAAAGAATTCCTCACATAATAAACGCCTCGCAATTGCTAAACTAGAGTGATATATATCAAGATTTTTAGATTTACACAAGTTATTAAGACTTTTGCTTGCTCGCAGCAGGAAGGAGTTTTGGCGGTAGTTTGACGAGACCAGTGGTACACAAATTGGAGTAAAGTGTCTAGCAGACCTACTTGGAATATTGAAACTTATCTTTGACAGAAGTTCGGGAGAGTCGACCGAGTTAGATATAATTTTTAGTAAGTGGGTAACATCTGACACTTCGCGTCTCTTTACTAAATGAAGAAGGTGAAATTTCGCACATAGACTTAAATATTGGTTTGAGTCATGAGGAATCCTGAGACGGTAATATAGAAATTTTATAAATTTCATTTGGAGTCGCTCAATCCGATTGATGTATTTGTCATATCGCGGGTTCCAGATCTCCGACCCTTATTCCAGGATACTCCTGACGAACGTGCAGTATAAAATTTTCAAAGTTTTTATCTCATTGAAGCTGTTGGAGGTACGCATTACAAATCCTAAGGCCCTATTGGCTTTCTAACTTAATATTCTCGACATGTTTATCAAAGAGAAGCTTAGAATCATAGGCTAGGCACGGTAATCCAGCTGGAAATATAATTGCTAATAACCACTGCCTGCGACCTGTTAGTTATATAAGATGTAAGCCATCTCAGAAGATCCCCACTGATACCCATGCTCTCCAATTTAATTATTAATAACTTATGATCTATTCTGTCGAAACATTTACTATAGTCAGTATAAACCACATCAATCTGCTTTCCCCTGTCCATAGAATCAGTAATAAAATCATTGAATAAGATGAGATTGGATGTAGTGGAACGTCCTTGAACAAAACCATGTTGAGAGCCTATAAAAGAGTGTTTTACGGTTTGGTAGATTTGGTTGTAAATTATCTTTTCAAAGAGTTTTGCTAAAATGCTAAGTTTGGAAATGGGCCTATAATTAGTTACGTCCGATTTTTTTCCTTTTTTGTGAATTGGTGTTATAAAGGCCGATTTCCATACCGATGGCATGTTAGATTCTGCAAGCGACTTCATAAATAACATATGCACGGGCACGGCTATACTATTCGCACATCTGTGCAAAAATATCGGAGGTAGATTATCCGGCCCTTTAGTAATATCCAACGATTGCAGAAACTTAGTCACGTCTTCTATAGTAATATGAATATTTGAAATATAATAAACATAAATACACAAACTGAATATGCCCATTGAATCTAACAACGATAAATTTGTAATGGTACTGCGGTTTTGACGCAGGAAGAAGCTAGTACTCACTAGCCGCGTGATTACCGTGGGAATATCGGGATAAAAGTACCCCATATTACTCTCCTTTCAAAGAACTCTATGCCAAAGTCAAGTAGATTGGTTGCTTAGTTAGGGCGTGTAGGAAGGACAAACAAACACACTTTCTCATAATATTAGTTAGGATTTTGGTATAGCAAGTGATTTAACAATTTGCATATTAGAAAATGTGTTGTATTTAAATAAAACGATTGCAACAATCGCAACACCTATAGAGATGCATTGATACCTGAAAGTCGTGATTACCAAAGTAGATATTCTCACTCTGTGATGCAGTACGTACTTGGTTGGCAACCGCACGTTCGGCGCGACCGTGCACTCGTAGAATTTCTTGTTCGACGGCCAGCACAAGTTTTTCTTTTTCTACAAGATGTTGTATACGCAGGCGAGTTCTGTAACAAAACAAAAATAGATCAGTTCATGCAAACTGTGTATGAAGTATGAATGCAAGTAATTCACATAGAAAGAAAGAAAGAAAATTAATTTGATTGAGACAACAAAAACAAGGGCAATTAAACATATTATTAACAATTAACACAAAAACATTGTCTCAAAACGGTCCCGGCTCAGCATAATGCATGGTCTACGACCAGCGCTGATCTTCCGCCGGAACCGGTTTGTACATACCGTTCTTTCTCTTGAGAGATAAACTCGTTCACCATTTGCGGTGGGAGATTGACTGGAATCTCGATGGGCGGATCTGGGTTTACGTTGCTCTGAAGGGTGTACGTGCAGCGATTCATCAAATATTTATTGAAATCTTTCGGTGGTTTTGGCTTGACGGGAAAAAGGCTTCTTTGACGCCTATCGATCTGGAAATGCGAATTTTCCATAACATGAGCTATTTTTAAAGAAGTACTTATTTATGATCACGGCCATTCCCTATAACCCATTCACAGGAAAAATATACTAAAAGACAACGCTTATTTTTATTTTTTATCTATTACAATAAAAGTACAGTCAACAGCAGGTACGGCTTTACATTTGCACGCCACTATTACGAGCAACGTAGGCACTCTCAAGGTCAAAATGTAAAGTCGTAGCTGCTGTTGACAGTACATGAGTTTTTATAGTATATTGCTCTTGTTATGTTATTTTCGTTATATTAATCTAGGCAAAAGATGTTAATACATACTAGTAGCATAAGACTGGTTTCCGAGTCGCGCTGACTATCGACGCTGACAGCCAAAATGTATGAATGAACTCGCTGAACACCGTCCGCGCTGATAGCCAAGTTCCGAAGAGCTATTCACTGACCTGTTTCCGAATGTGGATGTACATTTGGTATGGGTTGGAATGCGTAATGTTGTGACTCGAGCTGGTGCTGTCAGGAGTCGGGTCGTTCTTGGTGTCGCGCGAGTGGCTGTCCTTAGATGCTTTGATTTTTCTCTTTCTGGGATGCAGTTCGACAGACGCGCCAGAACCCGTGTCTGTTAAAAAATTAACAATTCAAATGTTTACTATTACTTAACTTTACGAAAACTTATTTTTAAGGTATTTTTTATTTTTACTGTAGGGTATTAATAACTTTAAAGCGTAAGCAAAAAGGACAGGAGAAAAAGTTACATCCGATTCTCATTACTGTCTGTCACTTTTTTGTAGACAATACTCTCTCGAACACGTGGCTGCCGGATTTAGGCGAAATAATATTAATACTGTCACTTACTCGACTCAGACCGGCCGCTGCCTCCGCCCGACATAGAGTGGTCTCCGTCTTGCCCCTGGAACAAAACAAACGCCTCCGTTTGACAACCATTGATTTCACGGACCAACCGACACTAAGGAAATATTATAATTTGCCAAGCGATCTAACCTTCTGACGTGCCTTTTGGAACAGACATGTAAAATGAAATAACATATTAGCTCTTATTTTCTACAGAAACAAGTTAAATATAACCACATGACATTTTCATCACATCTTTCACTGTTGTAAAACTAGTTTAATAAGAAACCGACTTACAGAGCCCGAGGGTGTTGGACTTTTATTGGAATTCAGAGCTGACTGATTCTGTCCGGACCCTGAGCGACTGTCGGTGCCTGTCTGCGGGGAGGTCCGCTCCTTGTCTTTTTCTTTATCTCCATCGTTCGTCCTATGCGAACGGAGTACTCTTTGTCCAGCCTTAGGAAAAAATATGAGAACATAGAGGCTTGCTTTCATATTCAAAATGTAAACATTTTTTACACATAGATTGTAAGGATATTTCATACATCGATCCACAGAACATAAACAATTAATAGTATATCGTACAGAAAGTAAGACATAGTATTACAAATAAACATACATCAGATCAATGAAATTATATACAAAGAAAAACATCTAGCAGCATATACCAACAGTTTTACACAAGAATGAATGAATGCTATAATGAAAATGTTTGCTACTTGCTTGTCGGCGTGGCTCTGTTTGCTTGTAAAAAATAAATTTGAACTTCTTAATTTCCATCTACAGTTGATAGGTTTTAAATCGGTATCAATTTTCGTAATTATCAGAGGATGTGATAAGCATTTCCACTCTTCTGATCTGTATCGCATTATAACGCAAACAGTTTTGGTGAAGGTTGCAATTTGAGTGTGGCTAGATACAGGTGGCACGCAACTTACCTTCCCGCCTTCACCGGTGCGTTTGTCCTCGCAGTTACCGTCAGAGCTGTCGGACGTCTGGCCCGCGTCGGTGCTGGTGCAGGGGATCACGTACGGCAGCGTCGACACGCTGCCTCGACCTTTGCCGCTACCTCTCTGGCCCGAGCTACCTGTATCGTCACGTGCGATCCTTGTTATAATACGAGTACGGGAAGAGTATTCACATTTAATTAAACGGATGTGGTGGGGGCACACGACGCCGGGATTATTACTCAACATACCATCACCTTCTTGTTCATTCCTGTTGCCTGAACCGCTGGCTCCACCCGGTATTACGATCTTAAGTGGGGGTACTTTTGGGGCCGCCGATTCGCACTTCTGCTCCTCTGCATCGCCGTCCGCGTTGTCCTTACCGGAGTTGGGCTTAGGACTCGCGACGGGACTTTTTCTGTCTTGCTTGCTTGCTTGTGAGCCTGACGTACCCTTCGACCCGCCAGATGATTTTCCCTATATTTATAATATTTGGTTATTTTCCTACATAAAATAACATAGATCATCAAAATAAATTGCGCCCAAAACGGCAACTTCTAATCTTTTCCATTTCGGCATAATCTAATAGTCTGCTATATATTGCATGACATTTATTTCTCCAAGCACGTCTCATAACATAAGGTATTGTAGAAACATTAATTTAAGCAAAACAATAAATATGCATAAACATATACATGCTCGCTAGCACAGATAACATTCTGACGTGTAATTATAAACAATGAAAGTTATAGGAAGTCTGTAGCAAGAGAATTCAATATCTGATATTTTATAATTTTGCCCAAAATTGGCTGAATATTTCGTCCAATAAGTTTTATTCAACAAAAATATTGCACAAATTTTATCTTAATTGTTTACTAATCTATACTGTAACGAACGTCATCAGATTGAGTCAAGGCATTATTTTGGTCTTAATATAGCCATCCCGCTGCGTTTTGTTAGGTATAGATGATAACTGCATTGGCCAATGCGATTTGAATTCTACCTTGAAAAGGCTAGCGTCCATCAGACGGGCCGGGTCGGGCCGCAACCGCAACACAACGCAAAAATACGCCTGCCTATGTATTGTACGAAATATTGTACACTAGCGACGGATCGGGGCGGGGCGGACCGCAACGCATTTGTGGAGAGCATCAAAGCGGGACGGGACGGGCCGCAACGCATTAGTGGAGAGCATCACAGCGGCCGCGGCCCGTCCTGATGCGACCCGCTCCTTTCCGCCGCTAAAGGACGCCAGCCTTCATAAATATATTCTAATGCAAGTGTTTAGCACACATTATATGAACAAAATAACATTATGTCAAAATAATTTGTGACATGTTGACATTAATTACATTAAAGAAAGGTGCCTATTTATTAAACAATTTATCATAGATCTTTATCAATATATTTAAGTGAACATGCAATCAATAACATATTAAACATAAAAGAAGAGAAAAATAAGAATAATGTTCTGTCATCTTCCCATGCTGCTGATAAAAAAATATCAAATAAAATTGTGTAGGTATTACAAAATAAATAGTATGCTTCATGAATTGTCTTTGAAGATATCTGTACTGAGCGCCAGGTAGACTAACATACCTACACAAGAGAAAGGAAAGCACAACACATTTATAGAATTTTCTGAACTGGATATGTTACCTTTTTATGTGTTTTGTTGTGTTTGTTAATTTGCTTTTCCTTCCAATAACAAACCATAATTATATTCATTTGATAAGATTAATTAATACATTGATCGCAGTACTTAGACACTGCAACATTCAGATAGTCAAATATAGTACAGATTCATTAAATTCATAAGACAAGGTTCAAACAACTTTTCCAGCAACATACTCATTTTAATAAATTAGAATGTTAGTAACTTTCTTAATATTTTATTTAATATAAAAGGGTCCAAACACAAAACGGCTTAGGCCGACTAGTCGGTGAAAATAGGTCGACTTATCGGCCAAGCCAAATTCATGTGACAAAGGAAGTGAGCTTCAAGCTTCTTTAATATTTATTCTTCTTGAAAAAGGTTAATTTTATTGGTTAACTACAAAAAAAGAGTTTCTACTACTTCTACTATCTAATTCAACCTCTAGTTTAATGGCTTTTTCTAGTCTGCAATGTACTCTGTATGTTTAATATACTTCTAGTCAGCAATGTAATCTGTATTTAAAAAGGTATTTTGTGAAATCGGAACTATGATTTTACAGTAAATACATATAAAATGAAAAATAGGTTGGGTATATTCTCTGTTCAGAGTAGTAGAAACTCGCATTTGTAAATTATTTTTCTTATTTAAGTCCAATTATTATTTAAGGAGAAAATAGTTCCTATTCGAATGATGGTAGACACAATTAATTAAAAGTTATTAACAATAATGGTAAAGTACTTTATGATTAAAAATGTGATTGATTTTATAATACCGATTCAAACCGATCGGCGCTTGAAACGCGGTTTCTAGTTGCCACGATTCGAACTTAATAGTAAATAAATATAAAACTGCTGTACGGACACTTGAATATCCTTCAGCACTCTGAAAATTCGCGCCGGCGCGGGTGACGCGCGGCCAGACTCGCGCCGTTCCGTTTGAATCGTACTAAGATGCCGTTCAAATAAGAATAGGACGGGCCGTTAGTTAATTTCAGACGCGAAAGTACCGTTTGCAAAAAAACATTAATTAATCGATGTAACACATTTATTTACAGGTAGGACCTCGTTAAACTTGTCTTTACATTACGAAACTATTGTCATACATGATGAAAGTAAATTCACGTAATTTTTCAGTGTCGTAAAATTAAGGAATTTCTGAAAATTATTGTCGCGACATTATTTTATGTCACTAGTTTATAGTAATTTTCAACTATGATGATTCCTGTGACGTTTTATGTTTGACAGTTTTAGAGATGTCCCACAATGGAATCTTATTACTTATCTATCGGTTTTTTCTGAAGAAATTGCAATATATTTTACTACTTTTCCGGCCACGTGGAATCCTGTTATATAGCGTACTTAACTTAAATCATCCCACGTAAACATAAGGATTAATATTATTGTACGTGGTATAATAAAACAATAAGCTTTCAATGTAAATGTCAGCAGAAACATTTAATTTAGCATAAAAATACTCGCTGAATTTTTATTTTGTTTAAAATTTAAAGTATTTATTTTTCACTGTTATCGACTAATGAACAGCGGCAGTTGTCGATTTTGTTGTCTCATCTCTACCCTGTTCCGAATCGCACATTGAACTACAAAAAATGAAATATTTTTCTATCGTATTCAATTAAAATGTAATTAATAGACATATTTTACTTTATATTATTTTATGCAGTTTTTACATTTAGACTAAATTGCTACAGTAAATAAATGAATTTTCAAAAACACTTTTCTGACACACTATTCGGATTTTTTTTAAGTGTCACAGGAATATCCTATCTGAAAAAGACTGTAGTAATGTAAATTCGGCTTACATACAATTTATACTTTAACGAATTGCATTTTTTATTTTATTTTCCCTTCTTTTTTTTGCATACCGTACTAAAGTGAGGTTAGTATAACAGAATGACGTCACAAAATGGCGCATGTTTCATCCTATTCTTATTTGAATAGGATAGTACATAAGGACTACAAATATGGCCAGATATGATAGTCGGCTTTACCGACCAGTCGGCGACTATAGTCGAAATCACAAAAGGATTCAGTAAACTCACAGCTGAGTAAATGTGACGTCCCATTTGGCAACTTTTTAAATTAAACAAATAAAGGTAACATGTGTCATGGCATGGTAGTGGTCACATATTTATTTTTACCTTAATAATTAAACTACAACAATTAATTAAACTATCGGCCAAAACATTATAACAACAAACTATTTGAATAGGTTTCAAGAGCTTTATTTAATTTTACGAAGTGTAGGCCTAGCACAAATAACTATAGTATCAACTAACTATAACTTTATATATAATATAACTTTATATTTAATATAACTTTAGTAAAAATACTACAGATGCTGGAATAGCACTACTCAAACATATTTTTGAGGCTTGGGAGGGCAAGCAAGATGTAATTGGTATATTTTGTGACCTGTCTAAAGCTTTCGATTGCGTTGATCACGTTACACTTTTAAAGAAGCTAGAACATTATGGTGTCTCTAAAAAATCAGTTAGCCTTTTGCAGTCATACTTGCAGAATAGAAATCAAAAGTAATTGTAAATAATACTGCTTCTACTGGAGCCCCCATTATTATGGGCGTGCCCCAAGGTTCTATATTGGGCCCTCTGCTGTTCTTAATATATATTAACGATCTCCCTAACTACGCGAGTAATTTATGTAAGACAGTACTATTTGCAGATGATACATCTTTAATTTTTTTAAATTGATAGAGGAAACAATTGTTCTGACGAAGTAAATAGTGCTCTCTCTCAAGTCGCACACTGGTTCAACAGTAATAATTTGTCTCTTAACCCTACCAAAACGAAATTTGTTAAATTCACATTACCTAATGTAGGGCAGGTCGACATGCATATTAATTTGAATGGGGATGTAGTAGAGTTAGTTGAGAGTACTAAATTTCTTGGCATTACATTAGATTCAAAACTACAATGGGATCCATAAACCTTGTCGAGTAGACTTAGTTCTGCGGCTTTCGCAATAAGGAAAATAAGGCTCCTAACTGATATTGAAACGGCAAGACTAGTTTACTTTAGTTATTTTCATCGTGTAATGTCCTATGGCCTGTTGTTGTGGGGCTCAGCAGCCAATATAGAAAATGTTTTTATACTTCAAAAAAGAGCTGTGCCATTTACGACCTTCGACAGAGAGATTCTCTTAGAGAATTGTTTAAAGAGATTAATATACTAACTTTGGCGGGACAATACATTTATGATAATATAGTATATGTAAGGAAACATCACGATTTATTTATTAAGCATAGCGATGTTCATAATTTTAATACTAGAAATAAGAATAAGCTTTCCGTTCCAAGATTTCGGCTTGAAAAATGCAGTCGCTCGTTTTTGGGGAAAGGCATAGCCTTTTTTAATAAAGTTCCACAACAAGTGATTGAGCTGCCTTTGCATAATTTTAAAATATATGTTAAAAAAACGCTCTTAAGCAAAGGTTATTACAAGATAGATGAAAAATTGTAAGACCAAAATGCATGGAAGTGATACTAACATAAAACATGACTATTGTAATTGTATAAAAGGAAAATATTCTAGTAACTGAGTATAGGAAAGTTTTCCTTTTATATTAAATATGTTTTAAGATTGTAGATTTGTGTTTGGCAACGACATGTTCCTTTGTAAATGTTGTTGCTTCTGTTAAAGCTGATAAGTTTCTTGCGGCCGTTTTTCTTATCAGTTAAAAGATGTCCTGAATGGCTGGTAAGAAAAAAAAATTGGACGATTCGAAAGCACTTATCTATAAGTCTATTTGAATAAAAATCTTTGACTTTGACTTATCGAGGAAATAAAGTAATAAAAAAAGAGATATTGAGAAGCGTTCCTACCGGACGTAAACGGAACTACATTTTTATATAATTTTTTTTACATTACGTACTCGATACTTTAGTGCTCTCTACTGATAGTTAGTTGTGTCAATTTATTGAATCCAATTGTGATTGTGAGTCAAGTTCGCAAAATGTCACCGCAAAAAATTGGTTTCTTTCTTATTTTGTCGAAATGTGACTATCGTAAAATGTCACAAAATGTAATTTTCCATCTTTTCGCTGCATTTTTGTACAGACAATACAGGACGTCTGTAATTAAATGATGATGAAAGTGACAGTCTGCGAAAAAGTTCTGTTTTCACGGTATTACAATTTGCGAATATGACGTTCTGCATAAAAACCATTTGTACAATTTAGTTTGGACCCAATCCCGCGTACACTCATACGGAATACCGAAAGTCCAAAACGGTTTTGGATTAAGGTTTCTGGAATATTAATACCGACTCGATACGCCGTAAAAATGTAAACGCGGGGAAATTCAGTCTGGGGAAAGGTGTTTTCACTATCAATTATAGTGGTAATTTATAATAGAAACACCTTAAAATACTTCAAGGGGTTATCTTGTCAGTTTTCTGAAACCCATATTTGTTCCAAAAAGTGCAAATATTTTAAAAAAGCTTGACAGTGCCAATTTGCAATTTATTATTGCTTTCACTAAAGTAAATAGTGATCTGCAAAAATTTTACCAAAATATTCTTGTATTGTAATTTTTGAAACCACTTGGTTACTTACCTTGGCCCCCGCGCTTCCCTTTCCCTGCGCCTGCTGCCCCTTGCCAGACGAAGCGCCGCCCCCACCTTTGCTCGTGCTTTGGGAAGTTCCACCTTTGCTCAGCGGCGACGCACCCGTCTTACTCGCTGGCCCTGGTGGCTTGGACCCCGTTAGAATCCTAAAATGAATTATTACATCACTACTTCATTCTATGATTCAATATGTCATTAAATCAATAACACAATTGCACAAACCGTCCAGCTCCGCCTCGAGCAACAGGAGCGGGCTTCGCCATCGGTTCTTTGTCGTCATTCTCTTTCCTCTTCTTTCTTTTGGAGACTTCATCATCGGCCGTATCTGCCTCGTGACTATCATCCATATACTGTTTCTTAGTAGTGCTGTTAGATTCATCTTGGGTAGTAGACACCACACTGCTGATTTGAGCTCCTTCTAAACCAGATATTTGTTTTGTTGTTATAAACATTGTAATATGTATATATTTATTAAAGTAATACCCTCTTACTCATAAATCAACCGTTTTATTGCAAATCCAAAAATACCCTCGCTTATTTACAAACAAACGGTTCTTGCAAAATGACGGTGACAAATATAAGAAGAAAAGCACTGATAGCAATTCAGAAAACTGTCTGGGGGCCGATTCTCGCGCCTTCGACATCTCGAATTCAAAATTTTTGAAGCCAAAAATCTGTACTAAAGATGCACTGAAAACAATCTTCGACATTTTAAGATTTTCAAAGATCATTGAAAATAAAGGATTATGATAGTAGAGATTTTCAATAAACAAATTATGGATTGAAAAATGTCGAATTCGACATAACTCGGCGCGAACATTGCCCTCCTGGAATTTAGATGTCATAACTAGAGATAGGCTGACTATGACTTTGGCCGACTAGTCAGTTGCAAAAATTAGATTAGTTGGCAGATTGCTGTCACACAGGGCAGAGAAGCCTTCTTACACCTTCATTTGACCCTAATTAAAAATATAAATTATTTAACTCACATGGTCTCATAGAATTTATAATTTTTGTTTACTTTTTTATTTATGTCATACTTAATTATTTATGTCATGTAGTATGAAATATTAATCGTGATTATTACACCTAAAAGATTAATTTGTGTTAATTGTAATATTTTATGTTTCATTTAATTTTGATTGTTTACGAGTTAGATATAAATAGCAAACATTAGGTTATGTAACGGTATATTCTTGGCCTGGTAGCTAGGAATAACAGTTTATTGGAATAGGCAGCCCGTTTTTTGCATAAACACTACCTTTTTTCAGTAGGATTGAGAAATGACAACACCATTGTCTAATTATCTGTGTTTTCGCAATATTTTTTTTATTTTATTTTAGCAAAAAATCAATTTATCAAATTATCCTGAGACACATACAAGGCTTGCCTAATGGAATAGCACCTTAACTATTCCAAGATTATAAGTAGTGGGTAGTATATAGTACTGGGTAGTATATAGTATTCTCAAGATTCTTTTAAATTATGTAATATAGAAAGGAGAATGAACTTTACAGTGATAATTTGAATAGAAAAATACTAGAAAAATTGTCTTGCCACACAAGTTGTTCTCAGGCAGGAGACTTCAGAACAACTTGTGAGTTGAGTCTATTTCTTTTAGTACTTTTATATTAAAGAATATCATTAAGAGAGTCATTGAAAATGAAAAACAAAAAAGTCATAGGACTATACAATGCTCACAAAGTCGTTGAACAATTAAAAGAAAATATATTATTATTATACCATCGCGATTATCTGAAGTGCTCCCCTTATCTGGCACTGTGGTGTCCTTTAAGTCAAAGTGTTCGGCCTGCGCTAGGCTATCCATGTTGTTGTGTTTACTACTGTCGCTTGTGACACTTGCATTGCCACCTTTTTTACTGCTATCATCCCTTGCTCGAACAGTTTGAGTAGCTCGTAAATTATCTGTACAACAATGAAAGTCATTCTAATAACCAGTAGCAGCTTCAAATTTCACTTACAGACTAAAACATTTATCAAAACGCTGAATCACATAGTTTAAATCACAATTGTATAACAAACATGAATCAAATTATTGACGACTGCCTTAATTAGGAATATTAGGAACACTTTTAACAACTAAATAAGTCAATTACTACCTTAATTAGAATTTCTACGAGATGCATACAATAGCTTTGCAGAGACTCCGCTCTGTTCATCATTTTTTAATAAAAAATATATTTGGGACATCATTATACAAAATAGTAACATGCAAAGCCATTACTGTTTTTTTTAACTATAATGCAGTCAGCAAATAAATAATTATAGACCATTGCAATAGTTATAATTTCTCACAAAGTATGTAGATACTTGAATTACCTATATACAACTAATGGATTGAGCCTGCTTCATCATTCTTTACCTGACTGCAAAGGTTTCTTTCACAACTTAAAAATAAACTTGGCACATTCACAAGATTCATATTAATGAATCGGTTGCAACAAACGTTAGAATTGGGACTACGTTGGGTTGAAAGCACGAGCACCTATCACGATTATACGAAATGCAGCGTGCAACGCAAAGAAACGTAAGAATGGTATCATGCAACAACTCCCCTTTATTGATCGAGGGCGTCCTCCTTTGCATTTCACGTAGGATACCCTTAAGTATATGTATTTTTCTTGCTGGGTCAGAAAATTAACACAAAAAATTAATATCAAAACGTAGTTTCGGCCTGCTAGTAGACCGCCACGAAGTTGGCATCAAGGAGCGGCCATCGTTTTGCAGGCTTGTGGTGTAGTGCAACACGCCTTACGCTTGTAAATGAAAATACAAATTTTCCTTACAAATGAACAGTGCACCAATAAATACGCCTAAAGCAGCATTTTTTATCCAAAGTGTACACAATGTTCTGCGTATTCCGTAATTCTTAACTCCAGAAAACTTTATTGATTAGCACGAACGAAAAAAAAATTGTACACGAGAAAGATGACCGACTGCGTGACGTACAAAATGGGCGGCTGTCATTCATTCATTCAACTGTCATTAACGGTGTTACCAGCCGTCAGAGATCATATTCCTCAACAATATTTGGGAAAATTAATACCGCGTTGGGATCATAATTTTCCATACAAATCATTTCATTAGGAAAAATAACATGAGATCTAGGGTTAAATTCCTATCTGGCCACCCTGATGAGATCACCTTAATTTTAAGACTATAAATATATTATAGTTAGGCGCATTGCACATGGAGCAACTATTGCAGCAACTGGCAACTAGCTGTTTACATATATTTCAATTGACATGATTTCATTTTTAACAAGGTACCTTAAATCGAAAACCATTTCTAGATTTTTAAATTTTTAACACCGTACGTATTTTTTCGGATTGTTTATTTAATTATTTAAAGAAATATTTGGAATAAACCCCGATTTGACGTGGTCAATGAATAATAATGACATTCCAAAAGTTATCTTATTAAAAATCAATAAAAAAAAATCGCTGTCAATATAGTCAAAGAGTATGTAACAGTGCATTTCAATGAAATGAAAATTAAAAAAAACTTTTTATAAAAAAATAAAACCGACTTCAAAAAACTAAAAAGCAAAAAATAAACCTTTTGGAGTCGGTGCCATCCAGTTCCTTATTTCACAATTTTTAAAGGTAGAACAGGTCTCGTACCTACGCTAATTACCTTATCTCAACTCCTCGTTACCTTTTACAAAGCTGCTTTTCCCGGTGCAGGGACGTTACTTATTGAGGGTTTATAGAGGGTTTATAGATCTAAATAGACGACGCAACTGTATCTACTTCGCGTGCCCAGCATAAGCCAAAAACACTTATGACGGCTCAGTCCGCGTCCGACCGCTATCTCAGTGACAAACAGCTGGAACGCTATCTAAAATTTGAAAAAAATGCCTAATTGTGAGATTGTGTGTGTAAAAACACCACATCTGTGAGTAATCGAATAAACGGAGACGTTTCCTTCCACCGGTAAGTAATTTTATAATAAATTTAAGCTTAATTTATATTAAAAACAATAAATTTTGTTATTGAAACCACAAAATGTACAAACGCGTCTATGCCGCTTAATTCGTAATAGACTGCGGGTTTTATTTAGCGCGGTAAATTTAACGTACTGCGTTAATAGGCAATGAATATCGAAGCAGCGTAAGTATTTTATACTGCGCTACGCTAAGCTTTTCAAAATTTTAATCGATAAGTGATGTCCACTCTTTAAAACACATTTCTCGATTATAAATTATAATCGATATTTAAAACACAGGATTGATTGGATTGACAATTCGTTGCACAATAAAAAACTTCAAATGCCTGTACACCTTACTTATTAAACTTTTTAACCGACTTAGAAAAACGGAGGATCAAATCGTCTGTATTTTTTTTATGTATGCTCCACGATAACTCCGCCAATTATGAACCGATTTTGATCATTCTTTTTTCATCTGATAGATCAAAGTTTCTATTTGGTCCCATGAAAAATTTACAGTAGACGGTTCAGAAGTTTTTATAGAATCCTGAAAAAACACTTTGTTGTCCACTGATTGTTCCTGCTTTACGCGTCAATATCTTCACGAACTATTGATCTACTTCAATGATTATTTTTATTCGCAAGAGTTTACTTTTGAGATGATCCCATTGTTACCAAGGTTACCATGTCAGGATCTGATGGTGGGATCCAGGGGAAATGAAGAAAAACCCTCAAATTTTATAGTTAGTTTGGGTGTTTCATATATTTTCTAAAGATTATCAAGTATTTGCATCTGGTAGTTATCATCTCATGATGATAAGCTGGTGATGGAAGGTATAACTCCTCAATGGTTAGGAGTAAGAGGATAATTTTCTATATCGTCGAAACGTAAAGATTTAGAGTAGTTTCTTTCAGGTTGTTTAGGAGAGCTGATGATGGAAGGTAAAGTCCTTAACGCTTAGGAGTTAAAGCATGTTTATTAAGTACTACATGCACGAATAGACCTTTAGTTGTATTCTTTCAAGTAATTTAGGTAAGCTGATGGCAGGTAAAACTGCATAACAGTTGGAGGGTGGTGCTTGCCAGAGTGTTCTTATTTAGATATGGGGTACAGTTTTAGTCCTTGCACATTGCGCTACGCTTGCTCATTATACAGTTTTTTTTACGGTTTAATTTTCACGTGTTTTTGGGTAGTGAGTTTTTGTTGGCAGTAAAATAAAAAAAAAAATGAAATAACACTAACCTTTCGTTTTTTTAGTTTTCCGACTGATCCTAATTTTAAAGAAAAATGGATTGACGCGACGGGAAATAAAGTTTGGTTCCCAACCAAATCTAGTAGTACTATTTGGTCAATACACTTTAATGAAGCCAGCTTTATTGAAGGGAAAAGGCGTCGACTATTGACCAAAACCGCACATCCAACTATTGATATATTTCTTTCTTTCTTTTCTTTCTTTTTTCTTTCTTTAAGTGTAAGACTATAGTTTGATGAACAATGGAGAAGTCTATAATGATATGTTTTAAAGTTGTCAAATTAGATTTTTAAATGTTGCGCTTTTTTTGGTTTTTAATTGATCCTAAATAACATGCATGGGCGTATTTGTTAATTTTAAATCATAATTAATCCAGTTCAAAATGTACAATTTACCTTCAGTATTGCATTATGAAGAATACTAGTTGTGAATTAAAGATTGCTGTTTTTATTTTTGTAGTTTTATTTCTCCTCGCACGTTATGTTTCCTATTTCAAATTTTAATTAGTACAAAGATTTTAGGGGATGATAGTGTCATATAATATAGACAGTGTAACCACGGAATTGCGAAAAAAAATAAGCGTTCCATACATTATAGTGGAGTCGATGTTGTACTTTTCTATGGAACAGCTGATTTTTTATCGCAATTCTGTCCCATAGCAAAAGTTGTTCATATTAAATGGACACTATCATCCCCTAAAATCGTTGTACTTATTAAAATTTAGTGGTGTATATATTTTGTGCTGCTATCTAATAAAAATAATCACCTTCAATAATATACAAATTATAACCTTACTGAAAAAAAATGAAGTATTTAAAGAGCATTCGCCCGGACACTTAAAGGTCGTGGGTTCGAGTCCTATCGGAGCCAGTTGTGAGACGGGTCGACTCTTTCTAAAACTTCATTTTAATTTTTTTCGGTATTACAAATTTCATTGTGAATACAAAAAAGTAAAAAAAAAAATAATTTGAATTATAACCTTGTTAAAAATTTGTGATTTGGAAAGTTTTTATCGATTCATTATTAACTAAAATGACTTGCATCTAAAATACATGAATGTTGCAACGCAGATCGACTAAAGAATATTTTAGTCGATCGACTTAACATTAGCACGGAAAGAGATTTCCCATCACTATTAGCGTAGACGTCATTATAAGTACATAAAAAGTGGCACGCTCGGTTTTCATACAAATAGCGGGACTTGCGTCGTCTATTTAGATCTATGTCTGTGGTTTATAGCCTATAGGTATGTTGGCAAGGACCAATAGCTATTTAACAAAAAAGTTTCATAAAAATCCGCTCAGTAGTTATTGCGTGAAACTTCAGCTCGAACAAGAATCTAACAATTACCTGGATGATATAATTGTTTCATGACTTCAATGACATTAGGCCCCATATCTCCGAAGATTGTCATCGGATCTCAATGAGACTTATATGGGACCAAATTGACAGTGTACCCGATCGAACAAAAAAACAACTATTAAAATCGCATCACCAACACCGGAGTAATCGGTATACATACATCGGACAAAAAAAAAACAAAATACGGATTGAATTGAGTACCTCCCTCCTTTTTTGTTGAAGTCGGTAAAAATAAACGATAAAATGTTTTAAAAAGGGATTGAAATATTTCAGTTTTGAGTGACAAATTTTATCCAAATCAATTCGTTCAGCCGTTTTTGCGTAATGTTGTAACAAAGATCTAAGTACTCAAACTAAACATCCAAACGGAATCGGACTTGTTATGACTAGGTATTCACAATTTTGCTGCGAAAATAAGGCTTGGGTGCAATGCCAAATAAAACTGCAAAAAAAACACTCCAAACTAATATAATTCCAAAATGAAAATTCTGAATATTTCACTGAATAATTTTTTTCTTGAAATTTACCCATCCATATTAAACACTCCAAAGAGTAAGTAAGATTCTACCACCATAATAAATAAAATCGTACTACCAACATAAACGGAAAAATCAAAAGAATAGTGAAGTATAAAAACACGCACACATAAGCAACTCGAGTTTCGAGTTCCAGTAATCGTCAACAGTTTTCAGTTGCTGTAATCGATGACTAAGTTAATTCCTAATTGCCGCAACTAGCAACTGTTAAATATTATACCGGTTTTAAAAGTTGCCGGTTTCCTCAACCGTCAATCGCAACGCGTCAGGCGATTTCACACCCCCCTCCTTTTCCCTGTGCTCTCTCTCTCTTTTATGTTAATAAATTGGGATCGATCTAGAAAAAAGGGATGAATCCAAAACTGACGATTGCTGCGAATAATTTGTCTTTGTTGGCGACCTCGACGGCGACGACGTAATAAAATAAGAGCAAGTGCTGCTTCTTCGATATCCATCGTGACACTGAACGCTGATCGCGTAGATTTAGCAACTCGGCTATGAAAGTTGCTCACAGATTGCCATAAAATTACGTACCAACCGTAAACGTTATAGCAACTATCAACTTTTTACAAGAAACTTTTAAACTGTTGATAGTTTCCTCAACTTAAGTTGCTCCACGTGCAAAGCGCCTTAGTGTATCGCAAACATTTGCTGTTTTTTAGGGTTCCGTAACCTAATGGCACAAAACAGACCCCTTATAGGTTCGTCATGTCTGTCTATCTGTCCGTCCGTATATCACAGCCACTTTATTCCAAAACTATGAGGATTACACAGTTGAAACTTGATAGGTAGATAGATGTATTCTGTAAACCGCTTTACGGTTTTTACACAAAAATAATAAAAAAAAAATTAAGGGCTCCCCATACTTACATGGAACTGAAACAGATTTTTTTTTTCATTAAACCTATACGTGTATCTATAGATAGGTCTATAATAATAACATTGAGGTTTCTATAAGTATTTTTTTCTCCAAGTCAACCGTTTAAAAGATGTTCACTTCCAAAGTGGTAAAATGTGTCTAACTTTTGAAATAAGTCTGAAAAATCTAAAAAGAAAATATGTTGTAGATCTTAATAAAAACTTTCAACGAAAATTGGTTTGAACGAAATATATTTAGCAGTTTCAGAGCTATAGCACATTTTCCAAGACTGCAATTATTACTTTGTCTTTCATACAAACGCTATGAAAAACAAAGTTATTTTTGCAGACGAAAAATTATAGTGGCAATCGGTAGTCAAGTGAATACCTAATTTGATATAATACTAATAATAATAGAAACTATATTGCACACGATACAAAAACAAACACATACAGAGAAAATTACAAAAAAGAGGAACACACAGTAGGCGGCTTTATTGCTACATAGCAATAACTTCCAGGCAATCTTGGGTGAGAGACAGAACCCTTCATGTGCGAGTTAGATTCGCACTTGGCCAATTTTTTTACAACTTTGGCCAACCAATGCCACATTTCAGAACACGGATAGAATAGAAGGTGATCGTGCTTGGCATTTTGTTTGGTATCTTAGTATTTTGTAGATATTATGCTTGCTAAAATACTTTTAGTAATACATAACCGATTCTATGGTGACATCTTAGGCAGTGTTGCCAACCTCAGGAAAGCAAAAAGCAGCAGAAGGAACTTTAAAAACAGCAGAAACTACGTATGTCATTATATTTAGGTTAATAACTATGATTCTACATTAAATAGAACTATACACAAATAGTAAAGTATTATTATAGTATCTATACAAAATTATGCAATTTTTCTCTCGCCTGAAAAGTTGCTATTTTTGACATCCGTGGGGTTAGAACTTCAACGACGCCATGCCAGCCCACTGTGCATCAATAATTGTGGCCTCATTATTGATTTCGCTAATTTGGGCCCAATTTGATCTTTTGGTATTTGTGATGAATAAGCAATGTACGACAATAGAGGCAAAAAAGGAGTTCATCTAACACACCGGGAAACAAGTATCTTACACCAATTTTGCCGACCAATGTTGAATGTAAGTGAGCGTGTTTTTCGTCAACCAGGGGGCTAATTGTTTAATTTTAAAATCTATCGCAATCCCTTTCAATTCGACATTTGAAAGATATTACACACTTCAGGTTGTCACTATTTTTACATTTGATAGGGATTGTGATTGGGACGCGTTTTGAAAGATATTGAATGAATGAAATTGAACTCTATAAGCAAAGTGACACACGAAAAAATTTTTGTCAAATGTATGGAGAAGTGTCATAAAAAACATCATTGTCTTGATCGTGGTATATTTGTGCAGTCAATTTTTAATTAATTCAATTAATTTATTTATTTGCAAAATATGGTACAATCATCTTCATAAAGATATGAGGTGACAAGGTGGTCAAATCAAAATGCTAGGAGCAAAGGTTCAATACTATTTTTACATTTAAAGTTATCTAAATATTGTTCACAACTAACCAGTTACTTCAGATCATAAGTCTCAAATTACTTGTAGTCGATTAAGAGGATCTCTTATATGTACGCTTCCTAACTGTTCATTGGTATCTAAGCATCCAGAGTACTTACTCATAAATATCTTCACTTACATAAATTACAAGCTAACTGGGATAGACACAGGGGCGTGCATTGGTTTTCCAGCGTAGTAGGCACTGTAGATCTAACTAGTAACTTTGCACTTATCCTATCCTGCTACCGAATATTATAAGTTTGAAAGTTTGTGAGGATATTTGGATGGAGGAATGTTTGTTACTATTTCACTCAAAAACTACTGAACTGATTAAGATGAAACTTTACAGCAATATGTAGCTTATATATCAGAAAACCACATTGTATGCAAATATTTATAATTATCCTGATATTCCCACGGTATCGGCAACCACGCGGCGAGTGAAACCGAGAGCGGCCGCTAGTCATAAATGATAAGGTTCGTGATATTTAGTAGGAATATTAAAATGCTGACGAGTTTGATTGTTTGAGCACGCTAATCTCCGGAACTACTAGTTCGAATTGAAAAATTATTTTTGTGCTGGATAGTCCATTTATCTCGGAAGGTAATAAGATATTTAATATCACGGTACGATTAATAACAGCAGAGCATTAATGTAAAACGTTACAGAAACGGGAAAAAAATATTAGTTTTGGGAGCTTCCGTTGCGGACGGTGTGTAAACGGTTAAAGTTACCTAATAATCATATATGACAAAATTGTTCCCCATCAAAAGTTCTAAAAAAAAGTCCGCGACAGCATATGTCTATGTTTTATGGTTAACTCACTATAACCATTTTTCAGATAATAAAATTTGTTCTAAACTAATGTATTATTTGAGAAGCTGTTTTCATAAACATGATATTAATCCTTATCTAAATAAATACGTTAATCATCACAAGTATTTAATTTTGAACAAAATTGTCCTTTACATCATTAAATTTTAATGAATATCTTAGGAAATATGATAGTTTTAAAATAACTCCTCAACAAAATAATTCGCGACCAAATTCATTCGTCAGGTAGGCATGCTTACTTTATACTGATATATTCCGGAAGTTTAAGCTAGAACGTTACACGTACAAACAGCGCCCTTCTTGCCATGGGCGGTTAATACTTGAGCAATACTTTTTCTAAATATGTTGTATTCTTGTATGAAACGCTGCTTGTTTCGAGTAGGCAATTCCGAGACTGCCTATCGGTAGGTATTCAGTATTAAGCGTAAGGAATATCTTAGTGGGTGAGTGTTGAATAGAAGTTTAAACTAAAATAAAATAACTTTAACAATTATTGTATATTTATTTAGGTTTTGAATGAGGTAGGCACTGCCTAATTGCCTATATGGAATGCACGCCCCTGGATAGACATCACCAATAGAAAATAAGGGCCTTTACATATTTAGCATTAGATTGGTATTTTTGCGTTTTTTGTTTTATTAGGTTTTATTTTCTTCACTTCAAAAAAAGGAGAAGGTTCTCAATTTTCGTTCTTTTTTTAAATGTATGTTACTCGATTACTCGAAGACGGTTGGACCGATTTGAGTAATTATTTTTTTGTTTGAAAGGGTATACTTCCCATGTGGTCCCATTGTCATCATGTCAGGATCTGATGATGGGATCCTGGAGAAATCAAGGGAACTCTTCAAATATTATAGGCTTATGCATATGCTTTCGAAAAGCACCATTCGTGAAGTGGAACTTAATGAAAAAATGAAAAGTGAAAAAATATTTATTTCGTTAACAGAGGGTAGATATCTTAACTATAGTGTTGGGGGCCCTCTGTTAAGTATAGTAATACCTGTAGTAGAGGAACCCCGCTCCTCCGCATTAGCACGACAGAAACTATCTACTTAGGTAGTTTTAATTTTCTAAATGTAAGTGCACTTTAATATAATTTCTCCAAAATGTACTTATTAAATCTTTATGAACAAATAATAACAATAAGTTAATTTGCGTATGTGTGTGTTTGTGTGTGTGTGTGTGTGTGTGTGTGTGTGTGTGTGTGCATGATAATGTATATGTGTATATATTTATCTTATATATTGTAACAAACCTTCAACCTCATCATAGCTTTGTTGCATTAAAAACATTTTCAATTTCTTTTTACACTCAACATATGTCAAACCGTATACATCAATTTTATTATTTACAGCGTTGTATAAGGTTATTGTTCGCCTAGTATACTGTCTACATGCATATTCAGTTTTAAACTTATCTTTATATTCAATTTTATATTTCCGTCTTTTATTTGTCATGTTTGGTTGGAAGATGATGGATTTATGAGTTTTTAAAACTATTGTAAAAATGTAAAGTCTTCTCACCGACAGTAAGCCACTCAAAGTATATAATTCTGTAGTGCTGAATCGAAAAGGTTTAATGTACATGACTTTGATTAGGCTTCTTTGCGCTCTTTCTAGTTCCAAAAACCTTGTCTTAGCTGCGCCACCCCATATTGAAATGCAGTAACTTAGTATAGACTGCGCTAAAGCTATATAAATTTTGTTAATAATTTCTTTCGTGCAAACATGTCTTAGAGATTTAAAAATGTATATAAGTTTTCTTAAACGATTTGACATTACTTCCAGATGGGAATACCAGGTTAGTCTTTGGTCTAATATTACACCTAAATATCTTGCGCTAGAAAGCCGATTCAACTGTGGACAGTTACAGTTTAAGCAAAATTTACAATTATGTATTTTAATATTAAAATCATTTTTAGGTTGGGTGGTGTTATATATAGTGAAGCAGATATAATTTGACTTTGTTATATTTAAAGATAGTAAATTTTGATTAAGCCATGTAGACACTTGAGCCAGGCCCGATTCTGTGGTCTTTTTCACTGATTCCCAAGTGTCACCCGTGAACACTATTGCTGTATCGTCAGCGTAAGCAAAAATTTTTCCATTATTGAACTTCATGTTGCACATTTCATTAATATAAATTAAGAACAGTGTCGGTCCCAACACGCTTCCCTGTGGGATTCCGTAGTTTACATCGACACTGTCACTAATAAAAGTGCCAATCTTAACTGCTTGCCTTCTACCCGTTAAATAACTGCAGAAAAGGGAGAGAGAGTTATCTCGTATGCCAATTTCTTCAAGGCGGTTTATAAGGATGGGGATTGAGACGGTGTCGAAAGCTTTTTTAAGGTCCAAGAATACTGTTATGCATTTGTTGTTCTTATCCAAGTGATTCAATCCACTGATGATGAAGACCACAAATGGTCATCGGAACTATTAAATACTTAGCATTTCACGGAACCGATCGATTACTTTAATGTGGTTCATAAGCAATTTATGCTCGACTCAATGCATGTGATGAAGTGGAGCTGGTGATGAAGTATCGGGAGAACTCCTCAATAAGTAACGTCCCTGCACCGGAAAAAGCAGTTTTTGTATTAGGTGATGAGGAGTTGACATGAGGTTATTAGCGTAAGCACAGGACCTCTTCTACCTTTAAAAATTGTGAAATATAAAGCTTTTGTAGAAAAAAAATAAAACCGACTTCAGAAACTAAAAAGCAAAAAATCATCATTTTTTTGCAGGTTTTATTTTTTGCTTTTTAGTTTTTGAAGTCGGTTTTAATTTTTTTATAAATAGCTTTTTGGTTATTAAAATTGATGATTTGCAGACAGAGGATTTGCCTAAACGATTTTGAATAACTTAAAAAAATATAAAAAGGCAAAAAAAGCTTAGACAAATTGTGATGGTCAATGGCCAGAATCCGGATAGCGAAAGGCGTATCTAAGTTCGATTTCCGTCTAAGAAGGGAATTTCGCGTTTTATTTTCTTACATTAGAGCTTTTCCATAAGCACGTACGGAATTATATCAATTTCCAACTACGTTACAATCACATACCTACGTTGAATCTGTGCTGTGATACTTCGCAAAGAGTTAAGAATTATAAAATAACCGTTTAATAATCGTTTTTTTTTAAGTTAGCTGCTTAATTAGAATATGAAATTATTTGAGTGACCCTTAGAATTTATTTATTTTACCCGAGAATTTCGCAGATATCAAAACGATACAACCGGCAACCGAATTTGTGCGGAGCGTACCTAACCACATATTAATAAATAGTTACTTCGTAACAGATAAACCACTCTATTATAAATGTTGAGACTTGCATTTTATAATAGCCTGCTCTTTACAGATGCGCAATTGGCGCGCGAAAATATTGCTATTGCTTCACAAATCACAACTTCGCGCGGTCGCATGACCTTGAAGCAAAAGCAATAATAATTATAAATAAAAGTTTATTTTAAATCATGACATGTAGTTATACAAGAAATAGTTATGCGTTAATAACCGTTGGAGTCATAAGACTGAGTTACAGTTATTAGCTATAACAATAACGCTAGGGCTGCCCTCTTTCGAAAAAAAATATATTTTACAATGTTGGTGAATTAAGAAAACCTTTTATATTTATTTTCTCAAAACTACAATACTTATAATATTTAATTTTAGTTAATCAAATACAATAAAGTACAAAATACAAATACAGCAAAGTAGAAATATCGGGAAACAGGAGTCTTAGGGGCTTACACTTGGCTAAATTCAGCATTTGAATTTAGTAATTTAGCAGTACATTGCTTTCTTTGAGCTCATTTTTAGCAAGTGATGCAATCAAAACCAGCAATATACTGCTAAACTACTAAATTCAGATGCTGAATTTAGCCAAGTGTAATAAGCCCTTTAGTCTACTACTTAAAGTAGGTACCTGCATATCAAATTTCATTCAAATATTCAAATTTCGTTCAGTAGTTTATGCGTGAAAGAGGAACAAACAAACAAACTGAACAAAAATATACTTACCATATTAGTAGGATATTTGTACGATCGATACTTACAAATTAATATTTAATATAATTATTGTGATCAAATATCTGTATTATTCATTTTCGTCGTCGTCGTCGTCGTCGTCGTCTCAGCCATATAACACCCACTGCCGGGTATAGGCCTCCCCGAAAAGGGGGGGTTTGCCATAATCGCCACGCTTGGCAGGCGGGTTGACGATCGCAGTATGGCCAAGTTTGGGGGAGACGCTGCTGCCCATCTCTTGAAAGGCTGAGTCGCTTACTCGCCTTTTACGACACCCACGGGATGAGAGGGGGTAGTGCTATTCTAAGCCGGCACTACACAGCTATCAGTATCATTCATTTTAAAACGTTATTACTCAACGAAAATAATGGTTTATGTAGCAACACACCTTTCTTCGTCGGTCAGTAGGTTAATGAAAAAAGAAAGATCCTTGTTTCTACTTTTGCTCGATGTACATGTACCGCACATACATTTCCAGAAACAGAAACTATTGTCAATATGAACCTGCGAAATAATTCGTCGAAATAATCGTCGTCGGTCCCGAACCAAATTTTAGCGAGCGGCGAGCGCACACAGTTATTTACGCGCCACTCGGCTGGCGGCAACCCTACCGAATTTGGACACTCTAGTGTCCGCCCGGCCGGTAGGCAATTATCGCGCGTAAGTACATTGTGTGAACTAGGCCTTACCTAGCGTTCAGTACTAGCTTCCGAAAAGCGCCGATTGCCGATTGTAAAAGTAGCATGCATCGAGGACCTTAGAAAATCTATTTGTTTCCAAATACTGAGTTCCAAACAAAAGACATGTCAATTACGTCATGCACGAAATGAAATAGATGGGTAAGAAAAAAAGTAATAGAAAATACTTAAAAGAAAGATATTTTTGATAACTCTGAGAGATGAGACTCTAGACACCATTTAATAGTTATTCGCGAATATATAATTGGTCATCTTAACACATTACATATCATAGGAATTGTATTTTTAGATAATATTGATTAATTTGGACGGTAGGTACAACAATAAAATAATCTACCAGCGTAATGTCACAGCCAACTGATTAAATCAGCCCTTCAATTGGACGGCTAGTCATCATATAATCGGCTATCGTTTAACGTTCAACTAGTTGGCTTATTATAAGTTAGCCCTTTGTAGATGGCTAACGTAAAATCAGCCAGGTGATTTAAATTTAGTTTAGTTTAATGCCACTGCGGCGGATGGTGTCTCTAAAACAAATATGGCGTCAAATAGCTCACATCAGCTGGCAATTTTATGTGCTTTTTTCGTTTCAACTAAACATAAAGTGATATATTAATATCAATAATAAATATAATAAAAATTTGCCTGATATTACACCGTCGCGCCGCCGGCTACAAGTTTTCACGAATATTTTTAATCTAAAGTGACATCTCAGTCGATGAGACGGCTAAATATGACGTTCGGCCAAGTCGTTGAACGTTTCAACGACTTGTCTAGTTGTAACTTGGCCATTTCATTGAATGCGGCGTTTAATTAACGCGCTAGCGGTCCATTTATACAGATAATTTAACCAGTTGGCTGCGACATATATATGAAACTGAATGTGTGTCCCTTAGATAATTTTGATCAGTCTTCACACTACGATCTTTATGTAGCTGACTGTACGTATAAGGTCGTTACATCAAGGTTCTGCCGCATATTCTGCCGAATATTTCGACGTGAAATATTTCATTAGTGATTCAGTAAATATAAATTTCAATAAAGGACATCATTCGAGCTTCTTACGTTTTTGGTCCAAATGTGAAAATTTGTTAATAAAAAAACTTGATTCTAATAAATCTTGTGTCTATGGCACCAAAGTCAAAGCAGACAAAAAAATCCGTTTGTTTATGTTTCACTTTAGAATAATGAATGAAAAATCTGACTTTTCCAACCCTTATAAAACCTACAACAGTCATGCAAAATTTTTGGTGCCATAATAATAAATGTTAAGGGGGCATAAGATCTATCAGAATCAAGCCTTTATTTTTTTGGCGGGCACTTTTCAAATTGTCCTTTTTCTTTAAATAAATTTAAGATTGGTTTTATTGTACTCAATTCAACCTCATACTTAATTTGTTCATTTTCTATAGAAAATATGCCATTTATAAAGAAAATGTATTTTTTTTTACTAAAATGTGCAATTCCGCTACTAATATCGGAATTCCGATATTGAGATCTAATATCGAAAATCAATATCGGAATTGAACACCTTCCGATATTACATGCCCTAATTAGGACGTGGGAACGAGGGTTGGAGAGCGAAGCTGGTCGTAAATAAAGTCTGGGGTTTACTAATTTACTTACTCTTGTCTTGTCGGGAATTCGAGATAAAGTATGTCGTCATCAGCCATTTTGAATGGGGCATGCATCTCTAAATAATCACCAAATAAAGTATAAATAAAAGCAAAGAGTGGCTTCAGAATTATAACTATGACGATACGGAAAAACTTTTATTACCAGATTCATAATAGGTATATGTGCCGCACGCCCCGCTCGGATTTGGCAGTGGACTGTATCGTTGAGGAGGGCGAGACGTACGGTTTTTCAAACTGGGTGCTGGGTTGCGAAGTAAAACGCAGAGGAGCTTGTTGTACCAGGAACTAGGAGAGCTTGCTTGCTGTCTCTTTCAGAGTCTTGAGGCGAGAGTGGGACAAGTGATGATCCGTAGCCATAGAAACCCGACTCTCACTAAGCTACTTAAAGGCAATACCGTATAGAGAGCCGCGCGCAAGCTCACCAGTTTTCAACTTTATTTATCTCATTTTATCTATGCACATACGACGTTTCTTATCACTAACAATTCCTTATCAGTCACAATATTACATGTTACATATTAAAATATTCTAAAAAATTATTGCTATCAAGTTAAGTTACAGTTTCAATACTACGTTCAATACTATTTCTAATCTACCTATAAATCGTTTTGGGAAATGAGAAAACACACGAAAAAATATACTTTATTTCTTAATATCTTATCAGCTATTTACTTAACTCTTATGTATCATACCTTATCGTGAAGGTCTAATTAGCCGCTATGTGCGTAACATCAATTTATCAACATGGGATAATTTATTTGTAAATACCTACTCTATAAATACCTACTGCATAAAACTTTCATACAAACTAGTACAACACGAACAAGCTTTACAATACACGAAAAACACTAACTGCAAATATTATCGACTAAATACATTCCAAACACAAAGAAACTTATTATTATACTATAAAACACTAATAGACAACGAATTCAATAGATTTTACACTTATAACTAGTCACGAAATTTCACATCACAATACAACTTTATTACCACAATTATTAGTCACTGTCTATTGTTCACTTTATTGCACTATTCTGCCGGCCGTCCCGAACATTCTCCCGCCGTGTAACGCCGGCGCCGCCGCCGTCGTTACATCCAGTTGCCGGTGAAGGGTCGGCCGCCGTTGCCGTGGGGATGATGACCAGCTTCTTTGTTGGCCGTCGAAGGATGCCGCCTCTCGTTCTGATGTCCGCCGCTCGTACCACGCCGTCGGTCCCCGGGAAGGTCGCCGTTACCATTCCACGGGGCCAGGTGTTTCGTGGTAGCGTGTTGTCCACGATGAGGACCAGGTCGCCCAGCTGCAGTGCGGGGCCCTTGCCGTGGGGCTCCCGCCGGTGCTGGAGCTCCGGTAGGTACTCGCGTAGCCACCTCGCCCAAAATAGGTCGGCGAGACGTTGAGACGCGCGCCAGTTGGCGCGCCCGATGAGGTCCCCGTCGGAGAAGCTGCCGGGTGCGGGTGTCAGAGCTGACCCGCCCAGCAGGAAGTGGTTTGGAGTGAGGGCCTCTTCGTCTTGGTGGTCCACGGAGACATGTGTGAGCGGACGACTGTTGACTGTGTACTCCGCTTCTGCGAGTAGTGTCGACAGTACCTCTTCTGTAGGATGGCGACTCTGTTGTGTGGCTGCCAGTGCGACCTTGACTGATCGGACCAGGCGTTCCCAGGCGCCCCCCATGAACGGGGCCCCAGGTGGTATGTAGCGCCAGCTGATCATCTTCTTCTCTGCTTCTGAGTGTGTGGCTTCGTCGATGGCGCGGCGCAGCTCCTTGTCGGCGCCGTGCAGGTTGGTCCCGTTGTCCGACCATATCTCCGTCGGACACCCCCGTCGAGATATCATGCGCCGCAGCGCCATGACCGCCGAGTCGGTGCTGAGTGATGCCGCTACTTCCAGATGTACGGCCCGGGTAGTTAGGCACGTAAATATCGCGACGTATCTCTTCTGCTGCGTGCGGCCCATGGTGACGGTCAGTGGCCCAAAGTAGTCGAGCCCTGTGTAGGTGAATGGCCGCTGGTGATGTGCGAGTCGACTCGGTGGGTGGTTCCCAGTAGATGGCTGCGACGGTTGTGCTCTTCTTATGCGACACAACACACACTCGTTGACTATTTTTCTTGTAACGGGCCGTAGACGTAAAATCCAATAATGTTGTCGGCACTCGTTGATTGTCATTTCTGCCCCGGCGTGCGATAATCTTCTATGTACATTTTCTATATACAGTTTCACTCTTCGGTCGTTGCCGTCGGTCACGGGTGGCGCCACCGTCGCGGTGACGTCGCGAACTGCGCTTATTCTGCTCTTCACTCTTATTATGTTATCTTCATAAGTTACGGCGAGCGCGTAGAGACGACTATTTCTTGAAACTGTCTTTTCTTTCTTCAATTCTTCTATTTCACTCGAAAAACAACTTTCTTGTATTGCACGAACTATCAAATCTTCGGCACGACGTAGATATGCGTTATCAATGTGGTGATAACGTCGTTGCACATTTTTTCCGGTAGATGGCGTCGCGTTGCGTAACTTCTTATCAACTGTTTTCTTATCAGTTGTTATTTTGTATTCCTTATCGCCTTTTTCGATTTTCTTCGTTCTTTTGTAGTTGACCTTTTCTTTTTTCTGTCTGCAGAGGTCGATGAACTGTAGCACTCGCGCCGTAGCTCGTAGGTATATAAGCCATTTCGATATGTTTTCGGGGTCGGGAACACATTCACTTATTTTTCTTGAATCAGCTGTTCGTGTGTAGGTACACTTTTCTTCACCCGTTGGCTCCCCCGGTTTTACTCGTTCTGTTGGCCACTCTGACTCGTCGTTCTGTAGAAAGCTCGGTCCGGCGTACCATCTGTGTGCACTAGTGAAGTCCTGCGGCACGTCTCGGGTCGCGTCGTCCGCGACGTTTAGTTTCGTAGGTACCCACCGCCACTCGTGTACAGCGGTGTTTTCTTCAATGGCGGCGATGCGATGCGCGACGAACGGTTTGTATGAGCGCGATCCGGTTTTCACCCAAGTAAGAACGGTTTTACTATCTGTCCAGTATGTTTTGGAGTCGGGTTTGCGGTCGTGCTCTTCTATAACTGCCGCGGCCATGCGGCTTCCCATTACGGCTGCTTGTAGCTCGAGGCGTGGTATCGATGTTAGCTTCAGTGGAGCGACCTTAGCTTTTCCCATTGCTAAGGTGAGTGTCACGTGACCTTCTGGAGTGACCGCGCGCCAGTATATCGCTGCGGCATACGCGGTTTCGCTAGCGTCGACGAACGTGTGCAACTGTAGGTTCACGGCGTCGCTGTAGTGTAGGTATCTTCTTGGTACGGACACGAAGCGTAGGTTTTCGAGGTGTAACATCCACTCTCGCCACTGTTCACTGAGGTCACTGTCGAGGTCATTGTCCCATTCGGTGCCGCGGCGCCACACTTCTTGTAGTATTTGTTTGGCTTTTATTGTCACTGGCGCGGCGAGCCCCATCGGATCGTAGAGTGACATAACTATCTTCAGCGCGATTCTTTTCGTTGGTGCAGCTCGATTCAACATTTCTTTCGGTATACGTGCGAGATCCAGGTTGAATGCCAGCTCGTCGGTGTCCGGCCTCCAAACTAGTCCCAGCACGCGTTCGCTGCTAGCCCCGTCCGCCAATGTTTTCTTATCTCCGGTCGTTGACCCCTCGTCGTCGATCAGCTGTTTCAATACTGGTGGCGAGTTCGACGCCCATTTTCTTAATTCAAGTCGCGCGCCCCGGTGTATTTCTCGTACTTGTGTTGCTATGCGCGCGGCTTCTTCTTCGGTTTCGTAGCTGTCGAGGTAGTCGTCGACGTAGTGGTTTTTCACTATCGCTGCGGCGGCTTCTGGGTATTTTTCTTGGAACTTGCTCGCGTTCTTATTTTTAATGAATATTGCGGTCGACGGTGAACATGTTGCTCCGAATATGAGTGAAGTCATTCTGTATTCTTGGTTCTTCCATATATATCGTAGAAAATCTCGATCTTCTTCACGAATCTTCACTTGCATAAACATTTCCGCTATATCGGCGGACACGGCGATCTTGTGTTGACGAAAGCGCATAAGTACGCCCGGAAGTGATTGTAGTAGATCCGGACCGGATAACAGCTGATCGTTCAACGATGTCCCTCCGGTGCGGGCGGCGGCGTCGTGCACGATGCGTAGTTTGTCGGGCTTCATTTGATTTGTTACTCCAAAGTGCGGTAAATACCACGATTTGCCAACCTCCCGCTTTTCGGGCGCGGGTTCGGCGTAGCCTTTCTCGATCAATGCTTCCATCTGTTCACTATATTTCTTCTTTAGTTTTTCATCTTTTTCAAGCTTCTTTTCCACGGAGTGGAGGCGGCGCACGGCGTTTTCATAGTTTTCCGGCATGGTCACGGCGTCGCTCTTCCACAGTAGCGCCACTTCGTAATGGCCATCGGCGCGCTGTACGGTACTCTCTTCTAAGATTTTCAGTGCGCGCTGCTCAGGGTCAGTGGACGGCTTCTTGGGTTCAATGCCCATGTTCTCGATCGCGAAGTGTTGTCTCAGCTGTTCATCCATGTTTTCGTCGATGGCCTTCAGGTGGTGTACATAGTTGACACGCTGGCCGATGGAACGTGTGTGCGCGCCGTGTAGCACCCAACCCAGTGGTGTCAATGACGCGATCGGCTGGTCGCGGTGCCCTTTTCGTACCTCTGCAGCCAACAGTAGGTGCCAGTTGTCTTGACCGATCAGGATTTTGGGCTCCGCGTGCGGGTACTTGATGTGGTCTTCGATCCCGCGCAGGTGTTGACAGCGTTCGATGTCCTTCGCACTGACTTGTTGTGGTGACAGGCGTAGGCGGTCGATGGTGCGTGCGTGTATTTTTTCCACGGCGTTGTTGCGGCGTAGTGTAACTGTAACTCGACGAGAGCGGGACGCATTCAAATTCTTCTCTGTAATCGCTTCTATATGGAGTGGGTCGATCGGTCCCCGCGCGCCGATGGCGTCAGCGAGGTTGCTGTCGATTAATGTCACTGTTGACCCGTCGTCCAGTAGCGCCCACGTATCAATCTCTCCCGCCGGTGCAGACATCCGTACAGGTACCATCTTCAGATACGACTTCGACTTCATATTTGTCCACGTTGTAGTGACTGTTTCGGCTTCTTTTTTCACATTTTCAGTTTTCTTTTCGCGATGTAGCATTCGGTTGTGTCGCGCCGGACACCCATTTATGTTGCAGCGGTTCATGTTGCAGCTGTGAGACTTGTTTCTAAAACGCAGGCAACGGAAACACAATTGATGTTGTTTCGCTAAGTCCCATCTTCTATCTATATCCGCTTCGTTGAATTTCTTGCATTCTCGAATATTGTGTTGTTTCTCTTCGCAGATAATACATTTTCTGTCTCGCTCTTCTTTCTTCCCCCTCTCTTCATAATATTTTCTCCCCCCGTACGACGGCGATCTTCTATCTCTGTCGTGCAGTGTTGTCTCGCTCTCTTCGGCGTCTTGAGTCGCAAATGTTCGCTGTTTTCTTTGTTGTTGATACGACGTCGGCACTGGCTTATGTTCATTTTTCGCAATCTCGGGGTCGGCGTACTGGGCGCATCCTCCCACGTATTTAAGTAGAAACTTCTTAATTTGGACGAGCGGCGGATCTTCTTCTGTCATTTCTTGACACGTTTCATACCATCGGTAGCGTACTGAACCTGGCATTTTCTTTACTATCGTTCTGGCCACTTCGTCGTTGTACAGCGAGTGTTGTTTCTTCAATGATTGCAGCGCTTCGACGGCGTCCTTGACTCGTGACGTCATCGAAATAAGGTCCTTTGGGTCGTCGCCCGCTCTCGGTAGGTTTCGTAGTCGTTCGAGCTCGTGCGTTGCTATGGTTTCCGCTCTTCCGAAGTTCCACTCCAAGGTTTTCATGATGTCTTCCGGTGTGCTCTGGATGCTGCTCAGTAGGCTGTTGACGACGGTGCTGGCGCGGCCGTAGAGACATCTTCTTAGTCTTGATTTGTTATCAAGTGGTGAGTGGTGCGCGGCGGTTTCTTCATAGGCGGTGTTGAACGCGAACCATTCTTGAAAGGCTCCCCCGAATTTAGGTAGCTCGGAGGACGCGCTGTGCATGTGCGGACGTAGTGAGCGCTCGGCTAGGGCGATGACGGCTTCCTTAATGTTCCCGATTTCTACATTGATCGGATTCGGCGATGAACACGGCGGACACGGCGGTGTTATCTCTTCTATCTTGCTCGTAACGGCGACTGGTTGTGTTCGTAGACACGTAGTTCCTCCAGTTACGACGGCAGGCTCGGCTGACGTCATCTTCTCAATGCTGTTCGTAACGGCGACTGGTTGTACTCGTGGACATGTAGTTCCTCCAGTTACGAAAGCAGGCACGGCGGCGGACTCGGCGGCGGACACGGCGGCGGACTCGGCGGGTGCGGCGGCGGACACGGCGGGGGCGGCGGACTCGGCGGGGCAATGCGGCTTGTCGCTAATTGCCAATGGTGTGGACTCTTCTATCCACGATCGGACTCGTTCATTCACATCGGCGTCGGATTCGCTGATGTGTGACGTATTATCTTCTTTATCTTCTTCGGCAACACGGTTTGCTAAGCGTTTCTTCTTTACAATGCTTAGCGCGATCTTCATTTCTAATATTTCTTGCTCTAAAGCTAATTCTTCTTCGATTGCTTGAGCCTTCCTTAACTTCTTGCTTCGGTGGGACGGCGTGGCGGCGGCGGCGGCGTTCGATGCGGCGGCGGCAGCGGCGCTTCCAGCGGCGACTTGCGGTATCGGAGATAGTGCGACGTCTGCGGTCGGCACTACGGTGGTTGTCGCTTCGCTGGTCCCCGTGGTGGACTCCATAGTGGTCCCGGACTCGGTGGTCCCCGATGACGGATTTGACGCGGTGGCGTCCTCACTCCCGGCCTCTTCACGGTGGCTCCTTCCTCCGCTGGTCGATCTTGTGACAGGCATGGCTTCTGCGTTTCTTCGATATCCGGCTCGAAGGACCAAAATGTGCCGCACGCCCCGCTCGGATTTGGCAGTGGACTGTATCGTTGAGGAGGGCGAGACGTACGGTTTTTCAAACTGGGTGCTGGGTTGCGAAGTAAAACGCAGAGGAGCTTGTTGTACCAGGAACTAGGAGAGCTTGCTTGCTGTCTCTTTCAGAGTCTTGAGGCGAGAGTGGGACAAGTGATGATCCGTAGCCATAGAAACCCGACTCTCACTAAGCTACTTAAAGGCAATACCGTATAGAGAGCCGCGCGCAAGCTCACCAGTTTTCAACTTTATTTATCTCATTTTATCTATGCACATACGACGTTTCTTATCACTAACAATTCCTTATCAGTCACAATATTACATGTTACATATTAAAATATTCTAAAAAATTATTGCTATCAAGTTAAGTTACAGTTTCAATACTACGTTCAATACTATTTCTAATCTACCTATAAATCGTTTTGGGAAATGAGAAAACACACGAAAAAATATACTTTATTTCTTAATATCTTATCAGCTATTTACTTAACTCTTATGTATCATACCTTATCGTGAAGGTCTAATTAGCCGCTATGTGCGTAACATCAATTTATCAACATGGGATAATTTATTTGTAAATACCTACTCTATAAATACCTACTGCATAAAACTTTCATACAAACTAGTACAACACGAACAAGCTTTACAATACACGAAAAACACTAACTGCAAATATTATCGACTAAATACATTCCAAACACAAAGAAACTTATTATTATACTATAAAACACTAATAGACAACGAATTCAATAGATTTTACACTTATAACTAGTCACGAAATTTCACATCACAATACAACTTTATTACCACAATTATTAGTCACTGTCTATTGTTCACTTTATTGCACTATTCTGCCGGCCGTCCCGAACAGTATATATACCGTATTCATTTATCTATCTAAATTTAAATAATATGATTCTTATGAGACTTGCTTGTTACACCACATCTTCAGCTTCACGCATTCACACTATGACTCACATGCACACACACACAAACACACTATATAATTATCCACAGTGATTCGTTTCAAATAGTGTGTGTTGAACATACACTTTTTGTTTACTTTTTAATAATTTTGCCTTAATTTATTTTATTATATACTCATTTGCAAAAAAAACGGGCACCTAAGCAATGAACCATTTCAAATGTTAATATTGCTTTGTTTGATAATTATAGGTAGTTTTAACCTCACAATTTGGTAAATTAATAAGAAAATAATCGTTTTCATCAGTATTTCATAAAATTTAGATACAATTTATGGGAAATAATGCTAAACCTCGCTAGTAGTATATGTTCGCTGGTAGTGCATATACTCATGAAGTAAAAATAAAAAAGTTTTTTGTTTGTTTTTCTTTAGTAAAGTAAAAGCAGATAAATGTTTAGTATCGAGTGTGATCCCTCTAGCTAAAATCACAGCTTGAATTCGTCTGGGCTTGCTAGCGAGTATATCCCGGATACTTGCTTGCGGAATACGTTCCCACTCCGCAGTAATCACATTTTTCAGCTCTCTGATGGTCTACGGAGCCGGGTGTACTGATCTCACACGCCGTTTCAGAACGTCCCAGACATGCTCTATGGGATTGAGGTCGGGACTTCGAGCTGACCAATCCAAACGACGAATGCCGACCTCTTGCACATACGCATTAACATCGCGGGATCGGTGGGCGCGAGCATTGTCGTCCATAAAAATCGAGTCTTCATCTAGAGCGGCCAATGCGGGTTGTGCATGAGGAATTAGAACTTCCGTTATGTATCAATGCCCAGTCAGTGAGCCGTTTTCAATGAAGACTAACTCTGTATACGATCCATTGAATTTATTCCTGCCCAAAACATAACAGAGCCCCACCATAAGGTGTGATTTCTTCGAAACATGCCTCTGCAAAGCGTTCTCCTTGTCTTCTTAGCACTCGCCGACGTCGATCTTCACCGAACAGAGATATCCTGGCTTCATCAGAGAACAAAACCCTATTCCAATCTTCTTGAGTCCATGATTCACAATTTCTAGCGAACCTAAGCCTGTGAACTCTGTGCTCACGGAGTAATTTGGGCCCGCAGGCCGGGCGGTGACTGCGTATATTGGCAGCGAGAAGCCTCCTCCTGACCGTCCATAGACTAATATGCACATTTCTTACTTCTTGAAGGTTGTTCTTAAGATCCACATACGAAGATTTGCGATTTCTCAATGCGCGACTCACAAGAAAACGATCATCCCGTGGTTGGGTACATGGTTTTCTTCCAGAACCAGGCCTTCTCTCGACGGAACCAGTCTCCTGATATCGCTGCCAGGTCCTTTGAACTGTCGAGCGACTAACATTTAGCCTCCTAGCCACGAAACATTGGCTGCAACCCTCTTCAAGCAGCGCGATAATTTTGGTAGCTTTTACCACTTTATCTGCCATTTTTGATAGAGCCAATAAATAAAGCTTTGACAGTCAAGGATATGAAATTAATCGATAAAACATGAATAAAAGTTATGAAAGTCGATGTTAACATCTGGAACTTCGCGCCAAAAATGTAGGATAAAAAGGGGTTTTCTGTAAAAATGAGCATCAAATGAAAATTTGAATTTAGAACGTACTTTTTTAAATACCACAGCATTTTTAAAACCGGCCAGTAACGTGTACAAACGATTGAAACCTTTTTGGTATTGTATCTTTTTAAAGATGAATGAAAATCAAAACCGCCCATTTTTTTTGCAAATGAGTGTATAAACCAGATTTTGTATATTTCTACAACATCGTTTTGTCAACTTGGGAAGGAACTTGACTTTTAAAACACAAGTTTACTTAGAAGTCAGGGCTTTTACAGTTTTGTAATATTTAGATACTTATTGGTTGCATTTTTTTTTTTCATGCATGACCCACCATGCGGGCCCAATGCGAATTGGTGGGTTTTAACGACTGCAGCCGGGACCAATGACTTGGCGTGCCTCTTGAAGCACGGAGGAGCTCAAAATAATTGGTAACCGATCGTTGAGAAAGCTGCTTACAGCTTTAATCGCGGGCCGAGAACGCGAGCAAACCACTGCGCCACCGAGCTCCTCTGGTGTTTCAAGTCGGTAAATGACTAGGTACTGCTTATAAACTGCAATCGATTTCCATAGTAGTAGCAAAGAATACTAACTATAGTAGTAAATACAATATTACTTTATTTACTTGTTAAAATTTGACAGTTTGTTTGTTGTTGACAAGTTGTTCCACTTGCCGGCACCACGGCATGCATGAAATCGGCCCGGCCGCCCCACAGCAGGGCAGGTGCCACCGGTGCCGTGCCGGCAAGTAGATTAGAAACTCATCCCGCGATCGAATCAAGGTCGAGAATCAGTAAGGTGGTGTAAATCTTGATGTTGATTCGAATTTCCGTCAAGAGTAAGGGTCAGCGCACACCGACTGAATGGCGGCTAAGAGCATTTTAATGGTCGCACGGCACCCCACCAAAGCTCACAGCCTGCCGATTCCCCTTCTACCTCTCGCAGTAGCTGTAGCGCCGCTTGCCGAAGCGAGGAAAATGTTTTCCTAATTTTTCGTTCACATCGCATGCATGCTATACCTAAGTGTAAATGTTACATTGCTATTGAGTTGAGGACACATTTTGCCGCCACTCCGTCGGCCGGTGTGCGCCGACAGATGCACCTTTGTCCATTCACTGGAGGGTGTTCTTTCACTGGTGCACTTACCCCACTGACATTTTTCATTGTTCTGTGGACATGACAAGGGAATGAGTGACCACTTGTCAAAACCTTTGAAGCAACTCTTATTTTTGTCGCTTGGGGCGCAGGTTTGTTGCCCGAATTCTGCCGAAGCTGTACGTATTAACTCGCTAGAGCACTGGTTCCTAACCTTTTCAGAACTGTTACCCCTAAGGCCTGTTGGAAATACTGCACTAAACATGTCGGTCTACAAAACAATTTTACATTATTAACTTTTTAAGGCGCTATTCCTTTCCTTAAGACCTTACAGTATTGTAATTTTATTCTATTTTCAAATATTACTTAAAAAACCATAGAGCAACGCGGCCGCGTTGCTCTATGTAAAAAAACTTATAACTATTATTTCCAATAAAAATGACGACTACATTAAATTTCTTGCAGTTGTAATGTTGTGGTAAGTCCCACTCTTTATTCCACTCTGCTGGATACTCAGATTGTCAACAGCAGTCACTCGCGCGAAATTGACATTAGAAGTGAAATCATTTATAACTGTAGTCAAGTGCTGCACAAGTGCGCAGTACAGGCGCAGGCGTTAATATCAGTTCAAAGTTATTATTGTATTTTAAAATAATAAAGTGATGAAACTTGCAATCCCGTTAGGTTGACTGCTGCCTCCGACGTCGGCATAAGAAAGTGACTGACTGAAGGAAACAGTCCAAGCACTTATTATGCCGAGTCGGTAGACGCAAACAGTTGTGGTAGTTACAGACCGTTTCTTGTCACCATAAATCTTCGCGAAGACAAACATATCACGGGAGTTAAGCATAATAATAATAAATAAAAAATCTCCTGACTAAAAGTGATATAGGTACTATTCATAATTTATCCACCTATTCATATTACAAACGCAAGAAAAATCCGTCTGTTCGCTGTCGTTGAAAAACGCTCTGTTCTATTTCAATTAAAACTTTTAATTAATCAGAACTGCAAAATATTAGTAATATATTCTCATTCCCCTCCATTCCCCTCATAACTCCAGCACCCTCTGGTGGTTTACAAGTATAAAACATGATTATAATTATATTACAACACAGTGTAACTAAGAAAGTAACAGTGGGACAACACACCCTTGAAAGAAAAATCAAGTTTATGGCCCCACTGACCAGTTGCCTGATGAGAAAGTATCCAATAAGAAGCAACTAAACTCACGATTCTTAACTCCAATAGAAGTTAAAATGATAAGACACACTTAAAGTGATTGGATAGTAAGAATTTTATCCTGATTAAAATGATTTGATAAAAGATTTTATTTACACTACTTGTAGCATTCGCACGTTTTAGCTATGGAAAGCGTCCTGCTACCCTGGGTAGACCTGGAACAAGGTCTCCGATAATCGCGATCTGAAGGTTCACAGGTAGTGTAGGCAACAACAATACAATGAACGCACGTACCTTGGATACTGCTGCTGCACTCGCTGAATTCCGCCTTCTCCCATGGTGTAACCAGATCACCAAGCCGATGTATGCACGGTCACTTGCTATTGCTAGGTAGCTCTCGAAGCTTCGATTATATGGTAAGGAGAGAACGAACTGTTCGCGGTCGCGCGCGCCGATAGTGACTACTGGTGCGTAGACGGGAGCCGGCGGAGTATACTTTTAGTCTTCGTATACCCTCGATCCAGTTGATATTTTTTACGTGCGCACATAGCAGCCTTTTTCCAAACTGCTTTGTGTTGCCATACGTAAAACCTTAGAACCTGCGATTCTGCGTTTAGAATGAATACGATAACGAAAAACTACTGGCACAAATAAAAGGGGGTTCAGAAATATTGAACATAATTTAAGCGATTTAATTTTCATGTTATGTAGTAGTTTTCATTAGTTGTTTTGTCCTTATTTATAAGGTGTTAATTTATCAAGTGCTGATCGAGCAGGGGCTGCTCAGGTCAACGATAAAGAGCACAATTTTGGCGAAAAAAAAAATTGAACCGGAAAAATTGAATTGAAAATATTTAAAATAGACTCTCTTGAATGTTAGTATTTATTCTGAGAATATTCCAGTTAATCAAAACCCACGCATTACTGACAATAAGAATTTCAAGTTACGATTCATAATCAGTGTATTATTGCAAAACGATATTATAGCTAACGTTGCGAACTTATCGTTGTACAGGGAACAATAAAAAAAACTTACGGCAAAACATCATGATATCACTATCCATTAGAAAATTTACCTTTAACTTCTTGAATAGCAACAGCCCCCGCTACTTCCCACAGCATAAAATCTCTGTCTCAAATTAATTAAAATCTGTAATTTATTATTAAATATCGCAATAACAGTTATCTGTTTACAATTTTATCCTATAAGCATGTCAAGCAATATCAAGTATACTCTTTGTACCAAGTAGATTCAGCCATGAAATTATTAAGTACTAGTACGTAGTACCTATTAATTCCATGGATTCATCGCTTTTTACATTATGATCTTTATGTAAAGTCAGAATCTTGTCATGGGAATTTCTTTGGTTTCAGTTTAAATTAATTAAATTGGATTTATTTAAACAATTTGCAATTAAATGTGAAAATGGCTTTGAGTGCAAAAAAAACACTCCAGAAAAACACAATACCTACGTGGATGCATGAAGTGCGATAGTAAGACAGTATTATTTTTCTATCAGCCGACACATAAATTGTCAAAAAGACGTTCCGAGTAGCTCCGAAAAAGTTGAGCGGTGCTGTTGTTTGCATTACATTGAATTTACGATTAAGTTTGTTAGAAAAAATAAAAAAAAAATAATTAGTTGGGACCACTATGATTCAATACTAGTGTCCTGTAGAGCCTCCGCCATTAATATTATCTCCGGTTGTAGGCGCCACATGGTATATCGTTGACCCAAACACTTGGACGAATTAACCCAAACAGCCTCTGCTCGATCGGCAATTGATAAATTAACAGCAGCATATGTATGTATGTACGAGTATATTACTATAAATTTATTTTTTTATTCTTTATTGCAATATAAAAAATACAGCAAATGGCGGACTTAATGCCATCAGGCATTCTCTACCAGTCGACCAGTAAAAGGTGTTAGACATACCGTATCGGCAATAAAGTAGCACAATAAAACATAATTCAGAATATTGTAACAAAAGTGGGAATAGCTATTTATGGGTATTTAATTAACAAATAATACATAATCATATTACATAATATAAAATTTTAACATAAATACATACATATCTATACTAATATTATAAAGAGGAAAGATTTGTATTTTTGTATGTAACGAATAAACTCAAAAACTACTAGACCGATTTTCACGAAATTTAGTATAGAGAATCCTTAGACCCCAAGTAGTAACATAGGCTATAAATGATCCCAAAATTCCCACGGGAACGGGAACCACGCGGGTGAAACCGCGCCCGGCCTCTAGTTAAATATATAAGCACTCATTATGTCAGAGATGAAGGGGATCAGCGTAGGGATTTAAGATCGTGTTCATGGACCAGTTTCTTAAACACAAACTTGCTGGGGGCTTTTCGAATGTCCAAGGGGAGGGCGTTCCAGAGTTGAATTGCAGTAAGGGGGAAAGAGTAGGAGACAAAGCCAGAAGTGTGGGAGGGAATTTTTTAAATGAGATTGCTGCTAGAGCGAAGGTCACGTGGATGAGAAGAACCCAGAAACTGAAATCTAGACTTCAAGTATTCTGGGGTAAGTGGATCAGACAAAACGTTGAAGAGAAATCAGACAACTCTCAGGTTCCTACACTCACAAATAGGAAGCCATTTGAGCTGCTGGCGGTAATGAGAGATATGGTCGTATTTACGTAACCATAGATGAACCGAATGCAATTATTAAGAGGTTGATCCAGCTTATCTAGGAAAATTTCATTGAGATCTGTGCAGCACACGTCGCAAATATTATTATGGTTCGTATTATTATTGATTGTCATGTATTATTATTGTCCTTCTGAGCATGCAGTGCCTAGCCTCTCCATACAATATAAATAACATGGTAATGTATTAGGTTGGAAAAAGTCTTTTCGAATATAGTATGTATGAATGAATATATATGTCCCCTCTTGGGCTATACTATTTGTATCTGGCTGGTTTCGGTATCATTAAAAGTTTAAGTAGATGAAGAACATCTCATGACTGATTTAGAAAGACAATAATATTTGCCATCTAATTAAGTAGGTTTTATGTATAAATATTATATAGTAAAGTGTAAAAAAGGGTGTTTAAATAAAATTTTCAGAAAAATCCATTTCCGTTGCAATGCAACACTACACATATCACGGCAATTGCAAGTCTATCGCATTGCGACCGTACCCATTTGAGAGGATATAATTATGTGGTTTATTACATGAACATTATTAATATCTATGTTTCAAAATCTTACGAGTCCATCAGTATAAAGTTGATCTTACGACCGGTAATAAACCGGTCGACTAATAAATACTAAATTGAGCAACTAAGTTGGGTTGCGGAAAAATATGTTTAGGTTAGGTTAGATTGGCGATTAAATCGCTCACATAGTATTTTTGTCGCTCAAAAAGTTTTTTAGTCGATCGGTTAAATACTTTTGGTTTTTATTTGCTAGTAAAATGTAACCTTCTCCAATCAAGAGATAACAAATTATTATTGTCAGAAACAATTGAAAAAACAAAATTCAGCTTTTGCTTTTTGGACCTAATTCAGATCTAAATGGGTATAATATACTCAATATACTCAATTAAAATAAACAATGTTAGTTAAGCTATTGTTAGTGTAAAGAAATCTTCATGTTACTAATTCTTATATTGGTCCCAATTTTGTATCATGAATGGTATGTGGATATGATAATAAAAAAGCATACTTACCCATGTAAACACTGGGTTCTGAACTTTTGTCAAGTAGTTTTTTCATATGATCATTATCACTTCTAACAGTTCCAATGCTGTGAGCAGTTTCTCCACGTTCCGACTTTTGGTTTTTGGAGCGCTTTTTCTCTTCTGGTGGAGAAGGAGAGGTCGGAGCGGCTGAATAAAAAAAGGCGGGAAATGGCGCAGTCTATTCTCCAACAACGCAATAAAGATCTAAACCATTTAGTTACCTGGTTGGGCATCTTGCGACGATATTTGCATCACTAGAGCTAACTGCTGCCGCTCCGACATGGGCGCTATGACTTGGGTCCGAGGTGAGCCCTCAGGCCCGCGCCCGGAGCCTCGCGACCGAGACGATGACAGCATTCTCCGGGCATGCCCGCTCCCCTACAAGAACACGATCACGTCACTTGGCAAATAGTTCGAATTTAAAGTGTCTACTTTAGTGATTTGCCACAATTGGGCGCCAATTGATACCAGCAGGTGGTAAATGATTTTTTACCTTCCTGTATTGGTGGGATAAGGTAATTGTAATTAGTTTATCAAAGAACACTCGATCAAATCACTTTTCATAATTCTGTCTGTCGCAAGTTATAGCATTTTTATTGTACCACAACAATTTTAGTACAGTGGGGAACTTGGGAAACACGAAGGCTGCGACGTCATAGCCAGCCACAGACTAAATAATAAATCAATCACACACAGATTAAGTAAGATTAGGAAAGAATGTATCATATGCTAGGAATACACGTCAGATTTTTCTCTCCGATCAATCGGAAGGCGCTCCTCGTGCCATACATTTGTGCACACTCAATACACATCCGATCCGATAGTCGGATCAGCCCCCTATCGCGTAAAAAATATGGATATGGACATGGGCTTCATTTGACAGTTAATTGACCATATAAGGTAATTTTATGAGCTTCAACTGTCAAATGAAGCCCATATCCTAACCAGATTTTTTACGCGATAGCCCCCCAGCCCCTCTATCGCGTAAAAAATATGGATATGGATATGGGCTTCATTTATTACCTTATATGGTCATTTGAAACCTGTCAAATGAAGCCCATGTCCATATCTATATTTTTTTTACGCGATAGCCCCCCAGGCTAATAGCCCTACCGCGTAAAAAATATGGATATGGACATGGGCTTCATTTGACAGTTAAATGACCATATATGGTAATTTTATGAGCTTCAACTGTCAAATGAAGCCCATATCCATACCCAGATTTTTTACGCGATAGCCCCACTGGTTTTTAATTCGACGGAATTCTGCAGCTACCTATTGTTTTTTGTCATCTTACTTAACACAAAAACCTTTTCCGTCATCCACGTTTTATATGACTGTATTAAATATTTTAGCAGTTACACAAAGTGCAAATGATTTTAAATAAAAATACACCAACAAAAACCAATAATATTTAAAGTTTATTTTTATCAAACATAAAATAAAATATTTATGAATTTCGTACCAAACAAAGATTTGTAACGTATGTATTGGGTTATTTTAGTGGGATTCCAGTGAAAAGAAAATATTTTGTTTATTGATTGTTGTAACTTCGGTAATTTGATATAAAAAATCTGATTACTATTTTAAAATCACAAGTTAATTTTTAAGTCCTAGTTTTTAGTTGAAATCTTAATCAACAATTTTTTTTTCACTAAATTCGTTCAAAGTTTTTTTTTTAACGGCGGGGAGCCAGACTTCAGACTGTCAGAATTCCGTCGAATTAAAAATCAGTCAGACTATAGTGTCCGAACTCCGACATAACATTCTTAAAATTGATAATATCCTTATTAAAATAAAAACTACAATTTTTTTTTTTCCATAAAGCTTTCTTCCGTTTTCCAAAGAAATTCCATTACAGTCACCCCGTGTGTACCTTACACCTTTCACCTTGGGTGCTATAAAAATCTTTAGTGCCGGATAAATAATGTCTTATTTCGGTATTCAAAACATTCGTAACGCAAGCGTTTAAGAATTATTGGCATTTAAAGATGGGCCTCACGGGATGACGCTTAAGATTATGGATGCTGGAAATAACAAAAACTAGCGAACGAAAGTCCAGTTTCAGTTCCTAGATCGTCAGTGACGCAAAAATAAATAAGATTTAACACTCGAGCATCGTTTAAAATAGAACAGATCTCATAAAATCGACGTTTAAACATGGTACATACAGAACCGTATGGTCAAATTTTCAATTGCCAAAATATCAATAATCATACCGTTTGGAGTCAAACGAAACATTCTACCAGCGTTACGTTTGATATGTGACAGCATTTAACACATGAAATTCGTTCAAATAACAAGGCATCAATGTGAAAAAGCGAAAACTATATTTCGTACCGTCACACTGTGTGGCCCATCTTTGAAGCCGTTACGTTACGTGAATTTTGCGTTACGAATGTTGAAAAGCAATTCACAGTAAAGAGAATTTCCGTCACTGAGGATCTATCTTTATCTGGAACCAATCAGTGCAGTACTTACGATACAATTCAAGATTGAAATTTGTATGAAAATCTCAAATTAGGGTGACAACCATTTACGTACATTGATGGATAAAAAGGCTAAACTAACCTGATAATTAGCTAGTTTTACGGCGTCGATTCTAGCAACATAAGTGAGATGTAATGTACCTAATTCATGTTAAATAATAAAAAAAAATCTATTTCCATTCAAAATAGTCTTAAGTCCGTGTCACGAAAGTTGTCGTGCGGAATTTCTCTGGTACTGAAATTATCTTCCATAGTAATAGCGTTCATTTGCGGATGTTCAAGGTGACTACAGTCTCTCATGCGCCATATTTCGTGAGTCAGACTCTTTATAACCACCATCTTCTTCTTGTTTGTCTGCGATTATGATGGTCTGTCTTGTCTGTAGTCTGTGACCTAGTGATGTGCCGAGACGGCTATATTTGGTATTCGAATATTTTGGTAATCGTTATAAAAAGAATCGAACTAGGACTCGAGTCAGAGGACTTGGACAGGTATTCGAGTACTGGCACGAGTATTCGAAACTACTTCAGTGGACTCGAGTACTCTTCGAACTTTATAGTTTGCTTTTCACGACAAATTCTAATATTTCAACACAAATCAAAAATCATGTATGCACGCTAAGAAAGTAAATAATAACAGAATAATGTATATCTGCGCCAGAGGTCCCGGGTTTGATCCCCGGACAAGACAAATATGAACATGTCTATTTGTCTTGGTCTGTGTGTTTAATATGTATGCTAAGTATGTATTTGCAAAAAAAAGTATATAGTATGTTCATCCGTTATCTAGTATCCGTAACACAAGTTCTTCACGAAACTTAATGTGGGCTAGATAATTGGTGTGATTGTATGTAATTATTTATTATTAACTGCTACCGCGCTGCCTAGACGGGTTGGTAGAGGGTTTATTTCAAGTTTTCCTTCTCTCGCACAGGTGTTCAGTGCCTCTTATTATATAATCAGTCAGTCATTAATCATGTAATCATTTTTGGTATTGATAAGTTCCATACTTCGGATTTTTTCTGCGGAGCCATCCCTTTCTATCACACAGTCGGTGTTGTATTTAGATAACACTAAATTATACAAACCGACAGTTCGACAGATTAAATAAAATGATAACTTTTAACAAGAAACAAATAATTAAGGTAAATTTTAAATAGAAAAATATTGGAAAAAATTAACTCGGCCACAAGTGAATTCTCAGACGGGAATCGAACCCGCGACCTTTGGAAATCCGGTCCACTTTTAACCGAAGTCTCGGTAGCTCAGCGGTTAGAGCATTGGACCGGATTTCCAAAGGTCGCGGATTCGATTCCCGTCTGAGAATTCACTTGTGGCCGACTTAATTTTTTCCAATATTTTTTTATTTAAAATTTACCTTAAGTATAAAAATAGCATTGAAAAATGCAAAAATTACAAAATCATAAACAAATAATTACTTAAATCTCTAACATCTCATTAAACTGACAGTCCGGATAGGAATTATAAACACGTTCGAAGCTGCAATTAGTCATAAACACTTCTCGCGTCGTGCGTGACTAACTTCACAATGCTCTTTAAACAGTTAAAATTCGATTGTACGCGTGAAGTTAGAAGACTCGAAACCTGTATTCGAGTATTGTTTATCCAAATATAGTATTCTAAATACTCGAGTACGTGAGTGAGTACCTGCTAGGTATTCGAGTCAGTTCAGGGGCCCAATTCTCGCGCCATCGACATCTCGAATTCGACATTTTTTAGAGTAAAAAATCTGTATTAAAAGCTCGCTGAAAGCAATCTTCGACATTATAGGATTATCAAAGATAATTTAAACTAAAGGTTTTTGACAGTAGTAGAGATTTTACATAAATTTTTAATAAAGAAATTAAGGAAATAAAAATGTCGAATTCAAGATGTCGAGGGCGCGAGAATTGGGCCCCTGTACTCAGGCAGGCGAGTAAGTCTGATTCAGCACATCTCTATGGCCATTAGAATATGTTTACGTTCAAATTAAATGCGTTGTTTGTTTGCACAAACTTTATTTGTCTTTTTTTGTAACTTTCTGTTGTGTTTGTCGTTCGCTGTGTTGTTGTATTGTGGTGTAGTTGTGACTGGTGGTGTGTGTTCTTTGTTGGCGGGATTAGCAGAGTAATAATTTTTATTTATATTGTAGTCGTATTTGTTTTTCAAAATAATTTGTCCTGTATTGTTTAGTTTTTTCATGGGTGGCTTCAGATAATTGACGATCACACTGTGGTGGTCCCCCCCCCTACCCCCCACCAACTCCCAACCGGAGCAAATACATAGTTCGTGAGGAAATTGAAATTACCAACTATATCTAAAGATCAATTGGAGGCGCCTTCAGCTACTGGTTCATCTGGGAGACAAGTTTATAATTACGTGGAAGAAATTAGGTTAGTAGAGATGTTATAGCAAAGATTTAAACCAAATTAGTGTTAATTAGGTCGAAATTGCTAACAGAACCGAATTAGTCAACCCCGACTCCACGTGGTATTAGTATACTACCCTACCTAGAGTTGCTGTCGGCAAAAATTCCGAATCATTCCCGTGGAATACTTTCGAAATATTTGAAGTATTACGAAACATTCGGAATACTTCGATATTCTAAAAATACCCATGGGAGTAACGATAAAAAACAGCAATCGGTCAAAACAGCAGCAGAAAGCAGTTGACACTTATTTTTAAATACCTACCTAGCAAGAAAAAAGTAAATCTTTCTCTGATCATAGTAAAAGTACTTACGGATAGATATACCTACCTTACTATCTAGGTACATCTTAAACACAATAAAATGTCTGTGGAAGTTTTAAGTGTTGAATTATGTACACACGGCGGCACATCAGACTATACATGACCTTGTGACCGCCTTATGGACTACGTAATAAAATAAATAAATAAATATTTGCATACAATCACACCAATTATCTAGCCCACGTTAAATTTCATGAAGAACTTGTGTTATGGATATTAGATAACGGATAAACATACTTATATACATTTTTTTTGTAAATACATACATAATATACATAATAAACGCCCAGACCAAGACAAATAGACATGTTCATGCTCACAAATATTTGTCTTGTCCGGGGATCGGGGAATATTTGTCTGCGCAAATCTGAATAGCTTGGCCATTTTACCGTATTATGAAGGCACCTCATTTAATTTCAACATATTTAACCTCATTTTTTATGTAAGTTTTTGTTTATAAAGCTAGTTATCAATAATTCATGTAGTTGTCACCTGTAAATTAAGGTTTCAATTTGTTATAAATGGCAATATGTCTGTTTTTGTTGATATTTTAGTGTTAATCTCGTTGTTGACAAAATTCCAAATAAATAAATAAAATAAATAAATACGATGTCCGCAAAAAAAAATACTACTTGGTCACCCTAACTCAATTTTCATACAAATTTCAATCTTGAATTGTATCGTAAGTACTGCACTGATTGGTTCCGGGTAAAGATAGATCCTCAGTGACGGAAATTCTCTTTACTGTGAATTGCTTTTCAACATTCGTAACGCAAAATTCACGTAACGTAACGGCTTCAAAGATGGGCCACACAGTGTGACGGTAAGAAATATAGTTTTCGCTTTTTCATATTGATGCCTTGTTATTTGAACGAATTTCATGTGTTAAAAGCTGTCACATATCAAACGTAACGCTGGTAGAATGTTTCGTTTGACTCCAAACGGTATGATTATTGATATTTTGGCAATTGAAAATTTGACCATACGGTTCTGTATGTACCATGTTTAAACGTCGATTTTATGAGATCTGTTCTATTTTAAACGATGCTCGAGTGTTAAATCTTATTTATTTTTGCGTCACTGACGATCTAGGGACTGAAACTGGACTTTCGTTCGCTAGTTTTTGTTATTTCCAGCTTCCATAATCTTAAGCGTCATCCCGTGAGGCCCATCTTTAAATGCCAATAATTCTTAAACGCTTGCGTTACGAATGTTTTGAATACCGAAATAAGACATTATTTATCCGGCACTAAAGGTTTTTATAGCACCCAAGGTGAAAGGTGTAAGGTACACACGGGGTGACTGTAATGAAATTCCGCCAATGTTTACTTTCCTCTGATTGTAATAGCACAGTCTATATATTTCTTAGTTTTTACGCTGTGATTATAGTGTCAAATTGTCAATGTCAATTGACAATGTGATTGATTTTGATTGGGTTGAGAATTTTAGATGTAAATAAAAAAAAGCTAAAGATAGAATCGTTCAACCAACTTGTGATTGTGAATCGCAAAAAGGCTATAGAATTCGTTGGTGATTGTTGGTGTTAACTTATACAGGAGACTTTCCATTCCTTGTATGTTTTCATGTCAATGAGAAATGTGGCGACCGACCATGACCATCCTAAAAAAAATAATTATTCCTTCACTGAGAGAAAATGTGTCTCTAACTAAAATTTTATATTCGACTAAAAGCCGGTTGCCTAGATCTACTGTGAAGCTAACCCTTGTTAGTGCAAGTGTGGGCGTTCTAGTCGGTGCGGGATACGGAGGCTATACACATTACAAAATAAATGTAAAAAAGAGTTTGGCTCCAGTAGAAACAGAAGAGTTTGCATTTCTGAAACAGCTTCCCGATTATACACCCCATTACAGAGTAAGTTAGCAGTATAACTTTTTATTTCACACATAACATGATGTAATTTCTTTTGATTTTTGTGGTTGAACAACTTCAGCTCACTAAAATTTGTGAAATGGTTAACCATATAATATCTCCATTTACTGGTAAATCGAAATTTTACAATACTTTCTTCATTTAAAAACAGGTTATTGGTATTATGCACAGGTTATTTTTAGAAATGTCATGGTTTTATATTTTTTTTCTGTTTCTACTAATACTATCAGTACTATACTCAGTCAGAGTACTCCAGCCATCTTACAGAAAGAATGTTTGTGAACAAACATTTGAGCATTTTTCGTAATTTTTTACATATATGTTATATTTCAGTAAACAAATACCATGTACAATACCATAATGCATGTACCAAACTTGGACAACATAAGTAAGCTATTTATGGAATGCACATAGGTATGTAGTTCTAAAGTGTGTAATAACAATTTGCACATTTGAGGTTAAGTATGGGCGGTTTGTTTACAAATATTCTTTCCCTAAAATGGCTGAAGTATAGATTGTACTTGAATGGTTATAGTATATAAGCAAAAGCATTAGCGAATGGAACTAGATAAGATAGTAGAAACTAACGAAGGCAATTCTCTGACTGTAGACTTCTTTTTTTCATTATTTCTTGAATATTTTATAGAATATTTGATTTTTTTTTATTATAATACCTATAGCTAAACTATTAAATAATCTTACTTTTTATGCATTTGATATGGAGAAGATATTTATTGTGTAGATATAGTTAATGTTACTGTGAAAGCCTGAACATTGGTAAATCTTATCATTTACATGTAAATCCTAGGATTAATTTAGTGTCAAGTTTTGGGCTTTTACCATCAAGTCAGGGATTGGAAAATGTTTTGCTAATGATTGTTGATAAATGTTAGTTTTTGCAATAATGTCTCAACATATTTCCAATCTATGAAATTAATTTATCCTATCTTACCTATCACATAACTTGACATGACTTACAGGAGTAGTGATTGCACTTTTAGTCAATATATGTACCCCAGTGAAGATATAACACTAGGAGGAGGTTGGCTCTGCGTATTCTATAACTTTCTTATTGCACATATATTAAAATTTTGGTCACCCATCCAGTGACCGACCATTGCGAAAGTTACTTAACCTCAACATTCGCAGGCCGAGCGCGTGAACTACTGCGCCACGGGCTCCTCAATAATGCTGAGCGAATTGAATCATTAATTTAATACATATTATATCTCTTCCTCAGAAAATGTCTTCATATTTCTTAAAATGCGGCCGCTGAGAATGAGTTTCTGACAGTTTGTTAAGTGTACTAAATAAAGTTCATTTTCGATTGTACGGAAAATAAATGCCAGGAACACATTTTATCAGTGGCCAGACTTAAGGGTCAGTCCGCGGTGACGGGTGTTACATTTGAACTCACGGTTTCTATTCTAAATCTATAAATATTAATGGCACTATCATGATTGAATCTTTTTTCTGTAGATCCCAGTGACTTTATTTTTATTGTAAGTGTCAAAGTAAGGGTAATGCCAAAATAGCCAACTATTACGAATCGTACTACCCTTCTCGCAAATACCTTAGTTTTAGCGAAAATAATAAGCTACTATAAAATTAATCACAATCATGCCTGCCAATACTGAATGTATTAGTTAATTGATATATTAAGTATTTGACAGTATCTGATAAAGTGTAATACACTGTGACGGGTGTGACTGGAAAATGTGACGAGTTGAGTTAGAGGGTACATAAGATATAAAATAGTGTGTGTAATCAACTTATATTGATGTTTTATGTAATATAACAAAATTTCGATTATCTATCTACTTATTTCCGAAAAAACATCCTTTTCATCAAATTTGTAGGAAATATGGTAACTAACTGATGGTGACGGTTATTTCTCAACAATTTTGTCAAATGTGTTGTTTTCAATTATTTTAAGCAATTGGGTGGTATAAGGTAATGTCAGTTTTGGGTAATTTAATGTTATTTCGCTTGCTTCATGATCTTAATTTTTTTTACCGCTCCACATTCATGCAGCTGCATCCATACTGGCAAGAAAAACTGGATATTGTAGCCTAGCAAGCTCCTATTACCATTTGCGTAATAATACAATAGGCTATTTGACAGGTTTTGAAAATCCATTTTATATTATCTAGTGGAGTTTAAGGAACCCAGTAAAAGTTGTTTTTTTTTAATTCTGGTACATATTTGCTGAAAAATATCAAATTAAAAATTCAATATTTAAATAGCGCGCCAAAACGCTACTTTGACAATATGGCGCTGCAATGGGTCCGGTGACGTCACTTGCCTGTATTCTGCATATTATCCCATACGTAGGCAAACGAGGTTTACAAGCAGGTGACGTCATTATAAACGCGACGAATCAGGAGCGTTTTGTGTCACGTGACAAAACGTTTAAAAAATGCATTTTATTTATGGATTTTTAAATCAATTTATAATTATTTTCAAGTTACGTTAATAAAAAACCATTTTTAAACTCATAATTTATACTGATAACAGTAATTGACACTTTATTTTTCGCATTGTCAAATAGCCTATTTAAAAAACTGTATTTGTAGCGTTTTCATAAAATAAAAATGTTTAATTTGGCTCAGGTGTGCCTTGTGACGGGTGTGACCAACATAAATCAACGTGTACACTCGTAAATAAATTTAAATTTAGCGCATAAATGTTTCCCATGGATAGTTTCAAATCATAGCCTACTTTTAGAAAGGAAGTTTATCTAAAAACGCGGTAAGGCTCGTAAAATATCAACTTTCCTATTAAAAACGTGACGGGCGTGACAACGATACATATGGTTACATATCTGTGAATAAAATTATCCCTACTTAACTGATAAAATTCACTTTTGGCGAAGGAAATTAATTAAATGTTGCATTTGATTGCCGTTTTTGTCTATTATTTTGCCTCTATATTGGATTTCCGTATTCATAGGTTGGTATCGATTACCGCGGACTGGCCCTTAAGTTGTATCAAAATTCTTCTTTGATTGCTTAAAATGAGACTAGTTAAAACGTTTTTGTATAGCTTTATGAGTATTGATAATTTGTAATTTATTGTTCTGACTAGCACATATAGTGTGGACCGCTCCGCACCGCATCGCATAGCAATAATTCTGCTACTTAACTTTTTTACATTTTATATGAAATTATAAACTATCGCACACTACAGGCGGGCCGCATAGCAACGTCCGCACTGGCGAATCGCTTCCTATAAAGCCAGATTTATAATTCAGTAGTAATTTGATAGGTGCCAATGTCATTTCATTTTGTAAAAATAATGCTGCCTAAAAATGTAGTTATAATGTTTATATTTAATTTTTGTACGAAAAGCAGTTAAAAGCAGGATTATTTTTACTAAGTGACACTGGCATCTGTCAAATTAATGCACAGTCGCGTGCAATGACATGTATACACTTTACAACCTTGTCACATTACATTATTGAATGAGATTTATGGACAGAGAGAGAGCTTTGTTTCCGTGTGCGTCAATGCGATAAGCTTGTCAAGTGTATACATGTCATTGCTCGTGACTGTACTGAAAAATCCGACAATAAGTCTGTTCAGCGAAACAAGCTAGTACTGAGAGAATTTTCTCACTCTTGATTGGCTGAATACAAGACGTATAGGCAATCCATCCGCTCGTGATTGGTTGAAGATAGCGACAAATTTATCTAAGTACTAACAGCTCGTTTCCGTGAACAGAGACGATTTTATACGTTGCGTTGGGGCTGTGGTATGCGCGAGCCTTAAATTTTTTTTTTTAGGTCGTCAATGAAGCTGATACAAGCAACTTGCAATTAGTCCTGTTCCAATACCGCACATGCCCGTTTTGTTGCAAAGTGAGAGCATATCTGGATTCTCGTGGGATCAGTTATGAAATAGTGGAAGTGGATGCTGTCCTGCGTCAGGCGATAAAGTGGTCTGGCTATAAGAAAGTACCGATAGTACTCACAAAAGTTGATGATGGCTACCAGGTTGGTTGTACTATTATTTTCTTTGTTTTTGTAAAGTCTTTGTGTTTATTGTGTGTGTGTGTGGCAATAAACAACCTTTTATCTTCGGAACAATTTTATTATTTTAACATTCATAGCATTTTCAAACCTTATAATATAATGTCGCTCTAAACATGGAAAAATTGTTAAATGTTGTATAAAATTAAAATAGCAATATAATATAATCACCAACTTACATATAAGAAGTCTGTTGCTGCACATATAATTTCAAGGCCATTTAAGTAATTCATATGTTTGTTGTGTTTATAGCAACTATTGGACAGCACCGCAATAATATCGGTCCTGGAAACTTTCTTGCGAGACAAAACGTCTGGGTTGCGTGACGTCATAAAGTTCTACCCCGCGACGAAGTACACGAACGACGATGGCAAGAAGACGACTGATATTGCTAACAAATACTTTATTATGCACAATGACGCTGTTCCCGACGAACGCGAGAGGGCTGCCGAGTTGTGAGTACAATCAGTAACAGTTGACGATATTAATAGCCAGGAAAAAGGGATCTCGAAGTTTAGATTAGGTACACTTTCTTGTAAGTAAATGAAAACACTTTGTAGGTGTATAGACAGTGCCAGCGTAAACAAATTTTACCTAAATGATATCGATATTGTATGAAATTTAAAATACTACTAGTATCTATATATTATATAAAAATGAATCGCTATTTCCCTTGGTCATCGCATCACGCGTGAACGGATCGAACAACTTCGCTAATTCTTTATTTGTTGTGTTTATTATTGTCAGGCGAAGGTTCTTAAGAAAGAAAAAGTCCTACAAGAATATAGTAACAAACAAAAAACATGCGTTTTATTCAAATTCAGAAATACAATTATTAAAACTAATTGAATATAATTTTAATCTTTGTCGGATTCCGATGTCGACGCTTCATCAGTTTCGTCTTGAACATCTTCATCTTCATCGTAATAAAATAATTATGAAAATTAACAAATTGCTCCAAACTAGGATGAGAAAAGCGTCAGATGAGTTTGAACAAATTATATCTATTCCTGAAAATACATACCGCTTTTTGTGTAAGACGGTAAAATTGTGTTCTATTGTTATTAATGAAAAAAGTGTTATCGTGGAGTAGACAACTTCTAAGCGTAGGACTGGGAAAACGTGCCACTTAATTTTTAGGATTTATGTGGCCATTTCAATTTACTAAGCTGCATACAATAAATGAAAATCAGTTGGTTATTAATAATTTTTACATATCTCATGTTCCGTAAGTAGGTTCTTATTACCTCCAATAAGAACCTACTTACCGAACATGGGGCTTGTAGGTGACTAATTAGCGCTCTAGGGTAATAATGTAGCTAGAAAAGGCCTAGGGCGGTAAGTAATTAAAAAAAAACACTTCTTTCTTTCAAAAAGTTCGCGAACATCTAACCATCATACTGGCAATAGACATCATGCATTCATCCCAATGGCCAAAGAGGTCGCTTTGCTATCAGTCATCAATTTTAAATATCGATCGGCAAAGCTCAATTTTGATTTTGAAAAAAAAAAAAAGTTCTGTACTTGATTCTTTTTAATGAAAAAGGCGGGAATAGAACACTTTTACTTTAAATATTGTTTGTTTTTGGGGTTGTTCTCATTTCTCTATAAATTGCAACAAATAAAATGTTTTATTCTTGTAATGCCGGTTTTTTTCTACTTACCTCACAATCGAGATGTAAAGCAGAATGGTTAGCTCGGGTGTAAGCACCAATTGCACCCTCGAACTCTTGGACGAATTAACCATTTAGTGGTTAATTCGTCTGCAAATATCTCGGGCTGCAATTGATGCCTTACAACCCTTGGCTATTAATTTACTATTATACACCACCTGCATCTGTAGCACGTATTAAATATCAAATATTCTCAACTTGAAGGTAAGCTATTAATGCCCGGAGGGAGCTAATGTTGTATGGAATTTCCCGTGTGTAATTATGATAACATTTAAATTTGGAACGCCAAAATGTCAACAAAAAAATTATCAAAAATAGTTTCGAAAAAAAAACAAATCTGTTCAAGGCATAACATCCTGGTCCAAGGAGATTTTAACTATAAAATTGACACTTTAAAGAGATTTTACTCCTATTAAAAATATAAACATGGCTGTATGTATCAGGGTCCCTAGCATCCAGAAAACATTTGAAATTGGAATTATGTGATATTGTGCACACATTCAAATATAATGTAATAGCTATATTTTTCATTTTCGTGCTTTTTCGTGTCTTTTGTCTTACTTATCAGTAAAACATGGGAAATCATCAAATTGTGAATGTACACACATTCAGTCTAGACTCTAGGTCACAGTTACACACAGATATAATGAAAATTATCATTGCATTGCCTACGGAACTAAATTTCTAAAAAAAAATATTGGTGATTTTCGATCCTTTATATTTTTTTCCGCGAATTGTTGTCACTTATTTTTTTTATAATTTGTATTTTTTTTTAACGTCACAGTAGGTGTATAAAGTAGAGTATGCTCCTCGGGGATAAAAGTGTTTTAGCCTTGGGCAGACTTGAATCCTTCGCTTCATTCAGGATTCTTATCATAATTCCTTCGCTTCGCTCAGGAATTAACGTCTTAATTCCCTCACTACGTTCGGGAATGAACTACAGAATCATTCATTTTGCTCAGGATTCAATATGCTGCCCGTGACATAAGACACTGCTTTATCCCCTTAGTGCATAATATTACTGTTTTGCATTCCAACAAAACAGATATTATGTGTGTAAGAAAACACACAGCGCTGGATGAAGAAGCGCGTTCTAGATTACCGAATAAATACCTAGTTTATCTTCATATAAACATTTTCTTTCACTTACCACTAGGCTGAATGATCTGCCATACCTTTGTCATGAAGCTCTCATTTGACGAACGTCAATGTCACTTGTCATAGTGTCTTCACCAGCAAGCAACTTGCTCTGCGCTGTGTGTTTTCTTACACACATAATATCTGTTTTGTTGGAATGCAAAAAAGTAAAATATTATATGTGTTTCTAAAACACACAGCGCTGGATGAAGACCTGTTTGATATCTGCTGGTGAAAGAAAGATAAACGCTATGTGATTAAAATTATTCTCAGTGATGATAATATATACAACCAAGATAATGAATTTCAAAATTGTTTCTTATTCAATATAAAAGGTATCAGCATATCTAAACTTTCTACAGAATAATAACTTAAATAACAAAAATCCCCTTGTAGGTATTTTCTTCCAATTAACCTGGAATTGTACCTTTGTAAAATAAAATTAATAATCGTTAGATCAAAACACTTCAGATCAGTTAGACCCTGCGGTAAACTATTTACTTACTTGAAATTTAACATTACAAAAATTATTGACTTAATAAAAGGTTTCTACTACCTGTATCTGAATCAGAACCTGTTTACTCATATTCTCAGTAGAAGGGTTTTCGGTCCAACTTTCTTATGCTATAGCTGAACATAATGTATTCTCCATTGAAAACTCCATTAAAGACTTATTATTCCTTCTCAAAAACTGATCTTATCCATCCAATCATGGTGCCTGTAGCTGGGTTGTCCACCGCAGAAGTGAAATAACAGTACTTATTATTATTATTTTTCTATACAGAACTGGACTTATGAACTCTCTAGATGTTCTTTTAACCAACAACTTCTTCTAGATTTATCCATCTTACACCCAAAACTAGATAAAAGTAAAGCACCTTCTGCACATCACTATATATATATTATATATATCTTAAGTTCTATTAAGGTGAGATCATACTCTCCTTCCAGAGGCCAACAGTTGTATTATTGCTGTTCTCCTTTCAAACAATAGGTCTCAAATTGGTAATTGGTTTGAAAGTTCTGTAGTTCAGAAAGATAATTTAACAGGTTTTGTTGGGCTTTCGAGGAGGTAGCTTCTTATTTTAACCCTTGATGTATGAAAAAGTGTTTTTCCCATATGCTAGACGGGGAGCAAAACGATAAAGACAGCAAATGCCAGCTTCTGCCTTCCAGTGCAGCTAATAGCCAGAAACCAGAACAGAAGCCTGTAAATGGAAAAGGCATCTTATGAAACTATTGTAGGTGATGTGGTGACAAACTGTCACTATAGTTACTACATTATATACCCCACTTAGTAGCAAATGTTGCGTTGTTTATGTGAGGCTATAACACTGAAGTTTATAGGTACACTTGAACTCTCAAGCTGCACCCTTTGATGCTCCGCCAAACCCACAAGAGCATATCTGGCGTCAGGCCCACTAGCATGAACACTGATATATCACGTGACAATATGATCTGATTTGTCTTGCTTACCCTGCTAAGCCGAGCGTGCCAGTGACACGTTACCGAGCCACGAGCTTCGATAAAAGTCACTCGTGCTAGGGCTACAGGGAGAAGTATGTATAAAAAGATTTTTGATATACCTCATTAATTACAGAAACAGAACATTAATTGACTGTAATCTGCTATGCAATCCTGGAAATTGCATATTTATGTAAAAGATTTGTGCGAAAGTCAAACTATCTTCTGAATCTCAAAATACTGCATTACTCCATTTAGAAGCTATTTTTGACACTTATTGTGTAAGTAAACAATCCCTTTTATTTGAGGGTGAAAAAGTATTGTGTTATAATTTATTCCTTTACAGTTTTTATCTTAGAAAATAACCTTTATCTCATTTTACTGGAATGAGAGATTTGGTTTAATTCTCGATACAATTTATCACTTAATAATCATATCGAATGTAGGTATATGAGCCACAAGAGCTTACCTACCTGCTAGGATTTATTATGAGAATCGATACAAACTTTTTAACCCTATTGAACTTACTTACCCCTTTTAAAATTATTTTGTCAGGTACATTTTGGAGTACCTACCTATACGTCAATTGTTGACGTTTGAGCCGACAGCCCTGCCATCCCGGCACGGGCTGTCTTAATGATAGGCGGTCGGCAGTGCCGTAGTACCCCCCCGAGAGGTACGGCGCCAAAGTGTTCTCTATATAGAGCACACACTGACCAGATAGTTATTAAAAAATATTTATATATATATATATATATATATATATATATATATATATATATATATAAATATTTTTTCACATGATTGTTAATTGTACAATAGAATTGTTCTTCTTTCATTTCATTGTTTTTGAATTAGTTCTAGAAATAAATTATTTTGTATGACTACAACGATGCTGCTGACTCAATTGTAAATAGAGTATGTAACATTGTATAATAAGACAATCAAATTCTTGGACAATTTGATCAAAGTTTATATCTTTCCTTAGAGAAAATAGGTCAACTCAATCTATTGAAATGATTATCAAAATGTTATTATTATTTTTGTTCTATTTTTATGTCTAAATACTTGAATTCTGTTAAGTTTAATGATTCTAATAATTATTTGAAACTATTGGTCAATAAAATTGAAGGTGATTTGATTTTTTGTTTCTATTTCTTGTTTACTTAAGTTATCAATAACTACAACCGTTAGAAATACAAATACTTTGTTTGCCATTTATAATTAGTATTCTTTGCAGACTTGATTGAGCTTAGTCATTTGTTTCTTATGTGTATACATTCACAAAATATTGTTTGTTTACGATACATAAATAAACTTCTGCAAGACACCTTGCTATCACTTATCTCTTAATAATATGTTATTGCTTTGTGGTTCTTACATTGATCCATCTCATGATGGGAGCTCTAACAGATTATTTATAAATGCCTGCACACAAATTTATAATTGCATAATAACCATTTGACAACTTATTGTTAATTTCGAGTCATGCTGGGACTCACAGAAGGTCTTTCTCATGTTTAGATCAATGGGCTATTTTATTACCCCCCCCCCCTCCCCTAACTTTTTATGGAAAAAGTTCTATTACAGGTGGGTTAATGCCCATTGTGACATTTATCAAGTTGGTCTGAAGATCCTGTATCACTATCAATCCGTTCTTTTAGGGTCATCGCCTCGCCAGCCAAAAATACTGTGGTGCTACTACTACAAATGTGCACCAAGCTATGTTTAGGTATCTTAGAACTTTGTTCTTTGTATCTTGGAATAATACTGAGCCATGTCAGGCAAAGGCTTTTGGAAAACAATGGCGGTCTCTTATGACGCGATCACGCTGATACGTCCACCTTTGGGACACCCCTATTTTGATTATAGCCTCCGAGGCCTGGGGCGACAGTGCCATTCCGGCACGGGCTTTCTTAGTGATAGCGGCAGGCAGTGCCGTAGTACCCCCCCGAGAGGTACGCTGCCAATAGCGTGATAATGAGCTGTTTGGATGTTCTGATAAGCTCTACTATTACTTTGAGTAAAGGCGATTGACCGAATACCACCCTCGTTCCGGAGGTGGGCCTGGAACAATTTGGTTATCCAACTGGATGAGTTCGAGCGCATACTGCAGATTCAAGCCTGTTTTGGTTAGTAGTGTACACTGCAAGCCCTTTGAGATTCACAAGCCACAAATATGTATTAATTCAATATCTCTTTATGCGGACCATTTCCCTGAAACCATTTCCATTTCCTTTTTCAATAAACAATGCAGTCCAACTGTTACCAAGAGATGCTTTCAGACTTTGTGTTCTGTGTGGCTTTTAGTCACCAAACAAATTCCTGTGGAACTATGAGGCATGTTTTCAGTCTTTCTCAAAGAGGGCGATAACCAAATAGGTTTGTGACCCACTGATAGACCAGTTAAAACTGTTAGTGGTTTAATTAGGCTTTAGTTAACTCAATTACCTAAGCTACCGGCTAACTGAGTACAAGATTATTTTAACCGCTCGCAATGCTCTAATTTAGCAATAGTTACTTATTATACCAGTCAACTGAGCCAACATAGGTATTCTTAAATGACAACTGTTTTGCTTTTTAAAGGCCTTGAAGCTCGAGGTACCAGAATAAAGTCTCAAACTATTTTGATTCCTTGCAAAGATTGTTTACAAATCATTAATACATTAATTTAAGTACCTTTTTCAACCTCACCATAAGTTTCTGGACAACTTGTTTAACTTGGTCTGTTACTTTCCTTCAAAACTGTCTTTTGAACTATCTGGATTGAACAATAATTGTGATTCCGAACTTGGAATTTATGGAAAACCGTATGTCGGTTTTGATAAAGTGATGCTATCACTCTGTTTAGAATATTCACAAAAAGTCTGATGCTTTTGACTAAATGGCGAGATGTGAGGGTGCTCTGTTTCAGTTCCATTACTATCGTTTGTTTGACTAAGGAGCTGTGAATCCTTCTTCATCACCTGATGAGGAAGAAAAAATCGACGATAGTGCGCGAAACGCGCACTTCTACCGATGCACCATCTCGCCGTTTTCGTCAACTTATAGGTAAAAACTTACCCACCGGTCTGTTTCGCAGTAAATATTCTTAGTTTTAACTTCACAATAGGTGAAAAAACTGTATTTTACACAATTTTTTTGGTAAATGAAAAATTTTGCACGTTACCGGTAAAATCTAAAAAACGCTATGACAAGTGACATTGACGTTCGTCAAATGAGAGCTTCATGACAAAGGTATGGCAGATCATTCAGCCTAGTGGTAAGTGAAAGAAAATGTTTATATGAAGATAAACTAGGTATTTATTCGGTAATCTAGAACGCGCTTCTTCATCCAGCGCTGTGTGTTTTAGAAACACATATAATCTACTATTATGACCTCGTTATTTGGACACATTCGGAGTGGAGGACGCTCCGGACAACCCATCAATTTTGTAGGACAATTGTTTTTCTTCGTTTATTAACTAATTATCTACATATTCAAAGAAAATATTACTGTTATTCAGACAATTTCGACATCTCACCAAATCGACATGTTTTATACCTGTGCTCTGCAATAGCTACCTCTATCGAGAATTTTCACAGAGGCAAAACTTGGGCGTCTCGTCGAACCGAACCTACTCACGAAGATTCAGCTTGTTATTAATCACTAATATATATATATATATATATATATATATATATATATATACAGGGCTACAGGGAAAGTCGTACTGAATATTAAAGGACGTTATTATTTAGGTCATTTCTGATGAATTTGATCCTATAATATAGTGTCCGAAACTTAACCGTTATGGAGATATTGATATCTTTAAGTTTTTTTTAAATATCCCAATTTTTTTGCTTTTTTGCCAATCTTTTTATGATTAAGACTCCTAGGGTTCGTTTTTTTATGTATTTAGTTAGAAGACATGCCAATGAATAAAAATGATCAACAAAAACTCAACCCTCCATTAACAGCTTAAAATAACTGCACGACAACGGTATAAATTAAATAATTTTTGCTAAGTATTCCTAACTTTGAAGCGATATGATAAAAAAAATTTGTATCGAACTTATTCTGCAGATGATTTTAAAAACTTCTACGTCTTCTTAGCTATTCAAAAAGGTATAACACTAGCTATTAAATAGGCAAAACATTGACCAAATAACAGTTCAGTTAGCAAAGGCTACATTTTTGGTTTGAGGTATAAATAGCTAAATCACGAAAATAAAACAAAAAAATCAGTAATATTTTTATAATTCATGTTCAACATGGCCGCCACTATTTCTTATACAAATTCTCATTCGTTTTCTTAAATTACTTTTTACAACAGATGTTTGCAGGCTCCGCCTCATTTCCTCAGCCGCATCAATAATTTTTTGTCGTAAAACCTCGATATTTGCGATTGGTGTCATTTCGTCGTACACTAGGGTTTTCATAAATGACCCCACACATAAAAATCCATCGGCGTTAAATCGGGACTTCTTGCCGGCCACGGTATGGGTCCACCTCTTCCAATCCACCGGTTTGGGGAATTTTCATCCAACCATGCTCGAACACTTCTTCTGTAGTGCGCTGGGCAGCCATCGTGTTGAAAGAACATATTTTGTCTTATTGCCAGAGGTAAATCGAGCATTAAAGAGTATAACTCCTCCCTTAAAAAGTTCTCGTACATCTCGCCATTCAAATTATCGGGCAAAAAGTATGGCCCTATCAAATAATTAGAAATTATGCCCATCCACTTATTGTAAATTCCTACTGTACGATGTATTGTACATTACTAGTAGATGTTGAACATGAATTATAAAAATATCACAGTTTTTATTTACGTATTGAAGCTATTTTTACATCAAACTGAAAATGTAGCTTTTGCTAACTGAACTGTTATTTGCTCAATGTTTTGCCTATTTAATAGCTAGTGTTATACCTTTTTGAATAGCTAAGAAGACGTAGAAGTTTTTAAAATCATCTGCAGAATAAGTTCCATACAAATTTTTTTTACCATAGCGCTTCAAAGTTAGGAATACATAGCAAAAATTACTTAATTTATACCGTTGTCATGCAGTTATTTTAAGCTGTTAATGGAGGGTTGAGTTTTTGTTGATCATTTTTATTCATTGGCATGTCTTCTAACTAAATACATAAAAAAACGAACCCTAGAAGTCTTAATCATAAAAAGATTGGCAAAAAAGCAAAAAAATTGGGATATTTAAAAAAAAACTTAAAGATATCAATATCTCCATAACGGTTAAGTTTCGGACACTATATTATAGGATCAAATTCATCAGAAATGACCTAAATAATAACGTCCTTTAATATTCAGTACGACTTTCCCTGTAACCCTGTATATAGCTGTACCCGGCAGGCAGTGGGCGTCGTGCGGCTGCTATGATGAAGATAACAAAAATTAAAGATCTGATATACATACCTACACTTGCAGGGCTAAGATGAGCGCCGCGACTATTTGTCGAAATTTATTTCACGATGTCTGGCGCGCTCATATCAGTATTCATTGTACAAAATAATTCAACACATTGTCATAAGTCAAATGCTAACTGACGAAGTGTTTCAAGATCAGATCTAAGAGGGAAAATCAAACATCATACAACAACAGCGTTTAGTTATGTGTATTTATTCATTGATAAATCTTTATATAGTATTTTTATATAATACAGCAATATACAAATATATAATGGGTACCTGAACAAAAATAAAACATGCTTAAATTTGAATCATTAGCATGACACATCATGCTCATTTAGGTACATATATTCATCAAACGATGATTAGAAGTTTTTATGAATTGAAGTTTGCTTGTTACTAATGATTTCTCTCGGACTAAATCTGCATCTGTTCTTGACAAATAAACCTATTTATGGAAGGCGGAATTGTATTGTTCTATTGTATTATACTTAATTTTTTGAGTCGTCATCGTCGTCTCAGCCACCTGACACCCACTGCTGCGTATAGGCCTAATCTCTCTACTTTTTGAGTACATTAATATACATATCTACTGAATTTTGTTCCCCGCATCGGAAAATGGACGGCATCATAGCTACCTTGAGTTTGACTGATGATGTAGGGGATGTAGTGACGATATGATAAATACGGATGTAGATTCCTCGGTCAATGCTTCAGGCTATTCACCATGATTTTCTCACTTTTTCTTTCTCTTTCAAATGTGTGCAAAGCTGAGCAGTGATTGTGTATGTCGTACCTCGTAACTACATTAAAAAAGAGTGGCAACGTTTGATGGATTTTTGTGTTTTTTGTGTCCATTCGTAAAGATTTGCGCCCATATTTTGACTAGGTACCTCCATTTGTTTCTATGAATAATAAAAGTAGAATTGTAGTTTGCAAAGAGCTTGGACCTTCAGTTTAAAACTTACATTAGGTAGTGTTTAATAAGGTACTGACGTAAAATCCGCTCTTTGTTGTCGTTTCATCAAAATAACTTCCTGAACGCATAGTTCAAGTATCGTCACGACGTCATTCTTGCGATCATCAAAGCAATACTTGAAGTACTAAACTCGCCTCTAACTGCTCAAATGGAACAGTTAGTGACGATATTGTTACTAGTGTAAAAGATACAGTTAATGAAGATATTATACTAATATAAAGTTTTTTTTAGAAAATTAAATTGAATGATGTCATCATCATCAACACCCATGTTTTTAATGTCAAGTTATGTTAGTATATAACAACTTATTTATTCTGAATAAATATAACAGTATCGTTTCTTAAAAATAAAATTTTTTTACGATTATATGGTGTATTGCTCCCCTGGCTTATTATGACCCATTAGGACTAGGCACCTGTCTCACCACGGGCGATTGAGCTATGGGCTATTTTCTCGCTCAAGAAACGTACAAAAGATAACGCACATTCTGTGTAAACAAAAGAGATGCAAATTTTAATAGTTTATTGCGGGCTGTTCACCGCCGCCGGCGAGTAGTCGCTTTACTAGTTTGCAGCTAAGCGAGAAATATTCACTCGCCGGGCGACACCTTGTTTCACCGCGGGTGAGGTAAGCTTGGCTGCCAGAGAAGTGTGACCAGATTCAGTATTTTAATAGGTACTTTTGCAGTATATTTTCAAACATTCTGTAGAATTTTCCGATTATCAGTAGTTTTGTAAATATATTGCCAAGAGTACTGACTCTTATTCAATATACTGAATTTTTAAACATGTTTACTGAAACATGTTTAAAAATTCAGTATATTGATAGGTATATTTAGCCTCTGTAAGGCGGTATTTTTTGAGTTTCCTCGGTATTTCCGTCAAATTTAATCTGCTCACACTGGGTCAGAGCTCACGTCGGCCGCCCCAACATTTCTACCTAGAGTGCGGGTTACATAATAATTATTATGAAAGTAGTGGTAGTAACTAGCAACCCCGAGCGAGTAAACCCCGACAGATGACAAGCTGCGAGTGGAGGGAGTTCTCGCCCGCCACACAAACAGAGAAATAAAACTCGCCGCTCGCCGCTTGTCATCTGTTTCTAGTTTCTAGCTTTACCTACTCGCTCATCGCCGGGGCGGTCAGACAGCTGCCATAATGGTCTCATTATAAAGTTTAAAGCCCCAAACACCTTAACAATAAATATTTGAAATTGAACAATAAAAGTTAAACGGCTTCGGTAGCCTTCTGCGCCAGAGGTCCCGGGTTCGATCCCCGGACAAGACAAATATTTGTGTGCAAGAATAAGTCTATTTGTTTTGGTCTGGGTGTTTAACATGTATATTATGTATGTATTTAAAAAAAAAGTACATGTGTATATTTATCCGTTGTCTAGTCCATCCATAGCACAAGTTTTTTATGACACTTGCCTTGGGCTAGATAATTAGTGTGGTTATGTGCAGATTATTTATTTATATTATTTATATTCGCTGTGGGTCTTTCCTGTATAATATGTGAGGTACAATAAATTTCGTTATCCTATACTTTAAAATTATATTGTAATTATATTAATTAAAATTACATTGTAACTCAGACATACAATCGATATTGTATGAAACTGATGTTTTTTTAAGAAATCTATACTAATATTATAAAGAGTAAAGATTCGATTTTTTGTTTCTTTGTTTACTTTGAATAGGCTCCGAAACTATTAAACGAATTTGAATGAAATTTGGTACACAGATAGTAGATAGCCTGGTTATGAACATAGGATAATTTTTATCCCGATATTCCCACGGGAACGGGAACCACGCGAGTGAAACCACGTGCGGTCGCTAGTAGTTGAATAAAATAATTGTATGTCTGAGATACAATGTTTTTAAGATGTTTTACAAGCTGTAGATTTTAAATTATAGCGATTTAATACGAACGAATTTAGATACGATGATAAGTGTAAAAAAAAACCGCATTTTTTGCTTAGTAAGAATATCATCTACTCAGTACTTCCTAAAACTGAGTTACCATGGTATTGCTTGCAGGTGTCGAAATAATATTTAATGATTGAAAAAAATACACATGTACAATTTACAGTTTGTTACTAATATTTAGTATGAACGCGAGAGAGCGCCATGCTGCGTATACTGTTATTTTATTTTATACATTTTTTTTCTGTCTATTCATCGCACCTTTGTTATCCCCATAGAATAGCTTTTTACCCCGGTGGGTGTAATTACCCCCAGGTTCGGACCCAATGGTGTAAATAAAATGTACCATACAAATACTCCATTGTAATTGTAGGGAGGAGCGCGAGTGGCGTCAATGGGCCGACGAAGTGCTAGTCCACACCCTGTCTCCCAACGTGTATCGCACGACCGGTGAAGCCCTGGAGACCTTCAAGTGGTTCGAGGAGGTGGGCGGCTGGAGACAATCCTTCCCCAGCTGGGAGTGTGCGCTCATGGTCTACGGGGGAGCCGCTGCCATGTGGATTATAGCCAAAAGACTCCAAAAGAGGTTATTTAAATTTTTTTATATTAGACTAGCTAACCCATGCCTCACATAAAAGGGTAATAATATTATTAGGGTTCCCTCTATCTGGCAGAATCTCGCAGCGCAGAAACTTATTTGGCATAACAACCTTGGCTAAATCTTTTTAAAACCAATATTTTTCATGCATAAAAAATATTTATATGCTCGATATATGCTCGATATTGTCTTCTCTTATCGTATGAGGATTAGTGGTGTCCTCTGTACTCTGGTGTCCGAGTTTACCAAGCCGCCTATAAGGCCTCTGACTTGGCTTAATGACTTATAGTCAGATGACAACAGCCAGGACTGAAGAATATACAGATTCCCATTCCCTTGAGAATATCGGGATAAAAAGTATCCTATGTTTTATTCCAGGCTTCTCTACTATCTGTGTCCCAGATATCCAAATTCGTTCAGTAGGATTTGTGTTTATTCGTTACAAACATACAAATCTTTCCTCTTTATAATATAAATTAGATTCTAACTATAAAGAGCGAACTAATATTTAACAATATACGCGCAAACAACAATCTTTTCCTTGAAGTCGGGTAATAAAGAGGAAAGATCTAACTGTTAGATGAATAGAAGAAGGTCAAACTAACCTCATTCCTCAAGTGGTACTTCTTCCTAGGCATTGTGATTAAGGACATGCAGTTAACTCGTGCACTAGCGATTGTTGTTGGATGTTTCTTACAATTTTATTTCACAATATAATTCTTCTATAGCGGTTTAGAATTATGCATAATATGACTAAGCCTTGCCATACCGATATAGCAATTCTGTGGATAGCGTTCTGTATAATTAAGTATATAAATAATAAGAGATTCTGGACATATTTAGATGAATAGATATGCATTTAACTCGGGTTTTGTTTAACATATTTCTGTCAGTTCCTATGTTGGCGTTTGAGGTGATCTAATAACTAAAGAGTTAGATCTATTTGTGTAGGCTAGAGCGAAATAAATGTGCAGTCAACAGACCAAACTTAACAGTCGCAGGTACTAGGCTGTTTAACTTGATATGCTCGATATTGTCTTCTCTTATCGTATGAGGATTAGTGGCTACCTCTGGTGTCCGAGTTTACCAAGCCGCCTATAAGGCCTCTGACTTGGCTTAATGACTTATAGTCAGATGACAACAGTCAGGACTGAAGATTTAACGTGCCCTCCGAAGGACGGAAGCGCTTTGTTGTAATGCCACTTTACGGTCACCCATCCATTTGCCATCATATGCTATTATTACATTAGTATTTTGTACGTAAAATAACTACATTCGAAATAACATTTCAGACACAACATCACAGACGCTCGGCAATCTCTTTACGACGCAGCAAACCAATGGACAACAGCTGTAAAGAAAAGAGGTCGTTTTCTAGGAGGGAATGAACCCAACTTGGCTGACGTATCAGTCTACGGCGTCCTCAGCAGCATTGAAGGCTGCCAAGCATTCAAAGACCTTAAAGCGAACACAGACATCGGCAAATGGTATGATGACATTAAAAACACTATCGAAAGAAGAACTGGGAAAGTTATGGCGGTCACCGCATAAATGGAAATGAAAATTTGATTTCGTATTTATTTCTTTTATTGCCGACGTTTTCATGTAAATATTGTTAGCCTACATGACTTTTCTTTTGACGTGGCTCGAAAGCTATTTTAGTGCCTTGTGTCCTGTCTTAATAGATTTAGTTTATGACACTAGTATTGAAATATAGTCCAAATAGTATTCCGATATTCACATATGTTTTACAGAAGGAGGCTCTTGTATTTATTTCGTTTTTTATGTAGATATGGAATGTGTTGCAGGGGATATATCTTGTAAACAATAAATCTTATTTTTTACACTCATATTTTTTTCCAAAAACGTTGAAGATACTATTATTATTTTATGATGTGATTCTGACATCGTGAATACGTCTTAAATTACGTTAATTGTAAGGTTGTTTATTGAAGATTAATTTTTCATTGTGTGATTTCGTCATATTTGAATTTATCGAACTACTAGTTACATACTTGTTACGCTGGCTGAGCGACCCAAAGTGTGTATTGGTCTCCGATACGAGATTACGAGATTACGCCACTTGTGCCGGAATATATCGAAGTATTTTGAGTAAAATTGGGATTTTTTGTATTTTACAATTTACCAGTTTAAGGTTGGTTTTCGTTGATGCTGTTCTAACCACACGCATAACAGATGCAGATGATAAAAGCTTTTCTTGAGTAATTTGTAATGTTAACCAAACCTCGTGCATAGACGGACCCACGAGATGATTTTTCTATAATGATATGTCAGAAATAACATACTACAGTACTTTACATTTTTACAATCAAAACTTCATAAACGAAACTTTTGTCGAGCTATCCATACTACATACAAAACGCATTTAATGATTAAAGCCTTTGTTGATTGTAGTTATAGTTATATCCAAAAACTTTATGAAATGAGTACGATAGAAACTCATAATAATAGCTTAGGTACTTATTAAATATTTAAATTGTGATTTTATTGTTTAATTGTTAATACACGTTTAATTTTCAAATTGGTTTTTATTTAACACAAACTTAATTTATTTACATCGTTCGAATAGAAAACAATAGCTTTGACTTCGGTGCCTCTAAAATAGGTTCTCCCTAAAGTTTTCTTTTCAAATAACATTTAACAGACTTCAGTATTTTTTATTTATTTAACATAGCACTAAGAAGCGGCATTTGGTAAACGCCATTGAAATAAACACTTGGTAGCAAATAAATCGAGCCACTGTGTTATTTTCATACAAACATGCTCACTTTACAGTGTCATTATTCAAAACATATGAACAGCTATGTAAACATTTGTACGTCGAAGTATGAGTCTAATACTCGACTTGCGAATAAAAGTCCCAAAAATTCAAGAAAACTTTCAGGTTTGTGCAAAGTAAGGAAAACAATTTACTCAATCCGGTTTCCTACAACTTTATATGGAATGGAAATTAATCATTTGTTTTACGTAAATTTTAAGAAATCAATAAATGTTTTCAGTTGTTTTAAATTGCTAATTGGTTAATTGAACATTTGACCTCGCCATCAACACCCAAATCTTTGCAGAAATACACATACTTTTTTATTTATAAGACCGTGAAGTGAGTATGTTTGTATGAAGATATCGCAGTGGCTCGATTTATTTGCTATCGACTGTAATGTAAAAATTTCAACCGAATCGGTTCAACCGTTGAGGAGAAGTTAGGTGACAAACAATTATATATATTAAGATAACATCCATTAATTAACAACAAAGAATATATCCCGTCAGTCAAAAATTAATACTTTTTCATGTCTCATATTCTGAAAGTAACTCATAACTTGCCTAAAATGCGGGTTGAAAGTGATATGTGGCGGCCCTAGGGCTGTAATAAATTTGAAAAAAGAATAGGGGGTGTCAAGTCAAATCGATATCTGTAATCTCTTTGGACTTTTATTTACCAAAGGTATGTAGGCAAAGGCACAGAAGCCTATACAGCTTATTTTGCTACATTATAAAATAATTAAAATCGTAGAAACCTTACAATATTTTTTTTAGAATATTCTGTTTGTTTTTACTTTCCTCATATTCAAAATGAAAAGTAGAGTGTTTACTTCGGGTGTATGGACCCATAACAGTCTCGAACTATCGGCGCCCTCACTTCGTTCGGGCGCCAAAACACTCGACTGTTATGGGTGTCATACAGCCCTTGGTAAACAATCTACTATTACACGCTTCCTTATTCTAACATATGGATTATTCTTAAATAAACTGCTAACTGCGTATTTAGTTCTATACAGTTTTAAAATATTATCGTCTTTTAAATGCATTATATCCATCACAATGCGATGTCGATTTTATCTTTGGTGAATATCATTATGGTAATTTAAGTTACACCAACAATATGCGTTTAGATTGTGCTTCAGTGAACTGATTTTTCATTTAACTGATTTTTGTAACGTTAAAGTTTAAATAGACCATCCATCTGTCAAATGAAGTCGATTGCGATGCCGATGCCAATTGCGCGGTAGGGCCCCTGAAACGAAACGCTAATTCTCCTCTCATTATCATTGTTTGACTTGTCGTAAAGATAAAAAAATAACTTGTCTATGCAATGCCATGAAACAAAACGCCACGCGTGCCGCAGCAGCGGCCGGCGAAGCGCCAGAAATTGTTTTTTTTAAATTAAAACCAATATAACGATAGTTAGAGAAATTAAAAAAATGGCCGTAATCTTGTAGAGCAGTGCAGGGGTCCACCATGTAGATTTTCATACATTTTGAGGTTAAATTTTATTTTTTTAATAATAACTATGTATTACCACAGCGTAGGGAAGGGAAATATATAGACTGTGGTATTACCTTGTAATGGGAGTAGTGCGGGGGGCATCGGCTCTCCCCCCGCTCCCCCCCGTACCCCCTTTAGCCCTTAAATCGTGTCGCACGATTCTAAATTTTAACCAAGCCCTTTGCTCATAAGTATGAATATTCTTTTTAACATATAAAATATTTATGCAGGCTTTCGTCAACAGACTGTAGATAACATATTTAACAGGCAATTTGTGTGTACGTCAAAGAAAATCCTCTGTTAGCTACGTCTGGCGGCGAAGTGGCTGTGGCGCCTTCGTTACCGTTCGTCACCACGTACAGAACGAAGGGCTTAGCTGCAGCTGAAAAGAAATAATGATTGATTAATTTGCGAGTTCTTTAAGGTTAAGCCTCCATCGACACGAAAGAAGAAGAAAAAGAAAGGTGGATCACACCACTTCACTATTATGATCGTTTGCATAAAGTCATGAAGACCTCAATCAGGTGCGTTTTAATCGGTCAGCAATATCGGATGTGTTATTGAACTGTTTTAATACTCTACACTACATTTTATATTCGGATGGCCTTGAAGAAACAAAGTAAAGTAAATGAAGTAAGTTGAGGAGCCCGTGGGGCGTGCGCTCGGCCTGCGATTGTTGAGGTTAAGCAACATTCGCAATGGTCGGTCACGGGATGGGTGATCAAAAATTTACTATCTCGAGCTCCTCCGTGCTTTGGAAGGCATTTTAAGTGGTTGGATAAAAAACGCGCCTATTATTTGAGGCTTGAACTTACATTGCACGGTGACGAATCCAAGTCCGCAGAACCTGTCAGTGTTGACAGCGGCGCCGGTCGCCGCGACCGTGGGGTTGGGGATGACAACGAAATCGGTGGTGCAAGCGCCGTCGTTGGACGCGCCCACCGCCGTTCCCAGGACCGTGTTGTCGGCGCCCTCCACGTCGCCTGATACCGTGAATGAGAATAACCCGCCAGCCTGTGAATATTATCAGTTCCCTAAAAATAAATGTTTCTTACACTCTCACCAATTATCCTAGCCCCAAAGTAAGCACTGTTTAGGTTTGTGTTATGAGGATACCTACTAGGGTAACGGTTAGTAATACATAATTATAACGATTCATACAGTGGTGGTCACATAATTAACGACACTCACCGATGTTCATACAATCCAGGTAACTTTGGGGCCTTAGTGCTCTACCAAGGATTGACCGAGCTGCAATCTGATAATGGCCATCCAGGGAGTGAATGGAGGAGATCCAGATTGCTGTACATACCCAAGTAATCTGACCAACATTCTAAAAGATGTAGGGATCAAAGTTTTTAGTTTCTGAAATTCCATACATTATTATGCTATTTCGCGTTTTTTTAAACTTATCCATACATTTCTTAGAATGTTGATAAGATCAGTTGGGTTTGTATATCAATCTGAATCTCCTCCATTCACTCCCTGTCGGTCAATCCTTCGCAAAGAACCAAGGCTCCAAAGTGTCCTCGTTTGTATGAAAATTGACTAGTGTCGTTAATTATGTGACCACCACTGTGTATATAGGTATGTTTTTGTAGAACATATACTTGTACTCATCATACAAAGATTTGACTCTGCCGGTATACGAACCCAGGACCTCAGAGTCGGCGACGGCATCTTGAAACCAGTGGTATTTTTAAGGGTAGTATGAATTTGATATAACTGTAGGCATAAATGCCTGCATGTAATCCCAAACATATCTGTTTTTTCCGTTTGGACAAATTTTCGTTTCGACAGATTTTGCTTTCGGCAGCGTGTCCCTTATTAATCTTTGAGGCCGGAAGAAAATATCACAACTAAACCAACTCCTCCATGAGCCAGACGTGGTGTACCTACTAGAAAAGTATGGTAATGATAACCATGGGCTGTTAAAACAATATTAGTTATATTGGAACTGTTTGGCACCATACTTGACCATACGCAATGTACAATCGGGGAACTTCCCGGTTGACCGGTAGAGTTTTTTTTGGAATCGTTTATTGGAAAGTACTAAGGTTAAAGAAATTATTTATTATTCAAATGAAATTCCCGTTAATGTTCTATTATTTGTGATATAAACGTTTTTAATATATCTATTACTTTTCTAAATAAAGCTCCCTCAAAAACTCTACTGGTCAACCGGGAAGTTCCACGACTGTATCTACAGCTCCGTCTCTTCTTTAGGTGAGTGGTAGTGATAGTTAGGCGGGTGCTATTATGTCCAGCCTGCTGATTCCCTATAACGAAATTCTTGGAATTCGGAGTCTTTGAGCTGGCCTCTTTCTTTTTCTTACTGGAGCGTACTGTATAGCGCAAAAGCCCGCCCCCATCCGTATGCCGATGCCGTAGTTGACGTTGACCATCTGCCGGGTGCCGGTCAGCAGTGACGCGTTTAGCGCTGTGTTGGCGGTGACGCCGTAGCGGAAGATGCATATAGTGGCTCCGCCTTTTAATATCCCTGAACTTCATTGAAATCTTTTGCAGAGCATCCTTCCTCATCACAATGGATATTGTGTAATTTTTCCTTACCTGAGCGTACTGTATAGCACAGAAGCCCGCCTCCATCCGTATGCAGATGCCGTAGTTGAGGTTGACCATCTGCCGGGTGCCGGTCACCAGTGACGCGCTCAGTGCTGTGTTGGCGGTGACGCCGTAGTTGAAGCTGTTTATGGTGCCTGTTGTCCCTCTATAGTACTGCAGACAGCCGTTTGGAGCTTACCAACAAGTATGAGAATAAATTAAGAACACAGAACTGATAATATTATTACAGTTTTGTTGATAAGTTCCTACGTATGGCAAAGAGAATAACAATTTTCAAGGTTTTTTTTAGCTACTTCGTGCAGTTTTGGAAATGATTCATTTACGTTATACCTATTACGGTACTTCCATATAAGCCGAAAAACAGTAATAGGTAGTTAGTATTCTTTGATGAAACATTCACGCACTTTTTTGTAAAATTATCGCTAAACTTTATCTCGCGGTCATGTCAAGGAACCGAGCTTGCCCTGTTTGCCCTGTTTTCAAGGCATAAGTAAGTCAGGTTATTGTGTAATAACTTCTTTTGCACGTAAAGGTCGGATTCCACCAAAAGCGTATGCCGTTTAGATGAGCATTTACTTATTAACGAAGTTGTTTATCAAAAGTGTATTAAGTAACCTTGCCAAAACATACCTATACCAGGACAGTCGCACCCTAATTGCGTGAGTCTGACATTCCACCTCCTCGCGAAAGTAGTGGCGAGAGTAGCGGAGATGGTGACCGTGATGGCAGCATTCCCGTTGAAGTCCACGTAAATGGTCTGGCCAGTGTTGTCCCCGCAAAGCACTGGCACGACTGTGTTGCCGCCGGTCACCACGATGGAGTCCGTCGCGCAGTTGCCATCGCCATCGGGCTGGGCCAACACCATGTCCAGGAAATCTATGCGGAGCTGAAATATAGAAGAACAAGATCGAAAAAGAACGAGATGACAAGTCTTTGAACATCGTTCACTTGATGAAGATATCTTGTGTGCAAGGCGACATTACCTAGGTAACTACATATTTTTAAATAGGTACAGTCGAGGAACTTCCCGGTTGAACCAGTAGAGTTTAATAGCAAGCTTTATTTACAAAAATAATAGATATATAGAAAACGTTTATATCACAAATAGTACAACATTAACAGGTTTTTAATTTAAATAATAAATTATTTCTTTAACCTTAGTACTTTCCGAGAAAACGTTTCCCAATAAAAAAACTGGTTAACCTGAAAGTTCCCCGATTGTACCCATGTACTTCAAGGAACTTCACGGTAGACCAGTAGAATTTTTAATGCCAGTATTACTTTTTGAAATAAGCTTCCCAAAAAAACTACGGGACACCGGGAAGTTCCTCAATTGTATTTCTTTCACCTTAATACTTTTTGAATAATCGTTTCCTAAAAAACTCTACTGGTCGACCGGTAAATTCCCCGTTTGTACCTATGTACTACATTTAATTCTTGGTGATTTTCTGTGAGTGCTACTGACCTGGCAGACCAAGTTGTTGCACCGGTTGACGATGATGGAGCACGCGGTACCCCCGGCGTACGCGGCTGGGTACCCGGGGCTCGTGAAGTATGTGTTGTTTACGTTCGTCGTCGTGCCGCAAGCTCTAGAAACTAACAATGCGGTGTATTAGAAGAATCATGTTATCTAACTTCTTTGAACTAAGACACTAATAACTACGGGAAATCACCATTTTAAATATTTTTCGACCATGAGTCTTCGAGTTGAGTCTACTGAAAGATGTCTCTGTTCTGTCTCTCACTTCACATAGTCACCTGAGACACAAGATTCACCAATCGTATGTATTCGAAGGACATTTTAAGTAAAAAATAAAAAGTAATTGTAGCTTAGCGACAAAAATGTCCGACCCTTATTTTTTGACCAGAAACTTTGCACAGTTGTTCCCTGGGTCAAAATAAGCCGATTAAGATCGGTAGCCCCCCGTAGCCCCCCCTCTAGCGCTGGAGGCGGGAGGCCAAAGTACCGCTCCGCCCGGCTTCATTCCAAAAATTATAACCGTCCATATTTAGCTAATAGGTCATGTTTGGTATCATTTTCATATAAGTAAATCGATGACGAGGTATTTATTTGTGGTGTGAATTTTTTTTTAATTAGGTATTTAGGTATTTTTTCTTTAAGTCACTGTAATAAATAAACTACTGTTTTTATTTGCAAAAAAAAATGGTAGTAAACCTCATTTATTGGAGATTAAAAAAAAATACCTTTACCTTTACCTTTTTACCACCATTATGTAGCGAAAAATAAAAAACGTCTGGCGCCGTCAGTTTTTTTACCGCTTATAATCGAAGAGCGCATTATGGAGTCTATCCGAAGCGATTTATATGACACACATATGAAACTTAGCATAATTCTTCCCTTGGACCAATAAGCCGATTCGGCACTCTGACCCAATTAAAAAAAAATCGAATTCAAATTCATTAAAGACACTAAAGACATGTATGAAAAATTGTTAGTTACGATTGTGAATAACAAAATTTGTGTGAAAATATAATTTCTTTTTAAAAACTGAAACCGAATTTATGCGGTACCAGATTTTAAAAAGAAATTCACTTCATCATTGACAATTTTGTTATTCACAATCGTAACTAAGCTATCAAAATCTTAGCCACTAAAACTTGCTGATAACAATATCACTTATGATTTATTACACTATTTAACTATTTGTAACAAATAAACTAGAATTTAACACTAAATATTATTATAATTTATTTATATGATTAAGCTCGGTAGTCCCCGGTAGCCCGCCCTCTGGCGCCGGAATCATTCCAAAAATGATAACAATCCATGTATAACTAAATGTGAAGTTTGGTATCATTTTCGTATAAATCGATAACGAGGAATTCATTTCTGGTATAAAAAAATTAAATAAAAGATATAGTGTGATTTTAAAGAAAGTAGTTTCTTGAAAATTAGACTATATCTTTTTAATTTTGCATTTTACAATGCGACAATTACACTATAGTCAGAACTTAAAAAAAAACACTACGGGCCTATACTACTACTTATCGAGTGAGGGTTAGTAGCCACCTCTGGTGTCAGAGTTGTAACTGACTAAATTTACGGCAACAGCTTATAAGTGTAAAGCCGGCCGTACGTGTCAGTATGCTGATGATTCACTTACCGACGCAGCACCTGCCCCTCCTAGATGCGCAGACGCCAGTGATGGTTCCGTTCAGGTTGTGGCACTCGCGCCGTGCCAGGCAAGTGCCGTTCATTATGTTGGTGCTAGGACAGTCGGAGTTCGCGAATCGAACGATGCTCACGAACGGAAACACTGTAGAGATTGAGAATGAGTATAGGAGAAAAGTGTAAGGCCGGTTCACTATCTACGGTGATCTACTAATTTCTAGTTCAATCTAGAATAGATCGAAATTTCGGTTAGAGTGTTCAAGTAGGTAAGTGATTGATAAGTTTCCGAAACGACAAAGAAAATCTTTAATAATCTATCTATACTTATATTATAAAGAGGGAAGATTTGATTGTTATAATATATAATATATAATACTTATAAACTAAGTCGCCCTTTTCGGACACACCAATTTACTGGAAGGCACCCAGTTATAGACAATAATTTAATTATAGTAACAAGTAACCCACTTAAACTTAAGACAGGATTTATAATAATTGTAGAAGGTAAACAAAAAAAATATAAAAAAATCAAACGCTCTTTATTCTTCATTCTTAAATTATATCAAATGAAATCGACAAAATCTTATTTATTGCTTAATTGGCTAAAACGGATACTTTGAAAATCAACAAATTTTACAAAAACAATTTTTTTTTATAGAAATCAAGTCATAAATGCCACTGCCAAATAAAAAAAAACCTTCATCAAATGAAATCTTCTCTTCATTAATGTAATATCAAAAAATATAAAATAAACTTCTTCATCAAGCATTGGAATAATTCATTTTCATTAATGATGTCATTGTTATCACTTTCCTATCTGTCTTCTGTTGTTTTGGAATTGGGTAGTGAAATGTATTCGGTTTGATAACATTTAGGAATTGTATCATTAATGCACAATTTATTTAAATCGTTATATTTTTGTAGTGATATCGGTAGTATCTTATTGTAAAGTCTAGGAATTGTTATTTGTTCGCCTTGGTTAATTGGTGTCTTCATTCTTGTTCTACCTTTTCCTTTACCTTTTACACATAAATCTATCAAATTTGATTCAGCCTTTTCTGTCATACTATATTTTACTTCCATTTGATTCATAATTTCCTTTCTTAAAAGTAGCAAATCTGATTATCTCTTAAACGTAAACTTTTATTTTTGTGTGCATCTAAAGTAAATGTGTCTAATGTTATCGTTTCAAAATTCATAAATTCATTCACTATGATCCATGTAATGAACGCTATACGGGCCAGGTTTTTTCCTAGCACATTCCATGAAGGTATTCCATAGTATGGGCACAATGGCCATTGTGCCCATACTATAATTCTATGAACTGCCTTCTCAATAATAGCATGCATAGAATCAACCGGCATATAAGTATGTCCTAGTAATAAGTGATTTATTTGAATGGTTTTCAAATTTATAGATATTAGCAGAAAGTATCGGAGAATAGATAAAACAGTTTTATTTTTATTTTTATTTGCCCCGCACATGAGTCGCAGTATAATATTAATTTGCTATAACTAGGGCACATCGGAATTGAAACCTTCCGATATTGATTTCCGATATTAGATCTCAATACCGGAATTCCGATATTAATATCGGAATTGCACATTTTCGTCAAAAATTGTTTATTTTCTTAGCAAATTGCAGATTTCCTTTTGAAATTGCACTAATAAGATAGGAATTTTTAGGAGGTTTCATTGAAAAATTAAACTACAATATAATCTTATCTCAAGATATTAAGAACACTTCGAATATGAATGGAAGGATTGATGGGAGAGGTCGGCTTAGGCAAACATATCACGATCAGCCCCCTTATACTTGACGCGATCCAATGCCTTGAAAGCCAATTTAAAATTAAAAAATTAATACCTGAAATTACTAAATGAAGAAATCGATTGTAACGCCAATCAAAATTGAATCAATAACGAAAATCGACAATCATTATTAACATACAATCTCGGTCTCAACGCGATCCCGTCAAGTGTAACCCCCCTGATCAAGGACATTCCAGAATGGCCAGGTAAGAAGTACTGAGAATAAACGAGCATCTATGGAAAGATGGATGGATGTTAAGGAAGCACGGGAAGTATATCAGGAACGTGACACGTCAAGGTAATCTCCACCGTGGCTCCGTAATCTAACATAACTTATTTTAAAGTGTGCATGCAAAATAAGTCTGTCTGTCTAGCTTAGACAACGGTTTAGCAATAACCGGTATTGGTATGAACATTGATAAGACAAAAATCACGTATAACAGCCTTATAGACCCAAGACCGATTAATGTAAATGGTGTACCTGACCAAGTTGTCCAAGTTGTTCAATTTGTTTACCTTGAGCAAACCGTGCCAATAGGTTAAAATAAACTTTGAGAGCCAAACAAATAGAAGAATTTAGCTGAGATGGGCAGTATTCAGCAAAGTTCGTCATGTCTTGTCATGCCATTACGTCATGTCCACAAAGCTTAAAGATGAAAGTCCTCGATCAGTGCCTCCTACCCGCAATGACTTACGGAGCCGAAACATGGACGTGGACACTAATGGTGGGACTAGTCCACAAATTCATAGTCGCTCAGCGAGTTAAATAGAAGGCTATGCTCGGTGATTCTCTGAAAAATATAATTAGAAATGAAGTTATCCGACAGAGGACCAAGGTGGCTGACATAGCTCAAAGAGTAAGCAGGCATCAACCTAATAGTGCTAAGTTTTAACTAAGAGTGCAAGAGTTTTGGATGGTTTGCCTCCAAGATCTTTTTACAAGTGTTATTGCCAATTAGGCACATTTGTGCTCCGGTATCTATTAGAAAAAGATATGTTTTCTGATGGTTATTTAACTCAACTTGCATTTTTCCATGCACTGTACCGGTATCATTGCTTCTAATCACTTTTCCAATCTGAAGGTTTTTACTGGACAAAAAGCTGTTATCTTTTTCCTTGACTTTTTTTACGGCAATGTGCTGGTCACATCACAAGATGAACTAACAGCCGTTGGAGCAATCGAGTTCTGGAGCGGAGACCGCATTAGGGTGCCCTGCAACTAGGTGGAGAGACGACCTTCCAAAGATTGCAGGCAGGAGCTAGATTCGAAGAGCTCAGGATCGGGCTCAATGGTGTTAATAAGGAGAGACCCATGTCCAGCAGTGGACGTCTACGGGCTGACGACGATGCCAATAAACAGTAAAGTCAAGAACAATATTATACAACACACTGCTATAATATATATAGGTTTAAAGTCTATATTTTATCTCCATGTGTTGCTTCCGGATCTATTTAAAAACTCAAATATAAATATTTTCTGATTCCGATATTACGATATTAGATCACTCAATACCGGAATTGTAATATCGGAACTCGCGTTCCGAGATTCCGATATTACGATATTCCGAGATTCCGATATTCATGCCCTACTCACGTCTGACGAACAATTAAAAAAGAAAAGGTTACTCGTTTGTTTAGTTTTAATATTGAGTGATAATTATAGCGCACTCTCTCTTTATACCATTTATATTTCAAGCGTTTTAGAACGAGATAGCTATGAGTAAATTACGGCCGCTATCTAACGGAAGAAAGCAGATATTTTGTCGACAGCGCTGGTCGTAACGTAACAAATGAAGGCAAATTGGCGTAAGGGACATGCAATATTAACTGCAAAGTCGTCTTTTTGGCGTAAGGGGCAGCCGGTATTAATGTTATACATTTTCTATTTAACGTAAGGGACTGATTTAATCGCAATGGTCCGTTACAACAATGAACTATAGATCAATTTTGCTATGGCGTATCGGACATTTTTTGCGAGCTATCCAAATGTTTGTAATACAGTTAGAAAGAGAATTTAAAACTTAGTATAAGTGCATTTAAAGCTCAATTTCGAGAAAATGTTTGTTACACCAATTGAGATTACGGTCGTCGATATAATAAAAATAATATACATCCTAAGACGCTTCCCTGAGGGGTAGACCAGTTAAGAGTAAGTAGTTTCTTCGGAACGTACGATGTGTATTTCTTTTGATATATTCTCATGGTACTCTATTTGAACAAGTAGTTTTCTATTGGTTAAGTATGATTTGAACCATTCAAAAGTACAACCACGGATTCCGGAACCATACAATTTTGACAGTAGGATTTCATATGATAAGTACTTTGTCATATCTAACAGAATACCTATAGCAACCTTTTTGTCGTTAATTAGCTTGAGAGCTGTCTGTAAATAGTTTTATACTGCTGGATTTGTATTTTCTAAAGGCGTTTTGGCTATCGTATAAAATCTGTTTTTTTTTCTAAAAAAAAAATTAATTGGTTATACATAGCTTTTTCAAATATCTTTGAAAATGAGGTTAATAAGGATAGTCTATAGTATTTAGGTCGTTTTGTGTCATCTTTTTTATGGCCTGGAGATATTATTGCAATTTTTAGAGAGTCTGGAAAGAGACCTTCTTCAAAACTTTGGTTAATTACGACTGTTAAAGGTTCCACTAATTCATCTGCGCACTGTTTTATAAGTGTTGAAGGAATATCTTTATGCCACAACTATGTTTGTTTTTTGTTGAATTTATAGTTTTTAAGACTTCATTTTGAGTTACTGGCCGTAGGAACATAGAAGAAGTTGGTGGATTTACAACTGGATGACCGACTTTATTTTCAGAGTTTGATGGCTACCTACTTCAGAAAAATATTTTTTGAATATATTAGATATTTTTAATGGGCATTCAACACTGACGTTGTTTTCTTCTAGCACTATATTTTTATGAATTCTATTTTTATTTTTACCAGTATTTTCATTAACTATTCGCCACATGGTGTTGTATTTGTTTTCCGAATTGATTAATTGACTCATGTATTCTTTTCTCTTTGACATTTTTATGCTTCGCCTTAACACTAGGGAGAATGTTTTAAAGTGCTTTTTAATAATTGGATCATTTGTCTCATTTAGAATATTTTTTAACAGTCTTTTGTGTTTACAGGATTTTTTAAACCAGTTGTTATCCAAGACTTTTTACTCTTGTTTTTAATTTTTATAGTAGTTACTGGTATGTTCACATTTAGACATGTTTTTATAGTTTCCAGAAATGCATTGTAGTTTCGGTTGATAGCCTGCTTATGAACATAGGATACTTTTTATCCTGATATTCCCCCACGGGAACGGGAACCACCCTGGTGAAACCGCGAGCAACCGCTAGTTTGCCTCGATGCATTAAGTTCAGCGCTTCTCCAATGCCGTTACACCACTTTGATAAAATGTTTTCTCCATCCCCTCACAATACTCGTCTACGGCAACAATGACTCCATCATTTGTTGAAAATCTCTGGCCACTTTCTTCAGGTTTGGGAACAAGTAGAAGTCACACGGGGCTAGATCTGGGGAATAAGGTGGATGCGGTAGCAATTCATGGAGTTTGGCGACTCCGTTGAATCGTCCACTCGACGTTGTTTTGGTCAAACGTGAGCAAACGCGGCACCCATCGCGTGCAAAGCTTTTTCATTCTCAAATGTTGATGTTGGTGTAAAATATTAAAAAGCGCTCAAATGAAATGCTTACCATCTCTGCTTTATCTAGCAATTTTAAGCGCCAATCGGTTTGTACAATTTTGATTTTTTTTTATCATATCCGCATTGACGGCCTGATGACCTGTGGGCGTCTTCGCAGCTCTGTTTAAAATCAGTGGACGGTTAAAATCAGTTACCCAGATGTGAATTGTACTCAATTTAGTAGTAGAATTACCTAAAACTCTGTCTAGATTTATTTTAATCTGGTTTGCTGTTTTCCCTAAAAAAACGTAAAACTTTGATCACCGCACGAATTTTGTTACTTTCCATTGTTAAGATAATTCACGACAAAGAAAGTTCTAGGTCCTGTCATACAAATTCCAGCAGTTAAATTATATTTTAATTAAAATTTTTGTTCTATTTTCAACATCATTTTGAAATAATATAATATAATTTCATTTTTTTTCACGTATATTTTTTTAAAGTTCGTCGTTTCGGATACTTATCTATCAGCCCTCATAAATACATAACGAAATAGGTGCAACTGGCCTTAATGTGTGTTCATCCTTTAAACTTTTTTAATTTTAATTGGTGTGTAGGTATTTGTGTAGGTGTATGTATAACATGCAATTTCCAATTATGACATTCATTTATTATCCATAACACAAGCCTTTCAGTGCTTACTTTGGGGCTAGGCTAATTGGTGTGAGTGTAAGGAATATTTATTATACTCGTATAAGTTGCATAAAAAATAAAGGAATCTCCCCTAATAATATTTTGGAAGTATGTCTGCATAATCGAGTCACATACGAGGAAGCGCAAAGACACAACGCAAAACCGAGTAAGGATATTCTTTAGTCAATAACACGGACAGAAATTAGTTTCACTTTCAAAATTTCAAAACATATTTTCTCGTTTTATAATAATTCCCGCATAAATTCACTTTATAACTACATCATAAAACAAATTTAATTTTTCTGAAAATTAGCAATTTGGCTTGGACAACAAAATATTAAAATCTGTAAGTATATCGCAGAGCAAAAATAGTAAAATCTGTAAGAAAATACTCACATATTTTGCCTTTCCTTTCACTTCCTTTCTCGTCATCTTCATCGAAATCATCTTCCAAGTCATTATTAATGGAAATAGCAGCAACAGCCACTAGAATTACTCCTACTAACACCAAAACTAATTTGTAAGACATTTTCGAACAGCGGTCGAAAGATTCCACGAGTTTTTTTTTCAATATGATTGTGTGTTCCACATGAATTGTTTCTGTAAGCTGTCTTTCAAGACTTTTCCTAAAATGCGAGTTGACAAATCATCATCCATATATAAAGTGGGTGATAACGGTAGTATATTTGTGCAAACTGTTAGGGATGTTACCGTTCTTCATTTAGCGGTAGACGACGCGCTAAGTTACTTCACTATTTGGATCAAGGCAGTAAGGTCATTCCAACTGGGCTCCTTGCACACACTTTCGAGTACTCTAAATTCCATATATACCGACAGTGCCGTTAAGGCGGCTTTATAAATTAACTTTAATTCCGTAACTCCAAGGGCAATTTTGGCCCTGCGCATGTCGAATTTGAAATTTGTCTAGCCATAATTTTTTTATTCAGTAAAAACCAACATCAACAAGAAAAAAAACATAGCCTTTTAGAGTGGGTGCCAGGCAAGTCAAGAAAAATAAAAGTATAGAAGTGCAATTTACAGTCAACAGCACGTACGGCTTTACATTTGCACTACGAAAACTGCCGCTATTACGAGTGACGACGTAAGGGCGCTCTCAAGGTCAAAGTGTAGAGCCGTGCGTGGTGCTGACTGTACTTACACTCGGGAGGCAAATAAATCGAGCCACTGCGTTATTTATGTTTTTGTTTTAGTTGTTTTAAATGCTAATTAATTTATGGTAAATTTTAAATAGAAAAATATTGGAATAAATTAACTCGGCCACAAGTGAATTCTCAGACGGGAATCGAACCCGCGACCTTTGGAAATCCGGTCCAATGCTCTAACCGCTGAGCGACTTGAGAACCACCGTCGAAATTCTCCAATACTTTTATATTTTTAATACGCTGTAGGCCAGCGTTGTCACATCAATGCTAGGAATATCCTTGCATTCGAAAGAAACATCTTTTCAGGTGTTTAACGATCGATTAAGATGCAACTGCCAATAATTTATGATTTTGTAATTTTTGCATTTTTCAATGCTATTTTTATACTTATGGTAAATTTTAAATAGAAAAATATTGGAAAAAATTTACTCGGCCACAAGTGAATTCTCATACGGGAATCGAACCCGCGACCTTTGGAAATCCGGTCCAATGCTCTAACCGCTGAGCTACCGAGACATGCGAACCACTGTCGAATTTCTCCAATACTTTTATATTTTTAATACGCTGTAGGCCAGCGTTGTCACATCAATGTTAGGAATATCCTTGCATTCGAAAGAAACATCTTTTCAGGTGTTTAACGATCGATTAAGATGCAACTGCCAATAATTTATGATTTTGTATTTTTTTCTTTTTTCAATGCTATTTTTATACTTACGGTAAATTTTAAATAGAAAAATATTGGAAAAAATTTACTCGGCCACAAGTGAATTTTCAGACGGGAATCCTTGGCCCACAATGACTGCTTTGCTGGTCACGCTATGATTGCCTCGAGCTAGCCTAGCTACGCTCTAGGCCTTCCAGCTTGGCCATCATTGCAGCCCTTGCTGGCCTCGCTGTAAAGCTCAGCTCATCCATCAAGTGCAGCACGCTGAACGCGCTGTGTCGGTCTGGAGCTGCGCTACGCTGCGCTGTCGGCCATCATCAGCACGACCAGCAAAGTAGTCATTATAGACCGCGGCAGTACCTAATGTACTATTACTATGTAATTTATTAGGCCGCTAAACACGACAGATATGGATTTTCATACAAGTTTTTCCGGCCGCTGCTCGCATGTATGTGGACAGTACAGCAATATCGATTTATCTCGAAGAAGGTTGTCAAAATAATGCTCATATTTTTAAGTATGTTTGAGAAAAGTAATATAATAAATATTAAGATATCGACACAAGTTTTAATAAGTTTTTATTTGTGCTAATTGCTATTTAGCAATTATTTACGAATATTAAATTAAAATATTTTGAGTGGAAAGTACCAGAGCCGCCTATGTAACAAGGAGTTACTTTAGATGTTAAGAGAAGTTCTGATTTTACATTTATTTTATATTAAGGCATAGTTTAATTAAATTATAGACAGCAGCTTTTCAAGTAAGTATAATAACTCCTGGTTGTTTATGTTTCCCTGGTACTTTTTGTTCAATATTTTGATATTTTATTAACCTTATACTATGCATGTAGGTTTTTCTATACAAAATTGCTTTAACTTGAATAGTGGCCCAAACATCACTAACTAGTAATATTTGCAACTGAAAAAAAATATTACGTGCATTAGGTACTTGATATCTGCTATTCTCAGTTAGTACCTATCACTATTCAAAATCGGTTATTCACTATAAAAAAAATATATAATAATTTTAATTGATTAATCTGAATAGGTGCGCTTCGAGGAATATCTCGTTTTCAGTAAATCTTGAAAATACATACTGTCGTTTTCGTTACGGTAACACAGATGACATAGGTATATCTTTTTATGGTTATATATTAATGTAAAAAGTTAATTATGATGATATGTTTCGAAAAAGAAAAAAAAAGTTGACTTTAATTTTCAATAAAATAACAGTAGGTGTACTTACATATAATATTGTTTGCTCTCATGATGACGAAGAAAGCCATGGCTTTTCATCAGAAGAGTCCTCTGCGTCTTTAGGGAATTCATTAGAGTCCGACTCATCAGACTTCGTTCTGCAGAAACCAACAACTCCATGGCATATTACAATACTCCTATGCCACCCATTACCATACATCATATTACCATACTAAATCATCAATTAAAAGCCAATTCGCGGTTATTTCTTTTGCAAATGTTTAGTTGACATTATGTTCAGTATGAAAAAACAAAAAAGACAGCCGGGACGGACCCTGAAGTATAACTAATACCTTCGTGAACATGAAAAAATGCATACAATATTTGTACAACGAAGTGCAAATTTTAAAGACTTTTTTATTATTAAAATTATGAGTTAAATATTTGTCCAAGGTTAAATAATATAAAATAACTGAAATGTACGCATCTAGCTAGATATACCTGTATTATCCTGATCCATAATTATTTTATTAGTTAAAAGATAATTGCCAATCATACAATTATCTATGTTGATCATAACGATTTATTTCGTGCATTATTATTTTATTTATATAGATATAAATTTTTATCAAGTTCCGAGTGATATACTGGTAACTGGCACCGAATGATGACGGTGGGACAAAACGTGGGTAGTTTTAACTTCTACATCTATTCTACATATAAGACAGTAATTTTCATCATAAACATTGATTTACAAAATTACTGAAATCTTTACTACTGTCAAAATGTTACATTCAAAATAATCTTCGTAGACTGTCAGTCAATTTTTATTTAGATTTGTGGTTCCAAAAATGTTGAATTCGAGATGCTGCAGCACGAGAATAGTCGGAGACACGATTTGTCAAAGAAAATTTGGAATTCTCATGATTCTTTCGTATATTTGACGACTAGCGGTTGCCCGCGGTTTCACCCACGTGGTTCCCGTTCCTTGGGAATATTGGGATAAAAAGTATCCTACTATCTATGTGCCAATATTTAAACCAAATCCGTTCAGTTTTCGCGTGAAAGAGTAACAAACATCCAAACATCCTGACAAACTTTCGCATTTATAATATTAGTAGGATGTAATACTTACTACTAAGAACAGATTCGAAATATACGAAAGAATATAAGAAGGTACTTCTAAGTTTCTGGTTCTGGTATGTACCGTAACTAAAAAAATGGGCTAAAGAGGAAAATAAATAATCCTTACTAAATGTGACTATATTTATTTTGTTCTGAAATGTGAAAAATTGCAGGTAGTACATGTCGTGGCAATACTTTATTTAAGTAGGTACTATTATGGTGAGTGTGTGTATTATGGTATTACTTATTAAGTAACTTTGAAAAACAAAAAATAATTAAATATTGTACCACCACGTTTCAAACCTTGAAAAGTATTCTCCTGTTTCATTGGACTTATGCAAAATAATTATTATGACGTACGCTAAGCAATTTTTTTTCTATAGAAGTAATAATTTACTTCATTTCACATGAAAACATAACACCTAAATAATAAAAAAAATATGTAGTTTCTCTAAAAGACAATGTTTATGGATTTGGGAACTAGAAATAGTTATCATTCATATTAGCTTCAATTTCACTAACTAATGATAATCACGATTCTTCGTGTTGAAATATTATTTTGTCTCTTAAACTTCAAACAAACGGCTGAAATGATATTTAAATCCTGTTTAGTGTTAATCGTGATTTGTCACAGTTGGTGAGAAGGACTCTATAAGGTAGTACAATCTTTTCAACACCAGAAAAATAAGCTTCTTGTATGGGACACAGTGAAACAAAACAAAAAAATGTTGGTACCTACTTAATGATAATTAAAGTTGTAATTTAAAATAACACAAAGTAAAATATCTCATTACATAAGGATGAATCCACTAACGAAAATAATCATTTATATTTAAGAAATCTTTTGGTCTTTTTTCAGTTTTTGTGAAAAATGTATATAAATTTTCATTTGGCGTTGAAACGTTATGTAAAAATCATGGGATCATTTTACGGATCAATCAGTTTTGGTTTTATCGTTGAAATTAGCTCGAGCTAATGCTCGAGCATTGTTTGTGTATTATTGGTGTAATTTGTAGCCTACGTCCCTTAACGTTTGTACCTATGGAACTTTACATGTAGGTACTTAAACAAATATTGATCATGTTACAAATATTGCCTATTCCATGCAGTAAAAGAAAATTTGTTAATATACAACTTTTCCATACATGATCATCTAGAAAGATGGACACGAAATCTTTTTCCTCTCATAGAATTGAGTTTAATCGTCCTCCTTTGTGCGAAAGATGTATCAAATCACATATTAAAAAACTACAATTTTGCGAAACATGATAGTCAAGAATGTTTATAGAATAAGTATGCCATATTGTATCTATTCGGATTTTATATATTTTTTTCATAAATAGCAAGGCAAGAAGTGAAACTTCAAACATTTTGAGGCAAATAACTTAAATAATTAAGTAATGTTAGTAAATCACACATCTGGCAACTTCTACAGTTAAGTATTAGGTATAACACATTATTTCATAGCTATACTTCACCAAAATATATATCTCAACTTTTTACATTCAACTATACAAAAAATAGGTATAAGTAAGTATAAAAGAATTTAAAAACATGTCATTGGTAATAAATTATCTTGTGACTTAGTCAACATATTTAAACTAGGTTCTTACGATTAACGTAATATGTGAAAAAAAAACGAAATTATAAAATTAATAATAGTAAATACAAGGAATAAGCAAGAACAGGAGAAGGTGAGGTCCATTACTTGGTTCTATACACAGAAATACTTATTTATCAAGGGGGAGACTCACTCAGGCGCAAGCGTGGAAAATTTTGTAACAAGTAAAGAAATTTGCGAACATTTTGTAGGTGGCAATGCGTCTGGCGTGGGTATTATAAGAATCGGCGTTATTTAGACTAATATTCAAAACTATGTGTTTATATGTTGGATAATTGTTTGTTTTGCTTGTTTTTGACATAATTATCGGTCGAAATGTGACATTATACGCTAGTGCTCGAGTGACCTTCCCCTTCTTGATCTACTTAAGACTACTGTCTTTTCATTATAAAATAAAAGTAAAAAATAATCCATTTACTCTTTTAACTACGAAATATGGCATCTACAGACACGTTTATGGCAAATTTTCTTTATTCAATCTTAAGAACAGAAAATTAACTTAATACTAGATCTGCATCAATTTTGTCTTAAGTGACACAATACCTACATGCAATCAGCAAATACACAAAAGCATTCATATCTTTCAGTAGCTGGGTATTTAAACGAGAATTTATAAGTAACAATGAGACTGTTTAGTCCGATTACGTACCTACACATTCATTATTTTTATAATCATAGCTTCCATAACTAGTATTATAAGAATCTTCATGAAATAGTTGAGACTAGACGACGACGTTCATGACACTGCCATTTTAAAATTATCCATATTATGATTAATTATTATTTCGCAAATATTTCTAGCATTCATATATACCTTTTGGTTTCAATTCACATGTTCACAGTTCTTTATTTGACAATATATTAAGTACAATATTATTATTACGTAACTAAATGCAAGAGTGAGTGGCAAGATATACGTAATTAATTATAAAAGTAGTTGAAATGTTTAGAAAAACCTACAGTTCCATATCGTTCTTTTAGATTTCTTTCAACCTGTTTCGTTTTTCCTGTGGTAATGATAAGGGCAAACACTTTTGAAGCCTTCAGAGTGCTGAGTGTGAGTTTTCCCACCTTACGCCGCATTGAGTTTAATTCTCAACTTATTCCCATTGCATTAAGGCTATGTGACAAAATTTTACTCTCACGCGATTGTAGCGTTTGGTTATTTGCAAACTCACACTAAGCCCTCGGTACCTAACATTTTACACAGGATAATGTTAAATATACCGTCATTCTGGTTAATATGTAGGTATGTTTTATCTATTTTTTTCAGTCTATCGTAATATTACAAAATTGTGCGTACATTAGGTACTGCAGCCAGTTGTAACACACACAGAACAAAAAAATAATGTTCTGTGGTAACACATTTACTCTTTCATTGGACTAAAGTTTATTTCGACAAGAGACAAACGACGGGAAAACTTTAATATTGTAGTTGGTACAGAGAAAGGTAGTTAAACCTACCACAAAATTTCCAAATTCAAAGTACAAAGTAGGTACTTACTTAACTATGAACTTTAATTTTGTTAAAATCATTCGACATTTGAGGTAGGCCGATGTGGAGTTGACTACGCAAGTACATTATGTACATAATATTATGATACAATAAACAGGTCAGACTTATCAAAGCGCAAACTAGTGACTCATAACGATGGCAAATTTCTTAAAAACGTCAATATTCATATAACATATTGATATAGAGATTAGTATAAGATTTACAGACTTGTTCACAAGGCACTGGTTGCTGCAGTGTGGCCATGCCCTATATTTCATTGGACGGAGGCAATAAGGCTGTTTCAAATAATCTATACATTGCCTATTTACAGGAAAGATAATGTACTAATATATTTCTATTTTTTGTACGTATAGGTACGATAAATACTTAAATCGACACTGTGATATGATACATTATATCAGGCAAAGCTTGTTAGTGTTATTTCGAAATAAGAAAAAATGTATTAAATCGAGACTAGAAAGTGTAATTAGCATTTTTGGATATGACATCAGGGCTAGGTAAAGTTATGTGTCAACATTTCCCTCTTTTAGGATAATACGGATATTATGGACTAACCTGATATGTTTATAAAAAAGTTTGTTGTTCAAATGTGTAAATAATGAAACAATTTCAACCTCAATTGATATTATAACTATTTCACTGTTTTATTTAAATCTGATTGCTATTCCATTTTATAGATCAAGGCTCCCAGTATCTCCATAACTCGGATGTCATAACCAAAAACCCGCCTGTGTCTACTTTACATAACTAACGTCTAAGACTAACTTTACCTAATAATTACTTTATAGTAATATTAAAAAGATAACTATAATATCTTGGATATTCCTTGCTCTCTTATGAATTATCTTACAATAAATTAACTAATCATATCTAACGAATACTTAGAGCTTACGCAACGGATACGCGTGCCGACACTGGTTGCTGGCGCAGTGAGCAAATCTTATAAGGACGATGCTAAAAAATGGAATAAGTACATATTACTTTCAAGTACTTTAAAACCATAACGTTTAACAATTCAGGTTTTCTGAGGTCAAGGACGCTGTAAATCGGATTAAGGGCTGGCTGACGATCTCAGATAGCTTATGAATTTTAAATTAAGTTGCATATGCAATCAAAGCATTTATTTAGGGCCTTGCTGTTTCGTTTTGCGGTGCACCAACCGACTGTTTGCTACTTTTAATGTTTTGAATAGGTAAAGTAATAATTCAATTATATTCTTTATGTCGGTGGGCGAATGGCGCATGGCGGTCTATGGAAAATTATCCTTTTGGGGTGAAAGATGAGTAACATGCTCTGTGTTTGGACATACCTAGAATCGTTGTTTATTTCTATAGTCCTGATGTAATTAGTGGTATGAGTGATTTAAACAATATTTTTTATGAAAGCAACAGTGCCGCGTACTCCCATTCCGTTAATTACATTATCATTTTCAATGTACATAAATATCTATACAATACGAGTGGTTAATATGCTGCTCTTGACGACTGTTTAAGCCTTTACGACGACATTAAGGTATAAAGCAAATTCCTTGGTTATGCTGTTGAATGTTGTACCTACGGTGACTTTATGACAACACTATGAAAATGTAAATTATTGTAAACTGGTGATTTAATGATGAGAACCCCTCGAATTTCTTCAAATGCATTAAAATGCATCAAAACACGAAGCGAATCTTTCATTTTCATACCGTCCGTAACAATACTGGGCTTAGAATGCGTATTTAATACTTCTGATACAGGGAACAACGAAGCTTATTGATTTAAACCTAAGGTTTATTTTTGATGATCCAGGGCTGAGGCGAGGCTCCGCGCCGGCGACGGTGCCGCTGCTTACTGCGGAAGGCACGTTGTCAGTTACAGCACTCCGTAGAACGTATCCATGAGGGTCGCATCCAGGTCACACTCCAGGAAGATGCTTTCACTGCATTCCTCCTGCAATGAACACAACTATTAAGTCCAATGCATTGAAAATTTACCGTACCAATTATCTACCAATTTTTTTTGCGTCGATGACGGGAATCAATCGGTGACCTCGCTAGCAGATTGGCTATTATAAAACGATTATATTCATTGGAGCAGAAAGGTTCTGGAACAGCGGTCTTGCACCGGAAACATAATGTACTGAACTACTGACGATTTGACTGCACAAAACCGGTACCTTTAGAGGTCTAAGCGAGGACTGCGGGTTATGGAGGGGCTCATGTTCTGGGGATTTAATTTAAGTGGGAAATTCGAAATATCTATGCGATATCAAAACGTTAAGGTTTTCAAAATCAATTCGTTTTCAGTAATTTTCAAAGAACGATCGACAGCCATGACCCCATTTGCTTCGATAATACGAGAATAGAAAGGAGAAATACAATGCCTTTTTTAATTAGTGAATGTCTATGTTTCTTGCAATTACAGTAAACATTCCGTAAAATAAACAATATTGCAGCGGGTCTACGGAGAAGAAAATCGCGTGTTTTACCCGTGGTCGGTTTGTCCCCCTGGTGGGTCCACGGGTATTTTTCCCCATTGTTTCACTACTGCGCTTCAGTTTTGACGTACAGGGGGTTCATGGTTAATTCAACAGATAATTTTCATCCCCGTAGACCCACTGCACAAGAAAGTCCCAGCCAGGGTAACATAAATTTAGAGGAGGTTAACTGAGAAAAGGATGATCGTTTTTTTTGTTTAAGTACTTTTGGTAGTAACACGGGAAATTTAATATTTCCCGTCTTTCAACTTTCAACTGCAGTAGTAACAAGGGCAATTCAATTAACGTTATTACTACTGGTAGTAAGATTGGTAGTAGTACGGGCAACGAAGGGAAATGTCCTACTTATTTTAATTAAATTAAGATGTCAAGCGTTTCCTCTTATGCAGAAAGTACCGAGTCGCATAGCTAGCCATCAGGACCTATTTTAGATATAAAGTTGTAACACACGCAATATCTTATTGCTTGTGTTACTACTTACAACTTCAGTAGTAAGAAGGGTAATTAAATTACCATTATTACTACTGGTATAAGGATTGGTAGTAACACGGGCAACTAACAGTTTTTTCTAGTTGTGGTGTTTGAAGATATGACTTATTCTTGTTACAATGTTGTAATAAACCCGATTTTCCAGTTGAATCACCATTCAGTCTATTCTTCGACTGTCTCTAAGAAATAAGAATTAGAGGGGATATTGTTACATATGTTCATCTCATTAGAAGTTAGTATTTTCTAAAGACAAATAGGTAATAGTTTTTTAAGATGTTTTTATATTTCATTTTGATGTTTGTTTACTTTAGAATTAGATAAATAATAAAAAATTATGACATTAGAAAAATCAGGATGAAAGCCGTTCTTCTGATCCCTTAAGAGGTAGATACTAATAATAAAATCATAACTTTTTCCAGTCGTCGAAAAGCAAACATTTATGATACATACAGCATGACTTTCCATTTTCCGGCGCCGGCGACAGCACGCGCCGTGAAAAACTCCAATTGTCAGAATAATCAGGACGAAAGCGGTTTTTTTTCTGCCCCTACAAGTGTACGAAGGTTACCTGTGCGTGAGCCTCGGGCGGCTGATCACCGCCCCTCCTCGCGTGTCATTTGGACGTCTTCGGCAAGTGGCGCTTCATGTGCAACGCGAGGTGGTCGGAGCGCGCGAACGACCGCTCGCAGACCGCGCACTTGAACGGCTTTGCGCCCGTGTGCTTGCGGTAGTGGCGGGTCAGCTCGTCCGACCGGGCGAACCGCCACTCGCACTCCGGCCACTGGCACGTATAAGGTTTTTCGCCTACAATAACATTAGCCGGTTATTGAAAAAAAATAATTAACAGGACTATAGCGGCTGCACCATCTCATTTTAAACCCTATCACTTTGAAGATTGGGGAATCTATGGAATTTGACAGCTTTGGCAACCATAAATCTGTTATTTTATTTTGTGCAACCTAGTCGCTCGTAGACGACGCACTTTAACGGCGTGTCGCCCATGTGCTTGCGGTAGTGGCGGGTCAGCTTGTCCGACCCGGGGAACCGCCAATCGCACTCTGGCCATTGGCACGTGAAAGGTTTTTAGGCGATTATTTCAGTCTTTTCTTAGGAGGGATTGTAGCAGTTCCATCGTCTTATGTTCAACGGTAACTATTACAGCGGTAGAAATTGTGTAGGATTGGACAACTTCTACAAACATAAATCTGTAATTGGATGCATAAATGCATAAACCTTACAAAATCACCTGGCGTTAATTAGCTCCACTAATAGCCTGCATCTCTGGACACGGCCATAGAATAAGTTGCGATACGCTATTCGTTATTTTGTATTGAAAGATTTATTAAAATTAAATCTATTGGTCGCGATAAAAGCTCATATTAGCATTTGAAATTAGTAAAGAAGGAAATGCTGACATTTTATACATAAACATTCGTTTTCAAATTAACTAGAGTCCTATTGTAACCGGAGCAGTATTTCCAACCAGCTAACTGGTATGGCGGGCGACTATTGCGCGATTTGCTCTCTGCACTTTGCAGGATTTGCCCTAGGCCTTCGGCGCTGCCTCTCACCGAGCATTGCTCAGCACAGCCTTTGTGCCAGCGGCTAATTCAATGCATGCAGCGAGCAGCTTTGGTTATCGTCTTCACAGTCGAATCAATTGTAACTACCTTAAACTATAAACGCATAGGTGTGTCATGAATGCAATCGCGGAGCTTTTTCGCATGTGCTGCGCAATTAAAAGGCAATATAGGTATACATATCAGAAGTAATTCGCAATAGCTTACGGTTACAAATTAAATAGTACAAAATAAGTAAGTATTAATCTTATTTACCTGTGTGTATTCTCTGGTGAGCTTTTAGGTGTGAACTTTTCGTGTAAACTTTTGTACAACCTGCAAATTATTATATTTTTTAAATCTTAGTAACATGATATTGTGTATTATAATTCTAAATAAGCTTTGACATTGAATCGCAAATAAGTGAGAAATGCGTTGTAGGATTTAAAACGAACAATATTGGATTTTTGTAAAGTCAATGTCTGAGGGGTCGGTGGATGCAAGTTGCACGAAAAAAATGTTTGTAAACGCATTTTTCGTAATTATTTCGCAAATTACCTTAAACAGTCATAAATATCAAATTTTGGCAACGTAAATAAACTAGTTATTAATGAATTACACATAACTACTTACGATAAAACGTTCAATAAAAATAATTATACTTCTGAGATAAGTATATAAGCGGTTTGTTTACAAATATTCTTTTCGAAAGTTGGCTGGAAAATAATGTTCAATTAATTAAAAAAAAAATTATAAATAAAAATGAAAAAAAAAAAACTGTAGGTTAGTTATAGTAAGTAGTTTTTTATACCGATGAAATCGCAGTGGTGCACCCTTCGCTTCTCAAGCTCCGGATTGTTCCGTCGGTTGTACTTGACGAGGGGTGGGGGGGCGAGGCGCGAATGCTGCATCTGCACGTGCGGGTGCAGTGGCGGCGGCGGCGGCGGCTGCGGCTGCGGCTGCGGCTGCGGTTGCGGCTGCTGCATATGCATAGGCTGCGACATCGCCTGTTGGAAGTGGTGGCACAGTCTAAACATAAACAGTCTTTACACTCGGTCGATATGACGCGCTCACAGACACGCTACACGGGGCGGGCCCCTCGATCTCATTGGTTTTCACCGGTTAAACAGTTGAGAGCGCGAGTGTAGCGGCGCGTATCTGTGTGATTGCGTCATTGGCCGTTTGGAGGCAGTTCAAAGACTGCTTAGACTGTGGTGGTGGGTCATTGTTGACTCATCATCATCATCGGCACGTTACATCACGTCGACGACCAACGTTCACATTTTCCAGTAGCAATTCAGCGCTGGATTCGTTCGATGGACTGGAATGCTACTGGAATAAGTAGGTACCTACCTAAACCGGGCAAAGGACTGTAGTAAATAGGACTGGGAGAAAAAACAGCCCTTGAGCTCTATTTTTGATTCACTTGTCTCGTCAGGTTTCTACTGATTTTCGTGCGACGTTTGAGTTTCCGTATTTGCCGTACTTCCGTAATAGCAACCGTGCACGTATCCTATATAATTATTATGTCGCAGCCAACTGGTTAAATCAGCCGTTCGATTGGAGGGCTAGCCCGCTAATTAAACGCCGGCATTCAATGAAATGGCTAAATGACAAATAGCCAAGTCGTTGAATAAAACGTTTAAGGACTTGGCTGAACGTCATATTTAGCCGTCTCATTAAATGAGATGTCATTATAAACACAAACTATTCGTAAAAACTTGTAGCCGGCGGAGTAATATCAGGCATATTTTTATCACACATTTTTATTTTATCAATATTGATAGGCTTAATAAAACACTGTAAATGTTCAAACGAAAACAAAGCACATAAAATTGCCAGCTAATGCGAGCTATCTTACGCCATATTTGTTTTGAGGCTACCAGCGCCCCAGTCGCAAAAAATGAACTAAATTTGAATCACGTGGTGAAATTAACATCTTCAAAGGGCTAGCTTACAATAAACCAACTAGTTGAACGTTAAGTGTTGCTAGTTCAACGAACGCTCGGCCTAGGCATTCAACTGAATACCGGCGATTAATTAACGGGCTAGCCTTTCAAAGGCCAGCCCTTCTAGCCCTTTTCGCAAAGCGTAAAGCGCGCTATGTCTACAAATGCAAGGTCGCTAATCGCCTGATCGTCTCCCCGACGATGATTCAAAAATAGAGGTCCTTGACTTTCATGCCGATTCTTACCTTAGGTTTTGTAAAATCAATGGCGTATCTTCTTTGACTTTCACAAGTGCTTGTAACAGCCTAGGCCCCCAGCATGAACATCGCTATATCATGCTGTATGATAGGCGCATGATGCTGTCTTGCTTACACGCTAAGATGTAACTGGGCCATTGACAGATTATCGTGCTACGAGTGTCGATAAAAGCTGCTCATGCAAAGGCTACAAGACTGGATAAGCGATATCGAGTTTTGAATAGTACCTGAGGGTGATGGTGCGGATGCGGCGGCGGGTGCGGCGCGCGCAGCAGCGGCGGCGGGTGGTACGGCGGCGGCGGCGTCCGGCGCGGCCCGCCCTGCACACACAGCCCACCAGCCGCCTTATTCACAAACATTCGAAGCGTTCATAATAAGAGCGGAATATACCTATGCATGTCATTCACACTCACTTCAGAATAGAGAAGAGCTTAGCACAGAATAATTCAAATCCACTTCGAATCCCATTCGAATCCGATTCTATTGTTGAACGGTTGTGAATTAGGGCCCTATTTCACGAAACTTATTAGACTAATGATATTAGTCCATGGACTAATATTTTCTATTAGTTTACTAGTGTGCGTTTCACTAAACTACAGAGGTAAAGTATTACTTACTAGTGTTCAACTGATAAATATATAAGTGAATTATTAAAGATAAAGATAAAGACACTTGTAAAAATTATTGGCGTTAATTATTAGAGTAAAATTTTCTTATCGGGATAAAAAAGTATTCTGTGTTTTAATCCAGGCTATCTACTATATGTGTGTCAAATTTCACCCAAACCCGTTCTTGTAGTTTTTGCGTGAAAGAGTGACAAACGTCCCTCCATCCATCCTCACTTTTGCACGTATAATATTAGTAGGTATTTGACGTATGAAGATGAAGTATGAAGTAGGAAAACGATTTTTATTTGAATTTCAATGTAAAAACGGGAAGATATTGTTTTTACCCTGACTAGTTTTGGTGTCTTTGGCAACTACATATGTAAAGAGACTATAAAAAAATTTATGGAAAGAGTTTAAACTCAATAATCTTTAAGCCATTGCACGCTGACTGCACGTACCTAAGTAATGAAATCATATAAAACCACTCTTTTAATTATTTTTTTCATTATATTGTGCTTATGGGATGGTTAAAATATTGCACACACACCATCCACACTAATATTTTTATTAGTCTATTACTATTTGTTACAAGTGTAATGAAAATATTCGTGTAACAGGATTTATTAGAACTAATAACTAATACACTAGTAACTAATATAGGTACTAGTAAACTAATAATTTCGTGAAACAGGCCCCAGGGGGCTGTACACTAATAGAAAGCGCCCCAGGCGCAAGGCCAGGGGCTTTACCATAAACTGTAATGCAATTCATTGTAGATTGTGAGAGTAGGATGCTGCCATATAGCGTGTCTAGCGGCGTCCCGCTCTTACTACCTGAAAGTAACCTTAAATGAATCGCATTACAGTTGATGGTAGGCCCCCAGGTTGCTTTGAGATAACAAGCATACTGACAGTCCAGTGTTAAGAGCAGAATAAGGGCTGGTTTCAGCACCGACAGATAAGTTCTGGATAGCTTATCAGGAAGATAATTGTAATATGAAACAATATCTGCCAGATAAGCTATCCATAACTTAACTTTCGGTTGTGAAACCGGCCATAAGTATTTTGATAAATAGGGTTATAAAAAAACGGGAGTATTTGATATTATATACGAGATCGATATCAATTATGATCATTAAATATTCCCGTACATATAAACATGGAGAATCGTATTTAATACACCATGACTAATACCTAGGTAAATCGTTGCATTTCAATATATTGTATTACTATAACTAATTTAACACAGGACTGTTGCTTTCCCAAATACTCACTATCTTCTCCATATCGGTTTTCTTGAAAATCTATAAACATTAAAAGAATAAACACCAATATAAATCGCTCTGCAGAAGATGGTACCATCCATCGCAAGCGTTCGCATAGCATTTATGTTAAACGAAAAGCAAATATTGTCGTCGACTCACTCAAAGGTGATTAGTGAAAGAGAAAGTCACAGTCGACCAAGATATTTGCACTGGCTTGTACCTGTATCGAGTTTCCTGGGCTGCCCTGGTCGGAGCCAGGAGGGGTCAGCGGGGACATGTATCCCAGGCGTGAGGGGTACTTCGCGAACGACGACACCGGCTGGTGCTGGTGTTGCGGCGGCGGCGGGTGCGCGTACGTCGGCGGCACGCATAACCTCTCCGTCTTAATTTCCAGCGGACTGAGCAAAGGCGTCGCGCACTCTTCGAGCAGGGGATCATCCGCTTCGAGTTTGACGTGCGTCGCGCCGAGGGGGGCGAGCATGTTTGCGTTCTCCGGGTCGATGTTCCTGATGGAGGAGGCGATGTCCTCCCAGAGCGCGGGACGGTGGAAGGCATCGTCGCTGGAGGAGGGGCCGCCGTCGAAGAGGTCCATGTGGGCGGGCGCCAGCCCGGCGCCCTCCTGCTTGCACAGCAGCGACTCAAGCTCAGATGTCTGAAACAAGTGGAAAATCCGATTAATTCAGGTAGATTGGGTAAAAAAATTGAAACTGGTAGTTTTTGGAGGTTGAATGAAAACAATAAGTAATAGTAAAATGTAAGAAAGGCATAATTTAAATACTAGGTATGGTTGTATAGGAATAAATAGGATAGGACGTGACCCAAATTACAATGACGATGGTCTGACGAAGGTGGTTTAGTAGAAGGTATTTACATGAACCTTAAATTTTTTCCTCCACTAACCACCACCTGTTACAACAGGAGCCAAGTCACAATAGATTACAAAAATCACTCAAATGCCACTCTATTATGCAGATCTGGGCATTAAAGCCCAATCAATCTAAAGTGGCATGCCACGAACGCCATTAATCATCGCAGCAGATGAAGTTGACGATACAGTGTCAGTCGGAATAATTCCCGTGGCGCGATCTGTCCTGTGTATTACCATACAATGGGCCTGCCCACGCGCAGCCGCGCAGGTGACGAGCCGAGAGCTTTCTTGAACCAGAGATGAACTGAGGAAAAAATATTGAAACTCCTTTCTTGGAATTGAAACCTTGTGACGGGTTATTTTATTGGGATTATGGTTCTTTATACCTACTCTAATAAAATTTCTAGACCCATGATATTGAAAAAAAAAATGTGACGTCTAATTAAGGAATTACCCCAAGAGAGTGTCAGGAGACGAGGCGTAAGATGAAGGTATACTACTTAATTAATTTTAAATGTTTTGATATTGACAATGACATTTATCCAACTTTTTTTACTTATGTATTAAAGAAAAGCCGATTAGCTTTTTATCGAGGCTTACATTAGATTTATAGCGAGCATTTGTAATTCAGTGGAGAGATTGATAATTGAAAACACATCTAAAACATTTTATATAAAGTAGCTAAAACCCATTGAAGTATTATTGTACTGACGATGACGTGGTAATATAATAGCTCAATGGTAAAACCTAATGTTTCATCCAGAGCTTTGCACAAATTCATTCTTTTTACCACGAAATTAGTACCTATCGGTTTATAATTGAATACTTCTCGAAGTATGAATTATACCCCGGTATACCTCTCCAGTCTGTCACTGGGCCGGTTTAAAGACGACACAATCTATTTAGCATTATTGTAGGCTCCAGAACTAGTCCGATAGGGTCAGGCGCAGTGTCGTGATAATAACGTGCGCGCACGAGTCCGACACGTCACGTATAATGCTCCGAAATTACCTACAGAATTATGGAGCAAATTATATGTTGATCCTTTTAAAGTATTTTTTACCTACTCCGTTGTTTAAGCTTTACCCAAATACCAAAATTGCTACTTTACTGTTATGGCAAAAAATATTTTGTTTGATTACGAAACCAAACCACAAATACGAAATTTGAATCGGTTTAACTGAATACTTCAGGTTATAACTTCCCAAGTCTGTCACTGCGGCGGTTTCAAGACGACACGATCTATTTAGTATTATTGTAAGCTTCAGAACTAGTCCAGCTAGGGTCAGGCGCAGTGCCGTGATAATAACGTGCGCGACGGGGAGCCGCACGAGTCCGACGCGTCACGGATAATGCTACGGAATTACAGAATTATGGATCAATCTATAATATTGCGTTTGTTGATCCTTTAGAAGTGGTCCATACTGCGCTTTTTAGAATTAATTCTTACCCCCGAGCGTGTCAATTGTGAAATAAGTTGTAGACTAGTAATAATGGTTTTCGGTGATATTACAATTTCACTAATGATTTTATAATTTCACGGTAAGTATATTATAATCTAACTAGTGTTTCGAAATTTCACAAGTGACATTAACATCAACGACGTAGTATTTTTTTCTGAAAACAAGTAGGTACTTCTGTGGTCTGTTTTTAAGGCGATCGCTTCGCTGCGCTTCGCAATTTCAAACCTATCATCACGTGACCTACAGGAATAAGGCAAATTCACTTTTACTCCAATAATATTGCTCGGGTGTCCGATGAATACTAAGTCTTTGGCCACTTTACCCATTTTATTGTAAAATTTTCAAACCGGTGCGGCGGCGTATCGGCCATGCGCCGTTTTGTATAAGGGCTTCACTTACTAGCCGCTTTGACGAACGCGAAGTGCTCATTCAAAGCGGCGCGGCGGGCGTACGTACTTTATTTCAGTCGAATTGTAATCCGGTTAGCCGCATTACATAACAGCGACGTTTTTCAATCTGGCGCGCCATTTTGTAATGCGGCGTGTATACATTTCATCTAATGGATCTGTACAATCGGGGATCTTCCCAGTTGATCAGTAGAAGTTTTTTGAAGAAAGTTATCTCAAAAAGTAATAGACTTATAGAAAACGTTTATATCACAAATAATAGAGCTTTAATAGGCATTTCATTTTATAAATAAATTATTTCTTTAACCTTAATACTTTCCGAAATATCGTTTCTCAAAAAATCTCTACTGTCTCATGTCGCCCTGACGGGACTCGAACCCGCATCCTTGGGAATCCGGCCCAATGCACTGACCAATTATGCTACAGAGACCTACGAGAACACGTTGAAATTCTCTAGTATATTCACCTTTTTCTACGGTGTTGGCCACCGTCGTTTCATCAATGAGAGAAATATCCTCGCATTCGAAAGAAACATCTTTACAGATGTTTGACTATCGATTAAGATGAAACTGCCATCTACTTATAACTTTTTAATTTTGCATTTTACAATGCTGTTTTTATGTGATAATTTTTAATCAAGTAAATATACTAGAAAAAAGTAACTTGAGACAAGTATAAGGACGACGGTGGCCAACACCGTAGAAAAAGGTGAATATACTAGAGAATTTCAACGTGTTCTCGTAGGTCTCTGTAGCATAATTGGTCAGTGCATTGGGCCGGATTCCCAAGGATGCGGGTTCGAGTCCCGTCAGGGCGACATGAGACAAGTTGCTTTTTTCTAGTATATTTACTTGATTAAAAATTATCACATAAAAATAGCATTGTAAAATGCAAAATTAAAAAGTTATAAGTAGATGGCAGTTTCATCTTAATCGATAGTCAAACATCTGTAAAGATGTTTCTTTCGAATGCGAGGATATTTCTCTCATTGATGAAACGACGGTGGCCAACACCGTAGAAAAAGGTGAATATACTAGAGAATTTCAACGTGTTCTCGTAGGTCTCTGTAGCATAATTGGTCAGTGCATTGGGCCGGATTCCCAAGGATGCGGGTTCGAGTCCCGTCAGGGCGACATGAGACAAGTTGCTTTTTTCTAGTATATTTACTTGATTAAAAATTATCACATAAAAATAGCATTGTAAAATGCTAAATTAAAAAGTTATAAATCTCTACTGATCAACCGGGAAGTTTCCCGACTGTTTCAGCAATGAAATACCGTGAAATAAGATACAGTGATTGGCATTAGTAAGAGCAGAAAACGCAGCGAACACGCGTCTCAGTTGAATGTGCATAAAGAAATTTATTGTGATTAGGTATTGCGTATGCGCAGCCTCCGTCAATGCGCTGCCCTTATAGGTAGTAATAAAAAAAAAAATGATGTGTCACACTTTTTGTCACTCTCAAGAGTGATTAGGAGGATGGGTCATAATCATAATATAACCCTTCACGTGGGCCATAACAATTGAAATAGCGGCAAGTCGGGACCAATGGACGGTGTAAAGAACCATGCGGTCGCTAAAAGTGAAGAAGGTCGAGTAAGTAAATTTTTGGTCACCCATCCCACGTCCATCCTTGGTGAAAGTTACACTTCCACAATCACAAGTCGAACGCGCGTCATTGAGCTCCTAAACGTAATAAACATCAAAAATCAAATACTTTCGGCATTATCTATAGCTATAGGTACAGACAGATAACTCATGATTTCTGAATAAGTATAACAGATTTCTTAATATTTGCCTTCTTTGTCTTTGGTGATAAGAGGACATACTTACATATGTAAATAAGTCCACTTATCGATAAGCTTCGAGTTCATTGTCTTATCTTTTATTTACTTTGCCATTGTTTACATAAAATAAAAAGGGGAGGGGCCTTATATCCTTACACATTGGAAATTTTGTAGGTGTTTCGTCACGCCAGTAGGTATCTTTTGCCTAGTTCAGCATTGATGTATAAAAAAAATGCAATGGTTATAATGACATTTAACGTACCTATACTTACATGCTTACTGATTGTTTTTTATTCTTCTTTCCATTTTATCAGTTGCATGACTATAATCTATACTAATATTATGAGAAGGTAAGATTTGATTGTTTGTTTGTTTGCATTGAATAAGCTCCGAAACTACTGAACTAATTTCGATGAAATTTGGTCCACAGGTAGTATGTAGCCGGGTTATGAACATAGGATACTTACTTTTTATCCCGATATTCTCACGGGAACGGAAACTACGTGTGTGAAACCGCGAGCGGCCGCTAGTAATATAGAAAATCATTGGGCATACGAGTATAATGTCTATTATAGAAAAGTATTATTTTCTTTCGTCATCAGCCATTTTTAATGTCCGCATTGCTGGGGCACTGGCCTTCTTTATGGATGCATAAGGAGAAAGGGCCATGATCCACCACGCGGGCCCAATGCGGATTGGTGGGTTTAACAACTGCAAATGCAGCCGGACCAACGGCTTAAAGTGTATTCCGAAGCATGGAGGAGCTCGAGATAGTACATTTTTGGTCACCCATCCCGTCACCGACCATTGCGAATGATGCTTAATCTCAACAATCGCAGGCCGAGCGCGCGAAACACTGCGCCACGGGTTCCTCATTATTTTCTTTACTACGTATGATATGTTTCTTAGAAAATAATAAATAAATAAAACTCATTATTTTGATTATAAATTTTATAACAATAAATCTAATTTACACATCCGTGTAAACTTTTTCGATTGCATGAGAATTGAGCGCCTGTACCTCTAGCACGAACAACCTGCGTCTTCGTATCGAGCCATAGAGCAATTATCGAGCACGTACTGTCAAAAAATGTATAGGAAAATGTAGAGAGTTCCATATTCCTAGCACGAAAAACTGTTCGTTTTGTAAATGTTTTACCGGGGCGTCAGCTTTATTTCTATCAACTTCTTAATTTTATCTGCCTCAGATTAAAACACGAAACGTCAGGCGCGTGCCAAGCACCTGTACGCTTTCACCAGCACCGTTTGTTCGCAGCGCGCCGAAGCTATTCGCCGGTGGTGTCGCAAGCACGCCGGACCGCGCGAATTCCTTCCGTGACCTTTGCGGATCGAACGATTGCGCAGGGCTCCTCCACTAGACGAGCTTGGGCAACAGCCTCACAGATTACGCCGTGTTACAGATAAACTACTATAATACAACCTTCGAAAATCAACTTTGAGCTGAACTGAACATGCTTTTTGTTTGGAACAACATTCTAATCGGGCGGTAACAAAGGGCATCTTCTTTCTTCTGAAAAAAAACAAATGCTTTTACTCTACTTACTAATATAACAAATGAACATTTTCCGACTAATTTCCTTTTACATTTTTTTTTACCTATCATTCCTATCATGACTCATAGTCATTTTAAAATTACTTTTAATAAATTGGTATTTCACAATACGTGTGTATACAATACGTATCGATCCATCACTTTCTGGATTTTCTAATAAGTTAACAACGAATTCTGTATTCATTTGATATTCAAGAATACTGGAACAAAAACTATCTATAAAAAAAACACAATTACCAACGTACATACAAAACTCAAATATAAATTATTTAATTTTACTTTATTACACATATTTTTGAAAATAGAGACGCACCTTCTGCTCAGCAATATTTGATCGGGCAAGTTGTAATGTAATGTGTTTTATTAGCCAGAGTACCTATATCTCGTTTGTGAAGCTCGCTAAATCAGTCTGTTCTCTTTGAACCGCATGGACAGCTTATTGAGCAACGCCCTAGACCGCGGTGAAGAAAGACACTTGCACCAGATTGTATCTGGCGACGTGCTGGTCTGTCGTTCGGTGGAACAGATTAAAATAAAAAAATTAAACAAGTGATTGCCAAATATTAGTATGGTGTTAAGGTTATTGCTATTTTTATAATGTTGTTTTTAGTAGAGAAAACTACTTGTTTGCCTTTTTTTGAACGAGTCGGTTGGTAACAAGATTTTTTTTTACAATAAAAGTAAAGTTTTTTGTACATTAAGTAAATACCTAAATACCCTTTCCAATTTTAAGTCCACTAGTTACTTTAAACAAGAGATTAGCAGTTTTCCAATGTTTGTCGTTACTTGAAAGTATTGATTTGATTGGAAACATTTATAAATATATTTAAGCCGTTTCTGTAGACAATACAGTGCCTAATATCGATTGATCAGTCAATTGCCAATTGGTTCCGTAGATAATAGTGCCATTACACTTCCTGCCAATGATTAGGCCGCGTTATAATGACTATGAAAAATTAAACGCCATGTTTTTACATATTTACCTGCCCACGTGAAGCGATAAGATTTCAGCTATGTAGAACGAGTAGGTATGGTTTAGTCGTATTTTTGAATCACTCGAATTACACTCTCAAACGGAGTCGCAGGATTCGCATGCGAATTCTTTTGATTAACACCGCAATTTGGATGCGGATAATTCACGTGATTCAAAAATACGAATCCTGATTACTTATGTGATTAATAATAAATAAATTATTAATTTATTTATTTATTTGAATAGTGTATATTTTAAAAGGAATTCTCAAACGGAGGGTGTCAAAAGCAGCAAATATAATTTGAACAAATGCCATACTGTTACCAATGTTCGACTAATCTTTAAATATCTTAAAAAGACAATCAAGCTTATGTTTTGGCGCGCACTGTTCATTGAAATAAAACAACTTTTACGGATATCAAACGCGCTATGTTTTATTAGTTCGTGGAAATAAAGCGCGTTTGATATCCGTAAAAGTTGTTTTATTTCAATCAAGCTTATCTTCCCCGTATAATTCAATCAAATAAGTCTTGCTATAAAACCTTTATCACGTTATAAAATCTGAAAATCTTTAAAGTTTTCCCGTCTCCCACCAAGTCTACCAAGACTAGAGACCAAAGAAACACATTATAATGGGACCTTGTGTGGATAATTGCAAAGACGATAGATTAAAAATAAAAATGGTCACAAAATCAACTACTTATGTCTTTCTTAATCTAACTTCAGTCTATTTATTTATTTAAAACTTAACAAAACTTAAATACTACACATATAGCAAATAACGGATTTTACATTTGTTAACTAAATAAAATTATAGGTAAGAGGAGACGCACACATTTACTCGCCTTTTTCAACCAATCACCGTCGGTTGCGTGTTTAGCTTACATGAAAGAAAATTCTACAACTTTAAGAATATACCTACTTATACACACTTGGAGCGGATCTGAAATTGTTCTGCCATTGCTTGCTTAGCCGTTTAGGAAAGGTTACTCAGTACTGAAACATTGGTTTTTTATAGTAGACTGATTGATTAGAATGAAATCTAATATACCTACTAATATATACCTCTAATAAAAACACTTGTTAACAACCTACGTACATTCGACCTTTGAAGTAACTACTTAAAATACAATAAAAAGTTTTCCATGATAAAATAAAGTGAAAACGGAATAATGAACAAGTGTAACAGACAGTTTATGAAGATATAGTTTTTTTCATTATTATTTATTCATTCATTATTTCATTTCATTTTTAACTTGATGAGAACTGTCAAAATTTAATTACTAAAATAGTTGCAATAAGAAAAAGAAGATATAATTATCAAACTATTATTTTTCAACCTTAGGTCTTTATCTAAAAATTGATTCCTATTCGCTTAAAAAATAAAGAAGTATACCAATACCACCTACTTAAGTATACCACCTACCAAATTTTTCTTATAGTAAAAACTAAAAACACGAAAATAATTTCTGTTAAACCAACTTTAGTGTGAAGTTACTCTAATTTATCATTTCCCTATAATGTTAAGAGCGTAGTTCGCTCACAACCGTTCGCTTTGCAATTACGAAATAGACACATATTTCATTGCGAACGGTGGGTAAATGTTTGTAGGGTCAACAGAGGTCGGTAGATAGCAGTGCGGCATCAACGCTGTTTCCTAGGGACCGAATTAATTAGCATTTTAGGCCAAATTTGACGCAAAAATGCTGGCAGGCCTGAGGGACTCTTATTGTGATTAATTAACTTCTGTTTTATTAACAATACACTCGTTTGAAGGGGAGGTTTTTGAATTAGGTATGTACCTATTTTATTTATTGCTTTTTTGTAGCAGACAAAGGTGTCTTGATATAAAAAAGAAGAATGTATTTCAAAAGACAAAAAGGGTGTGACATACATCGGTTTGGCCGAATCTATAAGGGTTTCGGTTTTTGCCTTTAGGCTACGAAACCCTAAAAACGATTGCTTTGTAGAATTGACAACATTTCATAAAATTTGTCCTACGTTTTTATTTTTTATTTAGAAATTACATTTATAAATAAGAGACACGTATTTTTTCCTTTTGCAATTTTTTTACTTTAACTCATCATAAAATTAATTTGAAAATTACTCATTCTAAAAGAGCTTAAGTCCAGTGGTAAGGATTTCTGGCGGACATACCTTGGCAAATTAATTTAAAAAATACACTGTGACGTTGTCAACTCAACATGACACTTAAATGAAGTTTGTTTGTTTTGTTTACGTTTGTATTTCTTGTATGGTTTGCGCCTGCAAGATTGTTTTGTTGTTTAATTTTAGTCTTGCTATTTTAACTTGATTTTAAAAGGAAGAAAGGCCAAGCGTTTATGGAAAATGTGAAATTTGTGGCGTTATGAGAGTAAAAATGTACTTAAAACATATTCTTAACCAGATTTTCATTGGAGCCTTACAGGTAACTAAATAGGTCAGTTTATCTAAGATACTAAATATGCACGCAATTTCTGATGCCTAGAAACATCATAAAAAAGCTGAATTATTTAAGAGAAATCATTGAAAAATGCATATATTTTTTATGTAAATAACGCCAGTTATAGTGAGGTGCCACAGATGTGCAATATATATTTTTCATCGAAATTTTCAGCAATTGATTTTTATGCTATGGTGTTTATAATATTATATTGTTTTTGTTGTTGCAGCCTCCGAAGGGACTGAAATTCGAGGCAAACTAAAATTGAGCAGTTTTTACAGCAACGTATTTTCTTTAAAATAGATTTATTTGAACTCGCTGCTATTAAGCAGCGAGTTCAATAACTTGATTCTTGTCCTTTTGTAATTCAAAAAAGTAACCGATAATCCATTCACCGCGTCATCATCAGCATATAAAAATCCAGATTATTTTTAGACAAATATGTTTATCATTTAATGTTGACAATTGTTTCGAATAAATTTGTTTTTGCTAGCATGTGTGTTGGGATTTATCGCCTCGTTTTAGTTCCAAAGTATAAAATATAAAATATTTGAGATTAATGAGTTATTTATTAATATTTTTATCGATATCATGTTCAAGTTGTTAAAATACTTCACTACTCTTTTGATTTTTCAGTTTATGTTGGTAGTACGATTTTATTTATTAGGGTGGTAGAATCTTACTTACTCTTTGGTGTGTTTAATATGGATAGGTAAAATTCAAGAAAAAAAATATTCAGTGAAATATTTAGAATTTTCATTTTGGAAATATATTAGTTTGAAGTGTTTATTTTTGCAGTTTTATTTGGCATTGAACCCTATCAAGGCTTAATTTTCGCAGCAAAATTGCGAATGCCTAGTCATAACAAGTCCTATTCTATTCTATTTTTTTTCTTCAATTTGTGAGTGTTTGGATGTTTAGTTTGAGTACTTAGATCTTTGTTACAAAATCACGCAAAAACGGCTGATCGAATTGATTTGGATCAAATTTGTAACTCAGAACTAAAATATTTCAATCCGTTTTGAAACATTTCATCGTTTACTTTTAATCTATTGCATAGCTTTTATCGCGGGCTTTGAGCGCGGCGACCGAATTAAGAGATTCCGTAACGAAAAAAACCTAACACCCCCCACTCCCTGTCATAAATTTTGGTTGCTTAGTTAAGATTATAAAAAAAACTGTATGAAAATTTGTGTGATAATATTACCGTATTATTATTATTATTATACACTCATTTGCAAAAAAAACGGGCGGTTTTGATTTTCATTCATCTTTAAAAAGATACAATACCAAAAAGGTTTCAATCGTTTGTACACGTTACTGGCCGGTTTTAAATATGCTGTGGTATTTAAAAAAGTACGTTCTAAATTCAAATTTTCATTAGATGCTCATTTTTACAGAAAATCCCTTTTTATCCTACATTTTTGGCGCGAAGTTCCAGAAGTTAACATCGACTTTCATAACTTTTATTAAATTTTTATCGATTAATTTCATATCCTTGACTGTCAAAGCTTTATTTATTGCTGTTTGACTGTATCAAAAATGGTAGATAAAGTGGTAAAAGCTACCAAAATTATCGCGCTGCTTGAAGAGGGTTGCAGCCAATGTTTCGTGGCTAGGAGGCTAAATGTTAGTCGCTCGACAGTCCAAAGGACCTGGCAGCGATATCAGGAGACTGGTTCCGTCGAGAGCAGGCCTGGTTCTGGAAGAAAACCATGTACCCAACCACGGGATGATCGTTTTCTTGTGAGTCGCGCATTGAGAAATCGCAAATCTTCGTATGTGGATCTTAAGAACAACCTCCAAGAAGTAAGAAATGTGCATATTAGTCTATGGACGGTCAGGAGGAGGCTTCTCGCTGCCAATATAAGCAGTCACCGCCCGGCCCGCGGCCCCAAATTACTCCGTGAGCACAGAGTTCACAGGCTTAGGTTCGCTAGAAATTGTGAATCATGGACTCAAGAAGATTGGAATAGGGTTTTGTTCTCTGATGAAGCCAGGATATCTCTGTTCGGTGAAGCGCGACGTCGGCGAGTGCTAAGAAGACAAGGAGAACGCTTTGCAGAGGCATGTTTCGAAAAAATCACACCTTATGGTGGGGGCTCTGTTTTGTTTTGGGCAGGAATAAATTCAATGGATCGTACAGAGTTAGTCTTCATTGAAAACGGCTCACTAACTGGGCGTCGATACATAACAGAAGTTCTAATTCCTCATGCACAACCCGCATTGGCCGCTCTAGGTGAAGACTCGATTTTTATGGACGACAATGCTCGCGCCCGCGATGTTAATGAGTATGTGCAAGAGGTCGGCATTCGTCGTTTGGATTGGCCAGCTCGAAGTCCCGACCTCAATCCCATAGAGCATGTCTGGGACGTTCTGAAACGGCGTGTGAGATCAGTACACCCGGCTCCGCAGACCATCAGAGAGCTGAAGAATGTGATTACTGCGGAGTGGGAACGTATTCGGCAAGCAAGTATCCGGGATAATACTCGCTAGCATGCCCAGACGAATTCAAGCTGTGATTTTAGCTAGAGGGGGTCACACTCGATACTAAACATTTATCTGCTTTTACTTTATTAAAGAAAAACAAACAAAAAAAACTTTTTTATTTTTACTTCATGAGTATATGCACTACTAGCGAACATACACTACTAGCGAGGTTTAGCATTATTTCCCATAAATTGTATCTAAATTTTATGAAATACTGATGAAAACGATTATTTTCTTATTAATTTACCAAATTGTGAGGATAAAACTACCTATAATTATCAAACAAAGCAATATTAACATTAATTGAAATGGTTCATTGCTTAGGTGCCCGTTTTTTTTGCAAATGAGTTTATTTTCACACAAATTATCATACAGTTTTTTTTCATCATTGACAATTTTGTTATTCACAATCGTAACTAAGCAACCAAAATCTATGATAAAAAAAGACGGGTTGCACTCCGGGAGTGCCGGCAGAAGTGAAAACTTGATTATTAACGTTGAGCATGTTTGATATTTTGGAATGGTTAGGGAATAATTTTGCACCAATTGCTTTATCAGTATAAAAGTACTATCATTTATGTGGTAGAATACAATATTCATTTATTGCGCTATCGTACACAAACATGACAAACCATATTAAAGTGAACGTTAAGTTAGGTAATAAGATATAAGAAAACATTAGTTATTATAGAGAATCGAAAAATATATATTGACAATAAAACAAGAGACAAGTAAAAGACATTATCAACAGTCTGTCGCTAAGCAACCGAGACCATAGTCAACCTGTCACCTCAACATTCTCCATCCGTCCTACGCTTTTTCGATCAGGTCACGTGTCCTGACGCGAGTTTAAGATTTTATACCCATTACAGAAAAAGTGCTCAACGCCGCTAAAGAAGTTTTCACTTCAAAAATGCTATGCAATAGCTTTACCGCGGCAGTCCCCGAGTGCCACACGTAGTTTTATTTTCTTTTCATTGAAATGCACTGTTGCATACTCTTTGACTATAAGCAAAGGAATGTCATTATTATTCCTTGATCATGACAAATCGGGGTTTATTCCAAATATTTCGTTAAATAATTGAATAAACAATCCGAAAAAATACGTACGATGTTAAAAATTGAAAAATCTCGAAATTGTTTTCGATTTATGGTACCTTGTTAAAAATGAAATCATGTCAATTGCGTCCGAAACCTCGTAGTTAAAACCTACCTACTTAAATTAAATTGTAATTGTATTGTAGCGCTATAGAGACTCTTTAGACGGAGCGACTGAGCTCGCAACTATTTCGCGACACGCACTGGCGGCACTAGTATCGTTGCTGTATTGTTCTTGCATCGAGATCGTAAATACTTCGGCTATTTGGAACGAAATGTAGCTTATGTATGTATCAATGCAAAGCATAGCAATTGTAGCGCTACTACAGCGTGAATGAATCGCTCAAGCGCATGTATTTTTGATATCCCTGTATCGACTTTTATCTAAATTAAGAGCACAGCCTTTTCAAGCATCAGTTTGACCTTTAGAGTACTTACAAGTCGCATGAAAAGAATAAAAATTATCATCCCATACCGTTATGGTATTGTTTGAACAACGTGTCAGCGCGTGCCGCCACTCTATTTCCATAATTCTACAGACGCCCACGGCATCTCTTCACCAATGGACAAACCTTATACTACACACGTTAACTATACACAACGTCCTTAACAAAAAGTAGTAGAGTCCAAAATTCGAATAGCACGCCACAAATAATGGTATACAGTACGGTAATCGGCATTATTCACTGTACTAAGATTATAATTATGCGATTCGTGTGTTCGTCTCAGGAATTTCGTGTGAAAAGCTAGTGGATATTGGTTTACAATCTTGTTGGACTTGCTTTTCCATGTCGATAATGTTATAATTAAAATAAATACCTTTTATTATAATATTAACTTAATGGCAATAGTAGATTGTAAAGGCAATCTTTAGTCTTAACTGTATTATAATAGACGGGGCGTTAGAACCATGTCCATCTTTTTCAGAAAATAAATATAGATTTTATTTTATTTATTAAGGTCTGCCAACGGCTGCTACACTGTTCTTAGTCTAAATTAGTAATAGTATTTATTATACAAAGCTAAATGTGCAAGCCAGTTATAGGCGGACACCGCATGCAAATATACAAAAATAAAAACTTTTAATAACTAACTTAGAGTACTTAATACATTACATAATAAAAATAAAAATCTTACTTCTGATCAATAAAAGCACAGAATATAAAAAAACTATACTAGATAAAAGATAAAAGTCTATCGAGTCACGTCTCATAAGATTCGAGAAAGGCCCGTCTGAATTTAGGAAGTGAGTCCATGTGAATGTCGAGCTTTGTACTGTATTTGTTAAGTAGTCTGCTCAAACGTGGTATAAGGGTATGCATTCCGAGGACCTTCGAAAAGGTGGTACTAGGGGTCGTACGGCATATCGTGAAGTTCTACATGCAACATTAAAATTAATTTTAGCTAGTAACTGGGGGCAATCAATTTTGTTTCTGAGGAGTTTGTATAGAAATTGTATGTCTAACAAATCGCGCCGCTGACATAATATTAAAGTAGTCCAGTCTATCGTTATAAGATTTGATCCTATTAGCTATTCCGGATGAGTGTGCTAAATGCCACATAAACCTCTTCTGTACCCTCTCCAACCGTAGACAGTGCACGGAAAAATGAGGACGCCAGACAATGCTGCCGTATTCAAGAATACTTCTTACAAGACTGTAATACAGCAAAATTTTAGTTTTTGGTTTGCGGAAAATTTTACCATTTCTCATGACAAAGCCGAACATCTTCGATGATTTTCTAATTGTATTGTCAATATGTTGAGCGAAAGTGAGTTTACTGTCGAAAACAATACCTAAGTCTCTTATTTGATTAACTTCCTGTATCAAATCCCCCGAGATTGGGTAAAAAGACGACACGCAGTTATGATTTCGAGAGAATTTAATATGAAAACACTTCTGGCTGTTAAGACTCATGTTATTTTCCTTGCACCATTCCGAGAGCCTGTCAATGATCGATCTACATCGATATTGATGTTTTGGTAGGTTTTGCGGCCTCTTTCGTAAGGTAATCAATTATTATTTCGAAGTAGTCGATGCCAGAACTTACATAAAATTAAAACTTTTTACATTTAAACATAATGCTTTTTGTAACAAAACTGTTGATTACATTACTCCTTCTTACTATAAAAGTTATATTACTTGTATTTGTCCAAAGCACTAAAATGCGAAAAGTATGGAAAAACTGGGTATGGGTAAAACTATGGTACACTACATAAATAAATGGTTAACTCATAATCACGAATTTCATAATTCCTAATGATGTAGAAGTCCGAATATCACAATTCAGATTTATCATAAATCCAATTTTTACAAATCCGATTTAACAAAATGCCGAACTTTTACAATCACGAAAATCAAAATTCCGAATTTTAAAACCGACTCGACAATAATCCGAAATTTCATAAATACGAATTCAGATTATTAAAATTCCGAATTATTACTAATCCGAAATATATAAGGATTTTTTTTAAACTTATGTCTCTCATTTAAAACAATATTACATATTGCATAATACAAATTCTTTTATTTATAGTGTAACCTATGTAAATCCTTATGAGGCATATGTATGCTTAATAGGATGCATGCAAGCAAGAATGCATGAAGGCAAGCAAGCAAGCATGCATGCAAGCATGCAAGCAGTCATGTAAGCACGCAAGCGAGCATTCAAGAAAGCATGCGAGCAGGCATGAAAGCAAGCAAGTAAGCATGCAAGTACGCAAGCAAGCATGCAAGCAATCGTGCAGCAGGCAAGTCTTCTGTCACGGCTCCGGCACTGCGAGTCTCCGGCGGTCACACGCGTGCTTATCGTCGCAGATGGTTTTCTCTCACCACTGAGTCCTCAGCAGCGGAGGCGAGCTCCTCTGCACGCGTGCCGCCTTGCCCTTCCGCGCCTGCGCGGGCTTAAATTACACTTTAGGGGTAGGGCATACAAGACTACATGTGCTCGGTTTTTAGGCGATTCGTTTCTGTTAGTGACTAGTATGCAAGACAATATTAGGGTTCTGTCACTGACTAATATGCACTACAATCAAACTTGCAGTCTTAAGGTCACCTGCTTCTGAGCACGCGGGCCACTTCCCGTTCACGTTAGTTTCATCATGTTCCCTCACGGGAACACCCCAATAAACTGAAAAATTTAATACCGAATTTCAATATTCCGATTTTCAAAAGCCCGAATTTTCTTTTTTTCGAAGAATTAAAATCTCGACTATTCAAAATCACTTCAGATCAATTTTCGGAGTTATGCTATTCTGAATACCGTTTTTCGGACTAATTAAAAATCGGACTTTTGATTCTTCGTACTTGCAAAATTCTGAATTTTCGTATTTATAACATTCGGAAATATCAAATTCGTGATTTTGAATAATCGGGATTTCCTTCCGTCGGAAAAATGAATATTCGGACTTTTGAATATCAGTGTTTTGAAATTCAGAATAAGGTTTTTCGGATTATTGGGGTGTTCCAAAAACTATGACATTTTTGTCACTTCACGACTATTTATTGGGATTGAGACTCAAATATGATTTATTAACGTGTTTCAGACATCGTCAATTAGAGAAATGAAACTAAGCCGCAACATTGTAAGGAAAGGATAAATTTCATCATATACGATATTAGGAGTTATGAGAATCATAAATAATGGTAATAACATTTTATAGGCGAGCACACATTGGCGGATGGCTGGGGCGGGCGGCGAGGGCGGATCGATACAGGCCGCCCGCCCAACGCACCTGTTTAAATGCCCCCACTACATAATAAATGCTGTGTATTTTTACCACTACGTAAATAAAATAATGACGACTACGTTAGGTTTAGATTTTTCATAAATTGGAGGATTTCGTCGAAGAGAACATTCTTCTTTTATAACTAGATTAATAGTTATTTGTTATGCAAGGCTGGAAAGTTGGTTATTAGCTGCGAGTTACTTCTATTGAATCCTGAGCGAAGCGAGGATTTCAAAGGTACAAGACGCTAAAAACTTTTCTGCCGAGCGCAACACACAACTTTTCACCTCACAACAGCGAGGAACATTTTATTCCGGTAAAAAAAAATCTTTAAACATTAAGTTTAATCTAAATATACCTTATACTTGTTGTTTTAATGATATAAAAAACTAAAATAATAAAAAAGGGAGTATTATAGTTAATTCAAAGTTATCTGAAGTAGGAATATATTGTTACTTATAAATAACAATAAAAACGTTTCGGTAAATGTTAACATTGACATGAGATACAAGACAACGACAATTTTAAAATAAAGGTTTATGCCACGTTAGAAATCAGTTGTGAAATCTCACCCAGCCTAAGATAAAATTCTTATAACAAACAGTTTAATCTTATTTTTATTGTTTTTATGATTGAATGAACTAAAATAATACACAGAAATAATAGAATAAAACAAAAACGGAGTATTATACTTAATTCAAAACTATTTAAAATAAGTATAAAATGTAACAAAAAAGTCAATCGATTCGGAACGCATTATGACATATTTTTAGGTATTAAATTAAAAAGTACTTTACCACGCTAGGCCGCAAAATGCAATTTTCTGCGCGGAATCTGAATGACAAATCCTCCTTTTCCGAGCGTGTGAAGTGAAAAATAACTTCTCTTCGAACTAGTTAAAGAATTTAAAAATTACCACTGGCAAAGTTTTAACACGGTACCATATAAAATGAAAATTTTAATTAAACTTACTCGCAACGATTAGATAATATTTATTTTAGGAAGTATGAAATATATGACGCACTTTTTCTTAGTTTATTTTCCAATACGAACAGAGTACCTAACTATTAATTTTTACCTCTGTACCTACTTACTCAAATAATAAATGAAGCGTATGTAAGCTTATATAGTGGAAATTGTGACGTCTGCCCTAGCGGCAAATTGATGAATAATAAAAAGACAGTGTAATTCGAGTAATGTTTGCTTTTCCCATAATTTCGGGTAAATGTTGGCCGAGGGGCGGGGTGGCTGACTTTGCTTGTCATAGAAAAAACGAATCTACGAATATATTTCGACGAAATATTGCTCGGTGGTTTTAAATTGCTGTTTACACGTGGGTTAGAAGGTATAGAATTATCGTATTAAACAAAGTAATAATGAGGATATTACTATATATTAATTATGTATTTATTAGAAGAAATCTTCGAAATAAGGAAATTTATAAAAAAAACTACTTTCTTCATCTTTTTTCTTTTTTTTTTCATTCACGCCAATAAATAGCACCAAAGTACAAGTAAAAGTTATGGGATACAGGGTAACTAATACAAATACATGTTTTTTATGTAGGTATATTTTTGTAGAAATATATATTATCAGCCATACCTCAGTCAACTGTTCGGATTCAGACCCAAGACCTCAGAGTAGGCGACCGATACCTTGAAATTACCACCACTACCACGGACGGAGGTATTATGAGCAGTTCTTGTGGTTGAATAGTCAGTTATAAATCCTACTACATAATATAATAAATGCGAAAGTATGTTTGTTTGTTTGTATGTTACTCTTTCACGCTAAAACTTTACAACGGATTTCGATGAGATAGTAGATAACCTGAAATAAAACATAGCATACTTTTTATCTCGATATTCCCACGGGGACGGGAACCACGCGGGTGAAACTAAAGGCGGAAGCTAGTCTACAATATAATGTATAGAGTAGGTAATCTACACATTCAAATATTTGAAGCTTTCTTTGCTCACATCAGACATCACGTTGTCGTGAGGCTTAGAAAAGTTATTTATTTTCCAGATTAGCTTAAACAGTAATTTTAAAACATTCAAAATCAGTAGGTCACATTATGAAATAGCGTTTCGTGTGTTCGCTCCATATTATTTCTAAGGCATATTTTAGTGAAAATATTTCCCGTTGTTGTTCCCCGAGCGTCGATGCGAACGTCGCCGGCACGCCAACTGGCCACTTCGCATGTTATCTGCAAATTCATTAAATCTGAATGTCCTTGATGTTATTTTATTTGAAGCAGCTTGTTCAACAGTAAGTATCTGCCAACGTATTTAGTAATTTTAAATACTAAAGCATTTGTTTTCCTTTATTTTCGTAGGTAATAGAAAAGACGGAACAATGAAAAAAGTTTTATGGTTAGGAACAACATATTTTATACAGAACTTATTTAAGTAAGTGGGTACTAAATAATTACTTACATACTTTTTCATGTCTCATATTCTGAAAGTAACTCATAACTTGCCTAAAATGCGGGTTGAAAGTGATATGTGGCGGCCCTAGGGCTGTAATAAATTTGAAAAAAGAATAGGGGGTGTCATGTCAAATCGATATCTGTAATCTCTTTAGACTTTTATTTACCAAAGGTATGTAGGCAAAGGCACAGAAGCCTATACAGCTTAATTTGCTATATTATAAAATAATTTTGTAACATTTTTCTTATTAAATATTTTTTTAGAATATTCTGTTTGTTTTTACTTTCCTCATATTCAAAATGAAAAGTAGAGTGTTTACTTCGGGTGTATGGACCCATAACAGTCTCGAACTATCGGCGCCCTCACTTCGTTCGGGCGCCAAAACACTCGACTGTTATGGGTGTCATACAGCCCTTGGTAAACAATCTACTATTACAGTTCATGTCATTTATTAGCGACCTATTCATTTCAGTTCAGAGCATTTTGTAAATTATTTGGGTTATTCCTCAACTCGATCCACTAGCCTACGGCCCACTTGGGCCGAGTTGGAGAAAATTAAAATTAATGCTATTTCCATTCCACAATGCGTCCCATATATTTTTAACCCTAATCAAAGTTGGGTACAGTCAGCCGCACAGGTCTTAAAATTAATAAAATATATATTTATAAGACTCACATATTGAAGTTCAGTACAAATAAAAAATGAAAGTACTAGGCTAGCATTACCAACCAACAGTTATTTAAGACTGTACTGACCTTTTTAACGAAGAAAGGACAGTTACGGTTAACATGATAGTAATATAAATAGTTTATTTACACAGTTAAAGTTTACACAGTTATTACCACGGATAATGTGTCTACACTGTTTGCGATGTCAAATTTTGAAATAGGGCACAGTTCTTTTATTGAACTCATCTAAAGTTGCACAAAATCTTTAAAAACGTGTGTTGGCGCTTACAAGATTTCGTATAATTTTTCCTTAGAAATATTATGTAAAAACTAATTTTACTTAATGTCAAGTAAGTAAACTACAAGTTTTGCGTCTAGCATTTTCAATTTAAGGTCTAAAAGATTTGACACATTTTTTTATAATCAATTATCTAGCCCACATTAAGTTTCATGAAGAACTTGTGATGTGAACGGATAAACATACTTATATACTTTTTTTGTAAATGCATACATACATATTATTATAACATAATATACATATTAAACACCCAGACCAAGACAAATAGACATGTTCGTGCACACAAATATTTGTCTTGTCCGGGGATCGAACCCGGGAATTCTGGCGCAGAAGAAGGCGGGTTTAGTATAATCAGGTCGTCAAATTTCAATTATTAAAAATATTCTCTATACAAATTTACCATGTTGTATTTTACATGTGAAATGTTTTGACGTTGTCATCTCATACAATAATGTCATTAAGGTCGATGAAAAAGGTACGTTTGAAAATACACGTATATACCACTTTTTATAGTTTTAACCCTGTTAGCATTTATCGTTTTCTCTGCGAACGCACTCGTGTCATTGATATTGCATAGAAAGTGCAACGGCAACATTTCTATGAATCGTCTCTACATAGACATCCTTCTACTATAAATGTAACTTTGGATATCGAGATAGCAATTACCATTCACGTTATACTGCCCCCACGCTCATACTAGCATTTTCTTTTCATAAAACGATGTAGGTATTATAGACAGATGGATATCGAAAAATGCTTCATTAATTCTACTTTCAGCTGCTTTATATTTGAGGAAAGTTTTAAAGAAGGTATAAAACTCCTTCTTTCACTATAACTTTTCTTAAGTAATGTATAACATCTTGAGACCAAGTATATAATTATAATTTTAACACCTATAAACTATTGAACTTATTAGTGTTTTTATAGATTCTCTTAAGCTAATTTGTTGACAAGTTCAATGCTGCATTATTAACTATGAAATTTCTATGAAAAAAAAATTCAACTTAAATACAAAAAGTTACGATCTAACAGTAAGTACAATGTTTGTATGCGCTGACTCGTCCTAGCAATATCTTGAAAGCTCGATGAGTAATGCGCGAAGAGTGCACCGCACTGTCAACTTTAGTGCTATACGCATGTGTCGACTTATCTTTATGTGGCCATCTGGAAAGTACCGCTTCCTACCTACATTGTGATTGTTGGAAAGATAGTAAGAACGAAAGGATAGATAGGTATCCGAGCACGGATAGCTCTTCTGTAGTGTAGTGTGAGTACGACATAGATGCGCGCTGTTACAAATTATAACTGATCCTTTTAGTACCTTGTCGCGCTTACTAAAATTACCTTACAAGCAACGAATACGGTTGAAACTCAAATGTGACAAAGAGTGAATATGTTTACCGTGCTATACTGCTATTTATATATCTTGGAATCTCGTGGTCTTCAATTCAACTATTAACTCGCAAAAATATATTTTTCACCTCACATGCTCTGAAAAGGAGGGTTTGTCAATCAGTTTAGGCGTAGAAAGTTTTTGCAGCCTAGCGCGGCAAAGTACTTTTTTAATTTAAGACCTAAAAATATGTCTTAATGCGTTCCGAATCGCACTATTGACTTTTTTGTTATATTTGATTCTTATTTTAAATAGTTTTAAATTAATTATAATACTCCGTTTTGGTTTAATTATATTATTTTAGTTAATTGAATCATAATAACAATAAGATTAAACTATTTGTTATAAGAATTTTATATTAGGCTGGATGAGATTTCACAACCTATAATTGGATTTCGGACTGTGACATAAATCTTTAGTTTTAAAATGTCTTTGTCTTGTACTTCATGTCAGTGTCAACATTTACGGAATCGTTTTTATTCTTATTAATAAGTAACAATATATTCCTACTTTAAATAACTTTGAATTAACTATAATACTCCCTTTTTATTATTTTAGTTTTTTATATCATTAAAACAACGAGAAAATGGTATATTTAGAATAAACTTCATGTTTAAAGAATTTTTTACCGGAAGTTGACCGCGGAAACAACCTTATAGGTAATGTTCCTCGCTGTTGTGAGGTGAAAAATTGTGTGTTGTTCGCTAGGCAGAAAAGTTTTTAGCGTCTTGTACCTTTGAAATCCTCGCTTCGCACAGGATTCAATCTTTGAACCACTCGCTTCGCTCGTGGTTCAATCCTAGAATCCTTCACTTGCTCAGATTTCAATAGAGGTAACTCGCCGCTAAATAACCAACTTTCCAGCCTTGCATAACAAATAACTATTAATCCGATGCGATAAAGCTCGAGAGAGAGAAAATGTGTTTATGAAGCTACTTAAAAAGATATAACTTAAGAGAAATGGAAATAATCACACAATGACACACCGGGTACTAAAATTGAAATTGAAGGGTTTCATTAAGTAGTTAATATTAAGTTATGTTTTTATTATACTAAGTAGTTATACTTATAAGTAGTTATATTATTATTATACTAACGTAATGAAATATAAAAGATTATAATTATGATTAAAAGTGTGTTAAAATTACGCTACGATTCTATTAAATTAAGTTATACTTCATACCCATTTGAGATAACGTCCCGTTAACGTTGGCGGAATTTCTGTAGAGGACGGAAGAAGCCAAAACTTAAAAAAAAAACCGACTATAAATATTATCTCAAATGGGTATGAAGTTAGGCAATTATAGGCAGCATTATTGTTACAAAATGACATTGGCACCTGTCAATTTACTCTACTAATTTTTCTATTTAAAATTTATCATAAGTATAAAAATCGCATTGAAAAATGAAAATATGAAAAAATCATAAATTATTGGCTGTTGCATCTTAATCGATCGTTAAACACCTGAAAAGATGTTTCTTTCGAATGCAAGGATATTCCTAGCTGTGACAACGCTGGCTGTAGGCCAGCGTTGTCACATCAAAAATATAAAAAATATAAAAGTATTGCAGAATTTCGACGGTGGTTGGCAAGTCTCGGTAGCTCAACGGTTAGAGCATTGGACCGGATTTCCAAAGGTCGTGGGTTCGAGTCCCATCTGAGAATTTACTTGTGGCGGAGTTGATTTTTCCAATATTTTTCTATTTAAAATTTATCATAAATTGTCACCATTGTCACCATCATCATAATTACCAGTGCAATATGTTACTGCTGGCTAGAGTAACATAAACAAATCACCGCATAAATATTCATGTATCATCCCCTGCCGGCCCGATATCTACATATAGCTTTAATAATAAAACATATTAGCCACATCGCATGTCTGCGTTTCCGTGACCGCGCAGTTTTACACCTGGCCGGGGGGATCCACCGAGGGGCGGGGGGTAATGGGTAAAGGGGGGCACAGGGGGACCACCACCGTTTGTCAGCGGTCAGCTATTAATGAATGCGGCCATAATGTTTATTACACCCGCTGAGCAGCTTTTTGGTATTGCTTGTAATTCATCGTTTTGGAAATTAACAGCCATGAGTTTTGTTATTGTGATGTACGGTCGATCAGGTGATCGTTATCTAGTTTTTATTCGATTAATCTCTAATTATAATTTATTATGAGGATTCTATGTTTACTATATTAACCTCTCAGGCCCAGAGTTATGACTTTTAGTTATAAATTGGAAACAATGGAATATACAATATCATTTCATTGCTAATATACTGCAATAAAATAAAAAAGAACCTCAAATATAAATAACTACTTGGATTTAACAGTAAAACTTAAAAACATAAATCAACTCTATTTTGCTGAAGCCAAGCTTTATATGTCGAAGTAAGTAATCAGAACATAAAATGTACTGATCAATCAACCCGATAAAAGAAATCAAATAACTCGCGCATTACAGAAAAGAGATAATTAATTCGTAACAAAATTCGTAAGGGTGGCTGCTCACGTGGCGACGTTTACACGTTTGACTCCGTTTTATTATAATAATGAAATTATGACGGGGCGGTCGCGTGCCGGCCCGCTGACCCCCGCCTGACCCCCGGCGCCCCCGGTACCTCATTAGACGGCGATGATACGTGGTGCTCCGGGGTCGTTCGACTTTTTAATTTGATGACCGAACGTGGTCACCTTACATTCGGAACCCGTGATTTATTTGTAATGCGATTATAAATTGTCATTTTACTAAATATTCTATGTTATGATTGGTATTTGATGTTTTATTAACTATAAAAAAACAATGTAATTGAAAATCAGCCATGCTTGCCTAAATATAAGTAATTTAAGTTTTTCGATATTTTTTGTATTTGACCACGTTTTTCTTAGAGAATTACTCGCTACACTGTTTTATATTTTTAACATTGTATTAATTTACAAAAAAACGTTATTGTAATATAATCAATAGGTTCGTCGAAAAATAACTCTCACAAATCTGTCAGTAATATGCAAGGTTCGTAAAAAAATTCTACGTTTTTTCACAGATTATATAATACTACTAATACTAGTAGTTTTTCTTAATTTTCCTACAAAAACAAAACCGTAAAAACCCAAAGTGCTGTGTTTATTGGTATCAATTAGAAAAAGCACTAGGCAAGAATCTGGCTTCCCTTAAAGACATTATCCCTCACAAATCAGATTCATATATGCAAGAGTCATTTTAAATTATTTATACCATTTGCTTAATTTTCTTTCGAGTTGAGAATACCTATTATACGTCGTAAATATAATAGGTATTCTTAACTCGAAAAGTTCCTTATACAAATTTCCCTCAGAAATGTGATAGAAATATGCAATGATGGTTTCATTTTTCCTACGTGTGGCTCAATTTTTCCTACGGAGAACACCGAAAAAGCTCAAAAAAAGCGTTTATTAGTGGCAATAATAAAAGAAGAATTGCCCGTCAACCATCCGGTGCGAAGGGGTCGCGCTACTAATTGGGTATTCATATCTTAACTCGATAAATTCCATATAAAAAATTATCCCGCACAAGTCTGAGTGAAATACCTATGCAAGGTTACTTAATTTTTCAATGGTATGGTGATATGACTAAAAAAGCTCAAACGGAGTGTTTATTAGTCTTTTCACTTAGAAGGAGATACCTACTTAACAAGGAATTCATTCACTGAAAAAACCTAGTAAAAATTATGTCTTAGAAATCTGATAGAAACGCATGTGCTCAATTTTTCCTACAGAGACTACCGAAAAACCTCAAACGAAGTGTTTATTAGTGGTAACAATTAGAAGAATAATCACCCGGCAACAATCCGGCGAGAAGGGGTCGCGGTTCTAATTAGCTAATGGAAAATGGAAGCCGGCCCCCGTAATGGACGGCGGCACGCTCATCACAGGGCCCATCTCGGATTTCCAAGGTACAGTACAAGGTATATTTAAAACGAATGAATATTATTAATTTCCTGAACTTTAGAATAAAATATAAGAAATAATCCTTTTTTTCCAATTACAAAGATCTAAACTCGCATACAAACATAAAGTTCACTTACAATGAAATACAAAAGATTGTGGTAGCCACCACAATCAACAGCTAATATTACTTTTTTTTTTTTTCTATATGTTATCGTACTTTTCAGTCAGTTTGCTTGTCAACATTAAAAAGATAATAAACTATTTAGTGTGAAACTTTTTATAACAGTATATATGTACAATTACTGTTTTCTTCTCTAAACACGTTTGCTTCTCGAATTTCCGTAGCAGTAATATTGCGAGCAAAGAAGCTTTGACGTTTTTCATTTACTATGGTTAATTATGAACGGTATGAACGCGGTTTTTATTTATGCGGTGTTTTCATGATTATGGGAAAACCCATAAATACTGTTAGCAAATAACGCTCATGGTACACATTGGTTTGTGGGTGGCGAGCAACAAAACTTATTGCAATTTTGTAATTCCAGCTTCTTCATAAATGAACAGACACGAAACAATGGTTATCTCTGTACAGGTGACAACCATAAAATAGCATTATTTTGTCCAATCCAACAGATTGAAACAAAAGCATTATCTGTTTACGATGATGTTCTGAAGTGATTCAAGGAAATCAATTTCTCTATTAGGAACGTCGAGGATAGCACTAAACGTGAATGAGTTCTAGGAAAATGATCAGCGATGCACTAGCTCCACAATTTGCGATTAAATCATGTCGCATGCATCTGCGGTATTTATTATCAATAAAAATTATATAATCATATGAACCATGCCAACTTCCTACATTAAACTAAGAATAAGGCGTGCAATTTGTTAAATTTCAGTTGTAAGAATGATGAAAACATTGCAGTTTATGGAAAACTGAAGTAAATATGGGTAAAATCTAATGAAAGAGTCGCGTAGCGCACTGAGAGTAGGTAAAATGCGTGGTTGTAGAATATTCTAAGGATATCAAAAATATTTCGCCTCAGGCTGTGAGTCACAGCAAGAGTAGAGTTTGGGAAGCTACCTTCTAACCTAAAAAAATATTATTGTAAACTCAATATTTGGTATGAATTGAATAAAACTAAAACGGACTTGTTTCGACGAATTAGCGTAACAGTGAAAAATCTTCGATGTTTCAATGCGGTCGGTTCACCGGCGCTCTGGTCTCACAAAATCTAAAGCCAAAAAAAGAATATAATATTTGTTTACAGATTTTCGTGCTGGAGGGAATTTATAAGTGAATACCTAATAAAATGGTCACTTTAGTTTTAATAGTTTTTATGTCGGACTTACGACATATTACGACAAGGTATCAACGAATGATCCTCATAATAATCGGAGGAACCGTTTTATAGTTGAGTGCAATAAAAAACGCATAACTCGTCCCTCGCAAATTGAATGGACTTCAGGAGGCGTGAGGTGGACACAGACAAGCAAGGAACATCTTGCCTAAAGAGGTAACCAGTAAGGTCGAAATCGCTCTAGCACGATAGAGCTATAAAGCGATATGGGGTAGCGGGATAACTATAGGTTTTTTGATGAAGAGGTGTCATCACAAGTCTCCATATAGACAGTAGCTACGGAGCGGTTTTACTGCTCTTTGTATTGAAATAGGTTCTACTTCAACGTTCTTCATCTACTTACTATACGTTTACTTGAAGAAAATAAAGAGATTTAGGGTGTTTATCTATTATGAAACCTTTATCGCGCAATGTACTCAAATATTCTCCGAAAACGTAGAAGTTTTTGCATCGTTGCAGAATTTTGCATATTTTTTTCGCAACGACGTCGTTGCCAAACAAAATTAAGGATCAACGTGTCGCGTGTCAATTGTTGCCTAGCAATGATCCAGAATTTTAATTTTAATATGTGTTCCAGTTACTCATCATTCGCTATTTTTATTAGTAGGAAGCCAATTTACCTTCGAAATGAGCAATTTTATTAATTCAAATCCGCCATCAAGATACGTATCAAGTTTTCGCTTTGGTTATATACCGAATAGATATTAATAGATTCTAAGTAATTGGTTGGGTCACGCAAAAGAATAGAAGATTCTGAATAAAAGCTTGAATTTTTACAAAGGTTGTGTCATAAAAATCTGACTACCTATATTGGTAAATTATACAGGACATACCATAATCATTACCTAGAAATTGTCCTTACGAGCAAAGTAAAGTTAAATATCCTCTACATTAATAAAAGCGAACAAATTACGACTCATATCTCGCTTCTTTTATTGATATTTAAGTATACAATTTGGATGTATTTGTTTGTTTTCTTTCCCGAAAGCATTCGGTATCTGATTTTGTCAATTCATCAGTCATTCGGAACGAACGACGCACTCTTGGAGTTTCTGATTCAGTTTCTGCGTAGAAAGCTTTTTGAGGCCTAGCGCAGTAAAGTACTTTTTTAATTTAATACCTAAAAAATGTCATAATGCGTTCCGAATCACACTATTGACTTTTTTGTTACATTTTCTTCTTATTTTAAATAGCTTTGAATTAATTATAATACTCCGTTTTGGATTTCGGAACATGACATAAACCTTTATTTTTAAATTGTCTTGTCTTGTACTCCATGTCAATGTCAACATTTACCGAATCGTTCTTATTGTTATTTATAAGTAACAATATATCCCTTCTTTAAATAACTTTGTATTAACTATAATACTCCCTCTTTAATGTTTTTGTTTTTTTATATAATTAAAACAACGAGAATAAGGTATACCTTATTCTCGTAAAAGTTTAATTTAAATATGTTTAGTTTAAACTTTTTGTTAAAAGAATTTTTTACCGGATGTTGACCGCGGAAACAACCTTAAAATGTTTCTCGCTGTTGTGAGGTGAAAAATTGTGTGTTGCGCTAGGCAGAAAAGTTTTTGGCGTCTTGTACCTTTGAAATCCTCGCTTAGCTCAGGATTCAATCTTTGACCCACTCGGCTAAGCTCGTGGTTCTATCCTAAAATCCTTCACTTGCACAGGTTTCAATAGAGGTTACAATAACTATTGTTATGCAAGGCTGGAAAATTGGTTATTAGCGGCGAGATACCTCTTTAAACCTGAGCAAGTAAAGGATTTTAGAACTAGGAAAACCTTTTCTGCCGAGCACAACACGCAATTTAAAAATTAACTTATAAATAACAATAAAAACGATTCGGTAAATGTTGACATTGACATGAGGTACAAGACAAAGACAATTCAAAAATAAAGTTTTATGCCATGTTCCGAAATCCAATCATAGGTTGTGAAATCTAACCCAGTCTAATATAAAATTCTTCTATCAAATAGTTTAATCTTATTGTTATTGTTTTTATGATTCAACGAACTAAAATAATATAATAAAACCAAAACGGAGTATTATAATGAATTCAAAGCTATTTAAAATAAGTATAAAATGTAACAAAAAAGTCAATAGTGCGATGCGGAACGCTTTAGGACATATATTTAGGTATTAAATTAAAAAAAGTACTTTACCGTGCTAGGCCGCAAAGTGCGACTTTCTACGCGGAAACTAAATGACAAATCCTCATTTTCCGATCGTGTGAGGTGAAATAATATTTTACAACACTGTTTTACCCGCGTGGATCCCGTGGAAATATCGTGAAAAAATTTATCCCATATTTTAATGTTGGCTTATACTATCTCTGTGCACATCTAAATTTCAGCCCATTTTAGTGAATAAGTTAAAAACCTCCAAGCATCCAAACTTTCACATTTATAAAACTAGTAGGATACAAATAGCTCGTAAAACATTAGTAGAATTAAGAATCGTGTACTTAATTACTTAGCTAATCTGTTCAGCCGTTTTAAGAGTGATACAAACATCCAAACTTGACATTTATAATACATTCCAGCTCGTGCAACATTAGTAAAATAAAAAATCGTAGGTATATCTAAATCTGTTCAACCGTTATTTGAAATTTTAGGATACGTCAAAGCCGTGAAGCATTAGTAGAATTAAGAATAAGTAGTTATATAAATCTGTTAAGCCGTTTTTTGAGTAATACAAACCTCCAAACGTTCACATTTATAAAACTAGTAGGATACATTAGAGCAGAATTTACGAATGTTTAGTAGAACTAAGAATCTTATTTACTTCCCTTTAGGCTTTTTTGAGTGATTTAGTTACAAACCAACTTTCACGTTTATACAACTAGCAGCCGTGAAACATTAGTAGAATTACGAATGGTAGTGGTTATCGTGGCAGGTAGCGATTGGAGGGTGTATGCGCGCGCACGTGGCATTGCCCCCGCCCGCCCTGCGTCGTGATTGGGCGGGCGGCGTTGCCCGACCGCCGACCGCTATGTACCCGCTATGTGCTAACTAGGCTACAAATGATCCCTCGCTGTGTAAGTTTCGAGGTATTCGAAGGGACTGTGTGTAGTTGCAGATAATTTTATGTTTTAAATTTATCGTGTTAATACGGGACGTGGCGTAGACTTTTTTCAAAACTGCGAGTCTACCATCACCAATTAGAAACCATTATGTCATAAGAACGTTTTCTTTGCATTTTTTTTTATCGAAGTTATCACATTTTGACACTCTTCACACTTTGGAGTCGATGATTGAGCGAAGACGTCACAAAACTTTCGTCAAAAACAAAGCTTATTAGGTGAATCAAAAAATTATAACCGGAGCTGTCACTTTCATTATCTTACATAAAACAGAGAGAGCGAGAGCTTCTGTTTTAACCTACTCTAACTTTAGAACCACATTTTGTAGTAACACCATACACCATTATAGTTTTATTACTAGCACAAATAATTTACTCTTTATGTCCCGGCTACACGGTCCGTCTTACCTAGAGAGCATGCCTGCACAAACCGGTTTGCGCAGGTAAGACGTAATGGATTGTCCCTGCTACACTGCTCTTCTTGAAGACCTGTTTGACGCAGGGATACTAAGCCCACCTTCTGCGCCAGAGGTCCCGGGTTCGATCCCCGGAGAAGACAAATATTTGTGTGCATGAACATGTCTATTTGTCTTGGTCTGGGTTTTTGATATGTATATTATGTATGTATATTTACAAAAAAAAGTATATAAGTATGTTTATCCGTTATCTAGTATCCATAACACAAGTTTAACATAACGGAGAAAAGGGAACTTCGTGAAACATAACGGGGGTTAGATAATTGGTGTGATTGTATGCAATTATTTATTTATTTTTACTTAAATATTGCGTCAAAGTAAATAGTACAGCGTTATTTATTTTGTGTTTATTACAATCCATTTGTAGAATTCGTAATGAATGCTGTGTTCTAATGGTTTTAAGTAAACATGCAATAAGAGTGCCTATTAACTAGTTAGTTATAATAAATAGGTTGGTTAAAAAAGTACTGAATTGTTATTAGTCTTTTGCTATTACTCTTCCAAATAGTAAACTGAAATCTGCTTATTATATTAATAGATAGATACTCGTACTTCTTTTTCTTCTTGTGTTAAATTTATAATAATAACTATTAACTTTTACTGTTTATATGCGTAATTGAATTCGTAATGACTAATGAGAAATATTCTGATAAAAATAAAGTATACTTATACTAAAATTTTTGGTTTCCCGACGTTTCGGCACCTTTTCAGTTGCCGTGGTCACGGGTTGACTAGCTACTTATAAGTCTACCTTCACAAAGTTCATTTATTATTGCGTTCGGAAACGATTAGATAATTACTAATTAAAAGTTAATAAATTTTACTATGGCAACAAATATAGAGTTTTATATTTTGATTTGTTTACTATTTAAATTAATTATTATTAACAAAGGAAAAAAACTAATGATTCTACTGGCAGTTCACAAATTGGGAGGATGTGCTAAAGTATATACTATTTTACTTTTTAACCGCCTCTTTGGTCTAGTGGTACAACCACTGGTATGGTCCCGGGTTCGATTCCCAGCGAGCAGGCTAAGAGTCTAAACGCTGTTCATAAAAAAAACTATCTTAAGCTTGTGTTGTGAGTGTAGAATAATAGTTTAAACTCGATAAAAGTCATAAGCTTAAGGTGGTAAACGGAACTAATTTATGAGGTCAGACGTTTACCTATTTGACCAAGTGGCTTCCACTTTCGAATACGTACTTCTAAATACACCTGTATTTAACTTATAAAGTTATTACTATTCATTTCTTGAGTCGTTAAAGTTCATTTATCATTCATTAGCTTCCTGTTAATTATCTAACTACCATTTAGCCTTTAACAAAGTATTACCTGGTTGTGTTTTTAACCGACTTCAAAAAAAGGAGGAGGTTCTCAAGTCGACAGTATTTTCTTTTTTTTTGTTATGTATGTTTTACCATAACTTCGCCAGTTATTATCAGATTTTTATAATTCTTTTTATATCTGAAAGAAAATGGTGTATGTGGTCCCATATAATTTTTACGAAGATCTGGCTAGTAGTTGTTTCATAATCCTGAAAAATATCAATCACGTTTTGGCAAGTAGTCGTTTACCTAGATTACATCATTGTTGTGTATGGGCTGATTTTTTGTGTAAGTAACGGCACATGATGTAACTAAAATCTGAAATAAAAACATTTTATAAAAAAAAGACTTCAAAAGTTATTTTGTTTTATTTTTTAAATAAAACTTTTGGAATCGGTGCTAGCTAGCTAAGGCCAAAAAATATATAGTTAATAGAAGTGCAATGTAGAATGCCTTGGCTGGCACCGACTCCAAAAGTTTTATTTTTTACTTATTGAAGTAGGTTTGATTTTTTTTTATAAAATGTTTTTTTCGTAATTTTATTTAAGGTGCCATTTGGAGAGGCTTCATATTATGTATTTGCTGCTAGTTATTCGAGTTTTCTTAATTGACAATAATAAGACGATCAAGGTTGAGCAACATTATGATGTACTATCAAGACTCGAGTTTGGTTAGAAATGCCGGGATTTTGAAATACGGGAATCATTTGTCTCTTTAAACTCAACTTTTGGTAACAATTATTTGATACTTTAGATCACCATTTGATAAGAAATAATATATGGGAAACTGAAACTGAGGAGTCCGTGACGCAGTGGTTCGCGCGCTCGGCCTGCGATTGTTGAGGTTAAGCAACTTTCGCAATGGTCGGTCACGGGATGGGCGTCCAAAAATTTTCTCCTCCGTGCTTCGGAAGGCACATGAAGCCGTTGGTCCCGGCTGCATTTGCAGTCGTTAATACCCACCAACCCGCATTGGGCCCGCGTGGTGGGTCATGGCCCATTTACCTTATCCATCAATAAAGATGGTCAGAGCCTTGAATTAATGAATATGAGAATACTCAAAATCTTATACCCACACAAGTCGCAACAAACTCTCAACTCGCAAAAGTGACATTAAATTAAATTATTTCAAATTAACAATCAACAACTAAAAAACCGAGGAGGTGTCTTATTATGCCGTCTTAATTCCAGGCAATCTTTATATATTGCTGTCAGTGCCTTTCTTTTACTCATTATATAAAGATAAAGGAAAGGTATTTTATCCATTCAGAAAACCGCATGAAATTAAGACGTCATAATAACCCCCAGTTGTCCACCAAATAAAATGACAGTTAAAAGCTATGCAATAGTTAAAGCTTTGCAAAAAGGATATATTTCTGAGCGCGCAGACATGTGACAATCATCGATTGTGCTCGGTAATATAATAAGCATGGCCAGCATGACACTGACACTGAAGAGAGAAAAAGGCAAAACATAAAGTTATAGCGAAATAGAAGCCTGTAGCTATGTATGAATGAGTACGCGGTGGAATGCGTCGCACGCGACACGCACACGACGGGGCGCGCACACATCCGCGTGGAACAAGTTACAGAGTTACTACACACTGTACGGTGTAGTCGGGATGTCTGCGGTGCGCACACACGCGCTCAGGATACACGATAACAAAATTAAGTTACATTTTGTATGAGCAAATCTTCGGAAAAGATAAATATTTGAATTCAAAAAAATAAAAGTCGCTCGATCTGTAATGAAGTTAAATTTCTGGACTAGGTTAAATTTTTAACACTCCTAGAGTGCACTAGCAACTCTCAACCGCCTCTGTGGTCTAGTAGTACAACCACCGGTATCAGACCCAGGGCTCCCGGGTTCGATTGCCAGCAGGGGTACATAATGTATTCGGTTTGGTTGGTGGTAGGTCTTGTTGTTAGTCCGCAAAGCTAATATTACCACCATCTTATCTAAGTCTGATGCCATAACAACAATGTATTCAGCACTGTTGTGTTCCGGCTGTTAGAGATAAGATAGCCAGTTCCTCAATAATTGAGGATTCCGGGAGAGGCTCGCTTCCATCTTTAGCCTTATCAATACAGACTCTTAGCCTTCATCATACCTGATTTTAATATCAGGTATGATGAAGGCTAAGTGGAAATTGCAAGAAATATCTTGCCGACTGAAACGATTCTTCTTGGACTCTGGATGATTTTTTAAAATTATGAATGTTAATAATACAAATAAATATCAAACGGCGTCTTTGGACGTCTTTAGATAAGTATTTAACGTTCTATCATAAGATTTATAATGCATTCTAAAAAAGCGAAGTGCAAAATCTTGGACAACGGCTACATTAACACGTTCTCGGCATCATGAGGTCAAACTCATCAGATCTGTCGGGTGTGTATAGCAATCTGGATCTCCTTCATTCACTCCCTGGCATTATCAGATCACAGCTCGGGCATTCCTTGGCAGAGAACCAACGCTCCAAAGATACCTCATTTGTATGAAAATCGACTAGTGTTTCTAATTATTTGACCACCACTGTATATTTTTCATTAATTCAATACCGAAATGTCATAACTGCGGGCGAAACTAGATTAAGCTTTAACAATAGATAGTCTGTAATGGTAAAATTTCAATCCATGAGACCGAAAAGGTCTCATTCGCACTGTAAATAAATTCAACCTTGCCTCGAAAAGACCTCACACGCACTGGCTGAAAGTCCATCAACAATAACTCCGCATCGAACGTGTTAAAAAAATCATGAGTCACAATTTAACGTCCTCATTTTAATAATATATGGATGTCAAATGCCGTCTGTATTATTCTACTTAATTAGCAATCTCGCCGCGACTGTACTCGTGCTCTTGAATGGCTCGTCGAGACCCGAGATTACTATTTGCCCGTTACTTGTCTCAATGAGTGGTTCCTCGCGAGATAACTCCCAAAAAACTTTAAACATTTCACTCATATTTCTTCGATTTTGAATCTCATCACTTACGAGATAGAGTATCTTTTCTAGCCGTCTGGACGTACCGAATAGGCAGATTTTATGTAGATTGGAGATTACAATCCCGTTCTGAGAGGAAGCAAAGTACGCGAGTGTGCGACTCGAAGTAATTTTTTTCAAACAGTTTCGGTCAAAAACGAACCCGTGACGCCTACGCTCCGCCGGAAATATCGTAAAGATCTTATCAGGTTTTTCAAGTAAGCGGATTGCGCACGATTCCGTCATTAGAATGAATTGTATGGTTTTAAATTTAATTTGATAAGGTCAAGCCATCTGTGGGGTCTTTAACCCATCAGTAGTTATAACTTGGGATTCTATTGTAAATGATTGTCAAATATTTTGACAAAACATACACAGAACTTGTGCATGCTTGTGTCGCGCTGTCGCGCATCGCGCCCGATCTGGGGTGCGATTGCGTAAGGTAATCGTAATCATTTGACAGTTCATATCGTATTCGATCGGCTGCACTTTGTATGGAATGACATACAATATGATACAATATGAACTGTCAAATTAATACGATTGACTTTACGCGATCGCCTAGCAGATCGGTCAATCACGAAACCATTTTGCGAAGTTTACAAAGTTTTGTGCTGCGCAATTGATCATAGAACGTCTATAAAAACTTATAACATACCTACTAACTACTAGAAACATGATTCGATTGGTTTTGAGAGATTGTTAGCAAAGACAAAAAATATGTAAGTACTTAGGTAATAAGGGCCGTAAAATGCAAAAAAGTTTAGCAATAAATAAAATAAAGTCTATGCTTACTCTTTCAGCATATATCTTTATAATAATAATATTCTTAATAACAATAATAATCGTAAATAGACGAACTTGTAGTAAATGCGTGTTAAGTTTAGGATTCCATTCTTCATTATGGTAGTTACATAAATAACTCAGCAAATCCAATTACCTGTATGTTCGCGTATTATTAAAGTAAGTATTAAGCCAGGCTTTTATTATTAGTTGAGTACTAGTTTATAGCTATGTTTAAGTAGACACGTCGAAAGTACCTAATTAATAGTAAGTGAGTTCAACATTATATTCCCAATTTATTAAATCTATCATTTATAAGATATACAAGTCTAATTTAGGTGTTTTGATTTCAAATAACTGTAATGATTTGTTTTAGTTTAATTATTATCATCATCAAAACGACTAGGTAGGTACTTAGGTGTAATATGATATTCTTCATGTATTAAAGTAGGCAGCCCTTACCAGACTGGCTGACAGTACGAGGTGCTAACTTTTTTATTGTCACAACTGTCTTGGTAATGGGATAGGAATAGGATCCTTTTACGATATCTTTTTATGACGTAATCCAGTAAGTGTCAGTTAGAATAATGCAACATATTTGTGCTGATTCAGTTTACGAATGCATTGACTAAATCTAGAATAAAAAGACACTATACAAGGAGTTGTCCCGAAATGGCTGTCTTTATTACCGATATCCTTAACGGATGACGAATTATTAGTTTATTAGATATATCCAACTTGTAAATTATAGATTAAATACTTATTGATGTATGTTTCTCGACAAAATGTTACTTTGCATGCCTTATGTAACTTCCGTTGAGGCATTATTCATATTTTTTTCCGGACGACGATACAAATAATACTGTGAAAATATCTGAAAACATCGATCAAGAATCATTAAAATATATATTATTAGTCGTATCTATTTATTATTATTGATTAATTGTAATGTGCAGGGATAATATCCTAACAAACTAATACTAAACGGGTGACAAGGAAACTTGAAACTTGGTAAAGAGAACTTTTCTTTACTTAGATGTCTATTACTAATATGTCTAGGTTGTAAAGCAGTAAAATTACATTTCACAGGAACAATAGACAAATATAAATATAAGTGAAGAGTAAATAACGTATACAGAGACGTTTTAACTGCATATCCGAAGCTGAGTGGTTTTATTATCGAATTGTGTTCAATTTGTGTCACGATAGAATGTCCACGTTTACGAAGCCATCAAGAATAACTGGTTGTAAAATTTGTGCCTCATTTGTATTGAAGACATACGGTCGTATGTTTTGCCGAGCAACGCGAGACGAGTCGTTCATTCAGGGTTTTCAATGATTTTCAATTTATTAGTACACATTACTTTTTTTGTTTTTGTCAAAAGGAAGACGCTGAATAGACCTATTTCTTTTATACTAGTGTCAATTAATGTAAAATTTTATTAGATTGTTCCAAAGTCACAAAACTGACTCCTTCGAAAAACACCTGTCCCAATGTTAATGTAATAAAAATATAAAACACGTATTATTGCGTAGACAAACCTGGAATCAAAATATTTCATTCATATTCAAGCCACACACACAAAAGCTTTATAATTTATCACCTTTGCTCGGCGAAAACTTGTTTCGTGTTCTCTTAGTAACATCTACGAAATTTTTATGAATGAACACGGCTAACTCTGCCGTCGCTAACGGCACATCTGCCAGCGATGCCTGATTAGCATGCGTTCATAAATAAAAAGGCAGACCTGTAAATTCGGAGGCATTATAGTGATTACGCGGTCCATCACTAATTTATTGATTAAGAGTTAAATGTTATTTATTGTGATTAATATTCACAATTGACAGTGGTGTGAGAGTCGGCTTACCTTATACTATACCCTTTAGTGGTCTTCTGGGACCTTGGAGGTGGTGATTGCTATTCGGCCTGGCGATAACAGGCAGATTTTTGGCGGTATATAAAAAAGATGATTTAGAATTAAATTTTAATTGAAACGATAAATCATCAGATAAAAACGTTTTAAAGTTTCGATTTTATTGTTTTGTTTTAACTTTGACAATGAAAGCTTTTTCGTGTAGTTTATAGAAATTAGTATTTTGTTTATGCGATGATGTGTTTATTGTTATTGTGAGTTCTACTATTTATTATTAGCTTTTTAAGTTCCCCACAGATTTAATTTATTTTTCTTAAGTTACTACTTGGCTTTTTTTCACCTTCTCCATTTCAGACTATGTACTCGTATATCATAAATTTTGTATTTCGTGTTTGATTGTAAAATCATTTTCTTTATTTGAATTTTTATATCGATATTTACTTCTGGTTTCTTTATTATATACCAACCTATACTCCTTATTTGATATCGGTACCAGTTATTATTACAACTTCAAGTCCATTTCCCCATTCCAAGCAATACAAAATATATTATGACTGCAGACACAAGTTTTAAGTTTATATAACAGGTATCTATAAAATAATATATAAAGATTCGAGTTCAGAATTAGCGCGACTGGTCGATGATGTCACCGGCGTAGATAACGGCCGAACCAGCTCTCGTAGAACAGACTAAGCAGATACATTTGTATGTTTATGAGACTAGACTGTTGATACATTTTAAACTTTCGCATGGACTGGCGCAATGGTACGTCTGATGCCTTCTAAGCTGTGGGTCGTGGGTTTGAAACAATCATGTGATGATGATTTATGTTTATAAAAGACAAGCGGCCGCGGATTCACCCGCGTGGTTCCCGTTCCCGTGGGAATATCGGGATAAAAATCAGCCTATTTTACTCTCCGTCCTTTCAACTAACTATGGCAAAAATTACTAATAAACTTAAAACAGTAAACTTTTATAAAAAAAATGAAAACCGACATCAAAAAATTATAAAACAAAAAATAATAAAGCCTTTTGGAGTCGGTGGCAGCCAAGGCATTCTACTTTGCGGTCCCACTATTTTATTTTTCTTACCGTTTTTTGAAGCTGGTTTCCATTTTTTTATAAAAAGTTTTTTATTTCACATTTTTCAAAGGTAGAAGTTCCGAACCTACACGATTAACTTTATGTCAACTGCTCATCACCTTTTACAAAACGCTGCTTTTCCCGGTGCACGGAAGATAATTATTGAGGAGTTCTCCTGGTACTTCATCATCATACGCATTGAGACGAGCATAAATTGCTTATGAATACATTAAAGTCATCTTACCGCTTCCGTGAAATGCTTAGTATTTAATAGTTCCGATAACCATTTGTGGTCTTCATCAGTTCCACTCCACCAAATGGCGCTTAACGGAAGCAAATGCACGAGTTACTTAAGAAAACATCGAAATCGATATAGTTGTGCCTATAATATTAGAAGAGTTCCCTCGATTTCACCAAGATCCCATCATCAGATCCTGTCTTGACGTTAATGGGACCAACTTGAAAGTAAACAAAATAATAATTATTCAAGTCGGTTCGTAAATGACCGAGTACTGAGGTAACAAACATAAAAAACATACACACGAATTGATAACCTCCTCCTTTTTTTTAAGTCGGTTAAAAATCAAGTCTATTGACTGCTTAGTTAGGGTGCGAAGGAAAGACAAACAAACTCTTTCGCATTTATAATATTAGTTAGGATTAGGATAGGTCGATTTTTATAGTAAAAAAATAGCATTGTAATGCAACATTGTCTAGGTATTAATAAGGTGTATCTATACTTTTGTGTATTTTTAATGCCTCCTATGTTGGTTCTGATACCTACCGTAATAAAATCTCGAAATCTGTTGTATGAAAAACTAAGGGAATGATTCGGTATCAGGAAAATTTGATTCGCATAGCTCTCTGTGACAAAGCTTTAGTTAAGAGATAGGAAAAAAATAAGAAAATATTATAATTGTCGAGTATTAAACCTTTCAGGCCCCGAATTATGAGACAATAGATATTACATTGTTCTCTGGACACCGGTGTCCGTTTCAGTTTTAATAAATTAAGTAGTTTTTTCAGAAGAGTGGAAAAAACACGGAAAACTTTCGAAAAAGTATCGTCTCGTTAACAATCATTCGTAAGGGCCTCTGTCTGGAGTAAAGGGAACTTTCCCCATACGTTTATGGACGTGACGATACGAACACTGTCGCAAGTTTCTCGTGATTTTCCCACTGATACAGTTAAATACAACCCTTCGATGTCACGTAATAAAAAATCGATAAGTTTAGACAAGTACGCGTCGTGGTTACCATGACTATGAAATTTGACTTTAGGATCTAGAAAACGTTAGGCAGTCACATCACGAATAATCAAGAATTACAGTTTCTTCGATGTTTGTCGTTTGACATCAAACTGTAGGTATGAGATCTGTAGTAGAAACAAACAAAAGTACGTAGATATGATTAAAAAAATAAATAATATGCACTGCACCATTGAAGGCAATGATTTTTAACCTGACTTTAAATATTTTAAGCGACTTTAAAAATTATTATTAGACGGTGGATCATATTCAACAAAATGTGTAAAAAGAAATGTTTCTGAAATCACGGTTTATTTCCATTCTCATTATTTTTTCAATTATTGTGTCAATTCTACTCTATATTATTTTTAAACCCGTCTGAGCAACATAGACATTTGTTGTTTTTTAGGACTTATAAAATAAATGTGCTTTTTCGAGATCACGATTTCACCATCAAAAACTACGTTCTTATTTCTATTGTTTTAGAATTACGATTTCCGCCTTTCACTTTTTTCTATAAACGTAACCAGTCAAAAACTATCTAAAATCAATCTAACTCATCATTTTGATTATATTTAAGCCAGGTATATTGAATAATCACCGAGCCGTAGGTGAAAATATGCGCCAGCAATGGTTTGGTGCAAAGCCTCTTGGTTCTGTAAACAAATGTTTGAGTGAAGAGTGCATTTCGAGGGCTCTTGAAGCTCTTTGCTGAAGTGGAAAAGCGAACTGATTCTCACGACTCGATCGGAGCGAAAGAAATACCATACATTCACGATAAATGACTAGGCATAGTATGTTTCAAGCATAGTAGTATTTTAAGTGTTTTAGTTTTTTATATTATTAATTGTTTTAGTTCCCTCTTTTATTGTTTTAGTTTTTTATATTATTAACAACAATATTAAGGTATATTTAGATTAAACGTGTTAATATATTTTTACCGGAACTTGACCGTGGAAACCACCTAGAAATTTTCGTCGCTGTTGTGAGGTGAAAAATTGTGTGTTGCGCTCGGCAGAAAAGTTTTTAGCGTCTCGTACCTTTGAAACCCTCGCTACGCTAAGGATGAACGACTCGCTACGCTCGTGGCTCAATCCTAGAATCCTTCGCTTGCTCAGGTTTCAATAGGGGTAACTCGTCGCTAAAATCCATCTTTCCAGCCTTGCATAACAAATAACTATTTACGAATATATATTACGCCCGTAATATTCAATTATTTCTTAGTTGTGTGCCCACAATGTGAATATTTTCTCATTAATATCACTTGCTAGAAACTTTATCGTTGCTAAAGATTATATTTTTACATATATTGTTGTAAAGGTACGAATTTAAAATGTAAATGAATGTGAATGAATGTCTATCAGGGCCCATCGAGCAAAGGTACAATGAAAAGGTCATAACTAGGCATAAATCAAGATATTGACACACTGAATGTTCTTCTAAAGGAGGTTAATTAGGTCTACGAATAAGCGAATCATTCATAAAAATATTTTTCGATGGAATGTGGTATGAAAACATTTTTATAATTCATTATTGTAATAAATTCCTCACGATAACATTTTTTATTACAGAAGAAATATGAAATAAATTCTGGTAGGGTATACTATTTCAATAAACAGATAGTAAAATATAAGGTAGGATTAAAATAAAATTCCTTGATCACGACTTGCGTTACTAAAAATGAGAAGATTTAAAGTTTATGTTTAAAATGCTTTCATTCATCATTTTCAAAACTACATTTTAATATACACATCAAAAGTGTTTAGGTATCGACAAGTTTTAACCATTAAAAATATCTGATTAATATTTACCAAATGTTTGTCAGGCTGGCTTCTTACTGCTTTCTTTATTTTAATAGTGAAAACAAAAAATAATCATTAACTATCCACTTAGATTCGGGTACAAACCCTAGTACGGAAATCTAAGAAATCGAACAAAATAAAGAGATGCATTTTTGTGAGTATCAAACAGAAGGACGAGTCTTTTAACCAGGTGATTAAAAATAGGAAGAAAGTACACAAATTTATTTAAAATGTAAGTATGTTTATATGCTTATAATAAAATATTTAGCTACATGCGATCCGTCGAGACTGTCAATATCCATTGTAATGAATGTGAGATGAGTCATCCGCTGATTTAACATCAAGATTATCCGCGATATCAATCGTATGTGTGTGTTAGTGTGTATACCGTGTGTTGGTATAACTGTCATGCACGCTGGGAAAACGAAACGCCCACGCCGTACTATCGAGCTCAACAACATTTCGGCTTTTGTCGGGTTAAGTTTCGCTTTTAACTACCAAAATCTGTTTTGTAACAGTAAACTTTCAAATTATTATCCAATTATTTTTCTTTATTGGAAGCTGGATTTATGTTTCCTTGTTTACTTAGGCAGATTGGGTTTAGCAAACATTTTTTTATAGATGTGTTAAAAAAAAATGATCTTATTAAAAGGAGTAAAGTCTATGCCTTTAACGAAATTATGAATGGTTCAGAGACAATAGATAGGATTTTCACACATTTTATCATATCAGTTGTTGACTGTAGTATGTCTCACCCTCAGCAGCTATTAGTTAATATTACACTTTATTATTAATGAGTCTTGCTTGAAGAGAGAAAATTGCTTTACTTGTAAGTAAAGGTAGGTTCCCTTCGATGGTTTCTAATTCAAAAAGCATTTCCACATTATGTACATATCATGTCTAAGGTATATAGAACAGGGGGGCTTCTCAGGGGAAGGGGCTTTACAGGGGGAATTCTCGCGCTTACGACATCTCGAATTTGACATTTTTTGGAGCCAAATCAATCAATCAGTATTCAAAACTCACTGTAAACAATCTTCGACATTTATAGGATTGTCAAAGATAATTGAAACTAAAGAATTTTGATAGTAGTAGAGATTTTCAATATAGAAAATTATGGCTAGAAAAATGTCGAATTCGACATAACTCAGCGCGAGAATTGCTCACCTGGTCCATAAATATCAGATAAGTCCCATTTGAAAACCGTCAGTTTGTCTACCAAAGTTAAACCTTGTTTGAGAAATGCGTGATACTCGTACAAACGTGGGCGAAAAAAACCAGCAATGAGGTGTGAAAAGTTATGGCCAATAATCATCAATCATTTGCTTATAACTGTTTATTGCCTACTTACAATAATTAGTAGCAAACGAGCAACGTTGCTAATAGGCTACGCAAAACTACCGCCCTTTTTTAATTCCGCTTACCAAAAGTTTTAATAGCGAGGTTGTTTTTTTTTTAATTTAGTAAATAGGTCAATTTTAAACATAATAGGAACAACCAATAGTAGATTGTTTACCAAGGGCTGTATGACACCCATAACAGTTTGGCGCCCGAACGAAGTGAGGGCGCCGATAGTTCGAGACTGTTATGGGTCCATACACCCGAAGTAAACACTCTACTTTTCATTTTGTATATGAGGAAAGTAAAAACAAACAGAATATTTAAAAAAAAAAATTAAGGTTTCTACGATTTTAATTATTTTATAATGTAGCAAATTAAGTTGTATAGGCTTCTGTGCCTTTGCCTACATACCTTTGGTAAATAAAAGTCCAAAGAGATTACAGATATCGATTTGACATGACACCCCCTATTCTTTTTTCAAATTTATTACAGCCCTAGGGCCGCCACATATCACTTTCAACCCGCATTTTAGGCAAGTTATGAGTTACTTTCAGAATATGAGACATGAAAAATATTATAAAATCCATAAAATGTGAACCATTGAGACGAGCATATTTACATAAAACCTATTTAATTTACTGAATTTCTTCTATGGAATTTTCTGCTTGTAATTCAGTCTTTCTCTCTCTTTTCCGAAGTCTTTGTTTACTCTAATCATCACAATGAAAATCTCTGCTTGCAATCAGGCTTTAGTTAATTCACTCTCTTTTCCGAAGTTTTTGTATACTCTAAGTTTAACTAAGTATAATTAAGTAACTATTCTTACATTTTTGCGTGTACCTACTGTTCACTGATATGAAACTTTTGGGTAGTTATAGAAATGTGATGTTTATGAGCACATCTGCTTATTACTGCATGTTATTTTATGATTGTTTGGGAAATCCCAAAGTTTTGATATTCCAGTAGCCGTAGTCATCAAGAACTGAGTAAAGTTTCAGTATTTGGCTGTAACTGCTGCAACTACCATTCGAATTTAAGAAGTACTTGCACAAATAAGGCAGAACTTATAACTGAAAAAGGGATGCTTCAATTGCAGGCGTCTCTGTAAGGAAGTAAGATTGCTATTAATACCAGTAACACAGTACTTATCTAAGACTATGTCTTATAAATTACTAGAGGTCGCCCACAGTTTACCCAAATCATATAATTGGTATTATATTTTTGGGTTTTTATGGGAGTTTTTGGTTGGTGGAAACTTTTCAGTTACCGTTGTCAACCCGTCATCCCGTGACCAAACTGAAAAGTTGCCGAATCGTCGATAAATATCGTGCACTTAAAATCTGCCAAAGTTGTTTTATTTTCACAAAAGTTAATGGCCAGCAGATATTTGGCTTTAATATTAAATTAGTAGAACAACTAACCATCGAAAGAGAAGGCAAATAAAAGTTAATGAATGCTTTTTGTGATTTATTTAGCCCCTCCGTGGCATAAAAATGATTTTCGCAAAGAAACTTAATAGCAATACATCATATTCGCTATAATCTATTAGCAAATTACTTATTATGACGACCTCCGTGGTAGAGTGGTATGTACACCGGTTTCAAGGTGTCGCGTATTCTGAGGTCCCGGGTTCGAATCCTGGTAAGTGCAAATGATGAATATGAGCATTTGTACCTGAGTCATTTATATATATTTCTACACATAAATACTAATTTAAGTATAACTATTATGAATTTATATCCGTTACCCTAGTATCCCATAACACCAAGCATCAGTGCTTACTTTGGGGCTAGGTTAATTGGTGTGAGTGTAAGAAATGTTATTAATTTATTTTGTCGGCAAGTATAAAGTACTATATATATTATATATATCAAAAAGAGATCCGGTATTTATAATTTATTTATTCGAAATAAAATTAAATACATATAATTAAACCTTTTAAATAACTTAAACTTAAGTACTTACACATTATAATCCAGTACCAATTAAGCTTGAGACTATATTTTTTGGCTCATTTTTAGTTTTTGACAAAATTGTCATTAGGACTAGATGTTCCCGTTAATATACTGTCATGTCTTTATTTAAAGCTCACATAGTGCATCGACGATAGTAAACCAGTTCGTGATGGGTTATCAGATCGATCCGTCCACCTGTTCCGCGAGCTGTAAATCTTTATTATTGGCTTTTTAACGGTTTACTGTTACGTGTTTTTGATGAGCGAGATGGTTAGTTGAACCTCGGATTGCGGAAGTTAAGCAAGTTTGCGAGTGGTCGATTATGGGATCGGTGAACATAATTTGTGACGTCGAACTCTTACAACCTTTAGGGAGCAATGGGGCTTAACAGCAGGTTCCCTATATCGCTTGAAACTTTTTTACAGTATAGCTTAAACATTAAAAAACTGAACACTTTTTGTTTTATTCAAATACGTTCGGTAGTTTTGGATTTACAAATGTTCAAACTTCAGCAACGCGCGCTCTTCGCGTGACGTCATTTTATACCAGTTACATACAAGTTGGTCAAGCGTGAGCCGCAAGCTGCATACGTGTTTTATAGTCACGTCACAAATTAAAACACGGACTCGTAGTTCAAAAATTAAATATCTCTAGAATTATACCAAAAAATAAAAAACAGTATTTTTGTATTTTTTATGTAATATGATGGCAAGTTAATCTAAAAGTGCTGTTAATCCTTGTTGTCGCGCTGTGACATATTGAAACCGACATTTTCATGAGCTACAAATCTGACGCCATTTTAAAAAAAAAAACAAAATCGCGCCGCACGATATTACCTATATAAAATGGATATGTAACATAAAGGTAAACAGGAAATATTATGCAACATAATGCCCTAAAGTGTCAGGTTAGTGAGATATTTGGAGCTAAAGATACAAAGGTTAAAGATACAACTGTATAAAATAAAACAGGGAGAAAAAATAGCCCTTGACGAGTTTCTTGCCGGTTCTTCTCGTTACAAGTTCTTCCGCCCCGTAGGGTTTGTGAACCGATGGCGTAGCTTCTTTGACGTTCATAAGTACTTGTAACAGCCTAGACTGAATAAATTATATTGAATTGAATTGAAAGGTGAAACTTTGGGTCGGCATTATTCATATTTAACGCTAATTGTCTGGCTATCGTGACACTTAGGGCATTATATATAATAACATTTTTTTTCCTCTGTGTGTAACCTGTTCAATTATATAGGTATTATCGTGCGACGTCATTTTGAAACAAAATTTCAATGGCGTCTCATACTACAGATTTGGACGAATCCATTCGAAAAAGTTCATACCCCTTTGACTTTTATCGGATACCGTTGCGACTAATTTGGTCAGTAGCATAGATTTCACTTATATTTCTAATAAAGAAATATTTCGCCTATTGTCACTGACCCCACCATTCTCGCTTTGAGTAATCTATACGCACGATTAGTCGTTGCTATCGGCTCCATTTGTAGACGTTCCGCTTTAGGGATGGGTTGTGGGTTATGATCGAAGAACACAAGAGAGAGGTTAGAAGTTCCTTTGGAACCCAAAGGTCGCAAGTTCGAACCCTGTCTGAGAATTTCAATGTAAAAATTATCATAAGTATAAAAATAGCGTTGAAAATGCAAAACTTAAAAATCATAAGTATTAAGTTAGTTATCCTGCGTCGTAAAGACTCGAGCTTTTGCGCGAAACACAGAAGCAGTAAGTACACACTATCCCTTTGTTGCGTTTAAATTTCTTCACGATTTTATTGCATGGCAACGTGCCTATTATTAAGGCAACACTTCGTTCTAGTCTCTTTTTGTATTATGTGGCTATGTATATCCTCACTGATTTAAGTGTCCTAGCAGTACCTAGTGATATTAAGGCGCTATACGATTGAAGCGATATAGCAATGAGAAAACGACGCGCGCGGAAGCGAGACCGATTTCTCAGATTAGGTGAAAAAACACGAAATTACTTCGTAGTAAATAACTATAGCGATTAAAGAGAATTGAAACTACACAATTCTAAATATTATTTGTTTCCACTAATCAAACCATTTTCCAATAGTGTATGTTACCCCATTTGAGAATAATCTTGAATTTTCATATTTTTAGGGATTTTTTCGAGAAGCAAAAGTGTCGAGGCAAAATCATATAATCGTGTTTATGAACCTTAACAAATTTAGATGAAGGTACGAAGAAATATACGAATATATCTTATTACCAGATTCTCTAACCATCCTATAGTTTTATAACAAAAATTACGTACTTTTTCCGTATAGCGTCTTAAGGCGACACTTCGTTCTTTTTTAACCGACTTCAAAAAAAGGAGGAGGTTCTCAAGCCGACGGTTTTTTTATGTATGTTTTACCATAACTTCGCCAGTTGTTAACAGAACAGAATTTTATGATTGTTTTTTTATCTGAAAGAAAATGGTTTATGTGTGGTCCCATATAATTTTTACGAACATCTGGCTAGTAGTTTTTTCATAATCCTGAAAAATATCAATCACGTTTTGGCAAGTAGTCGTTTACGTACATCTTATATTTGGCACGCACTGTTCATTGAAATAAAACAACTTTTACGGATATCAAACGCGCTATATTTCCACGAACTAAGTTGTAATTGTCCGTATTTTTAGGTACCTTTACAGCTGCCGTGGTCACGGGATGACGGAAGTAGTCGTTTACCTAGATGACATCATTGTTGTGTATGGGTTGATTTTTTGTGTAAGTAACGGCACATGATGAAACTAAAAAATCTGAAATAAAAACATTTTATAAAAAAAAACAAACCGACTTCAAAAAGTAAAAAATAAAGCTTTTGGAGTCGGTGCTAGCTAGCTAAGGCCAAAAAAATATATACTTAATAGAAGTGCAATGTAGAATGCCTTGGCTGGCACCGACTCCAAAAGTTTTATTTTTTACTTTTTGAAGTCGGTTTGAATTTTTTTTATAAAATGTTTTTTTATTTTTATTATTTGGTTGGATTTAGCCATATGGAGAGCAATGCGTCCTAGTATTAACTAGTGTTTTTTTTATTTCACTACAGTGAGGCTCTTAGCCTTTATCATACCTGAAGTTAAGTATTAATAAGGCTGAAGATGGAAGCGAGCCTCTCCCGGAATCCTCAACCACTGAGGAACTGGCTATCTAACACAACCGCTAGTTGTACACAAACCAAGAAGAGCTTAATGAGTTTTTATGATCACTACAACTGTTAAAAGGTAATGTTACTAGTTGCTAATAATATTTTTAGCAGCTTAAGTCGTAAAACCATCGTTTACTGCTAAGAACGAATATAAATAAACACCGTCAAACACTCGTTAGGACCGATTAGAAAAATTAACAGTAAGAAGTATTTTTATCGCAAATTAGATACTTTGATTTAAGTACGTAATATTTTTAATTGACTTCAATTAGCACCTAAAGGCATTTAAATAGTAATACCGAGTTTCCATAACACCTGGGCCCCTTTTCATAAAGATTACAATTGTCAGCGACAGGTGACGGGTGGCAATTTGACAATTGTACGTTTCATAAAACATTGGTGCTATCTGGGTACTATAGGAAAAGGCGACATAATTGTCAGATTGTATGATTTTTTATAGGCACCCTTGGGCTGTGTCAGGATGAGGAGTGCCAGTTATTTTTCTTTTATAAATTCTTATACCATCGAAAGAGTTAGTAATAGGATTTTGAAAAAGAGAACTTTATAATGTATGATTGTTTTTTATAGAAAACCAACCATCTGCAATGACGAAAAAGGTCAAAATTGCGAAGATCAGTGACAAAAAAGTATGTTCGAGCATAGTTGACAAATTGTCAACTTGGCAAGCTTTACGACACAGGGCGTGTTTTATATTTGTATACTGATGAAAATGGTTAAAGTTTAGAATATATTGATTATTTTATTTTGTAAAAAAAATATTATGTAATTAAACGAGTTTAGCGCATATTATGTTGGAATGGTAGTAATTTGTAAATAGCTTAGCCTTCATCAGCCTAGAAGCAGGGTGCTCCAAGAATCCGCAACCACTAATTGGCATTAATTGGCAGGGCCAAAGTGACGATTCAAAATAAGAATAAAGATTATTTCATTTTGCAACATTCTTTGGAACTTACACATGAATATAAATTATAATGACATAGCAGTAGCAGCCTTAAAGTCAGTTAAGAATCAATAGGATCTAGGTTTGGTTATCATGTACATTTTTCTTTTTTTTTTAATGACGTGGAGACTCTTAGCTTTTATCATACATGATGTTAAGTAATGATAAGGCTGAAGATGGAAGCGAGCCTCTCCCGGAATCCTCAAGCACTAAGGAACTGGCTATCTTATCTCGAACTACCGGAACACAACAATGCTGAAAACATTGTTGTTATGGCGTCAGGCTTAGATAAGATGGTGGTAGCTAGCCAGGCGGGCTTACAACAAGTCCTACCACCAACCAAACCGAATACAGTATGTACCCCCGCTGGGACAACTACTTTGTTTGATTGGGAAATAAAATCAATTTTTATTTTATTTATTTTTTATTTTACTACTTAAAATAAAAAAGAGAGATTTTGACACGAAAACATTAACGGATTTTTTTTTGTCTGTTTTGAAAATTCAGTTTGTCAGCAACATTTTACTTTTGTGGTTACTATTACGTTTACGAAGCAAATCCCATATCATTTTAAGACCTAAACGTAAAAGAAATTGTAAAAAAATCGGCCAAGTGCAAGTCGAACTCGCACATGAAGGGTTTGTCTCTCACCCAAGGTTGCCTGGAAGAGATTGATATGTAACAATAAAACCGCCTATTGAGTGTTTTCTCTGTATGTGTTTGTTTTTGTATCGTGTGCAATAAACTTTCTATTATTATATTAAATACACCTAAGTACCTACCCAAAATGCCACTATAATTTTTCGCCTGCAAAAATAACTTTGTTTTTCATAGTGTCTGTATGAATGTCAAAGTTATTTGGCAAATATGCTATAGCTCTGAAACTGCATAATATATTTCGTTCAAACTAATTTTCGTTAAGTTTTTATAAAGGTCTACACCATATATTTTTATTTTTAACCTTCTTATTTTAAAAGTTAGAGGGGGACACACATTTTTTCAATTTGAAAGTGTATATCATTCAAACGGCTGGCTTTGAGAAAAAACTGTTTTAGGTACCTCAATGTAATTTTTAAAGACCTATTTATAGATACGCCACACGTATAGGTTTGATGAAAAAAAATCAGTAACAGTTCCCCCTTAATTCATATATTTTTTTATTCTATGTGTAAAAACCGTAAAGCGGTTTACAGAATACATCTACCAACCAAGTTTCAACTGTGTAATCCTCATAGTTTTGGAATAAAGTGGCTGTGACATACATCGATTTGGCCGAATCTATAAGGGTTACGTTTTTTGCCTTTAGGCTACGAAACCCTAAAAAGTAACATGGCGCAACCGACAGTTATTAGACCCGCTCATCACAAACAGAGCAATGTATGTGTCATTGCTTAACATTTTCATTTAATTTATCAATCGCTATCGAGAAACTGGCCGCTGCATTTTTAGACAGTGATTAGTTTTCTAGATATCGGTTGCAGACTTCGTCTTACATCCATCAAACAGGTTGCACGGTCTGAGTTGGGACGTCATTAAATGTGACCAAAAAGGCTTTAGCCAGTCTTAAAGGAACGTTTTAGACCGTAGCGGTAATAGTACGTCGCTTACAGTACAGGACTATACGTATCATTGTGTTCTTGACTTCGATAACATTTTAGTACCTACAACTTATGGGGAAATATCTTAAGAATACGTCTGGTTTTAAATGTAAACTTTTTGTTTGTAATTTGATGGATGGTTGAATGGTTTGACTATAGAAGAGCATCTTTCACGGTGCTTATTACAGATAAGTTTTATTTTAAGTCGTATGTGTTAAAAAATTTACTCTGGTAAAACTAAAAATTATTTCACAAATATATTTAAAAAAGGACTTTTAAATAAGGATATTTATTAAGGTGATCGTCTTTCTTTAGCTTAGTTGCAAAAAATTCAAGATACCTATTAATTTGCCCGTTACTTGAAGAAAATTTGTATGATGCCCATACTTTCATCAGATGCGTGTAGATACTTTCTTGCGAGAATACGACTTGGGTGGCAAACGGTTTAATAATGACGTTAAATATAAAATCGTCTGTTAACCGTACCTAACAGTACCTCCTACTTATTGCAAATTCCAAAATGCTGAATATAAAGTATAATACTACCACAGTGTAATCAAGAGAGAAGTTATTTACAGTGTGACATGGATTTAATGAACTTGGACTGTCAAATCGACGTAAACACAAGATGGCGGTGTTACTTCCATTTTTTGTCACGTTCGGGGTTACTCTCGACGGAATCGAGTTTACATCATGATCGAAGAACTGCCAAAACAGTACTTTGGAAACCATAGCAACCGTTTTCAAAGTACCAACAACTGATTTTTGACGTTGATTCGATCCTAATGTGAACTCGATTCCGTCCAGCGTAGGGGGGCTTATCGCAAATGCGTTATGGTTTAGAATATCAGCGGGCAGAGACGCTACACAATTGTTAAAACAGACGTTTCATTTTAGTTCTTTTTCTGCATTCATTTTAAGCATTGTCGCACTGTAGACTGTGATAATAGAACATTTACCGAATCGTTTTTATTGTTATTATAGGTAACAATTTATTTATATTTTAATACCTTTGAATTAACTATAATAGGTACTCCTTTTTTTAATAATTTATATTTTTATATCATTAAAACAACAAGAATAGGTATATTTAGGTTAAACTTTTTGTTAAACAGATTTTTTTACCGGAAGTTGACCGCGGAAACAACCTATAAAATTCCTCGCTGTTGTGAGATGAAAAATTGTGTGCTGTACTCGGCAGAAAAGTTTTTAGCGTCTCGTACCTTTGAATCCCTCGCTACGCTCAAGATAATATCTTTGAAGCACTCGCCACACTCTTGGTTAAATCTAGAACCCTTGCTCAAGTTTCAATAGAGGTAACTCGCCGCTAAATCCAGCTTTCTAGCCTTGCATAACAAAATAACTATTTCAATTAAATATATCACCGTTGATGGTTTTTTAATTTTTGCATTTTTCAATGCTTTTTTTAACTTATGATAAATTTGAAATAGAAAAATACTGGAAAAATCAATTCGGCCCCCAAGTGAATTCATGGGCTCGAGTCCCATCTGAAAATTCACTTGTGGCCAAGTTGATTTTTTAATATTTTTCTAATTAAAATTTATCATAAGTATAAAAATAGCATTGAAAAATGCAAAAAATGAAATAAAGTGGCTGTGACATACATCGGATTGGACGAATCTGTAAGGGTTTCGTTTTTTGCATTTAGGCTACGAAACCATAAAAACATAAATTATGGCTAATTACATATCAAGAAAGCTCTTGTCAACTTACATGGAATTCCATTCTTTCGGAATTCGGATTGTGTACGCAAACACGAATTTAAATTTAGAATTAGCATTACGCACGTTCCTCTATCGGTTCGATCTAAATCGGCTTACCTTTTACCAAGGCACTAACTACATGGGTTCGCTGTGAGCTTTATACATTGCTCTTACAGAATGTGTCGGTTAATCGTCTTAACTTACAAAAAGTGTAATGTAAGTGAAAGCTTTGGTGTATACCACGTTTGTAAAACGAAAAGTTGTCTGGGTAGTGGGTACCTGAATGACACGCCGAGTTTTGAGCCCATATGTCATCTGTAAGATAATAGCCGAAGCTGGCTGGATCTACAATGGGTAATTTTTTTCTTCTATTTTGCTGTAAATATTGTTATTTATGTTATGATGAACAGTCAAACAAACCAACACTCGCTTAATTTATTGGAAAATAATGATTTTATTTAAAACTTTCTGTATACTTACTTAAATAATTTTCGTGTAAAAATGTTTTATCGATGCAATCAAATTTGAAAAAAATTACATCAAGTTACTTCAGTTAAATTGTATCCGTTTAAACGTTTGCATTTACAATTCTATTGTTATATGACAAACTAGTAGAATTTAACTAATCTCCATAACGGTGACTCTCGGTCTTAATAATCGGAAATAGCATTGGACTGGACATGCAAAGGTTGCAGGTTTGAGCCCCGTCTGAGCGATATAGAGACTATGTAAGTAGTATTTTTTTAAAAATTACCTGTTGTTTTCCCTGTATAAAAATATCTCATAGATTACTTAAAATAGGTGAATTAGACGGTTGTTTCTAACGGGGATATGTCGATTGATTTAACGCTCGTTTTCACGATCCACGGTAATCGTATTGATGTTATGGGACATAAAGGGCATGAATTACTGGTGCTTAATACGGCCTATAAAATTTCTTGTTTTACCACCATTTCAGGGTTGTTTGAATATTCCGATACCGAGTTTGTTATCGCTGATGTAATCATATTGAGCAATAATAACTTTAATTGTTCAACATCTCCTCAAAACGATATTTTGTTATATTTTTTTCATTATACCTGATGTTAATTTATTCCTTTTCAAAATTTTCAGTCAGACCTAGTAAATGAAGAAAAGGCAAAAACGTTTAAACATTTTATCCACACCCACACGGCAATCAGCTCATACTTATTATTCTTAATTAACACTGTAAATTATGCAAATGCAATTTTCTTCAGTTTTTCCGCAGGCTGATTATATAACTAAAAACTCACCTAGGAACCAGTTATCGTCGCTGTCATGGCTGTCATACAGTATGACAATATGACAGCTATAACAGCGACAGATGATCTGCCTGAGGAGCTGTTGCGTTACTGTCTGTTCCGTTCAACATGTTTCGTTCCGTGGCGTTTACTCCAATAGTTAGCAAAGAAGGTTATCAGAGTGCGTTTAAGTCTATCAAAGATGTGCGAAGCTAAGAAGTCCGAGGATACCTAGCAAAGCTATAAAACGGTAGGTATTATTGTTCTTTGGCCCCGGCCGGAGCGAGCGAGTCATTACGGTACCCTCACAACTAGAGTAGCCCCTTGGGCACAAGGTGAGGGGTTTAGTGGGTATTCCCCCCATCTTGGTGCCCCATCGTGCATTTATAGCTGGACGGGGGAAAAGGAGGCGCTCCAATAGGGATAAACCACAGGATTGAACCACATAACCGCCGCCGTCCGCATTGTAGGGACAGGGTATGCGTAAATGCATTCCAATAAAAACAAATTAAAGGTATGATTGTTCTTTACTGCTAATAAACCACTACCTAGCATTAGTTCGTATTCGTATTCTTTGCCCCTACTAACTGGCACTTCACCAGTAACACACGATCTTGGTCGAGGCGCCACTTCTGTGGAGAAATAAACTGGGAGACTGGATTTAACCTCTTGCTCTGCTCTAGCACAGCACCTTGCAAAATTATGCTTGTGCAAGGAAGGTGTAAGCCTAAGTCTCAGAAAATGGAACAAAGAACAAAAACATTTTAATATACATTTTAAGCCTGAAAACTTACCTTCGTCTTTAGCTCAATCGTTCATTAATTTAATTTAAACAAGAATATTAATAAATTATCAATTAGGTATGCAGCGCGTGTGAGCGAGCGATACAAATGAGAAAAAGCTCAGCGATCTACGTACTTTTCTCTTAGATCAAATCATATTTCTGTCCTGTTATTTTACACGGTTCGTGATTATACAGTGTAAAAAGCTAAGCGATAGGTATACTTTTCTCTAAGAGAAAGTTGTACCTAGAGCTCTTACACAGTTCGTAATTTTAAAAAAATACTAAAATTGAAACACTATTGAGATACCATTATGGCTAAAATCGTTAACAGAGGCTATTGTAAGTACTCTTCAGCCCAAAAATTTATAGAAATAGTCTCGACAGCCCTATTCGCAGTTTCGCACCGGCTGCTAAAAATCTAGTGCCTCTTAATAACATTGACAACCTCTTGAAATCAAGTAAAGTCTCTATAGGGCTTAAATTCACACTATAAGCTGGCATAATGGCCCCAATAAGCAAACTCGAGCCACGTCAGTGGGGACACGTTTTATGTTATCAGTTAAATGTCTTTCCAAGATTCCTTGTCTTCTATATATATTATAATAGGAGATGTATCTGTTTTGTGCGCGTCTTTAGCAATAATATGTGAATTATTTTTAGTAAATGGTACCTTAATTGATTGTTTCAGGGCTTCAGGGTTTTAACATTAAAAAAATCGTAACGTGTAATAATTTACCGTATCGAAAACTTGAATAACAAAACAACTTTTACGGATTCAAACGCGTTTTTTCAGTGGCCGTGATCACGGGACATAATATATGTCTAACTTCGAAAAAAAACTAGAGGACGAAACGAAATCAATGTACTTATCAAAAGTAGAGATGCCCGATAAATATTTCGATGTTCTGACAAAAGTGGTGTCCAAAGATAAAACAAGGAATAGGTAATAAATCATGGTTAAATAACTGACACGCTAGCAGTGTTTTAACTCACTCAAAGCTTCATTGAACGCTGCTTCTATTTATAGTGCCACCACAAGAACTAATGTTCTGGGTAAATGGCAATTATCTAAGGATCGGGGGTTTATTAAAACATCTCACGTACGTTGAAGACGTAGACGGGCTTTGCTCGCGTCGAATAAACTACGAAGTCATTACGCTAAAATTTTCGAATCGTCGATAAATATAGTGTGGTGTTTGTATGGGGTAGTAAATAAATGTTGACGTCGGGAGTGCGTTAGTTACGTTTGTTGGGTGGAGTGAAAGCGAATTTGTGGTCACGTCACTACGAAGGACGACTTATAAATACGAAATAGTTACATAGCAAAATTTACGGAAATAACTCGGACTAATTTTGCCATGTAAACGTAAGAAAATATTTCTAGTATGAGTTTCGAAGTCTATAATTCTAGATGTCTCGATTCCTTTCGTTGTATAGGAAGTACGAAGCTTTTATAAATGAATAGTCATGAAAAAAATTAACATCTTGATATAGGTATTTATTCTTACATCTTACCTATAAGTAGTACAAAAAAAAAAAATTTAAGTAGTAAGGTAACCACAGTTTTGTCTAAACTGCTTTGATATTGTAAAGGATCTAATAAGGTTTCAAATATTTTTTTTTTCATTTATTTGGCACAACAAACAATAATTGACGACATTATTCTTATTTCTTCATTATTGGCATGTAAAACAAAAAAAAATATTAAGAAAAACTGATTTCAGAAAAATAAGCACCGGTATATTCAACTTGTTAAATCGTAGCCTAGTTACAGTTGTGCAAACAATTCATTGGCGTTATTCAAATATGAATATAATGCGTGTATTGATAACGGCGAGCACAAATTAAAGTGAAATACTGAATACCACCACTGTCAGCGTGGAATCGTGACTGTCAACCGACTAATTTAAATTATACCTTACTCGCGGTTGTTAGAGTTTCGTTTGGGTCGCATCTCGCTAGCATTTCAATATCGATAATGCTGTCCTTCTCTGCGGTGGAGGCGTGATTCGCTATTTCAAACGTAATGATTCAGCGGACGGAGCCATGTAAAGTATAGCTGTCCCTGTTCAGCATAGTGGCGACCTATGACCTACAGAATGTATTGTGGTGAATGTGGCTGACGCAGCCTGTGATTTCATTAATTATCTAAGTAGCAATTGAGTGGCTGAGCACGAGAACTTGTACCTGCGCGATATACAACGTAGTAGGTATACATAGAAGGTAGGTATACAAAACACACTTTTATCTAATTGGCGTTATCCTAAATGATTTACTGTGGAGTTATGTAAATGTGTAGGTATTTGAAATAATTGTGTTTTGGACAACACAGCAGTATCAAACAATTATGTGAAAGAAATGTTACTCTAATATTTTCCACGAAATCATTTTTCAAGAGAAAATACGAACTATTTTAAACAAGGTAGGTACTTTTAAACAAGAATTTGAGTTGCTTTTAAAACCGTTAATAAACAGTAAATTTAGTTAGCAAATAACTGAAGTCACACTAACTTGCGCCAAGCTGGGTTAGCACATTTAACCCGTTTGCTAATTTTGTATGAACTAACTGTGTGGTAAATTTTAACTCAGCTTGGCGCAAGTGCGCCTAAATTTTGCCATGGGATAAGTAAACTCCCCTGAGTTTACTTATCCCACTGGACCCTCTGGTCCACTAATCCCCACCAGTAGAGGTTTAATGTTTTATTCCCACTCATCCTCCAGTAGGGATACCTTGATAGAGCCATAGAAGTACGAGGCGGAAAAATGGGGTGAACCGGTGTTTACCAGCTCATTTAAAGTACTTACGTCAATTGATTAGGGCGTCATTACTTAATTTTATACTTTGGAATCCTACTATTAGATTGCCATTCAATCGAAAAAATATTAATATTCGTAAAAACTGCCTAATTTTATATTTCCTTAGAAAAAAGTAAATTTTGATCATTTTGCGCATGTGTACTTTTTCGGCATAATATTTAAGTGTAGAACTTCGTGTGGGTTCGATTGAATGAGAAATTGGCCCCTGGCCTGCGTGGATCGCGTTGAGATCGAGATTAAATGTAAAAAAATATCAGGCTTTACCCGTGGTCCCACCGGTTTGTTCTCCTGGTGGGACCACGGGTAATGTTTTCCCCGTAGTCCCGCTGTGCTACAGTTTTGACGTCTAGTGGGACCACAGGTAACATAACAGATAATTTCCTTCCCCGTAGACCCACTTCTCAAGAAATGTCCTAGTCAACCGTTCGAATACTTATTAATTAAAATAATATATAAGTGAAAGTACCAGGAATACATAGCTAACCACTACCCGTGGTTCACCAGGGGGACAAATCGGTCAAAAATTATAACCGATTTTCGACGTTATTTGATTTTGATTGGCACTAAAATAGATTTCTAGAGTACAAAATTACTTTATTTACTAACTTCTATTTTATTCTCATTATTTATTAGTAATTTTATTTAAGTCAAATTAGTGACCTTGACATTAATTCAATCCCGATCTTAATGTGATCGCCTCAAGACTGAGGCGCCACTTTTGCCTTTGTCTATAGTTACTTATGTCAACTAGAGTGCGTTTCATCGTATATTTCCATTGCCGCTATGTTGGCGCCCCTGTCGGTATCTGTCAACAGATTAACTTGATTTTAGATAGAATTTGATGCAGATTTTTTAAGTATTGAATTCTGTGTGAAAATCATGCCCAAAAGCCGCTTTCTAGTTAATATTAGAAAGCGGTGAAAAAAAAAATGGTTTTGAAATTATGTTTCTAACGCGTTCGCTCCTTCTTGGTACCAACATAGCGACAAAGGAAATACTTATACGTTGAAACGCACTTAGTTCTTATGTTTTCTGAAATATGGCAAGTTTTTTTATTTTATAGGTCAGTCTTTACCTAAGTATGTGTTTTCATTACATTATTTTTAGTAGACATGTTTTGTGGATATTTTAATTTGGTAAAGCATTAGGTATTGATTAGTAGCGACATAATTTGTGAAAACGATAAAATCTGTATTAAAAGTGCGGGTAAATCTGCAAAATGCACAATAGATAATAATACTATTAGTCGATTAAAGTTGTCAACATGTATACTTCATTTAATCTGTGACGTCACTTAGGCGTGATTGATAAATGAATTGTAGTAGTACGATTCATGTGGTTGATAAAAAATGTGTTTGTACTCACAATTTATTCAATTGAAGCTAGGCAATATTTTCAAATCTCACATTTTAAAAGTAGGTACTGTCTACAAATGAAATTGTCTTCCAGAAAAAGTCCAGTGGCAAGTTTTATATTCTTTCCTAGTGGGGCAATTCTCGCGCTGAAATATGTCAAAATCGACATATTCAAACCCTAATTTATTTATGATTTTTGCATTTTTTATGCTAGTTTTAATAAAGACGTTACGGTTTGAAAAATGTCGAACTCGACATTTCTTAAAGCCAGAAATCTGTATTAAATATTCACTGAAAACAATCTTAGACGTTATAGGATTGTCGAAAATCGTTGAAACTAAAGGATTTTGACAGAGGTACAAATTTCAATTGCATGTTTAATACAGAAATTAAGTCCAAGCCCCATCTGAGAATTCAAATGAAATATTCAAATCAAAGTAAATTTCAAATAGACAAATATTGAAATAAAACAACTCCACCCACAGTGAATTCTCAGATGGGACAGGGACTGAGACTTAATTTCTTAATTTAAAATGCAAGTGAAATCTGTACTTCTGTCAAAATCCTTTAGTTTCAACGATTTTCGACAATCCTATAATGTCTAAGATTGTTTTCAGTAAATATTTAATACAGATTTCTGGCTTCAAAATTTGTCGAGTTCGACATTTTTCAAACCATAATTTCTTTAAGTATTAAAAATGTAAGTGAAATTTTACCACTGTCAAAATCATTTAGCTTCAACGATCTTCGACAATCTTATAATATTCAAGTTTGTTGTCAGTGAATTTTTAATACAGATTCCTGGCTTCGTAAAATGTCGAATCCGACAGATGGGTGAATTTCCCAGCAGCAAAATTTGTGCGGCATCCATAAAATCGCTTGTGCAGAACGTTACTGTACGGTTCTAATATTTGTTCTGGGTAAAAGAGGTAATTACCTACACGAGGCACAAAATATTTATTGATCAGGATTACTGTTAATTAGATAAAAAAGGCAAAACCCCAAATTTATCATTTCGGTGCCTGCCCCTATAACATGTACCAATTTAATTTTCTTCATACTACTAAAACTATAACTTATTAAGGTTTATGGCTGCTATTATTTGAATCGTTAAAAGTGATAGTATTCACCAAAAGCAATTGTATAATAATATGTACCCAGTTTATTAAATGGCAAGTAAAATGCTTTAGTCCCAAAAAATATTTTTTGGGACAAAAGCCGTAACTTTATTATTAAGCATATTTTTGCTTAAAATGAATCTAACTTAGATCTCACGCACTTAGATGTTACGAATCAGTGCTGCATAAGCATAAATCGTGGAAGGTCGTTCGTCGCTTGCTGCGTCTTCCCGCCATAAACGTATGTTGCTTCGGTGGACACTGGATTTTTTTTTATCATGTCCGTGCATAGTTATAACTTGTCTTCTAATAAATAAATAAATAATAAATATAAATAGAAATATTTCTTACACTCACACCAATTAACCTAGCCCCATTTCGGTATGCGATCGTATCATTTCAGTACCATCAAAATTTTAAACACTGATTTCGGATAAGTTTACAAAGATATTTTTATTTTTTGTTTTATGAGCGACGCCGGGGAAACTTTTAGTCTTCATCATACCTGGTGTTTAGTATTGATAAGGCTGAAGATGGATGGATGGATGGAAGCTTGTCCCGGAATCCTCAATCACTAAGGAACTGGCTATCTAATCTTCAACTGCCGGAACACATCAATGCTGAAAACATTGTTGTTATGGCGTCAGACTTAGATAAGATGGTGGTAGCTAGCCAGGCGGAGTTACAACAAGTCCTACCACCAACCAAAACGAATACAATATGTACCCCCGCTAGGAATCGAACCCGGGACACTAGACCACAGAGGATCTCAATAATATCTCAGAAATATAAGATCTCATTGAGTATAGGAATGAAAGATATCAGGAATTACAATAATACAAAATCAATATTTAAAAACTTAATATTAAGCAATCACACCGAAATGATAAGAAAAACGACTTTGTTGATATTCAACCATATCTCATTAAGAGAATCCCACTATTCTCGCGCTGAAATAATATGTCGGATTCGAATTAATGACCTAAAGTGATAAAAAATAGAATCTTTTTATTTATACCTACTCGAATAAGTAACTAAGATCCCAGAAATATATATAGCAAAAATAAATAAACAATTCTTTTTTAACAAAAAAGAAGAATCTACACAAGTATACCAGACAATTAGGTTGTTTTGTAAGTAGGTAACAAACTGTTTTATCAAGTTACTGACTGCATAACTGTTTAAAAACAATTTAACCAAACCAAATGTAGGTTAACCTGTAAACAAACAAAGGTTTGGTTCGCAAAACAGCCATTTTTGACACTATCTACTGGTTTAGACGTTGCAGAAACATTGATAAGATAATGGTCGCAGATAAAAATGACTTGTGTAAATAAAAGATGCATATTATTTTTTATTATTGTCGAGAAATTATACTTTATCATGATGCAGTATAATTCAAAGGTTGAAACTATTTCGAAAACTCAGAAAAGTTAACCAATTTGTTGCTTGTTTCCTTTTGAGTGATAAGAAAGTGAAAGAAAATTCCGTTTGGTGACCACTCAAGTTAATGTAAAAATATCTTGGTACCATGTACTATTAAGTATTCTGTGGTACCATGCAAACAATGGTCACAGCAATACAGAGATCAAATGAATTTTGCTATTTTGTTTATTTACAACATCTCAAAACAGCCTCGTCAGATTTTGATGCCCCTTTGTTTAAGGGAGTAGTTGAGGTGTTTCTACACAATAACTACAATTTCTACATAATCAAACACAAATTCTACACAATCGCTATTAATTCACAGACAAACAAAAATGTAGCAAAAGTGTAGGATTTCTTAAGTTTATTTTTTCTCAAAACTACCGGGTCTCATTTTGATGCACATTTGCACTAAGATGTAGTTGAGATATCTTCACACAATTATTACAACAGGATCACTATTGATTTATAGACAAACGAAAACGGAATAGAATCATAGTATTTATAAAGGACCGTTTCTTTCAAAACCACCGGCACCGCGACCGCCTAACGGTATAGCTTATGGTATCGCTATAGCTTTCGATTTTTCAAACCACCTACAAAGGCTCTCGTTGAGGCTATCACTTTTATAATAAAAATGCAATAGTGAATCCAATAGATGTATAGAAATATGTAGGAATTAGACAAAAACCCTTTCGTTAAAGAGTTATATAAGAGTTTGAAGTTTGATAGCCATAGCGATAGCACAAGCTATATCGTTAGGCGGTCGGAGTGCGGGTCAGATTTTGATGCCCCTTGGTACAAAGGTGTAGTTAAGATATCCCCACACAAATACCACAGCAATATTGATATTGGTCCATAAACAAATACAAAAAACAAAATTATAGTATCTATACAGAGCTCTTTTTCTCAAAACTGCTGGGTCAGATTTTGATGCCCCTTTGCACAAGGGTTTATTTAAAGGTGTACAATAGTATAGCTAGTGGGTGATAGACCACTGTCCATACAAAATTGCCCAGTCTTCTTTGTCGTATAACTATCGTAGTAGACGAGCGCGGAACAGAAAAACCTTGTAGAATAACTTAGTACATCTAGCATTAGATGTAGCTGAACAATCTAGTACCATATCATACTAATTTTTGCCTTAACGCTGCACGATTAGTGATCTGACTACGCGTTGTAGATGCTATGACAAGGTACCGAAGTGTTCAGGTACTGAGTGCGACTGTACCTACTTGCGGTACAAGTAGAACGGGTCCTACTATCTATCAGAACATACTGAGTGAAACTGCGCGGAGCTGTTTATCAATTGCAATTTCATTATCTACCAGACACCTGCGCTGGACACTATAAAGAGAGTGCAGTCTATAAGTGGTTCATATGTAAGCGTACAGCTTAAGTTCCAGGGACGCAATTTTCGAGTTATTCGTATAGTGTAACGAATATCGATCAAAACAGCACAAAAGTGACCTAAATAAGTAGTTTACTAAGTCCAGAGAAAAATACTGCTTACAGTTCATTTCTGATGTCATTAATTTTTAGCGGTTTTAGTCACTAATTGATATTATATACAAACACAGCTTGATTTCGATTCTTGGTGAATTAATCGATTAGTAAGTAAAAGGTAAGTATGAAATCAAGGAAATGAAATCAATTAGGAATTTTATAAAAATATTTTCGGTTACATAACTCTATATTCTTAAATATTTTTCAAGAGAAACTTTTAATACTCGTAATAAGCGAATTTTAGAAACTACAATACTGGAAAATTAACTTTAATAAAAAATTTCGGTACACAGGAAACTTATCGATTAAACCATGAATACATGCGCATCTAGATGGCTACGTTTTGTATTCTTTTACTTTATCAAGGTTAACATTACAAAATGTCAGATCCCGATGAAAATGGAAGGGGATGGGGCGCCCGATACTTGTACCTCATGGTGCTATTGTGCCAGCTGCTGAACACGCCCATGTTCATCACCGTGCCCAACGTGGCGGTGCTGCACGGCGCCACAGGCTACATGCTGTGCTACCTTCTGTTCTATCTGCTCATCGGCATACCCCTCCTCTACATGGAGTTCATTATCTCCCAGTTCACCGGCCGCGATTGCATCGACGTGTGGAAACTGCGCCCTTGTCTCTCGCACATCGGATATATACAAATCTTATGGCAAGTCCTCACAGTCCTCGGTAACCATGTCAGCGTCTCTTTCACTTACCATTATCTTCTCATCAGTTTCGAGAGTCCAGTGCCATACTACACCTGCGGATCTTGGTCGACTAAAGATTGCAATATTCTCAAACACAACTACTCGGTCAATGAAGATTGCATTAGACTCAAAAAGTCCCCATATTATTGTGAATTTTTACACACGACTTTTCCTGAATTTCAGTACTGGAAATATAATATGCTCAATTCGACCACAGGTAATTACAGCATCGCTTGGCGAGTGTGTTTAGCTTCTGCGTTGATAATTACTAAAACATATCTTAATTGTTTCAAAAGGAAACATTCTGTGAAAATTGTTCTTTGGTTCTATACGCTTTTTCCTCTTATCGGATATATCGTATTGCTTATGGTGTCAATGCTTCAAAAGGGGGTTGTTTTGTTGTACCACGACGCATTGGACTCGGATTTCTCTCAGTTTTTTAAGAATTTTCGCTTGCCGATGATGATCATGCAGGTGGTGAACAACCTGGGGCTAGGGTCCGGATTGACGTTCAACCTGGGCATGGCCGCGTCGTTCCGCACGCCGTGCTACTCCAACACGGTAGTGGTGGTAGCGGCGTGCGCGGCCGCCTCCGCACTCGCCATCTGCACCACGGCCATGATGTCCTGCCCTTACGCATTCGAATTCGGCATTAAACCGACACGAATCATCGGCGCTCACATGGCCCTGATCTACGAAAAAATACCTCGATTAATAAAGGAATACCAATACGACCACTATTGGATTATACTGATTTTCAGCAGCTTAACCGTTTTAGGATTGAGTTCAAATGTCATTATATTACATCATTTATTGGAAGTTTTGGTAGCCAGAAGCGCTAAAGTTGCAAAATACCCTGGTCTAACGATTTTTCTTATATTAATATTGTTATTTTTCGTTACTATTCCCTTTTTGAGTCTAATGGGGATATCGGCAATGATAGGCTTGAGAAGGTTTTGTGGTTTTGCGTTAACTTTTATGGCGTTTTTTGAATCCGTTGTTTTTATAATGTGGTACGGCTTGGATAGATTTTCAGAAGACGTACACTTTATGCTAGGGATACAACCGAAAACTTGTATGAAGATCGCCTGGTTGGGCTCCAGTGCCACTTTGATTTACGCGGTCTGTTCTGAAATTTATGCAAAGATAGTAGAATACAATGGAGCTTTGACGGAAATAATCGGATGGGCCGCTTTCGGTGTATCAATGTTGTTAGTGTTGGGTGTTATGCTGCTGAAGATGTTGATCGGTGCTTGGAAACATCAGTTTAAAGAGACGATTCGTTTGGAACCGACATGGGGGCCGAGGGACGAGGTGCTACAGCGAAGCAGAGCAATGTTCACCGCGCAAGCGATGACCAAGGAGTATCTCTATAGACAATACCACCTTCAAGCGGGCATTATAGCGCGCCAGAAGTTATCTAACTGCAGAAACTAATTAGGTATTTATTGACCAATAAACACTTCTACCAGTTTAACCATATTTTGTCATTATTGTATGATTTGGATTATTAAGATTTTTGGTTCTTCATTCTAATGTGGATTTTTACTTTTCCATCTTATTATTCTAAGTTTTCCATACTTTTACACCTTTACGGCAAGGGCTACCAACGGATGACAAACTAATTAATAGAATAGAATATAATAGAAAATCTTTATTTTGATACATACAATATTCGGCAGTTTACAAATTGACAATGTTGACAAACAAGATAAATAAAAAAAAAACAAAATCTATTACAGATGTGCAGTATGACATAGAAACACTAAGCCACCTTGTCACATTAAAATATTGAATGACATTTATGTACAGAGAGAGCTTTGTTTCCGTGTGCGTCAAAGCGATAAGGTTGTAAAGTTTGCCTATACATGTCATTGCTCGTGACTACTGTCTGAAATGGATGTCTCACGGCTACAGTCGAAAAGAAGGTCAATTCAGCATTTTGCCAGGCCCTGTGAGCCCGGCGCTGGTTTTCAATTGACTCCTGGAATTTTTTTCTTGACAAAAAGGATGCCAACCTTTAAATAGTTAACCCAGTAAACATCGTTTGTGCGTTAACATCACTCTTCATTTCTAATTTACTTTTATGTTTATTTGAAAAAGTTGAAAGCTTAGAAAGGGAAGTATAGTTTGACACATCGGGCAAGTTGTCGACCTCAGTCTTTTCTTGTTACTTGTTTAAATATCTTTATGAAACAAAGTTCTGAGTAGAAGAGTTACCACCTGTTTTATGGTAATACCTTGTCAAAAAAATCGGTCTATGGATTAATTTGAACGCGAACTATTTATTATGAGTCATTGTATATTATTGCCTATAGCTATAAATATTAAACTTGTATCGACCATTACGTAATACTTTAATATGACTATGAGTCACCTCCGAAAATATTAATATATGTACCTACTGGTTTGTATCAATAAATTGTTAGTTTATTATTTAAATTTATTCCCTAAACAGGTAGGTATAAAGTGAGTCATTGATCTAATGCGCGGTTAGAAAGAATATCGAGGTTTTAATTGTGACTTCAGCTATCTTCTATATTAACTAAACTAGCGGTAGCGTAACTCGCAGTTTCACAGTTGCGCAAATTAACAGTTGTCTTGGTCACAGATTTCAACTCAATTACTATGAAGGTACCGTATCTAGTATGATTTAACAATGATTAGATTGTATTGAAATAACATGTCCTGGGTTTCCCGCGAACATCCTGGCCCAAAAAATCAAAATGTTTCTTTATACTCTACGTGACATTGCAACGGACGCCGGGTACGGCTAGTAATTAATATCCGTAATGCGATTACAAAACACCCGTATACGTAATGGAAGACTACTAAAAGCCTGCGTGCGACACTGGAAATCTAAACTTTTAGACATATGTGACAGGTACAGCCGTCAAATTTATTACATTCTCGGAGGCCATAAAAAAGAAAGTGGCTGGTTGTTGCCACAGTGCCAGTGGCCCCCCGCCCGCGCCGCCCTGCTCCCGGTGTCCGACTTTTGTTGGCAGATACATTATTAAAAAAAGTGGCGCGCCATGCTGTCTGCTACTAGTGATGTCGCAACTAACGCGCAAGAAACGGACGCCTCAGCGATGTCTCGTATAGGACGATCTCTCATATGCGGCCAGTGCGGTCTGATGAAACGGCAATGGGTAACAATTTATTGGTATATTACCGACTACGGAATGAATACTACTCGCATTTGAATGGACAGACAGTACGTGGGCACCGCTGATGTCGTCGGTTAGTTCGTAGAAAATAAGCTAAACTTTCTTTAAAGTGAGTCTTAAAAGTTAAAAGTGTGGGTAATATTGTAAAAAAAATATTAGTATGAATGGAAGCAATCAGAATTTATCATCGTAATCATTAAAGTTGCGTTATAAACTTTTTAGTAATTATAAGCTCAATCACCTCCGATAGCTTTTATTAAGCAATGATGGTAACAGAATTTTTACTTAATTGAGATTAACAAAAAACCTTTCGGGCTGGAGGGCAAATAGCGAGCTTAGAAGCAGCAATTTCAATTAAGTCATGCGACAGCACACATGCGCAAGCGTCTCGAGACGAGTGCAAAATCCAGTTCGAGCCACATTGCGTCATACAAATGAAACATTTAGAATGTTTGACCTGGCGCGCCGTCAGAGGTCTATTCTCAATGTCCGTAAGACGGACTTTCAAATCCGCAAGGAAACTTAAAGGTGTCAGTTTAAAACTATTGTAACAAAAATCGCATGGTTAACAATGAATAAGATGTTTGTAAGTACAGAGCTATATTAATCGGCTTCTGAGCTTTGGAAACCGCAGCCTTTAGGTGAAGCTTATAGGTTATATAGATTGTAGGTGTGTACTATACTAAGTTATAAGCACGAAACTTAATCCATAAGACGGACTTGGTGTATTTGTGAGTAGTCCCCCCGGACCGAGAGTCGACGCCGGCGCGCGGCGTGGTATCGACGACTCCAAATGAATTCTTGGCATTGTCACTACATCACTTCTAAACAGAGGCATTTACGTTTTTTTTTCTATGTGCAAACTTGACTTATGAACTTATTGGTATGTAATTAAGCTCTTAGTATAAATGCGGTACTCACGTTTGCACGTTTGTAACGTACACTACTGGATTTGAACAAAAGCAAGTGACTTTTTTGTGGTATTTTGAATACAATGGAGCTATTAAGAAAAACATTCGGATGAATTTGAAAATTTCGACAGGTTTAAATGATATTGCAATTACTTCCATCTAAATTAAATCTTTCAGTTTTGTAGTAAAGCAGCTTGGTATTATAGAAAAAAAGTGAATTCAGATAGGAAAAATTAAAGCTACTTGATTTTTATTTATGTAAATGTAATGGCTAAAATTGGCGTCTTATTTTCGCGCAGCCATCCACACCAAACCTTGTTATTTCAGTTCAGAATGATGTAAAATGAAAATTTTATTATGATATGTTAGTGTCTAAACTCAGTCCGGACCGAAATATTAAGGTTAAAAGCCTAAAATTAAAATGCTCTAATCTTAGAAAATGTTTATATTTTTTTTGTCGTCAAATCTCGACATACTTCTTATATACCGTAAAGCAAATATAAAAATAACAAATTGTTTGTATGTTTTTATTGATTTAACAAAATCGGTTAATTATATCATCGTCAAGCAAACAAATTCCGTTCCCGCTTATCTCCAAATTCCATTAGGAACGCACATAACGTAGAGAACAAAAGGATGAATGCAATGATGATTGTATTTTCTATCTAGTTCGTTGGTTATAGCTTTACGGTAAATGGCCACAACGAAAAAGTAGAAAAAAATATAAATATTTCATAAAATAAGTGCATTTTCTTGTTAAACTTCTAACCCTCGGTTCGGACTAAGTTTGGACACTAACTTAAAACATGGTAAGATTTTCATTTTACGTTATTCTGAAACGAAATAACAAGGTTTGGTTGATGGCTGCGCGAAAAAAAAGGACGCCACCTTCCATACCAAATTAGGCATTTCTTTTGCTTCTCTTTCTCTATTTCTTCTTATTTAACTTGAGCATGTAATTTTCGCATAAAACAAATGTGATGTTCTGCTGAAAAATACAATTATACACGTAAAATACATGTTTTATACATGTATTTTCATATTTAACAATCACAGGGAAAAAATCATGCTTATTTTATTAAATATAAATCATTATTGATATTTATTTACGCGACTGTTTTTCTGCTTGTTTATTTTTATAAAATTAATATTTTATACATGCTATTATATCATAAAAAAGTGCATACCAGAGGAGCCCGTGGCGCAGTGGTTTACGCACTTGGCCAGCGATTGTCCAGGTTAAGCAACATTCGCAATGGTCGGCCACGGGATGGATGACCAAAAATGTAATATCTCGAGCTGCTCTGTGCTTTGGAAGGCACGTAAAGCCGTTGGTTCCGGCTGCATTTGCAGTCGTTAAACCCACCAACCCGCATTAGGCCCGCGTGGTGGATGATGGCTCATTCTCCTAATCCATCCATAAAGTAAGCCAGTGGCCCAACAGATGTCGAAAGTACATACCGTCCACTCCAAATCTCTTTGAAAATCTTATAAACACATCGAAATTTAGTTTTCAATTAGTACCTACGTATAATATCCAGCCCAGTACTCGTAACACGAACGATTAAATGATACAAGATTTAAGTACCATAAGTACTCAAAATCTATATAAATTTACCCTCAAAATTGCATCTTATTGTAACATTGTACTAATGCGAAAAGTACACCGTAAAATACATGTAAAAACGGAACTTGCGAAAGATTCAACCGAAGATCCGCAAGGAAAGGTTAAATATTTATTTGAAAAATACACGGGCGTTTGAAAGATATGTATTTTACATATTATTTTCAACGCTATTTACTACATGATTACTGTGCTAAAATTATATTTGAAGGTAATAATATATTAAAATGTATTAAAATTAAAATGTAAAATAAAAGTTATCAATCAAGCACTATTACAAAAAATCTCTATCGCTCGCACTTCCTTTAATCTATACATAGTAAGAAATTCTATCTTTTACGTTATTAGCAACCATTATTATTTTGGACCGATTAATAAAAAAAATATCTAGGCAACTAACTAAGCTCTAATAGGTCTACCTCTTGAAGGGTTAGCACGAAACACTTTCGAAATAGTATCGAGTAAGTATCGAGCACGTAATGTCAAAAAATGTATAGAAAAATGTGGTTCCATTTACGTCCGGTAGGATTGCTGCTCAATATCTCATACTTTTTTTACTTTACTTCCTCGATAGTTATTTGTGCGAGACCCTCTGAGAAATCGACTGTAAAACTACTTAGGTACAGCGGTGTACTCATGTCCGCTCATAAATTAATTAGTTTATCGTCGTTTCGTAATCGGTAATTACCGAATACTCCCCGGCTGAGGTAAGAGCTCATTATCGTATAGTCGCGACTAGGCGACACCTACCTACTCACATGTTCCGCAATACCACTACATATTTGTTTCGGAAAGCGCTTTCCGAAAAATACTACATCAGTCGCGTGGTTAGGATTGGTTCACATTGCGTACCGTTCTCGGTACTTTCCTTAAAATACCTAGTTAATGATTTTTCTTTGTAGAAAAAACAAAAGCGCGTTTTGTTTGTTTGTTTTTCAGGCATTATAATAGATTACAATACTAAGTTAAGAGACTTTATTACTTTTATAGAACTGGCCCTGTTCAGTTGAGTGACATGTATTTGTTTCATATTATTAGGGAAATTTTCAGACAAATAACCACATAAATAAAACTGTAAACTTGTAATCTGATGCTAGTATTTTCATTTTTTTCATGATATTCTATACCTACACTCTGATACTAGAAAAGCGGATTTGATCTCAAGTTCGTCACAGTTCTTTTTTCAGTTTTGGAACTTTTTGTTATTCCTTGTTTTTTGGTTCATTTCTATCCGTTTAATGTGGTCGGCTCTTCATGGCCTCCATTCAAAAAGGCCATTAGGACCAGAGAGGCGCGATCGGTGTGGTTATCGCGCTTGCCATACGCTGAGCGGCGGAGACGCGTCACTCGGCTGATTTGTACACCTAATACTCGCTATCGAATTGCTTAATTCTGGTTCCCGATGTACACTTTGGACGTGAGTTTAGGAGACTGTAGAGGAGAATTCCCCGAAAATTTTCTCTATTTCCCAAACTTTTCTTTTACCAATTGAACAATTTCCTAAAATAATTTACACTATTCTCATGAATTGCTTGTCGCTTTCGATACTAAAAGGTACTTTCGCCCTTGGAATATTTCCCCAATATAAATTGCTAGTCGCATTATTTTCCAAACTGAATTAGAAAAGCCTTATTACCAACTTTGATGGCTCTTTTTTGTAGTCCTAGTAAAAAACAAATAAGTACCCAGTTTGTAAAAAATTGCGTCTGGCAATTTATATTGGGGAAAGATTTCAGTCGGTGAAAATACCTTTTAGTATCGAAACGCCTAGCAATTCATGAGAAGGGGGAAAAATCTTTTAGGAAATTGTTCAATTGGTAAAAGAAAAGTTTGGGGAATAACACGAATGGAACTTAATATAATATGGAAAAATAATTTCGGGAAATCCTCCTCTACAGTCTTGTTCGATGCGTTAATCATGGGTAATAGCTGAACAAGGCACAGCTTAGTTTCGCAATTTTCTTGACAAGTATACCCAACCGACAAAGCGTATTCGACTCGAATAACCTCTATAAATTATGGTGGTCTGGCAAGATTTTGTCGGGTTTTTCGGATATTGGTGACGCTAAAAAAAATATTACGCAAATGGAGGTAAATAAGTGGAATCAATAAAATGGCGCTAGACTGACAAAAAATACTTTTCAAATGATTAGTTTGTAGTAGCATATACGTAACAAACTATTGTAAAGTGATGAAATTATAATAGTACTAACTCAAGAAGTGGCAGTATGGCTTCATGCCTCTGGCCAGATTACCTACTCTTTTTTACGAGAAATAGAGCCGAACAGTTAGAACCTACCTATAAGTTTTAAGTGACACTGAATGATACGTAGGCTGTTCCAAATATAGTTAGTGAAATAAAAAATAGAATATAACAAAGTTTATTTACAAATTTTCAAATATCCCCCTCCAGTCCCAATGCACTTATGCATTCGGGTGAACCAGCTTTCAAAACATTTAAAAAACGTTTATTGCAGGTCGAAAAATAATCGCCGAAATTATTCGACAGCCTCGTTTGCAGTACTAAATGTTCGCCCACGAAGCATTTTTTTTACCGTGGGAAACAAACAAAAATTGCAAGGAGCTATATCTGGGCTGTACGGAGGATGGGGTAACATTTAGACCCCCGAAGTTGTCAAATCCCATGGTTCTAGCAGCTGCATGAGCGGGCGCGTTATCTTGGTAAAAATAAATGCCACGGACGCCGCTCCTTGGGCTCGCCGAAAGCTTGAGGCAGACAAACTTCGCTATACCATTTACCATAGTAACTGTTCTACGGTCTTCTAGCGGAATTACTACTACTGCTCCACGGCGTCGAAAAAAACCGCTATCATTATTTTATTAACGCTCCGACCGCGAACAACTCTTTTGGGCAAATCATCCTCTTCAAACACCCATTGCGTGGATTGCTGCTACGTTAGAGGATCATAGCTATATGTCCATGATTCGTCAGTTGTGAGAATGTAGGATACGTTTTGTGAAGTTCCTCCTTCGAACTTTTCTAACATAAATTTGCACCAAGCAACATGACGGCTTTTTTGCCCACCGGTGAGAGAATGAGGTATCCATAGCGAAGGAAGCTTCCTAACTTTAAGATGTTCATGCAAGATGGTGGAAACTGCCTGTGATCCAATGTTTAGTTCAGCCTGTATCTCTCGATGTGTAATATGTCTATTCTCTCGCAATTCAGCCACTCTACTCTGATGACGTTTTCATGAGTTACTGCAGTTGGTTGTCGGCCGGGTCTGGGGTGATCCTTCAAGTTCTTTTGACCACTTTTAAATTCACGAAACCAATAAGTAATTGTTGGTAACGCAGGAGCAGACTCCCCAAAAGCAGCTTGTAAATTTTCTTGAGATTCCTTGAAGGTTAACCCTCGTTTATAATCATAGAAAATCATACCACGAAAAGCTTCCCGCGAGACGTCCTTTGTTGCATACAAAAGAGTAACAGATAGTCTTTATACATAAATAAATAAATAAAAAACTACACATAGGTGGCCAGTGATTTTCACAAAGGCGGTTTGTGTTGAAATTAGCCGTCAAATCAAAATAGTTTCATGACAGAAGAGGTTATATTTATTATGTGCTATCAATTTTCGGAACAACTTAGATAGTTACGAGTGTGTTTTATTTCAAAGTTTAAAGAGTGTTATCTATTTAAAGTTTTGTAATAAAAAGGAACTTAACTTAAGCAATTTTAGACATGTGTCTAAAATATTCAAAAGTCAAACGTAGAAATACTTTTCAAGACAGAATTCGACCGATAAGTCGTTTAAACGTGTCAATAAGAGATAACGGCCAACGCAAATAGTAAAGTCTGAGTCGATGACACAGGAATGCAATGTACGAGAACCTTAACATTTTAAAAACAAGATTCATTTTTTGAGTGACATTATTTTAATGGTTTTCCACAGCTTGACAGCGGTTTCAAACGCTATGCAAGCATTTAGTTCCATAATGGTAATAAATATATAATTTTAAAACAGTTTCTGTGTGTTATTGGTGTCATATACATTACAAAAATAATTATATCGAACGCAATTAGGTTTATGAACCTGGCTACTTCTTCAAAATAACATGAATCAGTAGATCGCAATGGTGTTTTTTATTTATCGATAATAATGAGTTTTTATACATTTTCTATTATATGATACCATGTAATAGTTATTTGTTATGCAAGGCTGGAAAGTTGGTTATTAGCGGCGAGTTACCTCTATCCTGAGCGAAGCGAGGATTTCAAAGGTACAAGACGCTTAAAACTTTTCTGCCGAGCGCAACACACAATTTTTCACCTCACAACAGTGAGGAACATTTTATGGGTGTTTCCGCGGTCAACTTCCGGTAAAAAATTCTTTAAACATTAAATTAATTCTAAATATACCTTATGTTATACTCTTGTTGTTTTAATGATATAAAAAACTAAAATAATAAAAAAGGGAGTATTATAGTTAATTCAAAATTATTTGAAGTAGGAATATATTGTTACTTTTAAATAACAATAAAAACGAATCGGTAAATGTTGACATTGACATGAGGTACAACACAAAGACAATTTAAAAATAAAGGATTATGCCACGTTCCGAAATCCAATCATAGGTTGTGAAATGAGGGTTTCATCCGAGTTCTTTTCGTAATGACACGTGTTGTGAGGCTCCATTTTTAACTTAAACTACCGTACAATTTCTTTATATTACGAAATATATTTACTTGACATTAGCAAAAATCGAGAATTTTATCGCGAGCACGCCATTAATTAAGAAAGAAGAAGAAGAAGGTTGTGTAATCTCACCCAGCCTAATATAACATTCTTATAACAAATAGTTTAATCTTACTGGTATTGTTTTTATGATTAAATGAACTAAAATAATATAATAAAACCAAAACGGAGTATTATTATTGATTCAAAGCTATTTAAAATAAGTATAAAATGTAACAAAAAGTCAATAGTCGATTCGGAACGCATAATGACTTATTTTTAGGTATTAAATTAAAAAAGTTCTTTACCGCGCTAGACCCTAAAATGCAATTCATACAACAATATGTATAAATGTTTTTCATTGTTAGCATTTTTAAAAATTTAGGAATTTATGAAAATAGCTAATCATTAAACAAGAAAAATATACTAGAAAAAAGCCACTATATTTTCTTGTTTAATATTTATCACACAAAAATAGCATTGAAAAATGCAAAATTAAAAATTTATAATATCTAATCATTCAACATGTATACTTTGATTTATAGTAATCCTACAACTTTTGTGCCATATCAATGAATGCTCGACGACCAGTTTTAACGTAATGTATATTAGTTGGCCGGCCCTTTCAGAAAAATGCTCAAAAATAATAGAAGAAGAATAGTTAAATACACATGTATAACTCTAAATTTAATTGATACTACTTCGTAGGTTAAAGAAACCAGGTGTAAGGGTACCAGTTCACTTAGAATAGAGACTGAAATCGTGTTGGTGTGAGCGATGGCTAATTGCAATGCGGAGTGGCGGTGGCGGTGGCGGCCGGAAACGGGCAGTTAGCACCATCGCGTCGTCGTCGACGACGACAAGTAATCGCCCGGCGTCGACCAGGGGGCCTACCATCAACTGTAATGCGATTCATTTAAGGTTATTTTCAGGTAGTAGGTAAGAGTGAGACGTGGCTATACGCGCCGTATGGCAGCAACCCACTCTCACAACAGAAAAAAGTCTACATTGAATGAAACACTACGAAAATCGGGAAAACCGTACCGTTTATCGACATTAATAGTAAGTTCGTAAATCGCTGATGAAATATTGATAAAAACTTAAACGAATTTATATTTGCTGAAAATGATTACATTACAATATAATTATAATTATAAAAGCTTTATTTTAAAATACATACAATATATTTAGTGATATTTATTAGATCCACCTCGTGGCCAACTTATACTTCACACTATAGCCCTGCGGATCTCGGCACATCGCCGCGGGGTAGAAAGTTGCGTGCGCGTGCGCTGCCGGCCACCGACTACTGACGTTTTGGACAAAATTAGTTTGGACACTCTCCGAATTGACATTTTTTATTTTTTTCACTGATGATTTGAACACCATTATGGTTGAAACGGTTTTTTAGGCAGACAAAAGGTATGTTCAAGTTCAAAACATCTTATTTAGATGTTTTGAACTTGAACCTACTTTTTCTCATTTCTCATGGCTGGTATTTTCATTTTACTGAACAATAGTACTTCATGTTTATGTCTGTCTGTACAAAACCGCCTTTATATGGTCTCCGAATCGTCAGTGATTTTTTTTAATTCGGACAGTGTCCGAAACGGCAGGAACTCGCCGAACGCCCTGTTGGCAGTTGACATATTCGTCGCCAAGATAAACGGTAAGCATACCTCTAAAATTAAGAATAAAATCCCTTAAAATTATTTAGTCTAAATAATTTCAAAGACAGTTCTCTCTTTCCACAAAAGAAACTACCACTTTGTGCTTTTGTTAATACTAATAAGTAGGTAACATATGGAACAATACATATTATGTCATCCTGCTAATATTATTAATCGGAATTTTTTTAATTTGTTACCCAAACACGCGTAAAAAGCTGACCAAATTTGGATAGAATTATAAATAATAAATAAATAAATTTCATACAATCACACCAATTATCTAGCCCACGTTAAGTTTCATAAAGAACTTGTGTTATGGATAGTAGACAACGGATAAACATACTTATATACTTTTTTTTTTGTAAATATATACATAATATACATATTAAACACCCAGACCAAGACCAATAGAAATGTCCATGCACACAAATATTTGTCTAGTCCGGGGATCGAACCCGGGACCTCTGGCGTAGAAGGCGGGTTTAGTACCCCTGCGCCAAACAGGTCGTCAAATTCAGAATTAGAATAGAACAGGACATAAATCCCAATATTCCCACGGGAATCATAAAAGCATATTTATGTTATTTTGAGGATTATTTCCTTATACTTGATTATAAAACATTTTGTAACTGTGCTTGATAAGTGTCCCCTAATTGTCTTATTACAAAATCTATCATAATCCCTTTCAAAGGTATTGTGATTGTGATAGTAATTTATGGAATTGTTTAACATATAGTCGCAATCCCTTTCAAAACGAATGATGTTTTAAATGATAAATCATTTGACACTTCTCTATACATTTGAAAGATATTTTGTCTGTCATTTTGCTTAGACAGTTCAATTTCGTTCATTCAATACCTTTCAAAACGCGTCCCAATCACAATCCCTTTCAAATGTCAAATAGTGACGACCTGAAGTATGTTAATATCTTTCAAATGACGATATGAAAGGGATTGCGATAGATTTTAAAATTAGACAATTAGCGCCCTGGTCATGTTTATGCGTAACTAGCTTCCGCCCGCGGTTTCACCCGCGCACTCTCCGTCCTTTCAACTTATTATTATTATTATTAACTAACTCATGCCAAAAATAAAGTTGATCGGTTGCTTAGTTAGGGCGTGAAGGAAGGACAAACAAACACATTTACGCATTTATAATATTATATTATATTATTAGGAGATATTGGTCACTAAGCGAAGTAATGAAAAATAAAGACATGCCTATGACTGAGAAAAGGAAGGTGTTCAATAATTGCATACTTCCATCTGACATACGGTTGCTAAACATGGGCCTTGACAGAGCTACAGAAAAATAGACTTAAGGTATGTCAAAACGGAATTGAGAGAAGTGTGGTCGGAGTAAGGAGAATTGACAGAATACGAATGAAGGAAATAAAAACCAAAACAAAGTTTAAGAATGTACATACGGGTTATAGGAAATTAAAATGGCAATGGACGGGACACATGTTAAGAGAAAAAATATAAAAGTGGACTAAAAGAATAACAGAATGGTACCCAAGAGGAAATAGAAGAAGCCGGGGAAGACAACAAAAAAGATAACATAAACATAAACATAAATCATTTATTCACGTTGAAACATGGTAAATACAGATCTTATATCAAAACAATGTTCAGCATATTTCGCTCATATTAATGGCATGAGAATGTCAAAAACTTTAAATTACAAAATTAATCACTTACACATTACATTACATTTATGTCCCAAATAATCCATAACACTATAAAATCTATGGTCAACTAAAAACTTTGTCAATCTTGATTTAAATATTTGAAATGTCCGTGATTCTTTTATGTCAATTGGTAAATGATTGTAAATTTTTATAGTCATAAAAAGGCAACTTTTCAAATAAAGTGCTGTTTTTGGAGTATGTGTTAAGACCAATCTATTACAATTTCTGCTTGAATTTGGATACATTTGTTTTGCAGTACTAAAAAGATGCATATTACGTTTAGCAAAACTACAGCATTCTAAAATATACAGTGATGGCAAAGTTAACAATTTAAAATTTTCAAAGACAGGTTTACAGGAGTCATATAGAGGTATTCCCGCTATGGCACGGATGCACTTTTTTTGTGCTATAAACACTTTATTACAATCCACTGAATTTCCCCATAACAACAAACCATACCTTATAACAGACCCTACACAAGCATGATATGCCATAAGCGCAGTCTTTACAGAAGCTATTCGTCGTAATCTACAAAGTACATACACAAATCTGTTTAGTTTGCTGCAGACCTTTTCTATCTGTGCTTTCCAATTAATTTGTTGATCAACTGTTATTCCCAAAAATGATGCCATGTCCGTTTCTGCTATACATTCCGTATTATATTTAATTCTTAAGTTATGATTTTGATGATACCTATTTATAAAAACAATATAGTTGGTCTTATTAGAATTCAATTGCAAATTATTATTTTCAAGCCATAAAGCAATATTTTCTAGTGTTTTATTAATTTCAGCTTCGAATACAGTATCGTCACTCTTTTTATCGGATGTTACAATAACGGAAATGTCATCTGCGAATAGTACTGATTTATGGGATGTCACTAAAGGCATGTCATTTATATAAAATAGAAATAAGAGGGGTCCGAGTATACTTCCCTGCGGGACTCCAGATCTATTTAATTCATAACTGGACTCAAATGTCGACATGATGTTATTATTATTTAAGCGGCTTATTTGAACACATTGTTGTCGGTTTTCCAAATATGATTTAAACCAAGACAATGTGACTCCCCTTATTCCGTATCGGTCCAATTTTTGCAATAAAATACGATGCGCCACAAAGTCAAAGGCTTTTGTCATGTCAAATAGTAGTAAGCAAGTTTTCAAACCTTTATCAACATTTTTCACTACGTTACTTATAAGGTTGAACATTGCCAATGTGGTTGATTTATTTTTAAGAAATCCATTTTGCTCCTCTTTAATAATATTAAATTTGTCATTATAATCAGTCAACCTACGATGCATACATTTCTCATAAACTTTTGAGAATATTGAAATTAGAGTTACAGGCCTATAGTTACCTATTTCTGTTTTATCTCCTTTTTTGTATAAAGGTTTAACAATAGAAATTTTTAGCAATGTAGGAAAAATTCCTTTTTCAAACGAAATGTTAATAAGGTATGCTAAAATTGGTGTAAGTTCTTCGGAGCAAAACTTTACTACCTTTGTTATTACTTCATCATAGCCTGCAGAATTTGTGTTCTTAAGCGATCTAATAATGTTTTTTATTTCGTCTGGTGAAGTGGGCCTTAGGAAAAAGGAATGTCCATTATTAGATTGTTTGAATTTATATGAATTGTTTATGTCATTTTTATTTAATCTATTAGTTGTGTCAATGAAGTAGTTATTAAATTTTGTCGCTATATCTAAAGGCTCTGTTAATATGTTATTCTTATTGTCAATATTTAATTCGTTAATAACATTATTTTTAGATGTCATATTTGTTACATTGTTGATCAATCGCCACGCTGTTCCACATATATTTTTACTTTTAGAAATTATTTTATTATTTGTGATTTTCTGGGATAGCATAAGGCTACTTTTTAATATTTTTGAATATGTCAGATATTTGATTCTGTTTTGGTATGTTTTCTTTTTATAGTAACTGAATCTAAGTTTTCGTTTATTGTAGCAACTGACTTTTAATCCCTTAGATATCCAATTAGGTTTCTTATTGAACTTAACTGTTACTTTGATTTTTGGAAAGTTAAGTTTGTAAAACAAAGTAAAAAGCTCATGGAATATCGAAAATGCAAGGTCCGGATTATTTTCTGAATAAACTTCTGAAAATGATAAGTTTTGAAGACAATTTCTAAATCGCAAAAGGTTTTCATCAGAATAATCTCTCTTGAAGTAAGTGTATTTATCCAAAGTAGTTTTATTTTTTACCGGAAAACTCAGCATTTGCGCTGTTTCGTGGTCAGATAAACCCAATGGTAAAACAGTCCCGACTCCTTCCTTAACATTACTTATAATGTGGTCTATGCATGATAACTGTCGCGTAGGTGTTTTAATGTGTATTGTCAAATTGTAGTTTTCAGCGAGTTCGTTTAGACTTTTCGTAGCATTATTGGACTTCAAAGTATTAATATTAAGGTCGCCTGTGATTATTATTTTACTTTTAAGAGTTTTTGATGCTTTGTGTAACACAGTATCCAATTTACAGATAAATTGCGATACATCTGACTTTGGAGTTCTGTATACACATATTACTAGTAGTCTTTGACTCGGAATTTCTATGCCGCAGCATTCAAACGTTTTCGGCACTGAGAATTGATTTAACCATTTTATTTCTTTGAATAACATATTTGTTTTTATTAGAATGCAAACTCCTCCTCTGAGTGTGTTGTATCGTGAGTATGACGCCGCCATTTCATAGTTATTTATGCACACATTATTTTCATGACCGGATTTAATGAATGTCTCAGTAAGACATATAATATCGGGATCCATTTGTTTGTTGCGTAAATCTGAAAGCACTATTTCCAACTGTTCCCGCTTAGCTAACACACTTGCTATATTTTGGTGTAACAGTCTGAACTGATGAGTATTTTTTGAATTATTAACGAAATGTCTGATTTTTACTATTTACTGAATGATGACATGGGACATTTTTGGTGATTACTTTAAAATAAAATGGAATCGTACCTCTCTTTGTATCATTATATTTTGTCTCTAAATCTAAGCTTGATTTGTCAATGTCATCATGTTTACTCGCACAATTTTCCAACAAGTTTTCAGTTAAATCTTTTAATTCCTTAAAAATGTGACTCAGTCCACTGCTATTAATTTTCCCCGTTTGGGATGAAAACATTTGTAGGTTTAGGTTCAGGTTACTGTCATAAAGTGTACCGTAGTAATAGTTATGCATGTCTGAGAATAGTAAGTTATTAAAGTTCTCAACGCGACAATTGTATAATGTACTTCCGCATATATAAGTAGGGGCACAGAGTATAATGTTTGTCGACAATGATACTTTTTTTAGTATTTTTCTAATATAATATACTAATGAGATGTTGTTTTGTGATCCTTTGAAGTCAGCCTCACCGATGTAGATAATACAGCAGTCAGTCATCTTGAAGTCATTTAGCTTCGCTTCGATATTATTCATTAACTCGAGGATTCCTGCCTGTGGCTTGCAGTAGTGGCAGTAATCAAAGTTCTGGCCGAAATATCGATCAATTGTTTGCAAGCAATCTTTTGAATTCTCTGTGCTTATTACACATAACTTGTTTTTCCTATTTTTTTTAAGAATGCTCTTTGGGACGTCATTCATTATTGTACTGCTTTTTTTATCAGTATCAGTAGTTTGTAATATTTTAATATCTTCACTGTCTATTGATCCTGTATGTTGGTTTTGATGTTCCTGTGTTACAGTTGCAATTTGTTCATTAAGCTTTACTATTAAATCATTTGCATCTTTTATTTCCTCTTCTAATTTATTTATTCGTTCTTGCATCACTAAAACTTTGAGATCTAGGATTGTCGAATTAGGGGTAGCGTTTACGTGGGATAACTTAGACGGTGTCAATGAATGCCTTCTTGGCTGTTGTAAACTACTCATCATTGGTGACTTTTTACATAGATTTTTTAGAACGTGCAGCTCATTGTTAAGTTTGTTTATGCATTTTTTTAGGTCATTATTTTCCAAAATTACCCTTTCCAATTCCGTTTCTGTCGAGATAAGATTGACCTTCATTTGTTTTATTTCCTCTTGTAGTTCATATTCACTGATTGTGTCGTTTAACAAGGTATCATCAGCACTTCGTGATAACCTTTCCAAAGCTGCAGAAGATACATTCGAAAGTGTATCATCTTGCATTGATAAAACTTCAGGATCGCTGTCAAAATTCGTATCATAATATGTAGATGCTAGTGAAGAGATTGGCCGAATGTTATGAGAGACTTCATGTTGTTTTAATTGTTTTCTCCTTTTCGTAACATTTTGCTCGTCTCTCTTATTTATAATTTTAGATTCAGAACATGTCGGGCATTTTAAGTTTTGTTTCTTCTCTTCGTCCATCATATGGTACAACTTTTCTGAGAGACCGAAACAGTTGAAATCAAATCTGTTTAGGCACTTTGAACATACAACTATTTCCTGAATACTAAAAGCAGTTTTACATTTATAACATGATATATTCTTTGCCTTTCTAATTCTCGTTGTTTCCATTTGTTTTGATGCAGTTGCCTTGGACATAGTAGGTAGTGTATATTCCCCTTATTTTATTTAATAGAATGAATCATTTAAGCGAATCAATAATCAGTATCAAATGATGTAATCGATAAATAATCGATTCTAATATTGTGTACTTGAATGCATCCAACTGTAGTGTCTATGGTTTTATACTTTTCAGTTGGCTCTGTTGGCAGCACTGTAAATGATTGACAGGTCGGATCGATCACGTAAAATGTCAAAGTAACCAATCAGCTGATTCGTGCAATAGGTTGGCTTTTGTAAATTATCAAATCATAGGCTTTGTTTGTGTTGATCTCATCCAGTATTTCTTAGTTTAAAAAATAAACTGCCAAATAAAAATTCTCACCTCGGATAATACGCAGTCCAAAATCGCGAGTGTTTAGTGACAAATCGGTGCCATTTGAGGTTATTAACTAACACTGATGTCTTCCTTTGGAGGTTTATGCAATTTCAGGGCGCAGAATTCACTGGTATAAGGTAAATTATTAATTTTCACTCAGAGAAACGTAAAGTTATTATCACTAGTCGAGTACCGGAACCGGAAATTCGGGACCGGAAACCGGATGGGAGGACGACCTCAAAGCTGTAGCTGGACCAGAATGGATTCAAATCGCGAGGGATAGAGAAGAAGTGAAAAACTTTAGAGGAGGCCTTTGTCGGAAGACAAACTGTTTGCCGAGAATAATATTATATTGTAGGTTTCTTAGTGTTAAAATTGTAATTAAGCAGTAATAAAGGCTTATTTTATTTATTTATTTTTATTATATTATTAGTTAGGAATAAGATTGTCTTGTAAAATCTACCTATACATTTTTGTGCTGGAGTTCTTCTTGTCAGTTTAAATTTGCCTTGAATAGGTGGAGGAAGCAAAGTGGAAAGATTTGATATTTTTTTTGTGTAAATCTATAATGTTAGATTTACAGTAACGTATTTTAACACAACAAATCAGGCATTTAAGTTTATTAGTTAATGTATAAAAATGTCGCAGTATGCTAAGCAATAAATAGTTATTGGTTCTGCGAGGCTGGAAAGTTAGATTTAGCGGCGACCTACCTCTTTAGAAACTTGAGCAAGCGAAGGGTTCTAGGTTCAAAGATTGAATCCTGAGCGTAGCGAGGGTTTCAAAGGTACGAGACGCTAAAAACTTTACTGCCGAGCAGAACACAATTTTTCACCTCACCACAGCGAGGTATTTTTCAGGTTGTTTCCGCGGTGAACTTCCGGTAAAAAATATTTAAACTAAAAGTTTAATTTCAATATACCTTTTTCTCTTGTTTAAATGATATAAAAAACTGAAATAATAAAAAGGTAGTAGGTATTATAGTTTAAAAATAGAAATAAATTGTTACCTAAAATAACAATAAAAACGATTCGGTAAATTTGGTAAAATTGACATTGACATGAGTATCAAGCCAAAGACAATTTTAAAATAAAGGTTTATGTTACGTTCAGAAATCCAATCGTAGGTTGTGAAAACTCACTCAGCCTAAATATAAAATTCTTATAGCAATTATTTTAATGTTCTTGTTATAGTTTTCATGATTTAAGGAACTAAAATAATATAATAAAACCAAAACAGAGATTATAATGAATTAATAAAATGTAATATAAAAAGTCAATAGTGCGATTCGGCACGCATTAAAACGTATTTTTCTTTCTAAGTTATAAAAAAGTTTACCACCCTATGCCGGTAATTTGTGATTTTCGGTGCAGAAATTGAATAATAAAACCTCCATTTCCGAGCGTTTGAGGTGAAAAAGATTTTGCCAGCATTAAGGAGTAGTAGTAACTATTGATTGAACTTCTAACGACAATTAAAGCCTTAAAATATTATTCGTATATTTTCTGAAAAGTATTTTTTAATTACCTATTCAACTAATTGTTAAATTTCAATATGTATCCAAACATAAGCTCCATAATCGAGTTCCTGATACCCGCACGGTATCACGAACTCGAGTTTTGAGGATTTTGATCACCTTAATAATTAGTCATAATAAAGTTGAGAAGTGATAATTGAAATAGGTTTACCGAATTAAGTTTAAAAAAAAAATTGTTGTTAACTTACCTTGGAATAAAAAAAACATTAGGTATACTTATTTTGTACAGTCGCAACGCATAACGTCTTGCATCGATTTACAGTAATGAAAACCTTTTGCGATATTTCATATAGATGCAATTTACGAACATTTGTAAATAAGACATAAGAATGACTCTACCTTTGAAAGAAACAATAAATATTTTCGCGGACAAAATTCACTTTACGGTCGAATAAATAGAAAAGTTTGTGTATTTCTGCAAAGGTTTGCGTGGCGACTAACGGTGAAGGCCAATGGTCCTCTAACCAATTACCATTTAAAATAGGAGAAAAGAAGTTCTTGTTTTCCGAAAATTTCAGTGAAACAAATTTCAATTCCATATAAAATTGTAGAAAACCGGATTGAATGAATTTGTTTCCCTTACTTTGCACAAATCTGAAGGTTTTTGAATTTTCGGGATTTTTTTTCGTAAGTCGAAATATACATTCCTACTGTTTATACTTCTTTTTTTGTGAGCATATGTTTGTTTGAAAATAACGCAGTGGCTCGCTTTTTTGTCCGCGAGTGTATTTAAGTATAGCAATGCGTTGTTGTTTTTATAAAGGCTATGTCAAATCTGTAAAATCCACATTTTCCGGTTCGAGTTTTTTAGGACATCCCTTAGTTACGCGAGAAAACAAAATCTGCCAAAAAAACGCATGTCCATCGCGTCTCACTGACAGCGAAGAGCTTTCCACTGAATGGAAACATGCAGCGGAAAGCCGGTTTTGCCCATACCTTCCGGATTCCCAACCTGCTACTCTAGGTCAGCGTCTGCTCTCTCGCTCACTCGTACCCGGCCAGACAGAGATTGGAAGATCGATTTGGGGTCGCGTCGCCCTAACCTAGATTGTTTGTGCGGTAGTTTGTAGGTAGTCTCCAGCGTTTTAGTACGCCACTCAACAACAATTACGTATAAATTTGTAAATAAAAATGACTCACCCAATTTAACAACTAAACCGGAAAAATGCATACAGTATTATTATATAATGCACAATCTTATACTGTCGTAATATCACAAATGCGTAAAGTAATCGCTCCTAACTTTTTACGGACAAGCGAATGAATTTGAGTTCAGCGGTGTTATTCTCGACATCTCCAATTCAACTGTTTTTGTGTCAAAAATCTGTGTTATATGAATACAATCTTTGACATGATTGTCGAAGATCGTTGAACGATTTTGCAGTAGCAGAGATTTTATTTACGTTTTAAATAAAGAAATTTGGAAAAATATAGAATTCGAGTTAATGCGTTTTAATTAGCGTGAGAATAGCTCGCCTGGTAATTTGAATTTGATTATAGAGACAACAGTCTTCGAGACGGATCGGCTTTAATCGAGAATATAAATCTCAAAGCTGATCATAGTGGGTCCCGATGTGTTCCCTACTTAATCTATATGGTAAGGGATTCATCATTTCTCAAGATATGAAAAAATTCAAAGCTGTATATTTTATTTTAAAAAAAATGTATCGGCGTTATCGTGTAAACGTATCAGAAAGGTTACGGAGGGACGCTTGTAAGTAATTATATTAATTTGAATCTTTTACAAGAGCCACACAGAGTCATTAGTTTATTAGGTAGGTACCTATCTATGACTTTTATTATCGATGTGTAACAAGTAATCTAAAAATAAAATCTAAATCAAAAGTCTAATGCAGACTTATAGCTAATCATAAAACAATAAGTACTGCCATACTTGTAAAAACTTTATTAGAATGACTTTAAATTTCAGAAATGAGCTTTTCAGCGGAATCAATTTATTTGACGTCCTTTTGAAAAAGTATTAAATATTACCAAAAATATAAAATCTCCAACGTCTGCTTATTGGGAGAAATAAAAAATAATGTTTCAACTCGTTAGCGTCAATTGTAATAAATAAAGAACTGCAACAGCAACCAACAGTTATGGTAAGCAGTAAAGAATAATTGCCTTTTAAACCAACAGAAAATGTTTTGTAATTTTCTACTAAATTAGAAGCGTGTAAAATTATATGTAAGATTAAAATGATAATCATAGTTAGTCATATGATTGCAAATAGCATAAGCCATCACTGATTACAAATAAGCAAAAAAAATGTTAATGGATAATTAACGCATAACTATATAAACATAATTTTCAGTCGCATCCATACCTATACCCACCTATAGTTAGTTATCAGACAAAATCACCATACATTGATTCCGATATAAGTACCTAGCTTTAGCAGTTGTGTTCCGGATGTCGTAGGTCGATTCGATCATCCCCAACATCCCCTATTTCACCCCCATTAGGAGTAGATTACATAGATACGTCAGTCAGTCAGAACTTCGAATTATATATATATATATATACATTAACATGGATTAGTGTATATAAATAAAATATTTCATGTCACGAAGTATGTAAAAAATTTTTTAAAGCCATCGCGATCAAAGTCGCTATGTCTACATTAGCTAATGTTTCTATTCAAAATTTGAACTACTTTTTCAGACCGTTATAGGTTAATTCATGTCTTCGTGGACTTCAAAATCGATGCCATTTTTGGAATCAAATTTTGCCGTTATAGTTAGTTTAGTTTTATTTTGCCATAAAACCGCATTATCGACATCCATATCGATTTTAACATTATATACCCCTTTTTACCCCCATTAGGGGTTGATTTCCATAAAATCACAAAATGTAGGTATGTTTATTTGTATTTAATTTCCAACTATAAGCCTAATAAAAAAGAGACTTTTACTATGAAAATAAAGAACTTTTCGTACACAACTTCATCCCCCCTTTTCACCCTTTTGGGGGTTCAAAAACACCGAGACAGGTCAATGTTTATTTTTTGTTAATTTGAAGATCCTATCTTCATAACTGACGGACTTTCATACAAACTTTCATCACCTATCACCCCGTTAGAGGTTGAATTTTGATAAATTCTTTCTTAGTGTACCCCTAGATCTCTAGACCTAATGGTTTGGGCTGTCCGTTGATATATCAGTCAGTCATTAAGTCAGTCAGGAGTCCTGACTCAGGACATTGAATTTTATATATATAGATAACTTTGAATTAATTATAAGACTCAGATTTGGTTTCATTATATTATTTTAGTTCCTTGAATCATAAAAACAATAACATTAATATTAAACTATTTGCTATAAGAATTTTATATTTAGGCTGGGTGAGATTTCAAAATCTATGATTGGATTTCGGAACGTGACATAAACCTTTCTTTTTTAATTGTCTTTGTCTTGTACCTCATTTCAATGTCAACATTTACCGAATATTTTTATTGTTATTTTAAGTAACAATTTATTCCTATTTGAAACAACTTCGAATTACGAATTAAACTTACCGATTATTTTTATCCGAGGAATGAAAGTTCAGCCCTTCCTTCAATGCTTTAAACATAGCAGAATCGACATTACTTTATAAAGTGTAGTCAAGACTAAATTGAATAAAGTTAGCTAGGGTCGAAAGGAGGACATTCTGACCATGATACGTGTAAAATGACGTTAAACGCACCATTAAGCGGCGCGCTCTGTGACATGACCCATTGTTCTGTTTCCTAGTTTTGTTAATCGATTATTTTATATACGCTTGCGCACCACAATTCGTAGTGTTTTTTTTTTAATAATTGTAATATTTTGTTTTATTTTCATTGACAACACTGGCATTGAGATTTTTTTTACTGACAATAAAATCTCTACATAATGTTCATTTTCCGTCATAGGTAGGTAGATAGTTTTAAACTCTGAAGAATTCTAAACTGTTATAATTAACGGGTTTATATTTAGATAAAGGACGATTTCATAGTTTTGTTAATCGATAATTGGGCTTGCCCACCGCACTTTGTTTTCATCGGAACGAAAAAAGCGATTTTTTAAAAAGTAAGTAAGTACTTACTTAATTTAAAATATTTTGATATTTTCATTAAAAAAGGGCATATTTATAGGCTTTTTTTACTGAAAACATAAGCTTTACACATGTACTAATCATTTCATAGGTAGATAGTAGAAAACTCTGAACTATTCAAAACTATTATAATTTGTAGGTGTAAAGATTATACATTGATAAAGGTGAATTTGCACTTGACTCTACGTACTCACTCTACTTATATTTAACTATACTTGTAGGGTTTTTTTGCCATAGCGTTATCTGATTAAAGAGGTATGATAAGCAACTTTATTTGCTCGAAGTAGTAGTGTTTGTGCTAATAGTTCAAAATCGAAATGTTCCACGTATGTCCTGTTTCGGCGTACAGTCATGAGCAATGACATGTTAACACTATACATCCATATCACATTAAAACACACGGAAACAAAGCTCTCTATGTCCACAAATATCATTTTCTAATGTAATATGACAAGGTTGTTTATTGTTTCTATATTATTGCAAGTGACTGTACTGTACTATTGTGAAGTATTGTTAAGTCCGAAACGCGACCTGTTGTTGTCGCTAAACGTCCATAGCTAATCGAATTTGACCAAATAATTCCTGTTCTCCCTCCAATCAACTCTTTACACTTCACTGGCTTTACTCTGTTGCGTAAGCGCAAACGTAAATGAGATTCATATGAGCAGCGCGGGGTAGGGGGGTGTAGTGACAGGATTCACGGTCCAACTGGCGAGCACAATGATCGCGCTCAATATGTGATCGATTATGCCATTACATGTACGTATTTATATGTTTATGCTTCGTGTACCTCTGCCAACTTGACGTTCAGTTTTCACTGACTGTAGCGTTATCTGTTGATGTTAAGGATATGCATTTTCCAAAGACCGCAGTTTTATCTACTTCCAAAGCTGACTAGTACTGTAAAGTAAATAATGTAATGCTCAATTAGATAAAAAAAAACATTCTTTAGTCTGTCACGCGGCGAAATTTTAAAGAGGAATAATAACTTTTTATTATGAACGAATGAAGAGTAATAAAAGCCATTCCTCTTTGAAATTTCATACGAGTGAATAAATATATGCCATAGTTTTAAGTAAAGGTAATAAAAGTAACTAATAACAAAAGTTTTCTTTCACCCAAGGTTGCCTGGAAGAGATTGCTATGTAGCAATAAGGCCGCCTATTGTATGTTCTTCTGTATATTTATTTTTTCTTTGTACTTGTTTTGTGTTTATCGTGTGCAATAAAGATTTTTATTGTTATTATGATTATGATTATTAAAAGTCATCCCGTGTCCACGGGCCCTGGAAAAATGCTGAAATGGCTGGAACTCCGTAAGCCATAAAATAACAATAGAATAAGTAAATAAACTTCGTAAAAGTTGTTTTATTTCAATAAACAGTATGAACGTAAAAAGTTAAACAGTGCTTAGTAAAAAAGATTTACCTTCCAGTTTGAAACCTATTTGTACTCGTATAATATAGACTATCAATAATTCAAGTCGACTTACAAGCTTCTGCCTACACTTTTAAACGTTTTGTACATACTTACTCCGACCATATTACAAGCGACCACCATGTTTAAAAGTCAAAGTATGCAATATAGTTATGTTTATTACAACGAGACCTAAGGTAATTTCGTGGGACCGTCGTTGATATTGATAAAATCCGCGAACAGTCGCAGATAGGGTGAACAAACACGAGTTTGTATACTAAGTGTGTCAGTGCAGACTTATCGTCACATATCAGTGTGTAAACTTAGCTAACCTCACTTATAATATTTGCTGTGGCTAACGTCTTAAACGCACCGACCACGTATTTGTTGATTGATTCATTATTTTGTAAGTAATGCTGTCATGATAGTTTACGGTATGGTGAAACTTTTTTTTTGTTTTGTTTTGAGTGAGGGGAATGCATTTACGCATACCAAACGGTTATGCTGGGCTCGCCTCGCGAGTCTGGCACCCTATCCCCCGCGGAAACTTATGTTTTAATACTTATGGAGTTTTAGGCCTAATTGGTCATTGGTAAAACCAGTGTACCCAATACATGTAATAAAACATTTTCATTATACAAGCAACGCGCATAATATCAGACTGGCTGCACCAAATATGATTTTCGTTTTTGGATAAGCTTTGTATAAAAGAAAATACTTATTTAAAAGCGGACAAAGTCGCGGTGGAAAGCTAGTAATTTTTAGTTATTAAAGTAATCAAATTATGTATTATAGTTAATTTACATTACTATATATCAACGCACAGCCCAAACTGTATTGTACTTACTTTTAACTGTACTGTACTTATTAAATGGATAGAGTATTATTAAATTACGAACAATCTCAAAAATTTTGTTATTTTTCAGCTTAAATATATGAAATAATAGTTATGAACAGGTGCATTTATCTCAAGATGATACTAAGTTGCTCAAGCATGTGCTTGTGAGGTGAAAAATAAATGACAATCCAATTTCAAAGAGATATGAGCGGCAATGAGTTGAAACGACCCTTATTTCAAATGGGTTTCTTCACTGAAAGATTATTACAAAAAACCCTTCCAACCTTATCGCATTGACGTACCACGCGGAAACAGAGCTCTCTCTGTCCACAAATGCCATTCAATATTGTAATGTGACAAGGTTGCTTAGTGTTTCTATGTCATTGCACATGACTGTACCTACATGATAATTTTAAAGTTTGTTATTTTCAGGAAAAGGTTTGTATAAAAGAAAATTAAAAAAGTATCGTAAGGAGAAGTTTTTCAAATTCCACGCAGACGAAGTCACGGGCAGAACGACTAGATGACAATAAAGAAGAGCGCAAATGCTGTTACATAATTTGTTTTAATTAGTCTGCAAATAATTGTTTCAGTGAAATACAAGTAGAAATTCCTCTCTCTTGGTCTAAGTTTCATCAATACCTTCAAAGTAAAAGTCGATATTTTCTGGATTAATAAAAGAAGTGTAAGAGACTTAGTCAAGGTACTCAATTTTTGGTTACCCATCCCGTGACCGACCATTCTCAACGGCTGCCAAACTTACTATAAGGCAGCAGCAAGTAAAGTACTTTTTTAATTTAATACCTAAAAGTATGTCATAATGTGTTCCGAATCGCACTATTGACTTTTTGTTACATTTTATTCTTATTTTAAATAGCTTTGAATTAATTATAATAGTCCGGTTTGGTTTTATTATATTAATTTAGTTCATTGAACCATTTAAACAATAGCAATAAGATTAAAATATTTGTTATAAGTATTTTAAAATAAGCTGGGTGATATTTCACAACCTATGATTGGATTTCGGAACGTGACATAAACCTTTATTTTTAAATTGTCTTTGTCTTGTATGTACCTCATGTCACTGTCAACATTTACCGAATCGTTTTTATTGTAATTTACAAGTAACAATATATTGCTACTTTAAATAACTTTGTATTAACTAAAATACTCCTTTTAACTATTGTTATGCAAGCCAAACTCTCTTTATTTTTGCTGAGTGGCTAAAGATGTGCGAGGTCTAGCGTGATTATGATAAAAACCCACACCCCTTCTGTCGATTAATTCCGGCCGCTTTCTTGCAACTTTTTGCTTTAATCTCATCTTGTTCGCAGTAGAGTTTAGAATCGATGGACCTGCCTGGTGGTAACAGCTCATAAGCCCTTCCAATACCACCACACACACAGCATCACTGGTCAATTCCCAGTTCTTCAGCTACGTCGTAACTAGTGATATGCCGTTCTTGGTCCACTTTTTCAAAATAGCATCCATTTTATCCGTAATAGGGCGACCAGAGCGACTTGCATCTTTGACATCAAAATTTCCGGATTGAAAACGTTTAAACCAAATTTGTGCTACTCTCACAGACACTTCACTAGGTCCATAAACATCGCAATTTTTTTTCGCGGCTTGCTTCGCATTTCTACCTTTTTCGTATTTTTTATTTTTATTTTTTAGAGTTTCATCATTCATCTTGACAGTAAGAAAATCAAATGAAAATCACACATTTTACTAATTTGCATTTGAAATTATCTTCTTTAAAATTTAAACTTTTAAAGATACCAAAACCAGCCAGATACAAATAGGATAGCCAAAAAGATTTTATTACCAGTTCATACATACTTTACGCGAAAATACTTTTTCCCCAACCTAATAAATAAACGGTTGTCTGCCTAGTCTGTGTCGTTTTCGGAGTAGACCCCCAGGACAGGACCCTTTTAACCATCTACATCCAGCCATACATAAATTAAAAAATTATCAATGTTATTTTCTTTAATATTAAATTATAGGTACCTAACGAGTTAACCCTTTTGTACCCACACGTCACCGAACGTCAGAAAAGTGCTGAATTTCTACAAAATCCTTTTGTCCATTCACCCGGCCCACCCTAAACAAAAAGTTATTTTAATTACTTAGTTTTACAACCGATGAAACGTGTTGTAAGATCAAGCGATAATTCATTTAATTATAATTACATCACAAATAGTATTCTCACCCACTGTGCTGTCCCCTACTATTTGTCGGCCCTAACGATCGTGTTATGCGTAAAGGATATTAGAGTAGTGTATTAAAAGGGGAACATCGCCGCATCAATGCAAGTATGCACCCTCGCGTGCTACTGATAACTTTGATAAGAGAGTCATGGTCGTGGAATCACTGAACCACTAAAATTCGCCATTATACACCTTAAGCTAATTGCATTAAGACATTTTTTGCATCGTTTATCGATCAGTGGTTTTTCAAGCTAATTACAATTGAAATGAACGATAGCGTGCGCTATCAGCGGGGTTTGTTTTTTTGAGATGTTAACGTACGCAACGTTCGGAGTATTGCAATCCGAAGTCAAAGCGAAAAAAGGTAATAACGTGTTTAAAAAATTAAATGGCACTAAGAAACAATTTAGCACGTACCAAAGAAAATAAGTGGCGAGAAAATTATTGGTGAAGTCAAACAAACTTTTTGAGTCAAATGTGGGTAAAATTATTCTGCAAGCGCAATGAGTTTACTATACATTCGGGGAACTTCCCGGTTGACCAGTAGGGGTTTTTTAGGGAGCTTTATTTAAAAAAGTAATAGATATTATAGAAAACGTTTATATCTCAAATAGGAGGACATTAACAGACATTTCATTTGAATTATATATTATTTCTTTAACCTTAGTACTTTCCGAGAAAACGTTTCCCAAAAAAATTCTACTGGTCAACCGGGATACCTACATGTCATTTTATAAGAAGCACTGTCTGAAGCCATTTAACTACCTACACCTATTATACCTTAGCTTTAAAAAAGGCGGAAATATTTTTTGTTTTTCAATAATATATTTTTACTAGCTTTCCCCGCGGTTTCACCGGCGTGGTTCCCGTTCCCGTGGGAATATCGGGATAATAAGTAGCTTATGTTACTCTCCGCCCTTTCAACTAACTCTATGCCGAAAATCTAGTCTATTGGTTGTTTAGTTAGGGCGTCAAGAAAGGACAACCAAACACACTTGCGCATCTATAATATTAGTTAGGTTAAGACCGTCCTCCCTGTATTGACAACTGAGAGCGCCTTGTTTAAAGCGTCAGAAGTGTGGCATTTTTATCCTATTAAACAATATTTTTAAATATAAGCACTTTTTATATCTGTCATACATAGTGTTTGCCTAAAATAAACTTTTAGGAGACTGAAAAGAAACAAAAGTATTTTCGTTACTTTTTTAATAAAAAAAATTTTTTTCGTAATGTACTACTTACGTGACCTGATGTAATTACAATATTGTAGAACATGTTATTACCGTTATATTTGTAGTGTCGACTCATAGTTTGTAGTGTCGGCTTAGAATAGCACTACCCCCTTTCATCCCGTGGGTGTCGTAAAAGGCGACTAAGGGACTCAGCCTTCGGGAGACGGGCAGCAGCGTCTCCTACAAACGTGGCCATACTGCGATCGCCAACCCGCCTGCCAAGCGTGGCGATTATGGCAAACCCCCCTTTGGGGGAGGCCTATACCCAGCAGTGGGTGTTATGGCTGAGACGACATAGTTTCAAAACGATAAGCACTTTTCATAAATGCGGCGGCCGCCAGTTTAAGACAAGAGCGCCTTATTAAAAGCGTCATAGCTATGGTATTATACATCTGATCAAGGTTTTTTTTAAGTAGACAGGTTCTTAATTTTCTATTACGAGTATATCTGTCATATATTGCTTTTGTCTGAAATTAATACTTTAGAAGCGGTAAAAAGGAACAGCAGATTTCAAAGTAAAATTAAAAAAAACTGATTTTTATTTTTGTAACTATCATAATGTGAGACAGAAAGTGTAGAAAAAATTTAAGGGCGCCACTAGTCTTCTAGTAGACTACAACTAGCAACACTGATATACTACAATAACAAGTTTGATACTTTAAATGTTTTTATTTAATTATTTGTTCTATATTTGTAAAACCAACAAATCATAAGAACCTAGTAACCTACCCATTTACCACTATTTTATGCAACTTAGCCTTTAGAGTCGATTTTAGTTAAGCTAAGAAAAAGACAAAAGAATATTTGATGGATGAATTAGAACAAATTGTAACTTCTAAAATGTTACAAAATAGAAAGCATAAAATCTAACACAATCATTTAAAATTTTAATCGAAAATTTACTTGTGTGCAACTAAACCGTTTTAGTCAATTGAGATTTTAAACGTAATTAATACTAAATATTAAAAGAAAGAAATAATTATCTCTTTTACTAGCAGATCTTACTGTCACAAATATAATTAATAAAACACTTTTGTATATAGTGACAAATATTATTTAACATATTATGCAAGGATTCAAAACCCAAATAGGTTGATACTTCACACCTTCCATGCATTCTAGCGACTGTTGTTGAGATGTTCTAGCACCTTAGTAAATGCTTGCTTAACTTTTGGTAAATTAGTGATTTATCATAAAGTTCACCGCCTAGTCTTCACCAACCTATACCATTTTATTTTTTATTATTATTTTACACAATCAAACATTAAATATTTAATTAATACATATTTATTTAAAATGCTCACAATACTTTAGTCGCACTATAAAATTACGTGTTTTGTTTACTTTTGTATAACCTCCAAGGTAAGAAAAAATATGATAAAAATACTTCGTGAATACGTGTCATGCAACTTACTTGTAAAATCCGCTATTCGTTTGCAAACATTGTTAAAATTGCTAAGCAACTTTCCGGCTTGAACTTCTGCCAAGCAATACAAAAACAGCTTTTATTTTATATCACGGGCAACGCCACGACTTTACGAAAATTACTCGATAGGCCTTTTCCTAAAAACCCACGACGGTTAAAACGTAATTTAAAAAGAATAATAGTTATTTGTTATGCAAGGCTGGAAAGTAGGTTATTAGCGGCGAGTTACCTATATTGAAACCTGAGCAAGTGAAGGATTTCAAAGGTACAAGACACTAAAAAACTTTTCTGCCTAGCGCAACACAAAATTTTTCACCTAACAACAGCGAGGAACATTTTATGGTTGTTTCCGCGGTCAACTTCCGGTAAAAAATTCTTTAAACAAAAAGTTTAATCTAATAATTTACCTTATTCTCGTTGTTTTAATATATAAAAAAACTAAAATAATAAAAAATGGAGTATTATTATTATTTCAAAGTTATTTAAAGTTGAATATATTGTTACTTATTAATAACAATAAAAACGATTCGGAAAATGTTAACATTGACATGAGGTAAATTTGTTAGAAAAAATAAGAATTTATTCACAAAAAGGGATGCAATACAAACTCACAACTCCTTGAGACATAAAAATAAGTTAATGATTACAACTGCACGCCTTCATATATGTCTTCATCAAGTACCTATATGTCCGTCAAGATTTACAATAAACTTCCAGAGAACTTAAGAAATGAAAATAATGATAGAAATTTTAAAAATAAGTCGAAACAATTATTAGTTCAAAAATGTTACTTCAATAATACTTTTTTCCGATAAAATAAAAGAAAATGAATTTAAATAATTAGTATTAACTTTTGTAAATGGCCTAAAATCTATTTATGATTGGAAAATACTCTCCTCTCTTCTTTTTCAAATTGCGATACCCGACAGGGTCCATAATTTGTACTTTTTTATGTAAAATCTTTATAACATTATGGATGCAATAAATGTATTGAGTATTGAGGTACAAGACAAAGACAATTTAAAAATAAAGGTTTATGCCACGTTCCGAAATCCAATCATAGGTTGTTTAATCTCACCCAGCCTAATATAAAATTATTATAACAAATAGTTTAATCTTATTGTTATGTTTTTATGATGCAATGAACTAAAATAATATAATAAAACCAAAACGGAGTATTATAATTAATTTAAAGCTAATTAAAATAAGTATAAAATGTAACAAAAAAGTCAATAGTGCGATTCGGAACGCATTTTGACATATTTTTAGGTATTAAATTATAAAAGTACTTTACCGCGTTAGGCCGCAAAATGCGGAATTTCTACGCGGAAACTAAATGACAAATCCTCCTTTTACGAGCGTGTGAAGTGAAAAATAATTTAAACCGTATACCATCACAAAAAAGGCAAACGCTAAATATTAGGAAACATGATAAAGAAGTTTTAGTTCTTTCGGACAATACATACCTATTTCAAAACAAATAAATATAATATAACATTATCTTATTCTGAAATGTTACATAATCTTAAGACTAGGTTCTCTACTAAATCCTTAGGACGATGTTAAGGCCTTAAGTAAATTTCTTAGAGCGACAGAAATAATATAAAGCAGAAAGCCTAAGCTTCGTGAGCCCATGTGGACCTTGCTCCAATATAAACACTACTTAGGCGATGGACCTACTGCTATATTCAGCATGCTATTTATTTGACTCAAAGAAAAAATGTTTAGAACTGTTTAAGAGAAGTCACTTCGAATTGTAAAAAAAAAACAGTCGGAACGTGACTGAAAATAATGCATTAACTGGTAGACAGTGGTTAACTCTAAAAATAATAATTACTTTACACCCATTTGCACTAAATTTAAGAATCGCCTAGAATTTATTGTTATTATCTGTTCTTATCCATCTTAAGACATTCATAATAAGAATAGCTTAAGTCTTAGGCGCGCGATAGTTAAGTTAAGTTTGCTCGCCCGTAAGTTAAGAATATTAAAAACTTAATTATTCGTCGGGGGTCATTAAATGAACTATAGTTTTGTAGTTTTATAGTCACGTGAATAATTGAATGTATTTCTATACATGCTGAAATTTATAATAGTGATGGCAGCCCCGACGGATAATTAAGTCGGGGGTTTTTGAATTATTTTATTCTTTTTCAAATAAGTTTTAATTTCAAAATTTTTTGAGATCATAGATATAGTACATTGTACTACAGAAAACCCATTACTGAAAACCGCATCAAAATCGGTCTAATAGTTTTGGTATTGCTCAAACAAATGTTTGCTGCAGCGCCCCCTGGTGAGTTGTCACCGTAATACTTATATAAGAACATTCACCAATCAAACCTAAACCCATTACTAAAAACCGCATCAAAATCGGCCTAATCGTTTTAGTTTTTTCAAACAAATGTTTACTGCAATGTCCCCTTGGTGAGTTTTCACCGTAACACCTATCTAAGAACATGCACCAATCGAACCCGAACCCATCACTGTAAACCGCATCAAAATCGGTCTAGTAGTTTTGGAGATAAATGGTAACATTGGTTTGCACAAACAAACAAACAAACAATTTCTCACCCCAAACGCATATACCGTCATCGTACCGTTCGTTGTTAAAAAATAAAACATCCAGGCAGATTGGTTGTTTAAGGTTAACAAATATTTTGATCCTAAAAAAAAAATCCTTGCGGTTCCTAATTGGTCGCTTCGTCAACAATCTATAAAAAAAATATATCCACCAGGCTTGGACCAGCCTGTATATTGTGAAATAAAAAAATACATTTTTTTTGTTATTTCCACACAAAAAGGTTGTCGAATCCCTCCCAAACCTGTTGAAACACCAATGATACAGTTGATCGAGTAAAATGTTCCACGTAAATAGGCGCAATATTTTTGTTTCACCGCCACGGATTCCCATACGCGACACGGTGTGTGCGCGCCGACAATGGTCGCTCCTAGTTCATGTCCCGTGTAAATTAGTACACATTATATTTGTAATCTTTACCTACCACTTTTATTAGTAATGCGTAATACGCCAAGCGTAAAATAGAAAATCATTTCACTGAATAACCCCTTTTATATTAGCAAAAGTTTATTTTATTATTGTAGTTGTAGTCAAGTCGCCCACACATTTTTTCACCGCTGTGACGACGATTTATTATTTATATATATATTATTTCATTGTGGGAAACGATGTTTTCTAATATATTATACTGTACGTACGGTTCCGATCACTTCAAATTTTCACAGCAAAAAAGTAGCCTCTTCCCGTCTCCAAATTCTAATATCTCTATGCCAAAATTTATCTTCAGATAAAAAGACAGGCCATACAAACAAAACCTCTCTTCAAAGGCCGTATTTCATTCTAATAAGTACAGTCACCACATGAAATTTTACACGAACGATGATCTTAAGCGTACCCTTATCACATACACTCGGGGAACTTAGCTTGCTAGAGAGCTTAAAAAGTTCATATCACAAATGATAGAACATTTATAGGTATTTCATTTGAATAATTAAATATTTATTAACATTAGTACTTTCCGACAAAACGTTTCCCAAAACAAAATCTACTGGTCAACAGGGAAGTTCCCCGATTGTACGTCCATAAGGTAATTATCGTAGTACAACTATAATAAATCATGATATGCTGTCGACAGTACTGAACTAGAACAGCAACCGCGTTTAACTACAATGCTGAAAACATTGTTGTTGTGGCGTCAGACTTAGACAAGATGGCGTTAGCCAATCCGAATACAATATGATGGTAACCGCACCTGGCGGGACCTCTAGGTCCGATACCGGTAGACCACGGAGGTAGTTAGTTTTAGATTTGCAACTACATTGGCGTTTTTAATTCTTTATTAATTTTATTTAAATTAATAAAGAATTAAAAATATTTGATAGCTAATTATTGTTATAGCTGTCTACTAAGTCCTATAACATGAGTCTGTGAGTGCAACATTTCTTTTTACACAACTGCCCAAATAGGGAGTGTAATGTGTTTGATTTTCATGTGTGTATGTGATTCTTTAGCAACTGTTTTCTTATAAAAATATTATACATTATTGAAATAAAACAACTTTTACGGATGATCTGCATTCGGCAGCTGAAAAGGTGTCGAAACGTCGGGAAAATCAAAAAACCCCTAAAAACTTAAAATTACAACTTAGTGAAATATGTTTGATATCCGCAAAAGTTGTTTTATTTCAAGGAACAGTGCGCGCCAAAACTTAAGATGTACGGATATTAAACATTATCTCAAAATTATCGCGTAGTTGTGCTAAGACAACGTAAAAAGTATCACGGAAATGCTTTTACGCCCGTCTTACTTACTTCTTCCCTAAGACCACCAACGATGCAGTGGCCAATCGCTTAGAGCGCGATAACTACTGCAATTATCTCTAATCAGATTCTTAAACGTTTTCAATCAGATTAAAAGATACAATTTAAAACAATTTTGATATGCTCTGTTGGGCATTGTACTTTGTGCAAGAAATCTCTCTTTTCCTATGTTTTTCCAGGACAATAAATGTAAGCATGAAGGCACTTAATTACTTTAATTAACATGGTTATAACTAAACTAGCGGCCGATCGCGGTTTTATCCGCGTGGTTCGCGTTCCCGTGAGAATACCGGGATAAAAAGTATCCTTTGTTCATAACCAGGCTGTCTACTATCTGTGTACCAAATTTCACCCAAATCTGTTCAGTAGTTTCGGAGCCTATTCAATGCAAACAAACAATCAAATCTTTCCTCTTTATAATATTAGTATAGATAAAAAAAAACTATCTATCATTAGCAGTTACTCTCGATTTAGCTGTCTCTGTCGATATTATGTAATGTTGACATAGATTTTAATATAAGTAGTAGATAAATCGCATCTCGACATTTTTTTTATTTAGTAAACTCAGTAACTTCTTTTTAAAGTCTCTCACTAAACTTGGCAAAGTACCTATATTGAACTAAAGTACTACCTACTACTACAAAGCGTGAATCCAGCTACCTCGATGTCCTGAGCCAAAAAATGAGTCCTTAGTAGCTTAAATTGGGAAGAGCTGAAAAAACGTAGGTCGTCGTACATTTTGGTTTTTTAATTACAAATTAGGTATGAAATTTTTTAAATAGAAAAATATAAGAAAATATCAACTCGGCCACAAGTGAATTCTCAGATGAGAGATCCCATTTGTGAATTCACTTGTGGCCAAGGTGAATTTTTCCAATGTTTTTCTATTTAAAATTTACATAACTACAAAAATGGCATCGAAAAATGCAAAAATAAAAAAATCACAATATAAAATACAAATTAGGTACTCGTGATATTCAAAGAAAAGTATAAGAATGATTACACACTGACCTGCATCTGAAACCAGGAGTCGAAAAGGCCGGCGGCGTGGCGAGCACCCCAGCGGCCGTCGCCCGGGACAATCTGCGGAACATCGGGAGTATGAGGTATCAGGTAATCAATCAGGTATCATATATGGAGCCCGTGGCACAGTGGTTCGCGCGCTGGGTCTGTGATTGTTGAGGTTAAGCAACTTTCGTAATGGTCGGTCACGGGATAGGTGACCAATAATTTACTATCTCGACCTCCACCAATCAGCATTGGGCCTGCGTGCTGGGTCATGGCCATTTTCATCCAAACATAAGGAAGGCCAGTGGCCTAGCCGCGGGGCATTAAAAATAGCTGATGCCGATGACGACCTATTATATCAGCGCTCCTAGCATGAACCCCGCTATGATATGGCGCATGATGCCGTTGCTTACCCTTTAAGATGTAAGCAGGACAGTTACACGTTATCGAGGAAAGAATGTCGATAAAAGCCCCTCATACTATAGGGCCTGTATTCACTATGACCACTTAGCGATTCCTTGCTCAAACCACGCCAATCTCGTACTTGGTTAAGACATAATATTTAATGACATTCACAAATTATATAGTTACTGTACTTGTACATTAACTATATTATTTGTGAGCATCATTATTTTACTTTTACAAATATAAAATTTGTAAGTGTCATAGAGAAAACGCAATTTGAAAATGTCAAAACCAAGTACGATATTGGCGTGGTTTGAGCAAGGAATCGCTAAGTGGTCATAGTGAATAAAGGCCCAGGGCTACATATATATATATATATCTACCCCCATATTCACAAACATTAGGAAACGTACCCGAGAGCAGAATATTTACTTTCAGTGTTTCCATAATGTATTTCGGGCAACAGAAGTCCTTATTTTCATAAATAACATTAGGCGTTATTTTTAATGTCACATGTGAACTTACAAAAACACTATTTAGATTAATACATGTGAACTTACAAAAACACTATTTAGATTAATATATACCGTGAAATTATAAAATCATTAGTAAAGTTATAATATCACTGGTTTGACATTATCACTGCGACAGATATATATGAGTCCAGATGCATAACCAACATTGAAGCAACTGACTGCTTTCAAGCAAACTCTCAACTTGACGACAATAGGGCCTGTATTCACTATGACAACTTAGCGATTCCTTGCTCAAACCACGATACGATACGCCAATCTCATACTTGGTTACAAATTTTTCAAAATTTGTTTTCTCTACGAAAATTATAAAGTTATTGTTAACTTAACTATATAATTTGTGAGTATCATTTACTTGTGCAATAATCTATAAAATTTGTAAGTGTCATAGAGAAAACGATTTTTGAAAATGTTAAAACCAAGTACGAGATTGGCGTGGTTTGAGCAAGGAATCGGTAAGTGGTCATAGTGAATAAGGGCCTAAAGTCGACAATGTCTCTGTTGTCGCCAAAGTTGACAGGTTGGTTGAAACAAGCATTACAGAGAGCTACATACGATATATAGAATCGACAGTGGCGAATTTAGAGTTAAACGTTAGAAAATCTGCCGTCTGCGGAGGGAGTACCTAAGTGTAATATTCGTTGCCGTATGAATGGTTCTGTATATAATTCACATTTCCGCCAATGACACGTAGGTAGTGTAATATTGTCATAAACGACTTATTTCTATAGGGTGTTATAACAAAGTTTGAGCTGCGATCTCGATTTAAAAGTTTTGTTTGTTTTGTGTTACATCTTTAACAATAAAAGTAAACGTATTATATATATACAAAGATCATGTATGTTAAATTAATATTTAAATAATATCGACATAGAATGATAGCGCAGTCAATTACAATTTAGTTGTTTTTAAAATTATCTGTGTTTATGCTAAAAATATAACGAAGCCTAATCTGTCTTACATTTAATTAAAATAATTTATTAAATTAAGAAAAAGATATTGTGAGTGTTTAGATGAAGTGCATAAGTGTAACAATCCGTGTTCTTACAAACGAGTACTTATAACTACTTACCTATCAAAGTTTATTGATAGGTAAGTAGTTATAAGTACTTGATTTAGAGCCTCTACACTTGTAACTGTGATGTTTTTTGTTTTACTACTATCCTACTAATATTATGAATGCAAAAGTATGTTTATTACAGTTTATTTGTTAACTTGCTTGTTTGTTAGTTACTCTTTCAGGCTAAAACTACTGATTTGGATGATTTGGCACAGAGATAGTAAATAGCGTGGATAAGAATATAGGATTCTTTTTATCCCGATATTCCCACTGGAACGGGAACCACGCGGGTGAAACCGCGGGAAGAAGCCTAGCTAGTATACGATAAATAGTTGTTGTTTGCTTCTTATATTTTATCGCTTTCAGTGAAAAGTGTTTAAAGGCATTGATGGAGTCATCTAGAAATTTTAGACTACTCAAAGAGAAATTGCTACATTCCTTTATAAATATGAAAATAATACAATAACTAGATTTTGTTTTAGCTTTAATGGAAAAATATTTTAACCGATTTTATTTTTGACCTATTTTTGTGCTATTAACACAAGTATTATTAAGAGTAGTAATATTGTTACGAGAGTTTTGTGTTTTATTTCGCTTAATATTTGATTCTCCTGAAGTTTTAATCTTGGCACGGGTTGTCACGACTGTCTATGTAATTTTTGTGCTCTAATTTTTTTTTTTATCGATATGATATTATTTGGAGTACTATTATTCTATATTTATGCAAGACTAGAAATTATAATAGTAGAGTAATCAGCTCTACTCTTAATTTAAAATTAGATAACGACTAACTTCTTTTCTACTGCGACTAACTTCAAAAAATCCAAATCCCATATGAATTGAAATCATCAAACTCAATTTTTCAGATACCATTTTTCCCATGTAACTTTCAAACTGTCAATGAGCAACGTGTTGACGGCGGGTTTCGATAGCCATTTAATAATTTTAGCATATCGTCGTTTGTCATTTTTATAAAAAGCTTCGTAGTCAATTAACATACACTTGGATGCTATAAACACCGGCGGGTTTCAAAAACCTCAGAGTTAATATGCTAATAGAGTATTGGAAACCGACGGACAGTCGGGCTAACAAACTATTGTAACTGTATTATCATCATTGGACAGCCGAAATAATACCTTGTTTTCGAAATAACATCGAAAGAATTGTTTTGTTCGGCCTCTTGTACGATGAAAGTTTTAATCAGAATATTCTACCTTACATCAGGGAAATACTAGCACTAAAAACTAACAAGTTCGAAATGTTACGTAGGTAAAGTATAGCCGAGAAGTTGTAATGATAGTTGGTTAAAATAATTTTGTTTAATTAAATTATGATGTAAGCAAAAAATATTTTTTAACAATTTAACCGACTTCCAAAAAGGAGGTTCTCAATTCGGCCAATATGTATATTATGTTTTTTTATGGATGTACACAGATTACGCCGAGATTTCTGATCCGATTTACGTGATTATTTTTTGTTCGATGCGAAATAGTTGCCATTTGGTCCAACAAAAATTTATTATTTTTATTTAATTTAATTAAAAGAAATATACAGCTCTTATAATACAGATAGAATTATTACTATAAGTAATTCATTAGAAAAAAAGGTTTCCAACGATGATAATTACATAGCGAAGATTAAATATGAAGATTAATTCAGTTTGGCACAGTAGTTTTAATTTTATAAGCATTTTCGTTAACTTGAATGGTGTAATTTTCGCGATAGGTATTTTGTTTATATTTCCACCGATTACTTAGAGATTTCTGATCCGATCGTCGTGATTTTTATTTTGTGGGATATACTTGTCATTTGGTCCGTTAAAAAATTAATTAAGTTTTTACTAGCAGTTTTAGTTGGAAATTACTTTTAATCCGGTGGTTACCATTCAGACCGCGGCAGCAACTATAATCGGGCACCTTCCTATGATTTTTTCACAAATAATTGGGACCGAACACCTAAAGCTGCGGTATACAGCCTAACGATTTGTTCATACTAGTCAGGTTGTCAACATTTAATATTATTGGTAAAAGGCCATTGCCGCCACTTACAATAACACCAAGAGTGTTCTAAAATAATCAAACGAATGTAAGAATGGACTTGCTGCTCGTCTAAAACACTACCGTAGTCCAAACAATGCTTTAAAGTCGGAAAACTTCCCGAATCGATTAGTGGCTTCAGCACTTGTTTTTTTTACCTAATTAAATGGGTTTGCTCTTGATCACAATCAAGCCTAAAGCCACGATGGAGCAAGCTAACCCAGAAGGTGCCTTCTTCCTAAATATCGTAGGTACCTATTACATGGAAATATTAAAAATTAATTGTCAATCATATCTATATTCGTCTGTGATTGTTATTTATTAACTTCCGACGACTGAAAAAATATTTAACTGAAAACTTAATTAATGGTTACAATTCCTCATAAATACTTATTTAAAGGAGACTGTGTGAAAGTGGTCTATGAACCAATAGCGATACTGTTGCGATATTTATGTGGGGACATCTTAAATACACCCTTGTGCAAAGTGGCATCAAAATCTGACCCGGCAGTTTAGAGAAAAACGGTACTTTAGAAATACTAAGATTTTGCTATATTTTGTCGTCATCCTTCCATCCATGCAAAATTGCCCAGTCTCCTTTGCCGGTTAGAATAATTTAATAGAAAATATTTCCCATAACTTTCTAGTACGAGAATGTTTCGGCAAAACGTCTTCCCGTCGGAAAATCCGCGTTGATGTCTTTTGTACGAGTTAAAAAACGGAAGTGTTTCTATTGAAATATATCCAAATAAATAATATATTTACGGTGTCTACTAAGCTTTGAACTTTATGTTAAAAGTTTATACCAATTACATTTAGATAACATTTTGTAAAATAAATGTTATTTACTGCGAGCGTTACATAGAAGAAAGTTTTTATAATTTTGAACAAATAGTAGTTGACTATTATTACATTTTTATAATATCAACTTTAATCTATTTATTTTCTAAAAATGAAAACATAACTGCGATCTATCCACTTTTATCATGTGTAAATATAGAATACAGCTTTTATCAGCAATCATGTTATTCAGTTTCAGTAAACGCTCAACTAAGTGTGTATATAATTCATAAATCGACCCAAATAGTTTTACCTTTTACAATTACTGTACTTTGTATTTTGTTGACACAGGTAAAGCTACACGTCGTCGTTATCACAATAAATGATAGTATTTTCTTATATACTCGTACATATATAACACGGCGGAAGTAACCATTCACATTGTATTATATACCTGCGCAGTTAACACATATGTATAAAATTAGATATATAATCGACTTCGCAAACCAATTCACTTAGTCCTCATTCGGACCTTCCTCCTTAGATAGCACAGCGTTTCACTTATCACTGGCGCACTGTAACTTATAAAGGGGGTAGGGGGAGTACACGAGGAGAGTAAGGAGGTCCGGGGTATCCGAGTAGTACCTGGTCGCCGGCTAGGTCAGGTGTCAAAGTGCAGGCCTCCATTCCCGGCGCGGCCGGGTCAGGCGCGCGTGAGCATTGCGTGCGGCCGCGGCGAGAGCGCGGCGCGGACTGGTGATAGCGGCGTGGCGGGGTTGCACCGAAAGTGATTACGCGCCGACCGATAACGGGGGCTGCTCGAAGCCTTATTGATTCGGCCCAGCTCTAGATTTGTGCGCGAGCTTCTATTCTTTTGGGTCTGGAAATGGAAACTTTTGGTTTGGCCGTTTTTGTGGATTGGTTTTTTGGTGTATTACCTAGCTGTTTCGATTTACACAAATGTTTTAACCAAAAACTAGTAAGCTACTAGAAACTTTCTTCTCCCTGCAAAGATATAAAATCTAATGTAACAGAAATATTCGTTTTAATTTAAATGGGAGTGTAATGAATAGGGGATGACTACGTTTAACTGGAAAAGTCCACATCTTGTCGCGCCGCCGCTGATCTACCACATAATGATGTAGCGCGATCAGGAACGACATTTTAAAAAACCGACGGACGTTATCACTGTACTGCTGGTTTTCATAACGCAGTTTTTTTAACAAAGTAAGCTTAAGAATAGTTAGTTGTTATGCAAGGCTGGAAAGTTGGTTATTTAGCGGCGAGTTACCTCTATTGAAATCTGAGCAAGTGAAGGATCAGGATCAAAGATTGAATCCTGAGCGAAGCGAGGATTTCAAAGGTACAAGACGCTAAAAACTTTTCTGCCGAGCGCAACACACAATTTTTACCTCACAACAGCGAGGAACATTTTATGGTTGTTCCCGCGGTCAACTTCCGGTAAAAAAATCTTTAAACATTAAGTTTAATCTAAATATACCTTATTCTCGTTGTTTTAATGATATAAAAAACTAAAATAATAAAAAAGCGAGTATTATAGTTAATTCAAAGTTATTTAAAGTAGGAATATATTGTTACATATTAATAAGAATAAAAACGATTCCGTAAATGTTGACACTGACATGAGGTACAAGACAAAGACAATTTAAAAATAAAGATTTATGTCACAGTCCGAAATCAAATTACAGGTTATAAAAGAAAAAAAAAGCGGGAAACTTCGAGAAAAGCGGTTGTTTTTTTTGGCTTTTGGATATTTTATAAAAATAATTTGGATAGTGGTGTAAATATTGTTTATATTTAATATTAGTTTGTATATATAGTTGGAGATTCAGTACATAGGTAAGTCTTTTATATTTATTTTATGAACGAGCCTGAAGATCCTGGGGCGTCCATCCCCCAGGCGTCTTATTGTGTAACCATCACAAATGCTTCTGAAATGGATACGGAAGGGTCTGTATTTGATACAGATTGTTCCGAGTCAAGTAAAAATCCTAAAAGGAAACGTTCATCAGCTCGTAAAATATGCAAACATTGCAATAAAAAGAAACGTAAAAACAACATAAACTTAGTGAACTAAATGCTCTTGTGACTGCCACTGTGGTATTTCGATATTAAGTGAACAGCAGGTCCCCAAGAAATCTATGACTGAATCCTCCCAGCCTGTACAGACTTCCACAACTCAGAGATCTGATATTTCTCCTCATACACCTGTAGCTAGGCTACTTTATCAATCTTCAGACGCATCTCCTTACATTGTTTACTTACAACGTGAACAAACGTCTCCAGACGAAAATACTGTGCTACATCCTGTAGCTTTAGGACGGTTTTTGAAAAAACATTATTTTAATAGTATTATAAATGGAAGTCTAAAGAAAATTGGTAGAAACAAAGCTACTATCTCCTTTTCGGACTATCAAGACGCAAATAATTTTATTAATAGTAGTTTTCTGAAGCTTAAAAAATACAAGGCCTTTGTTCCTACCCACAATATAACTCGGATGGGCGTAGTGAGAGGTGTCCCCGGAGACTGGTTTGAGGAAGACATTATGAGTAATATTTCGGTTCCCATAGGATGTGGTAATATTCTTAAAATCAGAAGACTAAAGAGAAAATTTACTATTAAATGAGAAAACTGATTTTATACCAATTGAAACATTTGTAACTTTTGATGGACAAGTCTTACCCAAAAGGGTATATCTTTGTAATAATTCTCTTGCCGTAGATTTGTATATATTAATTAATTTACTTCTCTTCGAAGGTCTTGTTTACATGAATTTTTAAATGATCGGAAAAACTGCACTGCCTTTTAAAAATGATAATAATAACAGTAATTGTTCTTCAGGGCTAGCATTTATTGTAAACGGCAAGCGCCTGGCATTGCTCAAAAAATCTTCCACAGATTCATCAAAATGGCCGGCAAAACAATAGACTAGGTACTCGATCCATTTTTTCCACAAACTTTTACTTTATATTAGATAAATAGAAAACTGTACTGTATTTGTCCTTTCCTTTCTTAGGACACTAATTTTCTTGAGCGTTTACTTTCCTTTCGGTACTTTTCTTTTACTGTCTTGAAAAACAAATAACAACGGGTTGCACTCCGGGAGTGTTGGGAGAAGTGAAAACCGCTTAAACGAAACATAAGGAGCAGGCATACATTTTCGCCGCGCGGTAGAAAGAGAGGACGGAAGAAGGGCGGATAACGGATATTACTTCCTCTCCTACGCCGCGCTCCGGGGCGGTCTACTCTCCCTCCGTCTTACGAATTTTCGATCAGGTCACGTGTCCTGACGCCCCTTAAACTTTTTTTTAGATTTTTACGCCTAGAGTGGTCATATCCGGAGCTAAGAGTGAATTATATTTTCAGGACTCTTATTTGATGATTAAATAAAAGAGAACAGGAAAATGTAAGCAAATCTAAGCTTCAGAACTTCTTTATAAACCCTGTTCTGAATAAGAAACAATGTAGGTAATAATAATAATATCTATTATACAATTATGTTAGATTATTTTATATATAAACCTAGGTTGTTCCGAAAATTGATAGCCACAGAATAAATCCAACCTTCTTCTTTCATGAAACTATTTTGAATTCACGGCTAATTTCAACACAAACCTCCTTTGTGAAAATTTCACCACCATCTTATCTAAGTCTGACGCCATAACAATAATGTTTTCAGCGTTGTTGTGTTCCGGCAGTTAAAATATAAGATAGAGAGTTCCTCAGTGCTTGGGGATTCCGGGAGAGGCTCGCTTCCAGCTTCAGCCTTATCAGTACTTAACATCAGCACCCCGACCGCCTATCGCTATAGCTATCAAACTTCAAACTCTCATAAAACCCTTCAACGATATGGTTTTTGTTTAATTCCTACATATTTCTATTCATCTATTGGATTCGCTATTACATTTTTAGAATGAAAGTGAAAGCGTCAGCGAGAGCCCTTCTAGAGGGTTTGAAAAATCGATAGCTGTAGCTTTAGCATAAGCTATACCGTTAGGCGGTCGGGGTGCTGGTATGATGAAGGCTAAGAGTCTCCCCGTACTTCATAAAAAAAACACTGGCCACCTATATGTAGTTGTTTTTATTTATGTTTAAAGATTATCTGTCACTCTTCTTTTGTTTGCAACAATGGCCGTCTCGCGGGAAGCTTTTCGTTCTATGATTTTCTATGATTATAAACGAGGACAAGGAATTCAATAATCAACCAATCAACCTTCAAGGAATCGCAAGAAAATTTACAAGCTGCTTTTGGAGAGTCTGCTCCTGCGTTTGCAATAATTACTCATTGATTTCGTGAATTTAAACGTGGTCGAGAGAACTCAAACGATGGCCCTAGACCCGGCCGATCACCAACTGTCAACTCTCAAAATGTCATCAGGGTAGAGTGGCTATTGCGAGAGAATAGACATATTACACATCGAGAGATACAGGCTGAACTAAACATTGGATCACAGGCAGTTTCCACCATCCTGCATGAACACCTTAAAGTTAATAAGCTTGCTTCGCGATGGATACCTCATTCTCTGCCCGATGAGCAAAAATGCAGTCGTGTTGATTGGTGAAAATTTATGTTAGAAAAGTATAACGTAAAAACGTATCCTACATTCTTACAACTGACAAATCATGGATATATACTAGCTGCGATCCTCTCACGAAGCAGCAATCCACGCAATTTGTGTTTGAAGAGGACAATTTGTCAACAAAAGCTGTTCGCGGTCAGAGCTTTATAAAAAAAAATTATAGCGGTTTTATTTCGACGCAGTGGACCAGTAATACCGGGAGATGCTCGCTTCCATCTTCAGTCTTATCAATACTTAACATCAGGTATGATGAAGGTTAAGAGTCTTCCCGTCGTTCATAAAAAAAAAAGTTGTTTAGCGTAATAGATAAGTATGAATGATCCATAAGGCAATATTAAACTTTCATCATCAGCATCTTTATCAGATTCGCTCAACTACAACGTTGTCACTATTTGTGTTCAAAGTTTATTCAAGATTATTATTTAATCGTTACCATTTAGAAAGAAAAAAGCGCGTTCGGTAGAAATCTTTACTTTTCTTATTTTATTGAAAAAACTCACCTCTGTCTGTTCATTCACTGGAGTCTGTGCATACACTAGTGCACCTACCCAATTGCGAGTAAGAAATTATTAACACATAGAGTGATGTCATTAAAAAAAAATTGAACTCAGCTAATAACTAAACAATGTCACAATCTAACATTACGAAGTTAATCACATAATTAATGACACTAGCTGGTTTTAATATGTACCATCGAGATAACTTTGGAGTTTTGGTTCTCCACCAAGGATTGACCGAGCTGTGATCTGATAATGGCCATCCATGGAGTGAATGGAAGAGATCCAGATTACTATACATACCCAACTATGTCTATCTATGTCTATGCCTTAGTCTATGTCTGTCTTTATGCCTAAGTCCTATTTCTTCTTTTTATCTAATTGTATCCGAAATAACATGTGAATCAGTTTGACTCAAAAACGAAAAAACACAAAAGAATCTTATCCATATTAAAGAAGGATGGAAGAGACAATAAGAGGTAACTATTAATAATCCTACTAGTATTATAAATGCGAAAGTATATCAGTTTGTTTGTTTCTCTCACGCAAAAACTACTCAACGGATTTGCATGAAATTATAATTTTTATCCCGATATTCCCCACGGGAACGGGAACCAGACCGCTAGTGTTTTATACTTTCCAGAAAATCAATACACATGAATTCGTCAGCGGTTGTAAAAGGTGGTCAAGATTCAACGCTGTGAAGTGAAGCGGTCACCGACACCTAAGATGCAATTGTTCACTATCTAAAACGCTTTCGAGTCTGCACTATCACTGCTTATCAGTGGTTCAGCCTAAACAGGTCCCAGCAGTACGTACGGTGAACCCAGGAGTGTGAGTAAGCCACCACTCGAGTCAAGGGAATCGAGTGATTGCGATATTAATGGCCGACACTAAAAGGTTTATTTAGCGTTTGCGTTGCTTACCAAAAAAATTATATGATTGAGTTTAGGCGACTGTATTTATATGTTAAAAAAACAGCTTTCTAAATCGTTTTGTCGATTTAATTCTATATATTTGACAAAAAGATGATTAGTTTACTTAAGACGACTGATTTTTTTCTTATATATATGCGATTTAAATGGAGAGGCAGTATTTTACAACAGAAAATTATGATAATAATGCAAACTTTAGATATAATAATATAAGTCAAATTCTTTTGATAGAAATAAAATAACCCTATTCCACTATCCACATTACCTTTTCTGTCAAAAAGTAAAGCTGTTCTTCTAACACGTTCCATTCTCACATAAAATATTGTTTAAAACTTTACTATTTGAATTTATCTATCCATAATTTTTTTCTTATCACATCTTTGTATTATTTATAAATTTTAAGTAAGTAGTTACTCTCCGTAAGGTTATGTATGAACCATGTTGGTACTTTTGTAATTTTGTACTTATAGATTTAATTTCTATGGGTGGAGGGTTGATACCTGAGATACAGGAATCTTCCAAGTTCAGGTATCAGCCCGCCACAGTCTACCTTATAAATAAGTATTTCATTGTACTGTACTTTAATTAATATTGATTGTGGTTAATAAAAAATATTATTATTATTATTAAATAAGAGATTAAAGAGTATTATATTACTATGCTAAGTCTATTGTAATATTGAATTATTGTTAATTCAGAGACAGTTTTTTTTTTATTTACTCTGCATATAGTGCCATGTCTTGATATGAATAAACAATAGTTATTTGTTATGCAAGGCTGGAAAGTTGGTTATTAGCGGCAAGTTTCCTCTATTGAAATCTGAGTAAGTGAAGGATTCTAGGATTGAAAAAAATTGAATCCTGAGCGAAGCGAGGATTTCAAAGGTACAAAAACTTTTCTGCCGAGCGCAACACATAATTTTTCACCTCACAACAGCGAGGAACATCTTATGGTTGTTTCCGCTGTCAACTTCCGGTAAAAAATTCTTTAAACAAAAAGTTTAATTTAAAATAGCTTATTCTTGATGTTTTAATGATATAAAAAAAACTAAAATAATAAAAAAGGGAGTATGTTAATTCAAAGTTATTTAAAGAAGGACTTTTAAATAACAATAAAAACGATTCGGTAAATGTTGACATTGACATGAGGTACAAGACAAAGACAATTTAAAAATAAAGGTGTATGCCACGTTCCGAAATCCAATCATAGGTTGTGTAATCTCACCCAGCCTAATATAAAATTCTTATTACAAATAGTTTGATATTTATTGTTATTGTTTTTATGATTCAATGAATTAAAAAAATAAAAATAAACCAAAACGGAGTTATAATTCATCCAAAGCAATAGCTTTTAAATAAAAGAAGTATAAAATGTAACAAAAAAGTAAATATTACGATTCGGAACTCATTATGACATATTTTAGCTACCTATTAAATTAAAAAAGTACTTTGCCGCGCTATGCCGCAAAATGCGATTTTCTACGCGGAAACTGAAAGACAAATCGTGCTTTTCCGAGCCTGTGAGGTGAAAAATGAAGAGTTCACAAACTGTCGATCTCATGTAAAATTAAACTCTATCCGCAAATAGGTCGTTACGTTGATATGGCTCTAACATCTAGCTATTTGGCCCTGGGATCCCTTAATGTATAAAGAAAGAGTTATGGCATTATATCAAGTCAAAAACATTGTCAACACATCCAACGCCTGGACATTGGAAGTCTTAATGTTTTATTAAATGCGAAAATACCTATAGCGAAAAAAACGCGTTGCCATTCAGAAAATTGAATACCTCCGAGTACTTTCACTGCGAGTGCAATGCGAGCGATACCGGTATCAGCCCTCGGCGGCGGGACAAACGACGCGACCTGGCTGGCGGGCCTGCTTTCACTACTCGCTACAGTTTTTCTTGCTATCGATAACGTGATCGGTACCTGCAACTTCGTAATTTCCCATTTTTATATATTAGGTTGGCAAAAAAGTCTTTTCGCATATAGTATGCTATGAACTTGTAATAAAATTTCTTTGGCTATACTATTTGTATCTGACTGGTTTTTGTATCATTAAAAGTTAAAATTGTAAAGAAGATAATTCCAAATTCAAATTAGGAAAATGTGCGATTTTCATTTGTTTTTTTTTACTGTAAAGATGAATCTAATGAAGAAATTCGATACATTTAAACATTTACTACAAAAAGGTAAAATGCAACGCAATAAAAAAAATTGCAATGTTTATGGACCTAGTGCAGTGTCTGTGAGAGTAGCACAAATTTGGTTTAAGCGTTTTCAATCCGGAAATTTTGATATCAAATATGCACGTCGCTCTGGTCACCCTATTACGAATAAAATGGATGCCATTTTCGAAAAAGTGGAGCAAGATCGGCATGTCAGAATACCAGCGTTGCTGTGACACATTTAGTGTCATGGCAACACAAAGCTGAGGCAGGACCTAAATTGACCATTGATGTAATGTGTTTTGATTTTTTTTCATTTTCGTATTTTTGTTATGTTTGTAATAATTGTGTTGTCTTTGGTCAATAAAATGTCTCTCTCTCTCTCATATCATTAGTTACGACGTAGCTAAGAACTGGGAATTGACCACAAAACAGTGTTGGCGCATTTGAAAAAACTGGGTACACAAAAAAGCTCGATATTTGGGTACCTCACGAGCTCACTGAAAGAAACCTATTGAACCGTGTACTCATTTGGGATTCTTTATTACGACGTAATGAAACCGAACCATTTTTGAAGACGCTGATAACTGGCGATGAAAAGTTGATCACGTACGACAAGAACGTGCAAAAAAGCTCGTGGTCAAAGATCGGTTAGGCTTTACAGACTGTGGCGAAACCCGGGTTAACTCGCAACAAAGTGATGCTGTGTGTGTGGTGGGATTGGAAGGGCATTATTCAATAGGAGCTGTTACCACCAGGTAGAACCATCGATTCTGAACTCTACTGCGAACAACCGTCATTAAAGCAAGAAGTTGAGAGCATGCGGCCGGAGTTAATCAACAGAAGGGGTGTGGTTTTTCATCATGATAACACTAGATCTCACACATCTTTAGCCACTCAGCAAAAATTAAGAGAGTTTGGCTGGGAGGTGCTAATGCATCCGCCGAATAGTCCTGACCTTGCACCTTCAGATTTCCACCTGTTTCGGTAAATCCAAATGTAAATAAACTACATTATAAAAAAGTTTTGAATTTTCTTAAAAAATGCGAAGAAACTTTTTCCTTAACCTATAATATATATATATATAGTTCGCTTTGTTGCACGTCATAGGTATCTTGAAGTTGCAGATCTTGGCATCCTAATCTAAGTATGTATTATATTATAAATGTAAAAGTGAATAATTTTGGAGTTTGTCACTCAATCGTGAGAAACGGCCAGCGGCTGAACGAATTTGGACGAAAGGCACACATAAGTATAGTTTATAGCGTAACTGCCACTTGAGCCCCTAATTTAGACCCCCTATTTTAAACTTTTCCTTTTTCAAGCAAGAGGTTTGGTAAGAATAATAAAAATAAATATTTCTTACACACACGCCAATTAACCTAGCTCCAAAGTAAACTCTGTAAGGCTTGTGTTACGGATACTAGGGTAATAGATATAAATATATATAATTATACATATATAAGTATTTATGAGTAGAAATATATATAAACTACCATGACTCGGGTACAAATGCTCGTTATCATCATACACACAGTTGTCAATACCGTGATTCGAACCCAGGAGGCCAGGACATCAGAGTAGACAACACCTTGAAACAGGTGTACGTACCACTATACCAGGAAGTCGTAAAGAATATCTGCAAGTATTGAGTAAAAGGAATCGAAACTGTTTTGTCGTAGCTGCCACTGAAGGAGCCCAGTCTATCTGAGTTTGGATTTCATGTATTTATGAGAGTTTTTCTCGTCTTATGATGATTACGCCTTGACTTCGTCCACAGTAATGTGCGAAGAACGAATTATTAGCACTACTGTTTCAAAAGGCGTTAGAGGACTGTTTCACGTGACATTATTAAATTTTTAACGTTGTGTTTTTTCTTAAACAATGTTCATTCTCATATTTATTTATGTTCCATCTTTATTTATTTTCAATATTTTGATATTATATTTATTTCATACATGCGACCTTATTTCATTCATATTCTTATTCCAAACTATCAACCTCTTGTATATAACTTTTAAAAATATTTATTTATTTTATCTATCCTTTTCACACCCATCCGCATTATCTTTCATCCTTATTATGCTCATTTCTATTTTCTGAAGATTTTCTGGTGTTAGCCGTCTTCATGGCTTAGCTTCACATACTTCGTGACTTGGAAGCTCTGAGTTGGAGGTTTCGAAGACGCTGATACTATTTTAATTATATGATATTGATAAATTAAAGGGTATTGTTCTTCGTTATATATTTGCGTATTTAATTATTTATTTTTAACGCCTTTTTCCCCCTTATATTTCAAAGGAGGGTTTCATTTATGAAAGAATAATAGATTCATCCATCTATAATAGAAAAAAAATCTAATTTCCTTATTTGATTCTGCGGACGGTCTTTCAGTTCAGTCCTAATCCTGACGACACGCTTATTCGTGCATTTCAAGAAGGTAAGTAACAAGTAAGGGCGTTCCTGTCTTTATTACATATTTGTCGAGGACAACCGCGACTTTTGACAGTGATCACGGATTTTTACCGTTCCATAGTAGGCGACGCGACGATTTAGTGAAATAGGTTTTAATATTTTGAACTAAACTAGTGGTTTATTTAGTCGGCTGAAACCGCTATCTCTCTGTTCTATTACAATTAAAATTGTAATTATTTAATCACAACTGCAAAATATTTATTCATTTCTGGGCACGGACGGACGGCGGCCTTTTCTTGCGTATGTAATTTATTAATAGGTGGATAAATTATATATGGTACTTACCTACATCAATTAACGATAATACTCCCTTATTTATTATTTTAGGTTTTCTTATAAAATTATTTAACTCTGTTTATTATTACCTATCTATGACGTTCTCATAAACGGAGTGGGTTTTGAATAGTTTCTGAGAAGCCCTCAAGCGCCAAGCATTCTGGCTGCTGCAGTGCCACCTGGTGATCTTACTACTGAAGCGCAAATACAAATACAAAAACCGCATCGAAATCGGCTCGTTAGTTTCCGGGAAAAATGGTATGAGACATACATAACAACACACAAACTAAAGCCCCAATATGTATTATCTCGTAAAGGTCTGATTGATATAAGTACTTAGGCATACACCAAAAAAAATTAAATCCGTTAAATATTATATAACGCTACAGGAAACATCCCCCTCTTTTCCCCCTCCACTACATTTTGATTTTTTTTTCTCAATATCTTGTGTGTGAAGTCCTCACTGCGCCTCTCAAATTTTATTAAAATCCGTCAATAGATAACACATATGTCACGGAACTTGTGTGCCAATTTTCGTTCAAATCGGTAGATAAAAATGCGATCAGTAGGCAATAACAAACAGACGGAGAATAGTTAATTGTTATGCAAAGCTGGAAAGTTATATTTAGCGGCGAGTTACCTCTATTGTAACCTGAGCAACGGAAGGACTCGCGAGTTGTTCAAAGATTGAATCCTGATCGTAGCGAGGGTTGCAAAGGTACGAGAGGCTAAAAACTTTTCTGCCGAACGCAATACACAATTCTTCACCACACAACAGCGAGAAATATTTTTAGGTTATTTCTGCGGTCAACTTCCTTCCTTCTAACAAAAAATTAAATCTGAATATACCTTATTCTTAGTGTGACAGTTATATAAAAAAACTAAAATAATAAAATAATAACGTTAATTCAAAGTTATTTAAGATAGCAATAAAATGTTACTTTAAATAACAATAAAAACGATTCGGTAAATGTTGACATTGACATGACGTACAAAACAGACAATTTATAAATAAAGGTTTATGACATGTTTCGATATCCAATCATAGGTTGTGAAATTTCCTCCACCGTAAATATTAAATTCTTATAACAAATAGTCTTATTGTTATTGTTTTTATGATTCAAGGAAATAAAGTGTTATTCAAGTATTATAATTAATTCAAAGTGATTTCAAATAAGAGTAAAATGTAACATAAAAAGTCAATAGTGTGATTCGAAACGCATTATGAAGTATTTTTAGGTTTTAAATTTAAACACTAGGCCGCAAAATGCGTTTTTCCACGGAGACAAACAAAACCTCCTTTTCCGAGCGTGTGAGGTGAAAAAGCATTTTATGGCCAATTGCGGAACTGTCTATCCCGTAATTGATTTTTTATTTACTTCGAACAAAAGTTAACTATAATAGTAGGTACCTCTACGGTAATAAATAAGACAAAATAAGTGATTTGTCTGCGCTTTTAACTTTATGTACCGGTTCAGCCGCCTTTGATGTTTCTTCTTCTGCTGTTGGGGCAAAGGCCTTAATAAAGGTCAGGTAACAATATAAGAGCTTGTATGGAGAGATTGTTAAAAGTTAAGGAAACTGGCGAGTACCTATGTCAGGAAGGTTACACTAGGTCTGTAATCTCTGCCCACCCCTCCGGGATAAAGAAGCAAGAGAAAGAATCAAGTAGATTTGTTAAACAACAGAAAACTTATAGTGTGTTTGATAACTGTTCCGCTTCGCTATGCTACCGTAGTGGTGACGTCTCGCATCAACGGCAATTGATTTGACCTACACCGTTACATATTTATTAGAATCAACTTCATAAAACTGAAACTCTGTGCTATGTATTTGTCGGCTGTGATCTGAATATGCTTTAATTTATCTAAAAAACTGTAACTATGTATTTATCTGAGATTTTATTCTAGCTTTTTAGCCGGGTGAAGCGGTGATTATAAAAAATATTGTTTCCTTGGATTACCAGGGTGAACAACACGGGTGGTCTACGGGCAATAGAGGGTATTTATCATTCATAGCCCGTGGTCCTATTGCATGGTCCTACTGGTAGAACCACGGGCAATTTTTTTTTGTCCGTAGTTCTATCAGTAGTACTTTAGCAAAAACATCATTATTTTTAGGTCAGAAGGAACGATGTTTCGCATTTAGTTCTGAAAAGTGTCGCCTTGAAAAGGCACGTTACACGTTGCCCATTGCCACGTTAACGTGGTGACAAAATCGTACAAAAAGAAAAGTAGCATGTTTTATACAAAAGGGTGGCGACGCGTAACATTCAAAATAGACTACTTTTTAAAAAAAAATATGTTGTTTGCCGTTTTTTTATACTATGCCTATTTCACAATGCTTGAACTTGGATGCAACTGACATTCCGTAGTTTAAAACAAGCTGTTCATCATCATCATCAGCTATTTTGATAACCCCACTGCTGGGGCACTGGCCTTATCTGTGGACGGATAACGAGAATGGGCCATGACCCAAGCTCTTGAACCTGCTCCCTGATTATGTAACTTGTTTCTATCAACGTTTGATGGAAAGTGCTGTCACATTGCTGCTTTAGTAAATAGCAATGTGACAACTATCTTACTAAAGCAGCAATGTAACTGCACTTTCAATCAATTTCAATCAAAATCTGTTAGCAACTGAGTTAGACAATCAACTAGCTGATAAATGACGCAGCTATTATGTAAAAATAGGACAATTAATAAACACACAGTTTTTATGATAGTCTCCCCATGTTTGTTCAGATTTGTCTTATCTTGAGAAACGAGTGAATAAACTCAAAAAATGACTCTGCTAGTTTTTGTTTAACTTTGAGCATGCGATAAATTTGATTTTCATAACAGTACAATATGTTCGCAGAGTACAATACATTGAGGCGCAACGGCGCAATGGGCACAGTGAGCCTACCAAGCTTGTGGCACCAGGGGTCATGGGATCGATGCCATCCGGGCCAAATTTTATGTTCAACTACGTTACGTATTTGTAGTGAACATTTTATCAGTCCCTTGTCTGAAATTTAATCTCAATTTATGTAGGATAGGTAGATGACCTGGTTGAACCCAATCTAAGACCCGTCTGTAGCCACTTTTATATATACTTTATTTCGTCATCAGCCATTTTTAATGTCCCCACAGCTGGGGCACTAGCCTTCCTTATGGATGGATAACCGGCTGTGGCCATTTTTATATATTCTTTATTTCGTCATGAGCCATTTTTAATGTCCCCACTGTCGGGGCACTGGTCTGCCTTATGGATGGATGGATGAATAAGGAGAATGAGCCATGACCCACCACGCGGGCCCAATGCGGATTGGTGAGTCATATACGTATATTCTTTATTTACACAGCGTTGTGCCAAGGAAACCTCAACCGTCAGTGCAGTGACCAAAACCAGTAGTTCAATTCACGTATTTTGTAATAGTCAAAATGTCGCTGACGCTTAGAAGTCGTCCTATTGAAAAACAGTCATAAATCCGTATTCACCTGTCATTTCGATAGAACGATTACTCGATAGGATCGTAACTCAGCGATTTGTCAACATTTAAACTTAATGTTCTCTTTCTCAGTGCAAAAATTGTAAAGTTTCAATGTGTGTATTGTTTTGGCCAACTTTGAAACCTGGGCTGTTGAGCGTGAGTTTGGCGTAGTCACAAAACCGTCAGATTTAACTTGGCAAATAGCTCTTTATGCATAAACAAATTATGACTTGCGCTTGCACAATTTTTTGTTTTAATGTGATATAAACTTATAATAATACTTCTCACCATAATCACATTCAAGGAATGATACCCTTTCCTGTTGAAGTATCTCTCCTCATTGCGAGAAAGTCGGATGATACCAACATGTGTCCCGTCTATACAGTCTATAACTCCAGGGCATTTTGAATGTTTCATAAAACCTTAAAGTAACATTACGCTACGAGTACGACGAAAAGGAGAGCAGCATCAATGAAAAATGTTGCAAAACTGTTTTTTTTTTACATTACGTAAGCTGCGTAAACGGTTAAAATTACGTAAAAATCGTGTATCAAGGAATTGTTTCCCTTCAAAAGTTCAAAAAAAAAAAACCGCGACAGTATGTCTATCTTTTAAGGTTGACTCACTATAAGCTTTATTATGGTCATCAAGTTTGTTCCAAAATAATGCATTATTTGCGAAGTTATTTTTTTAAACATAATTTATTACTTTAATACGATTTAATACGTTATTTATCAAAAGTATTCAATTATAAAAAGGAAGGGCAATTTTACCATTGACATCATTTGATTTTAGTGAATATCTTAGGAGTTATCGTAGTTTTAAAATGACTGCAACAAAATAATGATCAAGTACAAGGGGCGCGCCACGCGCGGGGTGAGCCGGCCGCCACAGTAAAGCTTATTCCATGCGGACATGCTTGTCATGTAAAAATATCTCAACCAGTTGGTTAAAACATACAGAATTTACAAGGAGTTCATTGGAAAATCTGTATGTTTTGATGTAATCTGCGTCAGACATATCAAAAGGATTTATTGAGCTTTTCCGGAGCTCATTTCGACGTCGACGCCTGTTTCTCTTATTGGCAAGGTCCAAAAGGAAGAAGCGTAGTCCCAGACCCATTTTTTTACGGAAAATCTTGGAAAAAACCATACAAAAGTTAACAAATTATGAACTTCTATTCAACGACTTGGAAATAGTATAATTTGACGGTTAATCGCTGACGTCCGATCAAGCTAAACGTCAAAATAATAGGTGAATACCGCGGAGGCAACGATCGAACTTCGATTAATGCACGTGAATACGCTTATACAAAACCGACTTAAACAAAATCGAGCGATTGATACGTGAATACGAAAAGTGACTTCAGCGATCAAATCGCTTGCATGTCGTTGAAGTTTTGTTACGTGAATTAGGCTACAGGGCTTCTATGCTATATAGGTAGTTGTAACTTTCGTTGTTTGCGGATTCCGTAACACAAGTGCTAGTTACTATTAAACACTGTGTGTGATCTTTTTTGATACTTATACCGGAATATATGTATTAAAATTAGCGTTCAATGATCAGCAATGTCACAAAATAATTTATGACCATATATTCAGCCTTTTGATGTCCGCTGCTGGGCAAAGAGCTTCGCCAAGTTTTTTCACTAGGATCGATCATACGCTGTCTGCATCCAACGGCTTCCTGCATCCAGTAGCTTCCCGCATCCAATAATAATAAAATAGTTTTTCAGTCCCTTGTAATATTTTACATGCTAAACGATCAACAATGCATTCATTGTAACAAAAAGCTTCTATTAAAAAGCTATGTTGCCATTTAAAATTGTTTACTCATTTAATTGTACGATCAGCAGCATATCAGTGAAGACCAGATCAAATTTCTCCAAATGATTTAAACCTTAACGTCGAGATGCTAAATTCATAATCGAATGCGGATGTTTTACATGTCGTGATCCAAGACGCGGCTGACTGTACTTGGATACAATAGTTGTTCCGCGTATGTAACGATTCAATTGAACCGTCACGTTTGATAGTGGATTCGCTCAATTGATACTAAATTATAATACTGAACACTGTGGAGCCTACTAAGTGTGTCAATTTGTAGGTGTCCTCGAGAAATCTTAACAGTGGGTAATTGGTCGGTCGTCAAAAGGAAGGTCACCATCAAATTTAATTTTTAATAATCTGTATTATATTTGTTGAAGCTTATTTGGAACTGAACAAAATTTTGGAGAAACCTATAAAAATGAGCATCCTTCAACAACTCAAATATCAATTAGTTATGACGCAGAATTCTTGTAAGTACCTACCTACCTACCTAAAAAACAGAATCAAAAGCCCTGGATACAATAAGTAGTGAGGCATACGTCGAATCTCTGTTGGAGCTTTTTTCATGTAAAATCTTGCTCCATACGAGTATAAGTAATAAATATAAAAGCTGAACACAAGAAAAATTATCTATTCTCTTCTGCCTATGAAACGCTGTGAGAATCTCGTAGATATCTTAATCGTAACTAGTACCATAAATGCGAAAGTATGTTTGTTCCTCCTCCCTAAGCAACCAATCGACTTGAGTTTTTGGCATAAAGTAAGTTGAAAGGAGTAACCCCGATATTCTCACGGGAAAGCGAACCACGCGTGCGGCCGCTTTAAGTAAATAAGTAATAGTTGTTTTCATTATGAGTGTTTGGCTGGTGCACATTCATGTGACAAAAACTGTGGTCTTTTTTTCATTATTGACGGGGAGACTTATAACCTTCATCATACCTGATATAAAGTATTGATAAGGCTGAAGATGGAAGCGAACCTCTCCCGGAATCCTAAGCCACTGAGAAACTGGCTATCTTATCTCGAACTGTCGGAACACAACAATGCTGAAAATATTGTTGTTATGGTGTCAGGCTTAGATAAGATGGTGGTAGCTAGCCAGGCGGGCTACCACCATCTTCATCACCAACAGGTCCTACCACCAACCAAACCGAATACAATATGTACCCCCGCTGGGAATCGAACCCGGGACCCCTGGGTCTGATACCGGTGGTTGTACCACTGGACCACAGAGGCGGTTAAAAGTCGGAGTCCATCTCAACTATTACCTGTAAGTTGTTTTTTTTTGTGAATTATTGTTTTTACGTTCTTATATGTCTAGCCGAATAAATGTATTTTCTTCTTTCTATATTTAAAATGAAATAACAAAAATCAGTTTCCAATTTCACAATAATAAATTAAGGTTAGGCAATATTGAAGACAGCACTTGAACGTGGAACACAGATTTCCTTTGATAAGCAGCCCACAACTCGCTGTCTATTAATCGCAGGCACTGTTCTATGGCTCCTTATCTGGTGGTTATCACTTAGCTCTTCAAGTCTGTATCAATGTTTAATTAATATAATAAACGCTGTGTATTTCCTTACATTTCAAGGTCACCTTTGAGTAGTTTTACGAGACTAGCGTTATAAATTGAGTAATTCTTTTCGTCAAAAGTAAGTAGAAAAGCAATTAAAACAAAAATCTGTTATCTCTTTTTTGAATCAAGAATTAACATAGAACATAAATATCATTCCTTTATAATTATACGGACAAACTAACAAATAATTGTCATCATCTCTTTTAGTTATGTTGGTTGGTTAGATTGAGATTCAGAATGACTGAAAAATATACAAAGATCGAAAAATCGGACACAGGGTGAAAATCTTTTAAAATTACCATTTTGACATCAAAATTTGTCTACGCGCGATATTTCACAAAATAAAGTTTTAATTAAAGCAATGAGTACTCACGTGAGTAGAATGAAACATTACTTAAATAAGTATATATAAAGTTTAATGTACCTTATCAGTATTTAATAAATATACTCCTATATTTGCTCCGAACCGGGTTTTTCTTCATATAAAATAATTTGTCCTCTTCGTGACTAGCGTTACAAAGTACGTTTATAGAAAGTAATAATAAATAGTATTAAAATAAATGATTATTTTTGATTAAAAACATATGATTTTTCACCGATATCGAGTTAAACTATTTTGTTTTCTTATTTTTATAAATAAATATTTGTCATCAAATACATGTCCATTATTTTGATCACTTTCGTTATTCCTTTTTCTAACGATCTAATTTAGTATTATTTGTTGTTTACCAAATGGCAACACTCCCTCTATAAGGAGCCAATCAGATGCCAAAAGAGAATCAATCACAATTTTGAGTCATTTTTGTTGTCTACAAAACTATACAGGTTAAGAAAATATATAATTGTTTCATAAGACGATTTGTATTCGACTTTTATTAAAATACAAAAAGCTTTTACTCAGGACGTTCTTGTTTGAATTAAAATATTTGCGATTCTATTCCAAGTAGGTAGTTTGTTCATTTTTGTTATGACTCGTCACGTTTTTTTCTTACGTGACAAAAATTAAATAATAAAAATGAACAAAAGCCACATTCACAAGTCTGATATTTTTTTTAACCCGACGACGGCAAAGTACAAAATAAGGGCTATGTGTTTAACCAGTGTTTTTATGTATGTTCGTTAAATGTACGTACATATGTTTCTTTGCATGTATGTATGTATGTATGTTTTTATGCATGTATGTATGTTTGTCAACATTTTGCTCTGCACTACAATGAGCTGTCATAGGACCCAAGCTACATTGTACAAAGTATAGGTGTCATAAAAGACTTATTTTTTATTGTTGCTGGATAAAATAAATCAGTTTTAGGTGACTTGTGAAAATACTCTAATATTTCATTTTTGTTACTTTTTGTTATGGTTTCATTTTTGTTTCATTTTTGTCACAATGGTCATTTTACATGAGTTTCACCCAATGTTTTTTATCTTACTCTGGTTCTCAGTGCTGTTACTTCCATTTTATATTGAAAGTCGTGGACCTTAGAAAAGGCTGGAAATAAAAAACATGTATTATCGCGCAAAATACGTAAAATACCTTGTTAATAAAAAGCGCGTATTGATTCGTAAAAGTAATTTTATTTCAATGAACTGTACGCGCGAATATATGACTCAGTCTCCTACCTACAAAGGCTGGAAAAGTGCCAGACCGTTGGACAAAAAAAAACAAAAACATACATAGGTACATTCCGTACATTAGTCAGAATGTTAACCAAACAGGTTAAAAAAAAACTTTAAAAAACCTACTTAAAAATAAATAAAACCGGTCAAGTGCGAGTCCGACTTGCCCACCGAGGGTTCCGCATAAATTTGTAGGTACCTAGCAGTTGTAGTTGTTGTTGCAGTTGTAGTTGTACCTAGCAGTGGTGAAGGGTCCATACATACTGATTTCCATAGGATTCTATTTTAGAAATATGGCGGATCAGTCTGACAGTTTTTGGAGAAATTTTGGATCCGTCTTACCTTCGCCATACTTTGACCCCTCGCCACTCATACATAATATTATAAATAGTTCAGGAATTGAGTATCGCAGTTTTTTTCCGAGCTTTCCCGAAATTCAGTTTCCAAAACTTAAGACTGAATTTTTCATAATTTATTTACAAATGTCTGGTTTTCAGATTATTTCCTGTACTTGTAGTAAAAGAAGACACTACTTGCCAAACTCACGAAAAGTACCCTATGAATCTTGATTCCCTTGAGAGTGTCGAAGTATACGTTTTTGCGGCTAAATGCCCTTACCTTTTTAACGTTAATTTTGAAGATTGTTTTTTTTTCACAGCTTAAAGATTAAGCTTTGTTAACGTGAATATATATATGGGCTTAATTTCAACTCGATACCTAAAGGCGTTTCCGAGCTTTTCCCGAAATTCAGTTTCCAAAACTAACGACTATATTTTTATGATTAAATTACAAATTGATGATTTTTGATTTTCAATGCTATTTTTATACAATGAAATTTTAAATAGAAAAATATTGGAAAAAGTCAACTCGGCCACAAGTGAATTCTCAGATGGGACTCAAACCCTCTTTTTCTTTTATTGTTTCCAATATTTTTCTATTTAAAATTTATCGTAATTATAAATTACAAATGTTTATTTATTTGTTTTTTTCCGGTATTCGTAGTAAAATACGATATTACTTGCCATATTTCATAGTTATAGGTCAACCGGAAGTACCTATGAATTTTGATTCCCTCGAGGGTGTCGATCTTCGTTTTTTTGCGACATAAACTGTCTTATCTTTTGTTTAGTTAATTTACAAGTTTCTTTTTTTACCCCTTCAACAGACTGTTGACCTGAATATATAGTTTTAATTTCAACTCGATACCTCCACGCGTTCCCAAGTAAAACGATGACAGACTGACAACAAAGTGATTCTATATAAGGGTTCCTTTTTTTTCTTTAGAGGTTCGGAACCCTAAAAAACAAGCCTTTTGGAGTTGGTGCCCAGCAAAAGACATCGATGCCATTTTACATTGCACTTTTATACTTAACTGGCAAAGAACCTAAAAAATAAACAACAAATAGAATGTCCCGTATAAACTTACGAGCTTACTACTGGGTCCCTCACTGGAGCCACTGCATAGTGATGCAAACCATACCACACTTCCTTGGCGGGTTCCCGACCGTAGTCACCATGATTACAGAAAAGCTGCTGCGATTTCTTGTGAATGTGCTACCACTCCCAGAGTTTACGACATCTACAGACAAGGATCTATATTTCAGCCAAATTACGTAAATGTTTGTAAACAACCCGCCCAAAGCTCTAAGTATTTTTTGTACACATTTAAAAAATATGTACAAGTAATTAATAGCTTTTGATTTGTTGTCCAGGTCTGATATAGTGTTTTTTTTTTATAAACGACGGGGAGACTCTTAGCCATCATCATACTTGATGTTAAGTATTGATAAGGCCGAAGATGGAAGAGAGCCTCTCCCGGAATCCTCAACCACTGAGGAACTGGATATCTTATCTCCTGCCGGAACACAACAATGCTGAAAACATTGTTATTATGGCGTCAGACTTAGATAAGATGGTGGTAGCTAGCCAGGCGGACTCACAACAAGTCCTACCATCAACCAAAATGCTGGACCCAATTTTACTAGAACTGAACTTCTTTGTGTAACGAAATACGAATTGCGAAAGGTGCACGTATTTTTGTTATAAAATATTATGTTTTCGTACGTTAACGCTGCTCATCGTGTGGCTTACTATGATGTAAATAATCATTCATAAGAATAATATTAATAATAATAATTGCATACGATCACACCAATTATATAGCCCACGTTAACTTTCAAATTATCCACGTTAATGAAGAATTTGTGTTATGGAATAATCTCATGTCGCTCAGACGGGACTCGAACCTGCAACCTTAGGAATCCGGCTCACTGCACTACTAATTATGCTACGGAGACTTATGAGAACCCGTCGAAATTTTCTGGTATATTCCCCATTCCACGCTGTTGGTGAACGTCGTTTTATCAATGGATATACATGGGATCAAACCCGGGACCTCTTGCGCAGAAGCCAGGGTTAGTACCCCTGCGCCAAACAGGTCGTCGATATTTGATAATTAATTCAAACTTAATTCTCTACTTCTTCACCTATTATGTTAAGAGTCTTCATCACCCCACGAATTAAAAAGTCCATTAATATTTACTAAATCATATCGTGAAAAAGAAAAACGAATCCTAGTCCTAGACAGTTAACTTCAAATAATGTACTTAGGTGAATATTTTGTGTAATTAAAACATAGGTTTTTCTTATTAAGTATATCAATCGCGTTCAAACGACGCAGTTTTTAAGAAACAACGTGAATTTCGCCTTGGGTCATAAAACTGCGAAACATTTTACGCGAGTTATTCAATTGGTAAACACAGATTGCATCATTAAACGTTTTGGTGAAAATAGGAACTAGAATGAGATAATTATCGGTCTTACTGTGGTTTTACCGCTATTGTTTTATTGCGACTCTTATCCCGCCATAATAAGTGGATATCTGCGACAAATTATTATAAAGCATATAGGCTAAAGCACATCATGCTGAGACCGCGTCTAATTTACTCGCTGTAGCGCTTAAAGGCTTCAGTTCGAAGTCAGCCTCGCCCGAACTCTCTCGTGTGTTCAATTTTTTATCAATAATTTTAAGTGTAAAACAATGGGGGTGAAGAAAAAAGAAAAGAGGAACAAGTAAGTCTTTAGAAATTTTAAAGAATGATTTTAATAAGTGTAGCTGAGCGACGTGTTTTCATGCGATTTTGATGTGCACACAGGCTTTGTTATTTTTGTTATTTTTTAAGATAAACTAGATATTTACTTGTTTATATATTTTTTAATTCGAAGCACATGCTCATGTCTCTAATGAACAATAAAATATCAACACATTAATGTTTTACTTGAGGATATCGAAATCTGCAACTAATTTGCATATTTTTTTATTTGGCAATAGATCGTTGGTGTCCATTAAAGTGTCAAGATATTGCAAAAAGGAAAATTAATTATTGTCATAAATTGATCAAACATCTTATACAATAAAGCAAACTATATTTTTTTTTATATTTTTTTCCTGTGGACAAGTACCTATACGCCCTATAAAAAATGAACAATGTTTTAAGGACCTAATACTTAATTAGTTTCATATGTTTTTATTTTATTCTTATTGTAAGCTCTCAGACTATAAATTAAAGCAATGGATGTTAACAAAATTAACATAAACGCCAACCATATTTATCCTTGCTACCAACTATAAATACGAGTTCTACAGTATAAGGAAAAATTTAATAATAACTTTCATTTTGCTCAGGACTCAAATAAGTTATAATAATTAGTACTAACAGAACTATTCCACTCGTAGTGAAACATTAAATAAAATAAATCTTTTTTCTTGTGTAGGTAATACTTACTCGTTTAAATTTTTTATGAATTTTATCATTAACAATGCTTATAATAATATTTTAAACATCAAAATATCGTTATAATCGTATTATTTATACTAGCGACCGCCTGCAACTTTTGCCGCCTCGGCTTTTCCAGATTCCCAATTTTCAGACTCTATTTTGCAACCGAAGACTGGAGATACCCCAAATAGCCTATAATGAGTCACCACATGGTCCAATTTTTTTTTCTTTACCATCCGAATGGCAGTTCGAATGTTTTAGTGATTAATTGTTTTTTTTATTATTTTTAATTACAGATTTTTGCTTTGAATGTTTACTTGTCTTTATGTAATTGTTCCATCATGATGTATATCACATAGTAGGTAGGTTGTAGTAGTAGTAGTGTACATTAACCATTTAATTGTTATCTTATGATTTAATGATTCGTCAAATTAAACTCGTTGATTGCAACTGAACCCGTGGGCTAAGTGATCTGTGGGCTTAGTTAACCCAGAAGGGTATTGTCTTGGATATTGCATATTTCTAAAAGAGGCTATTGTTGTAGTAATATATACATATCGGGAATCAAGACACATTTTTTTTTTATTCATACGAGTACATATAGACGAAGTCAAAGGCTTTTTGTTTTGTTTCATTGTTCATAGTTATTTGAAAATTATTCGTTAATTCCATATTTGCTAGAACACTCTATGTTCGGTTTAGTTTTCTGCTACTTGCGTGTATAATTTGTCCTTTTGTCCTTTATAAGAGTAGCATTATTGAAATGTGAAAGAATATTGAAATCGGATACCAAACGGCAGATCTAGTACTTTTTGACTGATTGCAAAAAGGAGGAGGTCTTCAATTCGGTTGGTATTTTTGCACTATCAAGAAACATACGACAACTGTACTGTTTATGACAACAACTATAGATTTCGTTTAAACTGAGGCAAAAGATGGCCATTAGTCCATTTGATTCTTACGTAAATATTACTCATTACGTAAATGTTTTTATTAATGGACTTATTCAAGGAAGAATATTATTTAGCGTTGATTTTAGGTGATAAGTAAATCAAAATCATATCGTTTACTTCGGTAAGGCTTAAGATTGTCTTAAGCTAGAATTTTGTTGTAATAAAGAACCATGTAAAGTTCAACAAAAATGCAAAATTTGCGTTTAGCTTTATGATTTGTATTTATTTGTTGTGATGTTCGATTAATTTTACCGAGTTTGCCGCTACACAAGAATCGGAGCTAAATATATACGTTGTACCGACAACGAATATATTTAGCTCCGATTCTTATGTAGAAGAACGAAGTATGAACTAGGTAGTTCATACTTTGTTTTCATTCATGTGCTTTGCTTCTAATTACACGTTAGCATTCTGCGAGTAGCGTTGTTTTTTGAGCTTTTTCGAGGTAGCACATGTGCGTGTCTCTACTCGTTATACCCATTAATTTATTTCTTATGTAAGTGGAACACGTTTCTGCGAAAACAATTTGGAGGGCCGATTTTTGCTCCTGAGTGTTTTTTTATTTACGTTAACTAAGATACTTGTATATTTAATTTCTGTTACAGACCAAAAGAAGCCGAGATTGACGATGAACTTAAATTGTCATACGTCCAAATTGTAAGTAACTTGCACTTCAGTATTTTTTATTTTATTTATTTATTAGAACACATAAGGTTAGAACAAATGGTTTTATTTTATTTTGTGACGGAAAGTATCCTTAATAACATTTATACTAGAAAATACAGTCAAGCTTTATCTTTATCCCTAATTTAAAAATATAAGTTTTTTTTGTAGTAAAAAAAGAATATAGGTAATAAAATTAATATTGTGAAAGCAAATTTTAAATCATTATGATTTAAAATTTGCTAAGGAAAATCATTTTTACGACCCTCCTGCACGAAATAAGACAGTGAGAAGAACAGCCATTGAAGAGTTTCTTACCGGTTGTTCTCGTTACATGGTTTCCCGTCTCGTGGGGTTTCACAAACAGCCTAGCTTTCTTCCTTAATTTATTTTATCTTTCATTGGTGCATTTGTAGTAATAGGATAAAATTGGTTTATTATGTCTACTAATTTGTAAATAATAATTGAATAACTAACTACTATATTTTACCTAAGATTGGTGCTTGTAAAAGTCTAAATTAATTAAATCAATTTATTTACTTAGAAGACCCATGCCCACTTTTTACTTGAGATGCAATTATCTACAGTTGCGAGGGGTCGAAATAGGCGAAGATAAGCCGGACCAATAAATTCCACAATTCAGAGAATAATAAACATTAAAAGAAAATAAAACATTTTGTTCAGTTTGCAACTGCCTGGCATCCACATACATTAACGAATTGGTGACAATAATTAATGACGTAACTTTTATGACCAGCATGGTATATCGCTCTGGGGTAAAATTTCAGGGATGTATAAATGGGAAGTCGATAGGCATTGGTATGTATGGACCCCTCTACAATAAATTATAAGCCTATGTCACTGAGGATTAATGTAGCATTCTACTGGTGAAAGAATTGTCATAATCGTTGCAGTAGTTCCAGAGGTTACTTCCTGCAAAATAGTCTTGCAAACTTACTAATTTACCTCTTTATAATAATAGCAGTCTATCGGAAGTTTTCCCGCACGTCAGCGCAATAGGCTGCTACATGCATTTGCATAAAAGTAATCTCTTACCCTAGGGTCACAGAATATATAATAGTACTAGGGTGACCCAGGTTTACCCGCGCTATCTTGTGGACACAGGGACACTAACAAGACTCCCAAAAAACCACTACTTTAAAATTAATAGTATTCTGTGCTAATAGTTTCCCAGTTATAGTTTACCGGAAAACCTGTGCTGTGATATTAGTGTATGTAGGTAGGTAAGGGTAGATTGGTAAAGATACAATTGCGACAAATACACAGTTAGCTCAATTAGACCTTACAACTTTACAATCTCCATAGTTTTCACCATAATTTGTTGGCAACAGTTCCGATATGCCACATGCACAGAGGGGTTTGCCACTATCCTGGGCCTCATCTTCGGCTTTCTGAGTGGCGGCGGAATTTGCTACAACCTGGCGCAGTTCGGGGAGCTCAGCACTGCCTTCGTCGAGAGGACCAAGTACCAGGACCGGCTTTCGAGTAGGATGCCGCTGACAATGCTCTTCGGAGGAGGTCGAAGACTGTGAGTTTCATTAAACATGACAATTTATAATAGTTATTAAGAAAATAATATAATCCTTTATTTGCGAATAAACTCTGACACCAGAGGTGGCCAGGCCACTAATCCTCATCCGATAAGAAGAGACTGAGTTAACTAGTTGTAAAGTACAAGATCGCTGAAACCAGTTAAAATATATCGCAACAGAACAACAGAAGTGGTTGATCGGAGGATAGAAAGCGTGAGTTTGCGAAACAAAATATTGAATTCGGTTTAAAAAAATGCGAATTCAGTTGGCCTTGAAATAAACCTAAAGGTAAAAAATGGGTGCTAAAGCGATATTGCTAAATTAATTCCCTGACTATTTATTTATTTGTTTATTTCCTATGGAATTTACTTGCCTTCAAAAAATTCAAAGCAAATTCTGCTTCACTGACACTGACACAATTTCTCAAGAAAATATTCTCAATTCTTTAGAAGATAAACAATAAATAAATTGTTAGGGAATCTTAGCAATATTGCGTTTGCGCCTTTTTTAGACCCTCAGATCTAGCTATAAAATTTATGGATTGGATTTTTGAAGCTATTAGTGAAGTTATACTCATGGCGCTGGAGGGAACATTAGAATGGATAACACGGGCCTTAGCTATCTTATACCCAGCATGCGTAGCAACGTCACGTAAAGTATAATGAAATATATAAGTAGATTTCTTGCGCCGGGAACCTTTGCGGGTGTCCTCAGAACAATCTTCCAAAGTTTTATCACAGTCTGATGAATCGGATTGCATGTCGGAGCGCATAAAGGACAAACATACAAAAAAAATTTTTTATGTATATAGATTTTACGGCTTGAAATTGGTTGTCAATGCAAGAAATTTTCGAACTACGTAAACGATCACTTTGTTGATTCCCTGGTAGTAACGAAATTCACATTTCTAGGGCAAATGCTTCACACCAAGAAAACATGGACGCTTTGGTGGAGGATGGTAAAAGCATGGCTGCCGGCATGTTCCTCAGCATCTTTATCTCGCTTATTCTGTGTATGCTGTCGACGGCGCTCATCAGCTGGAGCGCTCTTAGACAGGTAACTAAAATATTTGGAATGGAAATCTTTACATCTTCTTGATTTTTGTAAAAAAGACTGCCTAATTGACTTGATTTATAATGCTGAATCTGAGCTTCGATAGCAAATTTTTTTGTCGTTTGTGGTTTGTCCTGTTTCTTATCCTGGGGGTTGGAGTATAACTACTCACTATGGAGTAATCCTACAATATTATAAGTGTAAATGTTTGGGTGCTGTAAAAACAGCTGAACGAATTTTGATGAGGCACGCAGATGGTTTATTACCAAAATCATACCTAAAACATTGGGACAGTTTTTATTCCGTTAAATTAATTTAACCATAGGGATCTTCCGAATGTCTTAAGTACGAAGTTGTAGGAGGAAACCAGTAATATTATATTTTCTTCCAGATTGAGAGAATAAGGATACTTTTCTTGACGTCTGTGCTCCGTCAGGACATGTCGTGGTACGACACAGATTCAGGATTCAACTTGGCGACCAAAATGACTGAGTAAGTTTTTATAAGATGACCATTGTTTCAGAGGGGCCTACTCTCTAAGCCGTTTCCGTGGTTTCTGGTTATTTCACATCGTTCTCAAGACTTTGCTTGTGACTTTGCTGTACTTAATAATTAAGTTAGATTTTTTGACGCATATGATACTATGTTTTACGCTGCTCCTGATGCGCAAGTAAAGTTTTAGTTATAAATTTTAACAAAGTCTAGCGAACAATCCGAAAGTAGCCCGAAACTACGGAAATGGCTTAGCGAGTAGGCCCTCAGTTTTTTTAAAACAGAAACAAAATTGATACAGTATTGTTTAGTAGTATCTTAAAGTCTATGTTAGGATTGTCTAGATACTAAGTTAATTTTATTTAAATTAATCATCCTAGAAAAAACAAGCAAAGTTCTTAAGTTATTACCTTGAACCATAACGCTACACAAATGAGGGCTAAATTGATGTGGCCACAACCGGCCCCCTAATTGTGTAATTTCAAAATCTATCACAATCTCTTTCAAATGTATTGTGATTGTGATAGTGATTTATGGAATTGTGTGACTTATAGTCGCAATCCCTTTCGGATCGAATGATGTTTTAAATGACACTTCATTTCACACTTCTCCATACATTTGAAAGATATTTTCGTGTCACTTTGTTTGGACAGTTCAATTTTGTTCATTCAATACCTTTCAAAACCCGTCCCGATCACAATCAATATCAAATGTCAAATAGTGTGAATATCTTTCATGACGAATTGGAAGGGATAGCGATAGATTTTAAAATTAGACAATTAGCCCCCGGGTTGTCTGCCCTACATTAAAATCTAATTTAGGAATGCTGAAACGAATTTTGTTTGGTTTCATTTAAGAACTAACACTCGATAGAAAATAAATATGTTTTTATATATTTTAAATGGGTTCATGTTGGAGCGAGCTAACGCAGAAAGTGCCTTATATGTGCACGTTAAAAAAACATTAGAGGTGATTTTGAGCAAGACCTGCACTTTTGTTGATAGTTCCCTTGCAGAGATTGGCCCTGAAAAGGTGCCGAAACAATAACGAAAAATGTTAAATTGTTATTTAAATTTTTACATACGCAATTCTATTTTAAAAACATAAATCAGTTACTTATGGTAAATTTTAAATAGAAAAATATTGGAAAAAATTAACTCGGCCACAAGTGAATTCTCAGACGGGAATCGAACCCGTGACCTTTGGAAATCCGGTCCAATGCTCTAACCGCTGAGCTACCGAGACTTGCGAACCACCGTCGATAATTGGCGTGATTGTATGCAATTATTTATTTATTTATTTTATTTATACTAAAAAAACAATTAATCTCCGAACGGGACAATTAGAGGACTACTTGATTTATGATTTTTGTAATTTTTGCATTTTTCAATGCTATTTTTATACTTATGGTAAATTTTAAATAGAAAAATATTGGAAAAAATTAACTCGGCCACAAGTGAATTCTCAGACGGGAATCGAACCCGCGACCTTTGGAAATCCGGTCCAATGCTCTAACCGCTGAGCTACCGAGACTTGCGAACCACCGTCGAAATTCTCCAATACTTTTATATTTTTAATACGCTGTAGGCCAGCGTTGTTACATCAATGCTAGGAATATAATTGCATTCGTTAAACACCTGAAAAGATGTTTCTTTCGACGCTGTAGGCCGTAGGCTTTTACGCTGTAACATCCTTTATTAACATCCTTGCATTCGAAAGAAACATTGATGTAACAACGCTGGCCTACAGCGTATTAAAAATATAAAAGTATTGGAGAATTTCGACGGTGGTTCGCAAGTCTCGGTAGCTCAGCGGTTAGAGCATTGGACCGGATTTCCAAAGGTCGCGGGTTCGATTCCCATCTGAGAATTCACTTGTGGCAGAGTTAATTTTTTCCAATATTTTTCTATTTAAAATTTACCATAAGTATAAAAATAGCATTGAAAAATGCAAAAATTACAAAAATCATAAATTATTGGCAGTTGCATCTTAATCGATCGTTAAACACCTGAAAAGATGTTTCTTTCGAATGCAAGGATATTCCTAGCATTGCTGTGACAACGCTGGCCTACAGCGTATTAAAAATATAAAAGTATTGGAGAATTACGACGGTGGTTCGCAAGTCTCGGTAGCTCAGCGGTTAGAGCATTGGACCGGATTTCCAAAGGTCGCGGGTTCGATTCCCGTCTGAGAAATCACTTGTACCCGAGTTAATTTTTTCAAAAAAAATTCTATTTAAAATTTACCATAAGTATAAAAATAGCATTGAAAAATGCAAAAATTACAAAAATCATAAATCAAGTAGTCCTCTAATTGTCCCGTTCGGAGATTAATTGTTTTTTTAGTATAAATAAAATAAATAAATAAATAATTGCATACAATTCCGCCAATTATCTAGCCCCACGTTAAGCTTCATGAAGAACTTATGTTATAGATACTAGCTGACGGATAAACATACTAATATTCTTTTTGTAAATACATATATAATATACATATTAAACACCTGGGTGTTAAGAAGAAAAATAATATGTTCAAATGCACACAAATATTTGACTTGTCCGGGGATAGAACTCGGGACCTCTGTCGCAGAAGGTGGGTTTAGTACTTCTGCGCCAAACAGGTCGTCCGGTCAGGGTCAGGTTGTTAGGTTTATGTATCATTTTTAAATCTAAATTAAATATGTGTTAATAAACATAGACCATAGCGTAATGAAAACTCAGGAGATATATAGACTGTGATAGTACGTTGCAACTCGTAAACTTTATAAAGAAAAGCAAGTACAAAAAATTAAGAAGTGCACTTATATTTAACTTACTTATCCAGGAACATGATGAAGCTGAAGGAGGGCATCGGGGAGAAGCTGGCCGTGGTATCCAACCTGGTGGGCACCGGCGTCATCTGCCTGTGCACCTCGTTTCCCCTGGGTTGGGAGCTCAGCCTGGCCTGCTGTACAGTAGTGCCGTTTTCTATTGCGGCCTCTGTAATGCTATCAAACGTAAGTGGTATAGATTTGTGTGTATTGAATCGGTATTGTTGGTCATAGGGCTTGATTTAAGTCTGCGTTCCAGTTCCTCAGTGGGTGAAGATGCAGGAAGAAGCGCGTTTTTACGTTTTTTTATCATGACTTAACACACCATACTTTTCTGAGCGTGCGAGGTCAAAATATGTACATATATATGAAAAGTATGCATAAGTAGTAGAGACGGTCGGCGCAGCGATAGCGGATAGGGCAGTGATACCCGATCATGCATACTGCCAGGCGTCGCATACATTTATGAGATCAGCATTATGAATCTGTTTTTTTCTAGTTGTATTATCTACATTTATACATGGTGTTAAAAGACCCATACCGAAGCTGTAATATATGCGTAGTGTACCTACATCAAACTAAATAAGAATATGTGAAAATAATTGCTGGGAAACGACTTTTATTTTTTACGGTTTTCTACGCGGAAACTGAATAACAAATTCTCCTTTTCCGAGCGTGTGAGGTGAAAATATTTATTTATTTATTTATTATGGGTATTTTAACACCCTCTGTATATGTACGAGTACCTATGTACCTATATGTAGTACCTTTGTTGGTTCTGATATCCGTAACACAGTGTTTAAGCCACTAATTTCGGAGTCAGATCAATGTACGAGTATCTGATGTTGCCTGATATATTTGTTAAAATAATATAAAACTACCACGCAGTAGCGACTGTATCGAACTCTGCGATCTCTGTGTGACAGGCGTCGTATAATCGTCGTATGCACTGCGTTTTTATTTCATTATTTTTATTATGGTTTTGAGGTGAAAGACCGTTCATTGTTGTAAAACACGTGCCGCTGTTTGCAAGATTTATTAATTTATTTGCATTTACCGGGAGTTTTGTTCTTGTTTTTATGAAACGTTGGGTATCCTTAAAAAGAGCTACAAAAGTCTAACTGCCTATTATTTTCACGGCTTCTAGACCATTGGATGTTATTGTTTTTTTTTTTATAAGGAAGTTGAAAATTAAATTAGATATGGTACAGATTCATCTGACGGAACTTCGTGGATATCCCCCGACAAATTGGACCGCCGATCTGGTGAAGAACGCGGGACCGATCTTCGTGGAGATCTTTGGGGGAGACCTATACCTAGCCGCGGGCCCGGCTTAAATGAAGATGATGATGACATAGACATATGTTTTATAGCTACAGTTTCTTTTCCAGTACCAAACTAACTCGTCTATCCGGGAGATGGAATCCTACAGCCAGGCCGGGAAACAAGCCGAAGAAGTCTTGAAGTCTGTCCGGACTGTGGTCGCCTTCAGTGGAGAAAACAAGGAGATTGAAAAGTAAAATAGTTTTGCCCTACTTTTCTAAAAGTTTGTTTTCTAATAGATCAAATTAGTTCTTGCACCGGTATCATAAAACTATAGCGCTATCGCATTTCCACGCGATTTCGTCTGCATATCGAACAAGAACCATTTATTGAGTTAAACAAAGATACGTCTACTTTCAGATCATGTTCTATCTGTATGCAAAATTTTATCCAAACCCGTTAAGCCGTTTTTATACGCGTGATTGAGTAAGAAACAAAAAAGTTACAAAAAGTTTGTTAATTTTTTTTATCTGAATTTATCGATAAAGGTTGACTTCTCTTGAATTTGATCTCCTTAAACCAAATAACTTAATCCAAACGTAATTTAACTAGTTAGTTACGATTAGATATGACATTTAAGAGAATATAAATGAACAGATTTAAAGTTTACTCTTGGTGTCTGATACCGGGATTGTTAAAGATAACACTTTATGGCACTATTATACTTGCCTTGTTGAGTAATAAAACAATTATGTGGGCATATTCACTTCCTCGATTTAGTCGAAATATGGTATATTCCGTATACCACATCGGAATGTGGACACACTTGTTATTATTATCCTTACGTGATATTTTAAAATTGAAAGTAACTACAAAATAATGTGAATAATCTCGTAAAATTTCGTTTCTAACATTATTTTGTCAGGTCGGTTCTTCGGTTCTTCTCGCTATGTGTCCCGCCCACTGCCACTTCAGCTGAGCAATCCTTCGAGCGATGTCAGTTACTTTAGTTCTCCTACGGATCTCCTCATTTCTGATTCGATCACGTAGGGAAACGCCGAGCATAGCCCTCTCCATTGCACGCTGGGTGACCTTGAGCTTTCTTATCAGACCCATAGTTAGCGACCACGTTTCACTACCGTAAGTCATCACTGGCAACACACACTGGTCATAGACTTTCGTCTTGAGACGTTGCGGTAAGCTGGACGCGAAGATTTTACGGAGCTTTCCGAATGCTGCCCAACCGAGTTGGATTCGACGGGAGATCTCTTTCTCGAAGTTGGACTTACCTAACTGGGTTGTCTGTCCAAGGTAAACGTAGTGGTCAACAACTTCGAGTGTAGTGTTCCCAACATAAACTGTAGTGGGTATGACATGGGAATTCGACATGATTTTTGTCGTATCCATGTTCATCCTAAGACCCACTCTTTGGGAAGCACTACGGAGATCTTCGAGCATTGTGTTCAGGTCCTCCAGGGTTTCAACCATAAGGACTATATCATCGGCAAAACGAAGGTGTGTCAGATACTGGCCATTAATGTTGATGCCGAGTCCTTTCCAGTCCAAGAGCTTAAAGATGTCCTCCAACGCAGCTGTGAACAGTTTCGGAGAAATGACGTCTCCCTGTCTCACACCTCGCTGCAGTTGGATGGGACTTGTGCTCTGGTTCTGTAATCGGACCGACATGGTGGCATGTTCATATAAGTACCTTAACACCTCTAGAGAGACTGCAGCACCGCCCTGGGGCTATCGCGTAAAAAATATGGATATGGACATGGGCTTCATTTGACAGTTAAATGACCATATATGGTAATTTTATGAGCTTCAACTGTCAAATGAAGCCCATATCCATACCCAGATTTTTTACGCGATAGCCCCCCAGGTCTCTATCGAATCGAAGGCTTTCTCATAGTCCACAAACGCCAAGCAAAGTGGCAGATTATACTCCTCGGTCTTCTGTATAACCTGCCGCAGCGTATGGATGTGGTCTATGGTGCTAAAGCTTTTTCGGAACCCGGCTTGTTCGGGAGGCTGGAAGTCGTCGAACCTGCGAGCGAGACGATTCGTAATGACTCTCGAAAACAACTTATAGACATGGCTTAGAAGTGAGATGGGTCTAAAGTTCTTCAAACGGGTGTTATCTCCCTTTTTGAAGAATAAAATCACCTCACTTATATTCCATGCCCTCGGCGTTTTGCCCTCGACGATGACGGAATTGAAAAGTTTCTGGAGGACTTTGAGTATCGGCTTACCGCCCGCTCTCAGAAGTTCTGTAGTGATTCCGTCATCACCCGCCGCCTTGTTGTTTTTGAGCTGTTTGAGAGCCATACTAATCTCGTACAGGCTGACAGGTAACAACTTGGCTCTAGGGTCTTTAGCCTTGCTTTCAACAGGTGTCTGTGTGGAATATAACTGTCCATAGAAACTCTCGATCTCCCTCAGGATTTCAGGTTTCGTAGAAATGATGCGACCGTCGTCAGTTTTCAGCCTCGTCATCTGGCTTTGCCCAATAGACAGATCTCTCGCGAACACTTTGGAGCCTTTATTCCGCTCGATAGCCTCTTTAATACGGTTCGTATTAAATTGCCGAAGGTCGCTTGTCAAAGACTTGGAGATCTGTCTATTTAGCTGCCGATAACGATAAGCATCCGCTGAGTTCTGAAGCCTCATTTCACGTCTCTGATATGGATCAGAGACGTGGTACTCATGGGAGTAGGAGTGTGTGGTCCGAGAGTTTCTTTAATTTGGGACGGTGGGTCTTAAAGTACTTGGACCCTACCGTACGGACAGTATCCACCACCGTGTTGTGTAAATCGTAATCTATATTATGTAAGTACCTATGTATTTACAAAAAAAGTATGTAAATATGTGTACCTGTTACCTAGTATCCATAACACAAGTTTTTCATGAAACTTAACGTGGGCTAGATAATTGTTGTGATTGTGTGTAATTATTTATTTAATTACCTAAGTATGACGCCATAATAACAAGATTTTTAGCATTGCTGTGTTCCGGCAGTAAGAGACTTAGATAGACTTAGATAACTCAGTGATTAAGGATTCCGGGAAAGGCTCGCTTTGTGATAGAAAATAATAATTGAGTTATATGGTTGAAGGTACGTTGACTTATCGATTATATTCGCGACACGCCTCAGCGGACTAATCTCAATCCTAGTTTGTTTGTTCTACATATCGTCGTCGTCTAGGCAGAATTAAATAAGTAACAAAACCAAACTTTCGGGATATAATAATAATAATAATAATAAAATATTTATTTCGGATTTTCAGTCCATAAGTGTTAGTAACATAAAGATCTTATTCTAGTGTTAGTAAAAGGAGCACTATAGAAAAAAAAAAATTAATTAAATTTAAATTACATTTTTTTTAAGGCTTTCGGCCGATGTGTCTCTGCGCTATATACACACATAAGCGGTAACAGGAGCGTGTAGCTGCAGCCAGCGGCGCAGTAGTGGGGAGTCCCACCGGTCAGCCAACACGCTCAAAATACTGTTCGGACTGCCGCGCACTCGCGCCCACAGCGAGGCGCAACGTTTTCTTATAATCGTATGAAAGCAATCCGTACGCGCCTCAGCGAACATAAAGGACGCGCTACAGTAGCGTGGCAAGCCGAACAACATCCTGAACGCGTTATTATATTGGACGCGTAGTGTACTGTATGTCCGCTGAGTAAAGTTCACCCACAGACCGCACGTGTAGAAGGACTGACAATACGCTTTAAATAGCGTCAGTTTTACCTGTTTACTACACCGTGCAAATCTGCGAGCAAGCATGTTACAGCGAACACACAGCGCCCTACGCTCCCTTTCTATATCTACAGTATCTGACAAGTTGTGAGTTACCCAATGGCCCAGATACTTGCATTGGTCTACTTTTTTCAGTTCATTACCCCCAAGAGTCACAGAGGGTACATTCCTTTGGCTCCCTACCGCCCCAGTCTGAAACACCATGAACTCACTTTTGAGGGAGTTGTATCTGAGCCCGTGAGCATCTGCATATTGTTCACATAAACGAACCAGTCTTCTCAATGCACCGATCGAGGGGCTCAGCAGCACCATATCATCAGCGTAACTAATGTTATTAATACATACACCACCTACATGGCAGCCTAAATAGGTGCTGCTGAGCTCCTCGATCAGATTGTTCATGTAAAGGTTGAAAAGTTTGGGTGAGGTCAACCCTCCCTGTCTCACTCCACACTTCAACCCATACACGTCCGACTGCGAGCCAGCCCACTTTACACTGTTTTTCTGATTATTATACCAGTATTTAAATATGGATATGATTTCAGGAGGCAGATTCGTTTCCGAATGTAACTTTTTCCATAACAGGTCGTACGAAACGAGATCGAACGCCTTCGACAAGTCCAAAAAACAGGCATAGACCGGAGTTTTTCTAGCTGTATAGTACTGAATGGTCTGCTTGAGACAAAAGATGGCAGTTTCTGTAGATAGACCTGGTTTAAAACCAAACTGCGCATCATGTATTTTAACGTGCTCACCTAATCTTTTATCCAGCAGACCATCCAGCACCTTAGCTATAACCGTAGCTAATGATATGGGCCTATAATTGGACAAATCGGAAGTATCCCCCGTTTTGTTTTTTACAATTGGTACTATGACGGTATACATCAATTCCTCCGGCAGGTAACAGTGACTTAAACACAGATTGAAAAACATCGATAGAACTCTAGGCAAATGCACCCCCGCGTACCTCAGATGCTCGATGCTAAGATCGTCGTGGCCGGGAGACTTCCCTCTGACCATTCCTTTGATTGTGGCGGCGACCTCTTTTGCGGAAAACTTGATATTTAAGTTCCCGGCGTGACACTCAGCATCGATCACCTGCGACTTCGCAACAAGAGGGGAATCTACTTCAAAGTGCTTTCGAAAGGCATTGGCTATGGCAGTCGGTTCATAAATACCACCTACGCTTGAAGGAAGACTCGGCTTGGGATTGAGTTTATTCGTGTTTTTCCAAAATTTACTAAAATTCTTTTTACTGTGATTGTCAGCGATGATATCCAATTTAATTTGATTTTGATTATTTTGGCAATATTTTAATTTCATTTTAAACTTTGTTTTAGAATCACGCATCTTATTATAAATAAAACCGAAATCAGGTTTACCATACTGTAACCAAGTCAGATACCAAAACCGAGCCTCCTTGTGAGCGACACTCACGTGTTTATTCCAACCGATTATGTATTTATGTTTTTTATGTTTTCGAGAATTAAAGGTACTTTGTGCTGATTCTCTAAGTATACATATAATTTTCTTATACATAGCTGTTATTATAACTCTATGGTCTACATTTAAACACGTTTTATCGGCACAGTGACAAAAATCCTCAGGAAAGTCTATCAAACGTAATTCACTATTACATGTTTCATAATATCTTTGTATTTGATCATTATCTCTTTCACCCCATTTGACTTTATTACAAGGTTGAGTGAAGGTAACAATTTTTGTCTGTATTTTATTTAGATTACATTCAATTAACAATGGATAATGATCTGACCAATAGACGTTATTATATAAAACAGAAGCATTGACAACAGCGTGTCGCGCGGCGTTAGTTACTAAGCAATGGTCGAGCCATCGGCGGGAGCCGTGTGCATCGCTAACATATGTATAAGTGTCGGCGGGTAAAAGTTCCATATCAATGCACGACCACGACTGTTCGGAACAGAAAGTCAAAAGTTCATGCGAAAACTGTTCACCGAGATGAGCATTAAAGTCTCCAACTACGAATACCGACTCGATGTTGTTTGTCTCCACTAACGCACTTATTTCACCCATACACTCCGTGAAATCTGTAAGATTTAGCGCCGTGTCCGTAGGCATATACACAGTTACTACTAAGACTGACTTACCACTATCAAGGAGAATCTTAATAGCTGTTATCCGCACACTATGACATTCCACTACCGACACACACGGGAACGCAGACTTCCTCCACAGTAGTGCCACTCCACCAAACGGTCTTCCTTTGAGGATACCTTTAGAGGTATCTACTGCTGATTTTCCGGTAAAAGCGAAGTTGTCATCGATAGTCCCTAGATATGGCAAATCATGTGGTAAGAGCCATGTTTCCTGTAAGGCAATGATGTCGGCAGTCTGGCAAAGTAACCGCAAGCATTCAAGCGATCGGTGTACATTTTTACAGTTGAATGAAATAATTTTAGTTGTAGCAGCCATCACTGTAGGTATAGGTAGCCGTTTTTTCTGTTATTTTTTTTCACTTTAAAGTGCGATATTGTTCAATCGTGAAGTTTTTTTAGTGTCGGTCTTTTGATATGATATATATAATACTTTTCTTCGGTTATTAAACCGTAGACCTTGTTTATTAAAAAAAAAAACATTATTTAGATTTGCTACAACTATATTTCGAAATCAAGTGAAAAATGTTTGGCAGTGCACACAATTAAAACCCATCAATATTACCAACACTAAAATAGTATGGGGAAATATCCCGCACGAAGTGTCTCTACCCAACTGTACTGTTTGCTCGAGGGAGACATTCTTCCACAACTAAAATTGATTACGATGTTTTGCAGTGAGTTGTGGAAGAATTACATAAAGTGAGGATAAAAGTAAGATCTATATCTCTTCAAATATTAGACATATCGCAACGAGGAAGAGACTAAAATATAGAGCTCCATTTCTACTATATAAATAACTAGCGGTTGCCCGCGGCTTCGCCCGCGTGGATGTCGGTTACCGCTGCAAAAAGCCTACCCAGGAAAGACACGGTCAGCAAAATGATTCCCAGATCAATTCACAGACACCGACACTAACATCGACGACGCAGTCATTATCCGCAGGCTGCACAGATTGTCTTTCTGTGGATGTTAAAGTTGTTAATGATGAAAATATTTAAATGTAACTAATACTATGTTTTCACTTCTGCCGGCAGTCCCGGAGTGCATCCCGTTGTTTTAGGATAGATAACTAAATCGATTATTGTAGAGCTTCTCTATAAACAACATTTGACGTTAAATTATTTTCAGGTAACAAAATATACTGATGGTCGGGAGCCCCGACCCGTGATAGGGCAACATAAAGTTGCCCATGCGTAAAACATTATTTTCGTAAATCAATTCCTACTAATTTGAATGTTTGGCCCTGGGATTTGTTTATCGTTAGTGCAAAATAAATTTTTACTGGAAATTGGAGCCTTTTGAAGGGTATAGGCAAATCAGTAGGGATCATGGGTATTCTTGGTAAATGAGCTAATTCACCAGCTGCAGGGCCGGTGATAATCTTCGCTACTATTAAATTATCTTTTAGCTCCTTTATAAGAAGTCTCGTGCCTTACATTTTGTTCATGAAGACGTTGGGAACGCTCCAGCCTCGACTCTCGTGCACGTAACTCAGAGGTTCTCAGATTTTGATGTGCAAGGCGTTGCGAACGTTTGACACTCGACTCTCGTGCGCGTACCTGAGAGTTTCTCTGATTTTGTTCAGCAAGGCCTTGTGAACGTTCAAGTGAAGATTCTCCCATACGACGTATTCTTGCTGCCCGTGCTTGAGAACTATGATTAGACAGTTGAGACCTGTCTCTCTTAGGCATTTTCAAATGTTTAAGAAAATGATAATAGCGTGTAATATTCTAGCTCTGAAAAGAACTATTGTTTAGCCCTGAAAAGAACTGTTGGTTAGCTCAGTAAAGAACTGTTGTTTAGCCCTGAGAAGAGCTGTTGTTTAGCTCTGAGAAGAACTTTTGCGTAGGAGTAGTTTTAAGAACGAAATCTAAAAAAAAAACGAAAATTATTAGACTTCGCGCACGACCGCTGCGTAGGGAGCCGACCTCGCGTTTGAGCCGCGCGGGTACCTTACTCATAGATCTAAACTCCCCTCCCGCACGCGCACCCACGTCTTGGTGACGCCCACTTCGCAACGGGCCGTGCCGTGCAGCAGAAATCGTAATATTTTAATTTCGCCATAAAAACGTCCAATTTTAATCATTCAAAAACCAAATATTATCTACATAAACTGTACTTAGTGATGCAATAATTTATTTTGATAAGGATTAATAGCATGACTAAAATAAACGCGTTTAAATGTAGTCCAAAAAAATTCAAGATTTTTAAATAAAAAAATGGTTGTTGCGCCTCACTCGACATAGATAGGTATAGTGTGTCGCGGACTTTTTTGTAGATATTTATAAGATCTACAATTAATTAGAACATTTTATGGTTCTATCTTTTGTAGTTTAGGCAGCGTACACAAAATAAGTAACTTTTCTGGTTGATTTTTTACACCTTGTGTCCGAAAAACCCAAATATCTTACGGAACCCTATTTTTTTCCAAAATAAAATATAGCCTATGTTACTCATGGATAATGTAGCTTTCAAATGGTGAAAGAATTTTTAAAATCGGTCCTGTAGTTTTTGAGCCTATTCATTACAACCAAACAAACAAACATACAAACAAAGTTTTCCTCTTTATAATATTAGTGTAGATTAGTGTAGATTTCTGCAAAGATTTGTGTGTCGAGGCGATGCAATAAGCTTAAAACAATTGAAAACAAATCTTGATTTCCTAAACATTCTGTGAAACAAATGTAAATCGAGTAATTCAACTCATACATCGACATATAAATATTTACATAAGTAACTGTTAATACTATTTAAAACTAACTATTGTCTACTATTAAGTATTCTGTGCTATTGTAAAGGCTTTCTATGGAGTCCTATAAGTATTGCGCGTGGCTCGAAACGCACTTGGCCAATTATTAAATAACGAGACTGTAAGTTGTGTAATTTATTTGTCCGCGAGTGTATTTTAGACACTAGATGAAATTGGTGTAAAGTAATCCAAACATACCGGAAACAATTAAGCAAATTTCGACCTTATCATAGGTACAGAAAGCTGCTGGAGCCTGCTGAGCAGTACGGCCGCAAGCGAGGCCTCTACACAGGTCTCGGCAACGGGTTCAACTGGATCCTGACCTACTCCCTGAATGCCATCGGGCTGGCTTATGGCACGAGGCTGGTCTTCCAGGACTTCGATAAGGCAGAGGGGGAGCGGAAATATGTAGTCGGAATGGTGTTTACCGTAAGTTGATACATTAATCATGTTATAGGTAATGAGTGAGCTTGCTAATGAGTATTATTTATTTAATTTTTATTTATTTTGTAACTCAATAGCATTTTTAGCATTTTAAGATGGCCTTAGTGAGTTTAAGCATGTTTGTACATGCTTAAACTCACTAAGGCCATCTTGCGCCAAGGTAGGTTAAGGCGATACTCGAAAAAAATATGCTGAAGTGAGATAGCAATGAGAAAATGATGCGCACGGGAGCGAGACCGATTTTGCAGATTAGGCAAAAAAAACACAAAATCACTTCGTATTAAAAAACTACAGCGATTTTAAAAAAATGCTTCTATACGATCCTAAATATGATTGGTGTCCACTAATTAAACCAATTTCCAATAGTGTAAGTAACCCCATTTATTGAATTTTCTTATTTTTTAGAGGTCTTTTCGAAAAGAAAAAGTGTCGAGGCAAAATCATAAAATCGTGTTATTGAAACTATACGAATCTAGATAAAGGTATGAAGAAATATATATGTTATTACCATATTTGTAACAACTGTAACCGTGCTATAGTTTAATATCAAAAAGTCCATACTTTTTCCGAGTAGCGCCTTAACACTTTTGCATGCATCTAACTTTTAGTGAAATGTTTACTTAGCTTGGCTCTCGTGGGCTTTAGAAATAAATATATTTAGCCAATATCAGAGTTTCACCACGTGTATTGTTTATTTTTTATTTTGAGAAAAAAAAATTAAAAACAAGGGAGTAAACTTAAAATATTATTTGGAAGCGAGATGAATGTCAAAGACACAGAAATTGTATATATGTGATACAATAACAGAAATAAAATATTTAAACTTGAGTAGGTACAGACACGTGGAATAACATAGAAACACAGCAACCTTGTCACATTACAAAATTGAATGACACCTGTGGACAGAGAGAGTTTTGTTTCCATGTGTGTCAATGCGATAAAGTAGTAGGTACCTATGTATAATTATCATTGCTCGCGACTGTACACATGTAACCTGATTTTCAGCTATGCACCTTGACTATGTTGGAGTGCTGTACAGACAACTGTTAGAACCTCAGGCTTTAGCGCAATAAAAACATCCCTTATCCGCGACGCAGTGGCGTCCACCCCTCTCTATTCCTCATACCTCTACTCCCGTAGACTCCGATCGGTCCACATGTAGATTCCCTCTCGTCCAGCTATCGGCCAACCTGAACCACCTTTTGGAGGCTCAGGAGGCCTTAAAAAAGCATTGTGTATGCTTCAACCTGCGGCTTCAACATCAGAATAAGAGACATAATGCTTAGATCATATTGCATTGTTCCCTGGACACCGGTGTCCTGCTAGCAAAAGACGAATAACAATATCATCATTGCAGATACTCTTCAGCGTATACATGGCTACCCAATCGATAACCTTCTGCGTGCCTCACTTCGAGACCTTCGCAGCAGCGCGGGGCGCCGCCGCCACGGTCTTCCAGCTGATAGAGAGAGTGCCAGTCATTGACAGTCTCTCCAAATCTGGCTCTTCGCCTAGAAGGGTCATCGGAGAGATTACCCTCGACAATGTACACTTCAGCTACCCATCTCGACCTGATGTTAAGGTAATTCAAAGATATTCTTAAGTTTCTTCGCGTATGTACTGTTAATTGAAATATGTAGGTAAAATAACTTTTACATATTTCAGTTATGTAAAAGTTGTTTTACTTTACCTGAATAGGAGTCGAAACGTCGGCCGGGAAGCCCAAATAATCCTAAAATAACACCAATACCTAAATCTATAGTAATGTGTTAACGGTGAAATAAAAAGTGCACTCAAATCCGTAAAAGTGTTTTTTTTTTATTCAAATTTATTACTTTCATAGCATTAGAAAATAGGCGTGATAAATGAATACTTAGTTACTCTAAATATAAATAATACCTACCTTCATCATAATTTATCAACAAAGGAAAACGATTTGGAAAGGGAAAGACCAAAAAACATGTTGGAATACAAAAAACCTACGAAGTAAATCGAAAGAAAACTTTTAATAAGTGCAATTTAATAACGCATTAAATTTATGTGATAAATATAAAACAAGAAAATATACTAGAAAAAAAACATTTTATAAAAAAAATCAAACCGACTTCCAAAGGTAAAAAATTAAACTTTTGGAGTCGGTGCCAGCCAAGGCATTCTACATTGCACTTCTATTAACTATATATTTTTTTGGCCTTAGCTAGCTAGCACCGACTCCAAAAGTTTTATTTTTTACTTTTGGAAGTCGGTTTGATACATTTTATAAAAAATGATTTTATTTCAGATTTTTTAGTTACATCATGTGCCGTTACTTACACTAAAAATCAGACACAACAATGATGTCATCTAGGTAAACGAATACTTGCCAAAACGTGATTGATATTTTTCAGGATTATGAAAAAACTACTAGCCAGATCTTCGTAAAAAATATATGGGACCACACATAAACCATTTTAAAAAGAATTATAAAAATCTGTTATCAACTGGCGAAGTTATGGTAAAACATACATAAAAAAAACCGTCGACTTGAGAACCTACTCCTTTTTTTGAAGTCGGTTAAAAAGCAACTAGTCTCATGTCGCCCTGACGGTTTATGTGAAATAGCATTGTAAAATGCAAAATTTAAAAGTTAGCATTAAATTTACTTCACAGGTCCTAAAAGGATTGTCCCTACACATTAAACCAGGAGAATGTGTAGCTTTAGTCGGATCTTCAGGTTGTGGCAAGAGTACCATTTTACAGCTACTGCAAAGACTGTATGACCCTCACTCTGGCAATGTGAAGCTCGACGGGAAAGATTTGAAGAATCTCAATTTAGGATGGCTTAGATCGTCGTTGGGTAAGTTCAAAACAGTTCGATCATCGGAAAACTATAATTTGTAACTTTTAGTTATACTAAGCATTTGAGCCCGCTGTTACTAACTGAAACAGTAACATTTAACTTGATGTAGGTATTATTAATGAGCATTAATTAGATAGGGCATGTTTTATTGATTCACTATAAGCATATTTTACCTGAGCCACTCGCGCGTCTACCGAAAACGCATATTTTGTTTAGTAACGGTAGGTATCGTAGTACCACTGTCCTATTCACATCTTAGCGGGGTAAGCAAGACAGCATGCACCATATCATATCACGTGATATATCCCGGGTTTCTAAAACTTACTAACGGATTGTTTACGGCTACGGACATTTAAATATTGACATTTCTTCTATGGAAATTATGTCAAAATACTGTCCGTAGCCAAAACAATATGTTAGTACTTACCTAATTATAACTTTTTAATTTTGCATTTTACAATGCTATTTTATGTGATAAATATTAAACAAAAAATATACTAAAAAGCAACTTGTCTCATGTCAAAATAGCATTGTAAAATGCAAAATTAAAAAGTAATAATTAAATGGCTGTTTCATCTTAATCGATAGTCAAACATTTGTAAAAATGTTTCTTTCGAATGCGAGGATATTTCTCTCATTGATGAAACGACGTATACCACGACCAATACCGTAGAAAAAATTGACGTGTCTTCATAGGCCTCTGTAGCATAATTGGTTAGTGCATTGGGCCGGATTCCCAAGGACGCTGGTTCGAATCCCGTCAGGGCGAAATGAGACAAGTTGATTTAAGTTATAGAAAACGATGTTCGTGCTAGATCCTGTAGTTCTCGTAACACAATGGTCACCATCATCCTAAGAATCCAAAGTTTAGATGTTAATTTGATGTTGCTTCTATGCTAATGTTAACTTTTTTTGTTCAACAATAGGTGTAGTAGGACAAGAACCAGTGCTCTTCCACGGAACGATCCACGATAACATATCAATTGGGTGTCCGGAAGCCACGATAGAAGAAATCCAGCGAGTAGCTGAAATGGCCTACGCACATGACTTTATTATAAATTTACCCAATGTTAGTATATTCAAGAATGCCTTTTTATTTAAGTCGTAATTAATAAGACTAGCTGTTTTGAAAAATCCTTATGTCAATAAATGGGAAAATCTTATTTTAGGGCTACGAAACAGTAATCGGTGAACGCGGAGCGTCTCTCAGTGGAGGTCAGAAGCAACGTATTGCAATAGCCAGGTCTTTGCTCAGAGAACCGGCAGTTTTGTTGTTAGATGAAGCTACTTCAGCTCTGGACCCACATTCGGAGAAAAAAGTACAGGCTGCCTTGGATAGAGCTAGTTTGGGACGTACAACCGTCACTGTATCACACAGGTAAGGATCTCTTTATTAGAGGAAACAACAATGTTCATAGGTAGCAGTGCAGACTAAAATATGTACAACTTATTCAAGGTTATCAACAATTGTCAACGCTGATAGAATAGTCTGCATGGATCAAGGTCAAATAGTAGAACAAGGAACACATGGAGAACTAATGAAAGCCAAAGGTAAATAAAAGAGATAGTATGTTAGCCTACTTATCTTGTTATTTAACATTAATCTTGCAATAATGTAATATGCTTGTAAGTAATCCTATCGTACAATCGCATTTTAGATCTATAACAATGTGTCATTGACGTACCTATCCATTGTGTTATGTAAGTGCCTACTATTCAGCTGTTATCTGGTGTAATTTAATTATTAATGCAATCTTAATTGCTTAGGATTTTACTACAAACTGGTAACAACTGGTAATGAGAATCAAGAACCTGACGTAATTGAAACGCTGCCAGAGGAACCGATTGCTGAAGAAGAAGGAAATGAGGTGGCACTCCCAACTAGAGTCGACGCGAAGAGACGGTCAAACAGGAAAATATATAGACATCACTCGATGAAACGAGGTGGGATTTTTAAGGAAGTGATCATCATCCTGAGATTCATAAAGATTTTTTTCTAAGAGTTTGGCAAAATCAATGAAAATGATTCATTTTGCCAAGTTCTCATGAAGTTACTTTTAAGGATACATTTATAGTAGAGTTTAGAGAAGTGGCCCCCGACAAGGAATTATTACTGCAGTCGAGAGACCTTAAAAATTTTAAAAATAAAAGATTACTTGTTACTTGGTTCATATGTTTCAACCACATGACCTCTTTAATAATTTCATCGCCAATGATTGATACAATAAGGCGTCCTAAAAAGTCACTCTTAAAAAAATCTAATTCATGTGCTTAAGGTAATTTTTTTAATAGAAAAATATTGGAAAAAATTAACTCGGCCACAAGTGAATTCTCAGACGGGGATCGAACCCGCGACCTTTGGAAATCCGGTCCAATGCTCTAACCGCTGAGCTACCGAGACTTAATTCTAATTCATGTGTTCCGAGAATCTAATTCATGTGTTTAGTACACATGAATTAGATTTTTTAAAGAGTTTTTATTTCTTTTAATTTGTTGAGACTTACTTAACTTTTTACAGAATCCCACGACTGGATGACGCCTAGGGGCTCCATCAGCTCAGTCATGTCCACCGGCTTGCAGAATTTTGTTTATAATGCTGATATTGAATCCGATCACGAAAATAATGACGACGAGGTAAGATCGTATTGAAAACTAATTTATGATTATTCTAGTTTTTTTATCAAAAAAGGGGGGACGCTCAGCCTTCATCTTATCTGATGTTAAGAATTGATAAGGCTGAAGATGAAGGCGCGGCTCTCCTGGTTCTTATCTCAAACTGCCGGATAACGAATTAATCTACACCAATAAAACAATACCGTGACTAACTGACAGACAACGCACAGCCCAAACTGCTGAACCGATTAAGCGAAACTTTCAAAACAGGATCCTTTAACAATATAGGCGCGCACTAAGAAAAGATTTTGAACCACGTGGGTGAAACCGCGGGAGGCCGCTAATTACAGATAAAGAGACTTGATGAACCTTAATAATTATTAAGTTCTTAATACACTTAAGTTTTATCGAGTTGTGTACTTCTCGCGATTTTCTCACAACTAAACAGTTTAATTGGTGAAAAAGTCGATCATAGACTTCCATTATATACAAAATAGTCGTTCTACTAAAAGTTGTATATATGAGCAGACCATTAGTCTTTAATTAATAGATTTAGTTACTTATTATATAATTTGAACTTTCTTCTTCTAGGAAGTGAAACCAGTTAGCGATTGGGAACTGTTGAAACTAAATGCACCAGAGTGGCCATTGATAGTCATAGGCTCTGTAGCAGCATTTCTTCAAGGAGCTTGTTTCCCAGTATTTGCTTTGCTGTTCGGTTACGCTGCTGGTGTAAGTACCTATTCATAATTTGGGAAATATCCTTCACTAAAGTTTGTGTGTCAAATTAGGATTTAATAATTTATGTCTTTTTTTACGATATCTAGACAGAAGAATTAAAATCTTCCAATCGTTTATAGGCTTATCTGAGAATGTGTAACTACTTTGTAGAATGCAATGTGTAAGTAATTAAAACATGTCATAAAATTGTTTACTAAATTGTATCCTACCAAACCAGTCATGGGTCGGGGCTCGGAGAACACCTCAACATCATGACGAATTTGCGGAAAGTCAACGGCTACAAAAACTTTAGTCCAAGCCGGTTCTTATGGCGCTATAATGAGGACGCATTATTATTACTTTTTGTCCTTTTGTCTTTCTAATACGGGTATGCACTTTAAGTTGTCTATTTAACATTGCTATTATTATAAGTTACTAAATGCCTATGAATTGATAAGGTTCCTAAACAACTTACTCGTATTTTTTAATCTATACTAATTTATAAAGAGAAAAGATTTGATTGTTTGCAACGAATAAATCCAAAACTACTAAACGGATTTGGATGAAATTTGGTACACAGATAGTAGTTTCCTGGTTATGAACATAGGATATTTTTTAAATTCGATATTCTCACGGGAACGGTAACCACTCGGGTAAAACAGCGAGCGGCTGCTAGTAATGAATATTTCTGTCTAGAAATAAAAACTTTTAGCCTCACCGCAAAACATTTAGAGTAGGTTTTATCTTTTTTTTATGAACATCAGGGAGACTCTTAGCCTTCATCATACCTGATGTTAAGTATTGATAAGGCTGAAGATGGACGCGAGCCTCTCCCAGAATCCTCAGCGAATGAGAAACTGGCTATCTTATCTCTAACTGCCGAAACACAAAAATGGTTAATTGTTGTTATGGCGTCAGACTTAGATGTAGTGGTAGCTAGCCAGACGGACTAACAAAAGTCCTACCACCAACCAAACCGAATACAATATGTACCGCCGCTGGGGATCGAACCCGGGACCCCTGAGTCTGATACCGGTAGTTGTACCACTAGACCACAGAGGCGGTTAAGATCTACTGTTTAACAGTGTCTAAGAAAATCTCTACCACAATTCGTTTTTAGCGTTTAGACCACTGTCTAAATTTATCACTGTCCAAGTTTACCACACACCTAACACCCTTCCCCGTTAGTTTTATGTTGTGTTTAACCTCAAAAAAATATTTAGATTTGTCAGTTCTTGGTGAGAACGTGCTTTTGTAAGTTTTTTTTTTTTAATTCAATAAATGGATGATTTTGCAATGGAAGATCTAGACAATTTATCAGAACCATACGCAACGAATACCTACACATATATACATTTATAGCATGAAGACAATGATATTATGTGATGAATCCATTTATTAAATATAGTGATGATCTGATGTTGCAGTTATTTTTACTTTTCATACAAACCACCATTCTCACATAAAATTGCGAAAACGAAGCGCAAAGATAGTCATTTACAAGTAAACAAAGAGCAAAACAACAATCTCTGACAGACCAAGCAAAACAAAGAGTATGTACCTAAACACTACTTTTTAAATTAATCTCTTTCCAAACCACCTGTCAAAGATTGACTTCAAAATGTATTTTTAATCGATTTTTTTTTTTTTTTTCTTATGTATTTCACTCGATTATTCGAAGACGGTTGGACCGATTTGCGTAATTCTTTTTTGATCGAAAGGGTATACTTCTCATATCAGGTCCCATTGTCATCATGTCAGGATCTGATGATGGGATCCTGGAGAAATCTAGGGAACTCTTCAAATATTATAGGCACTCCTTTAGCGATTTCGGTATTTTCTATAGTAACTCATGCATATGCTTCCGGAAAGCACCATTTGGTGAAGTGTTACTGATGATGAAGACAAACAAATGGTCATCGGAACTATTAAATACTTAGCATTTCACGGAAGCGATACGATTACTTTATTATAGTTCATAAGCAATTTACGTTCGATTCAATGCATGTGATGAAGTGGAGCTGATGATGAAGTACTCGGAGAACTCCTCAATAAGTAACGTTCCTGCACCGGGAAAAGCTTCATTTTGTAAAAGGTGATGAGGAGTTGACATAAGGTCATTAGCGTAGGCACGGGACCTTTCATACCTTTAAAAATCGGTGCCAGCCAAGGCAATAAAAATAAAATAGTAGGACCGCAAAGTAGAATGCTTTGGCTGGCACCGACTCCAAAAGGTTTATATTTTGCTATTTAAACGCACTCTCGAGTGCGTTTGCACTCGAGAGTGCGTCCTTTGCGTTCCGTTAACGATACAGAAAAAAAACAAAAAAGGTTTGGCGTTATCTTTTCTTTAATACAATTTTCTTATTACAATTTGATTTGGTGACCATAATTTATTTCAATGGATTATTTATTTTCCGCAATCGTAGTGAACAGTAGAGTGTAATACACGGTGCCATTTTTTTATAATATTTACCATAAATCGATACAAAAGGCCACGAGACGCGAGTTCTATCGATTAATAAGTTTGTGTTCATTAAAGATTAACGAGTTTTTTAGGATTTGTCTTTAATTTTAGATAGTTTATCACTCACACTCACACATAATTAATCTTTAAGATTATACTATCGATTGGTACCATAAAAATACACGATGTTATTTTTCTCATTTAAACGGGTTCGATTCCCGGTGCAGTACGTGATTTATCAAAAAACGTTGAATGCAGTTTTACAAAATTTTGAAAATTAAGGAATGTTTCTTTTTTGTAAAATTTGCTTACATCTCCGACGACCGTCTTTTTTCATCCTGTATTCTCCATTATTTAATTTAAATCGGCGGCAGGTTAAAATATTTTAATTTTATGATTTTCTATGAGTGTTAAAACTTATTAAATGAACTTGGTAAATGGAGTGAATGCTTGATACTAAAACAGTGACTAAAACACAACTAAACAATTAGATTTGTGGTAAAAAAAATAAACACTGTTTCAAACCTTTTTAATTTTTGAAACTTAGACACTAAGTAAACACGATTTAAAACATTGTCTTGCAGATTATTGTGGTAAGATAAGACTGATATTTTAATATCATCCTATGAAAAAGGGGAAATAATATCTAATCTTTATAGACATTATTTCCCCTTTTTCATTTTCATTTCCTCCTGGAAACTCAACCGTACAAACTCCATGCTTTCAGATCTTCGTGCTATCAAATACGAGCGACATCATTTACTGGGCGGACTTCTACTCGGGCATGTTCGTGGTGGTGGCGGCTGCGGCGGGCATATCCATGTTTTTGCAAAGCACCACGTTCACCAACGCCGGCCTCAAGATGACGTCCAGGCTGCGGCACCAGTACTTCACGGCTTTGTTGAGACAAGTGGGTACGATTGCTAGAAAGAATCTCGATAACTCTCTTTATTGAGAAAATCAAAATACTTAGTAGGTATTTAAGTAAATAAATATTATAGAATACTTAAATAATAAGTATATACATAGTATAGTGGGAATAGTATAAAGTATAATAACCAACCAAATAAGCTTCCCCAAATCTTATAGAAATAACATTTCAACTATACGAATGAATATTATTTTTAATAATTAGGCTGGGAAAGTAAAATATATAGGTCTATTACGTCCTTCAGTAGACGTGGTCAGTTCGCTTTGGGTAGATTGATCTAGCCACGGACACTTTTAGTGTCCTTGGATTGATTTAGTTAATCTAACCACGGATACCTAACGAATAAGGTATCCTTGGTCAGATCCATATTCCAAATTCTCGTCTTTTTGCAAGAACCGATTGTTTGTTAATAATTGAGGGTATTTATAAACCGTCGATTTATTGTAAACGGACAATTGTATTTGCAATAAAACGGGTGATTTTTAGATGGTTTATAAAAAATCCTTACCTTTTCGTTATATTGTACCTACGTATGCGTGTGACGAAAACCATGCTTAACGCACGCCGATTGTGTGAAATACGTAACAACGTGAACAACTTGCGCTCGAGAGTGTTTAAGTGCTAAATACCAGTTTTTATCGGTTTGTTTAACAACCAAAGAGAGAATTCATTGAAAATGAGTGAAACGGAGCGTGCGGACGATGAAATAAATTAACAACCAGTTCTAAATAACTCTGAATTTGTTGATGAACAACGATTTTAACACCCATGTTACCAATCCATGGACCAATCAGATGACCACGTACAATAACACGTATACGGTAACTACGGGCAATTGTAAACCGTGCCGCGATTGGTGCATTTGATACGGGTTCGTTCACAATTTAACCGTGCTGCCGATCTCGTTTATTTATAAACTGGCCGATGGACAATGAATATTTTTTAATCAACTAAAAATTATTTTTTATTGCAAATCATACGGCCTGCCTTGATTTGCAGCTTGCTGCTTTGATTCGGCAGTTTATAAATACCCCGATTATTTGCAAACAATCGGTTCTTTCAAAAATACTGTGACATATACTTGCCATACAAATATCTAGGAGAGTTGATACCTATAGAAAGCGCCCTAAGCGCGCGCCACGGTGTGAAGATAGTTTGGCACAAGATTGAAGAGCGTTATCTGCATCTTGTCAGATATTTTTATTCAAATAGACAAATATAAGTGCTTTCGAATGATTAGTTCCTGTTGTTTTATTTGTATCTCTGTTGATTAAATACATCACTCTATTCTGACCTTAGAATTTTTTGTTCATTTGATTGTACACGAGATTTAGCGCAGAAGACTATAATTATTGCCCTAGCCAGTACCAATTGCTCATCATTTCTTGTTTTGCCATCTTTGCACAGGAAATCGGCTACTTCGACAAGGAGAGCAACGCGGTTGGAGCATTATGTTCGCGTCTCAGCGGCGACACGGCAGAAGTGCAAGGTGCGACGGGCTTGAGGATCGGGCTGATCCTGCAGGGCTTCAGCTCTGTGCTCGTCGGCTTCGTCATGGCAGTCTCCTACAATTGGAAACTAACGCTTGTGGCCACTGCGTTCTTGCCTCTGGTAAGGACTTGAGCGCTTTTGCCTACCCACGGAGCGTCATCCTGTGCGCGGTCGCCATTCCAGAACCTTTCCGCCCCAAAAGCCGTCGGTTCTTCTCGCTATGTGTCCCGCCCACTGCCACTTCAGCTGAGCAATCCTTCGACAGATGTCGGTTTCTTTTGGTCTCCTCAAATCTCCTCATTTCTGATTTGATCACGTAGGGAAACACTGAGAATGGCTCTCTCCATTGCACGCTGGGTAACCTTGAACCTTTATCAGACTATCCATCTTGGTGTTAACTGGATGGGGCTATTAAGGAAATAGGTAGTTGAAGGTATTTCGGACACGGCGAAGGTGCAAGGTGTCACGGGTCTTAGGATCGGGCTGATCCTGCAGGGCTTCAACTCCTTGCTCGTCGGCTTCGTCATGCCGGTATCCTACAACTGGAAGCTGACGCTTGTGACCTCTGCATTCTTGCCGCTAGTAAGAACTTGAGCGACGGCCTATCCACCTCGCTGACATCAAAAGTGGGTTAGGCTATATGAAAACTGGCCACCATGCGTTTTATTTGATAAGGTTTAATCAAAAGTATGCGGACTTTGCCATCACTAGATTAAGGGAACCTGGCTAAAAATAGTGTTTTATACAAGTAATTTTGTTGAACTTAAGTAAAAAAAGTAACATAAATCAGCTAGCATCTTAAAAAAACAATTTGTAAAATAAGAAAGAGAGGTACAATTATTCATTTTAATACAATTAAACTAAATTAATAAGAAGTAATTAATTACATAAACTTTTTATTTATTTAGTTTAATTAATTATATATTTCACACGCCGTTTGCGCCGTGTTTTGGGCTTTAATTCGTCCAAGGTTTTGGGCTATCAGCGTTGTGGTCTACAACACGTCATCGCATTTATTTTATTTTTAGAAAGAATATCGACTTACAATAAGGTGCTATAAACGAATTGAGTAACAAAGATTCTTTTTCAAGTCTCCACTTATAGACAGTTACAACTTATATAATACTTATTACTATATTATAAATGCGAAAGTGTGTTTGTTTGTTTGTTCTTCCTTCACGCCCTAACTTAAGCAAACAATCGACTTGATTTTTGGCATAGAGTTACTTTTTATCCCGATACTCCCGCGGGAAATGGAACCACGCGGGTGAAACCGCGGGCGGCTGCTAGTTAATAGTTAACAATTTGAGTTTATCTTCGACAGATGGTAGGCAGTATTTGGTTGGAGGGTATCGTCTCGCAGAAGTCCCAGTCGGACGAGCGGGACGCCATGGAGCTCGCCACCGCCGTCGCTACGGAGGCCGTCGTCAGTATTAGAACAGTGCAGAGCTTGGGTAAGAATATCAATTTTGATTAGGAATAAGACTAAAAATAAATACATTGGTGGTGTAATGCGTAGTGCTGAAACATATATGATCACCACAGTTGGGTAAAAATAGCAATTTTGATTAGGAATAGAATAATACTCAAAATAAATATGAGTTAAAAGCTTGAATTAATAGTGTAATATAATCACGTAAAACGGCTAAATAGATTTAGGAGAAATTTGGCAGACTTTAATTTACAAATATTATGAAAGCTATGGATATCTTATTTTTTGCGGTTTCCGGGTCTTTTTGCCGTCCCCTGCGCTGCGCTGATGAACGTTGCATATTTTCAATATTTTATTTTACATTAAAAATAATCGTATTTATTTTTACTGTTAATGTTTTTGAAATTTCCATTAAAGAGGCTTTCGGGGAGTATTTTTTAAAAAACAAGTTTCATACAAAGATCTGAAAATATATGGGATTGTTTCCATTATTTTATTACTAGAAGCAAAAATCTTTTTATTTTTTTAAATATTGCGTCAGATTTTACTACGGAACCCTAAAAAACTGGTATAAGGAATGATCTTGGCATCATCTAGTTACCTGATAACGACACCAAACTTAACTTAAAGGTAGAAATAAATCCGCCAGAATTATTTTTCTAAGCGCCGGCCATGAGTTCTCTCCTTTGACCCTGTCGCGGAGTTCGATCTGCCTCCTCGTAGGCGTTTTGGGCTCTGGCGGACATGTGTAACACCCATACCAAATGGCATTGCTGTACTCAAAATTGTATACCTATTCATACAAGCATTCCCAATAGATAACGACTATATTTACAATTTCTTATAGATTAGATAGCTACATGGACGAGCGTTAGGCAGGATTTGACCACATCTAAAAAGTCTATTTTAAGGAGCTCGGTGGGGTTCGCAGCAATCGAAGCGGCTAAGTAACTTTCTCAAAAGTCAGTCACGGAATAAGGAAACAAACATTTGTTATCTCAAGCTCTCCCGTGCTTCGGGCACGTTTAGCCATTGGTCCTGGTACTGGTAGTCTTTAAAACCCAACAATCTCATTGGGTCCACGTAGTGGGTCATGCACGACAAATTTTCCTTATCCACCCATAAGGATGGCCAGTGCCCCAGCAGTATGGTATTTTTTTACAACTCTTGGCCTCATTCTGAATAGCTAGATCGATATGTGTGTGTCTTTCAGCTTCCTCATAAGACAGAGAGAAATTCGAAGCATGCCATATTTTCAAGCATATTAGGAGCAATCAACGTGTCAGTAATATTTTAGGAGCAACCACAACTTCGTTACTATGAGTTGTTTTTTGTGTGTTATCTGGAGAAACGTGACCCCATCTGACACATGCCGTCAAGACAAACCAGTGGGTTAGGGTTTTACACTATAGTCAGAAATTTAAAGCACATTTGGAGCAATGAGAACCAAGAAAACTAACCGTAACATTTAAATACTGTGATCTGTACTATGATCATAAAAGTGTGTGCGAGCTGGAGTACCGTGTCTCTGGCTTGCACAGTTGTATCTTCGTAATTATTTGAGGTACTATTATGTTTTATACCTCAAAATTTAGAGTTGATTTGGAGCAGTAGGCTCCAAATTTATCAAATCTTTAGTCAAATAATTTTTGACCTACGAACCGATAGGTATGTATAAGCGGGTGGCACGTAACACTTGTTGAATTACTGTAACTGTATAGGTTAGAGTTTTGTATTAAAAATCAAATAATACCTTATATTATGAGCACACACGAGGCATATTTTCAAATCCCTGGGCCTATTAGTTTCTGCAAAAAACAAAAAAACAAATGCAAAAAACTGTTATCCCGCCAAAAAAAACAAAGTAATAATAATAATAAATAATAATAATAAAAACTTTATTTAACAACAAATAATAACATTGTAGAACTAAAACAATAGGTACTCATTATTGAGAAAAGTCACAATTACAACGTTAACAATTCAGGTCCCCAACTCCTAAACTAGGACTAATCCTGTATCTTAGGAGCTGGTGATTCCTCCAAAAGCAAAACATAATATTCTCAAAAACAAACTGGCTGGTTAATATAGTTCGCAGTCTATTGTACATATAATTTGATAAATGTGTGTGTGTGTGTGTGTGTGTGTAATGGCTCGGACGCAGCTAAGTGCGCCGTTGCCGTTCCGTGCGCTACACAGTCAGTGCCATGACACTCCCCTGTACGTGTGAGTTCGAGCACCACCAGCGCCAATGGCTCCAGTGGCGAGTAACCGAACCGTGTAGACGCGAGGTTAGATACCGAAATGAAATTTTGACTTGCGCCAAAGACATGTTGTAACTAGGTTTCTATTACCTCGTTACAATAGGTCGTTACAATTTTAGCCCTTTATATAACAATCTAATTATATAATATGTAAACAAGGATTGAAAGCTTCTTGTTACATCATAAAACAACGTTATTCTTTCGCAATATATGTGATTGTGACTATGATATTGTTGTAATCCCTGAGACTTGGCTACTGGATGGCATTAAGAACACGGAACTATTTTAATAGTCGCTTTGCTGTTTTTCGGCGTGATCGAAACTTGGCCGCTACTGGTAAAATTTATGGGGGCGGTGTTCTGATTACGGTGCGCAGCGATCTGACCGTTGTACCCCAGCCTGACTTCCACTCGACTGCTGAGGATCTTTGGCTAACATTGACTTTTAAGCAGCGTGGCACTTCTCAGCCTCTAAAATTACATATTTGTGCGCTTTATCTATGTAATGAGGGCCGAGGATTTAGCTTTTCACAACAGCTATCTAATTTTTAAAACGTTTTGAGTAATGTAGCATGAGATATCTTAATGATAAATACTTGATAGCGGGAGATTTTAATTTAAGTAACATTACTTGGGTTTCTGAGTGTTTGGGCAGCCTCTACTTTAAACCGACGAATTAGGTAGGTATAGTTCTGATGATGAGAATTTATTTCTCGATGAGATAAATATTCTCGGTTTTAGATAGTTTAACGGCATTAGGAACAGTTATGGCAAGACTCTAGACCTTATACTGGCAAATGATAGCGCCCAGGTGTTTGACTGTAGCGATGATCCACTCGTGCCAATCGATCTACATCATGGTGCCTTAACTATTGACCTTCAGTTTGTTGACAATGTTCCCTTAAATAGTGCACTACATATTAAATACCTTTTCAACAGAGGTAATTATGAGGCGATTAATTTAGATATCTCGCGAATTGACTGGCATCGTGAACTAATGTCGAAGCCTTTCGAAGAAGCAGTTGAATATTTCTACAGTGTGTTTTTATCACTGCGGGAAAAATATATTCCAACTAAAAAGGTTACTGCGGGTCACTTTCCTACGTGGTATTCGCCAGCTTTGAAGAAAGCGCTGAAAGAAAAATATAAGTTTTTAAGAAAATTTTAAATTTATGTAACAGTTCCAATGAGCAGTTTTTTAAAATTTTAAGGGATCGATGTACCTACCTAAAGCGCTAGAGAGAGATTGTTACCGTGGATATATAAATAGGGTTGAGAGTTCATTGAAAGATAACCCTATAATGTTTTGGTCCTTTATTAAATCAAAATCGAATATTGAACAGTGTTTTAAAACTTCACAATTAGGTATTATGTTTCGCAGACGACATGAAAATCCTAGCACCTCTCTCTAAATCAGATGACGCTCGTTTATTACAAGAAGATCTCATGCGCCTGGATAGTTACTGTTTGAGAAACCATCTAAATCTCAATCCATCTAAATGTAGCGTTGTCACCTACAGTCGGAAGCGAAATCTGATGCTGGTTGATTATTCGTTGAAAGGCACTGTATTGAAGCGGGAGACGGTCGTCCGGGACCTCGGTGTGCTTCACAATCATAAGCTTCTCTTTGATTAACACACGTTAACAGTGCAATTTCAAAGGCCTCGAGGGCTCATAGGTTTATTATGCGCAGCTTCAGTCAGACCAGTCAGTCCAAGACACTAAAAAATCTGTACTGCTCATTCGTACGAAGTCATTTGGAGTTCGCTTCTCAGGTCTGGAGCCCCAGATATCTTACTTATATATCCCGTATTGAAGCCATCCAAAGGAGGTTTATGAAGTTTCTGTGTTACCGTACCAAAGAACGATATGACTCGAGCCGTTATAATGAACTGTGCAAAAAACAAATATACTTCCATTGCAAATGCGCCGTGATATAGCTGATTTGGTCTTCCTTAGCAAAATTGCCACTTGCGTTATTGACTGTTTAGAGTTTTTATCCAAACTCACGCTGAGAGCCACCTCCAACCCGGTTAGGTTTAACCCTCTGTTATGCACCCCCCTTTGCAGCTTCAAACTTTAGACAGAACTCTTTTCTTTGGCGAGCAAGTAAAAATTTTAATATACTCTCGAAACAGGTAAATCTTGAACTCTTTAACAGTAGCGAGGCGTCGATTAGGCGTATTGTAAGCCGCTTATTTTTCGGTAATAACTGCTAAATACAATGTGTCACTTAGATATTAGTCATATTTTTTAGTTATGTGTGTGTATTCATTAGTTAGGCTAGGCTAGTTTTTCATTTGTTACTGTGTCTTATTTGTGAAGACCTGTAAATGGCTTTATGTTTATATTTAAGCTTTTTAATGTTTAGGTTAAGCAGTTGGTCTTCCAATAAATAAATACCTATTAAAATAATAAATCATTTCGCGACACTATTTGTCTGCACTTTCTTAATAAATAAAAATGTCGTTACTTCTGGCAGCTGGCAAGTTTTATTGGGCCTGCTCTTCTTGTCAGTTGAAAAAGTCTTATCGGGCGTAAGGTAAATTTTGATGATTTAAAAGCTTAATTATTACGAAGTCTATTTGAATTAATTTTTATTATAATAGTATTTAAAAAATAATCCTATATTTAATTACCAACTTACAGCATGCCTTTGGCGCTCGAACTCACACGTACAAGGGAGTGTCATGGCACTGACAGTGTAGCGCGAACGGCAACGGCACACTTAGTTGCGTCCGAGCAAAGGCTCGGAATTTTATTTTTTTTGGCGGGAAAGCAGTTTTTTGCATATAATTCTGAAACTAATAGGCCCAGGTATTTCAAATTATGCCTCGTGTGTGCTCATAGTGTAAGGTATTATTTGATTTTTAATATGAAACTAACTTAATACAGTTACAGCAATTTAACATATTGTGTTACGTCACCAGTTTACACATACTTATAGAATCGTAGCTGAAAAATTATTCGAGCTAAAGATTTGATAAATTTGGAACCTACTGCTCCAATTTGATTCTAAATTTTCAGGTATATTGTCATAATCATACCTCAAATAATTATGAAGGTACCCGTACAACTGTGCAAGCCAGAGACACTGTCTGTAGTACAGTGTCTCTGGCTTGCACAGTTGTGCACACACTTGCACACACTTTTATGATCATAGTTTCAACAGTATTTGAGTTTGACGGTTAGTTTTTTTTTGGTTCCCATTGCTGTGCTTTAATTTTCTGACTATAGTCTAATACCCTAACCTCACTGGTTTACCTTGACGGCATGTGTCCCACGTTTCTCCAGCTAACACACAAAAAACAACTCATAGTAACGAAGTTGTGGTTGCTCCTAAAATGTTACTACTGACTCGTTTGATTGCTCCTAATATTCTTGAAAATATGGTATGCTTAGAATTTCTCTATGCCTTATGAGGAAGCTGTAGACAAACACATCAAGAAGATGCCTAAGTTGGAGCGAGTTTGCCTAGAAAAAGCCTTTTCACTCGAGCTTTAAATATACGCAGGCAGGGAATTTTACTCCCTAGCTGTGCGCATAATAAAAGATGAGGAAAAACGCTTTGTGCGCGCTTAGCGAGACGTTGAATGTTAATCATGTAGGGGTGATAAGCCTGCAGTACCTACGTACGTCTGTAACATTAAAATTTGTTGATGATGATGATAATAATAAAAAGTCTTCCTACAGGTATAGAGAACACATTCCTCAACAAGTTCAAGGAAGCGCTAACGCTGTCTTGCAAAGCTGTAGCTAAGAAGACGAGGTGGCGCGGCTTGGTGCTCGGTCTCGGGATTTACGTGCCGTTCCTGTCCTACTGTAGTGCCACTGTGTACGGCACCTGGCTCGTTGCACGAGAAAACCTGGACTACAAAATTGTGCTATTGTAAGTATTTTTGCCGTTTCTCTTCAAATCATGTTTGCGTGAAAGAGTAAAAAACAAACAAACAAACTGACATACATTCGTATTTATAATATAGGTAGTATCATTTATCTGCCAGCCATAGATTTATCATTAACTAATAATAAATTTATGCTGCCAGCATTCTGAGATTTCCATCATTTCTTTAAAAATGATGACTTTGATGAATTGCTACATCGATCATCAAGGCTAGGCATTCGATTTTTTGCAATTCGATTTTATAAATCATCCATCTAATTAGCTTTTAATTTAATGGCATACCGATCAATCGATTATTTGTCATTCGATCAAATGATATGTCGATATATTTGGTTTTCGGTTAATTGTCACCGATCAACTGGCATTCGATATATTGGAATTTGATATGGCGTAGAAAACCCTAGGTCTAGGGATTTACGTGCCGTTCCTGTCCTACTGCAGGGCCACTGTGTATGGCACTTGGCTCGTCGCAAGAGAAACTTGGACTACGAGATTGTCCTATTGTAAGTATTTCTGCCATTTCCATCCGAAAACGAATAGCACTTTAGAGCCTTTTGTGGATGTAGTAAGATCCAGCCAAGACGACGAAGTGGCGTGGCTTGTACTCGGTCTCGGGATTTACGTGCCGTTTCTGTTCTAGTGCAGTGCCTATTGTAAGTTGTCATTCCTATCCGAATCAGAATAACATTTTATTAGAGTCTTCTGCGGACGTTGTAAAAGCCAATAAGGAACACAGCCCCAAGTAAACGGGCAGCTGCATCTCCTGAAACCTCAGCAACTGTGAACGCAAGTTTGATCTGTATAAAACAAAACAGGGAGAAAAACAACAGCCCTTGTCAAGTTGCTTACCGTTTCTCCTCGTTACAAGGTATCCCGCCGTAGGTTTGTAAACAGATGGCGTAGTTTTTATGACTCTCACAACTTCACAAGTGCTTGTAACGCCTAGCTAGAGTGAATAAATGAAATGGAACTGAACTGGATTGAATCGACACGCCTTGCATATACAGTTGCTAAGGTTGGTGTTGAAGGAAACGTAAATATAGAATCTTGGCAGTGGACGCATACTGCTAAAGACGAAGAATATGATAAAGCACTTCCTACTAGAATTGTCACTCGAATACGTTATACAGAACCCTAAGTACGAGTTGTCATTTACTGTGACCGTTTTCTACCGATGTAAAAGAGACAATGCGATAGTTTTACGAAAACGATTTTAGTTTGCCAAACTCGATGCTGTAGAATTTATGGATATTTTTTAAAGACTTATCTGATTATTTGTTTGCAGAGTCAACGAAGCTGTTATGTATGGAGCGTACATGTTGGGACAATCTCTGGTATACGCACCAAGTTTCAACTCGGCCAAAGTTTGTGGAGCAAAGATACTTGCTATCATCAACAGGCAGCCCAAAGTGAAAACAGAAGATGGTGTCAGAGATAAGCGGGAATGGGTAAGCATAATCTTATGAAATTCGTCTCTAATAGACGAAATGCAAGCTATAAAGTTTATAAAATCTGACTTTTTGAGATAAGTACCTAACAGTTGTATTGCGAGAAACAGTAATAACTTTATTGAACTTCTACACCAGAACCTACACAGAAAGTCGGGGTACCTATAAGTGCAAAAGGTAAACATGAAAAAATAAATTTGAAATACATCTGTACTTATCTAACACCCAGAAGAAAGGCAAACAAAAATATTCATCACGTGATTTTTTTCTTGGATTGGATCAGACCAATGACTCTTAGAGCTTTATATCGGGTCAGGCCATGGTCAGAGAAGAAGAAAATTTGACATCTTGTTATTTTACTAAAGCACGCAAAATATCTACGATGAGTAACCTGACGTTATCGTACTTTATTTTATTAGGTACTGGCTGTGCCCGCAACTTCGTTCGCGTGAGAACGTCGTTTGCAATCCTTCCCAACTAAATTGTTGGTAAGGCGATCATTTGAACCAACTTCAAAAAAGGAAGAGGCTATTGAGTCGCCTATATTTTTTACTTTTTGAAGAGAATACTTAACACATGAAACTATTTAATTACATTTTCATCATCTTATCGCCTTCAATAGAGAAGCTTATCAATTCGTCAGTACTGCCTGTACCTGTCTTTTCTGAAGAGCATTTTTGAGTCATTCATACCATCATAACAATCAACAGCAGCATTCTTACCCTCTGTACCATTTGCTCTATCCACAGAACAAAACAACTTTACGGGCCGGTTTTACCACCTAGTAATAAGTTCTGGATAGTGTAATTGACAGACCTTTTGACAGTTGGTTATATAAAATAAAAAAATCGGCCAAGTGCGAGTCGAACTCGCACATGAAAGGTTTCGTCTCTCACCAAAGGTTGCCTGGAAGAGACTGCTACGTAGCTATAAGGCCGCCTATTGTGTGTTCCTCTTTTTGACATTTTCTCTGTATGTGTTTGTTTTTGTATCGTGTGCAATAAAGTTTCCATTATATTATTGCCAAAATGCCATTATAATGTTTCGTCTGCAAAAATAAGTTTGTTTTTCATAGTGTTTTTATGAATGACAAAGTTATATTTGCGGTTTTGGAAAATGTGCTATAGCTCTGAAACTACTAAATAAATTTCGTTCAAACCAATTTTCGTTAAAAGTTTTTATAGAGATCTACCTACATCATATTTTTTTTTTTCAATTCTTATTTTAAAAGTTAGAGGGGGGCACACATTTTTCCACTTTGGAAGTGTATAACTTTAAGAAGCCTCAATGTAATTTTTAAAGATCTATCTAATGATATCCCACACGTATAAGTTTGATGAAATATAAAATTTTCAGTAACAGTTCCATGTATGGGGAGCCCCCCCCCCCCCCCCCCCCTTTAATTCATTATTTATTTTTGTGTAAAAACCGTAAAGCGGTTTACAGAATACATCTACCTACTAAGTTTCAACTGTGTAATCCTCATAGTTTTGGAACAAAAAGGGTGTGACATACATCGGTTTGGCCGAATCTATAAGGGTTTCGTTTTTTGCCTTTAGGCTACGAAACCCTAAAAATGACAAATTATATGACACATAAGCTATTCACAACTTATCAGTAGTTGGTGAACTAACTTTTAATGTAATACCACAGAATACTTAATAGTAATAGGTACCTACATTTCGATTCGTTATTAGCCATTTAAAGTGCTAAGGCTGAGGCCTACCTCAGTAAGAACAAAAAGGTCATTTCGACCATGTCAAAAATCCAATTACAAAAAATTCGCCAGAGTTGGTTCCAGCGTGCTACTAACGTACCTAAGTAGTTAAAGTTAAGGTCAATCATTATTAAGTTCATATAATTTTAAAGGCAACGAAATAGACAGCAATTTCAAGATTTTCTAAAAACTACTGTAACGTAACAACAGCAACCTTTAATCAAGTTTAATCTGGACGTGGCGTCGACTGTTAAAGCAATGTTCTCTACATCGTCCATCAGCCATTTTTAATGTCCCCACTGCTGGGGCACTGGCCGGCTACTTATGGCTGGATGGATAAAGAGAACAAGTCATGACCACCCATGCATGACCCACTATACGGGCCCAATGCGGATTGGTGGGTTTTAACCACTGCAAATGCAACCGGGACCAACGGCTTAACGTGCCTTTCGAAGCACGGAGGAGCTCAAGATAAAAAATTTTTGGTCACCCATCGGCCATGACCGACCATGGCGAAAATTGGTTAACCTCAACAATCGCAGGCCGAGCGCGCGAACCACTGTACCACGGACTCTTCCCTACATGACCTGTCAGAAATGCATGTGGCTAAAAATGCGGCTATATTGTACTAATATATACATTACTATCGTTTCAGAGTGCCACCGGCAACTTCAGCATCAAAGAAGTAGAGTTCGGATACCCCACCCGCCCGAACCAGCGAGTGCTCCGAGGGGTGGACTTGAAGGTGGAAGCCGGGAAGACCATCGCCCTTGTGGGCTCCAGCGGCTGCGGCAAGTCCACCGTGCTGCAGCTGCTGCAGAGGTTCTACGACCCTGACACTGGCAACATCGTGAGTGGACGCTCTTTCAATCGATTACCAGTTTTAGCTCGTTGGAGTTGTTAAACCAATGGAAATGTAACTACTATCGATAGTTAGGGCTTTGTACTTACTACAAAAGATTTTCTCGTGTATTAACATCCTGACTCTTAAGAGCAAAATAAAACACGATCATAAATTTTATAATTATACTTTTTTGCAAATGCAATGCTCTAGCTAGTTTTAAGCTCCGCGCACTCCGAGAGCATCTCAAAATGAAACGAGATGATTTTTACTAAGTTTAATTCTGACCAGGGTTAGTTCGCGCGAAAACGGTCAGCATTATTTTGTTCACGGCAAGAAATATAACTTATTATCTCAGCTAGGTTCACGGTGAAGCAAAGGCATGCAACAGACCTTGTTTCGTTGGCTCCACAGAAAATTTCCTTGTTCTGTGGTTCGCTCCAACGTGGCTTGCGCCAGTGATACAAAAAAAGTATTTTGTAAAGTTAAACAATTTCAGAATCCTATAAGTTCTAAAATACTACTTAAATGCAAAATGCAGCTTCAGGTGTTTTATATGAAATGTTCGCAGGCCGAATATGAGTAGGTATTTATAGATTTACGGCCGGTTTCAATAATATATTCCTAATAGAGATGTACCGACTAGTCGCATTTTTGTAGTCGGCGACTAGTCGGTGACTAGTCGGCTAAAACCACCGACTAGTCGGCCCGCTTCTCACTCATGTTAATATGCTTAAAAAAAATAGAGAGGGTGATAGAAATGAAATTGTATCTTTACTGTTGTTATTTTTTATTATAAGAATCAGTCTCACAGTTTCAATTTACTAATAATAGGTTAGAAAATTTAAATAGGAACTCTTCCTTTGATATCACCTTATATTATTCAATCTCGAAATAAAATAATACAATACTTGTAATAAAAACAACTAAGTATAGTAAAGTAAGTATACTTGGTTCAACAAACTCTTTTTTAGCAAAAAATTAGAAATACGTAGTTATCTTTACTTCACACTACAACTTAGAAATAGAAACTTGTTCTATATAGAACAAGTTCCTATTTCTAATAATGAATTGTACTGAGATCTAGCTTTTACGTAAACAAATAATGAATGATGCAGAATGAATGACGCGATGTAAACAAAAACATGTCCTAACAAGTCCGCGTGGGCACCACGCCGATGCTACGAGCCGAAAGCGCGCTCACGAACATTTCTGACGTCACCCGTATTCTACCGAAAGTAATGGTCGGCCTAGCCGACTAGTCGGCCGACTAGTCGGCTAGTCGGCTAGTCGGCTAGTCGGCCAAAGTTATAGTCGGCCCATCTCTAATTCCTAACAAGAGATAGGCCTATCTTGGTTACGTTACTTAGCAACCACTGTTATTTTAGGTTATTTTGGGCTGATTAACAAAAATATCTAGGCAACAAAGTTCTAGTAAGCCTATCTCTTACTGAGGATAGGTTATTGAAACCGACCGTTAGTAAACTACAACTACACTCCTTGATTCTCGAAATATTAACTTCAAAGAGTAAACATACTAAAGCAAAGAGAATAACAGATTAAAAAACAAATAATATGTCATTACTGACACAAAACGTGATTGAAGTTGACTTTTCAACATAAAAACAACTCAGTCCGTATTTTGCATATTTATTTAGAGTATGAAAATATCGTCGATGGTAATTCAAGTAATTTATTAGTGCGAAACAATATTAATTATTTAATATACAAAATTGTTGAAAAAAAGTGCTGCTATTCGTAGAAAAAAAAATTGTTTCTATATTTTTTTACTGCGTAAGTAGGTAGGTACTCCACAACATGGGACAAATACTGGGTACCATGCTTACCAGAGATGTAAACATGAGCATGAACGAGGTTCCAACCTTCGACACCAACGTCGGGTTCGAATACAAGCGGCCGGTGCGCAAGATGGTGGCTTGCGAAGAAGACTTGATATCTGCCAGAATACCGCCAAAGTTCCGCGACTATTGCTCTCACTACCTTCTAAACTACCAAGTATGCCGATACAAACATATGCCGTTTCTCTACCGATGTGCCCATGAAAAACACGAATACCTAAATTGCCAACATGACGATTACGTCATTCGCATGAAGGAATTTGAAAGAGAAAGAAGGCTACGGCTAAGGGAAAAAAGACTGAAGGAACAAGAAAATTGTTAATAAAGAACACAAAATCTATCCTGACACGTTACTCTTTGACTATGTAGATTTCAGTATACCTATTTATTGAAATGATTAAATACTATACTAAATCAATACAATTAGCAATTTTTCCTTATTTCATTGTAAATTGAGAGTATTTCCTCTATTCCCAGTTGTGACCACTGGCTTTGTCAGCATTGTGTAGAAATGGGAAACTATATGTTATACATCACCCTGGTGACAATTGAGATTATTTTTCCCATTTATCTTCAGTGGTGACAAAGTCAGTGGTCCCAACTGGGAATAGAGGAAATACTCTCAATTTACAATGAAATAAGGAATTTGTAACAGAGTCTTGTAAATTATAAGCTAATAAATTAGCTAACTTTATCCTATATTTTTTAGACAGATACATAGTATCTGGAGTCAAAGTAAAATTGTTAATAAATTTATTAACGTCAAAATATAAAATAACGTCACTATGACGACAAATCAAATTATACATATACATATTTAGGTCAAAGATTCGTTTATTCTCATCCCTGTTTAAATTACTAGCATAAGGCAAAGCACTAATTATTATTCTGCATCCTGTGTTTGTTTGCAATGTCAGTAATTTATTTATACTTTTAAGTATATCCTTTCTTGTTAATTTGGAACTGTTACCACATAATATTACTAATGTTGTGGTTTTGTTTATTTGCGATCCATCTATTTTGGTAATTATTTGGCTAAAAGTCTGGCCAGGAGTACAAAAATTTATACATTTTCTGTCAAGTTTCTCACTAATAATTGAGGCAAAACCTTGACCTATCCTGTCTGAGTACATAATTGTCTGACATTTATTACCTAACATTGGCTTAAAACTAACAGTATTATACCTTGACTCAATCTTATTTTGAGAGACCAATGTATGACTTGGTTCTGGATTCTGGTTTAAATTAATTAATTCCAAATGTTGAGTTAAAGAGCAATAATTGACCTTATACACTTCTTTTGGGCTACGAAAGCCCTATGAACTTCAGTACTACTACCCCAGATAATAAGCCCATATCGCAAGACGGAATCTACATATCCAAAGTATGCTGTTAATGCAGTTTTTCTGGTCGCTGTTTGAGTTAACTTAAACAGTGCGTAAGCAAAACTGTTGACTTTTTTGCACACCTTATCAACATGACCATGACTGGAAACCAGTCAATGTTTTGGTCAAGCTCAATGCCAAGAAACGTAGCTTGGGTTGCGTTCCTAAGAGCATGATTCTGATAGTTTATGTTCAATAATTGGTTCTTGCTGTAGGTAATTTATATAATTTGTTTTTTCAATATTTCCTTTTAAATTATTATTATTAAGCCAGTTTATTATATTTTAATTGTATTATTATCAAAATATAACTGACCATGAAGACGACATAGTCTTCATGGTCAGTTATATTTTGATAACAGTTCTTATTTGTTACTACGACATAAATATCGTCAGCGAATAGAATGCATTTGTGTTTTGTCACATTAGGTAAGTCATTACATAAACTAAAAACAGAAGTGGACGAAGAATACTGCCCTGAGGCACACCAAATTTGTTTTCCTTGGGTTTTGAATGATATTTATGAATCACCTGATCTTTATTTAGTTGAGAAATTTCAACTACCAGTGTCCTATTTTTAAGGTAAGATTCAATACAATTTAAGGCTTTTCCCCTTATGCCAGTGTTCCAATTTTGAGAGCAGTTGATTATGACAAACAAAGTCAAATGCTTTGGACATGTCAAATAAGAGAACTGTAGTAAAATTATTGTCATTTAGGCTTCTTAAGGGGCCATACAAAGCTAGAAGAAATTAGGATATCCCCCGCGCGTCCCGCACCCTATGCCGCTGTAGACTAGCTCCGCGCGTGTCGTTATCGCAGGCCGAGAACAAAGTTCGCTTGAGTTTACGTGCACAGTGTAATGAAGAAAACAGAGACAAGTGTCGCATGTATATACACATACGACTTAATGCATTCAAATAGATATTCCTGGTGAGTACTGTTTATTGTTTATTTTATAAATTACGTTTTTTAATAATATTTATAATGTTTTTTCTGTTTCAGATTGGCAACGGTGTAGCGCGATTAAAAACAGGAGACGAGTACTTTTTATTATGGTAATCCTTAGGTAACCTGAGGATTAATAATAAACATACAAGTAATAAATATATAAAAAATGTGCGACATTACATTTTGTATTGTAATGTGGTTTGGTGAACCTCCCGCATTATTATTCGTTTTACATATGTTAATAACCATCTTGGGATCCATTGGTCTAGTGTGAGTTTTGTTTGCTTACGCGAAATTTATATGAAAAAAACGCAATTTACACGTTCTGACAGGGGTTCAGTACGTCTCTCAATAATAATTAATTACTATACTAATTAATACACTCAACACAAAAATCCTTTTCTTATTAATTCTTGATTTTAGTATAGAAATGCAAAAAAAAATATTATAATATACCTCAAACCCATGTAAGATGGAAGCATGAAAAATAATAAACTATTCAACAAGCAACCAATTTTTTATTTACATTTTCTTACGTTTAGCTTCAATACTCATTGATATTGCTCCTTTTCGTTTATTTTTGCTTACATTTACTAGCGGACTGCTTAAGGTGGTACGACTTCCATACTAACAAACATTGCACATTAAGAAAGAAAGTAAGAAAGAAAGAAAAGTAAGTTTTTTTGGGACAAGCAAAAGACAGTACATACGAATAAAAATAAAAACACCTATAAGACTAAAAACCGTTTGTCCCAAAACGGTCCCGACTCAGCATAATGCATGGCTTTTGGCCAGCGCTGATCTTCCGTCGGTACCGTTTTGGTGGGACTGCGAGCCAAATTAACAGTTCGTTTAAAAAATAAAAAACAAATATTAATGAAAAACATAGAGAAAAAAAAAGGGAACAAATGGCGTTACAATAAAAAACAATTAGCGCTATAATACAAAATTAAAGGAGAAAAAAAAAACTCATTACAATAAAAATAATAAAAAGCGATGCGAAAGCGAAGCGAGAAGCATTAATTGGTTCATCATACATTAATAATTCATAAATACATGTGCAACTAACTCGTTTTAGTTATTTGTTAGCGCGAAATTATTAAAAAAATGAACTTTCATAGAGGTATATAAATGCGATGAGTCACACACACATACATAGAATTATTGAAATTATAAGATGTTAGGTTTTCGTGATTTATGTATGAAAGAATTTTTTTTTTATTATTTCACACAAATAAATAACTGAAACGAGTTAGTTGCGCATGTATTTATGAATTATTAAGGGATGATGAACTAATCAATGTGCAATGTTTGTTTGTATGGAAGTCGTACCACCTTAAGGGCATATTTCGAGTCTGACGAGGATCCACTAATTCTGGCAAAACATGTTGCATATAAAAGTCTTTTAGTTTCGGTAGCATATAGGTCTCCCAAAGTTTGTCGTCTCTTTCAATTTTCTAAATTTGCATACACACAAAGTACAAAACAATAAGGGTATTTTTAAAAACCTTTTGGGATGACAACATTCGCCATCCGTATTTTTTTCTTGCAACGTCAGATCAAAATTGAACATTGAACTACTTCTATGCTCAGATCTGAAAAAGAGACAATAACAATGTATTTGTGTCTAACAATAAAAACATGTAGGGTTGTATAATGTCTTCGACAATATAAGTATTATTAATTTTACAAGCTTATCTTCTTTTAAATTTCCATGGTTATTGAAGTTACTAGAATAAACTAAATACACCATGTACCTGTTTATATTTGAGACTCCGATATTTCGGCGCAGTTGCATGCGCCATGGTCATGAAAGAACTGTTGATTGTTGCCGGTTGATGTTATTGGCACACGAATAGATCTACCTTCCGTCTAAGTCTAAGTCTTTTATTACGCTCGATACTGGTACCACTGTCTGCAAACTTACTTACATTTTCGCCCTCACATTGTCATTATCTAAATGTTGTTGCTGCTCATCATTAATGAAAGTGAATTATGTTTGTAAGATCTGCCAATACGATTCTAAAAAACCGAAAAATAATACATTTTATAACTGTTTTATTTTGTCATGTACCAAAGCACTTTTAAGGTATTGGGTATTTTAAGATACCTTTTGGGACTAAATACATTCGACATTCGTAGCTTCCTGCACCGTCATATCAGAATTGAACATTGAGCTACCTGTTACAATGCTGTTACTACTAGACTCGGCTCTGAAATAAAAACCGGAAACAGGTACAGCCCGAGGAAATAAAGAAAAGAAATTCTGATCATTCCGTCTTAATAATTCCGTCATCTAAACTTTGCATTACTATAAGTAAGTGCCGAGCAATATTTTGGTTCCTCGATGTGACCAATGAGGTACCAAATTGGTCTTGTTCGGAACTTACATAGAATATAATACAGGCGCGGATCCAGGATTTGTTTGGGGGGGGGGGGGGATTGGGTTCAGGGAGGTTATATCATAATTGCAAACATTTTGCTTAAAAACTTTGCGTAAAACTGTGTGCCGGGGGGAGGGGGGCAATGGCTATTGCCCCCCCCCCCTTTTGTTTGTGCCTGAAACTAAAAAAAGTATACTATGTATTTACTTATAATAAATTACTACTTTTATCTTAAAAGTACAGTCAAATAATAATTATCTTAAATCAATTTCAAACATTTAAATTGGCACTGATTTCTGACAGATATTTGACATTTTGTATCTTAATATGCTGCTCGTCGAATACTTGTCTACTTTCTACAAAAGCTTATTTTTTATCTCTGTTTGCTATAATAACCTATACCTAGGTTATGATTAACAAATAGACTTTTTAAATAATCTACGTGCGAAATCGTCGCGGAGCGTAAGGCAAGCGCAGTCCACACGTCTCAATGGAGCACTCACGACTGAAGAGCGAGGAGCGAATCAGACAGAAATACGTTGAAATAACGCATGCGATAGAGATGCAAACACTGGTGTCTGTTTTAAAAACATCAACGTAAGCGACATTATCGTTTTTAATTTATTATTAATGAACTATTTAATATTTTCAAAAACTGTCAATCACAAAACTAGAGAACTAGCTACGGTATTTTTTAATAATAGTTTCAAGACTAAAGGTTTAATAGCGGTTGGCACAGCATTGAAAAACTACAAAATTGGAAGTAACTTTACGATTTTTTTCTATCGAGAAAAGTTTTAGCAATCATGTTTCTGTCAATCACATAACTGAGTACTATAGTCTACTTTCTACAGTATTTTTTTGGGGCCGATAAATCTAGTAATACTATGTGAAATCCTTGATCAAAAATGTGTATTTGGCTTTGTACGGCCCCTTTCCGAATTAAATGCAGCCTGTGTAGTAGATATGTCTTTCTGAAAAGCATATTGATTTTTATTCAATACTTTATATTTATTAAAGAATGAAGTAAGCTTATCGTGCATTATCCTTTCATAGATCTTTGATGTAACTTTACTCAAAGAAATTGGACGAAAATTGCCCAAACACAACCTTGAACCTTTCTTTAAAAGTGGCTTCACAATTGATACCTTCAGTTGTTCCGGGAACGTTCCAGTTTCCATGGATAAGTTTATTAAATATGCCAATACTGAAGCAATCTGTTCCCTACATGCTTTTATCACCTTCGTGCTTATTTCATCGTACCCTTCAGAGTTTGTATGGTTCAATGTCAAGATAGTTTTTTAATGTCAAATTCGTCAATAGGTGAAAGATAAATTGAATTGTTTTAATTGTCATAGTTATTATTAATAGTATTGTTAATATAATTATTGTTGTCATTATTTTCATTGTGCGAATCATTTGTCAATTTAAGCTTTTTTGTTACATCCTATTCCGCCGCTTACAAGAATTGTTAACACAGCCACATCCTATATCGTTATTCGTACGTTATAAGTACTATCTCGAGAAGCCATAACATTTTGTGAAAATCGTGCCATTATTTTAAAGTTGATCCTTGCCAAAGCACTATTCGCTGTACTAAGTAAAAAAAACCCAACAAAGTTAAGTTAACGAACAAATTTTTACTAGCATAAATAACTCGATAAAAACTGGGCAGTTTAGAGGAGAGACTTGACTGTTCTACAGTTTTTGCTGTTTTTAACATTTACTTTTATTTCTAGGCGTAATGCGAAATCTAATGTAGGTAATTTGCACTGTTGCACAGTGCTAGACTAACAAAATTCGGAAAATACTTTAAAGTTATTGTGTGCTGAATTAGTTGAATAGGTACCTAAAAAGAACAGGTTCAATAAATACTTGACTACCTGTTTGGCGCAGGGTACTAACCCCGCCTTCTGCGCCAGAGGTCCCGGGTTCGATTCCCGGACAAGACAAATATTTGTGTGCACGAACATGTCTATTTGTCTTGGTCCGAGTGTTTAGTATGTGTATTATGTATTTATTTACAAAAAAAATTATATAAGTAGGTTTATCTGCTATCTAGTATCCATAACACAAGTTCTTCATGAAGCTTAACGTGGGCTAGATTTGTTTGGTTTGATTGTATGCAAAATATTTATATTTATATTTACTTTTTTTATTGGGGCAACAAACAATTTACACAATATATACTAAACTTTAAATTTTCTCACCACAGGAGCTAGACGGCGTGGACACACGTTCCGGGCTCACAGTGCCGCGCCTACGCCGGCAGCTGGGAGTGGTTCAACAAGAGCCAGTTCTGTTCGACCGCACGCTCGCCGAGAACATCGCGTACGGCGACAACAACCGCAAGGTCACCATGCACGAGATCGTCGCCGCTGCCAAGGCTGCCAATATACACAACTTTATCGTGTCCCTGCCTAAGGTAGGTGACTATACTTCTTTACTAAAAGGGATAGAGTGGTCCAGCAGGAACCGGTGCTGTTTGACCGCACGCTCACGGAGAACATCGCATACGGCGACAACAATCGCAAGGTCACCACGCACGAGTTCGTCGCCGCTGCCACAAGGCTGCCAATATACATAACTTCATTGTCTCCTGGCGACTGTCACCCTTATCCTGAAAGTCTCCGCCCGCACGCGGACAGAACACCCGCCGAGTGTTCTGGTTTTAGTGGGTATGAGTACCACATTATTTCACTTTCCGTGTTCAATTCGAGACACTTGTTGCTTGAAATCCACACACATTTGTAGCACGGAACATACCCACGAAAACCGTGTTAAGTTCGCGTCAATTGAACACTGTTTTGTAATCAATTGATTGCGCTTTGTTTTTACAAAACCGTATGCATCTGAATTGAACACTGATTTGAAACGAGCTGAAAACCACGCTACAGCACATCTGTTTTAATAAGAAGATTATGTTAAATAAATAACAATATAGCAAGGGTCAAATTTCAATAAAATATTATAATATGGCGAAAACGTTATTTGTATATGAAAGAACGAGGTGCAATGCAACTACTTTCCGACAAATTCATTTTGCTATTTAAAAGCGATTATGTTCACGTTTTGTTTTTACAGAACGACCGAGTGTATCCCGCCACTAACTTCTTGGTAATTGCTTTTGTTGACCCCTAAGGGGCATTGACTGAAACTTTATTTTCCGTGCACGTCGATTTTTTTTATCAACCAGAAAAGAAACAATATTGGTGGAAGTCCTTAGTCGAACAGTTCAGATATTTTATTATTAATGTCCATATATTTATTAAATCTTGCTCCTCTCTAAGAACTTAAATATGTTGAATCGATCCCCAAACGTTGAGAGACAACTGCAACACCGATGTTATTTGACGAGTACAAACGAATGCATGAAATGCACACAGTTTTGCATTAGGACAGATCATTCCTAAACAATATGCAACTCGAAAACGGTTTTGTAAAAGCAAAGCGCAATTTTTCTATTACAAAACAGTGTTCACTAATCACGAACTGAACACGGTTTTGGTCAGCTCAGCATATTCCGTGCTACAAATGCGTGTGGATTCCAAGCAACCGGAGTCGCGAACTGAACACGGTAAGGGAAATACCTACGCGCGGGGGCATTTCCCCTAGGAAACATTGAAGTTACTCTTCTTGATAATGTCACCGCATTTTGGAAGGCTTGTCTCACACATTAACCGTCCGCACACCATAAGCGGGCGAGACTCAGCGTAAACGCACCTTCCTCAATCTAATAGGTGTCTCAGTGGGGTTTAACAGCAGATTCATTAAATCGTTTGCAACTTTGTTATAATTTGCAACAACTGCGTACCACATCAGTGTACCTACCTACTTAGTTTTAAAGGCACCTTATCGAGGTCTCAATTGATTCACACGTATGCGACATGTCAGATAATTTATATACTTATTTTTTTTTTAAATACAGTTACACTAGATTACACTTTACTTTATTTGTTCCAAGGGTTATGACACAAATCTGGGCTCGAGCGGCGCTCAGCTGTCGGGCGGACAGAAGCAACGAGTTTGCATCGCGCGCGCTCTCATCAGGTCGCCGCGACTGCTACTGCTCGACGAGGCCACGTCCGCACTCGACGCTAACAGCGAGAGGGTTTGTTTAGAACATTTTCGTTTCATGTAACAATCACCGAAACTGTCAAGAGTTACAGAATAGCTAATACAAAGCTTATTCGATTTCAGGCGGTTACAGAAGCTTTGGAGAAGGCGGCTAAAGGCCGTACTTGCATCACGATCGCTCACCGCCTGTCGACAATCAAGGATGCCGATCTGATCTGTGTTATGGACAAAGGTATGATGTCAAATTTTATTCAAAGTAAAAATCTATTAGTGGTGCACTATTCACTTGGATTTAATGCAATAAACTTAGTAACCATAAAATGTTTTTACTATTTTTAGTAAATATTTATATGCAACTTAGTCCACGTGGAACGCGGTTATATCGCGCTTAGAAATCGAATCAAATTTCACCAAAATTTGTTCAGTGGTTAAGTTTCAAAAATGTAACAGAAAGACGTTACTTTACAGAAACACGTCCCAGAACACTAACAAGACAAGTGTATATTGGGCCAATCATTGTGGCTATTGTACCTATTTATAATTTACCGCCCAAGGTCTCCCATTCTCCAGTGGGCCTACCGCGTCGTAAGTGCCTTCGGCATCGCTGTCGACTTCATTTTGTCGGCCGACGATGTTTTCGTTCTGCGCAATTTCAACGTTATCGTCCTAACAATAAGATTCCTTTTAATAGTCAGTTAATACTCGACTCCGTGTGTGACCGTGACAGCGCTATAGCATCAGCGCTCGCGTGTGAAGAGTCGCGCTCATATTCGACAAGTCGACGACACTTACGCGGTTGGGCCACAGTTCCCATGGGAGTTTTGGGATATTCACCAGCTTGGTTTCAATTCCCATGAGAGTTTCGATATACCTATGTTTTAATTCAGGCTATAAACTATCGGCGTGCCCCAAATTTCATCGAAATCCGTCCAGCCGTTTTTGAGTGACTGACTAACAAACACCCAAACTTTCACATTTGTAACAGCAGAGTGCGATACCTATATTAATCATCCTGGACAAAGATGTTCTAATGTTTCCGTTCTTTCTAAATCTTTTTTTTCTTTTGAATACAGGTAAAATTGTTGAGAGAGGAAACCACGCCGAACTATTGAGCCAAAAAGGATTCTACTGGAAAATGTGTAAAGGGCAAAATGTAGCCTGAGCCATAATAACTCCTAATCTAGTTTAAAAAATAATTTTAAGTAATCGCAGCAGTATTACTCTATAAGGGTCAAGTCTTAAGAGTTTGTTGAATAAAAAAAGATTTTACTAGAATGATATTTTTTATTTTTTTCGTATAATGACAACCTTTCATACGACACTAGTCTATTGCATACTCGACTCACATAATCAGTTCGCAATTTCCAAATTTGGCTTTACCCTGGACCCTTCCGCTTTTTTATAATAATAAAACGTTATGGCGAAAACCACAAAGGTACTTAATGATACTTAAAACTATGATTCTTCATTATCTATTTCACGTCGCAATATAAATGCAGACGCGCCACCCCGATTGTATGGGTGATGATGACTAACCTGTAACGTTTCGTCGTAACGTAACGTTCGAGGCGAGCGTGTATTACTCGTGGCGAGTTTTTATTCACTACGGCTTCTTGGTTCTCTGTACAGACTGAAATATTTACTGAAATGTTACAGGTCAGTTACCACCTTAAAATAACAAATAGTTACTTAGATCAAAGCAGACGCTTTATATCTCGAAAATTAAAGCTTAAAGCTAGTTCTACATGCTAAGTATAGACATTGTACACATGGATCCAATGTTACAACACCGTAACTGAAAGAGTAGCATGTTGACTTATGCACGAGATGTCCTACACTTGTTTAAGAGTTAATTACCAACAGCACCTAAACAAACAACTTATATTGGAAAAGCTTCCAGTAACTTCATTAATTTAAAAATGATCATTTCATTCTATGCAATCTTTATTAATATCATGTTAAGACCTCGGGCTTTTCTGCAACATTTGTTGTTTAATGTTTTGTTGTATGTGATCGATTAGCGCCCTTACGCCGCATTGATATGCAACCGCCTATGATTGGGCGCACTTAAGACGATTCAACCACTGGCACCGCGCCCCGCCCGCTCCGGAGCGCGGCGATGGAGAAGCAGTAGTTGTATTTTTGAAACAATCGAATTACTTTCCGCATACGTAATCGCAGGATTTGCATGCGAAAGCGGTGTTATATAAAAGCATTTATTCGATTGTTTCAAAAATACGACTCGCTCTGACGGATTGATCCGCGTCTCCGCGCCCAGGACGGAATCCGCTAGCGGATCGCGCTACCGCGCCGTGGCGCGGTTTTGGTGTTGGACAACGCGGTTTTCCATACTAATTGACGACATTTGCAAACAATATTAAAATCCGCGCCCCCGTGCCCCCGCAGTGGGTTTACCGCCTAACCGCCACAAAACCATAGGTGGTTTAAATGTATCAACCGCTAGTGCGTAAGGGCGCTTACTGTTACTTTTTAAACTGCCAGTACATATAATACTAATCACAGTATTAAAGTATTATACTATGGTCATATACAATTACGATTGAAATAATCGTAATTATAAATGTATTTTAAACTTGACTGCTCGTAGGACGGGATTCTAGACACAAATTGACACAATACAAAATTAATTGTGTTTCGCGTAGATCTGCGTTCCGGCATTCGAAAGGATAATATAGTCATTGTGTAAGTAAAGGATGACAAACCATAACGGGTAGCGTAAAGAAAAATTAGCAATCAGTCAAACACAAAAATTATAGTTGGTTTATGACATCTCTGTCGTCTACAGTTACTATCAGCAACTAAATGTAAGAAATCTTGTGCATGCTGTGGAGTGACTGAGGTGGCCACGCGAAAATAAAGCTATAGTAAATTTTAGTGTAACAATTAATTTTATAATGCGGATGTGACGCTGTTTCAAAAACAATTTTATTGACGACATATTCTGATGCTATTATTTAACGAATTTAACCCAACATGTTTCCTAAATGTCAAGATAGCGCGATCACACCAATTAATATTTTTGGGATAAAAAAACAGCGAGTACGAGATACTTATTATCATTACACAAGCTTGAAAACTCACCATCTTAACATTTACATAACGTCTCAACATAAGCCTTCCTGATATGTTAACGTAGCCAACAACCACGAGTCAATAGCAAAATACTTTTTAATTTTATTACTTAACGCACTATAATCTTGCGCAGTAAACTGAATATTATTTATCAATGTAGTCGTTGTAAAGACTGCTTGTTTTCCATATGACGCTCACTTGCAGAATATGCCATTGATAACATCCTTGATAACATCACTAAAAATAATTGCGTCATAGAAAACTTTATGTGGTAAATATTAAACAAGACGGGATTCGAACTCGCATCCTTGGGAATCCGGCGAGTTAGTGCGTTGGGCCGGATTTCCAAGCATGCGGGTTCGAATCCCGTCAGGGCGACATGAGACAAGTAAAAACAGCATTTTAAAATGCAAAATTAAAAAGTTACAATAGAAAATTTTAGTTTTAAGTTTGGTTAGTTTTTGTGGGAACAGTAAATCAATATAATAATTTTAAGCAAAAATAGGGAACCACCAAATTTAGATAAGCAAGAAACATAGGTAATTATATATTTTTCCATACATGTTCACTGTTCAGTATACGTGGTGGAAATTTAAGACGGGGCATGAAGGGCAGGTACCATAACCATTATAGCTACATGAAAACGTTCTATTGTTTAAGTAAGAAACTTTGATTTGCATTCACAGATTTAAAAAAAAATACAATCAGCAGGCTAATGGGAAGTTTTCAAAAATATTTTTTTGATGCCAATCGATCCTGCTTCTCGTGAAGATCAAAACACTTAAAGACACCAACTGAGGTATAAGTATTAGAAACCTCAGAAATCGCGAAAAAAGCTAAAAACAACCGCTACGTGCTCGCGCTATACCCAGACGCATCCGCTTCACCTACGAGTACCTTCGTGGAATAAAATATATTTTTTTGCAAATGTGCGGATTTTTTTTATACCTATTTCTAAGTTTTCTAATACTCATACTTCAGTTGGTGTCTTAAGAATGTTTTGATCCTCATAAGAAACAGGATGGATTGGCGTCAAAAACTAATTAAAAAAAACTGTTTTTTTTCTGGTGACTGTATTTTTATTTGCAAAATCCTAGGATGCAGTTCGATTAAAAAAAAAAAATAAGGACGGTTTTCTAAGTACGTTATCATGTAGCTACAACGGTTAATGTACCTTCCACACTGTATATGCTTATCTTATAAACTATTTCGAATAAATTATTGAGAACATTATTAGCGGTTACATGTCAAGTTAATAACTATACATGCCTAGCCATAGCCAATTTTACTCATAAAGCTGCCAGTTTTAAATTCACTCTTATTAAGAACTGAACAAGCACATAACGTAGTAATGTTTCCTGAATAGTAATTTATTACTTCATTTATAACATAGGATACTTACATAGTAACGTCTTTAAACAATATCAACGGTAACCTATTTGGTAGATTTATTCATAAAGACATCGGAACTATGGCAAATTAAAAATAAAAACAATAATTAATTACAGTACAAATTAAATAATTTATAATAGGAAATGGCATTTTGCTTTGCAAAGTAAAATATGTACAAATTATACCATTGCATATAACATTGTAGTCTAAAGTAGATCTGAAAATGTACTATGTCCACAAGATACAACCAAATAGTCCGTGTTGGCATGGGCATCCGTTCGCCAACATTAGGTAGTAATTAAATTCAATTGGTTTAAATTATTGGCAATTTTGACATTCCATAATTTACTTGGATAAGTAAAACGAAACTAGCAGATCTCTCCCTTATCCAACAATCATTAAGCTATTTCATTTTCGTTTTAAAATTAATTGAGAAGTGATTTATTTGGTTGTATCGTCTATGACTACATTTAATTTCAAACACTTAAAATACATCTACTTAATTCTAACTCCAATTCTGCAACTCCTGTGCACCTTGGCAGCGGCAAACACACAATTATATCGTAAAGGAGAAGCAGACATCCACTACCCATAAAGTACAGAGAAGACAAAAATATATAAAATCTACAAGTATAAAACATTCACAACACATTATAATTTTTTATGCTTGCCAAATTCCGTTACCAGGGAATAACGACACTTGATTTAAACGTAACAATAATAAAAAGTCTGCTAAAGATAACTAAAATAAACTATTTAGACCAAAAACAATGCAGTTTGATAATTACCAAAAACTATTAAATATACTCTTCTGGATTGAGGTACAGTAGAGAACGTGACTAAGTTCAGATATAAATTTATTTATACACCCTTTGTGTTATGTCCATAATTAAACCAGACAAATTGTCTAGGGCTGGGATTAAAAGCGTATTGATATTTATCTGCAAAGTACCTTGCTTACTTTACATGTAGATTGTTAGTTTACTTATTTTAAACTTTAATAAAAAAGAAAATACACATTATTTCTTTCATAAGATGTGAACCACTCTTCCTGTTTCAACCACACTAAACATTATTAAATAGTATAGTATAGTCAGAAATACAACTAAGAACAAACAAACACTCAGGTACTTTAGATCAAACAAAGTCTCGTTTAGCAGTCTTTTATTTATGGATATACACGAATAATTATTCACGACAAAACCTTTTTTTTGCATTTCTCTCCTAAGAATGAGATAATTTAAAGAAAATTTAACCTAATTCTAATATATTTCATTCAATAATTCGAAAAGGTCGATATATTTTTGTTTTTCGAACATACGAAATACTTTCCATTCGGAATAGGTGGATCTGTGTCAATGTCAACTGTCTTCTACTGATGTCTAACCATGTCTGTAATACGAGTTGATATTAACTGTCAACGTTATCAAAGCTATCGGATGCACTGTTTATGTCGGTAAAGCAGACGATAGATATGATGAAGTCAAAGCGCTAGTTTTAGATAACGAATTTAGTTTTCCAAACTGGTACCCTTTTGTCCCCTTGACACCACCACCAGGGGCTAATTGTCTCATTTTAAAATCCATCACAATTTCTTTCAAATACAAATATTTACTTACTTCAGGACGTCACTATTAGACATTTGAAAGGGATTGTGATTGGGACGCGTTTTTAAAGGTTTTGAATAAACGAAATTGAACTGTCTAAGCAAAGTGACAGACGAACATATCTTCTCTTTCTTTATTAATGGCTTGTTGGCGATAATATTCGCGAATTCTGCCAATGTCATGTAAATATATTTTGTAGTTTAGAGAAATTATTGTACGGTAAAATCTAAAAAAAAAAATCCGAACATATCTTTCAAATGTACGGAGAAGTGTCACATGAAGTGTCATTTAAAACAAAAAAGGGATTGCGACTATAAGATAAACAATTGCATAAATCAGTATCATAATCACAATACTTTTGAAAGGGATTGCGATTAGAAATTAGACTATTAGGGGGCAACTGGTGTGGTGGTGTAATGGGGATTTTTAATTCTCATCACACCACCAAAGAGCTGGAACATCCTGCACCATTACTTTATCAATTATCACGTAAAAATATTTTAATTTATTCACGTAATAATTATTGAACTTAATTTAATGTACTGAAGATTAAAAAATCCCCGTCACACTACTAGTGGTGTAGGCTGGTGGTGTCAAGGGGACAAAAGGACTGGTACTAGGGGTACCGGCAGTGGGGTCTCACTCCGCGCTTGGACTCGTATACTAGCCTACAGCCCGCGGCCCACTCAGAAGGCCGGCGTACGGGGGAATTAATAGGGCTGACGTACTGATTCCTGAAGGGCTGACGAAAAGAGCTAGGCGTGAGAAATAGAGGCCACGAATTGACGAATATGTTAGCGCTGTGCGATCTGAACTTCACTTTATTGTGTCGGTGTGAGAGTCGCTATTTCTTCAAATGAAATTGCGGAATGCAACTTAAACTGCAAACTGTGGTATTGGTGTAATTTACATGGGCCAGTGGTATTCTGAAATTTTATAGACATAACGTGGTCACAACGACCTCATACTGTACCTAATTCATCCATAAACATAAGACTGACTTAGAAAACTAACTGCCCCTTATATAATACCAAAACATAAAAATAACTAATGATAAGAAAAAGCTTTGTTATTTGTGTAAATATATGTCATTTTATAACAATATTATTATTGATGTGAAAGACATTATTTCATAATGGTACATATGGTTACAACTTTGGTCTTATGTGTGTTTTTATCACTTAAATATGTCTGTATATATGAACAATGGTGCAGGTACATAAAAAAAATAAGTTTGAACTTTTATAGTGTATAAGTTCAAACAATACTTATAGAATTACGAATTTGATAAACTTGGTCATTACTATCAACGTTAACGCAAATAAGATGTACTGCTCGTCGGTAAAACAGACGATGGAAATGAATCAGTGAGAGCGATAGTTTACGTATATGTTGATAGTAAATATTTAGGCAAGTTTTCCAAACTCTTAGTATACTGATTTAAAAGAGGTTTAATGTCGACGGTGGCAGTAGGCACCCAAGTAGTTGTATTATTATATATCCAAAGCTATAAATGATTTTTTTACGTCTTATACCAACACTCAAAAAATGTATTGAGCAAAGATTATGGCCGATGCAATGTAACTACGTATCTTGTATCTGTTTTTAAGTTCCGTAATTATTGGCGCAACTAATGTATAGTATAGTATACTTCCTCACAATGTGTTAAATACCCTATTGTCCGTTCTGCTTAATAATTAAAATAAAATTTCACTTTAATATCTTTTATATAAGTATAAAAAATTCTTGGTAAATTTTAATAAACCGATATGAAAATAGGTGCTATAAGAAGCACCAACTAATTAATTTCATATACGATTACGATATAAAAATGTTAAATCGTGATTATGCAAATACATATTATTTACTTTATAATCTCATGATGTGTATAATACCATCATGATATACCATATCACAAACTTTACAATAAAAATAACCTATGATTTCTAAACAACAGAATATCTCTCTTGTTTAGCATAATTATTATCGTATTATTTAATTTGGCAACTCCAGGCATTGTTTTAGCTAATTTTCTTTTTCAATATAATTTATACTTTTAATTGCAAAAAAAATTACCTAGGTTAGGTACTTATATAAGATCAATAAATTTGCAAAAAAAAATTGAGAAGACACCCACCAATAAATCTTGCAAACTAGCATGTAATAACAATAGATTGAAAGTAAAATACCATAAGGACAATAATCAAATACCATAACATAATGTATACATTAAGATGTAAACTTTACCTCAAACTAAAGTTATATAAAAATAAATTCTCAATGAGGAGACTAGAGAAAAATATTACAGCTACCTATTTGACCTAAGAACCTTCCGCATCAATTAGCTACATGGCACCAACATCATTCCGATCTACTCATTGGTATACACACATACGCACCACAGAGTCCACAGGTGATTATCACCAACATTATTTAACTTAAAAATAATAACTAAATAGGCCATTAACTTTGAATTCATTTCGTACACTCACTAAATACCACAGAAGTTACATAACCTTAAATGAAATATAGTCCATTCATATTTAAGACTCACAACAAATGTTCATAATCGCCCATCAAAAAGTTATAATGCCGTCTTGTTTGGATATAAAATTAGTTACAACACTGAGTGGTAACTTTAAGACGATTATAGGCCGGTTTCACCGCCGATGAAAGATAAGTTCTGGATAGCGTATCTAGCTTAAACTTTCACAGTTGTAATTTGAAATATATGTCAAATTATCTGTCATGTAGACTATCCAGAAGTTAGCCGTCGGTGGAGAAACCGGCCTTAAATATGCTGATATTTACATGCATGATTTAATTTCTTATACAACTATATACTGCCGCACATTTCAGAATATCTACTAAAACTGTTAATTATTTTCTACATATTTATTCAAAATGTAATTATATACTTGGTATGACGTAAAACTGACGAAATCAAAGTATGTTAATTGACGTCTGAAGTCTGAAGTATGTTAAAGTCTAACCTGAAAACTCTAATACGTTTGTAGGTAAGTACAATGCCAATGTTCACAACTGTCGTTATTATTAGGAAAAATCTTGTTAACTTGAATATATTTATAATATACTAAAGTATTAAGTTTATTGATTTACTGATAATTTTATTATGTAAATAGAACGATTATTCACTAATTCGGATAATGATATTATTATATACTAGCCTTACCAACCGCTCATTCACATTTAGCAAATAGTTTTTATGAAGTATCGCGATAGCATAATAGGTTTTAATCTTTCAAGTGGAATCGTAAAAATGATTCTATGCGAAAGTGTGCGTGAGCGCTTAGTTCTACATAATTCTCCATTATTTGAAATTTTATGGCGGAAATACATTAATTAGACATAATGTTTTCTGTAAAATTGAGTACACGTAAATAATAAAGCTATCATAACTTAACGATATTAGGAATATTATTGCCGCTCGTATCATGACATGACTGCAAGTGCTACCATTTCTGTACCGAGGTGAATTTGCCAGCATCAAAGTGATGGGGGAATCAACTCTACACAAAGAATGCTAATGGTTTAAAAAAGATTATGATATCTGGATCGCATAGATAGAGTTTCGAGTCCATTCTTTTGTTAGGTCGCAGCAGCAATAATAATAATTGGTACGCTGATCGAAGGTTAATGATTAGTTTCAATAACTTATCCCCGGTAAGATTTAGGCCTACGGCCTATTATAGAAGTTATTTACCTTGATATTTTCGTAAATTCCACTCGACACCGCCAGAACGACACCCCCCGTGGTGTCGTTTGGAATCACTATCCGTTTGATACTACCGACTATTAGTGATGCAAATGAGAATAGATGAAAAGTGTATTTCATCTATTCTCATTAGTTTAATGAACAGTGATTTCATATGTTTACAAATTGTTGGTCAAACATTATTTTGCCGGCCAACCATCAATAGGTTGGTCGGAGTAGGAGAAGAAAAATTCATAAAAGCATATTTTAAGTCTGTGACAACAAATATTGACTTGTTAGAATAATAGTAAAAGCCTTTTCATTAAAAAATAACATCAAATTGTCTTATTTGTTATCAAAATTTATTAGTGGTTACAACATAAGTAGCTTGCTATTCAAGACAGCACTAGGAGGGTGTCGAACGGAATAGTGATTCCAAACGACACCACCGGGGGTGACGTTCTGGTGGTGTCGAGTGAAATGACCGCATATTTATGTGTCCAAATGGTTGCGAAGTAACGTAATCAGGATAAGCCCTTACAAGAGATAGATTATTGAAACTGACTGATAAGTGTTGGCGTGTTCGCTCACTGCGGCAAGTGGGGGTGGTGGGGGCCTCCGTTGGGGGGCGGCGGAGGCGGTTGCGGCGGGTAGTTCGGGTGCTCCCGCGGGGACGACGACTCGTACATAATTTGTGCTGGCACTCGCGGGTTTTGCTGCATCTCCTCTATATTTACGTAGGGACTTGCTACCTGCAGAAGAAATAGAAACAACCAGTTAACTATCAAATATTTAGAGACAGAGGAATTATTATTAGTATAATAAATTGGATCTGCAAATATGAAATTTTTAGAGACATTTACTAGTTTTATATTTTTGCGATGTAGGACGCTAGAAAGCGCGGCATCATACACCAAGGTCAATGAAGACACTGCCAGTGGATTGATTGGCGACTGACTGGCAAGAAATAACCACCAGATTTATTTAGACGATGTTTAATTGTTTTAAACATCGTCATTGATCAAATCGCAACAAGAAATTGAATCAATACTTTCTGAACTGGAACTGGATCTGCACAAATCATTACGAAAAACAGAATTATTTCTACAAAGTGACATTGGCACCTGTCAAATTAATCTACTAAATAAAAAATCCGACAATAAGTTGGCTTTTAGACTCTCTTTACTTTTGGTCTGGTGCGCTGTCCTCTGGGAACTTTAACTGGGGACTTGGAGCAATAAGTTTAAGTAACTCTGGGTTAGCTAGATAATTATTGGGGTAATAATAAAAACAAATTGTAGAGACTCACGTTGATGAGTGGCTGCAGGATGCCCAGCCTGGCCAACAGCAGCTGCTCCTTGACCTGGCGCAGCTCCTCCTGTTGGCGCACGATCATCTGCTGCAGCTCCTCGTGCTTCCTCTGGAGCTGCTCCTGCCACAGCCGCTAGCTCGCATCAAATCACAATGACAAACGCAGCCAACTCCACTGCACGGTACATTTGCAGATTACGGAGGGTTCCCACAGTGCCAGGATGCAACTTACAATACAATAAATACAACTTACAAAGCCTATACAATTTCAGTGACTAGACAAACTCTAATGTATGAGCCTTTGTCCATGCAAATTCCTTGACAAAACCTAATCAATTTCAGTCAATTCATTTGTGCTTTTTTAATTAATTTGAAAGCAACATTGCAGTTCCCAATGCTAGTCTGATTCGGTCGTAAGCATTCGATAATATCTCAACTATTACTTGTAAAGAACTTTTCTTCAAACTCTTCTTATTAATGTATATAGTTATGAATGGGTATTATTTTTTTGTGTCCAGCCATTTTAGCGTATCCCATCGATACCATTATAGATTTCGGTGTGTTAGACAGCCTTTGACGACAATATCGTTCAAAATCGTCAAGATATACAGTGGTGGTCACTCTATTAACGATACTAGCCGATTTTCATACAATCGAGGTAACTTTGGAGTCTTGGTTCTCTACCATCGATTGACCGAGCTGTTATCTGATAATGACCATCCAGGGTGTGAATGGACGAGATCTAGATTGCTATACACACCATTTGCGAGGGGCCAAAATATAGCGAAGGTACCTAACCCACACCAAATTTCTCAAAAAATTCTCTCAACTGTATGGCGGATCAGTGGTATAAGTGGTATAGGATTTCTAAAAGGGAATCTATGGGAATCGGTATGTATAGACCCTTGGCCACTGATACACACCCAACCGATCTGATCAACATCTAAGAGATGTATGGGTATGTTTAAAAAGAACGCGAAAATAGCATAAAAAAATATGGAATTCCTGAAACTCAAAACATCACAGTTATGAGTTTCAGGAATATTCCTTGCAGCTTTTCTATTATTTGTTTTAAAATTACAGTTTAAAATTTAATTTCCAGTATTTATAACGTGTCTGCAAATTTGTATTAAGTTGATTTTGATTAGTAAACTAATTTATTCCATTTAGTATTCATAATTAGCGCCTATCCTTTTAAGTACCTTTTTTTTATGAATTTCAAAGAAAAGTTCATTACAAATAATAGTTGAGATATTATCGAATACTTACTTTCGCTGAATCAGACTAGCATTTTTTACTGCAATTATGCTTTGCAATTTATTTAATTAACAAATCGATTAGGTTTTGTCAAGGAATATGCAAGGACAAAAGCTCATCTACTAGAGTTTGACTCGTAACTAAAATGGTATAGGCTTCGTTAATTCGTTGCCGGGATCGTTTATAAAAAAAATTGCTACGGCTATAAATGTAAACTGTCATTTGACACAACTGTTTTATTTTTGAAACTATTAAGGGATTTGATTGAGTTTTCAATGCTCAGATATCAACTATTCTTCAGATATCGTCTAATACAGACAAATTGAAAATGAATTGTCATTCATATCTTTTAGTTTGTGATTGTCTTTATTTTTGGTTGGTTATGAAAAACAGACTGATAACTTTTATACAAGGATTGAAGAATCAACCTTTTTACACTTGTATATACTTGATGATAGTCGTGCAAAGACAAATAAAAAATAAATCTATATAATTACAGAAATTCAATATTTCAAGTGATAATTTGTTGAGCAAATATTACGGCACAGTTGGGAACACTACCAAAATCTGAAGCGACGCCTATTTTACATCAAGATATATCACATCGACAGTATACTTTAGCACACCATAGTATAAATAACATTTCAAGGCGAGGGATTACGACGCTAGCTCTCTTATAGTATTGGATATGATCTATTTAAACGTAAGCGTTTGCACATGGACTTATATTTAAGAAAGATAAATTTATAATATAATAAATAAGATGCAATTATTTACTGCAGGTTCGTTATTTTCGGTGGAGCACAAATATGAGATGAAGAAATAACTTTAACGTTTTAACGATAAATAGCATTATCCGAAATGGAATTTAATGAAAAATAATTTATTACAAGTTCAGTATCAGTATGAGCGTATATTAAATGCTTCAGGACAAATATTGCCACAATACCATTCCAATGTAAATTAATATAAATAACTTCCCAACATGTTAAAGCGCAACGTTTGCAGCAGTCATTTAGTAAATACTCGCTCATTCCTTTATCGCCTGAAATATTATATAGCAAACACATCAGTGTATTAAACACGAATCACGATAGATCTTTTAAGACACTTCCCTATTTGTTTTTGCTAAATTTGGTGACAATTTTGTTTAGACATAACACAGAAGAGACTTTGATCCATGCGACGAATAGAAAGTTTGTTCATTTTCTTGAGTCTTTTGTCGTTTGTTATTTATTTTGTTACATTTAAACAAGGTAATTAAAGCTTATAACTCGATATCTGTTTACGCCACTGATTTATATTGTTGCACCACCATATGTTCATCTTTCAAATGTTAACAGTTACAAAGAGATGTTTGCTCAGATTTTAATTAGTCTAAATGAAGTTTCATAGCTATTTTGGACCTCTATTTGCTAAACTTTAATTTTGGCGGAGCTAGACACAGATATCTCACATATGACATCGTCTGTATTTATCTGTTACCGCCCTTGTACAGGACGTAGGTTTATTTCGGAGTTTCGGATCTGTGGAGTTTATCATATAGAAGTTTTGTACACGAAATCAAGTAGCATATGTCTTCTGACTTTAACAATCGCACCAAGATGAACTCACAACCGAAATGTATGACGTCTTATTTACTTTAATTTCCTTTTTTTCTTATTTAGCAGATTGAGTTATGTTATGACTAAACTCCAATCAGATAGACGATTGTGTACAGTCATAGTATTCATTTGACAATTCATATTGTTGTCATTCAAGCCAAATTCTATATTAAATTCTATATGAATTGCAGCCAATGACATACGATAAGAATATTAGCTAACTACCCTATGTAATGTTAATAACAGCATGATGACATATTACAACTATTAGATATATATGACACAAAACATTGACTAGTCTTTAAAAATGTGAAAAAAGCATAAAAATAATAAGAAAGTGCAACGGTGACCATTTAATAAAAACAACAGTACGGTATTCTTTAAAATTCATCTTTGATTAAATACTTATTGCCTTTTAAAAGTGAAAGCCACTGTGACATTTCTAGATCACCGACAGGACTTGCATTAAATTTTAGAGAAACTCTAAATTATTATCATTATGATTATTATATTTTAACAATCAGAAAAAATCAATATAGCAAATGGCTGAAGATCAGTTTATTGTCGAATCGAAGCACTTCTGCCCGCCCAAAGAAAACAGTGTAAACTGAATATGTGACTTACGTTAATTTATCAAGTACTGGCTGATCGATAGAGAATTATATTTTCTAGAACTTTAAAAGTACGATTTCTGAAATACAGGGTTATTTCTAAAACGCTAACAACCTCGCAGGACAACAACATTGGGTCTACGACTCTTTAATATTTTGATACAAATTACTTTCAAGCAAAAATATTGATAATTTAATTTACCGCTCGTATATTAATCACCAAGAAGTAAACAAACCCGTCCGAATGTTTCTTCTATGTATTAAGATATGTTAAAACTGATAAAAGGAACGTTGTTGTTACATTATTTTAGGTATTACATAGCCCTGCAGTATTGTTAGCGTTTAACATATAGCCCTGTATTAAAACGAATTTGGTGTGCCTGAATCGGAAGGCGCGCTTGTGGCGTTATATTATAAACCTTACAAATATGAAATTATTAGTCTTGTTCAAGGTGATTTGTTATTTGGGACTCCCATTCCTTTCAATCTAAACTAATATATGTAAGAGGAATTATGTATTTTTGTATGTTTGTAACTCAAAAACTACTAAACTGATTTGGATGAAATTTGGCACACAAAAAGCCTGGATTAAAACGTAGGATAATTTTTATTCCAATATATCTACGGGAACGGGAACCACGAGGCCGAAACCGCGAGCTGCCGCTATTTCTAGTTATAAAGACAGTAGTTAATCAAAGATATCAAATTGAAACATATAATTCTTTATATTAGGTTGGGGAAAAAGTCTTTTCGCATATAGTATGTATGAACTTGTAATAAAATCTCTTTGGCTATACTATTTGTATCTGCCTGGTTTTAGTATCATTAAAAGTTTAAATTTGAAGACGATAATTCCAAATTTAAATTAGGAAAATGTGTGATTTTGATTTGTATTGGCTAGTTAGGATGAACTTTAAGCGTCACTTAACTTTAATCGTTTATTGAAATACAAGTAAGTGGAACATATCTTCAATCCTGGATCAATTCAAGATAAGTCGATATTGAAATACCGGCCCTTACTGGCGATGGCGAGATGAGTAAATCTTATAAAGAAATTCGATACATAAATATGGTAAATTTTAAATAGAAAAATATTGGAAAAAATTAACTCGGCCACAAGTGAATTCTCAGACGGGAATCTCAGAGCATTGGACCGGATTTCCAAAGGTCGCGGGTTCGATTCCCGTCTGAGAATTCACTTGTGGCCGAGTTAATTTTTTCCAATATTTTTCTATTTAAAATTTACCATAAGCATAAAAATAGCATTGAAAAATGCAAAAATTACAAAATCATAAATTCGATACATTTAAAAAATTTACTACGAAAAAGGTAAATTTTGCGATGTTTATGGACCTATTAGTGCAGAGTCTGTGAGATTAGCACAAATTTGGTTTAAGGTTTTCAATCTTAGCTGAAGAACTGCCGCGCGAGGCGGCCTCGGATACAGACCGAGGCCGCCTCGCGCGGCAATCGTACCGCGGCAAACATCCGAGGCTGCCTCGCGAGGCGGCTCGCTCAGTCAGTACGCGGCTATTTGGAGCAATAGTTGATATGACATAAAAGTTGTAGAACTACTCAAAGTCGAGGTATACAAGTGCAGAGATTCGCCATTTGTTGTAAAAAAAATGTAGTGCGCGCTTAGCCTTACTGAAAAAACAATGAAAAACAGTAACTAATTAAAGATTTTTTTGCTTCACTGACGACGTCAAATGAAATAGACAAAACATCAGTGACAGATAGGCACTCTTTTCGGTGATTGTCAAAATTCAAATTTCGAACCTTTTTTGTTTGTAGTCGAGTTAATACTGTATATACATAAATATGTTGATTGTATACATATTAATGTACCCTTAAGTGAATACATAAATCTGTTTTCGATTGGTTACATATTAATGCCCATGGTCTATATATATTTAAGTTTCCAATATTGTATACATAATTATTTGAAATAAGAAGAATACAATGTTATGGGACTTTAGATGAGTACATATATACTGTCATGATGCTTGTATCTATATTTTAGACCTTGACTGTACCTTACGGTATTTGGGTACCTTACGAGCTCACTGAAAAAACCTAATGAACCGTGTACTCATTTGTGATTCTTAATTACGACGTAATGTAACTGAACCAGTTTTGAAGAAGCTGATAACTGGTGATTAGTAGTGGATCACGTACGACAAGAACGTGCGAAAAAGGTCGTGATCAAAGGCCGGTCAGGCTTCACAGACTGGCGAAACCCGGGTTACCCGAGAAAGCGGCTAGAATTAATCAACAGAAGGGGTGTAGTTTTCATCATGATGACGCTAGACCTCACACATCTTTAGCCACTCAGAAGGGAGGTCTTAATGCATCCGCCGTATAGTCCTGACCTTGCTCCTTCAGATTTCTACCTGTTTTGGTCTCTTCAGAATTCTTTAGGCAGTGTCAGGTTAACATCACGAGAGGACTGCCAAAACCACTTGTCGCGGTATTTTGATCAGAAGCCCCAAAATTTATATAGCAATGGGATCATGGCCCTACCTACAAGATTGCAAAAAGTTATCGAAAAAAATGGCACCTACATACTTTAGTTAAATGTAAATAAACTATATTTAAAATGTATTGAATTTTCTTAAAAAATGCGAAGTAACTTTTTCCCCAACCTATTATTTTAACTAAGTTCCATTTGATTAGGTACTTACTTGGTTAACATTGACTTTGGGATTGTGGTTTGAATTAGCTGATTGCGTTGCCACCTAACAGATTTAATAAATAATTAATGAATAAATGAAACTAAACAAAGTGATTTCAAGTACCCCCAGTCTAGGAAAGATGAATAACTAAGTGAGAAAAAGTGATATTAAAATATGCAGACTTATTACATTACTACTAAAAACAATGAATCTAAACTGAGGGATGGTTATTACTTTAAAACATTTAATAGATAAAAGCGATCAGGTTAGCTTGGAAAAATTCCGTACCATATTAAATTACCAAACTTGTAAAAAAACCATGCATTTTTAGTATCAATATTTTGTTGGGACTTAAGTAAGACTAACGGACACGTAAAGTCAGCGTCGAATAGCGAGAGTCAAGCAGAATGTTAAAAAAATTAAGAACGGATTAAGACCAACAAACAGGGGTACGGAAGGTTTGTGTGTTTACTATGTATATTATTTATGTATTAAAAAAACGTATGTCCCTATGTTTATCCGTTTTATAGTATCCATAACACAAGTTCTTAATTACACTAACCTTGGCCTAATAACTGTCATTTCCTTACATTTATTATTATTATTTATTAAATCAACTTCACAAGTGATAGATCACTTTAGATAGGCTTTCCCAATATTTGTATCGAGATAGCCAATATCTTCGCCCATTGGTTTGAACTATATTTCCATTTATTGACGCTGGCTGTACTTGTGCTGCCTAACTTGATAACTGCCAGGCGAAGGTTAATAATAAGTGAGATTTGAAGAGCAATTTGAATAAAGAAAAAAGAAAGCAATAATTATCTACATACCGACTGAACAGGTTTTCATAACTTATAAATGTTTCCCACGTTATATTTAATTAGAGATGTACGACTTTTTAACTTATTCATACTATTAGTGTCTACTTACTGGTACACTAAATAAAAAAAATACATGATTTTATTCTCGCCTTGGGTTGGAATTGCATAATCTTAAATATTATGTTGTACGGAACTTTGTTGCAGTTTTAACCTTTTCGACGCCACGTAAATTACAAATAAAGATGTCACTTACACACCAATAAAGATTAATTTAATAAAATCGTGGAAATAGCATTGCAATCAGTATTTTAGTTATTAAAACTAATTCTAATATTGTCTAACCTACCTATTACTTTCGACATTTGGGTCACTGGCGTTGAAAGGGTTAAAATAAACTTACCCACTAGATGGTTTATATCTGATTTAATAAATGTAGATGGTTGAGTTGAATTGTAATTGAGTGAAAAATGCAAATCATTTGCCAAACGTAAAATAAGTTATAGTCGAGAGTGGGCCATGCTTATCTAAACGTTCGCTTAGACAAGCATGGCCCACTCTCGACTACTAAGGCCCACTTGCGCCAAGCTAGGTTAACATTTAACACAGAGCATGCAAAAGTAGCATTAACTCTTAGTTAAATGTGTTAATCTAGCTTGGGGCAAGTGGGCCTAACTTTGCTAGACGTTAAACGCATGCATGTAATTTTACAATCTCTTTAGTAAAATGTGTGGTTTAAAAAATAAGAATGCTTGTAACGACAACTGTGTTAAAAAATGTCACGACACAGTTATACGAACAGAGAAATAAATCAACATAGAACGACAACATGTACCAAAGATTTTTCAAAAGCCCTGTGATTACGCGTTTCTCGTTCTAGATGTAGAATACTTTTTTGACGGGCCCGACGGCACAGTGTCAGGTAACCCTACTATCTACTAAACTCTCTGCGCCAAAGGTCGTGGGTTCGAGCCTCCCTAACGAAAAATATTTGTAACTCCTCTGGTTTTGATATCTGATATCTGTAACAGAAGTGGCCCGCGCGCTCAGCCTGCGATTTTAGTGGTTAAGCAAGTATCGCAATGGTAGCCCGCAAGATCAGTGATTAAGGCCCGTATTACAGAATGTGACTCAAGCAGTGATCTATACTTGAGTACAGTTAGCAAGGGACGCGCTTATACATCGCATGTAGCGACGTCCTTTTCTAAACTGCTCTCAAGTACAGAACACTTGGTATTGGTATTGGTATTGGTGATGGGCTCTTTTCTCCGCATTTAGACTCCCATTTGGTCCGTTATGCGTGAACATAGCATCGGTATGGCTAGTCAAGCCATCCCAGCTACTTCCAGAAGCGCAGAAGCCTCCTGGGGCGTTCACAGGCTTCTAGGAGCGACCTCACGTCTTTGAGGATTTCTGCCCGTTACTCGAGCAGTACAGAACACTGCTCGAGTAACATTTCGAAAAACGAACCTAAAAATCGATCAGGTCGAGCTCCTCTGTGCTTCGGAAAGCACGTTAATTGTTAAGAGGCCGGCGACCAGTCAGCTCCCCATACTAAGGTAATTCCAAAATGATTTGTAATTAGAACATTATTTGCTGTACGTGTCATGTTATTCGGATTAAAACAGTTTTTATCTTTGTCGCCATTAAAAAAAATACCCTAAATACTTACCCAATCCTAACTAATATTATAAGCCACTTACATACATGTATATCAGTTTAGACATAGAGTTAGTTGAAAGGACGGAGAGTGATATTGGCTACTTTTAACGGAACGGGAAACCAGGGCGGTGAAACCGCGGGCGGAAGCTAGGTAAAAATAAAAATGTAATTGGCATAATTTATTTATTGGATAGATATTTTGAATTATTCTTTTAATAGCGACCTAGTTAAATACTGTGTTAATCTAAAAAAACATCACAAGTACAGTAAATCATGCTCAAATTTCAAATTATTTTGGTATTTCGTTTGTATAGGCAACTGAAGTGTCGCGGGCCTCTTAAGCCGTTGGTCCCGGATGTATTTGCAATCACTAAAACCGTGGGCCATGGCTCATTCTCCTTAACCACCCATAAGGAAGGCCAGTGCTTCAGCAGTGGGATAATATTGGTGATGATGATGATGATGATGAACACAAGTACTTTAGCCACTTATTCCAGAGCCAGATCAATATGTGTGATTTATACTAAATAAGAAGCATTCGTAGCTCGCGATTGCAAAAAAAGATAGAATCAAAATCTAAGACGAAATAAATTAACGTTTATCTATAAAAACAAGTTAGGTCACGAACACAGGATATATTATTTGAGTAACTTCCATGAAAATCATTCATCCGTATCATATCCTATCAAGACTGTGTGTATGGAAAAAATTGTGTCGCATACAGTATGTGGTAGGGTTATCATTTCTGGGGATGTGTACGTTGTACCAGGAGAAGTGCATAGAACAATGTAAGAGTTAATGATTAGAAAAATGTTGAGCACTCAGCCACACAATTATCTGTCCACCTTGAAATTTTCATACATACATGGTCACTTTACAGCTTCACGGAAAAAAGTATAATCAACACTGTATAGATAGTCCATCAAATCTAACAAGTACCGTTTGAAATTTCATATTTTTCAAGCCGACATAGCTTTGCACAGGCGTAACTCACACAATTTCAATAAAAAAATTCGTAACACTACGAAATTTAAAGCTATTATATATTATAAATATAAAATCCGCATCCTTGAGAGTCCGGCCCAATGCACTAACCAATTATGCTACAGAGACCTATGAGGACACGTCGATTTGTTCTAGTATATTCACCGTTCTACGGTGTTGGCCACCGTCGCCATAAGACTAGTTGCTTTTTTCTGGTATATTTTCTTGTTTAATATTTTTTATCACATAAAAAAAGCATTGAAAAATGCAAAATTAAAAAGTTATAACTATTATATATTATTTATTTATTATAGATATTTTAATTTAATCACAAGTTTTACAATTCTTAATCACTAATTTAAAATGCAAATCCATCAAATAAAGCAAAATACACAATATTTACTAAGAACTTTGTTTTCTGGACTTCGTTATTACAAAGTCACTTCGTTATGTCCCTTCCCGCAGTGTTGTGACACTTCGAATTCACTTGTGTACGAATAATCCGTAAAAATATACTAACAATTAAACTTATTGATAACGAACCGTTGTTATTCCAGCCGTATTTTAATATTTGATAATACAGAACTTTCAGCTGACATCCAATTTCCAATGCAAACATATAATTGAAATAAAAAGTATATAAGAATATTATTAATCTGGCCAAAGTGTTTACCACTTAATAGAATAGAGCTGTTAAATTATGAAGTGTGAAATTTTAAGATTTGGCTACGACGACATAATGTATAAATCCGAAAAACTATAATCGATTCATACTCAAAGAAATTAAATCGATATCTCGTATGAATCGGATATTATAGTAACTTCTTTCTTTGATCCCTTCCTTATTTTTCAAACTGTCAAAGCTGACAAACGGTACTTCTTAGATTTGATAGACTATAATAATAATTTATTCAGTAATGGATCGGTAAAATCTTCATATATCAAAAAAACATTCTAAAAATTTGTAAGCAACCTTGTCACATTACAATATTAAATGACATCTAATGAGCTTTGTTTCCATGTGCGTCCACGCGATAAGATTGTAAAATGTATATATGTCATTGCTCGTCACTAGATGATGACTTTAATTTTTGGAGTAGATGAGAGAAATTTTGCCATTGTTCGAACTGCTTTATTTGAATATTTAAAGAATTTGACCCAGACATGTTTCAAAATCATTACAGATATGAATAAACTTTTCTTCCCGTGAGAGTGTTTGCACACTGCGTCTGATCCGAATCCAAGAACTGTCGGTCCGAAGTAGCGGTCGTACATTTTGAATGAATTTACTCAAAATAATCGGATATAGTAAAGGATCCCGTACGGTTGGATGGAGTATAGTGCGTCGCCTCACATACAAATAGTATTATTACTACTGCTCGGGTCGGAACATTTCTCGGATTCGGATCGCACGCAGTGCGTCTGATGGTCGTTTCTGAATTCAGAATATCAAGTCGTGCGTCAGCCAATATTAACTGTAGTACGAGACGTTCTCAAGTTGAAATTCTCGATTCAAAAACTGAACATGTGACTATAAAGTGAGTGTGTTTGTATGAAAATGGCAAAGTGGACGGATAACGGATATAATGGTGATTCTAGACGCGCGATATTTTCGCTCAAATGCGTGGCCGGCATCTTTATGCTCAGTCTAGCGTATAAAGTCAGCGTAAGACAGCAATAGTTGCCGGCCAGAAATTGCAGGAAAATATGAAGCCTCATATAATGTAAAACCGCGTATCCACAAAAAATTTGTAGGCCACTTTTATTTTCACTTTTATTTATCACCAACACGTGTTGACAACACAAAAGTTGTCAGTTTCTTCTCTAGCGACTAGTGACCGTCACTCAGTTACTAGTGGCTGTGATTGGTGGCCGCGACCAGTGGCTAGACTGAGCTGCTAGTGGTCGCGTTTAGTGGCCGCGACTAAAGTCGGATTTTTAATTCAGTAGAATAATATGACAGGTGTTAATTTCACTTTGTAAAAATAATTCTGCTTTAAACTGTTATTGATAATGATTTGCGCATTTCCGGTTCAGTAAGTATTGATTCCATTCACGCCCACAAATTCAATATTATCATAATAGCTACATTTTAATTCAGCATTATTTTCACAAAGTGACATTGAAAACCTGTCAAATCACTCTACTGAATAAAAAATCCGACTGTAATGGCTCAATATCTGCACATAATGTAATGCTGTAGTCTCCGCGACGCTCACCTGCACCTGGGCCTGGTCGGGCGACACCAGCACCGGCAGCGGCGGCAGCGGCAGCGGCAGCACGCCGGACACGCTCGCGCTCACGTACGACCCCGACTCCAAGTACTGAGACGGGTCCAGATACTGAGCACCGATGCCGTGCTGAGGCACCAACGCTGGCTCCACCACTTTCAGCGTCTGTTGGGGAATTTAACACATTATCTGCCGCGAAGGTCAACGGTGACCTACGTTTAAAAAATATTTTGTATTTTTAATTTCCCCCGAAATGAAGGTCTCGTTTATTTTTGATGTTGTTTATTATGCAATCTGAAATTTTCTACAGACGTTTTTCATATTTTTCATTTTATTTTAGTGTTTAATTCATGACTAAAATTGTAAAAAATATGTTTGTATGTTAGTGGTTAATGTGTGGGTTTACGAAACATTGAAAAAAACATTTTAATCCAGCATTAGAGCTACGTACTTCCAATAGCTGAAGATCTAAGTCAACTGTATTTATTTAACAAGATACTAATTTTTACTATCTTAAAATCAAAGATGTTTGACTGATAGACTGGTGATTTAATCAAAGATGTTTAGTGATTTTTCAATTTAACTTATTCATACTATTAGTGCCTACTTACTGGTACACTAAATAAAAAAAATACATGAATTTAAGTATATTCTCGCCCTGGGTTGGATAATTGCATAATCTTAAATATTACACTCATTTGCAAAAAATCTTTAAAAAGATACAATACCAAAAAGGTTTCAATCGTTTGTACACGTTACTGGCCGGTTTTAAAATTGCTGTGGTATTTAAAAAAGTACGTTCTAAATTCAAATTTTCATTTGATGCTCATTTTTACAGAAAACCCCTTTTTATCCTACATTTTTGGCGCGAAGTTCCAGAAGTTAACATCGACTTTCATAACTTTTATTCAATTTTTATCGATTAATTTCATATCCTTGACTGTCAAAGCTTTATTTATTGCTGTTTGGTTGTATCAAAAATGGTAGATAAAGTGGTAAAAGCTATCAAAATTATCGCGCTGCTTTAAGAGGGTTGCAGCCACTGTTTCGTGGCTAGGAGGCTAAATGTTAGTCGCTCGACAGTCCAAAGGACCTGGCAGCGATATCAGGAGACTGGTTCCGTCGAGAGAAGGCCTGGTTCTGGAAGAAAACCATGAACCCAACCACGGGATGATCGTTTTCTTGTGAGTCGCGCATTGAGAAATCGCAAATCTTCGTATGTGGATCTTAAGAACAACCTCCAAGAAGTAAGAAATGTACATATTAGTCTATGGACGGTCAGGAGGAGGCTTCTCGCTGCCAATATACGCAGTCACCGCCCGGCCCGCGGCCCTAAAGTACTCCGTGAGCACAGAGTTCACAGGCTAGGTTCGCTAGAAATTGTGAATCATGGACTCAAGAAGATTGGAATAGGGTTTTGTTCTCTGATGAACCCAGGATATCTCTGTTCGGTGAAGATCGACGTCGGCGAGTGCTAAGAAGACAAGGAGAACGCTTTGGAGAGGCATGTTTCGAAGAAATCACACCTTATGGTGGGGGCTCTGTTATGTTTTGGGCAGGAATAAATTCAATGGATCGTACAGAGTTAGTCTTCATTGAAAACGGCTCACTGACTGGGCACCGATACATAACGGAAGTTCTAATTCCTCATGCACAACCCGCATTGGCCGCTCTAGGTGAAGACTCGATTTTTATGGACGACAATGCTCGCGCCCACCGATCCCGCGATGTTAATGCGTATGTGCAAGAGGTCGTCGGCATTCGTCGTTTGGATTGGCCAGCTCGAAGTCCCGACCTCAATCCCATAGAGCATGTCTGGGACGTTCTGAAACGGCGTGTGATATCAGTACACCCGGCTCCGCAGACCATCAGAGAGCTGAAGAATGTGATTACTGCGGAGTGGGAACGTATTCCGCAAGCAAGTATCCGGGATATACTCGCTAGCATGCCCAGACGAATTCAAGCTGTGATTTTAGCTAGAGGGGGTCACACTCGATACTAAACATTTATCTGCTTTTACTTTATTAAAGAAAAACAAACAAAAAAACTTTTTTATTTTTACTTCATGAGTATATGCACTACTAGCGAACATACACTACTAGCGAGGTTTAGCATTATTTCCCATAAATTGTATCTAAATTTTATGAAATACTGATGAAAACGATTATTTTCTTATTAATTTACCAAATTGTGAGGATAAAACTACCTATAATTATCAAACAACGCAATATTAACATTTGAAATGGTTCATTGCTTAGGTGCCCGTTTTTTTTTGCAAATGAGTTTATGTTGTACGGAACTTTGTTGCAGTTTTAACCTTTTCGACGCCACGTAAATTACAAATAAAGATGTCACTTACACACCAATAAGATAAATTTAATAAAATCGTGGAAATAGCATTGCAATCAGTATTTTAGTTATTAAAGCTAATTCTAATATTGTCTAACCTACCTATTACTTTCGACATTTGTGTCACTGGCGTTGAAAGGGTTAAAATAAACTTACCCACTAGATGGTTTATATCTGATTAAAAAAATGTAGATGGTTGAGTTGAATTGTAATTGAGTGAAAAATGCAAAAACATTTGCCAAACGTAAAATAAGTTATAGTCGAGAGTGAGCCATGCTTGTCTGAACGTTCGCTTAGACAAGCATGGCCCATGCAAATCATCAGAACATGCAAAAGTAGCATTAACTCTTAGTTAAATGTGATAATCTAGCTTGGTGCAAGTGGGTGGAAAAAAATATTAAATAACTGAAGTGGTTTAAAAAATACGAACGCTTGTAACGACAACTGTGTTAAAAAATGTCACGACACAGTTATACGAACAGAGAAATAAATCAACATAGAACGACAACATGTACCAAAGATTTTTCAAAAGCTCTGTGATTATAGCGTACAGCAAATAATGTTCTAATTGCAAATCATTTTGGAATTACCTTAGTATGGGGAGCTGACTGGTCGCCGGCCTCTTAACAATTAACGTGCTTTCCGAAGCACAGAGGAGCTCCACATGATAAATTTTTAGGCCCGTTTTTCGAAATGTAACTTGAGCAGTGTTCTGTACTTGACAGCAGTTTAGAAAAGGACGTCGCTACATGCGATGTATAAGCGCGTCCCTTGCTAACTGTACTCAAGTATAGATCACTGTTTGAGTCACATTCTGTAATACGGGCCTTAATCACTGATCCTGCGGGCTACCATTGCGATACTTGCTTAACCACTAAAATCGCAGGCTGAGCGCGCGGGCCACTTCTGTTACAGATATCAGATATCAAAACCAGAGGAATTACAAATATTTTTCGTTAGGGAGGCTCGAACCCACGACCTTTGGCGCAGAAGATTAGTAGATAGTTGGGTTACTTGACACTGTGCCATTGGTTGGGCCCGTCAAAAAAGTATTCTACATCTAGAACGAGAAACGTGTAATCAATCACAGAGCTTTTGAAAAATCTTTGGTACATGTTGTTGTGTTGTGTGAATTTTCGAGTAAATCGTTCATAATCGCTCATCTCTAATTAAATATAACGTGGGAAACATTTATAAGTTATGAAAACCTGTTCAGTCCTATGTAAATAATTATTTTTGGCACATGTTGTGTGATATTTTTTTATTGAAATTGTGTGAGTTACGCCTGTGCAAAGCTATGTCGGCTTGAAAAATATGAAACCTCAAACGGTACTGGACTATACTATACAGTGTTGATTATACTTTTTTCCGTGAAGCTGTAAAGTGACCATGTATGTATGAAAATTTCAAGGTGGACAGATAATTGTGTGTCTGAGTGCTCAACATTTTCCTAACCATTAACTCTTACATTATTCTATGCACTTCTCCTGGTACAACGTACACATCCCCAGAAATGATAACCCTACCACATACTGTATGCGACACAATTTTTTCCATACACACAGTCTTGATAGGATATGATACGGATGAATGATTTTCATGGAAGTTACTCAAATAATATATCCCGTGTCCCGTGTTCGTGACCTAACTTGTTTTTATAGATAAACGTTAATTTATTTCGTCTTAGATTTTGATTCTATCGTTTTTGGAATAGCGAGCTACGAATGCTTTTTATTTAGTATAAATCACACATATTGATCTGGCTCTGGAATAAGTGGCTAAAGTACTTGTGTTCATCATCATCATCATCGCCAATATTATCCCACTGCTGAAGCACTGGCCTTCCATCAAATCAAATTTGAGCATGATTTACTGTACAGTTCAAATTATTTTGGTATTTCGTTTGTATGGGAAAATGAAGTGTCGCGGGCCTCTTAAGCCGTTGGTCCTGGATGTATTTGCAATCACTAAACTAAAACTGTGATGCATAATCATATTCACTGAAGTTGTAGGAAATTTTTGTCACGAACACGTGTTGACAACACAAATGTTGGTAACATTTATTAAGTGGTTCAAGGACTTACGGCCGATTTTTCAATCATCGTTTGAGGGTTATAATTAGTGAATTAAATTCATAACCAACTGAAAGAAATGACAATTGCAAACTGTAAGAGATATGAATGATTGTCTATATATCAATATCAGAGGAATAGTTTATCTGAGCATTGAAAAATCGGCCTTTAGAAAGCCCGCACATTGAGCCGCTAGTTGCGGCCACTAAACGCGACCACAAATTCACCTCGCATTCACCTCGAGCGCACATTTGGTCACAGTCGCCAGTTTCTTCTCTGGCGACTAGTGACTGTCACTCAGTTACTAGTGGCTGTGATTGGAGGCCGCGTCTAGTGGCTAGACTGAGCTGCTAGTGGTCTCGTTTAGTGGCCGCGACTAAAGTCGGATTTTTAATTCAGTAGAATAATATGACAGGTGTTAATTTCACTTTGTAAAAATAATTCTGCTTTAAACTGTTATAAACTCTTATTTGCGCATTTCCGGTTCAGTAAGTATTGATTCCATTCACGCCCACAAATTCAATATTATCATAATAGCTACATTTTAATTCAGCATTATTTTCACAAAGTGACATTGAAAACCTGTCAAATCACTCTACTGAATAAAAAATCCGACTGTAATGGCTCAATATCTGCACATAATGTAATGCTGTAGTCTCCGCGACGCTCACCTGCACCTGGGCCTGGTCGGGCGACACCAGCACCGGCAGCGGCGGCAGCGGCAGCGGCAGCACGCCGGACACGCTCGCGCTCACGTACGACCCCGACTCCAAGTACTGAGACGGGTCCAGATACTGAGCACCGATGCCGTGCTGAGGCACCAACGCTGGCTCCACCACTTTCAGCGTCTGTTGGGGAATTTAACACATTATCTGCCGCGAAGGTCAACGGTGACCTACGTTTAAAAAATATTTTGTATTTTTAATTTCCCCCTAAATGAAGGTCTCGTTTATTTTTGATGTTGTTTATTATGCAATCAGAAATTTTCTACAGACGTTTTTCATATTTTTCATTTATTTTTAGTGTTTAATTCATGACTAAAATTGTAAAAAATATGTTTTTATGTTAGCGGTTAAGGTGTCAATAACTCTCATTTCTTTACAGAAAATAGACTAAAAAGCAATAAATTAAAATACACACAAAAAAAAGGAAAGGTCAAAAAAAAAAGGGTCCTGCCTAAAATATGGCGGTCAGCAGTAGAGAAAGAAAAAACCTCTTTGTTTAGGATCCCTCATCCAACTTATATGGTATATCTTCCGGTTAAGGTGTCAATAACTCTCATTTCTTTACAGAAAATAGACTAAAAAGCAATAAATTAAAATACACACAAAAAAAAGGAAAGGTCAAAAAAAAAAGGGTCCTGCCTAAAATATGGCGGTCAGCAGTAGAGAAAGAAAAAACCTCTTTGTTTAGGATCCCTCATCCAACTTATATGGTATATCTTCCTGACTTTTTATTTTTATTTATGAACGACGGGGAGACTCTTAGCCTTCACCATACCTGATGTTAGCTATTGATAAGGCTGAAGATGGAAGCGAGCCTCTCCCGGAATTGTGAATCCCTTGTGATTGACTGACGAATCCTATTTTAGCACAGAATACACGATCATATTCACTGTAGATCAGCACTTATCCGATAACTGTGTATTGAATAGCCGCGGGTTGTTAGGCTTTATGCTGGTCTCGCTTTCTATCGAGCTCATGCCTTCTCTGGTCTAGGCTTACACTTTTGCTCTGGACAATTTTATTGTTATATTATAATACAATTACTAGTTTTTCCAATAAGTTAAAAGCACTGATAAAGATAACAATGTTGCCGAACAATGTGCATGTAGTGATCTTGCACTATACATGCCTGGACATGTGGATTCAATTGCCATACGGTAGAAACAGTCAATAAGTCAAGTGGGGAACATTTGTGTTTATTAATTTTGTCTCTTTCCTGCTTAAGTATAAAAGTAAATCTTCGTTGTTTTTGATATGCCTAAATGCTTGAGCAACTAATTTCGGAGTAAGATTAATGTATAATTCTGAATGATATTATTTACTAGCGGCTGTCCGACATTTTAAGATAAACATGATGCTATTCTCTAATGTCAGGTTGACGCAATGCGAGATTTCCCGCATGAGGAGCATGCTGCCTTCTCGAACGAGAGCGGTTCCGAAAGCGGTTTGATTATTCGAGCCAAGATCAAAACAAGGAAACAAAAAGCAGCGCATGCGCCACAAACATTCAGATAGGTTTGCGTTCACCTTAAATGTGTTGTCGTCTTCCTTGGGTATATTCACCTCGCGCGAGTCGCCCGAGAGCGACGCGGTGTCGGACCCGGCCGTGGTGTACGGCGCGTGGGACGAGCGCGCCGCCCAGGACGCGCCCGCCGTCGCTGCTGAACAGATCGTCGCCACTGTACCGGTGGTGCTACTAGCTGATGTCGGCTGGAAGGCAAAACGAAGCAATATTTCAAACCAAAGAGGAAAAATCTTATGAGACCTAGACACAGTCGAAAGTTTCATAGCCCCCTGTGTTCACCTCCAAAACTGGAACAATTTACTTACTTTTCTCAAATATTGAACAAGGGCTTATGAACCTATTAAATTTTCCAGATTTTCGCCGAGTTCATTTGTCTAGCGGTAAATATTTCACGATATTATATGAAAATTAAGAGATATATTATGTATATATAAATATAACAATATATATTATTTGGTATGACATTTCCTAAGTTCTGTGGAAGTCTTTATTACAATTTAACCTAACAAGACTGCGGTACAAAACAATTTAATAATTAAAAATTAGGCAATCTAAAATCGCTAATAAGAAAATTATTTTTTTTATAAACTACATAATAAAAATTTAAATAATCCAATGTATAATTAAAATTCATAGTACCTAATAAAAAAAATCCATTTATAATTAAAATTCATAGTGATAATAATAATCTAATTCATAATTAAAATTCATAATAATAATCTAATCAATAATTTAAATTCATACTAACAGCAAACACATTTTAATAAATTCTCTGTATCCTGGTAAGTCCAAGTCACCAATTCAGTTTCATTCAAGTATCATTCTTGCATTTCGGTGATTCAAATTAAAAATGTTGCACAAGGAATTCACTCTATAAATAATAATCAATTCTATAATATTAAGTTCTATCTACCTCACCAAAGCATGCTGTAAAACTTCAATAAAACTAATTCAATAAAAAAAATGGTTCCAATCAATCCTTATCAAGAACTAAAGTAAAAGATGTCGATTTTATGCAATAACTTCAAAGTTATTGTACAAGTACTTATTAAAAACATGGTTTAGAATCCCTGAACTCTGAAATATGCTGATCTTACCCCCTTGTAGATTTCGACGACTTTTCATCCAGCCTATGATACATCTACACTATTATGAATCTATGCGCATGTACATACCATGCTTTCTTTACAAAAAAAAATCTAGACGGACTAGCACCAGTTTCGCGGGAAAGTCCGTCTATATACCGACTTTAAAAAAATAATAATTATTTCTCTTATACTCTGTACTTTTACAGTTTTAATTCAGTTGTGTAACAGTCAATTAAATTTTACACAAGCTAGTCTTGTCGTTTGGAATAGAGAAGATATATACCCAAATAAATTCCCCCCGCCCACCTCCCCCCGTCCGACCTTATTCTTAAATCTCTCAGGCCTAAAATAATGAGACACAATTTCATTGTTCTCTGGATACGGTGTCTTGCTAGCAAATTACGATTAAAAAATATCTGATAACAGTAAATGTGTGTATGAAAGTAGTTAAAGAAGTGTATAAAAGTGCACATAACTATATTACAACACTCGATCGAAAGATGTCCTGAATAGCTGGTAGGAAAAGAAAATTGGACTATTCGAAAACACTTATCTATAAGTCTTCAATCTTTGACTCGTGTGATACTATAAAAAACCTCGTCCTGCGACACTTCTTTTAAACACGAGTGTATAATAAAGCTCATTATGCAACAGTTTCAGAAACTACTATATAATAAAACAGATATTTTCTTATACATTATACAATTCGTTCACGACATTGTAGATGTGTATCACATTCAAGGGCGGATCCAGGGGGGGGGGGGTCATGGGGGTCATGGGGGTCATGACCACTTATTAAAATTGTTAAACATAATGTTTTTATATATTTTTGTCACAATACAGATTTTATTTAAGTACTTTCAATATTTTATTAATTTAAATAAATTGTTTGACAGCAGACGCATTATTAGGAAACGAAAGTTTCGAAAAATTGAATAGTACCGCGCCACCACCGCCACGGCCGCCACCTTTCATATGTTACATTTTGTGTGACACTTGCGCGCGCTTTGTTTCAACTATTTATCTATAGTCCAGTCTTTTAAGCCTAAAAAGGGTCAATCTCGTAATGAAAGAGGACAAGACAAGCTGTTAAATACCAAACTGATTTTAATGCTCTTTCAAAGATTTTTTTGAATGTATTATGGCTACACAACCCGTTAATGTAGCGGCAACGGAAAGATCTTTCGCTACCTTACGAAAAATCAAAACGTGGCTAAGAGCTTCAATGGTTGAAGAACATCTAACCGGACTAGCACACTCCACGTCCATAAAAACGTACCCACTGAAGTAGATGAAGTGATAACGCGTTTCGGGAGAAGACGTAATAAGAAAAAATATTTTGTTATTTTTAAATAACAAAATATTTTTTCTTATTACGTCGCCAAACTACGTATATTTGTATAGGTAGTTTGGCGGCAGTGTAGTGCCGGCCTAGAATAGCACTACCCCCCTCTCATCCCGTGGGTGTCGTAAAAGGCGACTAAGGGAATACAGCCTTCAGAAGACGGGCAGCAGCGTCTTTTAAAATCTTGGCAGTACTGCGATCTCCAACCCCCCTGCCAACCGTGGCGATTATGACAAACCCTCAGCGGATGCTCATCGTTATCGGCAGCTAAATAGGCAGATCTCTAAGTCTTTGACAAGCGACCATCGAAAATTTAATACGAACTGTATTAAAGAGGCTATCGAGCGTAACAAAGGCTCCAAGGTGTTCGCCAGAGATCTTTCTATTGGGCAAAGCCAGATGAGGCTGAAAACTGACGACGGTCGCATAATTTCTACGAAACCTGAAATCGAGGGAGATCGTGAGTTTCTATTGGCAGTTATATACCACGCAAACACCTGTGAAAGCAAGGCTAAAGACCCCAGAGCCAAGCTTACCCGACACTTCAGCGAAGATATCCCGGAGTCAGCCTGTACGAGATTAGTATGGCTCTCAAGCAACTCAAAAACAACAAGGCGGCGGGTGATGACAGAATTACTGCGGAACTTCTGAGAGCGGTCGTAAGCCGATATTCAAAGTCCTCCAGAAGCTGTTCAATTCCGTTTTCGTCGAGGACAAAACGCCAAGAGCATGGAATATAAGTGAGGTGATTTTATTCTTTAAAAAGGGTGACAAGTCCCGGTTAAAGAACTTCAGACCCACCTCACTTCTAAGCCAAGTTTATAGGTTGGTTTCGAGAGTCATCAGTTATCGCCTTGCTCGCAGGCTCGACGACTTCCAACCTCTCGATCAAGCCGGGTTCCAAAAAGGCTGCACCATAGACCACACCCATACGCTGCGGCAGGTTATACAGAAGACCGAGGAGTATAATATGCCACTTTGCTTGACTATGAGAAAGCCCTTGATTCGATAAGACCTGGGTGGTGCTGCAGTCTCTCCAGAGGTGCCAAGTGGACTTTAGCTAAATCGAGGTGTACATGCCACCATGTCGATCCGATTACAGAACCAGAGCACAAATCCCATCCAACTGCAGCGAGGTGTGAGACAGGGAGACGTCATTTCTCCCAAACTGTTCACATCTGCGTTGAAGGACATCTTTAAGCTATTGGGCTGGAAAGGACTGGGCATCAACATTAATGGACAGTATCTGACACACTTTCGTTTTGCCGATGACATAGTCCTTATGGCTGAGACCTTGGAGGACCTGAACTGCTCGAAGATAGTGCTTCCCAAAGAGTGGGTCTTAGGATGAACATGAGGATAAGACGAAATCATGTCGAATTCCCATCTCGTACCCACTACAATTCACGTTGGGAGCACTAAACTCGAAGTTGTCGACCACTACGTTTACCTTTGGACAGACAATCTAGTTAAGTAACTTCGAGAAAGAGATCTCTCGTTGAATCCAACTCGGATGGGCAGCATTCGGGAAGCTCCATAAAATCTTCGCGTCCAACTTACCTCAGTGTCTCAAGACGAAAGTCTATGACCAGTGCGTGCTGCCAGTGCTGACCTACGGCACGGCAGTGAAACGTGGTCGCTAACTATGAGTCTTATAAGAAGGCTCAAGGTAACTCAACGAGCAAGGGAGAGAGCTATGCTCGGCGTTTCCCTGCGTGATCGAATCAGAAATGAGGAGATCCGCAAGAGAACTAAAGTTATTGACAACGCTCTAAGGATTACTCAGCTGAAGTGGCAGTGGGCGGGGCACATAGCGAGAAGAACCGATGGCCGTTGGGGCGGAAAGGTTCTGGAATGGCAACCGCGTAGGTACCGGACGACGCTCCATGGCTAGGCCCCCCACAAGGTGGACCGACGATCTGGTGAAGGTCGTGGGAAGCCGCTGGATTCGGGCAGCGCAGGACCGATCGTCGTGGAGATCCTTGGGGGAAGCCTATACCCAAGTGTGGGTGTCATGACATGAGGCTGAGATGACGAGGTGTTTTTAAGTACAGTAGGTTATCAAAATTAAATAATAACTTGACTTGACCACGACTATGTGACCCCCCCCCCCCCCCCCTGGTGCCAAAGCTGGATCCGCCCTTGATCAAATTTTAAGTCAACAGCATTATATAATTATAGGCATCGAATGTTTATTAAGATTCTTCTGTTACTCCATCCATGTCTATAACATTACCACGACACCAACCAACAATCGTACTATAGTTTGACCGAAATCGCTGTGCCGCTGGGTCTATTCAATATTCGGCTACTTGAAATATGATGGTCTTGATACCTCGAAATAACGCACGACCCGTCTTTGAATATTTATCTCACGTGCCCCTGGCACGAATAGTCTGGTACTATAACATTTCCCCCGCCTCGCCGTGCGCTTATACAGCACTTGCAGTCAAACTAAACATCAACTTGAGATATCGACCGGAACCGGAAGCACTGAATTATTTGCTTTGCTCGCTGTTTTCCAAAAATGGCAAGACGAAACTTTATTTTATCACTTTATTGCATTCACTTCAATTAATTCAAAAAATCTAAAATAATTTGAACAACGTATAAATAGCCACACAATGATATCGCGAAATGGGTACACCAATATAGCCTATCAGTTTTATTGCGATAAGTATAAGTCATATTATAATGACTACATACCCACCCATATAGTATTATAAATCGCCTATGTCCAATATAGAAAGATATAGATAGACCAATAGCCACATCGACGAGCAGGTCCTTAGTCCAGACGCTTATGTAATGTCACGTTTAATATGTACATCGAACGAACACCACAGAAACAATCAAACTTATATATGTATCTCACAACGATTGGTTGCGGTACTGACCCAATAAAGCGTACTATTTAAGACGAGGCACGATTCGCTCTTCTTCGAGGTGCGAGAGTCATCTATCTCTACTGCCGTTGCACTCGAATTGTTCTGAAGATGAAAAGCCTTTTCTTTTAATATAAAACGCCGTGCATCATTGTCTAATTTAATCTTGGTGTTATTTTAAGGTACTTTGTGTTACTAATAATATTATTAACTATTAATTTTTCCAATCAAGTTTGAACTTTAATTTACATAGCGTTGGAATATTATTGCAGAAAGATGTATTTTGAAGTCGGATGTGCTGTTGATATTGACTGTATATAATAAGGATACAGTATTGTCCGTATCCCGATGGTATTTAAGTGTTAGCAGCTTTACGGCCATTTGGAATCTATTACATACCCGTGATATTGGTTTATATGAGTTGGCAAAGGCTTCGCTGGCTTCCGACATGTAAGAGGGGGAGAGGTTGGCGATTGCATCCTCATCAGCGGACTCTTGCACTCCACCCCGGTTCACCTCGGCTTCGCTCACGGTGTCCGCTTCGGCATCATCTCCTGTCATACTCTTTGCTACGTCGGCGTGGCTGAAAGGTTAGCACTTATAACGTGTTCTTTATATGTTTAGTTTGTACATTTTGTAAGCAAATTAAGGCATTACTTAAAAGGTAAATGAAGAGCATTGCGAAAAAGAATGAAAACAATGTCGAGTTTAAAAAAACTAAACAGACAGGCTTCTATGAAAATAAAAACGATCCGACTTTATACCAATAAAATAATTTAAAGGAAGATTTCTTAGCAAGCTCTCCTTTTTTTGATTTCGTAGAACTCTGTACACAGCCTTCGAAATAATCTTAATAATTAAGATTTGTTTTGCATTATCAGTTTAAAGTATTCATCTGTTTCAATACCTTTTAAGCTTTTATTATGAATTCCTACTATTTATTCTAGAGCTCTATAAACACAAAAAGTTATAGGTACCTTACAACGCGATGAGTGCATACAACGAACTCGGGCTTTGAGTTCCATTGATGGTAGGTAATATAAAATCTTGTCTGCAACCAGATCCACTGTTGACCTTTTGTCAGGAACCGATAGTAACACGAAGTCAGCTCACCTTTTTGCATCACTGAAACAATATTTTTCTTTTACCTAACCTCACATATATTTTTAGGTTTATGTTATGCATCATTATCATCGTAATTAGACATTATTAATCCACTGCTAGCCATAGGCCTCTTCTTTAGAGCGCCACACAGAGCGGCTGTGAGCGTCTTGCAGCCAATGGCTCCCCGCAAACATCGCCAGATCATCACTTCACTTAGGGTGGGGCCTTCTTACGCTGCGTCTCGTCCAATTCCTGGTCGCCACTCGAGACTCCCCAACGGTTATCGGTTCTGCAAGTGATATAGCCCACCCATTGCCACTTCAACTTAGCAACTCTGAGAGCGATATCGGTGACCTTGCTTTCTTTATACATACAGACAGATAATACAATACATTCTCTGTCACTCGGGTCGCAAATTATGGCACAAATAATACTTTTCTCACCCGAGTAAGTTATGTTATAAATTCTATGGTTTGAGTAAGCATAGAATACTAGTACACAGAACAAAGCTACAGCACTTAAATATAGTTGTCATCCCTTCTATTCGAAAAGCGTCATTATGTTCCTAGAAAAGCAGGCTCTATTCTGTACTAGTTATTTTAGCGGGCAGAAATGAGATTTGAATTTGGAACATGAACCGTTACTAGAAATTTACTGGCTATACGGCGCGCCGGGCCAAAAAGAAGAAACGAGAGAACTCAGCTCGCAATCGTAACGGATTTTATGTATTGTATTTTACAACAAAAAAAACCTATTGTACAGTCACATGAAATGATATGTCACCGTATTTTTGCAATATCCGATTGTTTGTAAAAAATCTTGGATGTTTATAAACCGTCAAATTATTGTTCATTTACAATTGGATTTGCAATAAAACGAATGATTTATACATGATCAGTATCTCTTCGTTATATTGTACGTATGCGTGTGACAAAAACATGCATCGCGCTGACTGGTTGAAATACGTAACATACGTTGTTACGAGCAAAGTGTGCTCGGGAGTGTTTATAGTGCTAAACACCTATTTTTACTTATCGGTTTATTCAACACAAAATGAAAATGAATTTAAAATTAATGAAACGGAGGCTGCGGGCGAAAATTTAAAAGGCCAAACAGTGGTAAATAAAGAGCTAATTACCACAGTTTGGCCATTCAAATTTTAGCCCGCCGGCTCCGTTTAATTTATTTCAAAAAAAAAATAGAGGAAACCTGTAGGGTAACCGCGATTGGTGCATTTGATGCGGGTTAGTTCATAATTAACGTTGCTAAAATCGTGTATTTATAAACTGACCGCTGGACAATAATTAATTTACAAATAAGCGAAAAATTAGCTGCTTTATTTTTTTCTTAAATCTCTTTAATTTCTTGAATTATTTAATCCTACGGGGTATTTACAATCTTTCGGCAGTTTATAAATAAATACACTCGATTATTTACAGAAAGACGGTGACATATACACGGACAGATTTGCAAATATATGTACCCATTTCATATTTCAAAATTAAGTATCTCATGTTGTATTCAGAATGATGTAATCTTTAAACTGCGTCAAAATTTAGTATACGTTATTTTTCTTCAAAGTAAAGCATACAGGAGCATAAAGCATCAGTGAAAAGAACACATATGCAAAGTCATATTTATGTATGTGTCAATTTCATAACAATATATCCACACTTGTTATCGTCAATATGTATACAGTTACAAAATTGTAGCAGTATTGACTATTCTGACAAAATTTGTACTAATTTTGAAGTTTGTCATTTGAATGTGACGACCTGTTTGGCGCAGGGGTACTAAACCCGCCTTCTGCGCCAGACGTCCCGGGTTCTATCCTCTGACAAGACAAATTTGTGTGTATGAACACGTCTATTTGTCTTGGTCTGGATGTTTAATATGTATATTATCTTTGGTTTTTGGGGTTTTTTCATTTTCCCGACGATTCGGCTAGGGCATGAATATCGGAATCTCGGAATATCTTCTTCTTCTTCATTCAATACGGGCGGTTTCCGCAACTCGACGACTCTTTTGCGCCTATTTTGCGTCCGGAGGGTGTCACGCCGGATCACTCCAGCCATCCCAGCTCAACCAGGAATGCTCCCAGCGCCTTCACGTCAGAGACGGCTTCCCGGAGACTGCCTGGTGAGCTCTCGGAATATCGTAATACCGCAATCTCGGAACGCGACGTCCGATATTTCAAATCCGATATTGAGTAATCCAATATCGTAATATATCGGAATCAGAAGAATACTATATTCGAGTTCTTAAATAAATCCGGAGACAACACATAGTACACACACAGGTAAAATATAGACTTTAGACCTATATAATTAGACCTGTGTGTGTGTTGTATAGGCACTTAACCATATTTCTGTTGCCATGCCAGCCCACTTTGCATCATAGCGGGCTCATTTGATTTTAAGAGTAAAATAAAAGTGAGCGTGTTTTTTCGTCTGCCAGTTTTTCGCAGCATTTTTTCGCGAAAAAATGCTTGACGATTTGTTTTTCTTGTGAACACACTACGAAAAAAATAGATATAAGATAATAATTGTTGTTCTAAAGTTTAACAAAAACGATACGTCCGACTCTCAGAAGGGGGGGCGGCCGGAATATACGTGAAAAGTGACAGGCTCCCAGAGAGGAGAATGATCCGAAATCAAAAAAGCAAAAACAACTGAGTCTCAGAAGAGGATATTCTCAGTAGGGGTCTGCAGTCGTATAAGAGGACGGGGGAGGGTGACCTGAAGGGTCAAGACTGGTGGGTGGTTGAGGATTTCTCCTGAGCCTCCTATAGGCGGTTTAGGTCGACCGAGAGAGAGCTGGTTGGGAGGGTTCGTGAGGACCGATCGGGGTCTACGGGAGTAGCGGTGTCAGGAATCGGGAGGGATATACGCCACTGCATCGCGGATAAGGGGATTTGGATGGCTCTCTGCAGATTCGGAGACGCGCTCTGAGACCTTTAGAAGGTATTTTTGGATGGTAGGAAGGTCTAGGTCTCTGATAAGTCCGCATTGCAAACTTACCAGGGGGCATTGGTCACTCGGCGACAAAAGAGATTTTGGACTACTTGCAGTTTTTGCAAGGTGGAGGGATTGGCGTGGGCAAATACGGGAGACGCAAAATGTCATTACCGGTCGTGTGCAAACCTTGTGCTTCGCTTGTTTCGGAGGTACATTCTACTGTTTCGGCCTATCATGGGAGTGAGGCGGCCGAGATAGAAACAGGTGTTACATGTCACCGTTTTGACGTGCGGCACAAATGTGAGCTGCTGGTCTAGGCGACACCGAGATATTTGGCGGAGCGTCGCCATGGGATGGATTTACCCTACTGGGTAGGGGCCTTTTTTTACAAGTAACTGGGCAGGCATTTGACCACCATGATGTGGTCTAAGGTGTAACGAGCTTACCCAGAAAATGCCTTGAAGAGGCCAAGATTGTAGGAATCGGAGAACACATGAGCACTGCAGGCAGCACATACCATTCTTAAGCGTTTTGAATGTGAAATGTGTCAGCAAAGCGCTCAGTACGGATTGCTGGAATGTCAACGATGTATGGGTGATAAGCCAACTTGCGTCTGGTACCCCGATGTGGAAAGGGGCTGGAGGTCGTGCAGTTCTCTCGCACACTCTCCAAAGTGTCCTATAGGTCACTTGCAATAACATAGATACACTAAGCAACCTTGTAACATTACAATAATAAATCACATTTGTGGACTGAGAGAGCTTTGCTTCTCTTTGTATTAATGCGATAATGCTCGTGACTGTACATAGAGGTCGTTGGAACCCTTTAGACATACTGTCATGTGAACAGAAGATTGTTTTTACTGTACTCAATCCAATCTCATACCTAATTTGTGCAATTTCTATAGGAAGTGTGCAATTTATAAAGAAAATAAAAAAAAATTGACGAAAATGTGCAAATCCGAAATTAATATCGGAATTCCGATATTGAGATCTAATATTGGAATTAAAAACCTTCCGATATTACATGCCCTAGTTTCGGCACCTTTTCAGCTGCCGTGGTCACGGGTACACTAGCTAACGCTCGTTAAACGGATTTTACCTCATTATAACTCGAGATGCACCAGGTAGGAATTACCTGGATTCCGGATATCTTCAGGAAAATAATAGGTAAGTTTTATTGGTAGTTAAAATATTTGTTCAGTTTCCCTGTTATTTGTTCAGTTGCGATATCCGGAATCCATCTTGAGTGATGTGTTTGTTATCTCCTGGTGAGTGCGAGCTAATTCGAGCGTCAGTGCATATCGCACTCAGGGGCGTGCATTGGTTTTCCAGCGAGGTAGGCACTATAGATTTTAACTAGTCGTAGTTGCGATTATCATTTTGAAAATAAGAGGTTAGCTTACTAATAATATAAATGCGAAAGTATGTCAGTTTGTTGTTACTGTTTCACGCTAAAACAACTGAATGGATTTGGATGAAACTGGGCACAAAAATAGTAGATAGCCTGAATTAAAGCATAGGATACTTTTTATCCCGATATTCCCGCGGGAACGGGTGGAACAGCGGGCAGCCGCTAGTAATGATATAAATTCGCTTACCACTTTTTTGCCGTATTCTTGAGGCTGTAAATAATGTTATGTGAACATGCTTCCTAGGTATAAATGGATAATTTTCATAGGCACCTGGCGGTCGAACGAATTTTTCACCACCACAGATATCTCAAAAATGTATGGATAATAAACATGACTCTTAAAAAGTCACTTAAACAATGTCATTTGAGCGATAGCTGTAGTGGCTTGGCCCGTTGTTAATTTTGTTTTATGTCACTTCACTCACATCACTCACGAATACCAGGTTTAATATACGAGCAAAATAACAACTGTTCGAAAGGTTACGTACGTAATTTCTGTAAACAAATCCAATCCTCAGCACAATCGGCACACTCTAATTTTTCAATTAAATTTTAATTGCATAATACTTATTTTATACACGAACACACACACCAACTCCTTTTTTTTATAGCACTAATACTAAACACGGAAGGAAATTAACAAAACAAGTAAATATTAATGTAATTATCGAATTAACTCGTGCGGGCGTAATGTCAACAAACACACTAAAAACAAAAACATGGCCGGCACGGCAGCACTCTTGTTGCAAAACTTTTCTATCTCGTATTAAAAAGTGTGGTTGAATTGAAAATGTCAACAAACACTCTTATGACAGCGCAATAATGTTGAAACTCGTTCAACTAAACTTGCAGAGCGAGCTATGGGAGCCAGCACGGAGTGAGTGAGAGATATGGGGTCGGGGGTCGTCGGTTTATCTCGCGACAGTTCATTCGGCCGAGTAAGCGTGCTTACCGAACCCATTTCAATTGAGAACGTCATGTCTTAGGACGACGACGTTCACATTTTCGGTAAACATTATACGCGGTCGTATTACCTTGACCTTGACTTTTTATAATTTATGTTGTATGAAACGCTCTTGCTTCGAATAGGCAATCCGGAGCCTGCCTACTGTAAGTATTTAGCGTTAGGAAAAATTACGACGTTGAGCAAGCTATTCGTTAGATGGCGCTGTTTTACATATTGGGTGAGGTGTTGAATAGACATTTTGTTATAGAATATCTGAACCATATTGAACTAAATTAACTTTATATTATTACATTAGTGGCATGTTATTTAGGTTTTTAATGAGGTAGGCACTGCCTAATTGCCTATATGATATGCGATCAGCGCACTGACGCTATAATGTGTTACAGAATTAGCTAGAAAATAAAAATAAATTAGTAATTAAATAAATGAAAGAAGTATATTATTTTGTAGAACTCTTACATTTATTATCTTCAATAATCATATAATTAACGCACTGAATCAAAACACTGTGATAAAGAAATCGAATTTTCTGGATTAGATCTGTTGATAACTTTATAATAATACTTTCTGAATGTATGTTCCTGACGCCAGTTCCCAGTTTCCAAAATGTTGTAAATGGGAAACTGTTCCAACGTATTAAAGGAGGCCACTGCGGCATGTACTGATCCTAGAGATGCTTCCACGCTAGCTTTCTGAACTTGGCTTTAACCCAACCACCAATTATTGTTCTAGAAGCAGCTTTAGGTACACCCCTTATGGTAACAAATGAATGAAACAAATTGTAACTTTTCTTCGTTCTTCTCCCAATTGAATGAGCAAACGAACCTAATATACGCATTCTGGAGATTTCTCAGGATTTTGTAATAATTTCCAATCAGACTGTCTACAGTTTACGTTGTCCGTTTTAGATCCGAAGAGAGGGCAAAATACAATGCAATTACCACATAATATTTTCCATCTTCAGTAGTTAACAACGTCAAATCATGAACTTGCGTCCCGATGATAACAGAAGCAGAATAGCTGTACTTGGTACAGGTTGGTTTCATCTGGAGCATTCGCTTCTAGGTAATTTATCACCATTTCAGGGTCCTATATTGGCGACGAAGCTGGTTTTTCTTTTGCAACTGAAATAGCTTATAACATGTTTAGTAAAAAAGTCTGAAGATAGGTCGGTTTTAGTCGAAATGTTGGTAACAGCCGCAATTACAGAAGATTTAAGATTAAGAAGTAGGATTGTCCTGTGAGCAAAACCTTTTTTGCTATGTAGAAATGCTAAATACCGGGCTACTTCGGTGGGAGCAGGATTTTTAAAGTTAATATTATTCCGTTCACACCAGCATTTCCAACTTCGCCAGGCTGACCGTTAAGCGTTAATTGTAGATTTTCTCCAACTCGATAGTAATAGCGACCTTTCATCATTAGTCTATAAAGTCTGTCCACTTTGATAAAGTCTGTCCACCCGAAATCAACCAGGCTTCCAGCTAAATATTCTCGATCTTCGGAGGATATGTGCCGGTCGTCATGTCTCTCAGAACTTGTGGAAGGTTCGGGATCAGATAGGGTTCTTCCATTGCACGGCGTTTCAGATCCGCAGCCCAGGAAACTTTGTTCCACCTGGGGCTGATTAGGATGTAGTGGCCCTCTGCCGAGGTCAATTGGGTACTAGTACTCGTGGGATAACATTCGGTGGTGGGAACACCCAGGCTAGTCGGTAATCCCACTGAAGGTTGAAGGCGTTGGAGTGATCCGCATCCGCGTCTTTTGTATCTAAAGTCACATACCTGGGAACGACTCGTGCCTCTTTGGATGCCAACACATCCACTTCCGGGATGCCCCACCTCTCGAATATTAGTCGCGTAGCCTATGGAGTCAGATGCCATTCGGGACAACGTTTTTCTCGGGATAATGCATCCACATCGCCATTGTACCTCCCAGGAGAGTATGGAGCTACCAGGTGGATGTTCAGTCGATCTAATTTTCAGAATTCGGCGAGTCATTTCTAGAAGGGCTCTAGATCGGGTTCCTCCTTCTTTTTTTGATGTAGGAGACAACCGCGAGGTTCTCGGTCAGCAAGAGAATTTGAGCATTGTGTAGTCGATAGCTTTCGTGTTGGCCCGCCGCATGGACTGCATGAAGCTCCTTCAGATTGACATTCCACGCCTGTTGAAATACTGTCCACTGTCCAGATACTTGGGTGTCGTCCAGTTGCGCGCCCCAACCGATGTCCGAGGTGTCCCTCGTAGTCAGGTAGTAAGATATCGGGCCCGAGTGGATGGGGAGGCAGCCCGCAGCGGCATCGAGCCACCATGTCATGTCGATCATAAAAGTTTCTGGAATATTGAAATGACTGTAACGATGTGATTTTAGGAGTTGTCGGCTGTAGTGCTGCATTGCCCGACAATTTATTTTATTTATTTATTTAATGTACAAAACAGGTTACAGCCAAAAGGTAAATAAACATTAAATAGTTAAAGCAGTTACAAGGACTAGGTTGAAAACCCTTAATTATGTACATACTATTAGATTATATTATGCAGCGTGAAGATTAAAATTTGAAATAATATTAATAAAATTAAACAATAAAACTTAATTCGATTACAAAAATAAATAACACCATAAAAAAAACAAACATAAAAACATTCCTAGTTTAATGATGGCAAAAGCGAAATTAATTAACTAATGAAATACCTAATTTAAAATAAAACTATTTGAGAAAAAAAACATGCAATTACACAGCAATAAAATAAAGTAAAACAAATACTACCCAGATTTTACATAAGAAATAGGAAATAATTATTTGATACAATTTCTTATACCTCTTTTAAATCTATTTAAACTAGAGTCAAAGATATCAATATCATCTGCGCAGCCACTGACGAGTTCATTATACAGACGGCACATCCGCGTTATGGGATTAAAATAAGATGTGTTATTTATATAGATATTAAGGGCAAACAATTTCGACTTACGGGCGCGGTGATAGATGTTAAAAATTAATTGCGAAAGCGAGTACGGTGAATCTATATTGTGATTGACGATTTTATACAGAAGCATTAGTTCTTAATGTTTTCTTCGAGCAGTCAATGACACAATTTTAAATTTTTCAAGTTTTTCCTCATAAGAGTGAAGAGTGCGATGAAGTTGGAATCTATAACAAAGCAATCGCAGGAACCGTTTCTGAATTTGCTCTATCCTATCTACATGAATTTTATAGAATGGTGACCAAATTGGTGTGTTGTATTCTAACAGACTGCGAACCAGAGCAAGGTAAAGAGTTAAATATGTGGTAGCTTTTTTGTAACCTTTCGTTACTCTATAAATGAAACCTAACATGCGCGATGATCTTTTCACAATATAATCATAATGTTGGCGAAATGATAATTCGGGATCGAAAATTACACCCAAATCCTTAACTTCCGTCATGCGACTCAAGCTGTGATCGTCTAAGGTATAAGTAAAATGAAGAGCGTTGATTTTCTTCGTAAAAGTCACAGCATAACACTTGCTAGTATTAAGAGTCATCTTATTTGCTCTACACCACTCTACCAACGCGTCCAAGTCCTTTTGGAGTTTAATTGCGTCATTAATACAGGATATACTATTGTAAATCTTCAGGTCATCCGCATATAGTAAACAAGGACAGGACAAATGCTCCACAAGATCGTTTATAAATAAAATGAAGAATAACGGCCCCAGTAGGGAACCTTGGGGAACTCCCGACGGAACCATAAATGGCGTCGAAAGATCGCCTTTTAAAGCTACAAGTTGACTCCTTCTATTCAAATAAGATTTTACCCATCGCAGCAAGTCTCCACACACACCAAACGATTCCAACCTCCGACAAAGAAATGCATGATTAACTCTATCGAATGCCTTGGAAAAGTCGGTGTAAATAGAGTCCACTTGACCCTTCTTAGCAAATGTACTACAAAGGTAACTTTTATATTCCAATAGGTTAGTTGTAGTGGATCTATTTTTGACAAATCCGTGCTGGTTAATAGATATGTAAGGTTCAACGTGGTGATATAGAACATCATACACCAATGACTCGAACAACTTGGGGCAACAAGACAAAATACTAATCGGTCGATAGTTTTCACAAAGTGCTCGATCACCAGACTTAAACACAGGAATAATATGAGCAGTTTTCCACTGCGTTGGAAATACTCCTAATGCTAAGGATTTGTTGAACAAAATGCACAGTGGAATGTGAATACTTTCAGCGCATCTCTTTATTATTAAGGGGGGTATAGAATCAGGACCTGCTCCCTTAAGTTCATCCAGACGTTTTATTTTATTCATCACTTCTTCTTCGGTAACGCTAATTAAATGAATTGCCCTATTATGTTGCGTAAGTGTATCATTCTTACAATAATTCCCGGAATCGCATGAAGCGTCATCATAAACAGAATTAAAGTATTGAGCAAAGAGTTCGCTTATTTCTTTACGACCTGACTTTACCTGACCCCCAAACTGCATAATATTTGGTATGTTATTAGATGAAGATTTTTTGCTCTCTACGAAATTCCAAAACGGTTTTATATTATTATCAGTTATGTTACTCTCCACTGATTCTTTGTACTTACTATAGCATGCATCCATAAGTGCCTTACTGCGTGAGCGCAACATAAAAAATGTGTCATAGTCCCGTGGGTTCTTGTATTTTTTATATAGCTTATGGTATTTTCGTTTTTCATTTAAACAATTTTTAAGGCCGTTGCTAAACCAAGGTGGAAAAGAGCAAGAGTCGTCCTTGGTTAAAGGTGTATGTTTACTAATAAGCTCGTTAAACTTTTTATAAAAGAGTTCTACATCGAGATTGACGTCATCAGAAGATAACATTTGATGCCAGTTGATCGTTTTAATATCTTTGTTTAGTTCAGTAAAATTACATTTTTTATAGTTAAAGCGCATACATTTCTTACGCCTGAGAGTTTTTTTGTTGAAGGACGGATAAATGTTTATAGCTAACGGAGGGTGATGAATGTCTTCTTTAGCAACAGGATCGGTAACACGAACAGTACAGGCAAATGTGGAAAAAATTAGGTTAATGTTTCACTAGATTATTCCACAATGTGGAGTGAGGACCCTCTTGGTTGTACCACAGACCCATGTGTTTAAGCCTTATAGCAGCCATGGAGGCTTCCTGTTGTATAAACAGGTCCAGGGGTGTTAGATCCAGGGCTACTTCAAGGGCGACTGTGGGGGTAGTTCGCATGCAGCCCGTTATCGCAGAGCATGCCAATCTTTGGAATTTCTGCAGCTTGTTGATTACGGTGCGTTGCTCTGTTTTAGACCACCAGGCAACGGCTCCGTATGTGATTATGGGCCGTATAACAGTTTTATATAGCCACATCGTTATTTTCGGTGATAGCCCCCAGCTTTTGCCAAGCAGTCTTTTACATTGGCAAAAGATGATGGTGGCTTTGTTTAGTTTTCCTTCGAGATGTCTATTCCAGAGGAGTTTGTTGTCTAGTATCACCCCTAGATACTTGACTTCCTTGCTAAGGGACAGACTGGTATTGAAAAGTTTAGGAAGTCTAAGGTTGCCTAGACTCCGTTTGTTTGTGAACAGTATTAGTTCCGTCTTTGTTGGGTTCACTGTTAGATTGTGTTTGATGCACCACTGTTCGACGACCTTCATTGCGGACCTCATTCGGTCACATATTACACTCTCAACTCGTCCGCTGATGAGTATGGTCAGGTCGTCTGCATAGCCTACTGTGAGGAAGTTGCGGTCGTTGAGCCAGCTAATCAGCTCGTTGACCACAATATTCCATAAAAGAGGTGAGAGGACACCCCCTTGGGGACATCCTTTTGCTACTACCCCTCTAGTGGTGCCATTCACAGTAATTTGTATAGCTCTGTCTCTTAACATGCTGTCAATCCACCCGGCAATAGTGGGATCGACACCATGTTTGGAGAGGGCCTGGCTTATGCTGGTAAAGTTGGTTTTGTCAAAGGCTCCTTCGATGTCGATGAAGGTGCCTAGTGTTGATATTTTGTGTTTGAGATTGCCTTCTATATAAGAAACCACCTTATGTAGGGCAGACTCTGTTGATTTGCCTGCAGAATAGGCATGTTGGTTTGGATTTAAGGGGTTCCTGACTAATGCAGTGCTCCTTATTTCCCTGTCTATTAGTCTCTCCAGCGCCTTTAAAAGGAATGATGTGAGGCTAATTGGTCTGAATGATTTAGGTTGAGTGTAGTCTCCTTTGCCGGGTTTAGGGATAAAGACTACTTTGACTTCCCTCCATTTCATAGGAATGTAGCGGTGTGCTAGACAGCTTCTGTAGATGGCCACGAGGTGGTCAATAAGACCTCCGTCGCTCCACCTCATCAGCCCTGGAAAAATTCCATCTAGGCCCGCTGATTTGAATGGGAGGAAGCTGTTGATTGCCCATCTTACTTTTTCAGGGTTGACAACCTTGTGGGCGGTGGTCCAATCGGTTTCAGCAGGTAGATTCTCATCTTTTTCTTCCCATGTGTTACTTTCCGTTATGCGGCATCCTGGGAAGTGAGTGGTCATTAACAGTTCTGAAGTGTCTTGATCTGTTTTGGTGTAAGTTCCGTCTGGCTTTTTCAGGAAACCAAGGTTGTGTGTTGGTTCGCTGCACAGGATGTTTTTCACTCTGTTAGCCTCGCTGTTGGTTTCAATATTGGTGCAGTAGCGTCTCCAGCATTCTCTTTTCCTGAGGCGGATACGCTTCCTGTAGTTGTATTGGGTTTGTTTGTAGGCGTCCCAATCGTGCGCTTCTCGTGAGTTCTTTGCTTTGTTGAACAACTTTCTTACCTTGCGGCGTAGTTTCTCCAGATCAGGTCCCCACCAATGAGACTTGTTATTTGGCTGGGAGCTGGGAGTGGAAAGTGGGCATGTTTCTTCAAAGCTGGTGATTAAAGTTGTTGTTATGCGATCAACGTGGTTATCAATATCCGCTTTTACCGCGTGAGTTGTAGGTGTGTCTAGACACCTTAGCTTCTCTGCGGTCAGAAGCTCATACTTACGTCGGTCCATCTTACGTGGATTACGTCGGGGCTTGGGCGGTGTGAGGGTCAGATTTAGGTTGTACTTGACCCAGCGATGGTCGGAACACGACGCCTCGTCAGATACATGCCAATCGGAGATGTGGTGAGTCGCGTGTTCGCTCGCTATAGTAAGGTCAATGATTGTTTGGGCTCGTGATGTTACGAAAGTCGGTTCTGAGCCCCTGTTGATTATGTTCATCCTTGGAGCTGATGACAAGCGGAACGGGAGGCACGTCCTTTGCAGAAGTTGGTTGTTGTAACTGAGCCGGAGAAACCTGCGATGCTCAGTCGAGATGTTGACGTGAAAATAAGCTTGGCTCAGGTCCAACTTTGTCATCCAATCCTTCTCTTGCAAGAAGCCCGGTACTCAAAAGTGGCTGAAAACCTGAAAGGGCTTTATTTTGACAAATTGATTTAGTCTTTTCAAATTTAATATCGGCCGAACATTCCCGTCTTGTCGTGGCACTAGAAAAAAATGTTGATAGAAAGCTGGGTGTCAGCTCTGCTTCCGCCAAAATATTCGGTTCCAACATGCTTTCCATTTGTTCAGTCACTATCAGAATCTGGGGCGTGCATTAGTTTTCCAGCGAGGTAGGCACTATAGATTTTAACTAGTCGTAGTTGCGATTATCATTTTGAAAATAAGAGGTTAGCTTACTAATAATATAAATGCGAAAGTATGTCAGTTTGTTTGTTACTGTTTCACGCTAAAACAACTGAATGGATTTGGATGAAACTTGGCACAAAAATAGTAGATAGCCTGAATTAAAGCATAGGATACTTTTTATCCCGATATTCCCGCGGGAACGGGTGGAACAGCGGGCAGCCGCTAGTAATGATATAAATTCGCTTACCACTTTTTTGCCGTATTCTTGAGGCTGTAAATAATGTTATGTGAACATGCTTCCTAGGTATAAATGGATAATTTTCATAGGCACCTGGCGGTCGAACGAATTTTTCACCACCACAGATATCTCAAAAATGTATGGATAATAAACATGACTCTTAAAAAGTCACTTAAACAATGTCATTTGAGCGATAGCTGTAGTGGCTTGGCCCGTTGTTAATTTTGTTTTATGTCACTTCACTCACATCACTCACGAATACCAGGTTTAATATACGAGCAAAATAACAACTGTTCGAAAGGTTACGTACGTAATTTCTGTAAACAAATCCAATCCTCAGCACAATCGGCACACTCTAATTTTTCAATTAAATTTTAATTGCATAATACTTATTTTATACACGAACACACACACCAACTCCTTTTTTTTATAGCACTAATACTAAACACGGAAGGAAATTAACAAAACAAGTAAATATTAATGTAATTATCGAATTAACTCGTGCGGGCGTAATGTCAACAAACACACCAAAAACAAAAACATGGCCGGCACGGCAGCACTCTTGTTGCAAAACTTTTCTATCTCGTATTAAAAAGTGTGGTTGAATTGAAAATGTCAACAAACACTCTTATGACAGCGCAATAATGTTGAAACTCGTTCAACTAAACTTGCAGAGCGAGCTATGGGAGCCAGCACGGAGTGAGTGAGAGATATGGGGTCGGGGGTCGTCGGTTTATCTCGCGACAGTTCATTCGGCCGAGTAAGCGTGCTTACCGAACCCATTTCAATTGAGAACGTCATGTCTTAGGACGACGACGTTCACATTTTCGGTAAACATTATACGCGGTCGTATTACCTTGACCTTGACTTTTTATAATTTATGTTGTATGAAACGCTCTTGCTTCGAATAGGCAATCCGGAGCCTGCCTACTGTAAGTATTTAGCGTTAGGAAAAATTACGACGTTGAGCAAGCTATTCGTTAGATGGCGCTGTTTTACATATTGGGTGAGGTGTTGAATAGAAGGTGTTGAAATAAAATAAAATAAAATAAAATAGACATTTTGTTTTAGAATATCTGAACCATATTGAACTAAATTAACTTTATATTATTAAATTAGTGGCATGTTATTTAGGTTTTTAATGAGGTAGGCACTGCCTAATTGCCTATATGATATGCAAGCCCCTGATCAGAATACCCACGTTGTAAAATTACAATATCACCTAAACGTCTTGATATTAAAACGCCATTGTTACTAAATAGACATGAACGTTACAACGCCTTAGTAGCAAAACGTCTGGATTTTAAAATGTCGTAATTCATAATACTCTAGTAGCAAATCGTCCTTATATTAAAACGCCATAGTTACTAAATAGAAATGAACGCTAAATGCTCTTATAGATGCTGTTTGTATATAGATTAATTGTTTATTTGTGCCTATGAATATCAGCCATTTTTGATGTCCTCACTGCTGGGGAACAGGCCATCCTTATGGGTGGATAAGAAGGATGGGTCATAACCCACCACGCGGGACCAATGCGGATTGGTCGGTGTTAATTACTCAAATGCACCCGGGACCAGCGGCTTAAAGTGCCTTCCAAAGCACGGAGAAGTTCGAGATAATGAATTTTTTGGTCACCCATCCCATGACCGACCCTTGCCAAAGTTGCTTAACCTCCGCAATCGCTGGGCCAGGCGCTAAACCACTGCGCCATCGAGCTCCCTGCCTAGTTAACTCCTAATCAAATAAAATGTATACCTGATAGAACGGACATATCCAAAAAAAATAACAGCATACATTTTTTTTAAACACATCAGTCACTTTAAGCGTGTCATATTTGGAACAATTTTTATTTTATCAATGGTTTCTTAAAAAATGACAAATAAATTTAGTTTAATGCCAAAATAAGTGATTTTTGTATCAATAAGTAGCACTTTTCACACACAAGATCGTTTTTAGGGTTTCGTAGCCTAAAGGCAAAAAACGAAACTCTTATAGATTCGGCCAATCCGATGTATGTCACAGCCACTTTATTCCAAAACTATGAGGATTACACAGTTGAAACTTGGTAGGTAGATGTATTCTGTAAACCGCTTTACGGTTTGTACACAAAAATCTAAATATATAAAAGAAGAAACTGACTGACTGACTGACTGACTGACATATCAACGCACAGTCCAAACCGCTAGGTCTAGAGACTTCAAATTTGGCACATAGGTTCCTTGTGAGGTCTAGGGGTGCACTAAGAGAGGATTTTTCGAAATTCTACTCCTAAGGGGGTGAAAGAGGGGATGAAAGTTTGTATGAAAGTCCGTCAGTTTTGGAGTTAGGATCTTCAGATTTTATATTTACGTAAAGCATTAAAAATAAACATTTACCTGTCTCAGCGTTTTTGAAAATTCCATCCGTAAAGGGGCGAAAAGGGGGATGGAGTTTTGTAAGAAAAATCCTTTAATTTCAAAGTAAAAGTGACTTATTTTATTATTATTAGGCTCATGGTTGAAACTTAAAAACAAATAAACAAACCTATATATTTTGATTTTACAGATATCAACCCTTAGAATGGTAAAAAGGGTCACCTATCTTGAATTCGAATTTTTAGATTACGAATTTCACTTTCCCGAAAACGTTTAGCCACTTTTTATTTTCCATAATTTTCTTTACACCGAAACACGATTGACAAAGGTTTTAAATTCCGATTTTTAGTTGTAATTTTTTTCAAATTTTAAATGTTTTGTAATCTAAATATATTAAAGAAGAAACTGACTGACTGACTGACTGACTGACATATCAACGCACAGCCCAAGCCGCTAGGTCTAGATACTTCAAAGTTGGCACATAGGTTCCTTGTGAGGTCTAGGGGTACACTAAGAGAGGATTTTTCGAAATTCTACCCCTAAGGGGGTGAAATAGGAGATCAAAGTTTGTATTAAAGTCCGTCAGTTTTGGAGATAGGATCTTCAAATTTTATATTTAGGTTAAGGATTAAAAATAAACATTTACCTGTCTCAGCGTTTTTGAAAATTCCATCCGTAAAGGGACGAAAAGGGGGATGGAGTTTTGTAAGAAAAATCCTTTAATTTCAAAGTAAAAGTGACTTATTTTATTATTATTAGGCTCATGGTTGAAACTTAAAAACAAATAAACAAACCTATATTTTGTGTTTTGACAGAAATCAACTCCTAGAATGGTAAAAAGGGTCACCTATCTTGATTTCGAATTTTTAGATTACCAATTTCACTTTCCCGAAAACGTTTAGCCACTTTTTATTATCCATAATTTTCTTAACACCGAATAAAACGATTGACAAAGGTTTTAAATTCCGATTTTCAGTTGTCATTTTTTTTATTTTATTTCAAATGTTTTGTAATCCCACTCAACTTTTGACCGAAACCATTATTGACTGATGATTTAGTTTCTAGAAACATATTTCCCATATTATCAATTCATTCAATCTATCTATCTTCTTTATCTATATCTATAAATATATAAAAGAAGAAACTGACTGACTGACTGACATATCAACGCACAGCCTAAACCGCTAGGTCTAGAGACTTCAAATTTGGCACATAGGTTCCTTGTGAGGTCTAGGGGTGCACTAAGAGAGGATTTTTCGAAATTCTATTCAAATTCGCAGAGCTCAAAGTACTTGACGGATTGAGTTGAAAGTAGAATCTACGCGGACGAAGTCGCGGGTGGATAACTAATACATGTATAAGAATTCCACGCGGACGAAGTCGCGGGTAACAGCTAGTCTAAATATATGGATTAAGGGGGGCTCCCCATACATGGAACTGACACTGAAATTTATTTTTTCATCAAATTTATACGTGTGGTGTATCTACAGATAGGTCTTTAAAAATTGCATTGAGGTTTCTAAAACGATTTTTTTCTCAAAGTCAACCGTTTGAAAGATGTACTCTTCCAAAGTGGTAAAATTTGTGTCGTCGTCCCCCCCGTCCCCCCCTCTAACTTTTGAAATAATAGAGTGAAAAATAAAATAAAAAAATATGCTGTAGATCTTAATGAAAACTTTCAACGAAAATTGGTTTGAACGAAATATGTTTGCCAGTTTTAGAAATATACATATTTTTTTTTATCAAACCTATACTTGAGGCATATCTATAGATAGGTCTTTAAAAATTACATTGAAGTATATAACAGTTTTTTCTCAAAATCAACCGTTTGACAGATATATACTTCCTAAGTGGTAAAATGTCACAGCCACTTTATTCCAAAACTCTGAGGATTACACAGTTGAAACATGGTCGGTAGATGTATTTCGTAAACCGCTTTACGGTTTTTACATAAAAATAAAAAGATATATAAATTAATACATGGAACTGTAACTGATTTTTTTTTTTTCATCTAACCTATCCGTGTGGGTATCTACATAAAGGTCTTCAAAAATTACATTGAGGTACCTAAAACAGTGTTTTCTCAAAGCCAACCGTTTGAATGATATATACTTTCAAAGTGAAAAAATGTATGTGTCCCGCCCCCCCTCTAACTTTTAAAATAAGAAAGTGAAAAATCTAAAAAATATATATGCTGTAGACCTTTATAAAAACTTTCAATGAAAATTAGTTTGAACGAAATATATTATGCAGTTTCAGAGCTATAGCACATTTGCCAAAACCGCAAATATAAAAATAACTATTCGTTGAAATATTCTTGCAATTAGTATTGCAGCTAATAGTGGCTAGAAAGATACCGTCTTGGATTTTTCTTAAATGTAGGTAATTTATATTCGAAGTTGATAACTTCTGGGAGTTTGTTGTATATAACTGCCATAGTATCCAAACGCTATTCCACTATTTATATTTTGGGTTTAGGTTGTCCTAATTTGGTACGGTGGCGTAAATTTTGAGATCTTTAATAAAGTGAAAACAAGTTTATAATTTTTCTTGCAATAAATGCATATTTCTTAAATGTAAATGGATACTAGAGTTGAAATTAAAATGTTTTAGTCTCAACGATCTGAGATTCGATTCATCAAAACCTCTCGACGTTTCTGAATACAATCCGCTCGCCGACCGCAAATAATTTGTAAAATGTCATCAGTCCCTTTATTGTATCTACAGTCTTTGCTAAACAACATTGTTATTTTATCGAATATTTTTTTGGTGTTAAATCAGTATTTTTATCCCTACTCCAATCCACCAACTGTAAGAGAACTGCCCTTAATTCGTATTAGCATTGCATTCGACAAAGCAGCAAATGTACGTTCTAAAAGTTGTCAACGAGATTCATCGTTAACTATCTCTGAATCAAACCGTCTCATTTCATCATTTATGTCTAATTCTGCCCAGAACAGACACATATTTCTCAAGAGTATCGTAAAAACTAATACGATTCCATTCAACACTATAATCTGAATCTGACATAATGTTGTCAATTGAGCATCAGTAGATTAAGTATAAACCGGACCCTTAACGATGGTTGAGATATCCTTTAATTGAATTTGTTGTGAGGCATTTTCAGTATCTAATGGTGGCGCGTTTAATTGCAAATCATTAAAATCCGACGAACCGTTACTATTTGTTCATATAGCTTTTGCTCATTACACGTAGAATTAAAATAATTATAATAATTCCTGACGAATTTTTGCTGACCTGTTTGGCGCAGAGGTACTAAACCCGCCTTCTGCGCCAGAGACAAGACAAATTTTTGTGTGCATGAACATGTCTATTTGTCTTGGTCTGGGTGTTTAATATGATCATAAGTATGTATTTACAAAAAAAAAGTAAGTATGTTTATCCGTTATCTAGTATCCATAACACAAGTTCTTCATGCAACTTAACGTGGGCTAGATAATTGGTGTGATTGCATGCAAATATTTATTTAAATCTGCGTTCTGAAACTCGTTAACATAGCCACTTGTTGTGAAAGAAATTAAAACTGCATATCGCTTTGATCGTTTGCCTTTCGATCCATGTTTCCGGGCCGGACTTACCAGACGACGTGTCACTATTTAAACTTGGCGTGCTAGCACCACCTTTCCTTCAGCCTCCATTTTCATAATTTCCAGCACTTTTTTCACTGTACACTTGATTTTTCATAACGAATACTTTATAAATCACGGAATTTCACTCTGAAAATTTCACTGCTTATACTAGACCGATGTTTTCGCTAGGAAAGACGACGCTATAATGAGGTAAATTCCGTTTAACGAACGTTAGCTAGCTTCCCGCCAAAAGCAAAACGAGAGGGCAGCACTATCGCCGGAAGTACGAAGAGGGAGGAGCTACTAGGCCGGAAATCTCGAAAAAAATACAGGTGCTTGACTCAAGATGGATTACGGATATCGCAACGGAACAAACAATGTCGAAACAATTAACTTAGATAAAAAAAAACTAACAAATGCCGAAAACACACAAACTAATGTCGAAAAAACAAACGTTATTAATTAGTTTTTTTTTGGCATTAGTCTTTTCTTTCGACATTAGTTTGTTTTTTCGGCATTAACAAACTTCAAAATTGGTACACATTTTGTCAGATTAGTCAATACTGCTGCAGTTTTGTAACAGTATATATATATTAACGATAAAAAGTGTGGATACATTGTTATGAAATTGGCACATATACATAAATATGACTTTGCATATTAGTTGCATACTTTTCACTGATATTGTCCTGTATGTCTATGGTAAATTTTAAATAGAAAAATATTGGAAAAAATTAACTCGGCCACAAGTGAATTCTCAGACGGGAATCGAACCCGCGACCTTTGGAAATCCGGTCCAATGCTCTAACCGCTGAGCTACCGAGACTTGCGAACCACCGTCGAAATTCTCCAATACTTTAATATTTTTTAATACGCTGTAGGCCAGCGTTGTTACATCAATGCTAGGAATATCCTTGCATTCGAAAGAAACATCTTTTCAGGTGTTTAACGATCGATTAAGATGCAACTGCCAATAATTTATGATTTTGTAATTTTTGCATTTTTCAATGCTATTTTTATTGATGGATTTATTATGAGATTTAGTTATTATGAAATATTCAACACTCGTTTTAGCAGAAATCAGTTTATTGGATGGAATCACAGAATAGAAGAGGAAGCAACCACAGACTATTTTTAACACGGCATGAATTGTCACTGATTAGATAATAAGAAAGGCAGGAATTTTAAATACAACACCCCTACCAAATTACAGCCTTCTATAAATATTACAATTTACAACTCTACATGACAATAGTCATACCTACATAGGTACTACCAACCACTCTATAAAATTAATATGTAGTAACAGAAACTAATCTATAAAATAGAAACAAAACATTTATGTTCACACCATTAATTGACTTTTAGTTAACATTCCAATTTTGCTTCTCAAGTACTGAAACTTGTCTCTAGGTAGTGCCTTAGTTAATACATCAGATAACTGATTATCTGTGGATACATATTTTAAATCAATTAATTTAGCATAATATTTCTCTTTAATGAAGTGGTACTTAGTGTCAATATGTTTGCATCTTTTATGAAAATTAACATTTTTAATAAGACTTATTGCACTCTGGTTATCAATATTGATACACATTGATTGTTGTTCATATACACCAAGATCACTTAAAAGTTGTTTTATCCAAATAGCCTCTTTGGTAGCAGCACAGGCTGCCATAAATTCGGCTTCTGTTGTCGATAAGGCGACTGTATGTTGGCGCTGGCTAGACCACCTATACAGCAACTTTATTTTTAATAAAGACATAGCCTGTAGTTGAACGTCTAGTTGTGATATCACCGGCATAGTCAGCATCACTATAGCCAATCAATTCTGAAGTTTTAGTGTCTGACAGATAACATAGACCAAAGTCAATAGTTTCTTTTAAATATTTTAAGATTTTCTTGACTGCTGTCCAATGGGATTCATTGTAACAATTCAAGTATCTACTCACCAGGCTTACAGCATACATGATATCTGGCCGACTCACTATTGCAACATGCATCAGCGACCCAACTGCCTCTCGGTATGGAATGTTCTTATCTGGTTGGCTGTCACTCTTCTCCAGCTTTGAGTGGGGGTCAACTGGAACGCTGTTGGGGTTGGCACTTTCCATATTAAATTTGATCAACAATTGTTTGATATATTTACTTTGATGTATAAAAATAAAATTTTCGGATTTTATTTCTATCTCCATTCCAACAAAGTTCCCTGGTGAGGATATTGTCATATCAAATATAGTTTTCAGATCATTAATTACTGATTGTAACACAGAGCCTGACTTGCAAAACAGAAGGCCGTCATCCACATAGATACAGAGATAGCACTTTATCCCATCAATATTTGCAACATAAACACATTGATCTGCTTTACTATTTATAAAACCAAATTTGTGCAGTACTGAGTCAAATTTTGTATTCCAGCACCTTGGTGCCTGTTTAAGTCCATACAGTGACTTGATCAATTTACAAACCATGTTGGGATTACATGTTAGACCTTCAGGAGGATAGATAAAAATATTTTCCTTTAACTCTCCATACAAAAAAGCTGTCTTAATGTCAAGTTGGACAATTTTATAATCATTTTGAGCAGCTAGAGATAATAACAAACGAATCGAGTCATACCTGACTGTCGGCGAGAATGTCTCCTCGTAGTCAATACCTTTAGTTTGCAGGTACCCCTTTGCACACAGCCTAGCCTTGAACCGAGGACCTGTTGGTTGATCTTTGATTCTGAAGACCCATTTAGAAGTCATTATATTAATGTTTTCTGGTTTTGCCACCAATGTCCATGTTCCATTCTTGTGATGGGCCTCAAGTTCCTCTCTTATAGACTCTTTCCATTTCTCAGCATCAGTAGGATTGATAGCCTCACTATAAGTACTAGGAATTTGATTAGGTAAGTGGTATTCATCGCAGCAAAGGTAAGTTTGTTCATTTCTTTTCTGTCTAGGTCTCAAGGTGACATGGCTTCGAGGAGGAGATTCAATATCAAAATCTGGTAAGTATTCTTCTGAATCTTCTATAACAGTATCATATGAGCTATCAGTGTTGTCTGATTCTTCTACACTATTATTGTTTGATTCTGATAATGATTTTGTTGTTTCAGGTATCACCGAGCTGTTCATATCTTTACTATGTGATCTATTTAATTGTTCAGTTTCAGATAGATCCAGAGCAGCATAGTTTCGTTTCACTGAGGATTCTAGGAATACAGCGTCTCTGCTTTTTACAATAGTTCTAGTGTTGGGTTTAATAAACCTGTAATCCTTTGTATTATCACAATACCCGATAAAAAGCATTTTCTGGGCTTTTGGATCCCATTTCTTCCTACGTTCTTTTGGCAAGTGAACCATGGCTTCACATCCAAACACCTTCATGTGACTAACATTGGGTTTTTGACCAGACCACAATTCCTCTGGAGTTCTGAATGATAATAAATAAATAATAAATAACTGTTTATTTATTATTATTTATTATAATGATCTGGTTGGTAATCTATTTATTATATAGGCAGCAGTTCTTATGGCTTCAGCCCAGTAAGACTTGGATAGACCAGCATTCAGGAGCATACATTTGGCTCGTTCCACAAGTGTCCTGTTTAATCTTTCTGCAGCCCCATTTTGCTCCGGAGTATAAGGTGTGGTTGTCTGATGCCTTATACCAGCCTTTCTTAGATGTTCAGTAAATTCCTTATTCACATACTCTAGCCCGTTATCTGTGCGAAGATTTTTAATTTTGCATTCTAGTTGATTTTCAGCTTCAGCCTTAAACTCTTTGAATTTTGTTAGAACTTCAGTTTTATTCTTCAACATGTACACAAATACCTTCTTTGAATAGTCATCCAGAAATGTTAAGAAGTATTTAGCTCCACCAAAGGATTGCGTTTCCATTGGGCCACATAGGTCGGAGTGCACCAGTTCCAACAGTTTGGAAGAATGTGACACTTGAGCTTAACTAGGGAACGGCATTCTAGATTCTTTCCCTTCCTTGCATGTTATGCAAGTTACACTGCTGCTTTTTTTCAGGTAGCATAATTCCATTTGTATTAGTTGTCATTTTCTTTAGGCTTATGAAGTTCAAATGACCCATTCTTTGGTGCCATAAAAAGTCATCTTGTTGAACATCAGACATGTATGCAAAATTATCATTTAAGTTAAGCCGGTACATGTTGTTGACTTTTGTTGCAGTTGCTACAATGGCTTTTTCTTTGTTGAGTATAATACAGCCATCCGAGTCAAATTTGACTTGGCCACCATTTTTTGTAATCTGGTTCACAGATAGCAAATTCACAGCAAGTCCTGATACATACAAGACATATCTGAACAATATGTTATTTGCCTGACCTTTTCTATTCAATGCATTCAGAATCACATCTCCAGAGCTGCTGACTGAAAGTGTTTTATTGTCTGCAACTTTTATGTTTTCTACTGGTGGTGATTTTTCATTCTTCAGAAGGTTGCGTTGTCTCGTCATGTGCATAGTTGCCCCGGAATCAATATACCAAGCGGAGCTGTCATTATCAGTAGGTGTGACAAATGCGGCAGCATAAGAACTATTTGATTTGGCAAGCTTTTCTTTTGGTTTTGACCTGCACTCTTGACTTTTGTGTCCATATTTGTTACACTGGAAGCATCTAGGTCCTTTGCTAACTTTCTTCTTCCCATATCTGTTTTGATAATTATGAGATGTTGCAAAAGCGGAGTCATTGTTTTCAGTTTTCACCTCTAGTAGCAATTTAGTCTTCACAGAGTCAGCACTGATTGTCATACCAGAGCTCTCAATAGCAAGGATCATAGGTTTGTATGAGTCGGGCAATCCTGAGAGTAAAAGTGTTCCCAGCCACTCATCGTCCACTTTAAAACCAATGTTGCGCAATTTGTGGGCGGTGGTTATGATTTTACTGACGTATTCTTCGATATTCTGGCTTCCTGAGAGTGTTGTTGTGCATAGATCACGCAGCAGTCCGACCCTGCGTGAAAGCCCCGAGTCATCAAAAGCGCGGGAAAGTTTTTCCCAGACTTCCTTTGCGGTTTCTGCCTCTTGAACGTGCACGTAATTTATGGGATCGATAAGTAATATGATCTTTGTTTTGGCTTTCGTGTCCTTTTTCTGATCTGATGGTTCATTTTTGGAATTTTCAATACAGTCCCAAAGCTCTTCATGCTGCAAGTAAGTCTTCACAGCAAACCGCCATGTTGCATAGTTTTCTCGGCCGGTTAATTTTTCAATAAATGCCAGAGAACTACTGTTTGCCTTTTCCACACTTATTATTGACGATTTGAAGCTTATTTTCAACGTTTCAGAACTTAACAGCGGTCTGATATTACTGCAGAAACTAAACCCGTGATTTTAGGTTAGCCGGCACGCTTTTTTTTTTTACTACACAGATTTTTCGATATCAAAATGTTTAAACACTTATGATCACTTTGGCTTTTACTGGGCCCATAACCTGATGGATTTATTATGAGATTTAGTTATTATGAAATATTTAACACTCGTTTTAGCAGAAATCAGTTTATTGGATGGAATCACAGAATAGAAGAGGAAGTAACCACAGACTATTTTTAACACGGCATGAATTGTCACAGATTAGATAATAAGAAAGGCAGGAATTTTAAATACAACATTTATACTTATGGTAAATTTTAAATAGAAAAATATTGGAAAAAATTAACTCGGCCACAAGTGAATTCTCAGACGGGAATCGAACCCGCGACCTTTGGAAATCCGGTCCAATGCTTTAACCGCTGAGCTACCGAGACTTGCGAACCACCGTCGAAATTCTCCAATACTTTTATATTTTTTAATACGCTGTAGGTATAATTATAAGGTATAGGTATAATTAGGCTGTATAATTTTTATACTTATGGTAAATTTTAAATAGAAAAAATTGACTAATAGATGATAAATGATAAATAGACTTGGTTCGCAAGTCTCGGTAGCTCAGCGGTTAGAGCATTGGACCGGATTTCCAAAGGTCGCGGGTTCGATTCCCGTCTGAGAATTCACTTGTGGCCGAGTTAATTTTTTCCAATATTTTTCTATTTAAAATTTACCATAAGTATAAAAATAACATTGAAAAATGCAAAAATTACAAAATCATAAATTATTGGCAATTGCATCTTAATCGATCGTTAAACACCTGAAAAGATGTTTCTTTAGAATGCAAGGATATTCCTAGCATTGATGTAACAACGCTGGCCTACAGCGTATTAAAAAATATAAAAGTATTGGAGAATTTCGACGGTGGTTCGCAAGTCTCGGTAGCTCAGCGGTTAGAGCATTGGACCGGATTTCCAAAGTTCGCGGGTTCGATTCCCGTCTGAGAATTCACTTGTGGCCGAGTTAATTTTTCCAATATTTTTCTATTTAAAATTTACCATAAGTCTAAAAATAGCATTGAAAAATGCAAAAATTACAAAATCATAAATTATTGGCAGTTGCATCTTAATCGATCGTTAAACACCTGAAAAGATGTTTCTTTCGAATGCAAGGATATTCCTAGCATTGATGTAACAACGCTGGCCTACAGCGTATTAAAAAATATTAAAGTATTGGAGAATTTCGACGGTGGTTCGCAAGTCTCGGTAGCTCAGCGGTTAGAGCATTGGACCGGATTTCCAAAGGTCGCGGGTTCGATTCCCGTCTGAGAATTCACTTGTGGCCGAGTTAATTTTTTCCAATATTTTTCTATTTAAAATTTACCATAAGTATAAAAATAGCATTGAAAAATGCAAAAATTACAAAATCATAAATTGTCCTGTATGCTTTACTTTGAAGAAAAAAAACGTACCTATACTTTATTTTGACACAGTTTGAAGAATAAATCATTCTGAATGCAACATGAGATACTTTTTTGAAATATCAAATTGGTACATATATTTGCAAATCTGTCCGTGTATACATATCATTGCAAGTGACTATACGTCAAGTTATGACTATGACATTATATTAACTCCTGAAACAGTAAAAATAGTAGCTAAAAAAGTTATACAATTACTTTAAAGTGTCTCTTATTTATTTTCTCATATAAAGAGATGAAAAGTAGACTGTATCACGCGAGAGCAAAACTATTTTTCCGTCGGGCGAGTTCTTTGAATCGTTCGCTTAGTCCTAGGTTTTAAAAAAAAATCTATGTATACCTTATTCTTGTAGTTTTAATGATATAAAAAGCTCAAATTTCAAGTTGTGTGCGGTGAACATTTTTCACTTCACACGCTCAGTGGTAGTTAGCCAGCTAGACTTAGAGCAAGTCCTACCACCAACCAAACCAAATATAGTTATGTACCTCCACTATGGAATCGAAACCGGGGTCTCTGGGTCTAATATCGGTGTGTGTTACCACTAGATTACAGAGGCGATTAAAAGGCTAAGTAATATACTTAGAATTTATTATAATACTCCGTTTTGGTTTTATTATATTATTTTAGTTCCTTTAATCATAAAAACAATAACAATAAGATCAAACTATTTTTATATTTTGGTTGGATAATATTTCACAATCTATGATTGGATTTCGGAACGTGACATAAACCTCTATTTTTAATTTGTCTTTGTCGTGTACTTCATGTCAATGTCAACATTTACCGAATCGTTTTTATTGTTATTTTATGTACTCGTAACAATTAATTCCTATTCTAAATAAGTTTGAATTAACTATAATACTCCCGTTTTTATAATTTAAGATTTTTTTATATCATTAAAACAACAAGAATCAGGTATAAGATTAAACATTTTGTTCAAAGAATTTTTCACCGGAAGTTGACCGCGGAAACAAACCCTCGCTACGCTCAGGATTCAATCTTAGAACTATTCGCAACGCTCGTGGTTCAATCCTAAAATCCTTCGCTTGCTCAGGTTTTAATAGAGGTAACTCGCCGCTAAATGCAACTTTCCATCTTTGCATAACAAATAACTAATTTTACTCTCTTGTAATCTTCTCTACTATTTAGTGATACTTTAACTATAAAACAAAGCAAGTCATTAGTAAGTAAAAACACTTACATGCTTCATGACACGTGACAACTTTTTCGAGATCATCAAAGTGGTAGTAGTCGTATCCTGATGTACCCAACACCTCGAAAGGCAAGTAGCCAATGATAGGCGGAGCGCGGTGATCCAGGTACAGAAACTTCCACTCTAAGCTGTGTCGAGATGTGAACTCGCTTTTATTTGAATCCACTAATGACACGTCACGAATCAGCTGAGGCGTGTACAGCCGACCAGTGCATACGAAGAGTAACCTGAAAGTATTGGATAATTCTAGTCAGAGATAGAGGTAGGCCTCCGTCACCACACACACACAACTTGAAGTTGTAAATCAGTCGGGGCCGCCCCACGCTTGTGAGTACATGCGTACTGTTCGAAATTTTTACAAAACATAAATATTAACGAAATATTACGAAACATTATTTTAAACATTAACTGCGCCATGTCCATGTTTTCCGACACTTTTTAAAATTGTTTGGTTTCGAATATACGCAACACTGACTGATGTTTAATAATAGGTACTTTAGAGACGGTAAGAAATACATACAACATTAAAGTTGAACCATTTCAAATACAAAAAATGCTTCATAAAATTATGTTGTTGTTTATTTTACTTGGCTTGTAATGGGTGATTCATTTCGAGTTACTTTTTTGTCTATGGATTTTTTGACAGATGAAGCGTGAGTCGTGATAACTTTTTATAATATTTTTGTTTGGTATAGTTTGACATTTTATCATGGAAAGACAGCCCCGCACAGAGTCTACAAATTATTCAGCTATATTACGAAAATCAGCGTTCTCCGAGGAATGTGTTTCGTGCACTTAGACAAACTTATGGTCCACATACTCGTAGTCGGACCACCGAACACACGATTCGCTTTACCATCGAAAAGTTTGAAAGCCAATTTACATTATTAGTGAAGAAAATATTGCGGCGGTAGCTGAGTGTACGCGATGACCGCAATAACAACTTGGCTTGTCGTATGCAACAACTTGGCGTATTTTACGTAAGGATCTTGGTTTAAAAGCATAGAAAATTCAACTTGTGCAAGAATTGAAGTTGACTGATCTACCGAATTGTCACCTATTCAGTCTTTGGGCTCTTGAAAAGCTGGAAAAAAATCCACTGTTTTCGACAAAAAAATTGTTTAGTGATGAGGCACATTTCTGGCTTAACGGATATGTCAACAATCAATGTTGCCGTATTTGGTCCGAAGAGCAACATGAATAAATTCAAGAGCTGTTATTACATCCAGACAAAACAACGGTTTGGTGTGGTTTATCAGCCGGTGGAATCATTGGTCGATATTTCTTCAAAAACGAGGCCGGCCAGAACGTTACTGTCAATGGTGACCGTTATTGTGCAACGTTTACAGACTATTTGTTTCCTGAAATTGAAGCCCAGGATCTCCCCTGAGTGATCTCCAGAACATTTGGTACCAACAAGACGGCGCCACTTGCCACACAGCACGTGAAACCATGGCTTTATTGCATGAACATTTTGGTGAACAGTTAATTACGCGCTTCGGACCGGTGAGTTGGCCGCCTAGATCCTGTGATATCACACCCCCAAAATTTTTCCTTTGGGGCTATGTAAAATCCAAAGTCTATATGGATAAGCCGGGTACGATTGAGCATCTGGAAGCCAACATTACTGGCGTTATTCACCAAATACCTACCATAGAAATGTTCGGACGCGTCTCCGAAAATTAGAACGGCAGAATGGACTATGTTAACCTGTTACATTTAAAAAATATAATCTTTAAAAAATAAACATAAAGAATAGTTATTTTGTATCGTAATAAAAATTACCCGATAAATTAGTTTTTATTTTTTTAGTTTTGAAAATAGTACCTTCAAATGAATCACCCGTTACAACCCTGACGCTGGGGCTGTGGTGTAGGTAAATTCAATTCTGGACACAAAGGAATTGTGCTATTGTGAGCATAGTAGTAAGGTGCAATTTCGAATGCACCAGATGCTTTGGAAATTGTGTAGGCTATCAAAATAGCGGCTTTCTTCGAGATCAAAGGAGTGCTACTCTGTTACTATTATATATTCTGCGAGGGTAGATTCCTAAACATAAATATTTGTGTGTATCATCAACAGGTCTGTTTGACCTGGTCTAGGTATTTTCTATGTATATCATGTATTACACCATAAGAGTATTTAATTTTAATTAATATCCATTCATTACACAAATCCAAAAGTAACTGAAGGGAAAAACGAAAGAAAAGATAGATTAAAAATTATACAGTGGAACTGGTATTGTTAGACCTATCTAACCTATCCTTATGCTTTTTAGACCTATCCTTTACCTATAAAGAAAATAAAAATCACTCTTAAGTATTTATTAGACACTTACCTCGACTCACGGTCTTGTTGATAACCAATATCATCATTATCAATAACCTCCATGTTTGCCCCTACAAAATAAAAAAAAGTGTAAGTAAGGAAAGTAAATAAGATAAAGAGAATTTTGTTTAGCAATGATCCCTGACAGAAGTAAAAGTTAAACATTTCAAATTACGCTCTAACTGGCAGCACCTCGCATCGAATGCACACTCATCACCACACGCGAAACTATAGGGGTACCTTGTTCGTACCGAACGAACCCCTAAAAAGTTGCTGGTTACTAAGTGTGCGCTTTTTCACCGGCCAGCAAATACGACACGACACCAATATCAGTGGGTGCAAATTTCTATGAAATTGGGCGTTTTCCCACTTACCGGTACGGAAAAACGCCATTCTTGTCGGTATCGAGAAAGCGTGCCATACATCTTAATAGAAATGTGCATCAACTTATACCGGTGGTGGAATCGGTTATCGGTGTCGGCGGGTGGTAAAGAAGCGCACATTCTATGACCGACCGTAACAAAAGATACTCAATCGCTTCAATCACAGGCTATTACGAATATGCTATATACGCTAACTGCAAGTATCACGAAGTGTGCTTTAACCGATTCAGTGCTGATGACGCCATGGAGCGTCATTGATATTTTTTGCGTATGGCGTTTGACGCCAAGTGGCGTCATAAATAATTCCTCTGTAACTCTGTACAATGACTATTTAGAGTTCTAATTAGCAACACTTCCATTATTTGCCACGTAGGTTATGCCTGTATTAATCGTTTTAGGAAATAGTGCCAGTTTAAAGACTTCAGAGGTTGCAAACCTTTTGTTCCCAAATTTTATTTCTTTTGTGTATTGCGTTTGACGCCATGGCGTCATAAAGAAAATTTCTCTCAAACTAGAATGAATTTTTAGAGAGTTCTTCATTATAAATTGAGAAAACCATATCGGCCTCCCAGAGAGTCCACGCCATATAACTTGACATTTGTCATAGGGCGCTGATCGTCGTGGTCGGTCGGAAAAATAAGCTTTATTAAGCTAACGTCCTGTAGTTTGCCTTTAGTCCTGTAGAACACGTGGTAAGTTTTTTTTATAAATCCATTAGTTTTTATAAACCTATACCCTGCCTACTCATTTTTGCGTAAAACTGGTAACTGTCGGAGCAGAAAAGTTCAAACCTTTCGTTTGACTAAAACCGCAGACGAGGACGTCCCACTATTACTAATTATCGTGGACATAGGCACGACTCCACGACGTGATAAAGATCGCAGGAATACCCTGGATGCAAGTTGCGTATGTCATGATGGTTTTTAAATTTAATAACCTAAATAAAGGTACTCTTTTCACACACTTTTGTAAACCCCTACTAAAATTACACAAAAGGTTTAAAACACCTGATTCAAATAAATCACTTACCAGCCATTCCAGCTAAATCTCGTAGCTATGTCACTTTAGAACAGACTAAACTAATTAGCAAACCCTTTACGTTGGATATCCAATGCCGACTGAATGTAATCACGTGTAAACAAGCCAAAATCACAACAAAAACCAAAATGTATTCACTCATGGCTGAAGACGCGCAAGGGCGTCACTTTAAGGTGGCGGCTGACGCACGGAGGCGTCACAGAACATTTGTTAGCCGCCATGGGAAAAAGTGGGATACGCAATGAATCGGTTGATTGTTGCCTGTAGACATGCATGCAGTGCATGATACAACATCATTTTATTATATTAAAAAACAATAAATACAACACTCACTAAAGTGGCCATTGAACTGCACCAATTCATATATAGTTTCTTCTCTGTAGTCTAGATTACCCCGTCTTAAATGACACTGGAACCTTATATCTTTATCTGAAAGAAATAAAACATAATGTGCCCAGGTCATCATTCATATTGTTATGAAATGGTTTCAAAATACCTATAAATTTTAAGATATTATGAAGAATTGGTCTATAAAAATTACAAAACGCTCCATAAAATACTTGATTCTGGTACGTAACACACCATTTCCACTTAGTTTTTGGCGCATGACTGAATCACTAAACTGCCAATGATATTCTTAGTCATTGACATCATTTTGGTTGGTGGTAGGACTTGTTCTAAGTCTACCTGGCTAGCTACCGCCATTTTATCTATTAGTATCTTGTAAGTATAAAGCCATACAAACAATGTTCTCAGCCTTGTTGTGTACCGGCAGTTAAGAGATAAGATGGCCAGTTCCTCAGTGGTTGAGGATTCCGGGATACGCGCGCTTTAAACTTCAGCATTATCATTACCTAACATCAAGTATAATGTAGGCTAAACACTACCACATTTGAAATAAAAAATACTTTGGTCGTATTTCTCTCCCCGATATATATTTTTTGGAGGAAAATGAAATCGATAGTTGATACAGTCACACTTGTCTCATAAATCTAACTGGGCGGTTAAAGGTTTTTTTTTTGCATCGAGTCGACTGTTACCTTTACTAAAGTAAGGCCTACTTGCGCCAAGCCGGGTAAACATTTAACTCGTGAGTTAGTGCATACAAAAGTAGCGTTAACTCCGGGTTAAATATGATAACCTGGCTTGGCGCAAGTGAGTTTAACTGAACTTATGTATATGTGGTGGAATATTTTATTACCTATAATCTATCTGACTCTGTTTTGACACAATTGACCACATATTTATTCAACTTCATACACATTAAATTTTATACATAATTAATTTCACACTTCCCAATGAAGCCAAGATTTTAAAGCACAGCATTCACACACAAATATATTTGAATGTTTATTTTACTCCACATTGATGATGTGATGATACAATAAGTATTTGGTGGACATTTAGCTTAAAAATAAATGTTTTGTATAAAAGAAACTATAGCAAGCACGCAAAGCAAACTCAACTCTAGCATTTTAATATCGTACAAGAAAAGCAATATAAAATTTATATGTGTTTAAGGTAATGAGCAAAAGTGATAAAACCTGTGACCAATGAAGTTATATACCCAACTATCGGCCGCCCGCTGTTTCACGCGCGTGGTTCCCGTTCCCGTGGGAATGTCGGCTTTAAATGTATCCTATGTTTAAATCCAGGCTAACTACTATATCTGTGACAAATTTAATCTAAATCCGTTTAGTAGTTTTAGCGTGAAAGAGTAACAAACAAACAAATAAACAAACAAACTGACATACTATCGCATTTATAATATAAGCAGGAAGTAGGATAGTAGGATATGTCCGAATCGGACAATCCGTCCCGTCCGCCATATTTCAACCAAATCCGTTCAGTAGTTCTTGCGTGAAAGAGTAACAAACATCCAAACATCCTCACAGACCTCCTGAAGGCTGAGTCCCTTAGTCGCCTTTAACGACACCCACGGGATGAGAGGGGGTAGTGCTATTCTAAGCCGACACTATACAATTGGATTCGTAAGATATGCGTAAAATTAAGAATACTTTAGAAGTAAAATCAGAATATGAAACCTGAATATGATCTTAGATCAGAGTACTTCTAGATAAATATAACGTGCCCAAACTCAATGGAGTTGCGTCGTTTTACAGAGTTCATAAGGTCACCTTCCGGTTCCATGATCTGTGGCCCTACCGCGCTAGTGTCGTCGAATATGGACGCGACTCTTCACACGCGAGCGCTGATGCTATAGCGATGTTTCGGTCGCACACAGAGTCGAGTATTAACTGAATATGGAAAATGAATCTTATTATTCGGACGATAACGTTAAAGTTACGTTGTACGAAAACGCCGTCGGCTGTCAAAGTGAAGTTGACAGCGATGCCGACGGCACTTACGCGGTAAGCCCAAAGATCCTATCCTTTGTTAAACCATAATAGCAAATGCCAAATATTGAAAATGGTTTGCAAATTTTGAAGCAGACAACTTACATAATACAAACAGTGCTAGCTTAAATAAAAGAAATCAATCGGCGCCGCAAGAATCGCAAAGCAAAGATAAGGTATTTTACACATTTTTATTTCGCTATGCATAAAATATCGTGTTTGCCAAAATAGCCTACACCACAGATTAGTAAATAAATAATAATAATAAATTTCATACAATCACACAATTATCTAGCCCATATTAAGTTTCATGAAGAACTTGTGTTATGGATACTAGATAACAGATAAACACTTATATACTTTTTTTTTATACATACATAATATCCATACTAAACACCCAGACCAAGCAAATAGACAAACAAAATATTTGTCTTGTATGGGGTTCGAACCCAGGACCTCTGGCGTAGAAGCCGGTTTAATACCCCTGCGCCAAACGGTTGTCTAATAAATACTTCGTCTAAGACGCTGTCGAATAATGAAGCGCTTTGCAAGTTATTGCTTATATTAGAGTCATCTCGGGTCTCTCCTTAAAATTTTGTTTTTTTTTTTAATCGCAATGTGTCATATTTTATTTTGACAGTGACTTTCAATCAAATATGAAAGCAATGTCAGTCGGTTTTGGTTTTTTTATTCGATTTATTGCTAAGTACAACAAATCACAGAGAAGGTTATTATCATCATCTTTTATGGTCGTAGACACCCACTGCTAGGTATAGGTCAACCTGGCAGGTTTTTAAAATCGTCATGCTGAAGTAACTTATTCAAAATATGAAACCAAAAAATTACTTACTTACTAACAATGACAAAAGTAAATACATCAATAGCGTCAAAATCTTTTAAGAAATTGGTTTGCAAAACAATATACATCCGAATTCATTGATACTATGGTCTCAGTGAATAAATTGTCAGAAATAACAAAGACAACGGAAAAATTATGTTTAAATCTGCATAATTTGACTTGAGGTTTGTATCAATGATTAATGTACAAGTTTTTCTGTATATTATGAAGAATGAATCATCTGAATAATTCAATTTATATAAGTTATAATCACTTCACTTAAGCATTTCACTTATATATTATTATTTTTTAACCTTTTAAAAATAAATATCTATTAAGGATCAAAATAATACAAACCTTTTCCCATTGGTTGCAAAGGATCTACAGCTGGCGCAGGGTTTTGAAGTAGATTATAAAGGCGTGGCCTGTCATTTTCGACAGATAGATCAAATATGGTTTTGTTAACAATATCAGCCTGAAAGACATAACATTATTAAAGTCACGTTTCTATATCATCTGAGATTTAACAGGTAGGTACTCAAGACTTTTGTAGATTCTGAAATCGATTATGCTTCATTATCAATTACATATTATATTTACCGGGTTATGACCAAGTAGCGAGGCAATACTCTCTGACACATAGTAAATTCTGCCTGTAGCAGAAAACACCATCACAAAGCCCTCTAAAGCTTCTAGAATAAGATAAGTGAACTCTTCATTGGACAGAAATGATGGTTTCCAATCTTCCTGGACGTCATGGGCGCGAGATCTTACTGTGATTTCTAAAATAAAACAAGATACAAACAATTCTATTCAATAAATTTTTTACTGGAAAACCAAAGTAACTGCAATTGGCAAATGTACTCCATGACAGTTTATTACTCGATTGGGACAGTTGTGTAGGCTTACAACTTCGACCACTGACAGCCATTCAAGGGATTTTCAACAGCAAATACACTACTGGCAACTGCCTCATAAGTATAAAGCATATATGCTGCTGAATTAAAAATCTGACTACTGCAATCTATAAATATTTAGGGCCAGTTTCACCACTGACTGATAAGTCCTGGATAGCTTACTGGGAAGATAATTTGACTTATTTTTCATATTACACATTTCAAATCGCCAGTCATATAAATTATCAAGAACTTAACTGTTGATGGTGAAAGCAGCCCTTGGACTATTAAGTTTAAATAGAAAATGTAATATAGGAAAACAAAATCAGCGTAAAACACTCACCATTATGATTTTTTAGAAAGGATATTGTAGATTTAAGGACTGTTGATTTGTCCATCTTTCTGTTGTTAGAAGAAACCATTGTACTAAGTTCATTTATTAAAATGTTGAACTGATCGCGGCGTTTTTTCTCACTAAGGTTGCGAGTCCTCCTGGAAAGATACAATCAGTTGTTGGGTTATGTGACATATAACTAAGGAGTATGTCGCCATAGTGAAGACTAACCTAACCCGCCCCCCCCTGTCCGTCAGGGGATTTCTTCACCGGGGAATTGGGTGAAATGGTTCCAACTAGGGAGACTGATCACCCGTCCGGCCTTGCTGGCGTCCCCTCTCCAAAAATAATAATAAAATAGTGAAGACACCAGATACGACAGGGATCTTTAGCGAGTCTTTCTACAGCTACATATGTACCAAACATAATAAAAGTGTTTAAAAACCCCACAGGTAATATGATGGCAGCAATAAAACAGACAACTGTAACCAAGTTATTCCGTCTCAGTTTTTACCTTATAAATTAATCTAGAAATAAGTTGGAAGGACAATCAGCAACATCACAATAATAAACACAAACAGTATTTTAAAAAATTCTTTCAATTAATGGCAACAATAATGGCTTACAGCATATAAAAAGAAAAGTAGGTACTAGAAATTTTTCAACAGCCCCCATAATAGCAACTAAAGCAGCCTGTCTGTAGAGATCAACTGGAACTAACAGGCAGGTAGTTGATCAAATGGTATATGGCTGTATTCAGAAATAGGGATATAATTTTAAGTGTTCTTACCTTTTGGAGTCATCTTTATCATCCCCATCATCATCCATGGTGATAGCTTGGTAGGTGCTAGTAACACCCAGAATACAACTTCACCTTCAGGTAACTAACATCTTAAGATCATCAAGAAAACTACAATCAGAGTGATACTGATCGAATCTCCAGCTAAAACAGAATAATTATTCGTCTCTCTAGATGTACCTACTATTACAAATTGGCTTCTAGTTCGCTATCAGTACTCAATATAATTTTTCAAAATTACGTTGTTTCAATAAATATTCCCGTTTGAAAACTGTCCATTGTAAGAATCTATGTTATTCTGCAACATCGTCGCGCCATAGCTGTGTACCTACTTCTGCGCTACACTACCAACTATAATTACAGTATATTCGCACTCACATCAACTGTGTTTCACCTCACCACAATTTTCACCACACTATCAAACAATTTCTTTTGAATAGTGATACGAGTTTTAGAGATAAATTAACCAAGCGATTGGAGAATCCACGCCGAGCCGAGGGGCAACGTAAAATGTTTTATGTAAAACTACCACAGACTAACTAGATTATGTCAAAATCAAAATTTTGGTCAGAGTAAAAAAAATCGATTCCCATGTTGTGTTCCGTTTTTTTTATTGGTCTTCACGGCAGTGGGTACTAGGTGCCTGTTCTGCAGGGCTGTCGCGTAAAAAATATGGATATGGACATGGGCTTCATTTGACAGTTAAATGACCATATATCATAGAGATACAACAGAACTATGGAGGCGCCCTATAGATCTATATAAAATTTGCTTATACAAATATATATTAAATCGATACATTCTTATCAAATCGATGTTTGTCTCTTTCTAACTCACCTATGTTTGCGTATGGGTAAAGAGACGGATAGTGTTTGCACAGTACACATTTTGGCAACATTTTCATATGACGTCATGAGCGTTTTGACGCGTGCCGGCATTGCCATCTTTAGTTCCAAGTTCTGTGGTAGATCTGCTGTCAAATTTTTATTAACTCTCAACAGTTTTGTTTATTTTTTGATAAATACGCACAAAAACCTGGTTCTGTTCCATTCAGAGCCTTGCTAGAGTTGGGAACATCATGCCTTCGTGTTGTGTTAAGCAGTACGGTGCAAGGAAAAACATTAATCAACCTTCATTGACTCTCCATAGGTTAGTATTAAATTTTCACAATTACTGTTGAATCTAAAACGATATTGTGTAATGAAATATAAGAAAAAGTTGTTTTGAACGATTATAAGGACATATATAGACACTCAAAAAAGTAGAGAGTATTAAATACCTTGGAGTAATTATTGACGCTCGTTTGGACTTTCGGGAACACATAGATCTGGTTAGTTCCAGGGTACGCAGGTTAATATATATCTTTAAAAACATTAGGCATATCATGGAACCCTACCGCTTGAAACAAATTTATTATGCGCTGTTTCAATCGCTAATAAATTATTGTATAGTGAGCTGGGGTGGTGCCGCTAAAACAGTACTCAAGAGGCTAGAAATTGCACAAAGAGCGATACTTAAAATCTGTACTTTTAAACCTTTTCTATTTCCAACAACTGCATTGTACAACCTTTGTGACGTTCTCACGGTCCGTCAGCTTTTTATTCTAAATCTTGTAATAAGACAACATACTAAAACCAAATATGATCCTGTAATATTGAAAACTCGTAAGGGTTATCTAAGTAAACTAAATGACAGGTTTTATACTGCTTTTAGCAATAGGTTTCTAAAATTTCTCGGTCCAATAGTATACAATAAAGTAAATAAAGCTCTCAACATTTATCCTCTGACTGCTTCAGAGGTGAAAATTAAAACAACTATATGGTTGAAAACCCTCACGTATGAGGAAACTGAAACATTATTAGAGATCAGCAAATAAGTAGGTAACAGAACAACAACTAAATAAATTATGATCTTAGATTTTTTTGCATTTTTCAATGCTATACATTTTTACATTAAAAATTATCATCAAGTAAATAAATCTGCAGTGTTATGTACTATACCCGGACAAACCCATGCCCACACACACTCTCTCACACACAAACACACATAAACACACACACACACACACAAACACACACACACACACAAACACACATGCGCAATCATTCACATTGCTTACACAAACACTATCCGTAACTTTAAATACCTATTTTTTCGTTTATGAAAGGAATTTACAAGATTTTTCTTTTTTTGTTACACTAAAAGTAATTTTTATCTAAATTGGACTCAAATGATCTTGCTCCAAGGGGACCGGCGCTGTTTGCCGTAATACAGGCTTATGCCTAGCTCGGCAGCAGATACATATTCATATTACCTTGTAAGTCCTAGCTTATGTTAAAATATAAATTGTCAAATTACTTATGTTTGGAAACAATAAAGAATTTAATTTAATTTAATTTAATATTGTTTTAAGTTGTGGTATTTCGAAGTTTTTTCATATTAAAGTTCGAGTTGTATTGCATTTGTAAAATTAGTGATGTCATGGGTTGTGTTGAAATATCGATACATTTGTCATTTTATTCATCAATAGTGTTTTGTCAAATAGATTTCCTTCGAACGAAATTTCGAAGCAGAAATGGATAGAGGCTATTGGTCAAGAAAATATAAACACGCGACATAAAATTTGGTATGTTTGCTCTGATGCATTTTGATGAAAAATGCTTCTACAGAACTTTCGATGTAACAAGATTGCGTGACTCTTTTGGTAAATGATTTTTGCACTGTAAATAATTTTATAAAGCAGAATAGTGTATTCTTCTATCTTATTCTGAATCCTATTATAGTTTGTAGAAGTTGTATCAAAGCTATTAATATATTTTCAGCCTAATCAAATCTGTTTGAAGAATCAAAAGAGTCGAGAAATGACTAGTTCACTAGAAGGTGCGTCAACATCTACTACGGTGAGTGGATTGTAAAGGGCAAAATGGTTGTGCGGGCTATTCAAATTTTTGTGGACTGTATTGCGGACGAACAAATAGGTTTCAAAGAACGCGAGGTTGACAAATATACAAGGAAGGGCACGATACCTTGACCGCCTCGTGGTGCTGCTTAGAGCTGGAGGTAGCCTGGGACGTCCCTGGAGTAGGCTGTTGCTGCAGTTTCTTGCGGAAATTCGGCGGGATCACACTTCACATAACCGATCAAGCTGTTCAGAGCGAAAAATACCACTAATCTCGCTAAATCATTACACACACGCGAGCGGCCATTTGCAACGACAAAATCATTCTTCTTTCTGCCGGCAGTGTTGCCAACCGTTTTGCGTTGACAGCTACCACCGCTAGGGGGCGTAGCAATGTCTTGCTTTCTCTCCTGCGAGACAAGGTATGTGCGAAAGGGAAATGGAATATAGGGAAGTGAGGATGGGGAGTGTCAACCAAATTAAACAATCGAATTTGGAATCGATGCAGCCACATAACAAATTATTAACGCGGCACATTTGAATTGTATACCGGCGCAACCATTTCCCCCCCGGCTTGAAGGGTTACCTTCAAAAGAAACAACAACAAACTCTATAGTTTGCTGCTATGCGAAACTATAATGCAATCAAATGAAACTAAGCGAAATTGCTAACTATATTTTAATGCTGTTAAACTACATAAAACTAAACCTAATCGAACAAGCTAAATTATAAGTGCGGTTGAAGTTACTGTTGATTAGGCAAAGGACAAAGACGAATTACTGGTCGTAAATACGAGCCTGTTGCGGTTTTAACGCGCACTATACGGGTGACCCCATTTGACCCAGGGAAAACTTCTTCTACGACCCCCATCGGCCAATGTAATGGAGGTGTATTCTCGGTCAAAATAACTACGACAGCACCGACAGCGATAGGGTTTGATGGTGTATTCCATTTCTGACGGGACTGTAGCGTATGCAAATAATCCGTTCTCCAACGCTTCCAAAAGGACTGTAAAAGTTTATCTAATAAGACGTGACGCGAGAGAAGATGAAGCCGGTCTTCATCAACATCGAATGCGGGTAAGTATTTTAGCGGCGTTACGTTTAAAAAGTGCGCCGGAGTCAAAGCAAGCGGCTCCGAGGGATCACTTGACAGAGTTCTACAAAGCGGACGCGTATTCATTACGGCCTCGATCTGAGTGAGCACGGTGCTCAGCTCCTCAAATGTCAGAATCTGTTCACCGATGACACGAAACAGATGCGACTTTAAGCTTTTAATATTAGCCTCCCAATTGCCACCAAAATGGCTTGCAGTGGGCGTATTGAACGACCACTCAATGCGGTTTTCAGCTAAAACGTGCGTGAATTCTGTGTTAAAATGCTTTGAGCGTAAAAAAATGAGTAATTCAGATAGGTTACGACGCGCACCGACGTAATTCGTACCGTTGTCTGAGTACATTCGAGATACGGGACCCCGACGCGACAAGAATCTTTTGAACGCAGCCATGAAGCATGGTGTGCTCAAATCACTAGCTAATTCTATGTGAACAGCACGAGTCGTCATACAGATGAAAAGACAAACATAAGCTTTCGTGGAGCGTACACCACGAGCGCGCGAAACTGTTACCCTGAAGGGGCCAGCGTAATCTGTACCTGTGTGTACGAATGGTTTGGCGGTCTGTACAACACGACAAGAACGATGATCGGCCATTTCAGGCGCAATGGACTTCGGGCGAAGTTTGAAACACGGAATACATCTATGAACCACAGAACGAATCAAATTTCGTGCAGAAAGAATCCAGTATTTTTGTCTCAAAATTGACATTAATAAATCTGGACCTGCGTGACAATTCACCTTATGGTGATACTCAACTATAAGATCAACGATATGATCTTTGCGTGGGAGAACTATAGGATGCATTTGATCAAAGGTTAATTCGGACTGGCTCAAACGACCACCAACTCGAATGATGCCATCCTTCAAGAAAGGTTTCAAATGTTGAAAAGCGCGACTACAAGGTTTATTTAATTCTAAATTTCTAATTTCAGACGAAAAGTAAAATCGCTGAAGTTCACGAAGCACAATTAATTCAGCTCTGTTTAGGTCAGAGCCAAAAATGTGCTCGCGACGCGGAAGGATTTTCAAAAATCGACAAATATAAACAACACTACGTAAAATAATCGACCACGATGAAACACGGCTAGCCATCACTAAGATAGTCGAGTTGTCGGGCGAAGCGGTAGCAACTAAAGCGGTTTTCCTTTCTTCGGGCGGTGTGGACACTGTTGCGGGACTGAAAGGACTAACAGGCCATTCACTAGGTGTGGCTTGACACCAAGGAGGGCCATGAAACCAAAGCGGATGATGCAACATTTGGGTAGGTGTTAACCCACGAGATAAACAATCGGCAGGGTTATCCGTACCGGCGACGTGATAAAAATTTTGTGGGGCCAATTCCGACTGAATTTTTGCCACCCTATTTGCAACAAACGTATCCCAACGATGGGGCGAAGAATGTGTCCAACACAAAGCTACAGTTGAGTCCGAGAATGCGAAAATTCTATCTAAATTGATGCGGTTGCGACAACTACTAACAATTGAACCTATGAGTTGGGCTAAAAGCAATATAGCGCACAACTCGAGCCGAGCGAGAGAAACTATCTTACTAGGGGCTACCTTCGATTTAGCGCTGATGAGGTGGACTGAAATGTCATCACCATTTTGAACGTGGAAGTACACAACACCCCCGTACGCTTTCTCGCTAGCGTCTGCGAAACCTAAAAGTGTCACAATACTATTTTTTAAAATGCCGACATGGCGCGGTATACTTATTTGCTCGAGCATAGGAAGCTCGGCTCTAACGCGATCCCACAATTTTACGATGTGATGAGGCGGAGTGTCGTCCCAGTCACAGTTAGACAGCCAAAGTTCTTTGATAAGAAGCTTTGCGTACAAGACGACAGGCGCTACGAATCCCATTACATCCCATATGCGTGCGATACATGACAATATGGTGCGCTTAGTACAGATTGACGGTGTAGGACAAACTTTCAAACAAAACGTGTCGGACGAAGGTGACCAACACAAACCGAGAACCTTGAGAGTGTCATTACCATCAAACTCCTTGACAGAAGACAAGCGATGCGACGGTGGAAGCGACTCTAAAACCGTAAGCGAATTACTAGACCATTTAACGAGATCGAAATGACCAGCTTTCATAAGATCGATTACTTCAGCTGCAGTTGCGAGAGCTTGATCTTCGCTCTGCAAAGAGTAGATATAGTCATCCATGTACAGACCAGTCTCTACAGTCTCCTTAGCCTTCGGGTAATTGTCCCCCTCATCGGCGGCGAGCTGCTTGACAGTGCGAAGAGCGTGGAAGGGGCTGGATTTCAAACCAAAGCAAACGCGATTAAATTCGTAAACCTGTAAAGGTTCGTGCGGCGAAAATCTATACAAAATGCGTTGGAATCGGCGATCCGATTCACGAACACCAATACAAAGAAACATTTGTCTAATGTCGGCTGAAAGCGCGACAGCGAATAAGCGAAAATTAACTATAATTTCAAACAAGTTACCTTGAAGATTTTGACCGCTGTACAAAATATCATTTACCGAAACATTCGTACTAGATTTGGCGCTGCCGTCTAACACAACGCGCAACTTGGTGGTTAGTTTATCCTCACGGATAACTCCATGATGTGGTATGATATACGACGGAGCATGCTTCGTCCCTTCAGTTTCGGGAAGCGCGGGCGAAATAAAGCCTTTATCCAAATATTCGATAATAACGCTATCGTAAGCTTCCTTCAACTTTGGAGAGGCCTGCATTTTCCGTTCTAAGCAATAGAAGCGTTTTTTAGCTGACTGAAACGAATCTCCAAGCGAATTAACCTCACCTTTAAAGGGGAGTGCGACAATATAACGACCATCACTATCGCGAGTAGTCGTGCGACTATAAAACTCTTCACACAGTTTATCATCAGGACTGAGAATAAGAGGTACGTTCACCTCTTCTATCTCCCAAAATTTACGGACGTAGGAGTCCAGCGGCTCCACGGCGCAACAATATGACACTGTCGAGTTACAATCTAAACAAGCGGGTGCGGAACCAACAATAACAAACCCAAGGACCGTTTCTAAGGCGAAAGGCGCGGGGTGCGACGAGTGACTTTGAATCCTACGCTGCAACAGGAGGTGCGGGAAAATCGAAGCGCCAACTAACAAATCAATATCTCCTGGAATCGCGTAAGTATCATCGGCCAAAGGTAAATTACTAAAATTAGACAATAAAGAGGTATTGACTGCGACAGTCGGTAAAAGTTCGGTAACTTTATCGACAACTAACGAATTCATCAAAAAACTAACATTAGAATCGAAACGCGAGTGGATTTCTATCCTTACAGAGCCTTCAACGGCTTTAGTGGAACCCCCAATACCTCTCACAACGTTACAGGGAGGGCGGTTATTTGTATTCAAACCAAGACGAATACAACAATTTTTACTAATAAAATTACTTTGAGAAGCACTATCTAAAAGTGCGCGAACACTATGTCCCCTACCATGCGCATCGTAAACAATAACCCGAGCGGTGGCGAGAAGTACCGTAGTAGGGCTTGTGCGCAAACCCGATTGCGAACACAAAGCGACATCGCTCGACTGGTGGCGCACTGCAGCGAGGCCGCTGTCGCTAAGCGCTGACGGGGACGAAAACACCCGAGAGCGCTCCGAGTCGCCAGGCGCAGGCGGCTGCGACGTCACAGCGAGTGCATTCCTAACAAGCGATTTTTTTCCATCATTGAGGTGCGAAGTACCTACTGGGCTCGTATCGGCTGCGGCATTATTTTCAAAGTGCAATAATGTATGGTGTTTACCGTTACACTTGCGACAAAAATGATTAGACCTACAGAGTGAAACACGATGTTTATCACCGAGACAATTGATACATAAATTATTAGAACGAACAAATCTATAGCGTTCACTAGGAGTGAGTTTATTAAACTGCGAGCATTTATAAAGTTGGTCATGATGACCTTGACACAAAGAACAATTTTTCGAATATGAAACTTGTGAAGTTGTGGGTTCAAAATTAACAAAAGAATGCGTGGACTTCGTGGGCTTACCACTGCGATAGCTACTACCATTTTTCGTAACTCCTTGGTTTAACGAAGTTCGCTGCAATATTTTAATATGTTGACGAACGAAATTTTCTAAATCATCGAATTTTGGTATTGAGTAACCACGTTTATCCATTTCAAATAAGCGAACAGTTTCGGAATCTAATTTCTTTAATGCGATATACAAAAATAAAAAGTCGCAGAGGTCATCGACCTTGAGATTTTTGAGGGCGCGAACAGCTGATGCAAAACTATCTAAGAATTTTTCTAAGTCGTGTTCATTGCAAGAAGAACTAATTTTTAAATTAAATATTTGATCTAAATAAGCGGTTGTTACTAAACGTTTGTCTTCGTATTTGACCTTCAAAGTGTTCAAAATCAAATTATAATTTTCGGCACAAAGAGTTATTCCGGCGCAAACGGTTTTTGCCTTACCGGTGAGCTTACTAACTAAATAATGTAATTTTTCGTGATCCGACAGCGAATTATTGTTGTGAATTGTGTTTTCAAAACTAGCGAAAAACAAAGGCCAATTTTTTATATCGCCATCAAATTCAGGTATTTGTATGGGCGGTAATTTAGGTCGGTCCCGTTTCAACAAATCAAAACTGGGTTTCGAATCGGTAACTACTACGGGCGCTTGCAATGACTTAGCGACACGTTTTATGCGACAAACTAAGTCTTCCAACGATGACATGGCGTCATAATTTAATAAGAAATCGGGATCCAAATCCAATTCAATTGAATTTATTTTATCGAGAATATTTTCAAAATCTAAGCGCAAATTATCTACTGTTTCGATTGATGATAAAAACAAATCTTTTATTGCGTCATCAGCGACCCTCGATGAATAATCGCAAATCAATTGCATACGCTTAAAAAGGCTATCCTTTTTAGCGTGTAATAATTTTAACTGTGTCTCCGGAATCATTTTCGGAGGCATTGTCAAAGCAACAAACTAAAGAATAAAATTAAGGAACGATTTAAATGAAAGCGGTGAGGAACAGAGACGCTGAGGCGTGTGCGAGTGTACCTGGGTGCGTACGCGAAACTACCCACGCACAAAAAATATCACTATGCGGTGCGGTCGAAGCTGTGAAATAATATGCGAAAAACAACTAAATATCTATAAGTTATGTTTCTCCCTGAGATATGACAAATAATGAATCTATACTTAATACTTATACAACGTTTTTATTGTTATAAGTGCGGTTTATCAATGAAAATTATAGAAACTGCACAGCGTATTTCGAACAAAAACTATAAGATGCGATGTAATACAATAGCTAACGAACACGATACCCAGCCTGATTCACTAAGCGAGCGTTAGATATCTACTTAGTGCTATTATACACGAAGGTAGGATACCTAAATCTAAACCTAAATACCTAGTGTACGGGCGAAACTACTAAAAAACAGCTAGGTAATCAGGTGCGTTATTCCCTATGGAATAAAACTACTGCGATTTTACAACTATCAACATACAAATATCCGGCTCGAAGGACCAAATTATGGATTGTAAAGGGCAAAATGGTTGTGCGGGCTATTCAAATTTTTGTGGACTGTATTGCGGACGAACAAATAGGTTTCAAAGAACGCGAGGTTGACAAATATACAAGGAAGGGCACGATACCTTGACCGCCTCGTGGTGCTGCTTAGAGCTGGAGGTAGCCTGGGACGTCCCTGGAGTAGGCTGTTGCTGCAGTTTCTTGCGGAAATTCGGCGGGATCACACTTCACATAACCGATCAAGCTGTTCAGAGCGAAAAATACCACTAATCTCGCTAAATCATTACACACACGCGAGCGGCCATTTGCAACGACAAAATCATTCTTCTTTCTGCCGGCAGTGTTGCCAACCGTTTTGCGTTGACAGCTACCACCGCTAGGGGGCGTAGCAATGTCTTGCTTTCTCTCCTGCGAGACAAGGTATGTGCGAAAGGGAAATGGAATATAGGGAAGTGAGGATGGGGAGTGTCAACCAAATTAAACAATCGAATTTGGAATCGATGCAGCCACATAACAAATTATTAACGCGGCACATTTGAATTGTATACCGGCGCAACCAGTGAGGATATGTTTTATAATTGTCTTAGTAAAAGTAAGAGAATTAAATTGATTTTTTTTTTTATTTGACTTACTGTACATAAGCTATGTGTGATATTACTTTAAGTGGCTATAAAATTGCTATTAAACATAGCTTTAGTACAGTATAATAGTGATACAATTTTTTACACACATGACCTTATCATTAACTAAATTAAATTGAAAGTAATTAATGATTCTTTTGTTCATTTTCAGCCTATCAAATATTTTTCAACCAACCAGGCAAAAACAAATACTAACAAGTTCAATCTCACAATAATCAATGCGATGGTCAGTATAAATAAACTGTATAATATTTGACTTAATGTAATATAGGCTAGGTTAATTATTATTAGTTTTATAAGTAGTCTTTTAAACCTGATCATTCCTTTTATTTTCAGATTAAAAAAAAATAATATTTAAGTCTTTCAGAAAAGTGTTCTTAATTAAAGAAGAAAGTAAAAAATTTGCTATATTCGTTAATGTAATAGAAGATCTTCAAAGAAGAAAATCAATTAATATTGATGAAACTGTTGTTTTGGAAGAATGTGCAGGATCAAAAGATTTTTTGAAGAGGCAAATTGCCAAAGCCAAATCTCTATACCTTTGAAAAGTATGGCGAAGAAAACAGGAAATTCGCTCTTACTCTCCATTTATAATTATCAAAAACTTACAATTTTATGAGGAAAACCTAAAACACTTGTTTACCACACCCTCGGACACTAAGTAAATGGTACCAACATGTAAATGTTGAAACTGGCTTTACTAAAGAATCTTTGGATCTTTGGAGATGGATGGATGGACTGCTTATTAAATCGATTATCAAGGTATATCTCGATCTTAGGTTCCGATAAAATGCTAAAAAAATTGTGATACAGTATTGTTTAGAAATTATTTTACTAAATTGGTATTATTTAGAAATGAATAAAAAAATAATACTATATTTTAAACAATCAAACGTAACTTATTTTTCCTCCTCTCACTCCTGTATACCATACGTATTTATAGTCAAGTGTAATGTAAGTAATACGTCAATAAAGGTAATTATTTAAGCAACTATTTTGTATGAAAAAAATGCATAAGTATAATTTACTTTTAATTAACTAGGTAGGTAGTTACTTACACTTGACTATAATAAATACAAGTGTGAACTCTCGTATTTATAATAGAAGGCAACTAACTTCTTGAGTAAAAGTAATTCAAACTTAGACAATTACTTTCGTACAAAATAATTGCTTAAGTAATAATTACTTTTAATGTAGCTTAAAATAGGCATACAAAGACAATGAGCTGTTTTCTTTGAAAAAAAAATGCTTTTACCCTTCAAACGAATTCCATAAGAATGAGTTTGATTATTAAATTTAGCCCCTTTTTATGCTATGACCGTACCTACGTGTATCGCCCCGAAGCTTCGGACAATGCCACGATACAAGCAAGTGCGGCCACATGCTTTAGCGCGCTAACACTTTTGGTGCTTACTTTGGAACGATACTCGCAAGTGGGAAAATTTTTAACGTCTATCGTACGAACTGTCGGCCTGAAAGATCTGAAATACTATAATAATTATTTATCTAACTTAATTAAACGCGCTAAACCCAATTACATAATCACGTAAGACTATTGGAGATGGACTTCGCACTACATTATGTAACCTCCCACCTCAATTGCCAAATAAATGCTTAAAAAAGCAAGTGAAGAAGTTGGTTTCAAATCCATTTCTGGGCCTAAGCCGGCATTTTTTTGTTCTGAGGAGTATAAATTAATATTTAAAACGTATATTTGTTATAAGTTTTAATTGTAACTATTTCGATATCAGCTATTCAATATGGTACAACACTAGGGTGAGCGGCCATATTATGTTCCAAACATAATATAGGTATGCACGCTAATTTTGTAGGTATGGCTGGTCCATATATTTACAAGTCAATGCCATATATGGTAATTTTATGAGCTTCAACTGTCAATTGAAGCCCATATCCATACCCAGATTTTTTACGCGAGAGCCCCCTGTTATGTGCAGTGCTGCCAGTGCTTGAAGTGGCAGGGACGGTTTTTGGTCAAAAGGGACAGCTGGAGTATTTGAATGACTCGGGGTTTTTTTAGGTTTTACGATGTCACTTTGTTATTATACAGTTGTGTTATATTACATATTGACAGTGAACTGCAATATGAAGAAGAAAAGAGTAATTGTCAAAATAAATGTACGTCATGAAAGTGTCAGTAAATTGTTTCGTGAGGAAATGGAAAAAATATGGCAATGTTTAAAATGCTTCACTATTTATTTATTAAAGTTATTGGTACATGACGACACGTGGGATTTGAATACGGGACCTCTTCTTTAAGAGGAAATCCCGTTAACCACTAGGCCACCGACGACGCTCTCTACACTACATCGCAATATTCGTAATCATTATATAATTTTATTTAGATTGCCACGTCAACTAAGAGTTAAATTTATATTATCTCCTCAACGAACGAATTTTGTCCCTAATCGCTCCATGAGGTTAAGGACAAAATTCGTTCGTTGAGGAGAGAAAGCGGAACAAACTAAACATTCATACTTTCATATTAATAATGTTAGCAATAATCACAATTCAAATCACAGTACAGTACATTATTTATATTGCCACTGATGCTACAGCTTTACCCACTACCATTTACTAACGTCAGTACAGTGCGACAGAAAAGAGTAGAAAAAATGGGGGGCACTATAAAGACTAGTGGTGCCCTCATTTTTTAGAACTAGCAACAATGATAATACTACGAGATCAAGGTTAATACTAGACATATTTTTATTTCTTTATTTATAGTGACAACAACAACCATACATTAAATAAAAAACCATACTTAAATTAAGACTTACATTTTCGGCCAAATAGTTGCCCACAGTGAAAATCTACAATACGCCGTTATGGCAAATTATTATCTTTAAAAGTGATTAGAGTTAAATCACCATAAAAATAGAAAAAACAAAAGAAGTGTTTTTACTAAGTGCTATATTACACAAAAGTAGTTAAGTAATAGAATTTAAGAATTGACACCAGCAGCATTTAGATAAATAAGTAACAAATATAAATATAAACAAATGTAATAAGTTATTAATAATTGTAGTATGTAATAAGTTCTACTCATTGACTTGTAAATATATGGACCAGCCATACCTACAAAATTAGCGTGCATACCTATATTATGTTTGGAACATAATATGGCCGCTCACCCTAGTGTTGTATCATATTGAATAGCTGATATCGTAATAGGTACAATTAAAACTTATAATAAATATACGTTTTTAATATTAATTTATACTCCTCAGAACAAAAAAAGGCCGGCTTAGGCCCAGAAATGGATTTGAAACCAACTACTTCAGTTGCTTTTTTAAGCATTTATTTGGCAATTGGGGTGGGAGGTTACATAATGTAGTGCGAAGTCCATCTCCAATAGTCTTACGTGATTATGTAATTGGGTTTAGCGCGTTTAATTAAGTTTAATATATAGATAAATAATTATTATAGTATTTCAGATCTTTCGGGCCGACAGTTCGTACGATAGACGTTAAAAATTTTCCCACTTGCGAGTATCGTTCCGAAGTAAGCACCAAAAGTGTTAGCGCGCTAAAGCATGTGGCCGCACTTGCGTGTATCGTGGCATTGTCCGAAGCTTCGGGGCGATACACGTAGGTACGGCCATAGCATAAAAAGGGGCTAAATTTAATAATCAAACTCATTCTTATGGAATTCGTTTGAAGGGTAAAAGCATTTTTTTTTTCAAAGAAAACAGCTCATTGTCTTTGTATGCCTATTTTAAGCTACATTAAAAGTAATTATTACTTAAGCAATTATTTTGTACGAAAGTAATTGTCTAAGTTTGAATTACTTTTACTCAAGAAGTTAGTTGCCTTCTATTATAAATACGAGAGTTCACAGTTGTATTTATTATAGTCAAGTGTAAGTAACTACCTACCTAGTTAATTAAAAGTAAATTATACTTATGCTTTTTTTTCATACAAAATAGTTACTTAAATAATTACCTTTATTGACGTATTACTTACATTACACTTGACTATAAACACGTATGGTATACAGGAGTGAGAGGAGGAAAAATAAGTTACGTTTGATTGTTTAAAATATAGTATAATTTTTTTATTAATTTCTAAATAATACCGATTTAGTAAAATAATTTCTAAACAATACTGTATCACAATTTTTTTAACATGGTATCGGAACCTAAGATCGAGATAACCTTGATGATCGATTTAATAAGCAGTCCATCCATCCATCTCCAAAGATCCAAAGATTCTTTAGTAAAGCCAGTTTCAACATTTACATGTTGGTACCATTTACTTAGTGTCCGAGGGTGTGGTAAACAAGTGTTTTAGATTTTCCTCATAAAATTTTAAGTTTTTGATAATTATAAATGGAGAGTAAGGGCGAATTTCCTGTTTTCTTCGCCATACTTTTCAAAGGTATAGAGATTTGACTTTGGCAATTTGCCTCTTCAAAAAATCTTTTGATCCTGTACATTCTTCCAAAATAACAGTTTCATCAATATTAATTGATTTTCTTCTTTGAAGATCTTCTATTACATTAACGAATATAGCAAATTTTTTACTTTCTTCTTTAATTAAGAACACTTTTCTGAAAGACTTAAATATTATTTTTTTTTAATCTGAAAATAAAAGGAATGATCAGGTTTAAAAGACTACTTATAAAACTAATAATAATTAACCTAGCCTATATTACATTAAGTCAAATATTATACAGTTTATTTATACTGACCATCGCATTGATTATTGTGAGATTGAACTTGTTAGTATTTGTTTTAGCCTGGTTGGTTAAAAAATATTTGATAGGCTGAAAATGAACAAAAGAATCATTAATTACTTTCAATTTAATTTAGTTAATGATAAAGTCATGTGTGTAATTTTTTTTATCACTATTATACTGTACTAAAGCTATGTTTAATAGCAATTTTATAGCTACGTAAAGTAATATCACACATAGCTTATGTACAGTAAGTCAAATAAAAAAAAAATCAATTTAATTCTCTTACTTTTACTAAGACAAATATAAAACATATCCTCACCGTAGTAGATGTTGACGCACCTTCTAGTGAACTAGTCATTTCTCGACTCTTTTGATTCTTCAAACAGATTTGATTAGGCTGAAAATATATTAATAGCTTTGATACAACTTCTACAAACTATTATAGGATTCAGAATAAGATAGAAGAATACACTATTCAGCTTTATAAAATTATTTACAATGTAAAAATCACTTACCAAAAGATTCACGCAATCTTGTTACATCGAAAGTTCTGTAGTAGCATTTTTCATCAAAATGCATCAGAGCAAACATACCAAATTTTATGTCGTGTGTTTATATTTTCTTGACCAATAGCCTCTATCCATTTCTGCTTCGAAATTTTGTTCGAAGGAAATCTATTTGCCAAAACACCATTGATGAATAAAATAACAAATGTATCGATATTTCAACACAACCCATGACATCACTAATTTTACAAATGCAATACAACTCGAACTTTAATATGAAAAAACTTCGAAATACCACAACTTAAAACAATATATGTCCTTATAATCTTTCAAAACAACTTTTTCTTATATTTCATTACACAATATCGTTTTAGATTCAACAGTAATTGTGAAAATTTAATACTAACCTATGGAGAGTCAATGAAGGTTGATTAATGTTTTTCCTTGCACCGTACTGCTTAATAGAAGTGCAATGTAGAATGCCTTGGCTGGCACCGACTCCAAAAGTTTTATTAATTACTTTTTGAAATCGGTATTTTTTTTTAAATGTTTTTTTAAGCCCTTCTTCAAAAGACTTCTAAAATTGTTCATTCAACAGAATTTCAGAGGCTATACAATTTGAGTTTGCCTTTATGTAACTTTTTATAGTGGTTATTTTCGTAGACTGCCCGCAACTTCATCCATGTCGAATTTATAATATTTTCCCATACAATTCTTTTTTTTACACAAACCTTTAATCCTGGATATAATTAACACTTTGCAATTCGCACTTTAGCCAATTTGGTGCAGTTAAGTTAAGAAATCGTTGTAATAATGCAACTAATTCTTACCAATAACAATAAATAGTTATTATAATTTCGAATATATATTTCATTTCTTACACTAAATAAACCCTCTGATTAAATTTTAATAATAAATAGGGTCTCAAATTACTGTATCTTGATATTCTTGTTCAATTATCATATTTTCATCTACGATTATAAAGAAATACAGCTACACTATCTCAAAAGTATAAAGCTACACAGTGATTTACTTAGGTTAGGTCTACCTATAATATGCACATGCATCGTTCAATCAATCAATCTCAGTCTAATATAGTTCACAATAGAGAACCTGTTTTTAAAATCTTTAAGTACCACTGTCCCGAATATTCGGCAGGTTTACCGAACATTCGGCCGAATACGAATGTTCGGTAAACCTGCCGAATATGCCGAATACCGAACATAAAACGAATATTCGGCCCATCCCTAAACTCTATGGTTCTACTAGTCTCCAAGACTATAATTATTGAAATGTCAATGACAAAGCACTTGACACAAAGTGCCGACAAAGGTCATTTTAGGGCTTGAATCATAGATGTTTTCTTGTTTGCAAAATCATACATGTATTTGCTGTTATTGAATGAGATACCATGTAATGAAACACACATATTTAATCTGAATTTATTATATTACCAAATAACATTACTTTAATAAAAAATTTAATACTTGAGAAACAAACAAACAAAACATAAGTTACACTTTTATCATAATCATACAATAATAATGTACTGCGGGCTGATTCACAAACTATCGGCCACGGAATCGGATTCGAATTCTATGCCTTGACAGTGGCAATGCATACATTCTGCTGTCAGGAATGATTCTGAGTGTTTGTGAATAAGGCCGCTGATTGATTTTAGTATACATATTAAAACTTAAATAATAACTATGCAAATCTATTTTATGACTATAATCGACACAGCACTTACAATGGTCATTTTAGACTATAATTAATGGCACCAAAAAAGATATAAAATATGGTGAGTATTTGATTATCTAATTTCTTTTTTTTTTCACCAACAAGAAGGATAAAAAAATAGACTTAAGTACATAATTTTAAAGCATTTTTTAAAATACTTAATTTACTTACTTTCTCAATACTATTCAACAACGTAACCAAACTTTTTTCTCGTTTCTTAAAATATAAAATACCCATTAAAAATATGAAAGTCATGTCTGTTCACCCCACTAAATATTATAGCTTATTAAAATTAAGACCCGTCGGAATCAGAATCATTGCTCTTACCAGCAAATGCAGCCAACATTAGCATTAGCACTATCCTTTCATTCTGCATCCACTTCCGGAGATCCGGCAAGTATTCGCGAAGTCGCCTGTCCGCTTCGTCCTTATTCTTCTTGTGTTCAATACTTTCTAAATGCTCTTTCATGCTGTCCCAACCGGTTTCCACCGAGTTGCAGATTCCACAGTGGTACAGATTAGTTCGGACCTAGAAACAAAATGTAAATGTGAAATTTGGCAGACAGGATAGAAGATAGCCTGAATTCAAACAGGAACATTTTCCTTATCCATCCATAAGGAAGGCCAGTGCCCCAGCAGTTGGGACATTTAAAAATGGCTGATGAATGACACACTTTTATCCCCAATATTCCCAGGGGAACGGAAACCACGCGGATGAAAGCAGCCACTAGCCGGTAATATAATAATAATTTAAATTTATATTTTTATTTAGACTTACCTCTCTTATAAATTCCGTTTCCATATCAACAATTGGAGTTTCTTTCAATGCCTTGAGATGTCTCTCCGAGTCCTCGTGATCACAGACCTGATCGCTGGGGACATTCAAATGACAGGCAAAGCATTCCCACATATGTTTTTTACATTTACCAAACTGTTCGCTGACATGCAAATGACAGTCAAAGCATTCCCATGTGTGTTTTACATTACATTTAAGCAGCATGAAGCTTCGCTTATTCAAGCATATCTTCTCATTTACCACAACATCTCTAAATAAAATTTTCTCTACTGCATAAGCAGAGGTCACAAATTCACCTGGAAGGATTTTTTTTACAGGTTGCATCTTGACTTTATTATCAGTACTGGATTCGCTGCTGATAATGCTTAATTTTGGATTTACAATCAGAATTATCAAAATGATCTAACAATTTTTTTTTGTGCTAGCACTTCGTTGCAAGTGAGGCAATGGATTGTTTCTTCATCAATCTGTAAAACCATAAAATTGTAATGAAGCATTTAAATTACTTGCCACTGTTAACCCCCCAAAGCAGCAGCTCACCTATTACAATTACTAAAATTCTTTTACCATTAACACATTCTTCTTGTATTTATTGGCGAACCCTTTTGGATTTAGCCAGTATCCAGTTTTTATTAAAATATATTAATTATAAAAATTGAACGGTAGATCGAGTTATAATGGGAGTCTTACTAAACACGTGTTATTACGAAAAGAACTCGGGGTGAAACTCCCCATTAACACATTCTGGAGTACTTGTATTGAAGGTACATTACTATTTAATTTGTGTTCTGGAGCTAGCTACTCACTAAATGCAATGCAAGTCATTAACAGTCATGCTGGTGTTCCCACTGCTGAAGCTCGGTCTCGGTCTTCCTTCTATCTTTATGGATTTCACAAAAATCTTTGTTTTAGCATAGTATAACTAAAACCTTTGACTGAAATATGCGTAGAAACGTTACAGTCCCATGATAAACAAACTTACCAATAACTTGATTAAATTTGTATCCGAATTTCACAATGCTTCTTCAATTGGTAGCGACAGACAGGACAGAAATCGAACGAGACGACCACAAAATGGCGTCAATTGGCGGGAATTTGGGATTACCCCTTTCAATTTCTTTTTTTTTTACCAGCCTTGGCTTCTGGCTGGGGACCTCAACCGCTGCATTGCCTTTCTTGAACTACAGTTATAACAGGGGTACCAACCAACCAACAACATAATTTATTTAAAAAAAGTAATGTGTGTGTCTACAGCTTTCTCATTTAGTGCATATTATGAGCAATCAAACGTGTCAGTAATATTTTAGGCACAAATTATATAGGTAGTCAAAACGTATCAAATTTTTGCCTTATTAACTTACATATTTTTTTTATTATTTGAATGTAAAACGTATATCCAGAAAGTCATTACAATCAGCCCGTGTGTTCCTTACACCTTTTACCTTGGGTGCTGTAAAAACCTTCCGTGCAGGATAAACAATGTCTTATTTCGGTATTCAAAACATTCGTAACGTAAGCGTTTAAGAATTATTAGCATTTACAGAGGGGCCTCACGGAATGAAGCTTTTATGGATGCTGGAAATATCGAAAACTAGCGAACGAAAGTCCAGTTTCAGTCCATAAATCCTCAGTGACGCAAAAATAAATAAGATTTACACTCGAGCATGGTACAAAATAGAACAGTAAAATCGACGTTTAAACATGGTACATACAGAACCTTGTGAACGTATTTTCGTTTGCCAAAATATCAATAATCATACCGTATGGAGCCAAACGAAGCATTCTATAAGCGTTACGTTTGATATGTGACACTAGAAACCCGTTCAAATAACAAGGCATCAATATGAAAAAGCGAAAACTATATTTCGCACCGTCACACTGTGTAGCCCATCTTTGAAACCGTTACGTTACGTGAATTTTGCGTTACGAATGTTGACATGCAATTCACAGTAAAGAGAATTTCCGTCACTGAGGATCTAGCTTTACCTGGAACTAATAAGTGCAGTACTTACGATACTATTCAAGATTGAAATTTGTATGAAAATCTCATATTAGGGTGACAATCATTTAGGTACGTTGATAGACAAAAAGGCTAAAGTAACCTGATAATTATCTAGTTTTACTTAAGTTATAAAGAGGTAATGAAATGAAGGTTTAAACTTACATGTTGAAGGCAAAACAGCAGTCTCTTACCGAAGATCTTCAAATATACAGAGGAGGTTGTTTTTCAAGGCTTTGATTCTAGCAACATAACTGAGATGTAATGTACCTAATTCATGATTAATAAAAAAAAGCAATCTCCATTCAAAGAGTCTAAACTTCTAAAGTCCGACTTACGAAAGATGTCGTGCGGAATTTCTCTGGCACTCAAATTATCTCCATAGTAATAGAGTTCATTTGCGGATGTTGAAGGTGACTTGATCATGCGCCATCTTTCGTGAGGTACCATCTTCTTGGTGGTTATAAAGAGTCTGCCACACGAAAGATTGCGCATGATAGTCAAAGTCAAAGTCAAAGTCAATATCATTTATTCAGTCTAGGCTGTTACAAGCACTTATGAACGTCAAAGAAGCTATGCCATCGGTTCACAAACCCTACGGCGGGAGACCTTGTAACGAGAAGAACCGGCAAGAAACTCGTCAAGGGCTGTTTTTTTCTCCCTGTTTTATTTCATACAGAGTCGTCAAATTCCATAAAAGATCCACAGACCTTCTTTAATCGGTACCGAGGCATAATAAGTTTATTTCTATTTCTAGTATTACGATCGTGCACATCACCATGTTTGGTATACAGGTTGATATTACGGCGTACAAAAAGAATACAATTTAAAATAAATTGAGAAGCAGCTGTCAGTATACCAATTCCTTTAAATTTTTCCCGAAGAGATGTTCTGGAACCCAGTTGATAAATGGCCCTTATAGCTCGTTTTTGTAGTATAAATATTGTATTAATGTCAGCTGCTACTCCCCACAAACGAATACCATAATTAATTGCAGGATATAGGGGCTATGTAGTTCCAGTTGGAACTGTAGTCACTGCGACCTATAAGATCTATTGTAACTCGCCACCTTGTTATAGTATCTCTTTTAGCCTGGCGGCCTCCAGGAAGTCTAAAATCTTCCTAGCTTTGAGAGATTTTAGTTCCTCTGGCCGAATTATATGCCGGCCCAGGTGGATACTGCGTTTGTGAATTAGGAGTCCGCAGTCACATAAGAGATGTTTGGGTGTTTCTCTCACTAATCCGCAGTAACGGCAAACGTCAGTGTCACTTAATTTCATGTGAAATTGGTGTCTTTTTAGTTTGCAGTGTCCAGTTAAGGCTCTTGCTATCGCACTTATGTTTGCTCTGCTGAGTTCTAGGAGTTCAGCAGTTTGCTTTTGCGAATAGCCTTCGATAAGGGATTTGGCGTGTACTAATCCTGGTTGATTTAACCAGTATTTTTTTGACTCGCCAAGTAGGTTGCCCTTGAGAAGTTGCATGGCCTGTTCCTTTGAGATACCACAGAAAGGCTCTGGACCTAGCTGGTGGCCCTGAGCTCCAGACCTTGCAAGTTCATCAGCTTTTTCATTGCCAATGACTCCTGAATGACCTGAAAGAATACCATACGACATGATGCTGTGAAAATAACTGAAGTACACAGTCCTAGCAGTTTCTATATCAGTCAGTTGTCTGACTTATAGGCTTGATAGGCTTTCAACATCCGCAAATGAACTCTATTACTATGGAGATAATTTGAGTGTCATCTTGTTTCTCCGCGATGATGATGGTCTGTCTTGTCTGTAGTCTGTGGCCTAATGATGTGCCGAGACGGCTATATTTGGTATTCGATAATTTTGGTAATCGTTATAAAAAGAATCAAATCTGGGGGGCTATAGCGTAAAAAATATGGATATGGACATGGGCTTAATTTGACAGTTAAATGACCATATATGGTAATTTTAGGAGCTTCAACTGTCAAATGAAGTCCATATCCATACCGAGATTTTTTACGCGATAGCCCCTCAGGACTCGAGTCAGAAGACTTGTCAGGTATGCGAGTACTGGCACGAGTATTCGAATACTTCAGTGGACTCGAGTACTCTTCGAACTTTGAAGTTTGCTTTTCACGACAAATCCTAATATTTCATCTCAAATCAGAAATCATGTATGGACGCTAAGACTTGGACTTGTTGCTTCGTTAGCTAGACATCACTAGATGTCTATGGTATTATTGTCGATGGAGAATAACACAAGGTCACAAGAATAAAACGGAGTGATTATATACACTTTGACAAGAATAAGTCGTCGTAAAGAAATAAAATGGTTGGTTGTGAATTTCAAGTATAATAAAGGCTTTTCTATTACAAATCATTTTCTTTCTCTGGTGACCAATATAACCTACCTCAATAATATTGCCATCTCTTAACTAAATTAAAACTAAATGTAAACTCATTACTTAGGTCCCGTGTACATTTAAAATATTATTCCTACGTAACAAAAAAAAAGTGGTCACTCTTTTAGAAAGGGACAGAGGGCTCCAGTCTGTAGTCTGTGACTGTACTAGATATCTCACTCGCTCGGCTGGCTTTTCAACTGCGATTACTGACCATTATATAATTTGTGTTACTGACTGAGTACATTACTATATAATTTGTGTGACTGACTGACTCAGTCCTGTTAGTATATTAAGTTACGTCTTTGGTCCTGTTAAGGCGGTACCCTGACCGAAAGTGGCGCCGCGTTGAATTTTATTTAATATCGTAATTCTAATTCACAATTTTAATAAAACTTTACGTGGAATTTTTAGAGCCCATAGTCTAGTATTTTTAGACGGTATCATTACATTCCCTCGTAGTCACTGCTAGAAGTAGATAGCAAAACTGCTAAAAGTGGCCGTTTTTGACACATTTGCTATCTACTTCTACGAATGACTATGACGAGATGTAGCGATACCTTCTAAAAATACAAGACAATGGGCTCTAAAAAATCCACGTAAAGTTTTATTAAAATTGTGAATTAGAATTACGATATTAAATAAAATTCAACGCGGCGCCACTTTCGGTCAGGGTACCGCCTTAATATAATACATGGCATTCTTAATTAATGGGCTGCTCGCGATGAAATTCATGAATTTTGCCAATAAAAAACGCAATGCGGCCCTTTTTTTCTCTCCATGGGCTTTGGCATTACAATATTAACATCTCATCTCTATCTGTCACTAATTTGTTTTCAATTGTTTTCAGCATGAAGCTATAGAGAATACTGGAGGCCAAACTCCTCATACCTACTTGAAGCAAAAAAAAATGACCTTGACTGCATTCTATCTCGCTCCATAGGTCCCCCTCCTCTCTTTCTAAATAGGGTGTCCATACAACTACAAAGTAAAGGAGACAAGTTTAAAGATTAAAACTAGTAATATAGGTAAAAACGTATCAATAGTAGTGTAGGTATGCATGTGTACAGTTTACACGATGATAATAATAGGTCTATCTCGTATCTTGGTCTAAATATGAAATTGTCATTATGTTTCAGAATTATCAGTTCAAATTTATGTCTATATACCCAGTTTATGCTAGAAGTAACGGTAGAATAGACGAATGGTATTATCGGAATTAGGTATTAAGGGAAAAATCGCGGTGGCTAAATGTGAATTAATTTTGCTTTTTTTAAATTAAATTCATTTGATTCTTAACATTAAATTAAGAATCTAATTACATTAAATTAGCTCAATGCAATAAAAAAAATAGTACATACAAGCTATTTTCAAATCATTCAAAATCTTAGTACTTAGTATGAAAATTCAAATTTGCCTAAAATTCTTCTTACAATACGGCAATTTCATACTTTAAGACCTAATATTTTTAAATGCAGAATAGAATAACGTTTTGATAGCAAGAAACGTCGTATTATAAAAATAAAATAAATAAAATAAAATCATTTTATTTCAGACAGTGTCCATATAATATACTTAATGTTAATTAATTAAATTCATATTAAAATAAAAACTTCATCAAAATAATTATAAAAATAAAATCATAAAATTAAAATTAAATAATTACATCAAAATAGTCCTCCTAATAAAATCAAAATTCAAATCAAAATAAAATCAAGATGGAATCAATATTAAATAAAAAATTACAAATCAAAATAAAATTTAAATATGAATCGCAACTTTCGAGTCGACAAAATTAGAAATTGATATCCACCATATTGATTGATTGACATAGACACATACGGTGTTACCATTGCACGAGGATGCCGGATACCACAATAATGAGGAAATTCAGAAAACAATATTGAGATGATTTAATTTATTTTATGGAAATAGCTTAATTTTAATGAAATATAATTTAACAAATTACAGATTGAATTACAACTCGGGAATATTGAATAATGAAATTGAAATGACTGCGTCAAAAGTTACGAATTTCTATTTATTTGCAGCTAAGTACGTATGCTGCTACGCCTATAGCATAATTAATTTTTGCGTATAATTTTTTACTAAAGGTGATAACTAATTTTAGCGGTTGCAAAGTAGTCTCTTTGTTTAAGTTTTTCATATTGGCTTCGATTCCAGAAGCTTTCAGGTCTAATGATATTAGTGACGTCAAAGAGATATCATTTATCAGTGATGTCAAAAAGTTTATAAACAGAAAAATGCTTACTAATATTATTATTATTATGAGTCTAATAATATTAGCAATTAATATCATTAACTATTATGAAACAGGCTCCGGGCAAATTTAGATTTATGAGATAGCCACACTGGAGTCCAACGAAAGGTCAATTGAGGTTATACCTACTTGGCTTCAACTTTAAGAACTGAGTTTGGCCTCCAGTATTCTCTATAGCTTCATGGTTTTCAGTCATCATTTGACATTGACAGCTCATTCATTCACAGTTCAGTTCTCAGTCAAGTCAGTCGGTCTCAGTTCAGTCAGTCAATCAATTTATCAAATATCACTATCAGTCCAGCCAGTCAGTCATTTTGAGTTTATGATGAGTGGTTGTCGCGTCATAATCTTAATTTATCGCGGAACCTGTAAGAGACGAATTTTTGCTGTGTTGTTGCAGGAGTGATTTATCATAAAACTTTTTGGAAAATTATGTTGTCACGAGTAGGCGGGCATGTAGGCATGTATATTTACAAGTCAATGGGCAGCACTACACCTGTTACGTCATACTGACAGCTGTCAAATTCAACTAGCCTACTTCTACGATTTTACGCATCAATATGTCCGGGCACACTTATAAAACTTAATTTTAAAATGTTCAAACAAACAATGTTCTGGAGTTCAAGTAAAACCATTTATTAATAAAAGTTTGTTCATATTTATTTTCTATAGTATAACTAAGTTATTGAAAATTATGTGGATATTCTTTTACTTACAGCGACCAAATTTTAAACAAACAGACAGATATAGAATTTAATACATAAACCAAATAAATAAATAATAAAACACACACCCATATTCTAAGTCGTTCCTCCAAAACTTACTCGTCCTCGACTTAACGAAACCTCATTGAAAACCTCTTCGAATAACTGCTCGAAATCGGTATTCTAAGTCATAACTCCGTAAGGACCTGGAGGAGCCAAAGAGTACATAGCCACTCCGTGTTAGGTCTAGCGCACACTACCATTTTTACCAACGACGAGGTTGAGTGGAGTGTTAAAAGTTTTGTAGGAACGATTTAGAATATGGGGTTAGACTGATCTGATAAATCGCAATATCTATGCAGACTCAATAATAACAATAATAATAATAATAAGCATTTATTTCAGAATTTTACATCCATATTGTTACAGATAATAACAATAATAAAATAATAAATTATAAATTACTTAAAAATAAAATACAGTATGGGTTTTGATAAATTTCAGAAAAGTATTGGAATACATTCTAAATATTATTTTATACCTCTTACATATATTTATTTTTCGAAAAAAGCGTTATTATATGGAAAAAATCATAATTTTCTGTTATTATTTTGAAAGGCGCGCGAAAACAGACGGTCACGTGACATTTCGAGCTTGTGACGTCACGATTTATAAACAAACGCGCTCGCTACAAAGTAAACGCTATAGTATAGTATAAAATTGGTTTAATTACTTGATATTGCGATAAAAACTCTGAAAATGTCAACCTACAGGCAGTGTGCCGTGCCTATGTGTCGAATTTCCCCTGGATACAGTGGCAGTATCACTGATGTACAGTTAGTAGAAGACTCGAATTTTGTAGATTGTTTAGAACCATGTGTGTCAATACTCGCAGACAGAGGATTTAAACATATAGAAGAACTTCTACTGCAAAAGGGAATTAATTTATAAGGCCACCAAGTGTTTCATCGAACAAAAAATTATCACAACAGGATGTTATCAAAACAAAACAGATTGCAAGTTTAAGAATACATATTGAGAGAGTAATAAGACGTTTGCGAGAATTTGCCATGTTAAAACCTCATTCTGTTGTTAATAGTGTTAATAAGAAGTTGTTGAAACATTTAGATGACTGTGTTATAATTGTATGTGCATTGATCAACCTTCAAGGTGGTATAATTAAAAATACATAATTTTTTAAGAACAAATTGTTTTATTTGGTACTAGTATACAATAGTGGATATATATTATTTTTCCAAAAAGTCACTAACTGACTTAGTAATTCTTTTGTATATTCAGGATTATAACTGATGGGAACTATATTGACCTGATTATTTTTTTCAAACTCCCATGATGCCACACAGAACACTTTTTTAATTTAGTCACATGCATCTGCAATTGCACTTGTGCGTAATACTTGGCAGCGATTTGATTGTCTGAAAATTATTTTTTTGATGTTTTTTTTATTAATTGGACACTTTATTTCTATAATAGTATCACCATTTAAAATCCCATCAGGTGATGCAGCTAACATTGAATGCTCTTGACATAATATAAATAAGCCACAGTGAGCGATATCACCAAGTTGCTTTTTTAATTGCATTTTTACAAGATCTTCTAGCCTTCGACCCCTTTTCATGGCAATGGTGGTATTATAATTGCAATTAAAGAACCATCTGCTGTTTTACAGCGAGTCACTTCATAGGCTTTGGATGCTGTGATTCTTACATATCGAAGCTCATACCATGCTGAACTTTTATTCTGCTCACGAGTTAGGTTCTCGACATCACTGATATTTGTTTCTGTGAAAACAATAATGTCAACCATCATTGTAATGAATTTTATTTAGCAGGAAATAAACGAAATTATTTATAAATCAATTTAGATGTTCTGTTCAATATAAATTTAATATTAAACATGAAAATCTGTAGTTTACAACAGGTAAGATCAAATTTTATAATTTATAAATTTGGAAAGTAGAAATAAGAAAGATTTTTATAGATTAATTTCTTATTTTCTTTTTAGGTTCTTCTATTTTATCCTTCAATAAACGATATTAAACTGAAACCGCATATCATTGCGACAACTGCAAAATATTTTCATGTAACTAACTTTCAGGTCTGCTTATATTAAGAATCAGTAATATTGACTTCTGTAAATAAAATATACTTACACCGAAGTTTTTGCGTTTCGAAACTCGGCAGAGCAAAAGTTAGGATTACACGCAAAGAAATTTGCGATCATAAATGAATCGACTCTGGGTATCTGGGATTGGCTTTTATCTTGGACGTTCGTCCAAGGCTTTTATGTATCATTGGTCCATATTGTCCAATTTCTCACAAGAGCAAATCGGAAAACTTTTATTACAGTTTATTTTTACAGAAAGCAAGCAAAGATAGAGACGAAGACGAACGACACTTTCTTCTTCTTTATGAATGGCTTGGATTGGGCTTGCTCTATCTCCTATACATAATTCAGCCAATCTCACTTAATTAGCTTTTACACGGTGAAGTGGTTTGCACAATTTTGATATTATTTTAGCATGTTTTTAGCTAATTAATGGAAAATAAAGTCAGCACAATTAACACCGTTGTTTCATGTTTGTTTGTTTACAAATCGTGACGTCACACGAATTGTCAAACATGGCCGCCCGTTTCGGCTCATGTATTCCACAGATAAAAAAACGCAATTTTGTTTTACAAAAATAAAATATTTATAATTACTATTTCGATCAAATAACAATTGTGCAATTATTATTTACCCAACAGCTTTAATGTCCAACACATCCCATATTTTTTTGTGATATCTGTCAAATACCCAATGGAACAAAAAAAAATTGTATGTCTGTATCTTTTCCTGAATAAATAAAATTAAAAAAATGCACAAAAGTAAGCAATATGGGGTGTTTCGTTATCGTATTCATTCTAAACGCAGAATCGAAGGTTCTAAGGTTTTACGTATGGTAACACAAAGCAGTTTGGAAAAAGGCTGCTATGTGCGCACGTCAAAAATATCAACTGGATCGAGGGTATACGAAGACTAAAAGTATACTCCGCCGGCTCCCGTCTACGCACCAGTAGTCACTATCGGCGCGCGCGACCGCGAACATTTCGTTCTCTCCTTACCATATAATCGAAGCTTCGAGAGCTACCTAGCAATAGCAAGTGACCGTGCATACATCGGCTTGGTGATCTGGTTACACCATCGGAGAAGGCGGAATTCAGCGAGTGCAGCAGCAGTATCCAAGGTACGTGCGTTCATTGTATTGTTGTTGCCTACACTACCTGTGAACCTTCAGATCGCGATTATCGGAGACCTTGTTCCAGGTCTACCCAGGGTAGCAGGACGCTTTCCATAGCTAAAACGTGCGAATGCTACATCTTTATGGTGCCGAAACCCGGGACTTCCGCCTAGTCTAAATCGTATCGGTGTGATTAGTTTCTGATGGATCGTTAAAATTTAATTAAAATTTTACTTTATCTATTTAGAAATCACAAACGTATTATCATCTTCGAACTAAATTCGTCAATAATACCCACAACTGATTTAAAGGATTGTAAGATCAAACTACGTAATCATTTTAGCTTATCGGTACGTTAGTTTTTAAATATCGGCTTACAATCATTTTATAAATCGTTGTTTGATTGATTTATTTGGCAGCTAATCGTTATTTTTTTTTGTTTGTTAAATATTCAAACATTAATCGTTAACTGCACCAATTAATACAAGGTTTAACTTGTTTAGTCATATCGTAATCTTTTATAAAAAAGGAACAAAAAAAAAAAATAGTCGTCGTTTAAATAGTCGCTTTAAGCTTACTGTAATCAGTCGATTTTTATTAAGTTAACAGCATTACATTCGCGCGCAAGACAGCCACAGATACGAAACCTGTTTCCCGGCCGGCCGCGGCCGCTCGCTATTCGATTCACGTTGATAGCTAGTCATAGATCTATATTGATTGTGCGTATTCATTCTCGTTCGCCATTGTAAAGTTACCGCAAACGAAATGTCGCTTCTTAGTAAACAATCGACTCGGAAACAAAGTGTTTTTAAAAAAAGTAAATCGCGGTCTACTGAATTTGAATATAGTGTTGCCGATTTGCCATCGTTGCGTAGAAAACGTACTATCGCTTATAATCGGTTGGCGAAGGCTTTGGAAATTGGTTCTTTGGCGCCTAGTGATATTACCAAGCGCGACTTATTTTTCTCCTACCATCAGGAAATAAAAAAAATCGTTGCAAATTTCGAAGACGCGCATTATTCGATTTTAGAAATTTCTGGTGACAGTGAGGGTGGGGATAGCGGTGACATTCAGGAACGTTTCGATGAAATGTATTTTAATGTTTTGTCGATTAATCGTCAATTATCGAACAGTGACTCATCGTCTGGCCAGTGTACCACTAAATCTTCACCGAATATTCGTTTGCCGAAAATTGTGCTACCTACTTTTTCTGGGAATGTTAAACAATGGCCCGAATATATCGACACATTTAATGCCTTGATACATAATTCCGGTTGTTTATCGAATACAGAAAAGTTTCATTATTTGATCTCATCGCTTAGTGGAGATGCGTTATCCGTGGTCAAGGCCTTCCCGGTGACCCAGGAACATTATAATGATGCGTACCAAGCACTGACGGCGCGTTATAAATGTAAACGGGAATTGGCTTTCACTTGTTGGAGGGATATCCTTAATATCGAATTCAAATACAATAATCCTCATGAATTTCGGAAATCACTTGATTTATTCGAAGAAAACTTATGCATATTGAAAACTATCGAATTGCCAATCGATAAATGGGATTTTGTTCTTGTGTATCATATCCTATCTAAACTAGACACGGGTGTTAGACGTGATTTTGAGGAAAAATATTCACACATCGAACTACCCACGTACGAACAATTAAAAACGTTTTTAAAATCTAAGTGCGAGGCTTTGGTGCGAGATACTCATTTCAGTGAATTAATTAAATCGAATAAATCAATTAATAAGCTTCCTGTAACTACTCAACCTAAAAGAATACACCCAACCAACTCACTTGTTGCGGCGTCGGATGCACCTCATTCTAAGACCAATGTTCAGTTTGTCAAGTGCCCATTTTGTAGCGAACCACATTCTATCTCGAGTTGTACTAATTTCCTCAACAAATCGCTTGACGAGCGTATGAAAATAGCCACCGATAAAAAATGGTGCTACAATTGTCTGAAGCCCTCTCATCAGTTAAGGGACTGTAAATCGGTATTTTCTTGTCGAACATGTAAACGTAACCATCACAGTTTGCTCCATCGGGAGACTACTGCTGCCGCGAGTAAAAAATCCGAATCGTCACTTGTTTCAAAGGCTCATTCGAACACTTCTGTTCTACTCGCGACGGCTATCGTACATGTTACCGATTCAACTGGTAAAATGCATCCATTGCGCGCCTTGTTTGACACTGGGAGTCAAAGCAACTTTATAACGGAAACGGCAGTGAAACGCTTAAACTTAAAGTACAGTAAATCGACCGCGAGCGTCAGTGGACTCGGTGAAGCCCCTGCTCCCATTATTGGTGACGTCACGTGCCCAGTAGGGACAAACGATCGTGTAGCGTTCACTTTGAATATGCGGGTAATTGCCAAGATTTGTGGTGACCAACCAATTGCCAAATTAAACACATCAAACTGGTCACACATACAATCGTTACCGTTAGCAGATCCTGGTTTCGACATACCTGGGCCTGTTGACATTTTGCTCGCTGCTGATGTTTTTGCCGAATCACTTCTTAGTGAACGCACTCGAGGATGTAACAACCAACCTACCGCTTTTAATTCTATTTTCGGTTGGCTTCTTCTGGGAAAAACCCAACTCGCATCGACCAATTTGCTACATTCAACGTCACATATCGCAGATGATGGTTTAAACTCATTAGTTCATCGATTTTGGGAACTCGACTCCATTCCTAAAACATCGTTATTGACTCCTGACGAGACGTTATGTGAGCTAAAGTTCAATCAGGAACACTATCGTGATGACACGGGAAGGTACGTGGTTTCACTGCCATTCAAGGAGGAATCAGAACCCATCTTTACTGGTACTCGGGAGGTAGCACTTAGGCGCTTTCACGCAATCGAGAGAAGGCTCTCTCGCGATCCGGACTTACATCGTCAGTACAGTGACTTCATGTCGGACTATGAGGAATCGGGTCATATGTCCCTGGTTCCTGTCGATGACGTAGGCAACGGAAAATACTACATACCCCATCACTGCGTATTGCGTCCGGACTCGTCAACAACTCGCCTCCGCGTGGTTTTCGATGCATCTGCAAAAGATTCTGACTCCCATTCGCTAAACGATTCGCAGCTTATCGGTCCTAAGCTTCAAAGTGACATTTTAAGAATACTGTTGCGTTTTAGGAAACATGACATTGTCTTCATGGCTGATGTCCGTCAAATGTATCGACAAATCTTGTTAACACCGTCACATCGGGACTACCAGCGTATTTTGTGGAGATCATCGCCTAGGGAACCCTTAATGGAGTATCAGTTGAATACTGTCACGTATGGTGTATCATCTTCTCCTTATCTCGCTTGTCGTACATTGCGACAGCTCGCCATCGACGAAGGTGAATCGTATCCGCTCGCTAGGGACGTAACCATGTCAGATATTTATGTTGATGATGTGGTAAGTGGATTCGGTACTCTCAGCCAGGCAAAGCAAGCTAAGTCTCAGCTCATCGATTTGTTTAACGTGGGACACTTTAAGTTGCGTAAATGGGTAAGCAACGTCCCAGATCTACTAAGCGATCTTCCACGCGAAGACTGTCTGCATGAGAGCATACCTTTAGACACAGCTGAAGAAGCTACCCATAAAATTCTTGGACTTGAATGGGATGCGAGGTCGGATGAGTTCCTCTTCAGGGTCACACCCACCACTCGTCCTTGCAGTAAACGAACCATTTTGAGTGAACTTGCTCGAATCTTTGACCCGCTAGGATTTCTAGCTCCAATCACAATTCAAGCGAAATGCCTGATGCAAAAACTTTGGATACTCGGTATAGGTTGGGATGATACTCCACCAGCGGAGATCGTAACCGCGTGGAATAAACATAAAACCCAACTGTCGCTACTTAGTCAAATTAGGATAGCTCGTCAACTCGCTAGCACCTCTGCCCATTCATACCAACTTCATGGATTCTGTGATAGTTCAGAATTGGCTTACGGAGCAGTTATATATCTTCGAGTTACGTATAATGATGGTTCTACTCGCGTTCATCTTGTGATATCAAAAGCTCGAGTGGCTCCATTGAAACGAACATCGTTACCGCGATTGGAACTTTGTGCTGCAGTACTACTTGCCGATCTGTACAAGTTTGTAAGAGAAACGTATCTTACCTCCATTCCAATACAGTCGGTCCATCTTTGGTCGGATTCCACAATCGTTTTGGCTTGGTTACGTTCTCACGCCTCTCGCTGGAATACATTCGTCGCCAACAGAACAAGCCACATTCAAGAAACAACACCATTAGACTGCTGGCATCATGTCCGTTCCGAGGATAATCCTGCAGACGTCAGTTCACGTGGCCAGTATCCTTCTGAACTCGTCCATAATACTTTATGGTGGACGGGCCCACGCTGGCTTGCCGGTCCTTGTGAAACGTGGCCACTACCAATGAACCAGACTCTGCCTGGGGATGAAGTCCTGATCGAAACAGAATCACGTAAATCTCTGGCTCTAGTCACAACGCCGACTAATGACGATTCCACGAGAAGTCCTTTGGCTATCCTAATAGCTAACCATTCTTCTCTACGCAAGCTAGTCGCAATCGTAGCGTATGTGTATCGTTTCATAGGTAACTGTCGTAATCTATCTCAAACGAATCGAAACACATTCTTAACCAGTATCGAAAGACACAAAAGCCTCCTGAATTTAGTCAAATACGTCCAAGTTCTAGCTTTTTCAGATGAGATAGAGAAACTAAAAACTAACAAAATCCTACCTAAACCATTTCGCAAATTGAATCCGTTTATCGATGATCAGGGTATTCTTAGGGTGGGCGGTAGAATTGCGAGATCTGGATTAAAATACGAACATAAGCATCCTGCATTCTTACCGGCTGATCACAGGCTTACCTACTTAATAATCGAAAATGTCCATCGTATTCACTGTCACACCGGTGTCAATACAACCCATTTCTTATTATTGCAACAATTCTGGATTGTATCAGCAAAGCGTGCTATCCGGCGATGTCTGTCGAAATGCCTTAAATGTTATCGTACCAATCCAAAGCCTTTGGCGCCGTTTATGAGCGATCTTCCGTCATATCGACTACAAGAAGTCAAACCCTTTTCTATAGTCGGTGTAGATTTCGGTGGTCCGTTCCGCATTAAACTAGGCCTGCATAGGGGTGCTAAAATAGATAAAGCCTACTTATGTCTGTTCGTTTGCCTAGCAACGAAAGCCGTACACCTTGAAGTGGTTTCAGCTTTATCGGCAGAAGGGTTTATTGCGGCTTTGCGTCGCTTTGTAAGCCGTCGTGGTCGTTGTAGTGAGATTCATGCAGACTGCGGAACGAATTTCGTAGGCGCCTGGAATCACTTATCGAATTTAATGAAGCAAGCATCACATTACGAAAGAATCCAATTCAAATTCAATCCTCCTTCTGCTCCACATTTTGGTGGAGTGTGGGAAATCCAAATTAAGGCTGCAAAAAGTCATTTTTATCGGGTTATCGGTGATCAGGTGTTAACATTCGAAGAGCTCACTACAATATTTGCTCAAATTGAATCAGTACTAAATTCACGGCCTCTGTGTCCTATTAGTTCTGATCCCAACGATCTTTCCGTTTTAACGCCAGGCCATTTCCTCACTTTGGAACCGTTAACCAGTGTTCCGGATGAGGATTTAACGAATGTCAAACTCTCTCGACTCAATCGGTGGCAATTGTTGCAAAACTTTCATCAGAATTTTTGGTGTAGATGGAAAAAGGAATACTTGAATTCTTTGACTCAGCGTGCAAAATGGACAAAAGATTCAAAACCGTTAACGATAGGTTCGATGGTGATAATGCGTGATGATAATCGTACTCCATTGCACTGGCCCTTAGGGCGAGTTGTACAACTTTTTCCCGGTGCCGATGGCGTAGCTCGGAGCGCAATGGTCAGAACCGTTAAAAATCAGCTTTTACATAGACCGCTAGTCAAATTATGTCCTCTACCAGTAGAAAACTAATTCGCCACACTTATCCCCTATCATGTTTTTTATTTATGTCATTCGTTATTCGTTTATATTATATAGTTTAAATTAGCTTTTCTTACCGTTTTAATTTTTTTTTTATCTACCTACTGGAAAATACTCAATCGTATTTTGGTGGGCGGGATGTTTCGTTATCGTATTCATTCTAAACGCAGAATCGAAGGTTCTAAGGTTTTACGTATGGTAACACAAAGCAGTTTGGAAAAAGGCTGCTATGTGCGCACGTCAAAAATATCAACTGGATCGAGGGTATACGAAGACTAAAAGTATACTCCGCCGGCTCCCGTCTACGCACCAGTAGTCACTATCGGCGCGCGCGACCGCGAACATTTCGTTCTCTCCTTACCATATAATCGAAGCTTCGAGAGCTACCTAGCAATAGCAAGTGACCGTGCATACATCGGCTTGGTGATCTGGTTACACCATCGGAGAAGGCGGAATTCAGCGAGTGCAGCAGCAGTATCCAAGGTACGTGCGTTCATTGTATTGTTGTTGCCTACACTACCTGTGAACCTTCAGATCGCGATTATCGGAGACCTTGTTCCAGGTCTACCCAGGGTAGCAGGACGCTTTCCATAGCTAAAACGTGCGAATGCTACATGGGGATATACAGCGTGGAAATTTTAAAACGGGCACGAAGAGCAAACATTTGTTAGGAAACCAGCCTTATTTTTTTGGGAAACTTTGAACTGCATTCACCAATTTAAAATAAAATCAACAGAAAAAAATGTAATTGTATTTTTATGCCAATCGATCTTGTTTCTTATGAGGATCAAAACATTTTATGAGACATACATGAAAACGTTCTTAATGTACGGTATGAGTACTATAAAAGGTAGAAATCGCGAAAAAGAAATTCCAGTTATTCGCTAAGAAAATAAGTTCATTCGGCAAAGGTACTCGTGGGTGAAGCGGATACGACTGAGTAAATAGAAATAAAATAAATAAATATTTCCATACAATCACACCAATTATCTAGCCCACGTTAAGTATCATGAAGAACTTGTGTTATGGATACTAGATAACGGATAAACATACTTATATACTTTTTTTTTGTTAATACATACATAATATACATATTAAACACCCAGACCAAGACAAATAGACATGTTCATGCACACAAATATTTGTCTTGTCCGGGGATCGAACCCGGGACCTCTGGCGCAGAAGGTGGGGTAGTGAGTGTAGTGCGTTTCTAGTTCTCAAACCTCTGTTGGTGTCTTAAAGTGTTTTAATCTTCACAAGAAATCATCGAAAGTGATGAAAAAAATAAAAAATTAAAACTACTTTTCTTGCTGACTGTAAATTTTTTTCAAAATATGTGAAAACAGTTCAACATTAAACGATGGTTTCTTAACTTAGGAACATTTTCATGTAGCTAGAACGGTTTAATATCTGGCCTTACTAACCTGTCTTAAATTTCTGTATGAATAATTTTCTGTTCAAAATTTATCATAAATATGGAGATATTAGATGAATCGCATAACCGCATTTCAAAGCGTTTTCCACGTCCAGGCAGAGGCAGTGATACAAACCGACACTTCTAGAATATTAAACAACGTTAATTATTTTATTTTTACCCAAAACCTCAATACCATTTCTCATTCATCAAGTATTACGAACAACTTTTTGTATGAAAACAAAGCGGAAATAGCGGAAAAAAATTGAACCCTGCTATGTAGTATGCTATATAGTATATGAAACAGCTGATTATTTTTCCCCTTTCATGCTGCCATACAAAAAGTTGTATGTAGTTTGACGAGTTCTGCTCTACAAATGGTTTTGAGTTTTTGGGTAAACATAAAATAACGTTTTTATAACCTTTTATTTTGCATTTTACTATGCTATTTTTGTGTGATAAATATTAAACAAGAAAATGTACTAGAAAAATGCAACTTGTTTCAGGGCGACATGAGTCAAGTTGTTTTTTACTAGTACATTTTCTTGTTTAATATTTATCATAAAATAACGTTGCTTATATGTCCGTCCGACATCATGGTCTTTCAATCAATTTTCTCAAATACTTATGAAGAAGTCGCGGAAATAGACATATGAGCTGTTTACCGTGACTAAAAGGCTTAGGATTCACGTTTTATATTTATTAAGATGCCAATATCACGATGATTTTCGACTTTAACTTGTGAGCCAGACAGGCACATGCTTCTTGAGAAGTAAATGCTTAGTTCGCTTTTCCAATTGCGTATGATAAGTATTAAATGCATCAGTAGCTGTCACATATGTTGTCACATTTCTTTGTATTGTACATTCCGTCAGTACATACGTACTGTAATGCTCTTGGAATTCGTTATTTTATGTAAAACCTAACCTCTAAAGCATATGCCACTCTGGCTCAGCAATTTTGATCAATCATTCTTCACTGAAAATGATTACCGAAATAAGAAGTCACATCATCGTCACATTCCTCCCAGGTGGTTTTCTTTAAGAAATAGCCAGGTAGCCCGAGGGGCACATGTACTCTCCGCACGCGTATCGAGCAAGGCGAATGAGAACGCGAACATACCGTTTTCTCTCTCGCCTCACGCCGTCGCCTCGCCACTATGCGAGACGAGAATGGAAATGCAGCTTAAAACTTAATACAAGCACTGGCAACATTGCTTTTCTAGCTAGCCTGTGGATGGAGTGGAGTGGATGGTCGTGAAATAAAGATGTACAAATTATGTTATATTCATATATTTTATTATATCTTTATGCTATATTAAAATATTAAGTATTTTGTCTGATATAATATAACACCTAATATATTGATTGGTTCTATATTAATATTAGTTCGTAAAACCACGAAATAAAGTAGAATTTTATTAAAAAAAGGCAATACCATAATAGTTTAATTGCAAAACTAGATGTCGCTTATCGCCATACAAGGAAATAGAAAAAGCAGAGCAAGAAACGAGCGAATCCTTGCTTTACCGCAGCAAATGCTGAGAGCATGATTTATTTATTCACGTCCTTCCATTTTCCTAGATGGCGCTTGACTCATTATCAAATGTTAGGTCATTTATTTACTATTATTAAGTATGAGTATATTTATATTTCATTATAATATATCCGGTATCTAATATAACGAAATTCCTTAAGTGAAACCGGCTGAAGACCCTTTAAGACAGGGTTCCCTTATAATTACTTTACTCTTTGAGACAGGGCCGGTAAACCCCTTTACAAAAAAAAAAAACAACAGATGAAAGAAAAAAATTGACAACAAAAATAGCTGTGAAAAAAATCTAGCAAAATGATCAGAAAAATCAGTGATTATGAATGATATTCCGAAATTATACACAACAACAAATGTGTTGTGCTAAGCAACATTCTTAAAAATTATAACGATAAAAACATGAACGCGTCTTAATAATTTCTTTGTAAAATTATTTAGTGAACGGTGTAAAATGGATGCTGCGGCATCACCCACCATTGATGCCAATTTAAATGGGGTTTACGGGTTTTTCATGCAAATTGATAATGCTTCTTTTCCATCTATAATAAAAAATAAGAATACAGTTATTAAGTATACCAAACTTCCAGCCTTTGATGTACACTCTCAAGGTATTTATAAATCATGTTGTTGAAAACTTAAACGATATTTTCGTAAATAGTTTGAATAATTTAACTACCTACCTACTAGCTCCTGAACAAAATTTTTCATGATTGATTGCAAAGTATGAATGATGGGCATTTTTGTATGGACCTTGGCCGGCATAGCCAATAGATTTGTAATGTCTGTTAGCTTTTTGCTTATAGTTACAGAAACGGCACCCCTACCGCCTATCGGTAACGCTGCTATCGCTAAAGCTATATATTTATATATAACTAGGACTGTTATTAACGCTATTACTTTCGTACTTAAAATGCATTAATGAATCCAATAGAGATGAATAGAAACATGTAGAAGAGAAAAACCACATTGATGAAGGGTTTAACGAGAATATATAATAAGCTATAACGATAGGGATAGCAATACCGTTAGGGAGTAGGGGTGCAAGTAGAGTTTCTGATATCTCAACCTTTTTTATTTCTCAAGTTTCGAGAATTCTCGAGGCTTAATTCTCGAGTTTTCTCGGGTCTCGAGTCTTTGAATTGAAACTTTAAGAAACTGTTGAAATTGAATAAAAAACAGGATTTTTATCATCTTTGGTACTTAATGCAACAAGATCAATATTTAGTAAAATTTGGTACCTCTTATTTAGTTAAAGAAAGGAACAAAACTTTAAATCGTCTAACATACTTACTTAATAATGAAAATGTAGTAATTAACGACTGATTTATGATTTGTGACCCCTATTTAGGTAGTATAATTTGAATTGATTATGACATAATTATTTATTATTTTATGAAATAGGTAATTAATTAATATTTTATCCAAATGGATTCAATAATAAAATTTTGAATGCCCAAATTTGTGTGTCTGAATGAAATGAATGAATGTGTCCTGCACTTCAAATAAAATTATGGTCCTGTTATGTTAGGTACCTAAACATTAGACAAAAAACCAAACTCACCGATGCTCTCAGACATGCGCTCTCACTGAAGTGGAAATGGGCCGGACATGTTTCACGATACACAGACAAAAGATGGACCATAGAAGCCACACGATGGAAAGGACCAACGGGAAAAAGGGATGTAGGTAGACCAATAAGACGGTGGGCTGATGACATCATACATATGGCAGGACACGACTGGATTAAGTTAGGCAAAGACAGAGAGTCATGGAAGGAACTGGAGGAGGCCTTTACCCAAACAGGGGTCCATATTTCAATAGAATAAGACTAACATTAATTTAAGATAATTCTTGTTTAATTAGTTTAAGGTACAACTTACTAACAACAATTGAAATGTAAAATGAAATATGGAATAAATGGCTTTATTATTATTATTATTATTATTATGTTAGGTACCACATTTTTTCTTAATTAAGTATTACGAGTAGTAAGTAGTAAGTAGACATTGAAAGTGCAACCTTAAAATTTACGCAAGCGATCCAAAACGCATCATGGGCCAGTACTCCAGAATTTAAGCAGACTCTTCATAGGCACAAATTAGTTCTCAAAGATATACGCCAAAAAATCCTGGAAAAAAGGAGACTTCGTCGAGTATGGCACACTAGCAGACTGGCGTCTGATGAAACTGCATTCAACAAGGCAGCAAAAGAGTTACATCAACTGCTCCAAGAAACAGAAAATGCTACCACGCAAGCTCAAATTGAAAATCTGACAGCTACAAATGCAACAAACTATTCATTGTGGAGAGTATGTAAAACGCCGACTGTACCCAAAGCCCCGATTCGCGTGGCAAATAATAAATGGGCTCGTACTCCTCAAGAAAAAGCCGATGCGTTTGGAAGCCACCTTGCATCAGTATTCAAACCCAATGATGAGAATGAGAACGTGACATTTTCCAGCATTATGGAAAATATCTCAAATCATAATGATAACAAAACCTGGCAAAGCACCACAAGAGTTAACGTCGTACTGACCAATAAGCCTGTTACCACTCATATCTAAGCCGTTTGAAAAAATGCTCCTAAGACGTCTTATTCACATTCTAGCAGAACAAGGAATAATCCCAGATCATCAGTTTGGATTTAGAAAGGAACACGGACCCATAGAACAGGTCCACAGGGTATGCAAATATATCAGAGACACCTTGTGACGGGGCTCCTCGTCCGGCAGCACCACAGTCGCCGGAACGTCGGAACCGCCGCACTCGTTTTAATAATTGGAAATGTAATAAAAGAATGGTTCACAGGAGACTTGACTTTAATTTTGAATTAATGGAAATAAGGAACCCGTGTATCGGGTTCCTGATGTATATAGAAAAATAAATTATTTACACAACTTTAAAATAAGTAGTACCGTTTAGGTAGCTGGTTTCTGCAAGATTACGTCTAAAAGAGCCGAACAGGAATCGAGGAACGGAGAAAATTTTAATTTAGACAGAACAGATAAAAATATAATTTGATTACCATAGAGTGAGACTACGGAGTTTCTAGCCATTATAGAGGTTTCATCCATCCATAAGGCTAGAACGAAATGGCATCGTTACAACCTTTGAACGCAAAGAGTATTGCAGCGCAGTGTTTCTGGATGTGCAGCAAGCATTCGATAAAGTATGGCACAAGGGACTGCAGTTTAAAATTAAAACACTTCTTCCACATACTATTTTTGGAATACTGGAGTCATATCTTGAAAACAGGATCTTCCAAGTGAAAGAAAATGACTGCACATCTGGTTTCCATGAAATTCTAGCGGGTGTACCACAAGGTTCGGTTCTGGGGCCGATCTTATATAGTCTTTATACATCGGACCTACCTGAAACCCCGGGAACAACAGTAGCTACATTCGCAGATGACACTGCCATTATGGCAACTAGCCCAAGCCCAGAAAAAGCCTCCGAACTCCTACAAGAAAGCCTCGAAAACATAGACCAATGGCTAAGAAAATGGAAGATCAAAGCAAGCACATCTAAATCAGTTCACATAACATTCACTCTTAGAAAGAAAGACTGCCCAAGAGTAAGTCTAGGTTCAAGCCTTCTACCCACCAGTGATACAGTCAAATACCTGGGTATACATTTAGACCGCCGACTTACATGGTCGAAGCACATACAAACGAAAAGGGATGAAATCGATATTAAATACAGAGGAATGGTCTGGTTGTTAGGAAGAAACTCGAAGTTATCTTTGGACAACAAGCTACTCCTATATAATGCCATCCTTAAACCCATCTGGACCTACGGAATTCAATTGTGGGGTTCGGCGAGTGAGTCCAACGTCAACAAAATTCAAAGAGCACAGAACTATATCCTGAAGCAAATTTCTGACGCTCCATGGTTTATTCGTAACACTGAAGTTCATCAACATCTCCAAATCAGCACTGTCAGAGAAGAAATCAGCTTGATTCTCGACAAATATAAGAAAAGGCTAGATAAACACCCGAATGAACTAGCCAAACAATTGACATTGCCGGATTACATGAGACGTCGGAAAAGGCGCAAATTACCGGATATAGCAACCTCTGCTTAGGCTGTACCAGAAATGGGTTCGCAGCTCGATGGAACACCGGACTCTACATGTTATGTAAATCAACAACAAATCTGCTCATAGTCAAGAAGACTGATCGCACGATGAAATTATATATAAAAAAAAAAATTAAGTATTTTCTTCTATTCTAACAAATAGAAATATTAAAAACTTTTGGGGGCAAAGCTAAACTACGTCATATTATGCGTGAATATCAAATCGATCTATTTTTAAGAAATACTTGCATCAATGATCCCCAAAAAGCAAAAAGGCGCGTGTACTTTAAAGATAAGTAACAATAAAAATCTGGAGCTACAAGTAAATAAAGAGAACATATTTTTACATAAATCTTGACCTCTACTGAAGAAGTGAACTCGGCTAAAGACTAATACTTTAGCTTTTTTAGGGACGATTTTTTTTTTTAAACAACGTGAAAATTAATTGTCATTCATATGAATGACAATTAATTTTCAATTTGTTTAAAAAAAAAATTAAAAAAAAACAGATATCTGTTGTAATTTGTGATTTTCATTTCTTTAAGTTGTTTATGAATTTAACCCCCTTTTTACCATGATTTGATATATTTGACCTTTATGCGTGGTTTAAAAAATTGGCCCTTTGTCAAACATTCAGTCAAACATATCAAAGCATATTGATGTGTATCAATAAAAGTCTGCTATCACTCAATGTTTTTCATATAAAAACCATTTTCGTAAAGGGTTTCAAATTAAACTAAAATGGACTATTCCTAGACTTGACCAGTCTAGAAGCATAGTTGAGCTATTAAATGAGTAGGAAACTTACTTTTGTCTTAGAGAATAGGCTTTCAAAAATATTAGAGCACTATTTGACTCTTCCGATAGTTGGTTTCTTACTTTTTGTCGTCTGGCGCGAATTCGAAGCTCGAGAATTCTCGAGGTCCGGTAATTTTTTTCTCGTCTCGAGCCTGGAGCCAAATTTCTCGAGTTTTCTCGAGTTCGTGAAAGCTCGAACAGAAACCCTAGGTGCGAGTTGGAGTCAGTTTACGTTTTGAATCAACCAGAAATGTACAGTCCGAGACATAAAAAGTTTTAGATCTATAAATTATCAAATTAAAATGTCATAATAATATGCAATTTAAAAATTCATTAAAAACAATTAATATTATCGTGCAATATATTTATCAATAATTAATTCGTTGATTGAGTAATATGCTTTTTCAGCCAAGAAAGATTTTATTTTATTTTTAAAAATGTCTAATACTTCGATATCTTTAATATTTTTCGGTAAACTATTGTATATAGTTACTTGTGTTCCAAATACACTTCTTTGGAATAAAGAAGTCTTACATGATTTGGCCTTTAATCTCATGTTAAGTCTCTTGCTTTGAAATGTCTCATATGTTGCTATATTTTTTTTTACAAGTAAAGAAGCTTCCAGGATATATAACGAAGGGAGCGTCAATAAATATAACTCATTAGCACTTCCCTATAACAATAGGCTTGATAGTTAGATGTGACATGTGCGTGTGTAGGTAAACAATAAATGCAATGTTTATTCAATATTAATTTTAACTATTGTGTAATTACTTATGTTCTTTCTTTCAACAGGAGCTTTAGGCTGCCCTTTCCCTCGTTTACGACGCATGGTTACACTTGATGAGACGCTAGTAAAAACCAGCCGATCACTAAAATCTGACATAGCCCCACCTCCGCCAAGGATGATGAATTCAAGTATAACCAAACGAAAAATTGTTACCATAGAAGAAGATGATGAAAATGACATTTATCCAAAATTTGGTTTGTAAAGACACTGATATTTAAACAATTTGTATTTTGTTTGTATGTTTGTAGCTTATAAGAATTAAAATTTCAGCAAGGGATAGAAGAAAATCTAAATCAACAGAAACCGAACATAAGAATAATGATCAAATATCTCATCGAACTACATCTCGATTATCAAATTCTTCTAATTGTAAGTAGAGACATTTTACATCATACTTTGGGGGGGAATATAAAAATAAGTTGCGAGTAACCCTATGTGTACAGTGGCATACTAAAATCTTTAAACTCTACTATCTATCTCTATACTAAAATCTTCAAACTCCTCTATGTTACTATTAATTCATTTAGTATGGAAAAATATTTATTCAAAATGTGCTCTCCACAATAATTTACAACATCTTAACTTTAGGTGAATGTACAATCTCTTTTCTCAGCACAACCAGTAGTGCTTATACTGTAAATTATCTATAAACTAAACTAAACTAATATTGTAAATGCGAAAGTGTGTTTGTTTGTTCTTTCTTCACACCCTAACTGAGCAATCAACCAAATTGATTTTTGGCATAGAGTTAGTTGAAAGGACGGAGAGTAACATAGGCTAATTTTAATCCACTATTCGCACGGGAATGGGAACCACGCGAGTAAAATCGCGGGCGGAAGAATCTATATTAATTCGTCATTTGCTAGAAGGACATAGGTTCCAGATAACAATGGAATATCTAATGTCTCATAATCTAGGGCCTGAGAGGTGAATAATATTGCCAAGCTAATTGTCTTTATTTGTATCTTACAGTTGCCGTCAGAGAGAGGAAAAAGATCACAAAGTCTTTGAATAAGGTTGAAGAAATCAAAGTAAAAAATGATGAGCAGTTTTCCCAAAAAACTGTGTCTAGACTAAATTTTTCAAAATGTAAGTATAGAAATAAATATAAAATAAAATCCATTGTACAGTCACAAACTGGGATTGTTGAGCTATAGTTGCCACTCTCCGTATTTCGGCCGTGTTTTTTTTTATTGTTGTCGTTATTATTAAGAAGTACATTGACATAATTCTTGATTGACAAATTTTGATTAGTACTTTTTTGTTGGCATTGAATTTCATTAATTATTGATATAGAACTTCAATTGGTTATTTTAAAATTATGATTGTTTAATAGTGTTGACATTTCTAACTTATTTACTTACATGTTCTGCACTATGTTGTTCTAAGTTATAAAATTAGTTGACATCTTCAAATAAGTACTTACCATTATAAAATTTTCTTAGCGCATTAAAATAATTTCGCCTATCGATCGCGGAACATAGTGATACATGTTTTTCTATTTTCACACCGGCTGTATTTCTTATACATATGTTTACAAATAAATGAGTTGTATTTGTAAGATAGAAATACAGTTATTCTCGTAATTTTTTGTAGGTTTTTTTGGCATATAGAAAAAAAAATGGTTTACTTCTCCATTGAAACACGATTAGATACGATTGACAACAAAAATTTGCAGAATAGGTCTCCTGATCGAGCGCACGCAAATATCGTTACTGTTAACAGCAGGGAGGCTTTAAGTTTGAAGTTATTTGAAGAAATTTGGACCGTATAATTTCTTTATACTACAAAATATATTTACGTGACGTTGGCAAAATTGGCGAATTTTATCGCGAGCTAGCCATTAATTAAGAAAGTAGGAAGAAAGAAGAAATTTGACATTTTGTATTAGGCGCAGTTGCCATTAACTGTACAACATACAGATGTTTAATATGAAATAAAAGCTACAGATTTGTACTTTATATTTTTCATTAGCTATAGCGAATTTTATAACTACCTATGCAATTGCGAACTTTTTTTTTTGCTATTATTTTTATTAATCTTGCAAAAGTTTAGATTGATTCTTAACTGCTTGTAATAGCTGGCTGCAACTATAACTTATTATTGGTTGCAATATCATGATGTACTCGTACTTAGCTGGTGAATACTTTTTATACATACTGAATTCAGGAAGATTTAAATATGTATCTACATGTTGCTTTGTTACCAAGAAATTGAAACCTCCAATGATCTCGCTAATGACTGGAGATGAGATTATTTCATTCCTTAAGTTCCATTTCTAGTTAGTAAGTTTGCTATGCTATGCTCTGCTCTATGCTCATGCTATAAATATAAAGTATCTACGCTCATCTCGTAAAAGAATTATAAACTTCAACTTTTCATCTTTTTCTCTAAAAAAAACCGATTTCAATTTTAACTTCCCTTGCTCATGGCAACGCCCGCTTTTGTGTATTTGCTGTTTTTTTTTGACGCGGTACCAATCAACATTTTGTTGTATTGAATTCTGTGTGATTATATTATTGTTTGTATAAATATCTGATAGCAATAAATGTGTGTATGAGGTTAGATAAAACACAGACCTATATCTCGATATAGGTCCGTAATAAAGTAATGCACAGAACAGAAAAAACAGTAGAAGTCGCAAGTGGGCGGTACCCGCGTAGCCCCACATGAGCAAAGGTTTGCCTATGTTCAAGTACATCGTCGTTTTGCTTACTCAGTCGCGATCGTAACCTCCACGCGGAATAATATAGAGAAAAATTAGAAAAATGCCATACTGTGCAGTTTTGAAGTGTAAAAATTATAGCCGAGAGACTAATTAGTCTAAAGGAGGCATAACATATCATCGGTAAGTCATATTTTCTGTTATTTTCACTTATTTTCACAAAAAAGTTAAATTGTAATATTTTTAATAATAAACAATCTGAATCCAATCTTCCGTCTACGTTCTTAAGGTGTATATTTCAATGTACAGTTTACCGCTTCTAGAAGTTTCTAAGCATAATCCGAAGTACTGAAAGCATGCTTTTCGTCGTACATGGTCGCCACTCAATTAGTGATGCGCCTTATCGCTGATACATAACCGGGGTCGGTCGGTTCCAAGTTTTTTTCGGTACCGGTACTGAAGGGTGATGGACCCGGGAAAACCGGTACTCGGTACTGAGAAACCTCTATTGAAAAATAATCTATTTTTGTTATATTGAGCTATTTAGAATGAGTGGTTATATGAAAACTTTAGGAAAACAAGTATTATCAAGAAATAAGTAGGAATCACAAAGTTAGATTTTACATGTTACAAAGTTCAAAGTCGCATCATTTTGTAATAGATAGGTCAGCGTTTGACCTTTACCTCGCCTGATGGTAAGATTATAATAGAATAATATTTAATTTTGTTATTAGCAACACATGCTATGTGATGCCATTACTGATCTCAGTTCAGTATAATATGACGCAAACAGCGGTTACTGCACTGATACCATGTAGATAAGCGGTGATGCGATCTACGATGATCGCACTAGCCTGGATATACCAAAACACAGACTTCGATAAATAAGTTTCACTCAAGCTAATAAATGCTGAGCGCGTGTCTTTGAGATATCCATAACTTTTTGAGAGTAGGTGATGGGGATGAGATTAACAATTTCAGCTGCACACTGACCGAAATGTGAACCGTCCTCTTTAACTGAAGCGTGTAAAGGTTGTATTGGGAAACCACCTCAAAAGTGAGACTCCATGCTTAATAAACACAAGCTCGATTAAGCATGTAATCGAGCTTGTGTTTGAGCAAACGTTCAAGCGTGAAGTACTTTCTCACCTTTGCCAGTAATGCAAAGCTTTTTAGTCTTACAAGCTAAATGTCTGTATTAGAAGAAAATACCATGAATTAGCAGATCGTTAATTTGAGTATGTAGCAGAAATAGTCAACAACGAGTACTGAACCTGAATAGCAATGAGAACTCAAATTGACTTACCTCAAGAAGTTCGATATCCAGACACACAAACCAGTCGGGAAGTTGATATGATGAAAATTTGCCAATAAGGCGTTAATTTCAAACCATGTTAAAATTATCCATTATCTTACAAATAATGGGCGTGACTGTAAATAAAATTGGCAGGGTCGCCACCACTGCCATTTTTAAGTATTGGAGAATTTCGATGGTGGTTCGCAAGTCTCGGTAGCTTAGTGGTTAGAGCATTGGACCGGATTTCCAAAGGTTGTGGGTAGAGTCCCATCTGCGAATTCACTTGTGGCCGAGTTGTTTTTTTCCAATATTTTTCTAAATGAAATTTATCAAAAGTATAAAAATAGCATTGAAAAATGCATCAGTTAAAGAATCATAAATTTAACACATTAATTTGAATGGTTTTTTACTATTATTGAGAACCGAGAGTATAAACCAATTCTCCGATACGATGATACCGGTACCAGTTAATTCCCGGGGATTCTCGTTGTATGCTCAGGTGCATCACTAAATTGATTGGCGATTTGCTATTCAATTAGTGATGCGCCTTATTATCGTATAGACTACAGATATCGATAAGTATAGATGCAGATAATTTGCGACCGATTTCTAATAGGCATTTCCATTTTGCAAATTGTGAATTAACATTGATACAAATAATACAAAAACAACGTTTAATTTTAATATGGACATGGATTTCAAATTCTTTGATTTATGAAAGGGATTTTGAATGTTTACCAAGATTCTTCTAACTTTTATCTACTATTACGTCCATGGCGACTACAGTCCTCGAACTGTTAAAATCTTGAAATGCCCATAGGGAGTATAGTCCCCAAAGCGATTTCAGTACGGCGGCCGGCGTTCAGATTAATGCTAATAGCAAAGCACAGAGAGCTCGAAGTTCCATAAAAAAAATGTTTCTATCGGTGTTTCTGATTGGTGGTTCTGAGTTATAAAGATAAGTAGATATTGATTGAATGTCGGTAGTATGATAAGAGACTTAGTCGGTTAACCAACCAGTCCCCTTTTTCTGTAACTCGACACCTCGACAGATTCACTGGAAAACCGCGTTTGCCTTATGGTAAAATTGCATTTGTTGCTTTTTAAAAGGCATAGCGACATTTGGTTTTACCTTAATATCTTGTACCAAACTCAGCTGTCAGTCCGCTAAGGTACCAGAATTACAGGTGATCTCGTAACGTAATCGGGTACATGACCGATATTTTTTTGTTTTACCAATGATTAATATAATTTGATGGTTATTAGTACTAATATAATATCAAACATTATAATATTTTTAAAACGTTTTCCACGTTTCACATTCCTAAATATGCTTTGAAGATAAAAATATAAAATAAATAACTAATAAAATTGTATTATTGTTTAATATATATTGTTTTGCCGTGTGGTGACGGCCTAAGAATACAAGTGTCACCGCTCCCTTACATGCCTGGGATGTCGTAAAAGTCGACTAAGAGGCTCGACACATTGAGCACCTGTAGGAGAGAAGGAAAACTTGAAACAAACCCTCTACCAACCCGTCTGGCCAGAGCGTGGTAGCAGTAGGCTAATAGCCTTCTATGAACGCCACAGTAGGTGTAAGCTAGGAGAGGCCTTTGTCCAGCAGTGGACGTCCACACGCTGATGATGTGATGTGTGATTGTTTAATATGTATTTTATGTATGTTTATCCGTTATCTAGTATCCAAAACACAAGTTCTTCATGAAACTTAACGTGGGCTAGATAATCAGTGTGATTGTATGCAAATATATATTATTATATTATATTATTATTACACATAAATCAAGATTACAAAATGGAGCTGCTATATTTATTGTATATTGTAATCTTGCGTTACAGCGTTATGCATGATTTGTGTGTGTAACGTGTAACGGTGTATTGAGTTTAGGTATATCACCCTGTTAGTAAAATATAACGTTACAAAAATCATTTTAATTTCTTGTTTTCAAATCTTAATAACGATACCGGCAATTATTAAGACCCACGTGCGGAAAGACAGAAGATGAGCAATCACTAGTTTTTGTAGTTACAGCGAATCTAATGCCTCGCTGGCAATTTATTTGCCGAAACTCGTGCTTAGGTTTTGATCGACGCATGTTAATTACGCTATTCCACACTAGATGGCGCTTTAAAGAAACAAGCTTAGTGATTGATTAGGGTTAGACACAATTAAGTATATCGATACGTCGCGACGTATCGATATACTTAATTGTGTCCATAGCGTAATTAACATGGCAAAAGCAAAGCTATTAGCAGCATGTCTGTAGCGCTACCTTGCGCAGAATAGATGTACTACTTGGCACTTTCACGCTGTTATTTAATTATGAACTATAATTGTATAGCATAAGAGTTAAACTCGGAATGCGTTTTTTTAACCAATCACAACGAAGATGCTATTTTACACTTGTGTGAGTTGGCTACGCCCAGGGTACGCAGGTTTTCTATGAGAGACCCGTCTCATGCTACTTCTACTGTTTTTTCTGTTCTGTGAAGTAATGTATGAAACAGCAACCCTCATTTATAAATACTACTAAAACTTTAATACTTTTATACACACTCGTGTATAATACTCGTCATTATACAACAGTTTCATAAACCACTTTATAAAATTATGGATATGCTGTTGTTTTTATAGTCTATACTGCTGCTCGCGATATTGCCCGCATCGATTTTGTTCTTGAAATTTTCATTGCCCAGTGCCACCATCGTTAACTGTTGCTTTGGGTACCACTCTTCTCTTAATTAGGGCGCCTTCACATTAGAAGTTTCCCATGCTAGAAAGAATCATCATGCATATAGAAGCGCTGCAGTGGTCACTACCGTGCAACTATTTTGCCACTAAAAAGAGTGACGTGTCAAAATAATCGTTTGTTCATTAGAAATTCAGTTAAAATTATTATGATACTGTATGAAAACTAGTAGTGGCGCGGCTGGCGCGCACAGCGGCGCCACTTCATGCGTATAATTTGAAGGCACCCCTATTATTTTTACCATAAGGGTAAATTTTTCTCTTTACTTAAATTCGTTAAGACGTACCGATAGTGATTAAACAAAAAAAAAACTGTATAAAACTATAGACAGTATTTTATTTTATTTAATTCTATGAAATGAATATGAGTATGGATAACCCCTAAAGACCATAATGTCTTTGATTATAGTTATGTAATCATGACATATTTTTCATTGCAGATAGTAAAGAAAGTAAATCAAGTGCCAAAAATATTAACTCCACTGCTAATAGGAAAGATTTGAGTTCACCAAAAGTTAATTATAAAAGTAAATATTTGAACAACAGCCAGTCGCCTATAGAAGTTTCCAAATCTCGCCTAACTAAAGGTAAGTTGTAACTTAATAACTTTCGAATTCAAAGTCTAAAATCTTTTAAATCTACCATAGGTAACGAATAGATACTTTTGTACAAAATTAAGGTCAATTTATTAATTGTGGCGGAACGGAGTGGAACGGGAGCGTCAAGTTCGCCTCATTGCGCGAGAAGGCGCGCGGATTCGTGGGAATGTTCGTAAATCCGGTTATATATGTTAATCCTCGAAAACATCGATTACGACTACGAGATTCCAGAATATAGTCAATGCTCTCAAATTAGGCCACTTTTCTTATAGTGGTTTGTATGAGAAATAGGAGAATCATGTTTGTTTGAAACTTCTCAAGCGATGAAGCGAGAAGTATAAATTGTTTAATAATTTGTTGGCAATCGCGGGAGGCATTTGAACCGAAGCAAACTTTTCATTTAGAAAATGAAAAAAAGCAATTTAAATAATAACATGTTTTTGGATATATTCTTCTTTCGAAAGGATAATTATATCGTATATAAGGTGCCCTGTAATTTAGTGTCCAATATTTTCAAGGCTTTCAAGGATATTATGATAATACGTATCAAAAATATTTCAAAAATCTACACATTAGTTCAGAACTTAATATTTCAAACAGACACAGCCAATGCCACAGTAGGTATAATATAAAATAAGCTCAACCTGTACATGTGCACTCACGCTATCATAAGAATTACTAAGAATATGCATAGCAATCGTAGCAACACTACAGAACAGTTCATTACACAATTGTCATTGTGTGCGTGAATGGACTTTAAATCATAAAGGCTCTCCCTACTTAGATACTATTGCGTCTTTATAGCAATTGTTGTCTCGCTCACCTGCATATTGAATGAAAGAGACACTTGCGATAAATCCGTGATAAGTTTACGTGCTCGGGAATACATTGAAGTATCGTAAATTGACAAGTAGCTTAAAATGCACTAATATTTCTTAATAAAATCAGCAACCAAGTTAAGCGATTGTCATAAAAATAAAAAACTTACTAAGTCACAAATCGAAAGGAATCGGAGTGGAGTCCCTAGCTCCGACATTGACGACGGACGACAGACCTAGGTACATAACCTACATTTGCTGCGGGATTTTTTTCACGGCTTTCGTTATTACTTAACTCTCCGCCGCCGCCGCCCGCACATGTGTGCAATAGAACGCTAGTGTGAGTAAGTCGTTGCAAAAGTAGTGGTTGCTCAGCTGTTTAGGGTGATGTTTAGTGTGATTAGGTAACCAAGTTGCTTATCATATTATCTCGCAAACTAACCTGCAAAGAGTACCTCATTTTTTGCTGACCTCTTTAGTATGACTTGTTTGTCAAGCCCTGAAAGTATTTGACACTAATTACAGGGCACTTCATATAATGTCGTAGGATAATTAGATAAATAAAATTTTCGCGAAAATCGTAGGTATATTGCGAAAACATTTGCTTAAATGTCAACAATTTTAGAAAAATGTATTAAAGAAGACGGATTACGGCCCATAGAAAATTACCCCACGTCCTACAGCAAAGTGATGTACCTAAAAAAATTATATAAAAATATGGCATACTTCCGAACGCCATCCTTACTGTCTGACATACGAAAAAAATGCTATGAATATTCTTTCAGGCGCAATATAATATACTTAAATACTAATAAAACTAATAAATAATAATAATAATATAAAAAATAATGACATTAAAAAAAGAAATAAAATACATTAACCTTACCCTACGTTCTAAAGCAAAGTGAAGTACCTTAAAACATAGATACTAAAAAGAAAAAAAATGCTATGAATATTCTTCAAACAAGTTTGTTATTTTTTCTTTCATGCACCTGCTCTTCTAATACTTATTAAAGCAAAGTTCAACAATATGTAGAGTTATGCAATAGGTTCTACCTATTTATCAAAATCACTTTCAATAGTACAGAAATTCTCAGATGGTGGTAGCTATTACACAATAACAATTCATTTGTTCGATGATCGAGTACCATAATCCAAGTCGAGTCAAGCGAAAGAGCCGAGCGTTTCTCCTTATTGTAGTATATTTTAGGTATTTTAGTATATTCATTATATTGCGCCTGAAAGAATATTAATAGTATTTTTTCATATGTTACACTGTCCGCCACATTTATTAGTATTTTCGTGTATTTTATTATGTTAATTATATTGCTTCTGAAAGAATATTCATAGCATTTTTTTCGTATGTCAGACAGTAAGGATATCGTTCGGAAGTATGTTATATTTTTATATATATTTTTTTATTATTTTTTGAGGTACATCACTTTGCTGTAGGACGTGGGGCAATTTTAATCCTTCTTCTTTGCTCGTATATGTACTGAACCACTAGGTACTTAATGAAATATTTGCACGTCGTATTCGACAAATATAATGGAGAACCTCAATGTAACAAACTGATATGTACAATATTTTGCAACTAAATATATGAATTATTTATAGTTAGACAAAGGTGACGACATTTCTCAATCTTACTGAAAAATGTTTTTACGAATATACGAATTGCGTTAGAAACATTGAATATACTTCAGTCTGATTGGATTGATTTTTGCTACTGGCCAACTCTTATTCTGATTTGGTTATATTTCTATGATATGATATAATGCCTTAATCATTCAGAGTAAAACTAGGAACCAAACAGAATACGAATTAGCAAGAAAGCCAAAATTAAACCAGACAGTGTTTCGCAAAAACCCTATTTTTTTCAGTAAGATTGAGAAATGTCTTCACCTTTGTATAATTATCCGTGTTTTTGCAATATCCCTAGGATTTTCGCGAAAACTCAATTTGTCTAATTACCCTACGACATATAATATTGATATGATGCTATTGAACTGATGTTAACATCGATATTTTCTTAATATCGATCATTCCTACACCGCACAACCGACCCACTCATTTCCGCCGTTGCTGCGCTGACTCCACAGGGCCCAGGACTACTGACCGTCGCTAGAAGAATTCTCGAGAATTCCGCCGACTTTTTTTTGGCTTCTATCTCTTTTGAGCGTTAATACAATTGGGATTTACAGCACTTTTACATTTATATGCCATCACGTAGTAGGTACCTACATGAAAAATTAAAAAAAAAGTTTCTTTTTCCATATTTGGTATATTTCCAGAGAAAATTATTTTATTTACTTCGGGTTGGCGTTTTATTTTGTGACGTCATTGTGACACTTTGTATGCAGTTAGCGGTTCACTCTTGATCGATTTGGTCAGAGTCGCTTTCTTTCACAGACCTGTATCGAGATAGACGGAAAGAGTGCTTCAAATTGTATGAGAATCTAGCGTGTCGACTTTATCGTACCTACGATGACGTCGCGAACGAGATTTAGTGATGTGTAAATGTTATTGACGCGCTCTTGCAAGAAAGCACTGCACAATCAACCGTTTTCGTTTCTGAGTGATGCGTGTTTTCATGGCAATTGTCTCAAACGGACTGACTTAGGTCGTAAAACTTTGACCGTGGATCAAACTTTTGGCACGCAAGGTATGTACAGTTTTACCGTCCATCTCGATATAGGTCTGTGCTTTCTTTGTATGAAACGGTTTACAATAACGTCACGCAAAGAGCGCGCGAAATTTGAAGTTTGAACACTTGTAAATCCGAAACTACTTATCGTATTATTATCTATAAGTAGTACTTCAGAAAGTATTTGCAAGAATATTGATTTTACCTCTGTTTTAATTTAAAGTGATTCATAGTAACAATCTATATTTTTCAGAACCTATCAGGACAAAAAGTGGTAAAATGCCTTCAAAAGTTAGTGTAAGCAAAAATCAAGTCGCACCAAGAGAAAGTGATAATGAAGTTTTGTTAGATAAAAAGAAACTAAAAGACAGTGTGAAAATTAATACCTCTTCGAAAAAGTCGATAAATAAACCGCAGCTATCAAAATTAGCCAGCCCAACCGACTCGCAAAGTGCTGCGTTTATAAAACAAGTGAGCAAAAATAAACCGGTTTCGATAATTCATGTACCATTAGATATTCAGTATCGTAAAGAAAATATTCCTGAAGGTGAATCTCAAGACTCTTTAAATGTTCCTTCTCTCCAGGAATCACAGAAAAAAGTTGATTCTAGTACAGAAACTGGCAGAGATCTATTTTTAATTGATCCAACATTTGGAAGTACTTTACCCGATATCACTAAGGACAAAGAAATCCAAAGTGATAAAGAAACTCAGTTTGTTAAAGAAGATTTATGTAAATGTGTTCAATCTCTTAGTGTTCAAACTGATTTTGTAAACGATACGTTTGATAGTCTTGCCGTACCAAACGTTACTTTAACGAAAGATAAGAGTGGTACCAAAGAAGAGATATTTAATGTTCGAAATAACTCATTACCCGATCTTCACGTGCCCTCACTGAAGATTACACAGCATAAAAGTGAAGAGGCTGAAATTACCAATACTGGTACAAGTTCCTATTTTATTGGCCGTGCAACAGTGACTTGCACAACCAGACAAAAGATAAACTTTCATGTAGTCGGCAATAGTAGTGAAACTATATCTAATCAATCGCCTAGTCCTTTAGCCTATCCTATAAATGTAGTGTCAATTTTTGAGAAAGAAATGAAAAGGCAAAAGCAGAATGATAACTCATTTGAGCAGCGTAAATCCAACGTCCAGTACACTAATTGTTTGAATGAGCTACAGTCACTCAATTGCTCGGTTGTGCTCAATAGCAATAAATTAGTGAAGCCGTCGGACATCATCAGCACAATAAAAATTAACCACGGCTTACTGCAGAATGAATACATTTGTGAACAATTCCAAAGGGAACTCAATTTTATTGATTCGTTTTTTGAGTCATTACAATATCTCGAAAGTTGCTCTCTATCAGACGCGTGTATATCAGAAAAGAAAGTAGAAAGTTTAATTAATAATCCAGACTTTGATGCGAATCACTTGGAATATGGGTCGTTCATTTCAAAACTTGAAAATGGCGCAAATGTTGATGATTCTGAAACAATGGCATCCAAGAGTCTTTGTTTGGTGAGTGTTATGCTTAAAAACTGTACTCTAAACAATGATAGACAATGAGTAAATTGCATTTTTGAATCATTAATTAATTGTATTTGTGTGAAGGCACTTGTTATTGCGTTACATTACATTTAGTAATGTTCACTAATTTGTTACTTTTTTCCAATAACATTAATGTTCATAACCAAGTAGTTATTAAAATATTTTATGTGTTAATTTTAGCTCAACCTGCTCATTCGTGATGAACAAAGGCGAGCGAAAAATTTATTATTTGTACTAAAAATGAGAGAAGATGCTCTCAAGGATTTCACTAAATCTCAAATACTGTGGTTAGAAAATAAGAAAAGACAGGAGAACACCGACATTTCTACATTGAAGAAAAAGCAACGTGGTGCTCTCCTGAAGTTGCAGCATGAGTGTGGGGAGATGCAGCGCATGCGCAAGGCGCTTTTGACGCAGTCCGAGAAGCGAAAAGTGGCGCTCATGAAAACAAAGAAAAATATTGAACTCAAGTTGAAAAACAATGTCGATGTAGATCAAATCATATTAGGAAAGAAAAAGCTAAAAAGGAACATTACCGATCGCAATACCACCCCCCTTAAATGTTTTGATTTGTCTAGTAGCGGATGCGAAGAGAGCTCAGCGTCCAAACTGAAGGCCGATATTCCATTTCCTGAGACGAGTGCCGCTGTCAGTGTTAGTAGTGCTGAGAAATGTATACAGACCGGGGATAGTAAGTTAGAGATTCTTCAGTTGGAACAATCTACTGATACTGCGGCAGAAAACTTTGTCGTGGTCGATGGAGGATACTTGAATATTTTATTCAACAACTTATCTGTACCAGAAATATTTAGTAGCAATAAACAATATGAAGTTAACGAAGAAGCACTGAAAAATATAGTCAGTTCCACTAATACAAAGAATAATTTCAACGAATCAGATGTAGAAAATTTAGCGAATCAAATTAAAAACACAGATATGGAGTCTAGTAGTCCATCGACGGCGCGTAGCTTGGTAGAAGAGTTAGATCAGTATTACAAGGGTCTCGTCGAAGAGAACCCTGCTGCTTTGAACAATGAAGATACGTGTGTAGAGTCAAAGTCGCAGCAATTGGATAGTAATAGTTTCTATAGTTTGTGTACTGTTGTGAGCGGTGGTAAAGCGGCAGGGGCTAGTGATAGTGCGTGTAAAGAGGATGTGCAGTGTGTGGTGGAGACGGGGAACGTCCTGGAGATGTTGGAGAAGGAGATAGCACTGAGCGTGGCGCCGGTGCCGGAATTGGCGCTGTGGCCCAACACGGATTCCTCATCATCTTCAGCTTCAGGCAAGTTATATTTTTAATATCGCTACAAAGATTTTCGCCCATTGGCTTATATTTGACTTTAACAAAATTACTACCTATACGAAATGCATTGTTATCTACAAGTATAAAAAAAGACTTTATATCGAGATGCGTTTCACATAGCTCAAAATCAATCTGTATAAACAATTTTTTTTCTTTCTTATCCATGTTATAAAGAAAAATGATGTTCACGCATTGCGCATTTTTTTCGCAACGCGGCTGAGAACTCTTTTTCCCTTATACTTTGGCAAAGTCGCTATTGTTGTGATAGAATGACATAAAGTAACTACAACTTCTTTGTCATTATAGATGTGTTCAGCGTGAGTAGCCAGCCTCACAGCCCAGGCAGGACGTCTATGACGTCACAGTGCGAAGCGGAAGAGTTACGCAGACAACAGCTGGCCATTGAGAGAGAGGTATCATAATGATTATATTATACTTATTGTATATATAAATACCTACCCGAGAAACTTATTAAACTTATAAACAACTTTTATTATAAGGCCAGCCACGACACCGCTAACAAAAGGCTGTATATAGATAATTAGATATCAACCCAACCAAAATGTAGGTTATTTTTATGGATAAATAAGGTTATTTAACCCCCCAGTTATTGTTAGGGTAATAAAATATATTGTATTTTAATATTTTTATAAACACAAACCTTAAACCTGCAATCTATTATATGCCATAATATCATGTTGAAATTGATCACTAAAACCTGACTAAATGTTACCTCAAAGGTTACCAGCCTTTCTGATTCCACCCATCCGTTTCAGATCAAAGCGTTAGAGCAACAGCAAAGTCAACTTCTAGTAGTCCGCGAGATCCCGGACAAGCCCCCGCCCCCTTACACGCCCCCGGCTGAAGCTAAGCCGCCCCGCCTACCCCGAAAGTACGTTGCAGACGAAACCACCGACGAAAAGATACAGAAGTACATGAGAGATCCCCACACTGACTCCTGTGACCCCACTGACGCCTTTGATACCTTCGTCAAAGACTTCTGCATAGAAACTTTGGAGAAACAACGCTTGGAGCGAAGCGATAAACCTTGGGATGCATGCAATCTGTTACCTCAGAAACCACAAGAAGATACGGAGAAACTGATAAAGAACACGTCTTCGAATCTACTTGATATACTGTCGGGAGTTGGGCCCGTTTTAGTGTCAGGTAAATTATTAAGTTTTGTTGATACAATTATTGCATGATTCACCTTTTACTTATTCAAACGAATCAGTAAAATTTCCTTTATTATTATCATTATCATTTACATATCTAATGGGGCGGTGGAGCAGTTAAATCATGTAACGGTTGCTAATGTAATACGATGGTGAATAACAACTTCACTAGAACGTCGTTATGTTGGGATACCGCACCATTTTGTTTACATTGGCAACATTCGCCATTTCTTCTTCTTACCATATGAGGATTAGTGGCCACCTCTGGTATATGAGTTTATCAAGCCACTTATAAGACCTCAGAGTTGGCTTGACGATTCGCTTAATTTTTTTATTTATTTTGTACTCGATAATCAAAGTTATAATGTTCACCTCATGCCGCTAGGGCCGCTAACAGATAACGCTATTTATGATATTGCCAATGCCAATGTTTGTGAAACGTCAAGAGTAGTGCCAGGCTTGTTTCACTCCCAGTGCTGTATCGAAAACGTACCTACGCGCGGCGGCAACGCCGGCGTTGCTAATTTAGCAGGGACTCACGAGCGAGTAGTGACGTACGCGCGAGTTTTGTACGTCACCTAGTTTACCGATTTTAAAATGGAGAAACATAAAAAATAAGTAAACATTGTACAGTATTTAATTGTTTAAACATGCATCGTGATTCAAATTTAACTTTTTTACTTATCTTGTTCGCGTAGTAATATTACGTCATTCCGACTTTATACGAAACCTTCCTACATAAACGCATAAATATTTAAATAATATTTAGTTACATAAACAATCGTATTGCCGTATCTATCTTCTTAAGAAATAGGTAAGTATGACATGCCAATTTCTTAAACTTATGATAGATATTAATTAACCCTTACTTATTATTCCTACCTATGTATATTATTCACTGCACATACTTACCTACACAAAATCTGCATATAAATAAATTATTAATAAATCTCTCTTCTCTCTCTTATCGTATTAGGATTAGTGGCCGGCCACCTCTGGTGTATGAGTTTATCAAATCGCCTATTAGGCTTAACGACTATTATTAGATGACAACAACCGGGACCGAAGGCTTAACATGCACTCCGAAGTACGGAGACGCTCTTTTTAATGCCACTTAACGGTCACCCATCCGACATATGACCAGCCCTAACGTTGTTTAACAAACGTGATCGAATACGATCAGTTTTTCAAGCGCCACCATTAGCGCTTCAAATAGCAAAATAATAAATAAATCATATGGAATGGAGGAAACCCTAGCGGCGTCAGAAGGAATACGAGTTACGCGTTATAGTCGACGACACTAAACCTAGTTCGATAAGACTACCAGATGATATATGTATAATTACTCACGTCATTTATAGGGGAACACAAAATGGCGATGCTGCAATGAAAAATACCTGGCGACGCCATAGAAAAAAAAAACTGTTTCTAGTATGATAAGACTCCCAAGTTTTGTTTGTCTCTCGAAACAGGTTTAGTGAGTGGGTATGAAAGTAGAATTAAAAGTCAGACTCACTGTTAAAGATGTTGTTTAATCCTTTGATCACACCAGTCTCACATATAATAGACAGAAGGCACAGAAGGAATACAAAGCACAGGAACACAGATATACGCAACACTAAATACAGTATGGTAAGCGTGAAGAATGAAAGATGATAGAAAACAGTTTAGGAAACAAGCAGTGCGTAATATAAAGCGTTTGCTATATATATACATAAACGAGCATCAAGCGGCGTGCGCTCCGCGTCGTAGTTGTATCTCGACTGGCTCGAAAGCCGCGGCGCAAGCGCAGCACATAAGCACGAACAATGCGGTTATGTACGACGGCGCGGACTAGTGCGAGGGCTTGTCGATATAACGTTATCGATAGTGAATCGATATCGACAAACTGATACACATTTCATATTTATGTTAATAGGTAAATTTAAATACTGTTATAAATAGATATAAGTGTAAATATTATTATCATTAGATTTAAGTATATTTAAGTTAGAATTAAGTTATATGAATATTTTTATAAACTGTGTGTGTGTGTTAAATAAATGTGAATGTTATATTTGTGTGTATCTCCGTGTGTGAGTACGTGTGTGTTTACGGAGTAGCCTACACAGGGAAGTGATAGGACTATACGATAATGCAGTGCTGCAAGCCCCCCGGATTAGCCTAATCAGTGGCAGCGGCAAGATAAGCGACGCCTCGTATCTAGGTATTTAGTATGATCGATCTCCTCAAAAAATCAAAGCTCATCCGAAAGATAATAAATTTCTGTGTAAGAAAAACCACTGCTGCATTTTCCAAACAATGGAGAAAGTGGTTGCTGCAACGATTGTAGGTCGCCTTCCGCGCAGCTGCATTCGGCGTTTCAATACAGTTTTGTTAGCAATCACCCGGTTCCTTTCGATTTGTACTGGTTGAATACGCGTCCCACGGTCACGTATGAATAATTTTACGTGTCGTTGATTGTTTGAGTGTTTCACTCAATTTTTTTTACATGACTTTGCTTACGTTTTATTTCTAGAATATAATCATCATGATTTTATAAGTATAAAAAACATAGGTTATCGCTGAATTTTTTTAAATATAAGTATTTTTATGATCCAAGGTGTCAAATTTCACTCACTTTTTTTTCTCCCTCATAAGTGCAGATTAACAAAAAAAAAAATTATAAAATGATACAAATATTGGAAAAACCAATCTTCTTTCTTCATTGCTCGCATCCAAATTTTAGTACATTTTTTGTTTAAACAATCAATGACATTTAAAATTATTCATACTAGAAACAGGTTTTCTTTTTCTGTGGCGTCGCCAGGTTTTTTGCATTGCAGCATCGCCATTTCGTGTTCCCTTACTTCTATGAGTTTCAAATATTCCATTATTGTGCCGTACAGGCGTGGGCGGGCGTCGGTCGGATCACATTGACGACGTGCTGTTCGCGGAGTGGCGGCGCTGCGAGCCCGAGTGGACCTCGCTCCAGTCCGATGAGGCCCTCGTCAAGAACCAGATCTTCGAGGGCATCTTCCAAAAAATTCTCACCGAAACCATAGACGAATACAAACGGACAGTCCTATGCGATTAATAGTACTAGTGAATTAAGCAAGGTACATTATCCGTAACTTTAGTGTAAATTACTGTGCTAATCATATTGTCTTATAGTATGAGCTGACTTGCGAGATGATTTTAGTAGCATGAGCTTATTTATTTGCATTTTGTACCATTTTATTACTATTGCGATTTCGTGATTCCGTAATTTTATAAAAATACACTTTGCAGGTTTAAGTTATTTATTTCAAATAATAATATAGAAAAATATCACATAGTCCTTATAGTTCCACACTGACTAACTTATTGAAGAGTACTTCCAGTCGTTTTGGCGGCAATCGACATTGTTTCCGGATTTGCTTTCAATGAGCTGTGGAGAATGCTATAGTTATTTTATAAAATATTTGTCGACTGTATCAGTTTAAATCACAAATGTGACAGTTTACGTACATGTATCTTTTTAACAGCTCCTTGAATGAAAATCAACCCTAAAGCCATACATTACAATACAAAGCGCCCGTTTCACAGTTTCCAGTTAGGTACCTTCAACTTCTGGTTTAATCTAAATATAGAGCAGAATTTCTATGAAATTATCTGCCAAAAATAAGTTATGGATTATTATCTGGAAATTATGAAACTGGCTTTAAATGTACAGCTGTCAGCATGTCAGCATGTAATTAATATTATCTAGTGCCAACCATTATTTATTACAAGGAAGTGTAAAATTGGTTGTTATACTCTTATTTAAAAATATAGTTTGATTTACCTAACGACTAACGTTGGTTCATTTCACAGATATATTCGTTCGATGATTTTTTAGAATCACGATTTCTATCTACATCGCTATTTTTATATAAATATATAGTATGAATAAAATGTTATTCCAAGTTTAATGTTCTTTGTATGAATTCTTTCTTTTTAACATTGTAGAAATGATTCTGAATATACATAATTTTTTATTAATGGTTATAAAAATTGCATTTACAATGCTCAATGATGATATTTTTTTTATTACAAAAGAAAAATCAATTAGTCTCCTAAATCCAAAGTCACCATGTCCCTTCTGTTAAGATTGTATTTGGATACAATAGTGGCGGCACTCTATTGACAGTTTTACATCTTGTGCAAAGCAAAATGTTGGTTGTGTACATAAGAAATAAGATTCTAACTTTCTAAACAAGCTCTCTGAAAAAATTACAGATGCTGTTTTACCGACATTTATTCTATTGACGTATATCTCTTGCCTGAAAGCATGCCTGCATAAACCGGTTTGCCCAAGTAAGTCGGGGCTTGTGGCCGGCAAGACGGTATCTCGTGCAGTCCTGAAAGCACGGCTTGTGTAATCATTGAAATGCTTAAGATTTGGACTGCGCAGACTTGGTCTACACGGTTTTACCCGCACGTGTGGCAGGTCGTTCAGTCCGCGCTTCAGTCTGCGCCTCAGCCCGTAAAAATTGTTTCCGATGACATTCGAAGGAGGTTTTAAATTAATTCAAAGAGCTCTCTCCCAAAAGACTAAAGACTGCTCAGTGGGACTGTGCGTGCTTACCTGCACGTGTGGCCGGTCGCTCCGTTTTCCGTCTTTTGCTCCGTCATGACGGCCACAGTCATGACGGTCAGTCTGCGCATTCTTACTGCGCAGTCATGATGGAGCGTGTAGCCGCTACATTAGGAACACTTTGCTTTGCACTAGTGAGGAGTCAAATTCGGAATAGTGTGACGCTACTTCAGTTGATTATTTCGACTATAACGTAACAAGACGAGCTATAATAGTACATTACTGCAGCGGCCAGCAAAAGAGGCATTGATGGACGAACGAGTAAATGTGGGCCGAGGCGAAGCCGAGGCACACATCCCCTTTATAGAATAGAATAGAATAGAATTTATTTGCATAAGATATGGTTGTACATGATGGGAAAAGTTATCAATAATGTTGCTTAACATACCTTGCTTATTTAGCATGCAAAATACTATTATAATATTAATTACATAAACAGTCTCTAAATTGCATTAAAATTAGTATATTAAGAATGGAGTACCGAACCTATGATTTCGTCTTTGAGAAAGTCATTTGTCGCATAATAGCATTTTCCAGTTAACCACGTTATTAGTTTGTGTTTGAAAATGTTAATCGGATATTGTTTGAATTCATTAGGCAATTTTGATTGCTCAATCTCTTACCAAACCCTCAGCTCAGTCCATCCTGTTTAACAACAAACTCCTAATCGAATCTTCTTACGTTACTGCTGCGTCGTCAATGCCTAGTTGTGGCCAAGGCTTGTATAGTACTTTTCTCAAATAATGCGCGGAAATTAAAACGACTTTTCAAAATCAGACTAACAACGAACAACGATATGTTATCCCGCGTTAAAGTGGGCATTCGTTGCTTTTTTTCTAAAACAGCTTTCTATTTACAAGCCAGTTCAAAATTTAAATAAAACCTTTGATAAGTTACATACCTCCTTGGTTGCCATATTTCGGAGTAAAAGATCGTTCCATTTTTTTATTACACGACAGACATGAGTTTACTATGTAATTATTTGGCCGCTGAACACGACAGATATGGATTTTCATACAACTTTTGCCGGCCGCTGCTCGCATGTATGTGGCCAGTACAGCAATATCGATTTATCTCGAAGAAGGTTGTCAAAACAATGCTCATATTTCCAAGCATGTTTGAGAGTTTTTATAAAATAGACGCAATAGTAATATACACACCAACAAAAACACAAGTGATCAGTTTATCAAAACGAATTATCACTAACAGTTAATACTACTTCTACTTACATAACTGATTAAAGTCTAGAATAATAATATAAAATACAAGACTAGAGCTCCAAACAGAATAAAAGAGCTCATTCTATAGTAAGTAAATAAATTAAGCCAATATTTAGGAGTTGAGGATCTTACAGAAACTCAATGTTTTTCCGTTCGGTCATTATCTCTCGTTTAACTAAACAGTCACTAAGATTGTCTCGCTATAGCACTAACACTGGCACGAAGAAATTTGTTAAAATACTTTTGGTAGAAAATTCAATCATCAGCCTTTAGGATAGACTCCAATGGATTGGGACCTTTTCTTCTTGGATTGGATGGCGGCTTCGTCGCTTCCGCTGTAGACAACATACGATTATTTTGAATAACTTACACACAAGTAAATCTGAAGTGACATCGTACATTTAAGAGAGTTTTAAAATTAACAGTTTTTAGAACTTGTAGTAGCTAATAGCTAGTAGGCTTTTCAAAGTTAATAGGCGTCACCTCCATGGGCGAGTGTCTCGCAGCGATTCCGCCCAAGTATCGTCGGGTATTCTCCACGGTAAAGCAATTATTCCGTCAGCGACTCGCGATGGATCGGCGCGTGTCCGCGAAGATTTGTTGTACAGTTGTTTTTTTAAAAGAGCTCATGTTCATGAGTGAAATTGGAATAAAAAGTATCAATAGTTATGCAGCCACAAAAGTTTTGCTCGTCACTCGTCCTAACGCCGCCGCGATGAAATCACCATGTGTAGATTGATTCATAGAGTTACTATTGAATTTGTAGGCACAGCGAGGATATCCTATACACTCGTCCGTGGAGGTGCCGCCAGGATGGTAATACGTAGTAAGTGGGTTGGAAAAGCCACTCGGTAATACGCATCTTGGTGTCGTGGTTGATGTTGCAGTACCGCGACAGCTTGCGGCCGCACCGCCGCAGCGGCTCCACGTTGGCTATCAGCTGGTGGAACGCTTTCCACTCTCTCCTATTTATTAATAAATAATAATAGAACTCACTGCTATGTCCCAGTGAAGCCTGCGTGACCTCAAGGCAGGCCATCCATTCGGTAATACTGATCTTGGTGTCGTGGTTGACGTCGCAGTAACGCGGCAGCTTGCGTCCGCACCGCCGCAGCGGCTCTACGTTGGCTATCAGCTGGTGGAACGCCTTCCACTCTCGCCTCTCGAGCGCTTTGTTTTTGTCTTTGTCGAGCATCACGAACGTCCAAGTCGCCGCTTGCTCTTCGTTGGAGGCGCCCCATCGCACCATTTCTCTGGATTTTAATGATAAAGATTTATTAATAACGATTGAAATATTGGGGCCTAATTCTGCTATCGTTTAGTCATAGTTGTTACCATTACAAACCATGACCAGCGGGAATCAGTGTGATTTAATGCTTATATTTGCAACAGCAATGGATTTCCAGAGTGGTGTGAATCAAGATAGATTCTAGTTACATGATTGGGAAGGTGATCTTTTACTTACCCAGGTCCGGTGCCATTCGTCGCAGCAGTCATTTTCGTTATAAAGAAGTTTCTTAAATCACGTAGGAACTTTGATTTCTCAGGACAACCTGAAAAAAGTTAATAGATAAGTTCATTTTTTGATTTTGCATTCACATTAAGTTAGGTTCCTGTCCTTGACGGACGAGCCCGGTATGGGCTTGCCAGTGTCCTATTGTACGCACCAGCAGTACCCGGTGGACCGGTGGCACTGGATAGATACCTCTCATGGGGCTAGCGTGTTGTGGTGCTGCATCGCAGTCCGGCTTCCTGTCCTTGACGGATGAGCCCGGTATGGGCTTGCCGGTGTCCTGGTGGACACACTAGCAGTACCGGTGGACCGGTGGCACTGGATAGATACCTCTCATGGGGCTAGCGTGTTGTGGTGCTGCATCGCAGTCTGGCTTCCTGTCCTTGACGGATGAGCCCGGTATGGGCTTGCCGGTGTCCTGGTGGACGCACCAGCAGTACCGGTGGACCGGTGACTCTGGATAGATACCTCTCATGGGGCTAGCGTGTTGTGGTGCTGCATCGCAGTCCGGCTTCCTGTCCTTGACGGATGAGCCCGGTATGGGCTTGCCGGTGTCCTGGTGGACACACTAGCAGTACCGGTGGACCGGTGGCACTGGATAGATACCTCTCATGGGGCTAGCGTGTTGTGGTGCTGCATCGCAGTCTGGCTTCCTGTCCTTGACGGATGAGCCCGGTATGGGCTTGCCGGTGTCCTGGTGGACGCACCAGCAGTACCGGTGGACCGGTGACTCTGGATAGATACCTCTCATGGGGCTAGCGTGTTGTGGTGCTGCATCGCAGTCCGGCTTCCTGTCCTTGACGGATGAGCCCGGTATGGGCTTGCCGGTGTCCTGGTGGACGCACCAGCAGTACCGGTGGACCGGTGACTCTGGATAGATACCTCTCATGGGGCTAGCGTGTTGTGGTGCTGCATCGCAGTCCGGCTTCCTGTCCTTGACGGATGAGCCCGGTATGGGCTTGCCGGTGTCCTGGTGGACGCACCAGCAGTACCGGTGGACCGGTGACTCTGGATAGATACCTCTCATGGGGCTAGCGTGTTGTGGTGCTGCATCGCAGTCCGGCTTCCTGTCCTTGACGGATGAGCCCGGTATGGGCTTGCCGGTGTCCTGGTGGACGCACCAGCAGTACCGGTGGACCGGTGACTCTGGATAGATACCTCTCATGGGGCTAGCGTGTTGTGGTGCTGCATCGCAGTCCGGCTTCCTGTCCTTGACGGATGAGCCCGGTATGGGCTTGCCGGTGTCCTGGTGGACGCACCAGCAGTACCGGTGGACCGGTGACTCTGGATAGATACCTCTCATGGGGCTAGCGTGTTGTGGTGCTGCATCGCAGTCCGGCTTCCTGACCTTGACGGATGAGCCCGGTATGGGCTTGCCGGTGTCCTGGTGGACGCACCAGCAGTACCGGTGGACCGGTGACTCTGGATAGATACCTCTCATGGGGCTAGCGTGTTGTGGTGCTGCATCGCAGTCCGGCTTCCTGTCCTTGACGGATGAGCCCGGTATGGGCTTGCCGGTGTCCTGGTGGACGCACCAGCAGTACCGGTGGACCGGTGGCACTGGATAGATACCTCTCATGGGGCTAGCGTGTTGTGGTGCTGCATCGCAGTCTGGCTTCCTGTCCTTGACGGATGAGCCCGGTATGGGCTTGCCGGTGTCCTGGTGGACGCACCAGCAGTACCGGTGGACCGGTGACTCTGGATAGATACCTCTCATGGGGCTAGCGTGTTGTGGTGCTGCATCGCAGTCCGGCTTCCTGTCCTTGACGGATGAGCCCGGTATGGGCTTGCCGGTGTCCTGGTGGACGCACCAGCAGTACCGGTGGACCGGTGACTCTGGATAGATACCTCTCATGGGGCTAGCGTGTTGTGGTGCTGCATCGCAGTCCGGCTTCCTGTCCTTGACGGATGAGCCCGGTATGGGCTTGCCGGTGTCCTGGTGGACGCACCAGCAGTACCGGTGGACCGGTGACTCTGGATAGATACCTCTCATGGGGCTAGCGTGTTGTGGTGCTGCATCGCAGTCCGGCTTCCTGTCCTTGACGGATGAGCCCGGTATGGGCTTGCCGGTGTCCTGGTGGACGCACCAGCAGTACCGGTGGACCGGTGACTCTGGATAGATACCTCTCATGGGGCTAGCGTGTTGTGGTGCTGCATCGCAGTCCGGCTTCCTGACCTTGACGGATGAGCCCGGTATGGGCTTGCCGGTGTCCTGGTGGACGCACCAGCAGTACCGGTGGACCGGTGACTCTGGATAGATACCTCTCATGGGGCTAGCGTGTTGTGGTGCTGCATCGCAGTCCGGCTTCCTGTCCTTGACGGATGAGCCCGGTATGGGCTTGCCGGTGTCCTGGTGGACGCACCAGCAGTACCGGTGGACCGGTGACACTGGATAGATACCTCTCATGGGGCTAGCGTGTTGTGGTGCTGCATCGCAGTCCGGCTTCCTGTCCTTGACGGATGAGCCCGGTATGGGCTTGCCGGTGTCCTGGTGGACGCACCAGCAGTACCGGTGGACCGGTGACTCTGGATAGATACCTCTCATGGGGCTAGCGTGTTGTGGTGCTGCATCGCAGTCCGGCTTCCTGTCCTTGACGGATGAGCCCGGTATGGGCTTGCCGGTGTCCTGGTGGACGCACCAGCAGTACCGGTGGACCGGTGACTCTGGATAGATACCTCTCATGGGGCTAGCGTGTTGTGGTGCTGCATCGCAGTCCGGCTTCCTGACCTTGACGGATGAGCCCGGTATGGGCTTGCCGGTGTCCTGGTGGACGCACCAGCAGTACCGGTGGACCGGTGACTCTGGATAGATACCTCTCATGGGGCTAGCGTGTTGTGGTGCTGCATCGCAGTCCGGCTTCCTGACCTTGACGGATGAGCCCGGTATGGGCTTGCCGGTGTCCTGGTGGACGCACCAGCAGTACCGGTGGACCGGTGACTCTGGATAGATACCTCTCATGGGGCTAGCGTGTTGTGGTGCTGCATCGCAGTCCGGCTTCCTGTCCTTGACGGATGAGCCCGGTATGGGCTTGCCGGTGTCCTGGTGGACGCACCAGCAGTACCCGGTGGACCGGTAGCACTGCGCGCGCGCATACCTCCCGTCGCCCGTGCACTCTGGCACGTAGAGAACGGCGCCGCCAGCTTTCTACAATTGAAAAGATATTTGTTGTCCTTAATATTAATTATAAATATAAGTTATAAAAGAATAATTGCATGCAAACACACCAATTATCTAACCCACGTTAAGTTTCATTAGGAACTTATGATATGGATACTAGATCTAGGATAAACATACTTACATACTTTTTTGTAAACACATACATATTATACATATACACCCAGGCCAAGATAAATAGACATGTTCATGCACAAAAATATTTCTCATGTCCGGGGATCGAACCCGGGACCTTTGGCGCAGAAGGCGGGCTTAGCACCCTCTGCACCAAACAGGTCGTCAAAAATGAATTGACGTCTCTGAGTAATCAGTTAAATTAAACTATCACTAGCATAAAATGTGCTCTGACCTGTTCATCCAATACAGCTTGTCGATCCGTGAGGCAGTCGTTGGCTTCGTCTTCTCGCCGAGATTCTGCGTCGGGACCGTCTGGAGCGAACGAGTTTCTTATCCCCGGCATCACTGCAATCAACGTTATAATGCGTTAAGAAACAAAATAGGGGATAAAACTAACGACGATAGTTCCATATTTCTGTGGCAAACCAGAACAATATGGCGAAGTCGAAATATAGATATATTTTCTACTTTTATCATTAGGATAATAAAAACAGAATCTTTGTTGTTGTTATTTTCCGTAAAAACTACCAGTCCTAGGTTAGAGCCCCAGTAGAGCCAAAATAATGGAGAACCTATATATATTATATTTGAAAACTTTAAATTAAAATGTTTTCATCGAATTAATTGAGGTTTAAAGGTTACACAAATTAGTTAGTGTGCTCTAGTCTAGTTAGTGGTTCTGCAAGAAATTCATTGTGAAAAAAGTAGTGAATTATTATCTACTTTAAAATGGACACAGATCACTTGTACTCTCTTAAGTCATCGGCATCAGCGTTTAAATTACAATTTAGTCTCCCTATACAAAGTTATCGACTCTAAAATAAGTGGTGTCACCTTATCAGAGGTACCTCCTTCATGCCTCTCAGCCCGGTTACTCTAAAAGGTAAAGTCAACATAATATGGTACAAAAGGATCATTCACGTGTTGTCTCATACATTTTATTGTAAATCCGAGGTGTATTGGCATACAATCACCTGCACTCGGCTCCGGCGGGGGCTCCTCTTCGTTATAATCGGGCTCCGCTTCGGGACCGCTGTCCTCGTCTGCATTCAACGACATGAAGAAACGGAGAGAGACTATATATTATTATTATGTTTGCACACAAATTAGCATTTTTATATTAACATGCAAACACAAGGTTTACCGCGAGAGCCGATGACCGAAAGCGTTTAGGGGATTAAGGAACCGTTATAAAAAATGTCTCAATGCGTAGAATGTTGAACTCGGTATCACAATTCGGGTTTGACAACCTGTTGCGGATTGGTTTGTATCGTCTAGATTGCTGACTTAATCAGTGTATATGCGGATACGTTGTGCTGTGCCTCCGACGACTTTATTTCCTGTCTTTACTTTGATAGGTACCAAATAAAAACCCCTAAAATATCTAGATTTTTTTATTAATGCGATGGTCTGACTTTATGCCATGTGATGTTCATTCGTTTGACAAATTCTAGAATTGCCGCTAATAGAATGTATTTATGTACATACCGGGCCCCTACCGCGCAAGTGTCGTCGGCATCGTCATCGACTTCATTAGACAGATGGATGTGACACATTCCTGCTTCTTTTTGACACAAATGAAAACTTACCAAAGACTAACACCCATATTCTAAGTCGTTCCTCCAAAACTTACTCGTCCTCGGCTTAAGGGCCCGCTATAGGCCAACGAAAATAAGATTGCTTTACATGATCGTCTGTAATATCAATATTAATGAAAAACTGAATTTCAAATTAAGATGCAGCAAACTACAGGACTAACACTAGTGACTATGTTACTCAAAAACACGATTGCATAAAATTTTCTCGATAGAAAAAAAAATGCGAAATTGCCTCCGAATCACTATAATTAACACGATAAACTGCTAGTATTCAAGTAATACATTAAAATAAAGCTTGGAACTTTTTAGTATAATTACACTATAGATAAGGCAGGGCTTATGTTATATATTTTTTGTAAATAACCTTTAAATATTCTTTAAAAAAAATCCTTCATTTCTTCATTCCGGACCGGCCGAATGGGGCCGGAGAATTATATAGTAAATGCTGCTTTATTTCTCATAGAAATAAGTTCGCCGTTGCAGTTATTACTTTTGCTTTTGGCCTAGAGCGCGCCCTTAACGAAACCTCATTGAAAACCTCTTCAAAATACTTCTTGAAATCGGTATTCTAAGTCTAACTCCGTAAGGACCTGGAGGAGCCAAAGAGTACGTAGCCATTCCGTGTTAGGCCTAGCGCACACTACCATTTTTACCCACGACGAGGTTGAGTGGAGTGTAAAAAGTTTTGGAGGAACGACTTAGAATATGGGGGAAGAGCAATCTGTCAAATGAAGTCGATGTCGATGCCGACGACACTTGCGCGTTACAGAGGCAGATCAAGACGGAGAAAGATTTAGATAAAACCTGGATCTAGCTAGACTTGGTAAACGATATAAGCTGTAGGTATACCGCAAAAATGTATTCCTTTTAACCGCGGAAACTAACAAATTGTGCAGTCCAAAGATAACTTAATATTATTGTCAATAGTTTGAATAAAAATTATAGATTGTTTTGGATATGTAACCAACCATGACTGTTCATATTTATGTGTACCTACGTTTAAATATCCCGGGTTACTCAGACTGGTGGCACATAATGAACTATAGTATAGCTGGTGGTATGTATGTCAGACTGATTTATTTGTTGAGAGCACTATGCGGAATGGGAAAACCCATTATTAATAATGATCGTATCAGTCTTTTAATTTACTAGGTCTTTAACGACAAACGACATTGTACTTCACTTAGCGATTGCTACTTGCTTCGGTTTCTGTTTATTTAGTTCACTATGGTTAAGAATTTTACTTTATGTAAATTTAGTTTTATTGATTATGTTTTAAGTTTCGATTAAGTATGAAGTATTTTATTACTGGTACTTAGGTTAGAAATACAGCACAGCCCGAGTAACAAAAGTCAAACCAAGCTATTATATTTCCCTGCGACAGTGTTTGTTTATGGTATTTATTTTTCTATAGCTAAGTAGGTACATAACTTACGTAACAAAAAAACTATCGCAGGAACCGTGCTGACAGCAAATCCTGAGCCATTCTATCTTAATTTAGTAACAATCGTATCTCAATAGGGTTTAAAGACATTAAATAAAGTTTTACAGACATAAATTGAAATATGATGGAAATACGATTATGACAAAAAAGTCAGATAGGCCTAGAATAGGGGCATAGGAGCCATCACAACAATGTATGCGTAACTCTATAATGCAACATAAAAAAAACAAATGGCTATCACCGGAACCGGTGCTTATGTCGCAGCCATCTGGTTAAATCATTGATTTAAAAGGCTAGCCTATTTCATGCCTAAAGGCCGGCATTCAAGGAAGCACAATTGGCCAAGTTGTTGAACGAAACGATCAGCCGGCGCGGCGCGGTGAAATTTGAGGCACATATTTTACCACACTTATATATATAAAAAAATATATACAAAAAAACATGGCCAGCTGTGCGAGTTTTTAGACGCTATATTTGTTTTGACGACTACCAGCGCGGCAGTGGCATAAAAAAGGGCTAGCTAACTATAGCTAACTTGTTGAACGTTGTGTCAATCAAAGATCGCGTCGGTTGGCCTAGGTATTTAATTGAATGCCAGCATTTAATTATCAGGCTAGCCTACAAATGAAATAGCTGATTATACCAGATGGCTGCAACACTTACATTAGCGGAATAGGAACGACCACCACAATGCAATGCATGCTGAAACACGACGTAAAAGTAGTAACAGCCGGGGTAACTGCGCTAAGGTACTCACAGTCCGGTGCTGGCGGCTCCGGGTTGACGAGCAGGCAGGCGACCCACTCCTCGTGCGCGATCTCGCCGTCGCCGTCGCCGTCGCAGCCGCGGGCCCAAGCGCGCGCGCAGCGCTTTGGTTTCACCACCTTAGTACAGAAAATAAAGTTGTTTCAAAATTCTTTGTCGTATTTAAAGCCATCCTAATTTTTAAGGGAAATGTGTGTCAGATATTTTGCGACTGAAGCTAAAGGTTTAATTTTGCACGTATCATAAGCCTAGCACGAAAATCATTAGAGTAAGTATCGAGTAAGTAAAGTAAAAAAAAATTATGACATATGGAGCAGCATTCCTGCCGGGCGTAAACGTAACTATATTTTCCTACTTATTCATTTTTTGACATTACATCCTCGATACTATTTCGATAGTTTTTCGTGCTAGCTCTACAGTAATTGTAAAATATAATGAGTTAACTTCATAACATTGTATATACTTAAATAAGTAATATGAAACAAGTATACATAACATAAATAATAAATAAATATAACATTTATTAAAGAGAAATATTTTTATCGAACTCGTTCATACTCTCTCTCCCCCATACATACTTTCATCATAACTCTGCTCAACTTTTTAATAAGCCTTCCGAGTCCCCTATACTCGGACTTTCACACTCTGTTGTTCTTGTTGCGGTCTAGCTCCCTGAACCTAGTCTGGCACCTCACTAGGCTCCGGGGGCACTGTTGACTGATCGAACTCGTTCATACTTTCCCCTATACATCTTTCATCATAACTCTTCTCAACCTCTTTAATAAGCCTAGTGAGTCCCCTATACTCGGACTTCCTCACACTGTCGTTCTTGTCGCGGTTTAGCTCACTGAACTTCCAGTCTGCCACTTCCCGGGGCTCTGGGGATGGGAAGGCACTGTTGGCCGATCGAACTCTTGCATCATAACCCTGCTATACCAACCTTTTTTATAAGCCTTCTGAGTCCCCTATACTCGGATTTCCTCAGGCTGTCGCTCTTGTCGCGGTCTAGCTCCCTGAACTTCCAGTCTGCCACCTCCCGGGGCTCCGGGGGGGCACTGTTGGCTGATCGAACCCGTTCATACTCCCCCCCAAATATCTTGATCAAGTTGCCGTTGAAGAGGGCCCGGTCGCTTCGAGTACAGCCTGTACATAAATAAAATCTGTTTTTACCGATTACCGATATAGCTTATACCGATAAATGCAGTGTTTTATGCAATAGTACTTAATATTTAAGATTGTTTTTATAAGAAGACATAAAAATAATACGGGTTTACAAACGGCATAAAATCAATCCTCCTATGTACTCGTTGTTTTTTTTTGTATAATTGTGGGCTTTTTAATTATAGATACATTTCTTTGTAATCACTGTTCGTGCCAGAAAAATAAAATAAAATGAAATTAAAACCTAGTTTAATTTGTGTTAAAACGATCAGTGACATTTTTTTTAGAATTTGTTCTTTTTATTTTTAGATCTTTTCCTATTTATTTTACTACATATTTTTTAATCATTAATAATAAAATACGATATTACAAAAAAAAACAGATAGTTATCAAGAAATCGTATACTGACGTCTTTTATTCCGCTGTCCTCGAACTGACGATCGACGTCTTGTGTGTGATTTACCTGGGAAAAAAAATAATTAATTAAACAACTTAAACTACCTATCTGTAATACATTGTTTATTCTGTGGTTCATATTGCAGTGCTTATTTGTGTCATCATAATACTTATATACCACCATTTAATGCAAAAGGAAAAATCTATTCTTGTTATTTGTGACGCAAGCGCAAGAAACATAATAAATAATAGGTGAGGTACGTAGGTTAAATGTTTTTATTGCAGTTGATTCATTAAATTGTAAGTATTTTATATAATGTAGGATCAACATTAGTCAAAACCACTGCCTAGTGAAAATATGTTTTTCAGAAGTTTAAACTGTCGTATCAGGAAATTTAGGAGATATATATCAGAGGAGGCTATGTGTAGAGAGGAGTGACAAAAACTTCACCGATAAGGGCTATGCTAAGGGCTTCTAAATAGAAAGAAGTTTAAATAGCGGACAAAGCCGCGATTCACCGCTAGTTTACCAATAAAACAACTACGATGAGTTAGTGTATAGGTAAGGGAAGAGCACAAAATGTGCTAGATCGGTTATTATCGTCGTATTTTACTTAAAGGTTGTTAAAATGCCACTATCATCAGGGTAAGAGTACTAGTAGGTCACAGAGGATTCGATATCCGTGACATTTTGATTGGAGTGCGTCTGGTGTTTTTTACTCTGTGGTCTATAACTTATCCTGGGGGGTGAGGGAGGGGGAGGGGTCCGACTACCTAACCGGTCCAAAGTGATGCACAACATTTAGCCGACACAAAAACCGGTAACGATCGAGCCGACGGCCGTTTCGTACCTAGGTATAAACATAGGTATAAGTATCGTAAAAGCGTTAACCAATACATTACTTTGATAAATTAATGGGACGGCGCCGTTTATTAATCCATTATCATTAAATAGTTACATAAACAAGAGTTCATAACTAGCAATATGTTACAGTTATCACAAGTTTTTTTTAAATTAAAACGAACGTAATACTGCAGTAGGTAAAGATGCTGAAATGCTTACTTAAAAACATGTTTAAGAGTCAAGTTTCAACATTAAACCAGAGAGGTTATTTTCTTAATAGATGCACCTAATGATACACGCTCGACTAGGGAACAACCATCATAAAAAAAGGTCGGCACTTTGTTGTCGTGCCAGACGCTCTGGCACCTTGGTTAAGGTTAAAACGATAACTATTATCCCATATCGTGCCATAGAACCAATAAAGAGCGACCACGATCGTTGTATTCTATTTCAATGGTTTTTTTTACATAAAGTTCGATAAAAATAACAACTTTCGTCTTTTGTTCTTTATTATTTTTATGATTCATTCTTCGTTAGTCATAAAAACAATGTCCTTAACTGAGTGCATAAATGCAATGACAATTAGACAAACAATTGATTGCTCTTAAAGACTAACCAATCCATTACACAAAGAAAGGGAAAACTGCTTCCTATAACGAAACTATATCACAAATATCTTTACAGCAAAGCTTATTTAATTCCTTAACTCTTTCTTGACGACTTCATTGAAACTAAGTATAACAGGTATACGGGCTAAATTTAAAACATCAAAGAAGCTAGCGGCGGCGTGGAGTGACCAACAGAACGTCTGTATGGTTTTTTTTCTATAGGCCTATTGGTTGAGACGGGTCTTGGTGTAACAAAGAGAAAAAAAACTGGACCCTATTGTGTTTCGGCGACGAGCAGTCTGAGTTGAGCCGCTGTTTCTTAGAAATCTGGGACACGGCGAAGGCACTCGCCCGCCGCGCCCGTGCTGCTACGAAATATGATAGCCAGGAGATTTCTTGCATGAATAGAACTCGATAACGCGTCTGGCTTCAATTCTTCCTACTGTCTCAGATGTAATATGTTTGATTGATTTAGCTAGTTAGAATTTGATATAGGATTATATGGTATTTAATTCGGCTCTTTTGTTTTCTATATTTTATGCGCGAATCTTTGAGCACAATTTTGGTGAAATATCGCGGAAAAAAGTTTTTCATTTCCTTAAAATATGTAAGTACGGGTATTTTAACACGATACGAAAAGAAGTCGTTAAATCCAGACAAACATAATTAAGTTAATAAGTCTTCAGTAACATACCTAATAATCAGCAGTAAATACTTACCCTTATAATGGTTAGTTTTTTTTTATTGAAATACGGGGAGACTTTTAGCCTTCATCATACCTGATGTTAAGTATTGATTAGTATTGATTGGTTAGTAATCCTTAAGAAATATAAATAAACTTAGTTACAACTAGAAAATCTGTCCTGGGTAGTTAAATCAATATCGCAATAAAATATTTCGCTTTTGCAATTATACTCTATAATCCCATGTACGAATAATACATTCTAAACTAAAAGTCACAACAGCCATAAATTATTTGGTTATCATTACGATTCCGCCTCATGCCAGAGCGCGCTTATTGCACACATAATTTATAGCCAGCCAGCCATTCGCCCGCAGTAATGCATGGGAAGTTCAATCAACCAGTCAGAGTCTTGCGTCTAAGCTTAATTAAAAGAGTGTAGTTTAGCCATGAATCGGGTCACTCATCGAGCACATAAAATTTTGATGGGATGCGTGCGCGGTGCGCGGGCGCCGCCGTCTCGCCACGCTAGCGTCACCATGCGCCATGCGCCAGCCGCAGACGTGGTTACTCACTCATATTATCAATGTACAGTCGTAGTGTACAGCTTAATTGATACGAATATATTTAGAAATACTGTTGAAAAAAAAAATATCCATAGAAAAATGTTTATTAAGAAGCCGGCGACCGGTCAGATACTATCGTACTAACGAGAGATACTAACGTAATACCAAATGATTTGAATTTTTTTTTACAAGTACCTAACTGGGCACGCATTTGACCACCATCGTGCTTAGTAAACAGGATGTGGTCTAAGGTGTAACATGCTTCAGAATCAGAATCAGAATCAGAATCATTTATTCCTTAGAAAATGGTATTGTATAAGATGGTACAATTAATAAAGTGCAAACATTTTCTGCCATTAAAAAAGCGTAGGAATTAGTACATGCATAAAAAATACAATTGATTATTAATAGTGAAATTACAAAATTATTTAAATGTCAAATGTTATCATTACAAAAATGTCAAATATAAAAATTAAAGTTTACATGTCAGAAAAATAACATGTCAGAAAAAACTAAATAATACATGAATTAAATTTGTAGACTGATACATCATTATTATTATTAATATAATACGGCATTATTTCCGTTCTAAATATTCCTTTATTGTATAGAAACAATGCTCCAGCAACCAGTCTGTTATGTTTTTATAAAACAACTGGAATGGCAAATTCTTTATTTCGTCAGGTAATTTATTGAAAATAATAATTGCTTGAGCATATACATTTTTCTTAAACATTTGTAGCTTACATTTTGGCAAATACAATCTCTCCTTTTGTCTAGTTTGTCGTACTAAGACATCCGAATGTTTAGGGAAATAATCTATGTTTTGCCTTACAAATATGCATATTGTTTTTATGTACATACACGCTAAAGGTAGTATTTTCAAGTGCTAGAATAGCGGCTTACAGCTATCAGTGCTCCAAGCGTTACATATGGCCCTGATACACTTTTTTTGTAATCTAAAAGCTAGTAATACGTCTACTGAGTTACCCCACAACAATAATCCGTAGTTCAGTACTGATGAGACATAACCATGATATGCACTAATAGCTGCTTCTATTGATACTGTCTGTCTTAAGCGCCTAAGCGCAAAAGTGAATCTGTTTAATTTAGAGCATACTTTGTGTATATGTGCCTTCCAATTACAGTGCCTGTCGATTGTAATGCCTAAAAAGTTAACTGTTTCTACGTCACAAATTGGTTCATTATTGCAAGTTATGTTCAATTTTATTTCATTTTGTTTGTATGTCCTAAATTTTATCATTTTAGTCTTCTGTACGTTTATATTGAAATTATTTTCGTTTAACCATTTCATTGTATCGTCTAAACATTTATTTATTTTATCTTGTAATGTAACTTTATTTTTGTCTGTAATAATAAGTGTTGTATCGTCAGTGAATAAAAAGCATTTTTCGGGTGTAGCATTGGCAATGTCATTTATGCTTGCCTAGGAAATTTAAAATTAGAGCATTATTTTCTGTACTAATGTTATTCAGATTATGACAGCATTTATCTAGGTTTCCATTAAAATAATTGAAAGTCTAAGATGTTGAATTTTTGCATTGTCAATGCTATTTTTATACTTAAAATATTTATCTTTTTAAAATTTATCATAATTGAAAGTCGATTAAATGGAATTGAAATATTGAATGACAATCGATAACTGAAAATATTATGCATCTCACTTTACAGCTCTTATTTTGATAATTATTAATTACAGCAGTTTTTGCTGTGGTGAAACATCCCTTGCTATATCTTAAATGTATAAATTGCAAATATATTGTGCTTAAAAAAATACGCTCACCTAAATTCGTGTTTCATAGTACAATAATACTTCAATGGCTTCATGTCCTAGTTTCGTTGTTACAACCCTAATTCCAACATGACACATAATCAAGAGGTCGAGCTCAAAACGAAAAATAAAAGCTGAATCAATGACATTTGTCTAGTGTCTGGGCGTTATCTCTAAGTGGGGTATATCAACTAGAAGCTGCATGCCTCTCACACATTACCATTCACTTAAAATGTCAACAACGATAGACACGATACAGTGGTACCTACATACGTTACTCTACTTATAAAATAACATGTCCTGACCGAGTTACTCACGATTTTAGCTGAAATACTTATATCATACAATACTATAATAGTATGGAATATTTGAACTTTTCGATGGAAAAGAGATTCACAATCACAGCTAGTAAAGTAGTCAAATCATCAATAAGTCACAAACTCTCATAATATTAACTAATGTTTATAGATTTTTTTAGACTTTATATAAGACTGTTTGTAAAGAGAAAATAAACATTAAACATTATTATCATAGATAAATTTTGTAATAAAACTTATGCCGTTTTTAAGTGCACTATATTTACCCGATGCATGTATTTGGTACTATATTTTTGGGTTTTTAGCGTTTTTTGGTTTCCCGACATTTCGGCACCTTCAGTTGCCGTGGTCACGGGTTGACTAGCTTAGCTACTTATAAGTCGTCGGGAGTCCCGAATGTATTCCTAAAAATGGAAACATTACTATAGTACTTATTTACTGAAAGTAGTTCACGGCCGCTCTTTGTAGCGCTCAGAGGAGGAGGCCTAGGAGGTTCAGCAATGGACTAGTTAATGTCTGATGATGATGACGATGATGATGAGTAAAATTTATAACTAAATACAATAACAACCTAAGTAAAATCATAACTCTATCTAATAGTTTATTACTGAATTAAAAACATTAAATATTCGTATCAATATCGTTATTGCATTCAGTTGGTACTATTCAGGAAAGCATTGTGGGAAATACCTAGTTAAATGTGTTTAGAGAAGTAATTAACACATTATACGTAGTACCAACGATAGTTGCTTAAGCAAATAGAAAAAGGTAAGCAGCAGTCATAATTTTTGGATCGAATACGTACAGTAGTTACAATATTTCCAATGAAAATAGAGTCAATATTTATTTAGTATAAGAATTTTCATAATATTGTCATTTCTTTTCGCCATCTCGTCAATGTCGAGTAGATATAATTTCAGTTTGTGATCATACTAATAGATAAAAAAAAGATTTTTTTATTAACTACTTACTGGGAGACTCTTATGCCTGATCATCATCATACCTGATGTTAAGTATTGATAAAGCTGAAGATGGAAGCGAGTCTCTCCCGGAATCCTCCGGAATGTATTTGTATGATACTTACTCAATTACGCATTTTTTGGTTCAAATTTTTAGTTCGGAATCGTAGCAGCTTTTTATTGGAATACTTCATGTGATCAGTTATGCGATACCCCAAGGCATTAGTATGCGCCACAAACTGTTTGCACCCAATCAGAATGCCAAGTAATGGCTTAGGGCTATTCTCAGTATCGCATCTGTTTATTGTTTCATTTATTCTCCATTCGAAATCGTCCTCACTTGAGAAACGCTAGCTTTTAGCTATAAAGCCATAGCTTTAAGCTTATCATTTAAATGTCTTAGTTATAACTTCCGCTATGAATGTCAAGCAAATGTTGCATTCCAGACTGTATTTGTTAGAGGTAACTAATTAAAATAATCTCCTTTTTTAAGTTAGTTAAAAATAGGTTGATCTTAGCGGTTTCTTCTACGACGAAAATTGCGGATTCCCATTTCAGTAAAGCTTTGATTTCGTGCTCGGGAAATGGAATGAAAAATAATCTTTAAAATGGACTTGCATACCGATTTAAGTTCCCGTGGAAACCCCAGGGGTGTCTTCCCGTACCATAGGTACGGAATGATTGGGATTACTATTTAATTACAAAATATATAGATTAAAACTTAATACTTAGGTGCAGTAGAGAGCATCTTAAAAAAATATACTCGTACTGATTTATTATTAAAACAAGAAATCAATAAAAAATATGGGACATTTAAGTGCAAAATCAAGTTCACCAAAAAAACCTATGTAGTGAGTCACCAAGGTTTTATACCTGGCTTCTATTTTTGATGCAAAAATGGCTCCACTTCGTAAAATAAATAACCGAACGGCTATTTCTCTTCTGATTCATTGCTTTAATCGAGTGGTGTAGTTTTAGACTTTAACAATATTAATCAGACAAGAATTTCCTGAGAAATATGGTCTGTCTGTACCTACTAAACGGGTACGTGACTTAACTGTGACTCAGCATTTATTTTTGATAAACTAGAACTTGATTTTTAAGCAAGTCTATCGGATGTAATGCAAGTAAGTATAAGGCTTAACGAAGACTTTTCATAATATTTTTTTGTGGTTCGTTATAAATAAATAAATATTTCTTACACTCACACCAATTAACCTAGACCCAAAGTAAGCACTAGGCTTGTGTTATGGGATATTATGATAACGGATATAAATACATATATAAGTATTTATGTGTAGCAATATATATAGATGTCCATTACTCAGGTACAAATGCTCGTATTCATCATACAAACATTTGCCCCTACCGGGATTCGATCCCGGGACCCCAGAGTAGGCGACACCTTGAAACCGGTGTACGAACCACTCGACCTCGGAAGTCGTCGAAGAACGTTATGAAGACAAAAAAGTGCTTAAGCAACAACTTGCTAATACAGGCATGTAACCTGTAGTACACTTCCTGCATTGAACCATTTTAGGAACAAGCCCTCAGTGATGACACCATAAAAATAAAAAAGAGTCAATCAAGATCACTAACCTGGAAAACTTTTTTTTTGCGTAACTTCAATGTAATGGCTATCAATCTATGCTAATATTATACAGAGGAAAGATTTGATTGTTTTGTTTGTTTGTAACGAATAAACTCAAAAACTACTGATGAAACGGATTTGCATGAAATTTGGTACACAGGTAGTAGATAGCCTGGTTTTGAACGTATTATATTCCCACAGTTACGGGAACTAAGCAAGCGGCCGCTAGTTAATTAAAAAAAGTTTAACATCATAGTTCAGAGTGAAACTGCCCGTTTCATAATGATTTGATTAGCAAGTTTAAGTGGGTTTTTAAGCAGAAAAATTTTTTTTTATAGAGGTATTCCTAAGTTTGTTTTGTAGAAAGTACCTACTCTCTGGAACTACTGAACCGGTTTTGAAAATTCTTTCAGGTGGTAGAAGCTACATTTGTCTTGGGGGAAATTGGTTATTTGATTGTGATTAATAGTAGTTTTTTAAAAGAGGCACGGGTCAGCTAGTCGGGAATATTCACGGTTTTGATTTAAATAAAGGTGCTGTTAGAGAAGAATGAGGAAGCAGCTGATTGCCGCTGTAGCGGTCGACGCCCTGCGTAGGTCGACCCTTCGTCTCCCGTCTCCTGATTCAAGATTCTGGACTACTTAAAATCTTAGATGCGTACGAGCAATAATTATTGGTCAACACTATACCACCTTGCCACATTACAATATCTAATGGATTTTGTTGACACGGAGAGCTTTGTTTCCGTGTGTTACAGTGTGATAAGGTTGTACAGTCATATCTCCCCTTTCCTACTTAATATTATGCAAAAGTTTGTGAGGATGTTTGGATGTTTAGATGTTTCGATGTTTGTTACTCTTTCAGGCAAAAGCTTATAAACCGATTTAGATGAAATTCGGCACACAGATAGAAGATAGCCTGGATTAAAACATAGGCTACTTTTCATCCCGATATTCCCACGGAAAGTTTGAAATTTTTTCGAAAAGTAATAAGTTTAAAGCTAGTTTATAATTCAAATAAAATAACTTTTAATGTTCTATTAACTGTGATATAAATTTAATATGATAAATTTTTAATAGAAAAAATCAACTCGGCCACATGTGAATTCTCAAATGTGACTTCACTTGTGGCCGAGTTGATTTTTTCTAATATTTTTCTATTTAAAATGTGTCATAAGTATACAAATAGCAATAAAAATGCAAAAATTAAAAAAATCATAACAAAGTGACATAAACTTTTTCTATAAATCTACTTGAATGTACAAGCTTATGCAACTTCCTCGTTCGAACTCTAACTTCCTCGATTGTAAAAAAAACAACGATTATATGTAATATTGCTAGTTAGTAACTTAGAAAGAAGACTTATTTAGATAGTCAAGCCTAGAATTTAACCAACCATACCTAATCATTTGGGTACGGTTTGATTTATAAAATAACTAATAAGGATGTTGTAGTGTTTATCGGTAATTCCTAACCTAATACCTAATTACCGTATCATTTTTTTTCGCTTAATAGACTTGAAAACACTAAAATATGAATTAAAAATTAAGATACATATTAATAATAAAAATTGCATCACACAAAATATAAGCGCTTCTTGAGGTAAAGAGATACATATTTTTATGAGTACGGTAATGAGATAAGTGTAAACTTAGTTTAACGGTAATTAGAAAAGACCATTAAATCTATGCAAAACAAAATTACTATGTTTTGCACGTTAAAAATAATGCTATACTAAACAAAAACTACCCTTTGTAAAACAAAAAACTTGTCCACTTTATCATTGCAATTATTTATTATTAGATATTTAAAATGCTTAGTCACAGTCACAGCTGTTTTTTTTAAGATCTGCTTTATTATTTGCTTAGCCAGAACCATTGCACCCAGCTAGGCGACCTTAGCCTTCTTATAAGACGAAGATTATATTCTTATAAGAAGAACAATAGTTAGCGACCACGTTTCACAGTCATAAGTCATCACTGGTCAATTCACACTGGTCATAGATTTCGCTTTGAGACACTGAGGTAAGTTAGACGCGAAGACCTTACGAAGCTTTCCAAACGCTGCCCATCCTAGTTGTATTCGACGAGAAATCTCTTTCTCGAAGTTGGACTTGCCTAACTGGACCGTCTGTCTTAGATAAACGCAATGGTACTTCAAGTGTAGTGTTCCCAACATAAACTGTTCGTCTTATCCATGTTCATCCTGAGAGCTACTACCTGAGCACTACGGAAATCTACGAGCATTGTGTTCAGGTTCTCCATGCTCTTTCAGAGTTCAATTCACAGGCTCTCTCAGCTCTAAGGACTATATCAGGTGTGTTAAGTACTGGCCATTAATCCTAATCCCAAGCCCTGTCCAGTTCAATAGCTTAAAGATGTCCTTCAACGCAGCTATGAACAGTTTTGGAGATATGACGTCTCCCTGTCTCACACCTCGCTGCAGTTGGATAGGATTTGTGCCCTAGTTTTGTAAGTGAACCGACATGGTGGCATGTTCGTATAAGTACCTTAACATTTCGATATACGGATAGTCCACTTGGCACCTTCCGCACTACCCAGATATCTATCGAATCAAAGGCATAGTCCACAAACGCCAAGGAAAGTAGACTGAGCCGTTATAACTGGCCATAGAATCTCTAGATCTGCTTATATAATTATAACTGTATACATACATATATTTGACAAGAAGCGGCACATGTTAAGGCCGGCCAAACGTGACCCAAAAGGTGGCCATATCTAACCAAATGGTCTTTACCTATAAATTTTTTCATACAACGGTAATCATAAAATACGCGGTAATTAGTATACCGTACTTAGAAAATGACAGGTTTTCTTAGAAATTCTGAAAACTTATAGAGTATGCAAATTCTGGCCTACTACAACGTATGCAGGCCTTAGTACTGCCTCTATTTGAATAAGCAACGAGGATCTAATATAAACAATCTAGTTAAAAAATAGCTGCACGGTATTAAGGAGTTTTTTTTCCGAATCAAGGATATGATAATTAGACACTTACGTGCTTCGTGGTGAGACGACACATTAGAGACGTCCATCTGCCCGCATGTCTCAGCCATAGCTGAGGGCTCGCGATGCGTTCAGTAGTGATTAGATCGGACATGCGAAGACTTTATGATAATTATTTACATATTGGTTCTATTAAGTGGATATTTTGTTATGATATACACTTGTAACAGGCATGTTTCATCATTTTTTTTAATATTATAATCTTGTTTGCTTAGCTACTTGATCTTGTTTGTTTTTCATTCTCTGTAATGTTTTTTGCATGAGGAATTCCAGAAGAGGCGATACCTTTGATACCTTCTTCTTACAAGGAATAGACTGGAGTTAAGCTTTATATACTTATATATACACATATATATATATATATATATACACTCATTTGCCAAAAAACGGGCGGTTTTGATTTCTATTCATCTTTAAAAAGATACAATACCAAAAAGGTTTCAATCGTTTGTACACGTTACTGGCCGGTTTTAAAAATGCTGTGGTATTTAAAAAAGTACGTTCTAAATTCAAATTTTCATTTGATGCTCATTTTTACAGAAAACCCCTTTTTATCCTACATTTTTGGCGCGAAGTTCCAGAAGTTAACATCGACTTTCATAACTTTTATTCAATTTTAATCATTAATTTCATATCCTTGACTGTCAAAGCTTTATTTATTGCTATTTGGCTGTATCAAAAATGGTAGATAAAGTGGTAAAAGCTACCAAAATTATCGCGCTACTTGAAGAGGGTTGCAGCCAATGTTTCGTGGCTAGGAGGCTAAATGTTAGTCGCTCGACAGTCCAAAGGACCTGGCAGCGATATCAGGAGACTGGTTCCGTCGAGAGAAGGCCTGGTTCTGGAAGAAAACCATGTACCCAATCACGGGATGATCGTTTTCTTGTGAGTCGCGCATTGAGAAATCGCTAATCTTCGTATGTGGATCTTAAGAACAACCTCCAAGAAGTAAGAAATGTGCATATTAGTCTATGGACGGTCAGGAGGAGGCTTCTCGCTGCCAATATACGCAGTCACCGCCCGGCCCGCGGCCCCAAATTACTCCGTGAGCACAGAGTTCACAGGCTTAGGTTCGCTAGAAATTGTGAATCATGGACTCAAGAAGATTGGAATAGGGTTTTGTTCTCTGATGCCAGGATATCTCTGTTCGATGAAGATCGACGTCGGCGAGTGCTAAGAAGACAAGGAGAACGCTTTGCAGAGGCATGTTTATACCTCTGTTATGTTTTGGTCAGGAATAAATTCAATGGATCGTACAGAGTTAGTCTTCATTGAAAACGGCTCACTGACTGGGCATCGATACATAACGGAAGTTCTAATTCCTCATGCACAACCCGCATTGGCCGCTCTAGGTGAAGACTCGATTTTTATGGACGACAATGCTCGCGCCCACCGATCCCGCGATGTTAATGCGTATGTGCAAGAGGTCGGCATTCGTCGTTTGGATTGGCCAGCTCGAAGTCCCGACCTCAATCCCATAGAGCATGTCTGGGACGTTCAGAAACGGCGTGTGAGATCAGTACACCCGGCTCCGCAGACCATCAGAGAGCTGAAGAATGTGATTACTGCGGAGTGGGAACGTATTCAGCAAGCAAGTATCCGGGATATACTCGCTAGCATGCCCAGACGAATTCAAGCTGTGATTTTAGCTAGAGGGGGTCACACTCGATACTAAACATTTATCTGCTTTTACTTTATTAAAGAAAAACAATCAAAAAAAATTTTTTATTTTTACTTCATGAGTATATGCACTACTAGCGAACATACACTACTAGCTAGGTTTAGCATTATTTCCCATAAATTGTATCTAAATTTTATGAAATACTGATGAAAACGATTATTTTCTTATTAATTTACCAAATTGTGAGGATAAAACTACCTATAATTATCAAACAAAGCAATATTAACATTTGAAATGGTTCATTGCTTAGGTGCCCGTTTTTTTTGCAAATGAGTTTATATATACGATGTGTCACAAATCTGACGAAGGATGTCATTGAAGACTCCTTCTTGATTATTTCTAGTATTTGAAAAGGATTGACTCCAAAGTTATGAAATAGGAGAGTATGATCTAGTCGTCTCGCATACATGGGACAGTTTTCGAGTAGATGGTGTAGATCCTGACTGGTCTGCCCGTCGCATGGGCATGAGTCATTGTCCGAGATTTTGAAGCGGTGTAGGTATGTATTGTGGTAGCCGTGACCAGGCAAGATCTGTGTTACCGCAAAGGAGACGCCCATGGCGGTTTTGGCCATTCTACATTCCGAAATTGATGGCAGCCAACTTCTTGTAATGGGCGCTTGGGTTGCGGATGCGTATCTTTCCTTCCATAAAGCTATACTGTTTTTGCGCAGTTGAGTTTTGCTGTTTTTGACGTTGCCGAAAAGCGGTCATAGTCTAAGCTGCGTCTGAGGTTGGCAGCTTGTCCAGCTGCAGCATCCGCCAGCTCATTACCGACTATGCCGATATGGCTGCGGACCCATGAGAATCTGATTTTTTGTGGGTTGCACAATAGGATGTCGTGTATTTCTCCAACAAGTTGGTGAGTGCTGCTGCGATCCTTAATAGCCTGCAGAGAGGACAGAGAATCTGAGAAAATTATGCACTGCTGGTATTTTTTCTTCTCTGTCGGAATGCGTGCACAATGGCGAGGAGTTCTGCTTGGAACACGCTGCAGGCTTTGTGAAGTTTCAGTTTCCTGCTCACATAGGGACTGTCTGCGCCGGGAGCGAAACAGACGAAAGCAGCGCCAACGGATCGACCTCTTCGACGACTTTCGATCGACTGTTCGACCTCTTGTTGATTAGTTGCTCTGTCAAATCTCAGTAATATGCGCATGCTGGGATGTGGTAGATCACAATGTGGGATTGGCTTTTCCAAAAGGATGTCACTGGGAAGTTCATCTAAAGTGCCGGTAAGACGCATCTGCTTAATCACGTGAACTTCTTTAACCCCGGGGTCTAAAGGGACAAATTGTGCAAGAGCAAATGCAGCTGTGATCGAGACTGTTCTGAAGGATTTAATGGCCTTGATGGCGAATCCGCGTTGAGCGCTAATAAGCAGTTGTTGCACGAACTTTTTGTTAACTGCTTGAACGTAGATGCCTGCCGCGTACGTAATCATGGGTTCAATGACCTGTCTGTAAATAATGCTCACATTTTCGGGGGTCCCCAAGTTGGCCTGACAATAAGCACAGCCTGTGGAACACACGAGTGAATTTCGCGGTGAATTATCCAAATCTGAGTCCCTTATCAATGAACACACCAAGCAGCTTGATTTCGTCCGAGAAGGCCAGCACTTTTCCCGCCATGGTGATTTGGGCGCTCTCAGCCTTTTTGTTACAGGAAGTGACCTGTGTTTTTTTCCGGTCCGAAGGTTAGCTTCACGCTCGATCCCCATTTGCCAATACGATCTACTGCTTGGTTGGTATTCGTCTCCAGTTCCGCCAGTGTCCGCAACGATGTAACAAGTAGCACGTGTCATCGGCAAAGGCCTGGAGGTTGCCTAAGGCCTAAGAGCTTTCCGAAGACAGGGATTAGTCCAATATGTCTGAGTGCGCTCAGCGAGGAGAAATCTGATTGCCGGTTTCGGGTATAACCTTAACGTACGCCTCCTTTCAGCGTGAGGGAAAGTATCCTAGGGTGAGACGTCGATTGAGAAGGTCCACTAAGAAGTGTGCAGCTTGTTTGCAGATGTCTGCTGTCTAGGCCCTTATGGTTAATTTTGACTTGACATTCTAGGACCTCCCCAACAGAGAAAGGAGGGTCGTAAACTGTTTTCGAGTGAACGGAGTTTTGTGTGTCTGGATTGAAAATCAGGGGTATCCGTTGGGAAGAAGTGGTGAAGAATTGCCTCAGCTGTCTCTTGCCGACTTTAATAGTAACTGGTGGAGATCGAGGAACTGCTTCTTTCAATAGTCGATTAGAAAGTGACCAAACATTCTCTTTAGTTCGGAGCTCGCAGAACTCCCGAAATTGCCTAGTTGACTCCGCTCTCATGAGTTGGTATTCTTCCTTGGCCTCTGTTTGCTCTTGCAGGATTTCTTCGAAGTCTTCGCAGTTTGTGGCACTTGGCTGTGTGTAATTAATTTCCTATGTAATTCAAGGTCTTAAGTTTTACAAACCCCTAGTTTGTCGGTCCACCAAGGTGCCTTTATTTTGGTCGAGCCTCCTGTAACCGGCATAGACCCTTCGCAGGTAGCGTGTATCGCGTCTGTGAGATCATCGACAATCTTGTCCAAATCTGTAGGGTTAGCTACGGAATAGTTAACGTCCAACAGGTGAGAGGTGGTCATAATTTCATCAAGTATCTGTTTAAAGAGTACCCAGTTGGCTTTGTCTGATTTGAACTGGAAAGTCGATGTATTCTGAGGTTTGTGTCGTGGGACATCTCCATAGAGAAATGTAAATTCGATTGCGTTGTGAAAAGAGGATGTGCACAAATCTTGATTGAATTTTCAATTGAGGATGCGATTCTGGATGGGTTCGTAGACTATTGTGGTCCATGTGTGGTGTTTTCAAAGGTAGTAGGTATTACCAGTGTTTCAACAATACGATCGTTACCAATGACTAGTTCGAGACATTCATCGCCTCGTGATATGGTGGAAATGGAGCCCCGAGTGTGTTCCAGCCGTTGAAGTCACCTCCGATGATCAGATGTTGACCTCACAGGAGGTCAACATTAGCCTTAGCTTAGATGTCGAGACGATCGAGTGTTTTGTCCTCATCATTACGAGGCTCGACGTAAACAGATGCGATAGTAAGGGGTCTGTTATTGTGGGTAATCTGAATGACACTAAGATTAGGAGAGGAGTATTGATTCACTCCTATAATCCGTCCTGTTCCCGGCTTAGTCACAATACAGGCTTTGACTCTTTTACCCCTGCTGAACTGATGAATATTGAGTCCTTGATGTGGTTTCATCAGGGTGCCGTTGCCGAATAAAGCTTCTGAATGACGGTAATTAGAGAACAGGCGTTCAAAAATTAATTTAACCACTTAAGTTTTTGTGTACACAGCTAGATGAGAATTCGTACCAACTTAAAAAAAAAAACTAATTGAACTAGACAATATTTACCGATATACAAGCCCGGACACGTAAAAACTGGCTAATCGGAGAATGGCCGGTATAACTGTGGTATAACTTTCTTTGTTTTTTTCCTGTCTTGTGTACACTTTTTTGGTGTAAGGACCGTGCATAATCACCCAATGACGTTGTTCTTTTATTTCCATAACTAGCGGTCCTTTCATAGGTTTATCATTGATCTCCGCGTTGCTACAACTAGATACCGCCTTCATACATTTAGCTTGTTACCGTTTTACTCTGCCAAAAACGGCACAGTCTACTGTGAGTATCCATAGCAACCTAGTCGGTTGGTTGAAGAAAACTTCACATTTTTTATCCGTTTGTTTGTATGAAGCGCGGTATCTAGTTGTTGCAACGCGGAGACCAATGATATCTCTATGGATCCTTTAATATATTTATTACTTTTCAGTATTTTTCTGGAAATCTTGTTATTAAGTAGTAACAAGATTTCCTGAAAAATACTGAACCAATTTCAAACTTTCAAAAAATGGTACCAACCTGAGATCAATCCCGATATACAAACATTAAAAAAAACACGACGAATTGACAACCTCTTTCCTTTTCGAGGTCCGTTAAAAAAGATACAACACTTAAACGACTAAAAAGTGAATCATACGATTTTCACTGTTTTGGGTGCTGTCGCTAGTAGCGAGCACCCGTCCCATGGCAATGTCATCTAATCTAATTCGATAATACCTGTCTAGTAAACAAGTCCAGATTGCTTGCTTCCTCCTACGTTCCCCTGACCCCCTTATGTTTACATGTCACCGACTAGCCGCATGAACCCGCCCTTACTCAACCAAATAGGTATTTCAACAATAAAATTTACATAACTCCATCACCGACAAAAATCTTCTATGTACTTCTTCTTCTTCTTATCGCATGAGGTAAGTGGCCACCTCTGGTGTCAGAGTTTATCAAGCAGCCTCTGACTTGGCTTAACGACTGGTATCAGATGACAACAACCGGGACCGACGGTTTAACGTGCTCTCCGAAGCACGGAACCGCTCAGCTGTAATGCCACTTTACGGTCACCCATCCGACACCTGACCGGACTGAACGTTGCTTAACAAACGAGATCGATTAGGATCAGTCTGTCAAGAGCCGGCGCCGCCACGAGCGCGATGTATTTAGCAGAACTAGAAAAGGCGGTAAAGTACGGTACGGTACGTTAAAATCTAGGTATATAGATAAGGTAGGATGCAAGACGGTAAGGTAAAGAAATTCTACTAAAATGATTTAAACAAGAAAGAAGAAAAAGGAATGTTTGTGAGGATGGATGGATGGAACTACTGAAGAGATTTTTATGAAACTTTACTATGTTATAGCTATGTATAAGCTATAACACAGTATCTACTCTAAAATTTTAATTAGAAGAGATTAAGTTTGTGAGTTTGTTGTGGTAAAGAGATTTCGTCACAAGGGTTCCAGAGAATACTCTGAAACTACTGAACCGTATTTTTAGTTGGATTGGAATTAACACCATTCCTTAGTGACATAGTTATTTGATTGTCAAGTAAGCGCAGTGGGCACGTGTCAGCTAGATATCATTGTGATTAATAATAAATTTATCACAAGTAAAATTGTTTGACTCCCACCCCAGCGAAGTGGGCACGGGTCAGCTAGTTATAAAACCATAAATATTCACGCACACGAATATATTTATACAAGTGTCCGCCCGCGGTTTAACCCGCGTGGTTCACGTTCTCGTAGGAATATCATAATAAAAAGTAGCCTATGTGCTAGTCCACTACTTGAACTCTCTACATACCAAATTTTATCCAAATCCGTTCAACCGTTTAGGCGTGAAAGAGGAACAAACAAACAAACTCACACTTTCGCATTTATAATATTAGTAGGATGCCATAAATATATTTATAGGCGGTAATGAAAAAGCTACTGGAACACCTCTTTTCCTTGTTCTGCGGGAACACTGATATAAGCTTGCTAATTCTAACTTTCTAGAGCCTACTCGTTCTATCAGTCTGCTATATTTTTTCAACATAACTAATATTCTACTAGTTATCAGCGTGGACCTAGTACGACCGGCAAAAGAAATAAATGCTTTTCATTCAAATTATAAATAAATATTGCAATTGCATTAAAGTACATATCGAAATCCATTTAGTAGTTGATACCATTTTTCAGCTCTCTATCTATGCAGTGGTTGTTACTTTAATCGTTTCAGACTGACTCCCAGAATGCGCTTTTCGGTTGTAACTGAAAAATAAATTGATGGTCCGCGACGTTCACAATTTTTTTCCGAACTTATTGTTGGCGAAGACACTTGAATGTTATATTTTTTTATATGTACGTTAAATAGGCTTTACGTCTCTATTTCTTGTTTGCAAATAAAAACAATAGTTTATTAATTACAGTGACTTAAAGTAAAAAAAAAGTTTTAAAGAACGACTTAAGAAATAGCATTTTTAATACTAGAAATGAATTTTTCGTCATAGATTTATACGTAAATGACACCAAACTTGATCTATTAGCTAAACACAGACAGTTGTAATTTTCGAAAAGTTACCACCCGGTTAGTTGCTTTGACCCGACCCCTCCGGCACCAGAAGGAGGCTACCGATCTCATCCGGTTTGTTTTGACTCAGGGATAAACTGTGCCAAGTTTCATAATACTCGTTTTGGATAGACCCCCAAAATGCGCTCTTCGTTATTAGTAGTAAAAAAATATTTACGGCGCGCGACGTTCACATTTTTTTTGCTTCTTATTGTTAGTGAAAGTACTTGAAGTTATATTTTTGGAAATCCCCATTACCTATATAGGCTTTCCTAATATATTTTTTGTTTGCAAATAAAAACGATAGTTTATTAATTATAGGGGCTTATAAAGACCGACTTCAAAAAGTACAAAATAAAAATGAAAACCAAAAAATACCAAATAATAAAACCCCATAATTACAACAGAAACCGTCTTCAAAATATACTTTTTGGAGTCGGTGCCAGCTAGAACGAAAAAACTGAACGTATGCATTTACCTATAAGTATAAGTGCAATGCAGAATGCACCATTGATGCCCAAGCTGGCACCGACTCCAAAAAGTAGGTATATTTTGAAGACGGTTTCTGTTAGGACTATGAAAATCATTTCATGTATCGCACATGTTTAGTGTTACACTAATAAAAGATAGCGTTCAACAAGTCTTAAATTGCCAATTCTCTGTAGTCAAATAAACCGTTCTACCACTACGACCAAAAAATATTTTATAATCATGAACATAACTTTCACTTTTGATTGCAATTCCATAGCATATTCTACATACCCAGCGGTAAAAAACATTTTATTTTTCAACTAATTATGTTATAATTTGTCGTAGTGGTCGCCGTTTTGTTATTAATGTTATACTTTAATTGAACCATAAATTCACAAAGTGCGCTTTACAAGCAGCTTTCGTTTCTTCGAACAGCTCTGCACAGGATCTCACCATCACCAGGTACGTAAGCACTTTGCAATAATTTCCACCTGTATTATTTATACAACCTTAGAAGCGTAAGCCAAACTTAACAACATATACTCGTACCTATATCTATGAATAATAGGAAAACTCGGATTGAAATCACAGATTCACTAAAATCTACGATTTCATCATAATACATTAAATTTTAAAAGAAAATTGTACTCGCCCGTACTGTATTCGATCCATCAAATTGCTTAGAAAACATAAAACTCTTCCACTAAATTGGAAATGGTTTATGATATCTGTAGATTCGATTCGAAGCCGCGCCTAGATAGCATAAACATCGGCTTTCAACTCGAACATTGTTTACAAACCAAGTCTGAGTATTTCGAGTTATTTACAACCGGCAGTTAGCCTAAGCAGATGTTTAAATCCGGCTGTGAAAGATTAAGGACTTTTGAAAAACTATAACATTAGTAATATTTACGACCACGAATGTAGACACCTTAATAATTGATGGTGAAAAAATGGTTCGCTTTGCAAACAACATAAAATAAATATTCGCAGAAAAACAAGATACTTACACACAAGAACACAGTTGAATGCACAGCAAAAAGTGAAAATTCCAAATACTTATTGAGTGAAGCAGGTTCGTCGTAACGTAACCTGAAGAAACCAGGAACTAACGACACTGGTTGCCTTTTGCATCACCACATTCATCGTTATTTGACTTGTCACTCAATATGTATCTTCTGACATTCTGCGCTCAGTTTACAGTTGCAATTGCAAACTTTTATTGGACAATTTGTGGTAGAACAAGTGTAAGCTCCGTTTCTTATGATATAATGAAATATTTATTTACTTTTTTATTAGTATTACAAATTCCAGAATAGAAAATAAATATTTCCATACAATCACACCAATTATCTAGCCCACGTTAAGTATCATGAAGAACTTGTGTTATGGATACTAGATAACGGATAAACATACTTATATACTTTTTTTTTGTAAATACATACATAATATACATATTAAACATCCAGACCAAGACAAATAGACATGTTCATGCACGCAAATATTTGTCTTGTCCGGGGATCGAACCTGGGCCTCTGGCGCAGAAGGTGGGGTTAGTACCCCTGCGCCAAACAGGTAGTCAGAAAATTGGTGAAAAATATGAAATATATGAATAAGATTTTTCCGTGAAGACGTTCTATTGTTTTATATAAATTAAAATTACCTTATTCGTAAATCTATTGAAACAGAATTTACCTTTGAATATTTCTAAAAATTGTTTTAAATTATTATAGTGGCAATGCGTAATATCTGAAGAAAATAAAGTTCTATATGAAGATTATTTATAAGAGTTGAGAAAAAACGAGAAACAAACAGAAAACAGAGTAAAAATGGAATTGAAACGTGCACACAAGATTTATCAAACAATCTAGCATAGAAATCGCCTTTGGGTTAAAAATCAAAAGATTTTGGAAGCAGTTTAACCAAATACATGGTCATGCTATGAAAGTTTTTCGATATTTACAAAATTTTAATTGCTTACCAGTCTTGGTGCAGTCAGGCCGGCCGTTCCGGACAGCCGTGTCCGGCAGCGGCTTGCCGTCCGGCGACACGCACCAGCAGCTTGCGGCGGCGCCGGCGCTGGCGCATTGCACCGCGGCGTAGGTGCCGTCGGCGCGGCAACGCGGCACGAACGGCGCCCGGCGCCCTGTCTGGGCATTCAGGGCATATCGGAGCGCGATCATGCAGGATGACTGGCCTTCTGTTGACAACAACTAGATACGTTTATTTCGATGGAAATAACTTATAAAGAGCTGGAGAAAGGAGAGTCATCATTAGAGTAGAGGAAGCAAGAGAGATTATGTAAGGATCGCGGCACCAACGGCTGGGTGTTCGGGACGTATCGGAGCGCGATCATGCAGGATGACCGGTCTTCTTTGGACAACACCTTCGATTATTCCGATGGCAATAACTTGCAAGGATATGGAGAAAGGAGACGTCATTAAAAATCACTGAGCATTTGCCCTTTTGCATCGCTGCGGCACACATAGTTTGCAAAACTATGGTTACTTCTTTCTATCATTTGTGTATGTATATTATTATCATGTGTGTTTGTTGATGTGAATAAATAAATGAATAATAATAATAATAAGACTAGACGAAGCAAGAGAGATTATGTAAGGATCGCGGCAACGTGGCAGGAATGGCGCCCGAGCGCGGCGGGCGGCGCCCTGTTTGAGCATTCAGGGCGTATTGAAGCGCGATCATGCAGGATTATTGGCCTTCTATTGACAACACCTTCGATTATTCCTATGGAAATAACTTACAAGGAGCTGGATAAAGGAGATTATTATTTGAGTAGAGAAATCAAGAGATTGTTTCTTGATTTAATTGGTAATTAACATTTTGAAGAAAAACCATGTCAAAACTAGCAGAACAGGCGAGCATATGAGGAATGTGACAAGAGTAGAAGGCAGCAAGAGAGATTATGTGGCGGTTAAATCACTTTCGCAACGATCAGTCACGGGTTGGATGACCTATTCCGTGCTTCGAAAAGCACGTTAGACCGATTATCACGGTTGCACTTGCTTACCCACATTCTCCCAAATTGGCCCGCGGTGGGGAATTAAAATGGTTGCTGCGATATTCCTAGGTCTCCCTGGGGAAGGCATAATCATTTTCCTTATCCTCTTAAATTTTCGGGAATTTTGAAATATTACGATTATTGGAATTTTGCTTTCAACAAATTCAAGTTATTTTATGTACCCGGTGTACAGTCGCTTGAAGTCCCAAATTAAAGTCAATCAAAGACACTAGCTTATCTTATGAGAATAAAACATTAAAAAATCTTATGGATAAAGATACTTGCTATGGAGAAAGTTTGCTCCATAGCAAAAATAAAAGATCTAACAACGATCACAACGAACGCCGCATATACGTCAGCAATCGCGCGGTTCAAAGCGGACAAAGATGTTTTTCATTATCAACACATCGGTGTTGTGGAAACAGTATTTCTTTGTGTCAGCTAGCTACTTCGTTATTATTTCAGTTTTCTAAACATAACAAATGGACCATTGACTTAGGTTATTTTAAAACTGTGATACAATTAGACTTGAGTACTTTGTTATTAGACTGTAATAAGGATAATGAATAGGAGACAGCTTTATATTTTTAAATATTTATACTTATAAGCACTTGTTAATTATATAGATGCCACATAACACAACACATGACACAGACACAAGAAGGAGGTTAGAAGGAGTAGTTGGTATATAACGCATTTAGAGCTGAAACAAGTGTCGCCTGAAAACAAGCACATTTGCTCAAGTCGCTAGAAATTCAAATCTTAAAAGTGGAAATTAATGAACAGCTTCTATGTAGCGAGTCTAGGGTCTTTTTGTGTGATCAGGATCACGATCACGTGGAAGTGTGGAGCACTGGACCTTCAGCAGTCTGTTGGCACCTGGAAGTAGATGCTGACGGCGGTGCCGCTTCTCGTCCTTTTGCTGTGTTCTGTGGTCGCCACTTACCAAGACAAGGGCATTTATGTGCGATCGCAACCGGGGTCTGTGGAGCACTGGATCTAAAGCAGGTGATAGGCACCTGGACATAGGCGCGGCCGTCGGTGCCGCTTCTAGTTCTTTTGATGTGTTCTGTTGTCACTACTTAACAAGACAAGAGCCTTTATGCGCGATCGCCACCGGGTCTGTGGAGTACTGGACCATCAGCAGTTAGCACCAGGAAGGTAAAGTGCGTCTTTGCCGCTTGTAATCCTGTTAGTGTGTTCCGTGGTCAACAGTGTCAACACTTACCGAGACAAGGGCCTTTATGCGCGATCGCAACCGGGTCTGTGGAGCACTGGGCCTTCAGCAGGTGGCACCGGGAGGGGTAGGTGCGGCCGTCCGTGCCGCACACGGGCCGCTTCGAACCCCCACTCGCGTCGCACTGCGCCGCGCGGCTCGGGCACGATGCACCTTGTGTACTGCTCTGAGGAGGGAAGAACAATGTTTAGGGCTATAAACTCGTAATGATGAAGAAGAAACTAGGTAGAACCAGCACCTACCTAGTTTCTTCTTCATGCTTTGCAGTTCTACGTCCACAAATCATAATAGCAGGAGTCCTAATTGGAGACAGTTAGAAAGAAAAAAAAAAAATGTGAAGTGTCACAAGAGAAACACATTCATTAATTCATATGCATATGACAACCTAGTTGATGAGAGAGCAGTTACCGGTTACTTGGAAACCTTATAACTAGTTGATTTTATACGTTACACAACATTATTAGGTATTCTCAAAAAATCGACATCGACAACTACATTTTTAGAAGTTAAACATCTACTAATTATAGTATACAATAAATAGATATAGGTAATGTCTTATGGTATCTACCCCAAAATGATGTTTTTAACAGTAACGCATGCCGATTTGAACTTTTTTATAATGAGTAGGAACGTGTCTACCATTCTTAATGTTATACGCTATAAAGGAGCTTTGCATAGCCTAACATTTTTCAAATCCGTTTATTGTGAAAATTTTGACTAAAGCATGGTCTAATAAGTGCCTTTTCTTTTACTGACTGATAATTACTGATAATTTTGTACTTTTCTGTACTGACTTTCATACGAAAATGAATATTATAATTTTAAAGGATATCTATAAGTAAGCTATTTTTTTACACTTGATATTGATTTTATTAAAACCAATGATATTGTGTGATGAAAACTATAAAAAAAATTACACACATCAAAAGTGTATAGGGATCCAAAATGAATTTTTACCAAATGTAATATTTTAAACTGGTATCTTACTTTTCCAAATAGTGCAAATTACAGAATATAATAATTAACGATCCAAAAAGTTAAAATAATAATCGTGTATAGCGATGATAATCAAAAGTACTTGATCCCTCCCTAGTACGCTTTTTATGTGAACTAACTAGGTACGTTCAAAACTTATTTCACTTGAAGTGTTAACTGGTAGCTAACAAAATGCCCACTTGACCCTGCGACAATGGTGCCACAAGCTTGAGGTGACTTCAAATCCTCAGTTTGCGGCCATTTTTCCTTGAAATCGTTCACGATTATGTTAGCAATAATGTGCAAATCCATTGGTATTCACATGGCAATCCGAGAGAGAATGTGTTGCTATACTGCCGACCACGATGCCGATCATACAAAGATATAAATTAATGTAACATTAACATTTTGCAGAAACTTTAGTACCTACATAGAGAAAATATGAAAACTATTAAAAAATTCTGTGTGGAAAAACATTTTCCACCAAGTGGCGTAGTTTAGCTTTAGGAGGTCCATGATTAATTTTTAAATTTCGTTTAAATATGCATAGTGTCTAATTACTAATAATTATTATAGTGGTCGCTTTTTTTTGGTTAGCGTGAGCCGAAACTATTTTTTTTAATATCCTATTCTTCATATTAAAGCGTACAGAATTTTTACTATAAATTCAAGCAGCTTCCTTTATTTAATTGTATGTGAACTGTATGTGTGTGTGACCATATTTATGTAATACTCATCAGATTCTTATGATAGTGACCCAAACATAATACTTATAATGTAAGACTGTTTGTACTAAAACTTTGGTGTAATCTTTATCTTTTTAGGAAGCTCTCTAACTTTTCAGTAATATTTTTTTTTACACATTTCGACCATATCGTAGCTGGTCTACTGCAGTAAGTTGCATAGGTACTCAGAGACAATGATTATGTATTACGATACCTATGACAAATAAAGGGCTAAAAAAATTAGGTGACAGCTTAATATTCCTACTATCGGCCGCCCGAGGTTTCACCCGCGTCGTTCCCGTTCCCGTGGTAATATCAGGATGAAAGAATCTAATGATTTAATCCAGGCTATCTTCTATCTGTGTATCAAATTTCATCCAAATTGGTCAAGTAGATTTTTCGTTAAAGAGTAACAAACAAAAAACTAACAAACTAACTGACATACTTTCGCATTTATAATATTAGTAGGCCTAGCGGCCGTCCGCGTTTTACCCGCGTGGTTTCCCGTTCCCGTAGGAATATCGGGATAAAAAGTAGTCTATGTTTTAATACCTGCAGTCTATTTTCTATCGGTGTGCCAAATTTCATTCAAATTGGTTCAGTAGTTTTTGCGTGAAAGAGAAACAAAAACCCACCCATCCCTCCAAACATCCTCACAAACTTTCGCATTATAATATTAGTAGGATAGGATGGTAAACAAGACAAGATCATGCACTGCGATCGCTGAATTTCAGGGCCGTAGACATTGAGTCAATCAACACATAATGTTCGCGTGCCAAGGTTACGTTACAGACTATAAAAAAAAACTGCATATGAAAATCTACATATTAATCTCTATAATATTAATCTACATAGTTTTCACATTCGTTATTTAAATAGAAATTAACTACGTTAAAAAAAGGCTTCAAAAACTAAAAAGCAATAAATAAGCTTTTGGCAATTTTTATTTTTCTTGCCTTGACTGGCACCGTCTTCAAAAGGCTCATTTTTTGCTTTTCAGTAATTTGTTTTTTACAAACAAAATATCGTGGAAATTAAATCGTCCAAGTTAACAAAATTGCTCATGAGATAAAAACTACTGGGCCAAACTAAATAAAAATTTTATGGGACCAATTGGCAACTATTCTGCATCGAACAAAAAAAGACTCACGTAAATCGTATCAGAAATCTTAACGTAGTCGGTTTATAACATAAAAAAATAAAATAAAAACATACCAACTAAAGTGAGAACCTTCTTCTTTTTAGAAGTCGGTTATAAAAAGTAGAGAACCACCTTTGCAGGTTTCAAAATTGGAATTAGATTTAAAATCTTTTGAATCTTAATTCCCATTTTTTGTAATTTTGGATAATTATTGATTTTGGAAAAGAGTTGCTTCTGGTTGTGACTCTCAATAACGAATGCCAGCAGGACTCAAGTTAATAATTCAAGTTTTTTCTAATAAATTAGGATAGTTCATCCATATTATGTATGTAATAAAATAACTTGTCAAGCTTTTTAACTTTTTCACTAATCGAATAGTAATCAACTAAATGTCCTTTCTGAACATAAACTTATTAGTGCAATTTGTTATGTACACACGGCAGCAGGTTTGATCACAGACCTATATCGAAATAGACGAAAAGAGCGCTTCAAACTGTATGAGAACCTAGCGTGTCGAATTTATTGTACCTACGATGACTTCACGAGCGAGATTTAGTGATGTGGAAATGTTATTGACGAGCTCTTCCAAAAAGTACTCCACAATTGCACATTTTCATTTATGAGTGACGCGTGTTTTAATGGCAATGGTCTCAAGCGGACTGATTTAGGTCGGAATACTTTGACCGTGGATCAAACTTTTGACACGCATGGTAGGTACACTTTTACCGTCTATCTCAATATAGGTCTGTGGGTATGTACTATTAAGTATTCTGTGGTATGACGTTAAAATGTTACTATGAAAACAACTATGTCCCGACAATTTTCGTAGTACAGTCACTGTACAACCATTTCACATTACAAAATTTAATGACTTTTGTGGACACAAGTACTTTGTTTCCGTGTATTTCAATGTGGTTAGGTGGTATAATATTAAAGGTCGTGCTGTTGACTGTTCAAATGTTAGAAAATTCTACTTAAATGTATCGATCTTTAATTAAAATAATATATTTTTATTTCAATAGTTAGGTACTAAGATTAGGAACGAGTTCTAACTGTTAATTGAACTTATTAACATACCGAAGCATAAACTCAAGAGAAATTTGCATCAAAACTTAAAATATTGATGTTATATTATTATGCTCCTTCGATATTTATGTTTCAGTGCGAAAGTGCTTCGATACTTATTAAAATATGTGAACGTAATTAAGTAATTTCATCTGCATATTTTTAAGCTATGTTAAATAAATGAATTTTGATAAAGTATTAAATAAATATTAACATTAAGTAGATAAAAAGCTGCACGTGTTTATTTATTTAACACACAACGCGCTAGAAATACACGATTGAATAAAAAAAAAAATATAAAAGTTGAAAACATCAGAGAATTTACGCAAATGCTTGAGGCAATACCTTCGGAAATCGGAATTTAAAAAAAAAACTTCTGCAATTTATAAATAATTATGTTTTATTTACCTGTACATTGGGCGCAGCATCAATGGCAAAGCAGAAAATTTCGAGGATAATTGAATAAATCACAAAATAATTGATATACATAATGTTTTCAGACTACACTGGCAAATTATCGATATAAATCAAAAAGATTCTAATTATAACACTTGTTCACAAAACAAAACATTTAATAACAAGACCGATCGCGTAAATTTATCTAACATGTTTGCATGTTACGTCTATTTGTAGGAATATTTTTTAAGATTTGTCGTAAGCGTTTCGGGCAGCCGGCCGCCTGGAGCGAGCGCGAACAAGAGAATAAAATACAATACAAGGATTGATCCCGTCCCGGTGCGCTGCGCCCGCGCCGCCGCTGCTCGCCACGAGCAAAAAACATATAGGTACGCTGGTCTGGTGCGCACCCCGCCCACCGCTTACCATTCGTATCGTCCGCTACTAATCGAGTGGCATCGAGTAACGATTAGTAATAAACCGCTGTTGACCACCACAATCGATTAATTTGTGAATTAGTCCGCCCTTTTTACAACGATAATGACTATGATTGTGTTTAAAAAACAAATATAGCTTATATATAATCACTTTGGTTCTGTACCCACTGCAACATGTCTGTCTATAGGTTCTGCTCTACATTCCCAATATCATTGTTTTGTCAACTCAAGCTTTTGTTATATAAAGTTGCATATCCCTTATTTATACATGAAATTTATCTTTACCTATTTATACTATAATGTTACCTGCAATGTGAAATTAAAAACCAAGGAGCTAATGTTGTATGGAAGTTCCCTTGGGTAATTATGAAATTTAAAGTTGGAACGCTAAAATGTCAACAAAATCTTATATCAAAAATAGTTAGGAAAAAAAAACCAGACTGTCTTCAAGGGATAACTTAATTCCTTTTTGTTTGGATGTGTCAAATTTTATAGTTTTTAAATATAAAATTTGACACATCCAAACAAAAAGGCTGTATGTTTCAGCTATTGTAGAGCTCGCATTGGCTGGCACAAAGAAAACATTTAAAATTGGAAATATGTGAACTTTTCCTCACTATCCCTTTCATTCCTGTGCTTTTTGGTGTCTTTTGTTCTACTTATCAGTAAAACATGGCAAATACAAATTGTGAATGTGTGCAGCCTTGGTCACAGATTTCAACGCAAATAACATTGCCTACGAAATAAGTAAACATATAAAGAAAAAAATCGGACATTATCAAATGTCATTTTTAAGTTTTATATTTTAATAGTTATTGGTTATGCAAGGCTGGAAAGTTGGATTTCGCGACGAGTTACCTCTATTGTAACAAAATTCAAATATTCAAAGTAACGAGACGCTAAAAACTTTTCTACCGAGCGCAACACACAATTTTTCACCTCACAACATCGAAGATTTTTATAGATTGTTTCCGCGGTCAACTACCGGTAAAAAATTCGTTGAATAAAAAGTTTAATCTGAATATACTTTAAACCTAAAGTAACAAAAAAAGGGAGCATTACAGTTGACTAGCTTTTGCCCGCGACTTCGTTCGCGTGATTAAGATAGTTGTGCATTTATACATTTTACCAAAAAATACGCCAACTCAATACAAAAAAATCGGCCATCGGTTTCGTCTCTCACCCAAGGTTGCCTGGAAGAGATGGCTTTGTAGCAATAAGGCCGCCAATTGTGTGTTCCTCATTTTTGTCATTTTCTCTGTATGTGTTTGTTTTTGTATCGCGTGCAATAAAGTTTCTATTATTATTATTATATTAAATACACCTACCCAAAATGCCACTATATTTTTTTGTCTGCAAAAATAACTTATATTACTATATAATGACAAAGTTATAGTGTGCTATAGCTCTGAAACTGCTAAATATATTTCGTTCAAACCAATTTTCGTTCAAAGTTTTTATAAAGATCTACAGCATATATATTTTTTTTATTTTTCACTTTTTTATTTTAAAAGTTAGAGGGGACACACATTTTACCACTTTGGAAGTGTATATCGTTTTAGAAACCTCAATGCAATTTTTAAAGACCTATCTATAGAAAACCCTTAAGTATAGGTTTGATGGAAAAAAAAAATTTCAGTGTCAGTTCCATGTAGTGGAGCTTCCCCTTAATATATATATTTTTTTATTTGTGTGTTAAAACCGTAAAGCGGTTTACAGAATACATCTACCTACCAAGTTTCAACTGTGTAATCCTCATAGTTTTGGAATAAAGCGGCTGACATACATCCGACATGACGAATCTATCAGGCTACGGAACCCTAAAAAGTAACACTCTAGTTATTGTGAAGATCTCGAATTCTCGATCGTAAACTAATTTCAACACAACGCAATCCCAAGTTTAGCTGTCCAAATAACGTCCAGTAAGATTACAGGTTTACATGGTGACCTATGCCAGTAGTTAAGTGACACCGAAAATGTGCGCTACCAAAAGTCTAATGTCGTCATTTTTCGTTCGTGGCCGCGCTTTACAGACTGATCGTATTCGATCACTTTCGTTAAGCAACGTTCGGTCGGTTCAGGTGTCGGATGGGTGACCGTAAAGTGACACTACAACTGAGCGCTTCCGTGCTGAAGGGCACGTTAAACCGTGGGTACCGGCTGTTGTCATCTAATAATAATCGTTAAGCCAAATCAGAGACTTGATAAAATAAAAATAAATAAAAACTGATAAAAAGTAATAAAAAATTGGCTTGATAAAATCTGACACCAGAGGTGGCTTCTAATCCTCATACGATAAGAAAGAAAGAAATTGACGTTTACTTGCGCAAATCAGTTGCATCGTGTGGAGAGACCATTGACTTATATATTACTAGACCCTATTTTGAATACCTCGAAGATTTTTTAAATAAATAAAATAATTTTGTTTATTTGCTTAAAACACGGTGTTACAAGTTGGTACTATAAATTACAGTCCACATGTTTCGCTAATAATGAATATAGCATGCAAATATTAATAATACAATTTATGTCAAAAATTAATACAGAAATAATTACAATATGAATGTCAGTACAAATAAGAAATGTCAATACAAATTTGATATTCGACGGTTGAAAGGCTAATTGATCTAAGCGACATTTTGTGAAACTTACAGGGGGATGGATTAAAGTTTTCTTTTTCGAAAAAAAAATCATAAAAAATCAACTATTGAATGGACTTTCATTTATTTAATACCGTTTATACCTTATCAAATAAGGAAGTTTCCTAAACTATTACTGTTGATAATTGTGTATTATTTTAGAAAATTTATGTCGGTTAGCCCAAAATGCATCAAATTTCGTTATTTTTAGAGAAAGCCAAAATGGCTCAAACGCCTACCGTAAATAAAATAGCTGAAGGTAAACTGGCTCAAGCATTGACTCGGATTAATATATCTCGAGAGAAAATGAATTTAGCGCCAAATCAACTTACGGTTTAATGTGCCCAATGAGCCTAAGCAACATGATGGTGTTACACCAGAGTGAAGTTGTACGATGCATGCCTATTAAAGGGACTGCAGGATGAAACAAAATGAACCCTTCACTAGGGTTTTTTTTAATAAATAAGCCTGTGTTTTAGTGGCATTGAAACACCCCAATTGGAGACGGCTTAAAGTGCCAGACTCATATGCCTGACAACGGTCTCTCGATAAGACTGGATATCACTGGTAGCCTTTGTAGTTGAGAAAGAGCTGCTGGTTAGGTTAGGTTAGGTTAGGTTAAAGTGGTGTCATCTGCATACTTAATGGTATCAGACACTAGCAGATCGTTAATGTGCAGAAGAAACAGTGTCGCGGATAGGACAGACCCTTGGGGGGGGACCTGCATCAATTTCTTTTAGGTCGGTTGATTGACCATCTACTACAAGTCAGGTGGACCGATTGCAAAGGAAGTCAGCAATCCAAGTGCACAGACTACCAGAGATACCGTATGAGGGAAGCTTAGCAATAAGGCTGTCATGCCAGACCCTGTCAAAGGCTTTGGAGATGTCGCGCGATACGGCAAAGACTTCGCCGTGTTTCTCGATCGCTTCACTCCATAAATGGGTCGCATACTCAAGAAGATCTCCAGTCAAATGACCTCGGCGAAAACCAAACTGGCGATCACTGAGGAGGTCGTTGCCTTCAAGGTATGCCAAAAGATGATTGTTCAGTACAAGCTCCATAATCTTACAGAGTATGAACGTGACTGGAATTGGCCTGTAGTTGGAAGGGTCCGCAGGGCTGTCCTTGAGGTACTGAGAGGAATCAGCATGAGGTAACAAAGATGGCGCTTTGTTACCGACATCTAGATATGAATTCTCCGCATACAGAGAAAAAAACCTTTGCTTTCTCTGTCGCAGTTTGAGCAAGGAATCCGTCAGGCTTGAGCAGAGGTGGAAGTGATGGGCTACAGAAATTTTGTTCGGCTGCTATGGCAAGAGACCAAAACTCTTTACTTCCAGATGGGTGGTAAGTGGTAAGCAAGTTAGGCTCTAATGCGGCATGTGGTCAAAACATGCCCTGCTTAACATGCGCTTGCTAGACTTGGCGGCTTGGTTGTAGGCTTCTTCAGGGTATGGGTGTTTGCAGATTTACGCGCTCGAGCATCGGCCCTGGCTAAGAAAACTGACTCTTTCTGCGCTTCGGCGCTCTGGCAGTCAGCATTGAACCAGGGGCGAGCTTTACTGTCTGACGGAACATCGGAGTTAGGACGTAATATTCCATACCACGCAGTATGATCTCGGCAACAGCGTCTGTGCACTTCGACGGATCCTCTGAAGAGAAGCAGTATTGCCGCCACGGGAAAGATGCAAAGAAGTGACGCATCTCATCCCAGTTTGCCGCCAACTTGTATCGTCACAACTATCTCATACCAATAGGGTCCTGATCGGGTGGGGAGTAGACGTATACAGACTTCACCACATAGTGATCGGATGACCTCAAAGGGGTCGATGCCGATATAGAATGTCTGTCTGGATCAGTTGTCAGCAGAAAGTCTAGGAAGTTCGGGGTATGTGTCTATATATGGCACCCGCGTAGCGCAGTTAACAAGCTAAGAGAGGTCGTGCGAAAAGTCTAGTCTTCACGCTTCTCTCCCAGCATGGTCGGCCTCCCGAGATGGGAACAGCCATTCTTTGTGATGGCCATTAAAGTCCCCCAGAACGACCAAATGGGCCGTGGGATAACGAGCCAGAATTACATCAGCCGACTGACTAAGATGGTTAATGAACCTGGTTGTCTCCTGGTCACTGCTGTGCGAGCAGTAGAGTACTCTCTACCGCTCGCACAGCAGTGACCAAATAAGTGCTTTTATTGATTTGTATTTAGTAATGGCATATTGTTTGTACAATAAATATTATTACTTACATTTGAGTAAGTTTTTTGCGCCCGTTTTTTTATTGTCAGCTAAAAGAGTCTGAAACGAATGAACGTCTGAACTGAATAGGGCAAAACTGACAATTCAAAAAATGCGTGTTATATGCTCGATTGAATAAAGAATATTTTCACCTCCACTCATGTGTCCATGAAAGCCCACAGTAATAATAATTGGTTTTGAGACGATTGAAACAAATGTCATCGCGAACGTACACACAGATTCCGGCATTGGGTATGCTCCAGAGTACCGGGGTAGGTTGAGGTTGAGGTTCGTACGTACCTCAGCCTTACTTACAGGGTTATAGTAGATATTGATACTTAGGTCATTAATTAAGTAGCAATGTCCATCGTAACGGACACTACACAGAGTGCGCAATTGATTGAACTTAGTTCCAAAGTAACTTAGGCGTAGCTAACCATATTCATCTATTGTACGGCCTATGTGTTGAAACAGATTTAATAAAATGATGGAAGTGCCAATTTTTCAAACACTGAGTTACATTAAAATGTGTCAACAGCCATAACACTAATGAAATAGTTAGGTTAAAACAGCCTAAGTGACTTTACTTATTATCCTAAATAGAGACTACATGGGTCAAGCGACATAGTTAATTAATATAATTTAATGCAAATTGGTTCAAGCGACACGATTTTCTAATGTAGTTGAATGCAAAATATGCCAAACGACAAAACCACAACCATGGCGAAAAAGCCAAATGCCTTAATAGACACACGTTATAAAAAATCGAAAAATCAAAACAGCTTAAGTCATTGACTCCTCAAATTGGTCTAATTTTGTGTCGTATAGATCAATGAGCTTAGAAATGAGGCCGGTTTTGCTGTGGGTGCTAAGCGCCAAAAAAGTAGTCATACGAATTTAAAACCCAGCTCAAACGACGGAGAAAAATTTGCTGATTCCGGATATGTATATAACTCAATATCGCAAAAAATGTCGCTTAGACCAATTAGCCTTTCAACCGTCGATATAATTATTTTTGTTAAAGAAAGAATTTATGTCATAAAAACTATTTTGGTTAATCCATTCGTACAATTTTTGTTTGAACATATTTATATTAAGCATTTTTAATTCTTTAAGAATCTTGTTATAGACCCTTACACACATATAAAGGCAACTTCTTGCATACTTATCCGACACAAAATCACCCTATGTGGATCTCTCAATCTATAATTATTTACCTTTGTAAACAAATTAGTATTTTTGTGAACAAAGACGGCAATTTCATAAACGTAAAGCGAAGGAAGTGGCAATAATCCTAGACTTTTAAATAGTTCTTTGCAAGACACGTCAGGTGATACGCCACAAATAGCCCTAATGCACTTTTTTGAGCAACTACGTACATCTTATGTTTTGGCGCGCACTGTTCATTGAAATAAAACAACTTTTACGGATATCAAACGCGCTATATTTCCACGAACTAAGTTGTAATTGTCCGTATTTTTAAGTTTTTTATGGGTTTTTTGATTTTCCCGACGTTTCGGCACCTTTACAGCTGCCGTGGTCACGGGATGACTGGCTACTTATAAGTCTACCCTCGAAAAGTTAATTTATTTTTGTTCGGATACGGTTAGACATCTACTATGGCACAAATTATTATTGATTTGATATTTTGATTTAATTGTTATTTTAATTCTTTATTATCAAGAAAAGAGAAAACTAAAGACTCTACTGGCAGTTCACAAATTGGGAGGACCTTCGAAGAAAGAAGCTGCCAAGAAAACTTCGAAAGCGGGCCGACCTCCATCTTTATAAAAAATTAGGATATGTTGTCTCCACCTTTACTTTTTTATATTTATTTATCTACAAAAAGAGCTAACCGTATCTTTGGGTCTTGCAGTGCGTGATTTGGGTTGAGACTTTAATTTATGGATAATAGGGTCCCAAGCTGGTGGAATCTTCCACCCATCATCTCTATTGAAGTTTGGGTATTTGGTGATTTCAATAGCCTCACGCAGCATTCTGGGGACAAACTTTTGTTCCCTGGCGAGGATCTGTGGCTTATCAAACCTGATGTAGTGGGTGGGTCCCTCAAAAGCATGTTCACACACTGCAGACTTGTTATCGCGCCTATTTTTCACGTCAGCTACATGTTCTCTAACGCGGGTCCCTATGCTTCGCTTTGTCTGCCTTATGTAGGAGAGCCCACAGTCACAATCCAGTTTGTAGACACCTAGCGACTTGAAAGGGTATGTTGCACTTGACTGGTGGTAGGAATTGGTTGATCTTCTTGGGCGGCTTGAAGTAAGTATTAATAGAAGCACGCTTTAGAATTCTCCCAATCTTGTCTGTGACACCTTTCACAAATGGTAAAATGGCAGGTTGACGTTCTACTGTAAAATCAAAAAACCCCTAAAAAACCTAAAATTACGGACAATTACAACTTAGTTCGTGGAAATATAGCGCGTTTGATATCCGTAAAAGTTGTTTTATTTCAATAAAAGCTCTATTTTTTTCCGTGCTGTTTCCCCATAATATACCTTAGCGCAGAATCGACTCTATATATGCACGATAGGACACTATGGCAGTTTTTTTATCGGTTACGTTTCTGACACGTCTAAGGGCATATACTCGGGGAGATAATTAGACGGAAAAAATGTAAACAAACAGCTGTCATTATTTTTTTCTTTAATTATTGAAATGATATCATGTACCAGGGATGGCGAACCTTTATGTATTAACGTGCCATTTTTCTAAAGAAATTATTAATGAGGTCGTAAACGTGCCATCAATCACATCAATGGCACCTGTGCCATTGGTTCGCCATTCCTGCCATATACAAACACATATCCCCAAAACCAACTTCATTAAGATTTGCTTAAAAAAATAAAACATGAACGTTTAACAGTCTTCATTAATTTTCGAGGAAACAAAATAAATAAAGCAATTTTTACATAACTCTTATAGATTTTAAAAACTTAGATGACTTACATATTTATTTTCAATAATTCGACATAACAAATTTTTGAGTAAGTACTGTTCACACTGTGGCAAATTATCATGGGTCACGAACCTTTTTATTTGAGAAATAATATTAATGACGCTGCAGTATAATTCTACCATTTAACTATATAAAATCCTATCCTATCCTACTAATAATATAAATGCGAAAGATTGGGAGGATGCTTGTTTGTTATTATTTCACGGAAAATCTAATGAACGGATTTAGATGACACTTTACAATATTATAGCTTATCAGATATCAGGCTTACAAATTATAAACCAAGCGGGCGGCTACTAGTATTATAAAAGCGAAAGTTTGAATGGATGTTCGTTACTCTTTCACGCAAAAACTACTGATGGATTTAGATTAAATTTTACAGTATAAAACGAATAAATGAGAATGAGAATAACACAGTGGCTAAAATTTATCCCGATATTTCTACGAGAACGGGCACCATGTGGATGACCGCAAGCGGCCGCTTGTTTTATTGTATTCCGATTTTTCGATTCCTTTAAACTAATTTTATTGTGATTTTCACTAACTTGGCCTACTAAGTATTACCAGAACTTGAAAAGTACCAGAACTAGAAAACTCATGGTTAAAAATTTTAATAAAAGTTGCTAAACCCTGTACTCAACTTGTGACATTGACAGTTCTTTGTTTAGGTAATTTTTTTCCGTCTAATTATCTCCCCGAGTATAGACGAATTTGTTCATTTTGGCACATAATTCGTTTACATGCCTTTTCCAATCCAAGTCCTGATCAATAGTTATTCCTAAAAATGTTAAATATTGTGATTCATTCATTTTGGGCACATTGGGAGCAAAGTCATATTGTTTATGTTTTGATTTATTAAACTGAATAAAATAAGATTTGTCAAGATTTATGTTTAAATTGTTCGCCTTAAGCCAGTCAATTGTTATGTCAATAGTCCGATTAAGCTCTTCATGCTTACGTATAGCGTCATTGCATTTAGAATTATTCGAAGTCACAATTATAGATATATCGTCCGCATACAGGGTACATTTATGATTTGTTATATCAGTTATGTCATTTATATAAAGGAGAAATATTGATTGGTTCGATGGATAGTATTTGCATATCCAAGTCACAACCAAGCCTCCTACTTTAATATTACAGTCGTTTGAGCAATCAATAGGTACCTACGCGTACCCTTTTTTCACCACTTCGGGGGTGGAACTGTCAATTACGCTGAAACACATAAATATTAATGTTAAACCGACACCCTATACACAAAATTTGAAGATCCGAACTTCGAAACTGAGCGGTTTGTTAGTACTTTGTTAGTGCTCACCTACACTATGAAAGGTATCTACCCTCCAAAAATGGTGTCTCTACTTTCAGCCGTTTGGGCTCTACTCTCATGTCTACAATCAATCAATTAGAATTTTATTTATATAGATTCAAAGTTGTTTAGGATATGAATGAATTGTTACTTAAAATAACAACAAAATGGCTTCGGTAAATATCATGATGTAAATTAAAGATAAAGGTTTTTGTCACGTTCCGTAATCCAATCATAGGTTGTGAAACCAGCCTAAATAGAAAATCCTTATAACCTACCAATATACAATTCCAAGCCTATGTAGGAAATGTATAATGTTATAATAGTAATAATATATTTCCTAGGAATTGACATGATTTCATTTATAACAAGATACCTTAAATCGAAAACCATTTCGAAATCTTTCAATTTCTAACACTGTACATATTTTTTTGGATTGTTTAATCCACGATTTGTCGTGATAAAGGAATAATAATGACATTCCTTTGCTTATAAAAGTTCGCTTATTAAAAATCAATTAAAAAAAATAGCTGTCAATATAGTCAAAGAGTATGTAACAGTGCATTTCAATGAAATGAAAATAAAAAATAAATGATAAAATGATTCAAAACGGGTTGAAATATTTCAGTTTTGAGTGACAAATTTTATACAAATCAATCCGTTCAGCCGTTTTTGCGTGATTGTATAATAAAGATCGAAGTACTCAAACTAAACATCCAAACACTCACAAAATGTAGGATAGGATATAATAGAATCGGATTAGTTATTCTATTATTACCATCTATTCGCAATTTTGCTGCGAAAATAAGCCTTGATAGTGTTTAAAGCCAAATGAAACTGCAAAAATAAATTTTACTCCAATCTAATATATTTCAGTCCAAAATGAAAATTCTAAATATTTCACTGAATAATTTTTTTCTTGAAATTAACTCATCCATGTTAAACACTTCAAAGAGTAAGCAAGATTTTACCACCCTAATAAATAAAATCGTACTACCAACATAAACTTAAAAATCCAAAGAATAGTGAAGTATCTTACCAACTTGAACATGATATCGATAAAAATAATAATAACTCATTAATCTCAAATATTTTATACTTCGGAACTAAAACCAGGCGATAAATCCTAACACAACACGCTAGCAAAAACTCATTTATTCAAATTATTGTCAACATTAAATGATAAATAAAATAAATATATTTGTCTAAAAATAATCAAGATCTTTTTCTCCTGATGATGACGCTGTAAATGGATTATCGCTTACTTTTTAGGGTTCCGTACCACAAAAGGAAAAAACGGAACCCTTATAGGATCACTGCGTTGTCCGTCCGTCCGTCCTTCTGTCAAGACCGTTTTTCTCAGGAACGCGTGGAGGTATCAAACTGAAATTTATATCTAATACTCAGGTCTACTGTCCTTTGGATCTGTGAAAAAATCAAACTTCTAAGCCAAAGCAATCAAAAGATACAGCCGTTTATGCCGCAAATTTCCGCAAATTTTCGAAACTCGCACGGGAATCAAAACCTACAGGGTATTTCCCGTGAACTTAGAATCTTGAAATTTGGTACGAAGTAACGTCTTATAGTACAGATAAAGGAAAAATTGCGAAAACCGTAAATTTTTAGTTACATCATATAATAAAAAATATTTTACGGAACCCTCGGTGCGCGAGTCCCACTCGCACTTGGCCGGTTTTTTTAATAAAAAAAGGACAAGAATCAATTTATAACTTTTTAATTTTGCATTTTACAATGCTATACTTATGTGATAAATATTAAACAAGAAAATATACTAGAAAAAAGCAACTAGTGGCCGAGTTAATTTTTTCCAATATTTTTCTATTTAAAATTTACCATAAGTATAAAAATAGCATTGAAAAATGCAAAAATTACAAAATCATAAAGTATGTTCTTAGGTTTCGTGCATTTTCCAATAACATAATTATATAGACAGGTAAAGATAAATTGTATGTATAAAATAAGGACTATGCAACTTTATGGGGAAAGCCTTTGGGGAAATTGTTTTTTTATCCTAATGGCCTTTGGCACACATAGGTATTATAAGCCTATTTTTTTTCGCACAAGTGTCCAATGGCCTAAATTAGTTGCACATGCATGCAAGCAGGCATGCAAGCAGGCATGTAAGTAGGCATGTAAGTAGGCATGCAAGCAGGCATGCAAGCAGGCATGCAATGCAATCAAGCATGCAATGCAACCAAGCATGCAGGCAAGCAATTATGCAGCGGGCAAGTCTTCTGTCACAGCTCCGGCGCTGCGAGGCTCCGGCGGTACCATGTGAGCTTATCGTCGCAGATGGTTTTCGCTCACCACCTGCTCCTCAGCTCGCGGGCCGCCTCGCTCTCCGCGCCTGCGCGGGCTTAAATAACACTCTAGGGGTAGGTCATACAAGACTGCGTGGAGTCGTTTTTTAGGCGATTCGTTTCTGTCACTGACTTAGAATAGGGGTAACAGTACGTATGCATAGTAATTGTTATGTCAAAAGATATATATGCTAATAAATTTAAGGACTCCGAATATTAGTGGTTTTGATTATTAGGGATTTTAGTGTTTAGGCCAAACTATAACAATGCGAAATAATCTACTATGCATAACAATAATTTGTGCTTATGAATTTTAGGCCAAAGAAATGCGTTGAGATGAAATTAGGACTAATGATTTTAGGCGCTTCGAAGGGTTAACTTTACGTAACAAAAGCTTTAGTTGACAAATCAATGGTACAGAACTGAGATTTAAGCTATATTTATATTCATACATTTCCAGTAACACAAAAAATTACGATGAAGATATTTCTAAACAAGTACTTCTGTTGGTTGAAAAATTATATATATTTCTACCTATCACGCGACCTACAGGAATAATGCAAACTCGCTTTTTTCCACCTTGTTCCGATTGATAATATATCGCGATATTATAATTTCGCTAGTTCAAGTGTAATATCAGTTTACTAAATGTGTTTTATTTATTTTATTCCCAGAAAAGATTGGTTTATTATACATTATTCCCAGTGTCATCTCGGAATTGAAGACAATTGACAACATTTCATAAAATTTGTCGTACGTTTTTATTTTTGATTTAGAAATCTTATATATAAAATTCTCGTGTCACAGTTTTCGTTCCCATACTCCTCCGAAACGGCTTGACCGATTCTCATGAAATTTTGTGAGCGTATTGAGTAGGTCTGAGAAACGGCTACTATCTATTTTTTATCCCGAAATTCCACGGGAGCGAAGCCCCGGGGCACAGCTAGTAACATATAAAAATAGGAGACACGTATTTTTCCTATTCCTTTTTTTTATTTGAAAAATTACTCATTCTAAAAGAGCTTAAGTCCAGTACGAAGGATTTCTGGCTACATACCTTGGCAAAAAAATAATTTAAAAAATACACTGTGACGTTGTCAAGTCAACATGGCACTAATGAAGTTTGTTTGTTTTGTGTATGTTTCTATTTCTTGTATCAAATCAAACCGACTTCAAAAAGTAAAAAATAAAACTTTTGGAGTCGGTGCTAGCTAGCTAAGGCCAAAAAAAAATAAAGTTAATAGAAGTGCAATGTAGAATGCCTTGGCTGGCACCGACTCCAAAAGTTTTATTTTTTACTTTTTGAAGTCGGTTTGAATTTTTTTTATAAAATGTTTTTTACATATTAAAATGAATCAAGTACTTGCCTACTTTAGAAGATATCATAACTGCAATTGTGTGCATATTTTCTGTAAATGTGTGCTCATCAAAAACGCCAGAACTATTTTGCAGTATTTTGTATAGAGAATTAGTATCTAATGCTACTCCTTCCGTTTTTGAGAGTTTTTTTTTATGAATGACGAGCATAGTCATACATAGCCTTCATCACCTGATGTAAAGTATTGATAAGGCTGAAGATGGAAGCGAGCCTCTCCCGAATCCTCAATCACCGAGGAATTGGCCATCATCTTTCACTGCCGGAACACAACAATGCTGATAACATTGTTGTTATGGCATGGCGTCAGAATTAGACACAATGTTGGTAGCTAGCCAGGCGGACTTACAACAAGTCCTACCACCAACAAACCCAAAACATTAAGTATCCCCGCTGGGAATCGAACCCAGGACACTAGATCACAGAGGCGGTTGATATTACAAAAAATATGGATAGAATTAAAAGTCCACCGAAATGCGGGCATTTTATTGGCACAATAAAATATTTCATGTTTTATTAGATTGTGAAATAGCAGAACTCTAAATTCAATAAAAAGTTTCACATAAATAAGTGTTTTTCAGGTGATATTTCTGTTACAACGAACAATATTTCTAATGTTAAAATCCGAATCCCGTAGAAAGTTGGGAATACTTTTTATAGCGATCGTATTAATTCTTAAAATAAAGGAATGTGAAAATAGGAAAGGAAAAACCCGATATCGGAACGTAAGACACAGGACAACAAGATGGTATTCAACGCTCCCATTTCCAAAGACCAAAAGAATTTGTATGAAAACAGACAACACTCTCAGAGGTAGTTAATTTGTTTGCTAATTAGGTACGTAATAACGTAGTAGTATGAAGAGGTAAAAAAACGCTTATGGCCGCGCTGGACAGACTGATACGACAGACTGACGCGTAATATTCGATCACATTTGTTATGCAAAGTTCGCTGAGTGTCGTATGGGTGACCTTAAAGTGGCATTACAACTGAGCGCTTCCGTGCTTCGGAGGGCACGTTAAACCGTCATCTTTTGATATCTTTTATCAGGCGTTAAGCTAAGTTAGAGGCCCTTACAGGCGGCTTGATGAACTCTGTCACCAGAGGTGGTCACTATATCATCCTCATACATTAAGTAAGAAGAGGTAAAAAAAATTTAATAAATTTAATAATTAATGAAATAATTGTGCTGTTTAGTGCGTACAGCCAGGATATAATCCTAACTTTTTTTGGTTTTGTAAAATTATAGGTAAGTACATTAGGCTAATTGAAGCGGTTAAGCAACTTTCCCAATGGTCGATCACAGGATGGGTGACCAAAATTTACTACCTCGAACTACTCCGCGCCACAGAATATTAATAGTAATCCGTGCTTCGGAAAGCTTACGTTAAGTCAAGGGTCCCAGCTGTATTTCCAGTCGTAGAAACCAACCAATCCGCATTGGGCCCTCGTGGTGGGTCATATCCCTTATCCATCCATAAGGGAGGCCAGGTCATGCAGTGCCCCAGCAGTGGAGACATTAAAACTGGATGATGATGAAGGTTACAAAAACATTAACAACATGCGTGCTTGGAGAGGTACAGGTTTAAAAGAAAAATATGTGTTACCTATTAGATTAGTTTGATTGGCTAAAAGTGGTGATGGTAACTGACTACCTTCGCGTGTATGTTTTTTGGAAGTAAGAAATGTTCCTAATTCTTGCTTACACAAAAGTCTTATTTGAAAGATAGAAATAAATAAATAAAAATAATTTATTTAAGTATATGAGTAAAAAAGGGACCAAAAAAACAATGTCAATTTTATAATTACTTAGGTGGTACACAAAAAAGAGAAACACTCAGCATGATGTTAAGGCACCTAAGTGTGTTGCCCTAGCGCTGATCTTCCATGGTCATTTCTTTCTTCTTTAGCCATTGAGAGGGTATACAAACCTCATATCTAGGGCTAAAAGGAGAAAGTAATTAGACTAATGGCGTTCTTCATGTTTGTATAATCATACTAATTAATATTAAGTATAAACTTTGCTTATCTTTCCGTCTGTTACCTTCTCACGCCTAAACCACTGAACCAATTTTAATGAAATTTGTCATAGAAATAGTGATGAAAAATATATTAAGTGATCATATTTATTGAATAATAAGAAGGAGGATTATCAATACAAACATTTTTATTTGAGAAATACTGTTTCGTACATAAAAATAATGCTATCGAAAAAAAAAGGGGTATCTTTTATGTAACGTCTTTATTAATTTATTAATTCGTTTAATAACCTTTGTGTACTACTGTTAATTTTTTATGTAAGTAGTATGTCTCTCAAATTTCAACAAGGCGTAGGCGGAGGCTTTGTAGCAGGTTCAGGCTAATTGGCATTACCTAGTTCTTTTAGGTCGCAAATGCACCGGCAGGTTCTTATAAGTAGGTATTTATTTATGAGATCGGCCGCACTGCGCGCTTGGCGCCTAGCTTGTATAACACCGCACACCGCATACAACCATACTAAGTCACTAGGCGCTAGGCGCCTGCCTATGCGGCTTTGCCTTAATGAATTAACATTTATAACTAATTCGGCACATAGTACAGTAACTTAAAAGTACGTAAATTTTTCGAATTTTGCAGACAACCTCAAGTGTTTGTTTCCTATTTCAGCACGGCACAGGACCTGTTTCTTACGACCAGACACCGGCCCCTGTCGTGCCGATATTCTTCAGTGGTACTTCGACGTGAAGCAGAGAAAATGCTACCGGTTCTTCTGGGGTGGCTGCCAAGGAAATGGGAACAGATTTGAAACAGCAAAGAAGTGTTTAGAGCACTGCTACTTGAATTCTACTTCGGTAGCATGTATGTGTATTACTTACTTTTTAGGGTTCCATAGTAAAACCAACAAGGCACCCTTATTAGTTTTGCCATGTCCGTCTGTCTGTCTGTCTGTCCGTCCGCGGCTTAGCTCAGAGGTCCTTACATCTAGAAAGCTGTAATTTGGCAAGAATGTGTTGGTATATTAGTTACGCCAAGAAAGTGCTAGATAGAAAATAAAAATTAAGTGCACCTGTTGGGGATGAAATTATATTTCCTCATTATTCTCATAGTGTCCGGTGTCATCGGATAGCTCTTTAAAAAATATTATGAGTAGGTTTATTAAGACCACTTTTCTATTAGGGGATCTGTTTTTGAGTGCAAAATTTTGGTTGAGCGCGGCTTTAGGTAAAAGACAGTGGACGTTTCATCTCTTTTTCGAAGTGGGACTTAAGTACCTAACTGGACTGCCTGTCCAAGGTAAACGTAGTGGTCAACAACTTCGAGAGTAGTGTTGCCAACGTAAACTGGAGTGGGTACAACATGGAGATTTGACACGATATTCGTCTTACCCATGTTCATCCTAAGAATCCTTTGAGAAGCACTACGATGATCTTTGAGCATTTTGTTCAGGTCCTCCAAGGTTTCCGCCATGAGGACTTCACTATCGGCAAAACGAAGGTGTGTTAGGTACTGGTCATTAATGTTGATGCCGAGTCCTTTCCAGTCCAAGAGTTTAAGAGAAATTACGTTATTAATTTACACAACAAATAAAGAATTTGCGAAATTGTTCCATCCGTCCACGCGTTATGCGATGACCAAGGGAAATAGACACTCATTTTTATATATACCGTGTTTTTTTATTTGTGCCCAATGTTAAGGTTGAGGTGGTGTTACCTGTTTAGTTTTTTTTTTTTATCAAGTGTTAGCGTCGTTTATTTGGATATTAAAACTTCCTAAGCAATGAAAAACAACAAAAAAACTTAAAATAATATCAATAATAGTAAAAATAACTATTGAGCGTGCATAAAGCTCGGCTCAGGGCTATCAGCTTATCGCAGCGCTATGATGACAAAAACTATTTAAGAAAAAAGAATGTTTCGCTTCATTTTGTTCTAAACACATAACACAACCTTCCTCCTTAAGTTTGGGCACATGGAATAAAAACACCCTGTATACAGAGGGTGGAAATTTAAAACGGGGCACGAAAGGGCAGGTACCTTAACCGTTGTAACTACATGAAAACGTTCTTAGGAAACCATCCTTAATTTTTTGAGAAATATTGGACTGCATTCACGGATTTTGAAATAAAACAGTGAGCAGAAAAACATTTTTTTTTAACTTTTTGATGCTAATCGATCCTGTTTTTATGAGGATAAAAACTGTCTAAGACACCAAATGAGATATAAGTACTAGAAAAGCGAAAAATCGCGAAAAAGTATTTCCACATATTCGTTAAGAAAATAGTTCCATCAACGAAGGTACTTGTCGGTGAAGCGGATACCGCGGCGTGTGGCTCGAGCGTGGCAAGTGTGATTTTCCGTTTTTCGCGATTTCTGACTTTTCTAGTACTCATACCTCAGTTGTTGTCTTAGATTGTTTTGATCCTCATGATTAAAAGACTGTCTTGGATTTATTAAGTCGTGTGAAAGGATTTTTTTTTATGTCGGAAAGCATTGCAAAGCATTGCAAAGGATTCGTTCCGAATCCCATGAGAACAAAGTTGCGGGCACAGCTAGTATTAAATAAATTATTATTTATCGTTTTCAGATCATGTACCGATCTTTTGCTCTCTCACATTTGATTATGGCAACTGTTTTGGACACTACAATCGCTGGACATGGGATTCACTCTCACGGTAAGTTTCACTTTTGCATTTTAAATTATGAATTGTTTTTTTTGTTGTTATGAAATACTTAATATCCTGACTAATATTTTAAATGCAAAAGTGTGTTTGTTTGTCCTTCCTTCACACCATAACTAAGCAACCAATAGACTTGATTTTCGGCATAGACTTAGTTGGAAGGCCGGAGAGTAACATAGGCAACTTTTTACCCAGATATTCCCACAGGAACGGGAAATACGCAGGTGATACCGCAGGCGGATTCTAGTAGAATATTTTTTTAAATCATTATTTTCGTATCTAGTTTATAGTTTGTTATTATGATAGCTATTTATGGTAGGTATTGAAGCGCTCGTGACCGCGCTTGACAGACTGATCGTAATCGATCACGGTTGTTAAACAACGTTCGGTCCGGTCAGGTGTCGGATGGGTGACCGTAAATTGGCATTACAACTGAGCGTTTCCGTGCTTTGGAGGGCACGTTAAACCATCGGTCGGCCCCGGCTGCTCTCATTTGATAACAGTCCTTAAGCCAAGTAGTAGCTTGATAAACTCTGACACCAGAGGTGGCCGCAAATCCTCATACGATAAGAAAAGAGACTGCTGGGGGCACTGGCCTTCCTTATGGATAGATAAAGAGAAAGGGCCAACCACGCAGACCCCGTGCTGATTAGACCACCAATCAGTAAATCAATAAATACCAATTTATAATATAGCAACGGCTTAACGTGTCTACCAAAGCATGGGAGCTCTAAATACTTAATAAATTTTTGGTCACCCATCCTGTGACGATCGGTCACAATCGTAGGAACTCCGAGACAAAACAGAAACAAAAATCCGAGTGCGACAACCACTGCGCCACCACCATCAATCGCATAATTATTCGAATGTCTGGTCTGGTTGTCCGATGGAAAAAGTGAGATGGTGGAATGAGGCTGTGCCACAGACATAGATCTAAAGATAATTTATAATTTAGATCTATGTCTGTGGGCTGTGCAATTCAGCTGCACACTAACCGAAATGTATCCGATAGAAAACCGATAAACTTGCAACCTATATATCGCCTGGGCTTTTGAGCTTTTTATGAATGAGATCTTTGTTTCCGATGAGCTTCTTAGCCCGCGCTGCTCAATGAACTCAAGCGTCTGGAGCTGGTATTGGGCGGAACCATCCCAAAGATATACACGATCGAACTTGCTCTTAGAATAGACTAACGACCCGCCCTCGCTTCGCTTCGGTGTAATGTGGTATTCGACACCATGTATTATACTCTTGAATCACTCTATCTATTAAAAAAAACCGCATCAAATTCCATTGCGTAGTTTTAAAGATCTAAGCATACATAGGGACATAGGGACAGACAGCGGGAAGCGACTTTGTTTTATTTATTTATTTGTAATCAGGCTACAATGGCCCATAGATATATACTTTAAAACTAGACATACATAAAATATAAAATAACAACAATAACTTAATTATTTTCACGAAAAGACGGCGGCGACGTGTTGCGCATTGCGGTGTCCGATAGCCGACCCCGAAACCGCCGGAACAGGACACCCTTCGGCCAAAAATCTTCCTTCATGAAGGTCGACAGATGTTCAGTCGGTACCCTCACCACAAATGAGTTTATACTATGTAGTGATTAAAAATAATTTCTCACCTTTGCAAGAACGCCAACCTTTTTGATGCAAAATGAGGTTAACTCTCAATGAACGACCCTAAATTGAGAGTGGATTTGGGGACAATGTTATACCGAGAAGCTCTAGCTTAGATCGTCAGTAATCGGCACGGATTCATTACACCAGTTTCTTAGCTACATTTTTTCAAATCAATAAAAAAATGCATTTGTTTCAGCACTTGCCGACACCGCCTATACTCCGGATGTGGAGGGAATCAAAACAATTTTGAATCACGACAAGAATGCTTAGACACTTGCATGAAGAAACCAAACAATACCTTACAGCGGTTCAATCAATTTACCACATGTGTACCTTTTCATATTGCTGAACTTTACTAAATATTGTTCAATAAAGTCAAAGTTAAATGCAGAATATTTTTATTAAAAAAGACTTAAATATGTGGTTCCAATCGTCAATTTTTATGCCTACCAGCCTTAGACGAATTAACCACATTCGTCCAAGCTACCAGCCATTCAAGACATCTCGCAAGAAACTTAGGTAGGTATCAGCCACAGATATAGATCTAAAGATTTAGATCTATGTCTGTAGTATCAGCTATCACAGAAGCAAAGCAACAAATAACATTTACAAAGGAACATGTTGTTGCCATTGCCAAACACAAATATATATCTTGAAATATTGTAGATAGATAAGAGGAAATTTTCTCATACTCAGTTATTATTAGAATATTTACAATAGGCAATTATGTTTTTATGTTAAACGATTTATAATAATGCACAAAAACGGCCAGTCTCTCAACAGCCCTATAAATACTTTTATGGTTTATATAGGGTGGAAAGTTAAGACGGGCATGAAAGCAAGGCAGGTAACCTTAACACAGCGTGTTATGAACTGAGGTGAGAAATAGTATGGACTGTGCCTTAACCAGTGTTGCCAGGCGTCCCGATTTGCGCGGGACGTCCTGATTTTCAGGGGTCTGGACAGGTTACACCGGTACCACCTACTATGGCGTAAAAAATATGCTAAGTACGCTAAATGTCCCGATTTTTATATGATACTTATTAAAAATCATGTAATAGGTTTCCATTTGTTCTTATTATTCATATTCATATTATTTTATCAAATACTTCCTTTGTCTGTTTCATACCTTAGGTACCTACATAAATCGACTCTAATGCTAAGCTGCATAATATAGAATTTAGCGCGAAAGGTCTAGCGCGGTAACCGGTTACCTACCGCTCAGTGGTAAATGGGTAGGTTATTATATATCTATTATCTACTTACTTAGATTCTAATGATTTGTTAGTTTTACAATAATAGATCAATAATTAATAAAAATATGTCAAGTATCAAGTTGTTTTCGTAGTAGTAACAGTGTTGCTAGTTGTATTCTAGTACAAGATTAGTGGCCCATCAAATTTTTTCTTTTTTTTTCTGTCGCACTGTACTTTCCAAATATTCAAACACTTCATATCATACTCGGCACACATCTAAAACATATTTCATTAAAAAAACTTAGAGATAAGGTTAGGTACAAAACGCATAAATTGTCAATCAAGGAGACACTTGACCACAAAAAATAAGTTTTCAATTAGCGAACGAAACGAACAAAAAAGTACTTAGGTAGCTAGTACCTACCAGTGTCAGTGTCAATAAATATTAAAAGACAAAACTTGAATTCTAACACCAAATTAAACATAGGTATATGAATCTTGAAAAAGCTAATCACGTAGGCATTTTTTGAGAATTGCTTTATTTGACATTAGCGACGCTCATAGACAGCTCACAAACTGTCAAATTGCGCGTCATGGTACTACATGACCAAAACAATTAGGCGCATGACGGGAAGGCGATTTCGTATTTTCAAAGCCCGTATCCCGCCTTTTTCATTGCATTTACCTAACTGATTTATTAGCACTACAGGGATTAACTGATTATTTAGCGCTTCTTGAAGTTTTGGTTTTCATTCAGTTATTATATGGTTTTCATAGCTGTCATGCGCCTAATTGTGGTGGACGTGTAGTACGCTTCGTCCATATACCTACATAAAAAACGGTGAACGGTTTTTGTATAGTATGAAAAAGTAAGGCAGTTCAATATAAGTTCTTCTCTTAATAAACCTCCTGTACATGATCATAAAACGTGGCTGCATATATTTTTATACTTTTGCCATCCTACATCAAAGCTAATAATTATGAAACAAATATGTCAATGTCAAAACTAAATAACATAACCTCTCTTTCTCTTTTGTTTTTACTAGTGGTTATTTTTGAAAAAAAAACAAAGAAATTAATATTTTGGCTCCATTGGCATGGCTTATTGAATGAGTACATCATTCAACAACTGTTTGTTATTAATATATGATAGCTAAGTTGATAGTTCTTTGAATGAAGTCTTTCTTCAAACTAAACGAACTGCTGTAAATAACTTCTTCAGTTCCTCAAAATGTGTAATTGTTAATGTAATTCTTAGGTATTTATAAAATGGTTGTCATAACTTGGAAATTCCATTTTAAAGATATATTTCGATATATAAGGTACGTAATCTTTCGTTTATTGAGTAAGGTACATTCATATTTTTTTAGGATAAATCTCATGTTCAATAAAGCAAAATAACTTCATCGTGGTTCGTTCATCTGCTGCATCTGCAGCGGATCACAGACGTATTTACCTGATTTTGTATTTTTTTTATTGTATGCTAATTTGTCCCAAAACTAAAAATGTATAATAACATTCTGCAAATATCTGTGAGTATGCTAATGTTTAGGTTAAGCGTTCGACTATCCAACTAGCATTATGAATGACGAAACCATTGCATTTGTGGCTAATAATTTTAGTTACTGGACCCGCGAATTGGGAAACGAGAAATTTATCCTAGAAAGCTGTTAGTGTTAGAAATAGAAGCATTCCTGCAAAGTTTCAAATGACACCTAAAGTTTTTATCTAAAAATATCTTAGTTTCGTTTTTTGAAAAGTACCTAGTGATTATTCAACTTTTTTTTTACAAATGTCAGTTGCGTTTTATTTCACTGTTATTCACAGATTATAATGTCTGTCAATAGCCAAAATAACCACACAGAGCATAACGCAGCGGCCCGCAAAGCACCAGAAATATTTTTTTAAAATGAAAACTAATGTTATTGTCTAAAAGATGTTGAAAATAGTCTTTCGAAACGATGTCATTTAATAGGAACCTAACCTCTAAAATTCATTTTAATTTTTCTCACAAACTTTTGAAGAGGAGAAGTAGTGGAGAGTTAGTGGAAGCTTCTCCTTCGCAGGGATGTTTCCACTACCTGTCACCCAATCCCTTCCCCCCTCGTTCGGGGGTCCACCAACTAAATGTTTACCGCATTTGTTATAGAGGCAGAACAATGAATGCTTCATAAGCAAATTTTAAGATCAGAATTGAAAAAAACAACTTCTACAGATTTAAGTCTACTATAATGCACTATATTTCAATGAATGCTTCATCACATTCCATGCAATGTGATAGAGCTATAACCATTGACTTATATATTAATAACGTAATACTTTGTTTATACAAAGGTAATGGAAACGATAACAGATTTTTCAGAGAACAGGGGGGCGGGGGGGAGCTAATGTTGTATGGAACTTCCCTTGGGTAATATGGTAACATTTTAATTTAGAATGCCAAAATGTCAACAAAACCTTCTATCTAAAATAGTTTAAAAAAAAAACAAGTCTGTTCAACGCTAAAGTTCCTGGTCCAAGGAGTTTTTAACTATAAAATTGACACTTTAAAAAGACTACTCCTACGAAAAATATAAAGATGGCTCTATGTATCGGGGTCCCTAGCACCAAGAACACATTTGAAATCGTTTTTTTTTTATGAATTACGGGTAGACTTTTAGCCTTCATCATACAATGTTAAGTATTGCTAAGGCTGAAGATGAAAGCGAGCCTCTCCCAGAATCCCCAATCACTGAGGAAGTGGCTATTTTATCTTTAACTGTCGGAACACAACAATTCCTTCAAAACTTCATTTCGCTCAGGATTTAATATGCTGCCAGTGACATAAGACACTGCTTTGTCCCCTTAGTGCATAATCTACTATAAAGTGCTTATAGGACAGTTAAATGCTTTACCTAAACATAAGCTTAAAAATCTTTGCAGTAATATTGTCATTTTTATGTAAAAAGTCAAAAAGTGAGCATGTTTATATGAAAATCATGGGGTGGGCGTTTAGATGTGCTGGTGAGTGTAGTTTATTAACATGCAAACCAATTTGAGCTACTGAGATTTAAAACAGACTTAGTAGCTTGACCCATCAAGACTTGTTAAATGTTTTTTTGTAATAACACTGTACGTGGGTCAATTTGTTAGAGTATTAGGCTGGACACCTAGAGCTTGCATGTTCGAGTCCCGTCTAAACAATATGGAGACAAGTTGATTATTTCTGGTATATTTTCTCTAGTATTCAATTTAATTTTATGATTGTTATTTATTACTGATTATATTTTTGGTTCCAGGGACTACATCACCTTCAAGTGTACACAGGCTGTTTTGACGGTCAGATCTTTAACTTACAATGAACATTTGAGCCAAGGATATGTAATAGATTGTTTACTAGAACCAATATTTTGGTTTGTAGATAATTTTGCAGCATGTTTAGGAAAGGTAAGAATTGATTTTACTCCATTATTAAATGGTCAATAAAATATAACAAATGTAAACCAAAATTATCTCAATGTTATGTAAATATCTTCAATTTCTGCATGCTTCCTGTACTTTTTATTTTCAAACCATATTTCCAATGAAATAGCAAAAATTTCTACTAAAAATATACAAACTATTTACAATAATAGTTAACACTTTCGCGGAGAGTGAACGAGACACAATAGAATTTTTATTGTTATCACTGCTATAGGCGTTGAATGTCCGCGAAAGGGTCAAGTACCTTTTTCAAGTTTGTTTTAATAGAGTTTATTTAATTTCATTTCACAATTAAGTTTCCGACGATTAAACCCCAAGACTAAATAAAGTAAATTCTAAACATCTGATATATAGCTTTTCAAGAGCAACGGGACTTAATGCGACATTATTATATAGTACATTTTTATTTATTTTTATTTTTGTTTATTAATTTTTATTTATTTATTTTTAGTTTGTTGCTAGCTGTGATCACTAGCAGACAGCACGTCTAAAACGTAATTAATGTCGCAATGAGTCCCGTAACTCTTAATTTACTCAGCTGTGTAGTGTCGGCTTATAGTAGCACTACCCCCTCTCATCCCGTGGGTGTCTTCAGGAAACAGGCAGCAGCGTCTCCTAAAAACTTGGCCATACTGCGATCGCCAACCCGGGGGCTAATTGTCTAATTAAAAATCTATCGCAATCCCTTTCAATTCGTAATTTGAAAGATATTCAGGCCGTCAATATTTGACATTTGAAAGGGATTGTGATCGGGACGCGTTTTAAAAGGTATGGAATAAACGAAATTGAACTGTCTAAGCAATATGACAGACGAAAATATCACAATCACAATACCTCTGAAAGGGATTGTGATAGATTTTAAATAAGACAATTAGGGGGCCGCTTGCCAAGCGTGGCGATTATGGCAACCCCCCATTTGAGGGAGGCCTATACCCAACAGTTGGTGTTATGTGGCTGGGACGATACGAAACTCTCGATTTATAATTATAATGGAACTTTGCGTTCAGTTTAAAATCTTATATGATATTATTACTGTTTCAGGTATTTGTCTTCTGTGTCAGTGTTCTCACCACAGCCGTTGTTGTCATCGCCTATTGGGTTGGTTTACCATATTGGTGGCAGCGTAACCCACATTTTACAATATTCCTTGTAATATTTGGTAACTGGCTTCTACTGAATATCACATTTCACTATATTATGGGAGTCATTACTCCTCCAGGCTATCCGCCTACAGTAAGTTTATATAATTATCAACATAGTTTATTACTTACTTTCTTACTTCGCTGGCTCAGCGACCCGAAGTCGATCTTGGCCTCCGATGTTAAAGTCCGCCATTTTGTTCGTTCTTGTGCCAATTGCGCCCAGTTGGTAATAAGCTACTACATAGTTTACATGACATAACTGGCCCTGGTTAATCTGCCCATGGTACCAGGAATTGCCGGCTTGTTCGTTCTCCATCTAGGACAAACATTAAAGGAGATCAGTCGTTTCATACATTGTTGGACCAAATCAGAAAAATGTCGGCCAATGACCAGTGTTACGATAATTTTATGTTATGACGTCTACAGTGTACAATTAGAACCAAGCATTTATTCAAGTTTGCAAAAATGACATTATTTTTTGTATAAATACAACCTCAAAACGAAACCCAACAATGGTGGGACGTTCATGGATCGCTTATGTTAGCTATGATGCTGACAAGGAACTGATCTTGGGAGTAATAAACGAAATTCTATTAGACGATTAAATTATTACGTTGTCAATCTCTTTTGTGTTCGTATTTATACCAAAAATGTTGACATTTTTATACTTGAATAATAGCTTGGGCACTATAAATAATCGTACACTTGACGTCATAACAAAAAATGATGTAACTCATAATATGACATTTATTTTCGTTGGCCGACACTTTTACTTTTTGGTCCAATTTGACTGATATCGTTTGTGCATATTCTGGATGTAACATTACGTTTTCTGATATCCATAACACAAGATCATTGTATGTGATGTCTGTCTACCATAATTCGAGACATTATCTTTGTTTATAGGCTGCAAGAATTGCTAATGCAGTTGCTATTTGCAAGAAATGTATTGCTCCGAAGCCACCTCGTACTCATCACTGCTCTGTCTGTGACCGCTGCATCTTGGGTATGGACCACCACTGCCCTTGGCTAAACAACTGTGTTGGATACTTCAATGCGAGATATTTCTACCTATACATGGTGTATATGGTAATTGGAGTGGCGTTCGTCATAATGGCTGGTTTTGATATTGGCTTGAATGTGCTGTGGGTCAATGATACAGGTAATTTAAATAATTTTAATTGTGAAACTGGCTATATGATGTGAATATTTTTATATATATTAAAATAATATTTATGTTTTCCAGGTGGTATTATCCCAAACAACGACCCAGACCTCATCGGCCATCCGGTGCGTATCAATCAAACCGGTGCCTTAGTGCCAATTAAGGTTATAGTTGAATATGACTCTATTAATTTTCCAAGAGAACATGATTTACCAATACCGCCTATCACGGAGTCTCAACGAATCTGCGCCCATCCATGGAAAAGGAAAGCAGTATTTTTCATGGCAGTAACATGTCTTTCTGTATTTTTTGCACTTGGAACTTTAGTAATGATGCATGGAAAAAACATAAGTCGCGGAGAAACAAGTGTTGAAGCTCACATTAACGCAGCTATTCGGAAAACAGATAAACGGTATAAAAATCCTTATAATTTTGGGAGGAAAAAGAATTGGAAGCTCTTCCTCGGTTTAACACAAGGTAGGAAATTCTGGAGTCATGTGCTGTTGCCATCAAAACATGCTCCCATTGGTAATGGTTTGACATGGCATTCTGTCTATAACATGCATGAAGATTGGCCCTGAAGAGTTAGTATTAATAGGATATTAAGTGCAACCATTTGTTTACTTGAGGATAGATCTTCGGTCATCAAGGTTCAAAAAGATAGATGATACATATGTTTGTTTCACAGTGAAAGAGACTGATTACTTCTGCCGATTAAGTTTGGTATTTTGCTAAATTATGGTACGTTAGTTACGGTATGCATGCTGAGGGTATGACTTCTGCATGCGTAGCATGAGCACCTCGACACGTTTCTCGAGCAAGCGCAGTGTCTGTCCCGCTCATACTGTACTGATATAAGCGGGACAGATATTGCCCTCTTATTCTTGACGGATCGCATTGAGATCGAGATTGAACTAATGTCAAAAGTCAGCAATTATTACTTTTAGTAAGTAATTAAACTAAAACTTAATACTTGAAATTAGTAAATAAAGTAAATTTGTACTCCGGAATTTGATTGTAGCGCCAATGAAAATCGAATCAACGTCGAAAATCAGTAATAATTATTGGCATTCAATCTCGATCCCAACCCCTCTGGCATAATATATAAGTCAATGCCCTCTGGTCATTGTATAAATATCTTTAATATTCTTTATATTTATTATTTAGATCACTTTATAATAGCTAGGTACTAATACTATTTATAAAAGTTTATAGTGTCCTGTACCTAATGACTGGAAAGCCGTTCTTCCTCTACACCCCAACCCAATGTATGTGTTACAGTCAAAACTCAAAACCGGACAAAACACTTTTGGCTGCAAAAATCAGTCAAAAGTGGTTTTGATCGATGCCCTTAAATACGGTTTTGACTGATATTTACAGTCAAAAGTGGTTTTGACCGATGTTCTTAGTCAAAAACAGTTTTCACTGCATAAATCAGTCAAAAGTGGTTTTGCCTGTTTTCAGTTCATTTCAGTATTCAGATTATCGGTCAAAATTCATAAAAAGTTAAGGTGGTTAGTAAAAAATACCAGGAAAATCATCAAAAAAGTCTTATAAAAGAATATTAAGGTGCTTACGTTTATATGCTTTGTGCATACAAAATGCAATAGGCATTGTTCGAGCAAAACTGCAAACACGCAGAAATACGATTTGCAGATTTTGCAGTTAAAAGTGGTTTTGACCAACATCCTTACTTAAAACCACTTTAGACTGCGGAAAATAGTCAAAGTTGTTTTTAGCTAAGGGCATCTGACTAAACTATTTTTCAGTCAAAAGTGGTTTTGAACGGTTATGACTTTTGACTGTAACATATGTATATGATACGCAGCTAAAAGCCGAAGTGTACTTCAGCTTTTAACGTAACCTTATATGATATATCGTAACAGAATAAGTAATAATTATTATATGTTCAACTTTTTATTGTTTTTTATTGTTACGTCAGTAAAAGTTTTTTCATTTGTTAGACTTAGACGAGCTTGGTTTGCGCAGTGGTTCGCGCGCTAGGCCTGCGATTGTAGCGGTTAAACAACTTTCGCAATAGTCGGCTACGTACGAGATAGGTGACCTTAAAATGTTATATCTCGAGCTCCTCAGTGGACCGAAAATCCATAAAGTAGCGGGTCAAGTCCCTTGTCTGAGCATTTTGTGACTAGTTTTTTTTGTCTAGTATACTGTATAAATGAAATGTAGGTGTATTATAGGTTTTAAGTAGGCATATAAAATTACTTTTAAATATTGACTTGTATTATAATTTCCTTTCTATTCCACGAATAAGGAGTATTGGCTCTAATATTAACATTTGGGAGCCTGATTCAGTAGTCATTTATTAGTAATTTATAAAGTGCTGAACAATCACATGATTGTGCTTAATATTATAGTATGTTACTTACTAGTCAGTGTTTATTTTGTAAATATTTATTTATTATAAAGTATTTTTATGTAGTAGAAAAATATGATTTATTATTTAAATAACTGCTGAACCCGTTTGTAATGCCGCTAATGGTAATGTTGTGATAATAACGCATTTTTACTCAATATTTATTTTTATTTGTTACTTACTATTGACTCTGAAATTGTACGCAGAACTAACTGCCATAGGACACTTGATAGACAAATTAATTTTTAATAAGGGTCAGCGTACACCGTCGGAGTTGCGGCGAAGAGCCGCGCTGTCTGCCTCTTGACTGATACCAATTAAATCAGTCATGCTTTTAATACCTAAAGTTGAATTTCTATTGATGCCATATATTAGTCTCTTCGCCGCGCCACTCAGTCGGTGTGCACTGACTCTAAAGCTCAGTTCAGTCAGATGGAACGGCAAAGTCTTGAGCAATTTCCTCCTGCGTCGATATTGCTGCTTCTGCGTGACCGCAAATTTATTTTAGATGACACTGTTTTGTATGATCTTGTACCACGCGGTTAGGCAGCCATACCTATGAACTTAGCCTTAGACGTAGGAAAGTAAAATATTACTTAATATTTTCTTTGTGAGTATAATTTAACCAGTGTCATGTTGGTGTTCAATGGCATGTTGTACATATTTGTTTTGTTAAGAACTACATAACGGAATACTTGTTTAAATAATATAAACAGCAATAATATAAAATAAAACTTTGGTGCAATTAGTTATCTGCTTCTATAAATAATTGTGTCAAACCTCATTTTGATATTATTAAACCTGTGGGCCTTCCGCGTAAGTGCTGTCGGCATGGCTTTCGACTTCATTTTGACAGCCAACGGCGTTTTCGTACAACGTAACTTCCACGTTATCGTCCTGACACTCCGTTTCCACTAGCATAACGTTTACAAAAAAACATGTTGTCTAATATAATATGGCCGCTGAGAGGATGTCAAATGGCTATCTATAGGAGCTGTCAAATAATGCATTCTCTCAGTGGCCGTAATAAACGTTTACTTCATGTTTTCTTGCAAATGTTTCGCCAGTGGAAACGGGGGGTAACAATAAGATTCATTTTCAATAGTCAAACAGTACTCGACTCTGTGTCTGACCGACAGCGCCATATCATCAGCGCTCGTGTGTGAACCGGTGAGGCCTACCTACTACTGCTGGACCTACTACTGGTGAGGCGATCAGGCTAACAGCGACCTTCCGTGTGTAGACATAAGCTCGCAGCTCGCTAGTCGATTTACCACTTACGTGTTCACATTGGGAGAGCGGTATTTCAGGCAAATAGCGAGCTTTATGTCTACGTACGGAAGGTCGTTATTCACTTTGCCAATCGCGCGCTCGCGTTTCCTGCTGTGTTTAGGTAATTATAAAGAGCAAAAAAAAACATCTATAAACCACTTAATTGATTCAAAACCTTTTGATTTTGTTCTTTTATGAAACCGTTTTTTTTAAAGTTTGGGTAGAGCCTTACCTTAAAAAAACGGTTCCTATGCACTCGCTGCTGTACAGGTTTGAAAATTAACCGGATAAACAAGCCCTGATATCTGTATGTATTGGGTCTTGATTAAATAATAAAATAAGGTTCCAGCATGTTCCAATCACCTTTAAACGCCATTAAAGTATATTCCAACATATGCTCTTTAAAATTTCAAATTGTTAACAATAAGCGTATTTGTAATAATATTATTAATATTTGTAATAAATATGTAGTTCTCGTACCTAGTTACCTATACATAGGTACCTATTAGTGCCTACTGGTATTAGTTGTCCATCTACATATTTAAACCTTTTTTGCAATAAATTAAAAAATAACTTCTAAGCAGGTGCTGAAATAAAACTATACTTGAATATCGTTGTTATTATTTATTATCACGTGCTATATCAAAATATTTAACTGTTACTTGGATCGTCATTTTATACCTAGATATAATAAGGAATTTTCCAAGTTACGTTCTTTTAAAATTCTCATCCTGTAACTAACTAAATTATTTATTTACGGGCTGCATGTGCATAGCCCTTTGTTCTGTTCTGACAGAAAAAAGAAAATAGCTACAACATGGCTTCTTGTTTGTTGTGATTGTAGGCAGGGGGTCGACACTTCATACAAAAATGTAAATTATATGGATTTATGAACGTAGTTTGTGCCAACATTAAATTACGAAAAAGTCCGACTAATGAAAAAGAAAGTTTAATCGCTTTGTCCTATAGTATTTTAACGACACGGTTATTTAGCCGCATTATACATCATGTTGGCCAGCATGTGACACGCCGCCATAATATTTAACTTTATCTGTCAGTGATAACGTAAAATTTTGTTCAGAAGTTTTTAATTTAATTTTAAATAATTTTAATAATGTTATTAATTACAAAGAGTCATAATGGGTGGCAAATCTTTGCGAACTTGCGAAATTTGTTGTATCCGTAGAGTGAGAAGGTAATATTTTTGGCTAAATTCCCGCTTAAGCTGAACAGGTAATATTTATTTTTTTATTTATTTATTTCATGGAAAACAAACAGCTATAAAACCAAATACATTAAAAACAGTATTGTAGTAAACAATAAGCCTTAAACAGTTTTCACAAATAGAACAAGTTATAAGAGTACATTAAAAAAATAATTATATATATATATATATTCATTGATACAATTTGAATGGAACAGTACCTACTGAAATAAAAACTAGAAAGAGTATATTAATATCGTACTTATACAAAAAATATTTTAAACAAAAATAAATGAATAAAAGAAAGAAATGATAAAAAGCCATTTCAACCACACAGATACAATACAATACAGTACAGTTATTACCTATTGTTTAAAAAAGTTAGCATTCATAATATTTGAAAAGCATTTATGACTCGCCATAAATAGGTCAACGTCACTAGAGTAATTGATGTTGAATAAATTTGTTACACGGTTAAAAAATGCATTATGTCTATAGTTAGTTAAGCTAAAGTTGATATGAAATTTTAGAAAGTTACGCCTTAGGGCTGTGCGGGATGGTACCTGTAATTTAATTTTTTGGAGGAGATCACTACAATCTATCTTGCCCAAGATTAGGTTGTGAAAGAATGTGAGGTCTGCAACCTCTCTCCGCTTATCCAGTGGGAGCAGGTGATGGTGTTTGCAGTCATTTTCATAGTCAAGGTTCAAGTTAATTTTGAATTTATAGTTGATAAATCTTAGGATTTTTTTTTGAATTCTCTCTATTTGGTTGACATAGACATTATAATGTGGGTTCCAGACCTGACATGCGTATTCTAACTGACTTCTGACTAAGGAACAATATAAGATTTTTAAAGATTTAACTGATTTGAAGTCTTTTGTAGTTCTAAAGATAAATCCGAGTGTTTTTGTAGCTTTAGATGTAATTGAGTCAATATGTTTGTCTAGGATAAGCTTTGAGTCTAGAAGCACCCCAAGATCTCTCACACAGTCAACGCGTTGCAACGATTGGTTATTTATTGAGTAGGTGTAGTGGACTGCATTTTTTGATCTACTGAACGTGATACAGTTACATTTTGGAATGTTTAATTCAAGTTTATTTAATACGCAGTAGTGAAGGAGCCTATCCAGATCATCTTGCAAGAGTATACAATCATCCGGAGTTATAATTTTTTTGAATACTTTCATGTCGTCGGCAAATAACAAAAATTGCGAATGGACAAAGCATCTACTTATGTCGTTAATAAAAAGTATGAATAATAAGGGCCCAAGAATAGATCCCTGAGGAACTCCAGACGGGATGGTGGAAAAACGTGTATGTGAAGAGAAACCGTTAAGAACCACAGTTTGACACCGATCTGCAACGTATGAACAAAACCAACGGTAGAGATTCCCGCGTATACCCGCTAATTGAAGCTTCTGAAGCAGTATCACGTGATCTATTCGATCAAATGCCTTACTGTAGTCAGTGTATACTGCATCAAGTTGACCCCCACGCTCCATGCTTTCAATATAATCAATTGTTTTAATAAAAACATTGTATAAAGTCCATTTGAGTAATAATAGTGATAATTATCAGTAAATATTATGGATTTAAGTAATAATTTTATGAAAATTACATTATCGTAGTGTTCGTACTATATTGTCATAGTGCTGTGTCATTGTCATGTTATTAGTTATCGATATTGTTATATTTTAGATGTCCGTCGTGGGAATAAGACTTCCATCGGTTGGATCCCGGTTCCCGGGCAAATAACATCCAGTCTGGAAGAAGAGCTCAACCGCTGTTGTCTTTTTCCATCCCTAATCCCTTGTTATTTTGACAACTGACACTGTTATGTTGGTACCTCTAAGAAAAACTTAGGTTGGTAGAAACTAGGTTCATAAATCAGTTCAGTTGCTTGTATGGAAGTGCCGTCTCTTAAAAACGTAGTGATTACTTGCTCAGTGGTGCAATGTGCATGACATGCTTATTTTTACTTTATATTGTTTTTGTCTTAGCAAAGGTCTAAAGAGATGGGCAGCGCCATCTATGAGATTTTAAAGAACGTACCTTGGAAAATTTCTCATTGCATATAATCAACACCGGAACCGGAAACTAATAACTATTAACTAACTTATAACTACATTGCACCAATTTATCTCGACTTAGATAACTTGTCAACATCCACCATTTACGAAACAATTAACATAAAGCACCGATGCATAATATTTATTAATTAAAATAAAATGTCGAGAACTATTACATAAAATGCCTTCACTGCAAAGAGTTAATAAGGCTGGTTATCTACCGCCACCGTCACTGGCGTTTGTTCCCAACGAGTCCCACCACAACGTGTCACACTGTTACTCGTTGGGAAAAAATCCCATCGAGTCAGTATTTCTCGTTGGGAGAACAATTTATAAAAATAATCCCCAACGAGTCACAGTCCGAAGTGACTCGTTTTGGTGTGACTCGTTGGGAACAAACAGTCACTAAGACGAGATGACAGCACCGGCGGCGCCGGCGTAGCACAGTTGGGCCATCGGTCCACACCGGTCGGCGGACAGGCGTGTATAGTGAACGTTTGTGTCGCTACTAGACATCTTAAACAGTTTCTTGACAATTTTAATCTTTAAAATGAGTCCAACTTTTTCTTGTAACAAAATTTTAAGAAGGAGACTCTCTTTATTACTCTGTAAGCCTAGCATAAGCAGCTTTTATCGACTCGATAACTCGATAACATGTCACTATACCGCTCACAACGTAGCAGAGAAAGCAAGAAGACACACATACCTATATCGGGTTAAACGTTAAAAGTGTACCTACCTTGCGTGTCAAAAGTCAATAGTATTGATCCACGGTCAAAGTTTAAGACCTAAGTCAATCCGCTTGAGACCATTGCCATGAAAACACGCGTCACTTAAGAAACGAAAAGTTTTAATTGTGCAGTGCTTTCTTGCAAGAGCTCGTCAATAACATTTACACATCACTAAATCTTGCTCGTGACGTCATCGTGGTACGAAAAATTCGACACGCTCGGTTCTCATACAGTTTAAAGCGTTCTTTTCGTTTATCTCGATATAGGTCTGTGGAAAGACAGCATGATGCGCTATATCATATCGCGGATATAGCGGTATTCATGCTGCGGGGGCAGGTCTTTGGCAACGGTCAGTAGGTGAAAATATAAGGGTTGTGTGGAGTCTGGAACGCTGCATACGTAAAGAAACATTGGAGTACAAAAAGAAAACCAAAGACAGCAGTCGGCGTTTGACTACCGAATCTACCTTCGATCAAACATTTTTTAACAACTCGGAAATCATGGAAACGAAACTAGTAGGCATACAGGCGTTTTCGTAGTTTCTAAATTATTATAATGATGGTCTCACTAATAAATTGTTCTTAGATGCTAAATATCAATAGGTACAATGTATCTAAAATCAAGGAAAAAATTCTTTTTCCCTTTCTTTTATGTGAAAATATGCTTATGGATCAAAAGCCGGCTTAATGAAATTTTATTGAAATAAGTTTTTCTAGGCATTAGGTAGGTACCTAACAAGTAATACCGTTTCACAGAGATTAAAATAAGTATACCGTAATAGCTAGTTAAACAAAACAAAAATTAAACTTAATTACTAAAATACTTCCAAATTCCGAATACATTTGCTTAATTAATATCCGTTGATACTAATTGACTACTGGCGAATATTGCTTTATATGGCAGCTATGTTCCCTCGCAACATTTCGTTAAATACCCTGGCTAAGACAAGGTTAATCTAAATTGTTAATTCTATGACTAGACATGAGGCACAGTCTAGACATAAACAATCGTTGCACTCGGCCCATATGACGCGCTCACACATACGCGCAGCTCGATCTCACTGGTTTTCACTGTAGTCCGAGCCTAAACAGTAGAGTGCGCGTGTAGCCGCGCCTATCTGTGCAAGTGCGTCATTTCGACCGTTTGTAGGCAGTGCAAAGACTGTTGAGACCAGGGGTTCCCAACCTTTTACCCTAAGCGCCTTATCCAACGTTTTTCAAAAATACCACGCCCCCCTAAGGGCAGAATAAGAACTATTTTAATAAAAAGTTACACTTCTTTTAATAAAAAGTGACATACAGCTGAAGCCGCCGCGCCTTGAATCATTCTACGCCCCCCAAGTGGTGCGCGCCCCACTGGTTGGGAATCCCTGGTTTAGACTGTGCATGAGGTTTTTTCGGTCAGACAAAAGTATGAAGGTGCCTCAGTTGTGGGTGAACTGCAAGTTATCTGAGCTGAGAGCGAGCGATGTGAGGACGCTACGCCGCTGAGGGTTCACGCCCAAGTTCTCCCAGTTGATCCAGGATAATCTCGCTGTCAGGTCTGCAAGTTGTAAATTAAAGTACAGTCAGGGAACTTCCCGGACGTCCTTTTTTCTACTTACGGTGGATCGTGAACACGTTAATTTTAGTATGAAACCAGCGGCCCGCCATCTAGCGGATTACGCCACGGACTACAACAACGCCATACAAAAACCTGACGCGCTCGATATCGACCGTGAGTAGAAAAAACACACACGCAAAGCACACAGTTGATCAATCAAATCAATCAATCAAATTTATTTATTTGCAAAATATGGGTAGGTACATAATTAAGGTCTTACAAGTCATAAGAACGCCATATTTAACCATTCGGCATGCAAAATTTTCAAAGGAAAAAAAAAACACAATACGTATTAAAATATGACATATCAAATACAATTGAGTATTTTTGAAAACGTTTATTCGTAAAGTATTAAGGTCAAAGAAATTATTTATTATTCAAATGAACCTATTATGTCCTATTTATATGAAACCAGGCTACTATCTGTGTCCCAAATTTCATCCCAATCCGTTCGGTAGTTTCGGAGCCTATTCAATGCAAACAAACAAACAATCAGATATTTCCTCTTAATAATATTAGTATAGATATAAACGTTTTCTATAAATCTAGGTATTACTTTTTATAACACCGCTCTAAAAATCTCTACTGGCCTACCGGCGGCGGGGCGGAAACTTCCTTTTTTAAAGACATTCGCTACTTTATTAGTTACAACTCTAAGCTTTGTGTCAATTGTCTTATATATTATATATAGTGGCTGTCTCTTTCTTGTGCGTGGATTAAAAAATTGTTGTGTGATTACGTTTTTGTGACATCCTTTTTTAGTTACCCAATTAATGTAAAAGATTTCACTACAATAAAAAAGTACCTAACTAAACTAGATCCTAAATCTTGTTTTGGTTAAGTAGTATAGGTTCTACACTTCGTAGCGCGACGTATCGCGGCGTAGCGCGACGTATCGCGACGCAGCGGAACATCCGGTACACGCGACGCCGCGAGGCGCAGCCTGAGGCCGCTGTGGCGACTAGTCTACTATTTCCGTCCAGACTTCGTTTAGAATTGATGCAGTTCGAGTGAAAATATAATGATAGACTGGGATCTTGTTATAATCGGACTTCTTGCAGAAGTTGCGCGGGGGCGTGGCGGTCGCCCGCGGCGAGTATACACGTCGCGCTGCGCCTCGCGACGTCTCGCTGCGCAGCGAGGCGTCGTCGTTCTGCTATGATTTTACGATGCGCCTCGCGACGTTGCGATGCGTCTCGCGGCGTCGCGCGGCGCATCGCGAAATCATTGGCCTCTTCGAGTGTCGTCGCGTCTCGGTGTGAATTGAATGTTTTGCGTGACGCATGAGCGATTGATGTGAAACTTTGAGATCTTACCACTAGTATTCCAGTGCGCCCGATCCGCCTTGATTTCTCCGCGCAGGCACTTTTCCACATAGGTCAGAGGGTCATATTCAGCATCAAGAACCTAATTGAAAGAAAACGCTTACGTAAATAAATACAATATTATAATACCTTACTTTTTATTTTTATATCGCCCAAATTATATTAAGTACTCACATAAAAAAAATGGCGGTAAATTATGCTTCTAACTGTTCATAGGTATCTTAAAAAAACATTTGAATATCAGAAAAAGAAAAAAAATAAACCACCGCTTGTTTTTCTCGTTATTATTGACGAATTCAAATGACTAATATTTTTTTCTTTTCACTGAATATTCCTTGTAATTCGACAATGTTTCATTAGTAGGTAGGAGGTAAAGAGGTGATCACCGTTAAGTTATGATGATACAAAGATAATGAATGAGAAGGAAGGATGGGGGGTTGACAGGCAGGCTCTTGGAAGGTATCTCCCCATACTAGCTAAACAAAAATATAAAATGGGTATGTTAGGGTTATACCCTATTCAATTCACCAGCACCAACGACTAACGGGTTTCACCGGCGTGGTTCCCGTCCCTTTAAAATATTGGGATAAAGGTTACTCTCCGTCCTTTCAACTACTTAAAACTATGCCAAAGATCAAGTCGATTGGTTGCTTAGTTAGGGCGTGAAGAAAGACAAACAAACACACTTTCGCATTTATACAATTATAGCAAGTATTACCTCTCTGAGCAGAGCGATGTAAGCGATGGCCAGCCTCAGCGTGTCTATCTTGCTGAGCCTCTTCTCGTACGGAAACGTCGGCACGTGCACGCGCAGCTCATCGAACGCCGAGTTTATACTGCTAAAGTCAGAACATCACGCACACATTATAGCTAATCTATTGAAAAAACAACAAAGACGTAAGTAGTAGCAGCAATACAAGTGCTTAGTATTTAAAGATAAGATGGAAACAAAAAGTCGCAAACACAGAGGCGAGGCAGAGGCTTTAGGGACGAGTAAACCTGAAGTGTAAACTTTTTCATCATAAAAAAGCGGGAAATCTTCTATTTTGACTATCACGACAGATACCTACCAACTTCTACAAGTAATAACAGGCAAAATCATATAACGGCCTACACACTATCAGTATTTTGTCATTCCATTTTCATCAATATATTGTCAATATATTGTCAATCCACATTTCGCGGAATTTCGTCCAAATCTCCCCACTAATTATCAATATATTGACAATATATTGACAATATATTGACAGTATATTTACATTATTATGTGTGCATTACCCTGGCAAAATGCTGTGCTTGGGAGAGGTGAGACTAGGATAGACTATTTGTTAACTACTGTATCATTAGGAGCACTTTGTTCACTAGTATGATTTTTTTATAATTTAATTTATAATTTTATAATTTAGCTTTATCGTTATTTGGAGACAAAGAGATTTTGGTGGAGTGACGCTTGAACATTCCATATAGGCAATTAGGCAGTGCCTACCTCATTAATAACCTAAATAAATAAACCACTAGTGTTAAAGTTAATTTAGTTTTATTTTATTTCCGTTATTCTATAACCAAACATCTATTCAACACTCATCCACTAAGTTTTCCTTACGCTAAAGACTCAAATGGGCAGTCTCCAAATTGCCAATTTGCATTGCCTTGGCAAATTGCCAATTGCCAAGGCAATTTTGAGACTGCCTACTTGAGTATTTCATACAAGAATACATAATTAGAAAAAGTATTGCTCAAATACAAACCGGCCACGGCAAGAAGGGCGCTATTTGTTTGTGTAACGTTCTAGCTTAAACGTCCGGAATATATCAGTTTATAGTAAGCACGCGAATGAATTTTGTAGGGAATTATTTTGTTGCGGAGTTATTTTAAAACTATGATATTTCCTCAGATATTCATTACAATGAAATGATGTAAAGGGAAATTTTATTCAAAATTAAATACATGACGTGACGAATTACGTTTTTATTTAGATAAAGATTAATATCATGTTTACGAAAACAGCTATACAAATTATGCATTAATTTAGAACGTTTTTTATCTTTATAAAAATGGTTATAGTAGTCAACCTTAAAACATAGATTAATTTTTGTTTGAAACCTTAGAATGCGCCTAGCTTGTTCCTTTGTATTGTTGTCTAATTTTATTTGTAAGTGATATTTAGTATATTTTATGGTATTTAACGCCAAAGCGAGCTTCTAACAGCGTTGCTATAAACCTCTGTGGATTTCTGACGCTGTTATTTTTCAATGATTGTAAAATTACTTTTTATACGGTAATAAAAAAAAAATAAAAAAAAAATGCTGTCGCGGACTTTTTTTTAGAACTTTTAATGGAGAACCATTTCATTATACATTATTTTTACGTAACTTTAACCGTTTACGCAGCGTACTTTTTTTCCCCGTTTTTGCAACATTTTTCATTCTCCGCTCCTGTTGATTGTAGCGTGATAATATATAATAGCTTATAACATTCTTCGATATATGGACTTATCCAAAACAAAAGTTTTTTTTCAAATCGAACTAATAGTTCTTGAGATAAGCGTGCTCAAACAAACAAACTCATTAGCTTTATAACATTCCTACTAAATATTATGAATGACTAGCGGCCGCTCGTGGTTTCACTCGCCACGTGGTTCTAGTTAAATACTTACCTACCGTAGGAATATCGGGATATTTGTAACCAATGTGTTATTCTGATATATAGGCTATACTACTATAAAGTTTCATGTTAATCCGTTCAGTAATTTTTGAGTGAAAGACTAAAAAAGTTTCATGTTAATCCGTTCAGTAATTTTTGAGTGAAAGGCTATTTACGGTTTGCTTTTGAGATGGTGTGAGTAATACCTGAGAAATTGTTCCCAGTTGGCATTGCATGGTTTCACATCTGCAGCCAAGGATATCAGTACAATACTCTTAGTTTTCGGTATCACATAGACTCTTTAATTAGGAAATCGTCTAAATTATCAGGCTTTATCACACGACAGATGAAAATTTTGAAGGATCCTAAACTCACTGTTATCATTTACAACTCCTAAGTTCACAGTATCTTAAAGTACTGCAGTCCAGCATTATGGGCTTCCATTATTAAGTGTGCGCAGAAAGATCTCTGACGTGATATTTTCATTCATGCTCATACTTATTTACCGAAAATATTAAAATGTATTAAATTAACTCTCCCACGAGCGAGTAGTCGGGTAGTAAATCGCAAAACATTTACACTACCCTTGTGCAAAACGAGACTCGATCAGCACTCACCAGTATATTGAATGTGTTCAAAGTATAATTCAATACAGTTTAACTTTGATATTTTATATAGGTTCCGTGTCCTCGGCCAAAATAATTTAAAAACCATTATTTCGTGGCTTAATTAGGTAAATAATATAAACTAGTAAGTAAGTTAAACAGAATTTCAGATCAGATCGATCCGATTTCAGATCGGAATTGTCAGTCACATGAAGGCACACGAGCAACAATCTCATTTAGCCAGATTGTAGACGCCGTGACGTGACCGATAACGGTCAGGAGATTAATATGTTATTATAAAACATTACGATTAACTCAGTCTTTTTTTTTTATTTAACTCTAGTTGGATGTCAAATTGCTATAGCAATGGAACAATGTTGGGATTCATGTTTATAATAATATGAATCCTATAATCATCAATTAGTTATTTTCTAAATATACTATTAATACATAATATAAAGTGAGGAAAAAAGAGACGGTAATTGGAGAGAAAGAACCTTTAATATTGTTGATAATAGCATAGGTAATGACAACATTCCTTTATTTAAAAAAACAAGTTAAACTGCATTCAACGTTTTTCTATAAATACTTGTCTGCATTGGGAATCGAACCGGCTTAAATTATAAAAATAATATCCTGCATTTTTATAGTATCAATCAATAGTCTAAATCATAAAAATCAATTACGTTTAAGTAAAAAAAGTGTCTCAAATAAAAACAAATACTGAATAAGTTGTTTAAATACATTTAATCTGTAATTAGTTAGTGCCTAATAGTTTTTTATTATACTGCATTAAAAGCAGTTTTTCTCAAATAACTTTAAAACTACATTTTAATCAACTTTTGCTATTATCTGTTATAGTCTGCCAGGGTAATGCACACCATTATTACTCATATCATTGCCTATAAACAAAAGAGCCACAAATCATAAAAATCCAAAATCACTTTTATGAAACAAATGAGGTCTAAATCACCCATATTTTCATATTTCAAAAAGACACAGTACATACATCAAAATCGACCTCTTAATTAAAAATTTATTCATGCGCTCTTTTAATCTATTTTGCTCAAAACATTGTTGTGCTTCTGAGCTTTTTTTAAAACAAACGGCTTTGATGCAACTTGGAATTTCTGTTTAGTAGGTAGTGTCTTTGCTTCATGATGTATAATTATTCATATTTTATACTAGCTTTCCGCCCGCGACTTCGTCCGCAGGGAATTAGGTTACAACACAATCCTGTGTTATTCTCTATCCCGTGGGAATACCAAAAAATCCTTTCTTAGTGCTTGCCTGCATCGTTATAGAATTCTAGCTAATCAGTAATTTCAGTTTAATCGGTTCAGCCGTTTGAGCTGTGCGTTGCCTGTCAGTCACGGTATTGTTTTATTAGTATAGAAGATTTATTCCCTATCCCGTAAAATTAATTAAATTAGTTTCTCAGTGCTCGCCCATATCGTTAAAGGATCCAGTATGCAAAATTTCTGCTTAACAGGTTCAGCCGCTTGGCTGCGTTGTCTGTCAGTTTTATGAGTATAGATTTTCAGCTTCAAGAAAGAGATCTCTCGTCGAATCCAACTTGGGTGGGCAGTATTCTGAGAGCTTTGAAAAAGCTGTAAAACATGGGTGTCCTTTCGGTCGCATAATGATTTTAGTTATAACATCATTTGGCATAACAGTTTTGTCCTACAGTCTTTTCGCATAATTTATAATAAGCAGTGTTTTATGGACGCAGAATAGTTTTATCGGCATAATTCTTATTTACTATAATTTATTTTTACATAATTTTAATAACCATCAAATTAAAGGGCATTTGTTATACGACTAAAGACAATTATAAAATATGAAATCTATAATGGATTTATACCGTTTAAACCATCTGTAACCATAAACAATTATTAAGAGTAATAGTTTATATTTAAGTTAGCGAGTTTGGTAGGGAATTAGGTCCCGATCCCGACCTGCCGTAGTTACCTTGCTGGTCGGCCGGTACTTGTAGGTCCAATACTAGAGTGCAATTTAGAGACCGGAGGCGCGGAGGGAGAGCAGGCAGAGCATGCGTGCTTTGCATGCTAGCTTGCTTGCATGCTTGCTTGCTTTGCATTTGCATGCAGTGCATGTATGCATTGTATACTTGTTAACGTTAAGTATTTTCCATATATTTTATGGTAAAGATTGATATGCCAATAAATGTTATGATTAGTAATCGTTATGGTGAAAACATTAACACATTTTTTTTTATCGAAATACCGTTATTACAAAAGCGGTTATGAGGAAAAAAAGGAAGCCTTATGATTTATTCTGTAAGCACGTTATTCGTTATGATGAGTATGCCAAAAAACGTTATGCGGCTCTAAAATATGCCTTACTGATTTATCTAAATATAAGTCTTTTAAAAAAGGCTCAAGGATACCCAGCGCACAATGGAAATAGCAACAAAATAAAACATTTACAATCCATCTATAAGCGCAAATTTCTATTACTTTTACTATTAAAATAAAAGAAGTCTTTAACGGTGTTGAATTCAATGGCACTTGGTTACTTCATTATTATTATTTCAGCTAAGTTCAGTCTTTTTAGGGTTCCGTACCTCAAAAGGTAAAAACGGAACCCTTATAGGATCACTTTGTTGCCCGTCCGTCCGTCTGTCTGTCAAGACCGTTTTTCTCAGGAACGTGTGAAGGTATCAAACTGAAATTTATATCTAATACTCAGGTCTACTGTCCCTTGGAGCTGTGAAAAAATCAAACTTTAAGCCAAAGTAATCAAAAGATACAGCTGTCTATGCCGTAGATTTCCGCAAATTTTCGAAACTTGCACGGGTATCAAAACCTACAGGGTACTTCCCGTGAACTTAGAATCTTGAAATTTGGTACGAAGTAACGTCTTATAGTACAGATAAAGGAAAAATTGAGAAATCCGTAAGTTTTTAGTTCATCATTTTTTTTATTGAAAATTTTAAATTTCATTTTGCAATAAAAATACCATAACTATGACTAGATTGTCGTGATGGGTGAACTTTTACTTATATACCTACGGGTTTGTACGGAACCCTCTGTGCGCGAGTCCGACTCGCACTTGGCCGGTCTTTTTGCATCATTTTATGGCTGGTAAAACGGGAAAGTAAAGATAACACCAGCAGTGGGGCATTTAATTACACTGGTCAACAATGTTCGGCAAAGCATGATTATTATTTTAAAAAGAAGTACTTAGCCTTTTCTTAAAAAAAAATATTTGTGAGCAATATTTTATACGCCTAAGGGATTTCCACATCCCTTTTGGGTTATAGGTGATATAAAGAAGAGATAGGTAATTAAAATAGGAACACATCCAATGATGTATAACACAAAAGCAAGCATTAAAAGTATAGTGATATGTCGACGAAAAACAAATAAAATTTAAAGCTAATTTCCAACGTGCTCTACTGAAAAATTCTTAATTTGGATTTGTGGCACTTTTGTTTATAAGCAGATCGCGCTCCACGGCTATCAGTATATTGTCAATATATTGTCAATATATTGTCAATATACTGTCAATATATTGACAATATACTGACAATATATTGGCAACATATTTTCATTACTACAAATAAGTGTCCGACTGGCTGGTCCGCTGTCATTATTGCAGTGGTAGTGGTGGGACTATGGAAGCATTGAAAAAAAAGCGTGTGTAGCAATTATAATAGCAATGAGTTTAAAGAAAAGAGTTAAAAGAAAAAAATGGGCTAGAGAGTGGCTATCCTTAAAACAATACGCGCAAGTAAATTTATTAAAGGAAATTGCTCTGACTGAACCAAATGACTTTGAGAATTACTTCCGAATGTCAAACGAGGCCTATCAAATGCTTTTAAATCTGATTACCCCAATCACTAAAAAAAAGGATACAATTTTAAGAGAATCGATATCAGCCGAGGAAAGGTTGCAATTGACCCTAAGATACTTAGCAACAGGGCGTAGTTTTCAATGATTGCAACTTTTCTTTAATTTTCATTCAATGAATAAATTGATTTTTCACAGACTGATATTTCACAGACTGTGTTTATGTTCCACATATTGGGCTAATTTCACATTTGCTCCTTGTAATGAAATATGAATTACGATAGCTAATTAGCGATTTAAATGAATGCTCCTAAGTGAAATATTTCTCTGTCGTATGATGTTCATGTCAGGTACGGCAGAACGGCAGAAGTCCCGGTTGTGGTCACTGCCCCCCTTGTCAGGCCTAGTTCACTCCATGTACTTACGCGCGTTAGTTGCCTACCGGCCGAGCGACGGACACTCGAGTATCCAAATACAGTAAGGTTGCCGCCGGACGAGTGTTGCGTACCTACTTAACTGTGTGCGCTAAAATTTGGTTCGGGATCGTGACTGACGACGATTATTTCGACGAATTATTTCGTAGGTTCATATTGACAATGGTTTCTGCTTCTGGAAATGTATGTCGGTATTTGGATGTACCTACATCGAGCAAGACGAAAAACAAGGATCTTTCTTGTTTAATTTACCTACTGACGAAGAAAGGTGAGTTGCTACATTAATTATTACTTTCGTTGAAATAAAACAACTTTTACGGATATCAAACGCGCTATATTTTCACGAACTAAGTTGTAACTGTCCGTATTTTTTAGGTTTTTAAAGGGTTTTTTGATTTTCATTATTTTCGTTTAATAATAACGTTTTAAAATTAATAATAAAGATATTTGATCACAATAATTACTTATATTAAGTTTTTAAGTACCTATCGATTGTACAAATATCCTACTAATATAATTCACCAACATTGTAAATTTTTTTTTTTCGGAAGCTGCAGCCTGTTATTGCTTTTGCTTCAAGGTCATGCGACTGCACGAAGCTGTGAAGCAATAGCAAGCTTACGCCCGCTTAATACGGTATATTTTCGCGCGCCGAAACGCGCAGCTGCAAAGAGTAGGCTATTATAAAATGCAAGTACCAACATTTACAATAGAGTGGTTTATCTGTTACGAAGTAACTATTTATTAATCTGTGCCAATAAGGAATGTCAGTCGAAAATTGCTTGCACCTGTTTTTTACCTAGTTATTCAATCATGGCCACAAAAGGGGTAGTGACCACAACCGGGGCTTCTGCCGTTCTGCCTTACCTGACATGAAAATCATACGACAGAGTAATATTTCATTTAGGAGCGTTTCATTTAAATCGCAAATTCCTAATTATTTAGCTATCATTCATCATAATTCATATTTCATTATAATTGGAACTCGTGAAGAGAAGGAGCAATCTGCGATTTTCACAATGTGGAATTGTAGCAGTAAATGTGAAGGAAAGTGAATAATGAAAATCATTATATATTTCCTTTTTTAATTTTACATTTTGCTATTTTTATGTGATAAATATTAAAACAAGAAAATATACTAGAAAAAAAGCAACTTGACACATTCCGTCAGGACGACATGAGACAAGTTGCTTTTTTTCTAGTATATTTTCTTGTTTAACATTTATCACAGTGACAATCATTTCATATGATTTTAGCATGCTATTCATGCTATTCATAAAATGTTCCATCACTAGTCGGGACTCCCCCGTCCCCGGTCGGTCACGGTACACAGTGGGACGGATTTCAGATTTGCGGACGTAGGACTTTTTTGTCGAATATTATATTTTTTTTATGCTAATCGATAGTCCTAATTCAGACGATAAGATTTAGTTGCCGCACTATTGCTGCAAAAGTTATGACTAACGAGAAAAATAAAATTTTCAAAAAAGTTGTATGGGACCATAACTAACTTGCTCTATAAATACCAAGTCTTGGCAGATCTCAGCCTGATATTTGGTAGGGTTAATCTATGGGTGTTTATATATAGCGCGAGCGCCACATACATAGTATTGCCCCGGACGTCCCCGTTCTCCAGATATATGAGGCTGAACTTGGGTACTTTTTCTACTTTTTCTTAGGCATTACTAAACTCCAAATAGTTGTAAAAAAACGGAACAACGTGAATATTATGAATTGTATGTTAATTTTATTAACTATCAACTAGACTTTTGGATCAGGTGACGTTATATCACAAAATGAACACATGTAAAAACCGAATTTGAGTTGAGTCCTTAATAGTTTAATAGGTTTAATTTACAAATCAACCCCCTAATTGTCTAATTTAAAATCTATCACAATCCCTTTCAGAGGTATTGTGATTGTAATATATTCGTCTGTCATAGATTTTAAATTAGACAATTAGCCCCCTGGTTTGTATTGTTCCAGCTTAAGTATTAACAATTGAATTATTCTATGTCGCTAATATCACATAAATTGCTTGTATCTATAAATTCAGGTTCAAACACATCTTGAGTGGTAAGTATCAAAAGATTCCGAGCTTCAGGAGAGAGAGTCATCCTCTTGAGTTTGGCCATTCTTGGTCGTAATACTGTAAGCTTAGGGTCTTACGACAAAAGAAGATTATGCAATTTATCCTCATTTGACACATACCTGTTTACTTTAGCGACATAGAATAATTCAATTGTTAATACTTAAGCTGGAACAATACAAACCAGGGGGCTAATTGTCTAATTTAAAATCAATCGCAATGCCTTTCAATTCGTAATTTGAAAGATTTTCAGGCCGTCACTATTTGAGATTTGAAAGGGATTGTGATCGGGACGCGTTTTAAAAGGTATGGAATAAACGAAATTGAACTGTCTAAGCAATATGACAGACGAATATATCACAATCACAATACCTCTGAAAGGGATTGTGATAGATTTTAAATTAGACAATTAGGGGGCTGATTTGTAAATTAAACCTATTAAACTATTAAGGACTCAACTCAAATTTGGTTTTTACATGTGTTGATTTTGTGATATGATGTCACCTGATCCAATAGTCTGGTTGATAATTAATAAAATTAACATACAATTCATAATATTTATGTTGTTCCGTTTTTTTACAACTATTTGGAGTTAAGTAATGCCTAAGAAAAAGTAGAAAAAGTACCTCAGTTCAGCCTTATATATCTGGAAAACGGGGACGTCCGGGGCAATACTATGTATGTGGCGCTCGCGCTATATATAAACACCCATAGATTAACCCTACCAAATATCAGGCTGAGATCTGCCAAGACTTGGTATTTATAGAGCAAGTTAGTTATGCTCCCATACAACTTTTGTGAAAATTGAATTTTTCTCGTTAGTCATAACTTTTGCAACAAAATTGCGGCAAATAAATCTTATCGTCTTAATTAAGACTATCGATTAACATAAAAAAAATTATGATATTCGACAAAAAAGTCCTACGTCCGCAAATCCGAAATCCGTCCCACTGTGCGGTAGGGATGCTGAATCGATCGGGCAAACAAAATAATGAAGAGGCATGCTAGTCGGGACTCCCCCGTCCCCGGTCGGTCACGGTAGGGATGCCCGATCTGAATCGATCTTTTGGAAGATCGATCTTTTACCCATACGATCTCCGATCTTTTGAATAGATTCACGGGCATCCGATCTTCACTATTCTTCTTCTTCTTTATGAATGGCTTGCTTTATGTTCTAAATATAATAAGTGGGATTATTGATTCAGTAGAGTGATTTGACAGGTTTTCACTTTGAAATAAAACAACTTTTACGGATATCAAACGCGCTATATTTCACGAACTAAGTTGAAATTGTCCGTATTTTTAGGTTTTTTAGGGGTTTTTTTTATTTTCCCGATGTTTCGGCATCTTTTCAGCTGCCGTGGTCACAGGATGACTGGCTACTTATAAGTACCCTCGAAAATTTAATTTATTTTTTCGTTCGGATACGGTTAGACATTTACTACGGCAACAATTATTATTGATTTGAATATTTTGATTTAATTATTATTTTAATCTAATCTTTATTATTAAGAAAAGAGAAAACTAAAGACTCTACTGGCATTTCACAAATTGAGAGGACCTTCGAAGAAAGAAGCTGCCAAGAAAACTTCGAGAGCTGGCCGACCTCCATGTTTATAAAGAAATTAAGATATGTTATCTCCACCTTTACTTTTTATATTTATCTACAAAAAGAGCTAACCGTATCTTTGGGTCTTGCCGTGCGTGATTTGGGTTGAGACTTTAATTTATGAAGAATAGAGTCCCAAGCTGGTGGAATCTTCCACCCATCATCTCTATTGAAGTTTGGATATTTGGTGATTTCAATGGCCTCACGTAGCATTCTGGGGACAAATTTTGGTTCCCTGACGAGTATCTGTGGCTTATCAAACCTGATGTAGTGGGTGGGTCCCTCAAAAGCGTGTTCACACACTGCAGACTTGTTTTCGCGCCTATTTTTCACGTCAGCTATGCTTCTCTTTGTTTGCCCGATGTAGGAGAGCCCACAGTCACAATCCAGTTTGTAGACACCTGCAACTTGAAAGGGTATGTTGCACTTGACTGGTGGTAGGAATTGGTTGATCTTCTTGGGCGGCTTAAAGTAAGTATTAATAGAAGCGTGCTTTAGAATTCTCCCAATCTTGTCTGTGACACCTTTCACATTGGTATAATGTGGCAGGTTGACGTTCTATTGTGACTGGTTTGGCGCGGTTTCTGTGACATCTGCGTGGTACTTGCAACTTGTTATTTCTTAGTACTTGCTCGACATGTCGAAGCTCAGCAGTCAGGTGTTTCTCGACACAGATGCCGCGAGCTCTCTAAAACAAAGATTTCCCTACGGTAGCTATCACTGTGAAGGATGATGGTGTGAGTCACCATTTAGGTATCTGTCTGTATGTGCTGCTTTCCGATACACTGTGTGGCTCAAAGTTTGATCAGGATTCCTAATAACAAGTACATCTAAGAAGGCTAGTTTATTATTTGCTTCTAACTCCATAGTGAATTTAATGTTTGGGTGAATAGAGTTAAGATGGATAAGGAAAGCAGAAACACTATCTCTAGGTAGTACAGTGAAAGTGTCATCTACGTACCGTTTGTAGAACCGGGGATACACTGGTGCTGAAGCCAGCGCCTTCTCCTCGAAATCCTCCATAAATATGTCGGCGACTATGGGGGATACAGGAAAACCCATTGCTACTCCATCAACTTGTACATAGAATTCATCATATCACATGAGATAGATATTATTTCAAAGAACAGTGCGCGCCAAAACTTAAGATGTACGTAGGTTTTCACTTTGTTAAAATAATGCTGAATTAAAAATTAGCTTCCTAAAATGATAATAATTATTGAATTTGTGTGCGTGAATGGAATCAATGCTTACTGAACTGGAACTGGATCTGCGCAAATCGTTACGAGAAACAGTTTAAAGCAAGATTCAAATTACTCTACTGAATTAAAAATCCGTCTATAGATCAATTCGCATGCTATAACTTTTAAATTTTGCATTTTACAATGCTATTTTTAAGTGATAAATATTAAACAAGAAAATATACTCGAAAAAAGGAACTTGTCTCATGTCGCCCTGACGGGATTCGAACCCGATTCGCATGCATTAAAAATAGTTTTGATGAGGTAGTAAAAATTACAATTTGCAAAATCCTAAATTTACAACTTGAAGATCGCCAGTGGGAACAAGCCACTCTTCCAATTAGATATGGCGGGCTGGGCCTACGCACAATCTCTAGTGTCGCACTCCCTGCTTTCCTGTCCTCGGCTTACAGCACCTTCTCACTCATCAGCGAGTTATTAAACTGCCCTACATTCGTTGACGGAGAGGTGTCATGCTTGTCGGAGGCCAGATCTGCCTGGAGTGCTACATTCCCGGAAGAGGATTGTCCCTTGGAACTGGGACACCAGAGCGCTTGGGAGTCACCAGCTCTCACTAAAACTCACGCAGAGCTTCTGGCTACATGTCCGGATGACACAGACCGAGCCCGATTCTTAGCAGTCTCGGAAAAAGAATCCGGACATTGGCTTCACGCTCTTCCCTCCCACAACCTAGGTACCATCCTTGATCCCGCTACCCTTCGCATTTCGATTTGTCTACGCTTGGGTGCTAAGTTGTGCGAACCTCATCACTGTCCGTGTGGCAAAGATGTGGATCAGTTCGGACGCCATGGGCTGACTTGTGTCAAGAGTGCCGGTCGCGCATATCGGCATAGTGCTATTAATGATTTAATTAAGCGAGCTCTCGGCACTGCTTCGATCCCATCATCTCTAGAACCTTGTGGTTTATTCAGGGGTGATGGTAAAAGACCCGATGGTGCGACCTTAGTGCCCTGGTGCTTGGGGCGTACCCTTATGTGGGATGCAACCTGTGTAGACACCTTAGGTCCTTCCCATATACGTGGTACATCCTCAAGAGCTGGAGCCGCTGCGGAGCAAGCACAGTTCCTCAAGCGCCGCAAATATTCGTCGCTCTCAGTAAGCCATGAATTTGCGGCGCTTGCCGTAGAGACAATGGGCCCTTGGTCGTCTGACACCAAAAAGTTTATTAAAGATCTTTCCATAAAACTGGTCCACGCCTCAGGAGACCTGAGAGCTGGTGCCTATCTTGCCCAGCGGCTGAGTCTTTGCATTCAGCGGGGCAACAGCGCCAGTGTTCTCGGTACTATGCCACGCGGCTGTGAGTTGGACGGCGTATTTTTGTTATAGTATAGTTATAGTATAAGATTTTATATTTAACGGTTTATTGTTTTTCTACTAATTTGTAAATAATATTTTGTTTTAAACTTATAGAATAATAAATAAATAAATTGGAATAAAGTGTTTCAAGCTAATTAAGATAAGAATAGGGATCCAATTCTTATTGAATCAAAGATAAAAAATCTAAGATTAAGTATAAGTCTAGTTTATTATAATAACACAAAAGAGTAGAAAACGTGTTATTGAGAAACTTACCAACTTCACTATATGGCAACACAATGTTGCGAGTTTTGAGTTGGTAGTAGTATTTAAGCAGTGGAGATAGTGAAATAAGAGTATGTGATTCGTAATTACTGGAGGTGCCCGTGATGCAAATTAATAAAATGTTTCATGAATGAAAAAATGAATATCAAGTAGGAAAGTTGCTTAGTAATAATTTTTATCTTACCTTAGAGGTTATACAGAAATAAACAAAAACACGTAATTATTATAGCGCGACTGCTGTATTTTGATTATTTTAAATTAATACGTATTATTTAAATATTAATTGTTTCGTTATGATTATATTAAACAAACCCAGTCCATTACATTCTTATTGCACTTTTAAGTGTATTTGTTTTGTGAGAGAATATTAAAAACTAAATTATTGTTATAGGTTGGTGAAGACTAGGTAGGATTATCTATAGATCTATGTATCATGCTCTATACGGATCTATATATTTGATAAATTCATAAAAAGAAGCAAACAGCAGCTAGTATAAAACAGCTAGTACATCTTAACAACAATTGCAAGAATGCAGGGAAGGTGTGAAGTAACTAACTATTTGGATTTTTAATCCTTGATTAGGTGTTTTAATAAAGTTTGTAACTTTATACCAAATTATATTTGTGATAATTTGATCCGCTAGCCAATGAGATAATAATTTTTTACCAACTTGCGCCGAGTTAAATTAACATTTGACTCAGAGTTAGATGCAGGCAAAGGTAGCAATGAGTTAAATATGTTAAGCGCAAGTGGGCCTTAGTGATAAATATTAGAAGAAGCACCTCAACTCATACAAAGTGGAAGATAAGTAAACCGATTGAAGTCTGAAACGATTAAGTAGGCTATTATTTTAGAATCTACCTACCTACTATTTTCGAACAACCAGAGGTTACTTTACTTTCATTAGTTACTAAAAAGAATAAAGAACATTCCGAGGTTACTTTACTATTATTAGGTACTAAATAATAGGTTGGGGAAAAGCTTGAATCTATCTAGATTCAAGCTCGTGAATCAATATTTTGGGTTACGCTCTCATGCGATCCAAAAGATCGATTCATAGCAAAAACTCGGGCATCCCTAGTCGCGGTCGATCCCGTGGAATAATGTGCGTTCCAAGGTCATCAGTATATTGACAATATATTGTCAATATATTGACAATATATTGTCAATATATTGACAGTATATTGATATTTTTACGAAATATCAAAATTTTCCGTCATTTCATCGTTTTTCATCATTCCGTCACATTGCTTGAAAGTAATAACATTTTATTGTCAATATATTGTCAATATATTGACAATATATTGATAATGTGTAGTCCGCTTAAGCAGGAGGCGAGTTGGTCTCAGAAAAAAAATGCCAAGCTGATAAATTCAGTGAACTGGTTGGTCCACGTCAATAACATCGTGTCGCAGTAACATGGTGTCGCAGTACCTAACGGGTAGTCTCAGTATCGGGTATAGCACAATCGACCTATTTTGTGAGAAATAGAGCACTAAATGGACAGCCACTATTACACAAACACTTCCACAGCTTAATTAGTTCGCCACTTAATTCGCGGGAATAGGAAACTGCGGTAGATAGTTGTGTATAAGTATTTTTGTTATCGATGAAAATTAGCACAGTGACTTCACGATATCGCGTCCGTGACGTTACTGCCATACCTACTGTCAGGATCACTTTGTTGTCCGTCAGTCAGTCCGTCTAAGTTGAAATTAAAACCATATCTATTCAGGTCAACAGTCTTTTGAAGCTACGAAATAATCAAATTTGTAAATGAACGTAAATAAAGGCTTTATGCCTCAAAAAATTTAAGTTTTTTTGTCACTAGAGGGATTCAAAGGGGTTTGAACCTTTTAGCCTCGTCACCGGTCAGCCATTTTAATTTTTATTCAAAATGGCGCCGCACGATTATACCTATATAAATGGACAGAGAACGTAAAGTTGAACAAAAAATATTATGCACATAATGCCCTAAAGTGTCGTAGTGAGATAGTTGGAGTTAAAGATACAAAGGTGATACTTTGTGTTAGAGCAGCCTCCATACAAGTTCAAAATCAAACCCCTTAAAAGCAAACTTTCCGTTGACCTAGAACCATGAAAAGTAAGTAATAACGTCTTTTACTACAAGTACAGGGAAAACTGAATCTGAAACTAACAATTGTAATTACTTTAATCATAAAAAATATAGTCTAGTCTTAATTTGAACTGAATTTCGGGTAAAATTCGGAAAAAACTGACACCCATATTCTAACCCCCATATTCTGAGTCGTTCCTCCAAAACTTTTTACACTCCACTCAACCTCGTCGTGGATAAAAATGGTAGTGTGCGCTAGGCCTAACACGGAGTGGCTACGTACTCTTTGGCTCCTCCAGGTCCTTACGGAGTTATGACTTAGAATACCGATTTCGAGGAGTATTTCGAAGAGGTTTTCAATGAGGTTTCGTTAAGTCGAGGACGAGTAAGTTCTGGAGGAACGACTTAGAATATGGGTGTAAGTCGTTCCTCCAAAACTTACTCGTCCTCGACTAGCGCACACTACCATTTTTACCCACGACGAGGTTGAGTGGAATGTAAAATGTTTTGGAGGAACTACTTAGAATATGGGGGTGAGACTCGATTCCTAAACTATTTATTATTTGTACCTACCTTCGTACAATCTGGGAACTTCCCGGTTGACCAGTTGAGTTTGTTGGGAAACGTTTTCACTTAATGTACTAAGGTTAAAGAAATAATTTATTATGCAAATGAAATACCTATTAATGTTCTATTAGTTGTAATATAAACGTTTACTTTAGATCGATTACTTTTTTAACAAAGCTACCTAAAGAACTCTACTGGTTAACCGGGAATTTCCGGGAACCTACGTGTGTAAGTTTACCTACGTGCGGAACCCTCGGTGGACGAATCCGACTCGCACTTGTTTTTTTTTTATGGCTGTGTTATATTTAAATATTTTGCAATTCTAACTAATATCACAAACATACGAAAACGATTGGAACCTTCTTTCATACTTATGTCAGTACCTAATATTCCATTTGGATTTGTGGTCACGTAATATGCCCTTCATGATCAATTATGTCACGTTTATCACCAATACCGGTCCAAATATCTACATTAAACTTTAACAAACGGATTATTTTAAACCGACTATTCTTTTATTTCCCATATTTGCGGAGGATTTTATTTCACATTTCCGGATTTCCGGACGCGAAAAATATAAGAGACGTACTTAGTTATCTTTTCTCATTTAAATGTTATTACGGAAAGGCTCGTCCGATTCTTTGTCATAAAGACTACTTATAATTAGGGGAAAATTATAATAACTGAATAAAATCAATAACACTCAAGTAGTGGCGAGGGTTCGGCGAATTAATTAACGAATTAGGGGAAGGTAAGCCGAACCAAAAAAAAACCACTGTCCTTCGCAACAGCCTGCATGGCGTCCTCGTTTATTGAATAATTAGTGACAATCCTTACGTGCCGTGTGGTGACGGGCTAAGAATACAAGTGTCACTACTCCCTTACATGCCTGGGATGTCGTAAGAGTCGACTAAGAGGCTCGACGAATTGAACACCTCTGCGAGAGAAGGAAAACTTGAAACAAACCCTCTACCAACCCGTCTGCCCAGCGTGGTAGCAGTAGGCTAATAGCCTTCTATGAACGCCACAATAGGCGTGAGCTAGGAGAGGCCTATGTCCAGCAGTGGATGTCCACAGTCTGATGATGGATGATGGATGGATCTGCATGGTGGATCCGATGTGTAAGCCGATGAGGATTGGTTGGTATGTATTGATCCTTCGCCACTGCATGCCAGTGTTATAGCGAAATAAACCTAAATATCAATTATATAAATCATATGATAAGAGGTTTCGATGCAATTGGACTTTTATGGTAACCACTACAAGCCTTTGCCAAATAGTAAACAAGTAATAAAACCCAATGTTATGAGTATTTCAATTACATTGAAATACCTACACTGATAAAGAACTAAAGCACAAACTTATGATTGTGATAGTTAAGTTACACAAACGCCACACCAAAAACATGGCAAAACAAAAGAAAAGACATAATTTAAATACGAAAAGCTAATATAAATATATCATGCAATACAATTTAGGTACAAACAATTAAACGTATATGTCGAATTTATTTGAGAGAGAGATTTGCGCAATTTTTTGATTAAAATTAAAAGAAGCACTAAAATAAAGACTTTGGAAATAATTTCCCTTAATAATACATAAGTTTTTTTTGTGAATACGAAGCTCAAGTTGCGTATAGTTTTCTCAGCTTAGTTTTTTGAAAACGATTTTCTCAAAGCGTGTGATCGTTCAACTTTCGCAGTCCAAATGCCAGGTACCTTGCCTTTCGCTCTACAGTAAGTAGTTAATGGTATTAGTTGGTACAGTCACGAGCAATGACATGTATACAGTTTACAACCTTATCGCATTGACGCATGGAAACAAAACTCTTTCTGTCCACAAATTATGTAGTTCAATAATGGAATTTGACAGGGTTGCTTAGTGTTTCTATGTCTATGAAAAATGTCTCTGAGTTTGAGTTTAAGAATTTTAAAACAGATTAAAGTATAAATAAATGTTGCAACAAGACAAACGGCTACCCATTGGGGCCGGACCTCAGCATGCGCCTGCGTTCGCGCACGTTGGCCGCCGCGCGCTGCACTCGGTAAGGTGAGCCCCCGCACTGGAACTCGGGCTCCGCTGTCGCCTCCAGTAGAGCTTCTGTGTACAAATGGGATTGTAAACAAATGAACTTGTGAACAAATGAGATAGTGTACAAATGAGCTTGAGTATAAATGAGCTAGTGTATATAATAAGCTTGTGAACAAACGAGCTAGCAGTGGCGAAGGGTCCATAGAAACCCGATTCCCATCGGCTTCCTTTTTAGAAATCCCACCCTATCGATCCACCATACAATTAAGAGTATTTTTGGAAAAAAAAATAGTCCGGCTTACTTTCACCATATTTCGACCCCTCTCGCCACTGAAAATGAACTTGTGTACAAATAGCTAGTGTACAGATGAGCTGGTAAACAAATGAGTTTTGTGATAGCACAGAATACTTAATAGTACAAGTACAGAAGGTTCACTTCGCAACTCCAATCAAATAAATTGCTAGTCTAGCTCACGACGCAATAAAGTCCAATTCACGTCGCGCTGCGCTAAATGCCTAGCATTATATTCACCTACACTCTGCGTCTGTTTCTATCGCGTAACTCGTATTCTTTCTGACGCAGCTAGGGCTGCCTCTTTATGATTCATTTATTTATAGGTAGACTTTGTGTCGGCATATGCATAGTATAATCAAAAGGTAGATATATTAAAGGTTAATAGGTACCTACCAAAAGTTTAAAAAAAATAACAAACCTACCTATAACCTATAACGACAAAACAGAGCGTTAGTCTCAAACATCAGAAATTCGTTTAATTCTATCAAACTCGTGAAAGATTATTACACCAACCTACGTTCCTACTTATTTTCGTAACCTAAGTCTAGCAGGTACGCGGAGTCTACTAAGGGCTCCCATACACGCGCTCTTCTGCCCACACATAAAATTATTCACGAACTCTTCCAAATAGTCACCCCTTCATTCTTTCTTTCCCAGTTTCTCATATCTTTTTAAATTTAAGTTAAAACCCACCGACACTTGCCCCTGCGACCATGTGTCCCCGCAGACGCCATCCCATCTGATCGAAACCTGTCCCAGATTTGCTATTGACAGGCACGCGCATCTCTCACGTTGCAATGTCCTCGACGGGTCACCCTTCTGCTTCGAGGACCTAATATCCAAGCCTAGTCTTGTCAAGTCCTTCTGCTCTCTCATCATAAGCGTCTTCTCCAAATTGAAAACTTTTAACTCTTCATAATTTCCCTATAGTTCATATAATCTTTCCTCAAATTTTAGTTATATTTATTTATTCTCTTTTATACCTTATTTAATCGCCCCTAGGGGCCATTCTCTGTCTTCTTCTTTCCTTTCCTATCTTTCCTATCTCTCTATCTTTCCTTACTTTAAATATTCCGTCCTCTACCCTCCTTCCACCTCCCCATCCCTGCGTCCCCCCCTCATGTATGGAATCGCATGTCGGGGTGCAGGGTGGGATATTTTCAAAACCGGGTCATCAGACCCCACACCTGAACTATCTTCATGATCATTATATAAAAATAATAAATCAATAAAACCCATTGTCCGCAAAAACAAAGTTATATGAAAAAAATAAAAATAAAGTAGGTAGGTACCTACCTATTTAAATATTAAACCTACGTAATAAACCTAACATGAATGAGAATTTCATAATAATAATAACCACTTTAAAGTAGAACTTGCCTTTCATCGTCCTTAGGGAGCGTAAAAAAAGTTAACTTTGGATCGCGATTCGTGTTTAAACAGTTGAACACTGCACAATATTTACGAGCTTTTTTTTACGTGTTGACATTTTAAATTTAACTTATTTTAAGGTAGTTAACTACGGAAAGTAGGTGACAAACAAAACTCTCGCGTGCGTCACTGCTCGCTCGTGAGTCCCTACTAGATTGGCACCGCCGGAGGGGCCGCCGCGAGTAGGTATGTTTTCGAGCATACACGGGGAGTGAAACAGGCCTGGTGATAGGAACGCTTTCTATTAAACTACTTTTTGAAATAACACTCCCTAAAATAAATTCTACTCACCGGTATACCGAGAAGTTCCTTGATTGTAAAAATGAGCTTGTGTAAAGAAGTCGTGTACAAACTAATGAGTTTCTGCTCAAAAGGCAGCTAGCTCAAAAGGTTAGTCGCTGATAATTGAAGCGTATAATACGGGAATTTAAACACCCATGTACCTAATGAGCCCTCTCTGTTCCTATGTTCTGGCTACAACTGCCTGATGGGTTGGTGGATGCATAGATTTAGAACTTTTGTGGACGTATGCTAAAGACAGGCTGCTGTCAACCGTGACGTGCGGGCCTACCATCATCTATTAGAAACCATCATGTCATAAGAACGTTTTGTATGCGTTTTGTTTTTCTTGAAGTTGCCACATTTTGACACACTTCATACTTTGGTGGCGATGATTGACCGAAGATGTCACAAAACTGCCGTCGGCGGTAGGCCTCCTGTATCGTACTCACAAGGCTACAGTACTCCGCTAGGAGTAATTGTGTTCTGTGCTACAGTATAACAATCGCAACAGACAGACTGAATCGGTCGTTTTGTGCCTACACTTCCGTGATTACCTGCCAAAAGATTTGGCGAACGCAGCGTCACAGATTGTTTTTTTTTCTATTTAATCTTTTAACATTTAACAATTTATTTTACAATACTATTTACCCAAGTAACACTAAGAAACTACAAAGGTTTATAGTGATAAATAGTTACTTCGTGCAGCGCAGACAATAGTGGGTATCTATCCCATTTTAAGTCTGCCTATTTATGATAGAAAAAATATAGGTTAAATCGACTCGGCCACAAGTTATTCTCAGAGGGGACACAAGCCTGTGACCTTTGGGTATCCGGCCTACTGCTCTAATCACTGACCTACCGAGCCTCCCTAATTAATGAGCTCAGTAGCGTAGTGGTTCGCCCGCTCGGCCTGCGATTGTAGCCGTAAAGCAACTTTCGCAATGGTCGGACACGGGATGGGTAACCTAAAATTTATAATCATGACCCCTCCGTGCTTCAGTGGGCAACCGTTGATCCTGTGTGTGCCGCTGTATTTGCAGTCATTAAAACCCACCAATCCATAATGCAATGACCCGTATTAAAATAAGGAAGGCCAGTGCAGTGCAGTGGGGACATTAAAATTGCTGATGATGACGGTGATGTTGACTTAAAGAGCCGTTCCCTTTATCGGTACATACCTGTATGTAACTGCCTGGTGTGTTGGTGGACGTATGCTGCGAGAGGCAGCTGCAGCCGTCCACGCGCAGCGGCGTACACGCACGAAGGTAGCTCCGACGCCAACGACGAGCCCTCGTCATCTGACCCGTCTCCGTAGGTATACTTCAGCCCGGAGTAGTCTATTCGACGGTTTTCGCTACGGGAATTAAATGTCTTTAATTTTTTCTTGGAGTATTTTGTGACTTTACTATTTTTTAACTTACCTACGCTCGGCAGCATTGTATGTGATAAATACTAACTTAAGACAATTTAAAAATGACAGGAAAAGATTCGTGACAACGGATACGTATCTTACACGTATTCTTATCACGAATCTTACCCAGAATAAAAGCACTAAGAATAATTTGTACATGTAAAATTAAAATAACCAATCGATTGGTAGTAAATCCGTTGTGAAATTGTGAACGATAATTTTCAAAGTTTTAGCATGTTCTAATTTAATAAATATTAACAATAAATTATCCTAGAAAAAACCAACTTGTCTCATGTCGCCGTCTGACGGGATTCGAACCCGCATCCTTGGGAATCCGTCCTAATGCACTAACCAATTATGCTACAGAGACCTATGAGGACATGTCGAATTTTTCTAGTATATACACCTCTCTACGGTGTTGGCCACCGTCGTTTCATCAATGAGAGAATAATATCCTCGCATCCGAAAGAAACATTTATACAAATGTTTGACTATCGATTAATATGAGACAGCATCTAATTATAACTTTTAAATTTTGCATTTTTAATGCTTTTTTATGTGATAAATAGTAACAAGAAATGTAGCTCAGGTCATTTTCAAAGGATACTTACAAGTTGCTTTTTTCTAGTATAATTTCTTGTTTAATATTTATCACATAAAAAAAGCTTTGTAAAATGCAAAATTAAAAAGTTATGTTCTAAATTGTTAAAAAAACAAGAAAAAATCTAGTGGTTTTCCAAATTTTTTTTTATATAAATTCAAATAAATATTCGTCGGAAGCAACGAAGAAACTTGCCTGTCGGAAAACTAATCGTTCTTCCTACTTCCTACTAATATTGTAAATGTGAAAGTTTGTGAGGATGTTAGGATGTATGGATGGATGTTTGTTACTCTTTCACGCAAAAACTACTGAACGGTATTGGTTGAAATTTGCCACACATATACTTAGATAGCCTGGATTAAATCATAGGATACTTTTTAACCTGATTTTCCCACAGGAACAGGAACCACATGGGTGAAACTGCGGGTTGCAGCGAAAAGGTCTTTTCGCATAATAATATATATAAACTTTTAATAAAATCTCTATACTATTACTAGGCTATACTATCTGTATCTGGCTGGTTTTGGTATGATTAAAAGTTTAAATTTTAAAGATAATTCCAAATTCAAATTAGGAAAATTTTTCTTAGTGTCAAGATGAGTGAATCGTAGTGATTACTTGCTCAGTGGAGTGAATCTAATGAAGAAATTCGATACATTGTAACATTTTAATAGAAAAAAGATACATTTTGCGATGTTTATGGACCTATTAGCGCTGTGTCTGTGAGAGTAGCACAAATTTGGTGTAAGCGTTTTCAATCCCGAAATTTTGATGTCAAAGATGCACGTCGCTGCTCTGGTCGCCCTATTGCTTATAAAAAGGATGCCATTTTTTTAAAGTGGAGCGAGATCGGCGTATCGGTAGTTACGACGTAGCTGAAGAACTGGGAATTGACCACAAAACACGTTTGGCGCATTTGAAAAAAACTGGGTAAGTACACAAAAAAGCTCGATATTTGTCTCAATGAACTCATTTGTGATTCTTTATTACGACGTTATGAAACCGAACCATTTTTGAAGAAGCTGATAACTGGTTATGAATAGTGGATCACGTACGACAAGAACGTGCGACAAAGGTCGTGGTCAAAGGCCGGTCAGGCTTCACAAACTGTGGCGAAACCCGGGTTAACTCGCAGCAAGGTGATGCTGTGTGTGTGGTGGGATTGGAAGGGGATTATTCATTATGAGCTGTTACCACCAGGCAGGACCATCGATTCTGAACTCTACTGCAAACAACTGATGAGATTAAAGCAAGAAGTTGAGAAAAAGCGGCTGGAATTAATCAAAAGAACGGGTGTGATCTTTCATCATGATAACGCTAGACCTCACACATATTTAGCCACTCAGTAAAAATTAAGAGAGTTTAGCTGGGAGGTGTTAATGCATCCGCTGTATAGTACTGTCTGCCATGCAAGGCCAGCCTGACCTTGCACCTTCAGATTTCCACCTGTTTCGGTCTCTTCAGAATTCCTTGACAGGCAATGTCAGGTTAACATCACGAGAGGACTGCCAAAACCACTTGTCGTGGTAGTTTGATCAGAAGCCCCAAAATTACTATAGCAATGGGATCATGTCCCGACTTACAAGATGGCAAAAAGTTATCGAACATTATGACACTTACATACTCTAGTTAAAAATGTAAATAAACTATATAAAAAATGTTTCGAATTTTCTTAAAAAATGCGAAGAAACTTTTTCCCTAACCTATTATATTGGAAAATCTTTGAAACTAAGCAAACAAATAGCAAAACGAGAATAAAACCTCGAAACTTACGACTTACGGTCGGTTTCAATAAAATATCCACTGTAAGAGATAGGCTTACAAGAGCTATGTTGCCTAGATATCTTTGTTAATTAGTCAAAAATAACAGCGGTTGCTAAGTAACATAACTAAGATAGACCTATCTCTTGTTAGGTATAGATTATTGAACCAGGCCGTTAAAGTCTCAAAAGTAATAATAATGTTGGTGTCAGGCCATTAAATATTAAATTGACGAGATTTTAAAAATAACTAACAAAATCAAGTGTGAAGAGTAATTAAAAACTGTTTACTAACGGCCAGTTTCAATAATCTATCCCTAGTAAGAGATAAGCCTATCTTGGTTACGTTACTTAGCAACCGCTGTTATTTTGGTCTGATTAATAAAAATCTAGGCAACAAAGCTCTAGCAAGCTTATCTCGTATTGAGGGTAGGTTATTGAAACCGACCGTAAAACGAACGTAGCGAGGGAGTCAAAGGTAAGACACTAAACCTTTTGCTGCCGAGCGAAACACTATTTTTCACCTCACACACAACAGTGAGAAACATTTTTAGATTTTTCTGCGGTCAACTTTCGGAAGTTGGATTTAGCGGCGAGTTAAGTACCTCTGAAACGAGCGTAGCGACTGTTACAATGGTACGAGACGCTAAAAACTTTACTGCCGACAATTTTTTTGACAACACAATTTTTCACCTTTTAAGGTTATTTCCGCGGTTCAACTTCCGGTAAGAAATTCTTATAGCAAAATGTTTAATCTTAATATACCTTATTCTTGTTGTTTTATTGATATGAAAAACTTAAATACTTAATAATTAAGGGAGTATTATCGTTAATTAAAAATAAAGGTTTAAGTTACGTTCCGAAATCCAATCACAGGTTGTGAAATGTCACCCACCGTAAATTGAAAATTCTTATAACAAATAGTTTAATCTTATTGTTATTATAATTCAAAGTTAATTAAATAAGAATAAAATTTAACATTAAGAGTCAATACTGCGATTCGGAACGGATTATGACGTATTTTTCTTTCTAAGTAAAAAAATTGCCAGGATAGGCCGGTAAAATGCTATTTTCGGTGCAGAAATTGAATAATAAAACCTCCTTTTCCGAGCGTGTGAGGTGTTAATGGTGGTCAAAAGCCTGCCCAGTTATATAAAAAATAAAATGTTACTTATAATAACAATAAAAACGATTCGTAAATTATGTAGATGCAAAACAATTTAAAACTAAAGCTTTTTTTCTGCGATCATATAGGTCATGGAATCATAGGTTGTGAAATCTCACTCACCGTACAATTGGAATTATCTACTTTGAAAACTCTTATAACAAATAGTTCTCTAAATTTATAATTTTCTTATTGTTTTTATGATATAAGAAACTGAAATAATACAATAAAACCAAAACAGAGTATTATAATTAATTCATAGTTAATTGAAATAAGAATAAAATGTAACATAAAAAGACAAATACGGAACGTACCATGAGTGTTTTCCTCAGAATAGAATGGTTCTAATTTGAAAACACTTTTCCACCATATGCCGCAGATCGCGATTTTCCACGCAGAAATTGACTGACAAAGAAAAACTTTTCCTAGCATATCAGGTGAAAAATAAATAAAAGACAACCAAACCGATATAGGGCTTTCCATATTTTTTCTTGTTTTTTAGTAAAACAGAAGAAAATTATGCCTAAACCGAAGTTTTTAAATTAAAACACACGAATAACGGAAGCACTCGCATTAGAATAAAGTAAAATAATTCGTTCGCTCTAGTCGCATTAATTTTGCCTTTGAGCATACTTTATAACATGTTTTTCTACTTTATACAGTAAAAATCTCGAAATTCGTTACAAAATTAAACTAACCTTAGCGGTGGTGATGTCGACGAGTCGGCCAATTGTGTCTTGGCCCCGGACATATTAAAATCTGGATTCGGGAATACTTGCATACACTTTGTCACCACAGAAATTTGTCTTAACTTTCTGATTATCGCAACTGTACTGAACCCTCGGGGAGCATGTAAAATAATTTTATACTGCAAGGCGAGGCCATTTTGTTAAATTTGGGGGTTGACAGTTACGTTGGGTAGAGTAGGGACTTTCGAGGAATTGTCGCATTTATTGGCAGGGGTGTTAGACGGAGATTTGTGCGCAAGCCCCGTTTTAAGTGCTGTTGTGTGCGTTCGAACCCCTGCAAGTGGGAGGTGCTTTCGTTGTAGGGATGAAAAGGGGCGGTGACTGAGATTCTCCCACAGAAGGTTTTAAGTGAATTTCTCAAAATATTCAGAAATTACGTATTAAATAACTATATAAACAATGTCACAATCACAATATTTTTAAGGTTTTGTGTTTCCAATGGAACTGTAGTCATTGTGTTGCAAAAGATGTTACTACAGCTTATAAGCTTTCCTTTTAGCCTGCAACCTCCCAAGAAGTCGGAAATTTCAAGATTTTAAATATTGAAGTTCTTCTAGTTCTTCCAGATGCATACTTTTGTGAAGTTGTGATCAATATAGGAAGACATACCTTATACTTTTCTCAGTATTGTTATCTTACTGACATCTATTAGTTTCATTTAACTTAATAAAAATACCACTAAAACCTTCTTATTTTCCTCTCATAATGTAGTACGTAACAGAAAGATGCTTTCAGTAATCCCTCATCAAGTTTTACCCGAGAAAAAATACATGCTCGGTCTGACATTCTTTCGTAAATAAAAATGTAAATCATTTATTTGTATACCTTATATACTTTATCACGGAGAATATATTTTTACCCCACACGCTCGGAAAAGGAGGTTTTAACATTCAATTTCTGCGGTGAAAATCACAAATTACCGTCCTGGCATGGTAAACATTTTTTTTATTTAGAAAGAAAAATACGTCTTTCTGCGTTCGGAATCGCACTATTGACTTTTTAACCGACTTGCAAAATAATATTTATATGCACCGATTACGCCAAGATTTCTGCCGTGATTTTTTTTTCTTCGAAGCGAAGTAGTTGCCATTTGGTCCCATAAAAAATTATTCAGTTAAATCCATTTTTATTTTATGAATCAGAATCAGATATGAGCCTAGATGTAATTTTCACAATACTTTGTATAATGTTAATAAAACCTAATCTAATGTAGAAAAATCCTACTGTAGTTTACAAAACTAAAAAAACACTAAAAAGTAAAAAATAAAAAGCTGCGTTTAAAAACCGACTTCAAAAACTAAAATGCAAAAAATAAGCCTTTTGAAGTCGGTGCCACCAAGGCAAGAACAATAAAAGTAGAATAGTTTAAAGTAGAATGCTTCGGCTGGCCAGTTTTTTAAGTCACATTTTATTCTTATTTTAAATAACTTTAAATTCATAATAATACTCCCTTTTGGTTTTATTATATTATTTTAGTCCCTTGAATTATAAAAACAATAACAATAAGATTAGTAATAAGAAATTTATATTTAAGCTGAGTGAGATTTCACCTATGATTGGATTTCGGACCGTGACATAAACCTTTATTTTTAATTATCTTTGTTTGTCTTGTACCTCATATTAATTTCAACACTTACCGAATCGTTTTATTGCGACAAGGCTTATAATGAGCTTGGCAAAAAAGGAACGTCCACGTTCATTATAAGCTTTGTCATCGCACTATATTTTAAATAACTTTGAATTACTTAACTATAATACTTCCTTTTTCATTAATTTAGGTTTTATATTATTAAAACAACAAGAATAAGGTATGTTTAGATTAAACTTTTAGTCAAAAGATTTTTTCCCGGAAGCTGACCGCGGAAACAACCTAAAAATTCCTCGCTGTTGTTAGGTGAAAAGTTGTGTGTTGCTCTCGGCAGAAAAGTTTTTAGCGTCTCGTACCTTTGAAACCCTCGCTACGCTCAGGATTCAATCTTTGAATCCTAGAATCCTTCGCTTGCTCAAGTTTCGATAGAAGTAACTCGCCGCTAAATCCAACTTTCCAGCCTTGCGTAACAAATAACATCATTATCAGTCATCTAATTTCCGTGGTGTGTGCTTGCACGTCATTAGAGGCTTTTTCTTATCTTTCAACTGTAAAACATACAAAATGCAAGTTGAAATCAAACCGGTTTATGTAGGTTTTGAAGCGCTCTCATTCCAAATACGTAATAAGATAAGATAATAAGATAATGTTTATTGACCAAAAAAAGGTTATATATTGTTACAAATAATAACCAACTTAGAACTAGGACATGTGTACAAATATTAATATTTATAAGCCTCTGCTGCCGAACTAGGCTAAGCCTAATAGGGAGGGGTTTATCTAAAAACCTTAATCAAAAACCTTTATTAACCGGTATTTTTTCAACTGGTTCCAAACCCCGCTCGTTCAAACTTAAATCAGACAAGGATATTACCAGTCTCTAAGGTTTATGATCTGTAGAAGACTTCCAGCATGACCTCTAGCATGACCATAACTTACTCGAGAGAGTTTCATCTATTTCGAATTCAAAGTCGAAATCATGAATTTCTTTCTATGGCTTTGATTATATCAACAGTAACTAAAGTATTGTTAGTACAAAAATAAAAATTGATGCATTTTTGTGATTTTTTACATAGTTTTTTAGAGAGCCTTGTTTCAAAAAGTAGGTAATAAATTTATAGGAAAAGCTTGTAGCACAAATAAAGAGCATTTATAGGTTAGGTATTTCATTACGAATAATAAATTATTGCTTTAACCTTAGTTATTACTTTTCGATAGTAGTCACACCGTTCCTGAACAAAACTGGATACCTGGTACCTTCCTTTGCGGGGGAGGGTGATTAACTTTTTTATAAGTATTCCAACAGAGCAAACTATTTTTTTTGCATTTTTCAAAAAATTACTTCCCTTTTTTCGCAAAATAACATATATTTTAGTTACCTCCTTTTGCGGGAGTGCCATGGGAGGGAGATAAATGCGATCGATGCGTCCCTCCCATTGGTGAACCGAGTATCTGCTGGTGACAGCTCCATAAAACGCAGACTACCCGCCAAGAGGCTATCGTCTAGAATTGGATGGTCATTACGTTACGATGAATCTCTACAAAACTGGAAATCGCCTTGGAAACTTAACAAAATTATTATATTTCAATTAAGATGTGAAGATCTCTTTCTTAGACTAAAGAAACAAAGACGCTGTTATGAAGATAATGTTAACCGTAGGTACCTAATCTATGTATTCTCGACTAAAATAGAAAAGGCATTTTCGTACAAAAAGCATTAGCGTTTTCTTTTTGAGGATGAAATAAAACTGATTAAATCTAAGTTAACAATGTGCAGATCTGTGGCAGTCACTTCTATCACTTCATCATCATCAAACACTGGAATGTCCTCACTGCCGAGACCACTGCGTAAATGACTGCAAATGCAGCCGGGACCACAGAATACCTACTAAGTACGAATAATAGTACAAGTCCGGGACCAACCTCTTCTAGCGTACATTGCGAAACACGGAGAAGCTAGAGATCTTGTTTGATATTCCTTAATGTCGCACAAAGAAAAACCATTAGAAGTAAAAAAAACCGGACAAGTTAGAGTCGGACTCGCCCACCGAGGGTTCCGCACAAATTTGTAGGTACCAGTGGCGAAGGGTCCATACATACCGATTCCCATCGGCTTCCCTTTTAGAATCGAGAGATTTATTGGAGAAATTTAGGGTCTGACTTACCTTCGCCATATTTTGACCCCTCGCCACTCGTACACTGGCCAGATATATATATATAATAATATTAATAAATCAGAAATTGAGTAGCGCAGTTTTTTCCGAAGTTTCCCGAAATTCGTTCTAAAACTAAGACTAAATTTTTCATGTTTGAATTACAAATGTCTTGTTTTCAGATTTTTTCGTGTACTTGTAGTAAAAGACGACACTACTTGCCAAAATTACATTTTGGCAAGTAGTGACATGTTCTAGGTCAACGAAAAGTATCCTACGAATTTTGATTCCCTTGAGAGTGTCGAAGTATATATTTTTGCGGCATTTATCACAGCTTGAATTTTAACTCGATATCTAAACGCATTCCCGAGTTTTTTCCCAAATTAAGTATCCGAAACTAACGACTATATTTTTATGATTGAATTACAAATGTATAGTTTTTAGATTTTTTCCTGTATTGTACCAGAGATGTGCAAAATAGTTTTGAAAATGTATTTGAATAGAAAATGCAAATACTTTTTGATTTTTCTATTTCATATGCAAAATACAAAATAGTTTTTCATTTTGTATTTGAAATACTAAATGCAAAATACGTATTTTCAAAATACTTTTTAAAATAAAACACTTTTATCGACACTCATTCTCATTTCGAATTAATTAAACGAGTTTATACGCTTTATGAACTCGTCATTTGCCATTTTTAATGCCCTGGCATTCCTTTTCCTTATAGATGGATAAGGAGAATGGGTCATATGATGACCCACCACGCGGGCCCAATGCGGATTGGTGGGGTTTTAACGACTGCAAATTCAGCCGGGACCAACGGCTTAACGTGCCTTCCGAATCACGGAGGAGCTCGAGACAGTGAATTTCTGGTCACCTATCCCGTGACCGACCATTTCGAAAGTTGCTTAACCTCAACAACCAATAGAAAAAATGTGATATAGATACCGAGACATTTAACCGCCTCTGTGATCTACCCAGAGGTCATGAGTTCTATTCGCAGTGGGGGTACATAATTTGTATTTGGTTTAGGTGTAGGACGCCTGGCTAGCTACCAGCATCTTACCTAAGTCTGATACCATAACATTCATATTATCAACATTAGCCAATTCCTAAGTGGCTGTGTTGATATCATTCAATTGACATGATTTAATTTTTAACAAGGTACCTTAAATCGAAAACCATTTCGAGTTTTTTCAATTTCTAACACTACTACCAACATAAACTGAAAAATCAAAAGAATAGTGAAGTATCTTAACAGCTTGAACATGATATCGATAAAAATATTAATAAATAACTCATTAATCTCAAATATTTTATACTTTGGAACTAAAACCAGGCGATAAATCCCAACACACATGCTAGCAAAAACAAATTTATAAACCAAAAATTACAAATTAAATTTACAAATTAAACAACAACAAAACAATCTTGCAGGCGAAAACCATACAAGAAATACAAACGTAAACAAAACAAACAAACTTCATTTAAGTGTCATGTTGACTTCAACAACGTCACAGTGTATTTTTTAAATTAATTTGCCAAGATATGACCGCCAGAAATCCGTACGACTGGACTTAAGCACTTTTAGAATGAGCAATTTTTCAAATTAATTTTATGATGAGTTAAAGTAAAAAAAATGCAAAAGGAAAAAATACGTGTCTCTTATTTTTATACGAAATTTCTAAATAAAAAATAAAAACGTAGGACAAATTTTATGAAATGTTGTCAATTACAAGTAGATTTATTTTATTATTATTTTATTTATTATGATATAAATTATTGGAGTTTCTTCTTATTTGATAAACCTTATTTTGAGAACATCGATCTGGCTGTAAGTCTTGAAGAATAAATCATTGTAAAAAACCTACAATCACATCGGTTATCCCTGGCCCAAAGTAATTAAATACCTATTTTTTTTGTGAATACATAAAATAAATAAATAAATATCAGACTACATCACACGCATTTATTGGAATTAAATGAAATTTTATTCTATTGTATTGATCAGAATTCGAGATAAATAGTAAAAAAAAGCACTTAAGCACTGTCCTTATTGTTACAGATATCAAAATCAATATAGGTATTCTAATATCTACATACTTAGAAATTCATGCAAAATCTAGAAATATGGGTAAAATTGATAACGGCCACTTACGGAAATAGTCAATTTTAAAAGAACATATTAAATGATGATCTCATTCCTAAGCTATATCGGAACTCAGCTCCGATATTATTTATGGCAAAGTTAATCAAAGAGATATAAGACTGGATTGTGATGCTTTAAAACAGTAATAAAAAATTGAGTAGCCACTGAAAAAAAAAATACGCCACTAGTTCATACTCGTACAAGGTTACCCCTTAAAGGGTAAACCCCTTTCAGCCAAATACATTTGTGATTTGTGATATGGTCGCATCTCGCAATCCACGCAATGAATTATAAAACCTAAGTAGGTCCTGCTTTAATATGTGTTGTAATTATTTTAAGTATCTTTAGTGTGTAGTTGATAGGACTATATGTTCGATTAAAGCCATTTATTACATAAAACATATAAATATATTATGCAAATTATTCCACTTCTAGTTCATATCATAAACATATGCAACAGCCAATTTCACATTTAGTTCAACAGCGTGTGAATCTTTAACACCCATAATTTGTAAAGGCCATTGAGATATGTCAAGTCCATAAATTAGCGCGTCGCCCTCGTATAAACAAGTAATTTGGCTTGGCTATAATTTGGTGCTAATTCCCCCGCGGAAGCGGCGCCCTGTAATTGATTTGTCGCGGAGCCCTGACCCTCGACCGGCGCACGCGGCGGCCGCGCGCGACCCCGCCCCCGCCCGCGCTTGTACTACCGTGTGATCGCAATTGTGGATTGTGGAGACCTTTTTAAAGGAACAAATCGACATCGACATGAATTCAAATGTAAACATTTATTCTTATTTTTATATATATATATATATATATATATATATATATATATAGAAATGACTTTTTGAACACTAACTCTAATTTGATGTGAATCTTTCTTTTTCTTATCAATGTTTTGATATGAGTATATTAATTAGTTATTTATGTTTTAATTAAACTCAAAATTGTTCACCCAGTCGCTTGAGATTAAAATATGGCATTTAGAACACCAATAATGAATTGTCTTAATTTTTAATAACTTATAGATGTTGATCCAAAATCCAAATACTTATTATTTGGATTTTGGATCAACATCTATAAGTGCAAACTGTCTAAGGCATGTTTTGTGCTATGGTCCTATTTTATTACCGTTATATTTTCTTGCTGTTAGTTTCCATGTAAAATAAAATATAATATAGGTAACTATTCTAGGACGGATCCTTATAATTTTTTTACAGAAGTTTGTTAAGATATTTAGAAAAAAAGTACATGTGTACTGTACTAGACGGCGTGAATTTTATTGTAAATTCCCAAAAATGGTTTGTGGGTTTTGATTGTAAAAGACAAGAGAAGATTATTATGACAAACATGTATTATATGAACTCCACCGGAAACGGCAGTATTTTTTGTAAGTATAGAAATCAAGGAAAATTGAAGTTTAGTTTTTCTGTTCTGTTTCCAAATTATGCGTTTCCGCATTTTTTTCGTAAGTTTTCTTTGGTGTATTAATAACACTGAAAAAGAATGTTAGAAGTCTTCATAAAATGGGTTTCATTCATATTATATATATTATACATATTCATATTATATTCATATATAAAAGCGTCTTCATATTTGCTTTGACCTAACCCTCAATCTGAGATTAAAGTCGAGTCCAATATCCGGGGAAATGAAACGATAATATCCTGATTAAATAGCAATCTCTTTAAACGTCGTTAAGGAATTAAAACAACGTTACAATTTCACGATCCTTACTTTATTCTAGGTTATTTTAGATTATTTTTTTCTATAGGTTTCTTTTAGTATTACTCCCATGTATCACCATGATGATGATGATTACTCACAGACCATACTTAAGCAAATTTAGGTACCTACTACCTTCAGAGTGCTAAGTGTAAGTTGTCTCACCTTACTCGCTTATACTGGAAAACAGCGACAAATTAATTTAATTGTAAATTAATACAGCAATTTTACAGTTTATATGATCGCTTTGAAACCAATTACGAAAAATTTCATCCATTTTCACGACATTATTGACAAAATGCGCGTGAAGGAACGAACACATATTATTTAAATAAATATTAATTCATAGATATTGACAATTGTTTCAAAACATCCTTAATTTCTAAAAATATCAAGATATTATGACAAATTATTTAATATACTAACACGCTCGTCTCGCTCGACGATTTTCCCTGCGGACCTTTATTCTAAAGGCGCAATTCCACGAGTGTGCGGCACTGTGCTTCGCAGAGTTCTGCCCAAATGTTCCTTTCAGTGGACTTCGGCACAAGACAACGGATTCGGACAATCTTTAGCAAACATTTACAAAATTTGTGTGCACTCGTAGCTCTTTGCTTTCGCTGTCAGAGCGAAAGCTATTTGTTCTCTCACACGTAGTAGCGAGTTTTTAGGCGAACAGTGCTGCACTGTTCGCATAAAATCTTTGTCACTAGACATAGAGCCACATAGTTAGCGTAATACTTGAGTTTGTGCAAGAAACATGTGCTGCACATTTGTGGAATCCCACATGCTTTTGGTGGAATCCCACCTCAAAATTTATCGCAAACCGGCTGCTTCTTCCAGAGATTAGGATCCCAACAAAGTTCTTACCTAAGTTTATACCTATTCAGTGGTATCAAAGTGCAATATTTCAAAGAAAAATATTTTTATTCAAATTGACTTAAAATCACTGGCCACCTATATGTAGCATTTTATTTTATTTTTTATGTTTAAAGATCATCTGCATTCTTCTTTTGTTTGCAACAATGGCTGTCTCGCGGGAAGCTTTTCGTGCTATGATTTTCTATGATTATAAACGAGTTAACCTTCAAGGAATCTCAAGAAAATTTACAAGCTGCTTTTGGGGAGTCTGCTCCTGCGTTAGCAACAATTACTTATAACTTTTAATTTTGCATTTTACAATGCTATTTTTATGTGCTATTTTCACCGATGAGCAAAATGCCGTCGTGTTGATTGGTGCAAATTTATGTTAGAAAAGTTCGAAGAAGGAACTTCGCAAAACGTATCCTACATTCTTACAACTGACGAATCATGGATATTACAGTCTCCCCGTCGTTCATAAAAAAAAAGATATAACTACGATCACAGAACAAAAATTCTGTTCTGTGGCTACGATCCTCTAACGAAGCAGCAACCCACGCAATGGGTGTTTGAAGAAGACGATTTGCCATCACAAGTTGTTCGCGGTCGGAGCGTTAATAAAAAAATGATAGCGGTATTTTTCGAGGCAGTGGACTAGAAGCATTAATTCCGCTATAAGACCGTAGAACAGTCTTTTAAATGTTTTGAAAGCTGGTTCACCAGACTGCATAAGCATTGGGATTGGAGGGGGATATTTTGAAAAGCTGTAAATATTTTTTTTATAGTCTAAACTTTTATTCATTTCACTATTTTTGGAATAGCCCACGTAGATAAATGCTTTCGAATCGTCCTATTTTTTTCCTGGATCAGAGGGCCTAGTGTGAGTTTACAAATGTCCAAACGTTACCATCGCGTAAGAGTAAAATTTTGCCAGATAAAATATGGTTGAAAATTAAACTCTATTCGCAAACATAGCAAGCAAGTAAGGTTATTATTGTGTCTTAAAACATGTTATTGAAACAGTGTAACTCATTTCCTGAAATAAACTTTATTTTATTTTATTTTATTTATTTAAGGTGAGAAAACTCACACTAAGCACTCTGGTCTAACATGGTTGCAGGTTAGATTGTTTTGTTAAATATTAGGGTGTACTCATCCTTTTATTTAAATTGCTAATATAGATGTGTTGATCCAAAAGTTAGCTGCATTACAAATTAATATAATATATTTAAAAAAGGTACCTACCTACGTTTAACATTGGTGAAAGCAATTTAATAAACCAAAGTACAAAACAAACATTACTTTCACAGTTAATAAAAAATAATTGAAATTTACATTTCACATGAGTCTTAAATTAAACCCTAAACGCGCCGCGGTTAAACGCAACCCGCTATTGGCTTTGCTTAATTTATTTATTTGTCCGCATATGTTTGCCGAGATTATCCGGGGTTTCCTGGGCAAGTGGAGTGCGCTCTGGTAAGGAAACGCACGCAGGAAGGGGCCGGCAGTGTTTTGTCAACTGGAAATACTGGAATATGCTGAGCTCTCCAGTTTGTTTCGCGGTCGCATCTGCGTCGCGGGTCGCCGGGCGCGTGTCGCGGCGACGTCACGCAGGCGGGCGGCACGCGCGTGACACGCGCCGCACAAAGTGTCTGGAACACGAGCGACGCCTCCTCCAAAACTGTTTTTCTGACGGCACTTAATTATTCCATGTCGTGAACTGCTTGTAATCGCTGTTATTGAATTTGTCGCTTTCGATTTGATAAGCTGTTCGGATAGCATTCAATTTAATTTCTTGGTTTTTAATTTTATTTTGTAAGTTGTACAGTATGGATTATGTTTTACATGCGCATGAAGCATATCTCTAATTAAAATTTGAATAAAGATTTTTGTAAATGCAATTATTTTATAAGTAAACCCTTTCTAACTTACCTAATCCTAATAGGCATGGTGTTTTTAAGTTGTGAGCCAATTATCTCATAATAAATAAGCATCAAACTTAGGCGTAAATAAAAACTTCGTTACGTACGAATTATCGTATCACCCAGTACGTCCATTATTTGTTCAATTCATTTAAATTCAGCATGTAAATAAAACAATCAGATAACCCAACAATTCCTTAACCATACCTAAGTACAGACACATCATTCTACAATCGGTCCGTGCTCAATAGCATGGAAACTAAATCGTCCCCTTTGAGGACGACCCCTGCCCGTATTTGTCTGTCTGTTTGTTGTTTGTAAGCATTTATTATACGCAATTATTAACAAGTCGTTCGCAGATCCACTCACTATTGTTGGAAGGGTGCGATTGTCAAACTATTTAATAGGTAACTACTACCTACTATACTACAACTTAACACAATCTACATTACAAATAAGTACATAGTTTAAAAAAGATACCTTATTTCTGCATAACATGTAAGCACTATATATTTTATTTTCTCTTTAAGGGATTTTAAGTGACCAAATAATATACTTACTTATTATAGGTTTCATTTTATAATATGCTGAGTAAACTCACCTCCTAAAAAATAACAGCTAAAATTTAATAAAGCTAACCTGAGTTTGGTATTCTCATCATCATATCGGGTCTTACAGCAAATAAAGTAGGTACTATAGAAAATCCAGCGAGCTTCGGAAAGATTCGGGCAACAGCGAACAGCGTGCCTAGAGGCATGAAGTGAACAGATTTCGCTACTATTAATGAAAGCTAAACACGACCAACAAACAAAATACCTACTTAGGCAGCCATGCCGCCATGGTGGCTCAGTTGGTGCTGTAGGTATATGAGGTTGCCAAGTAAATTTATGAGAAACGTCAAGAGCTGTGAATAAGTATTATCTATTTTAATTAGTATTTAGTCACACACAAAAGCGTTATTATTTAGAACACGACTCTCCAATAAAGCTTGATACCACATCGACACCAAAAACTACCTAAACATTAGAAGAAAAAATAGTCAAGCTACCCTTTTAAAAGATGTTCCCAAACTTTGAGAACCGTCCCTTAATCGACGGCCGGAGGGTACCCCGCGCCCGCGCCGCGGCCGCCTGGGAACAACACACAAATTGGCCGCGGCCAATTGTCCTGCGCACACGCCATTGAACGAACCAGATTGTTCGGTAACAGCCACTTCTTTACCAAATTGGAATTGGACACGCACGTCACGGTATTTAGTCCTCGCAACGCTTTACGGGGACACGGATGTGAAAAGTATTGTTTTTTATTTATTTAATTTATTTCATATCCATATTTGATAAAGTGTAAAAAAAACATTTTCTCTTGTAACTAACTTTTAAAATAAGAATGTAAAAAATAAAAAATATATATATGATGTAGATCTTTATCAAAACTTTTAACGAAAATTGGTTTGAAAGAAATTTATTTAGTAGTTTCGGAGCTATAGCATATTCTCCAAAACCTTTTTTCCTTTCCAAAAAATGTTTTGCAGACGAAAAATTATACTGGCTTTATTATAGAAACTTTATTGCACACGATACAAAAACAAACGCATACAGAGAAAATTACTAAAAAGAGGAACACACAATAGGCGGCCTTATTGCTACGTAGCAATCTCTTCCAGGCAACCTTGGGTGAGAGACGAAACCCTTTATGTGTGAGTTCGACTTGCACTTGGCCGACTTTTTTATACATCGTCCTTTTTTATGCAAACTACTAGCCGTTTTAAATAAAAAAGGTGAATAAGTTTTTATTTTAACGACTACTAATAAAAAACTTCAGTAACTTATAACAGAGTTTATTGTTCGTAAGCTACATCATTCTTCTCTAGTAATCTTCTCCGGCAGTCTTATCTCCTCCACTTGCAGGTTCTCGGTGCTGGACTTGAGCTCCACGTACTTGTACCTGAAGGCCATCGCCGTGAAAATCAGCATGTCTGCCATCATCAGTCCGGCGAACAGGAAGAACTCCTTCCACTGGAATAATTGGAAAAATATTATTTGATATTTTTTGTGTTAATTTAATACACATTTACGAAACTGAGGAAGACCCTGAATATCTGGGATAGCATCACCACATCAGGAATTTGCCCCTTATCTATCATCGCCCTTTTCACCGTTTGGCAGAGATCCGTTTGGGCAAAGATTTTTCAACTGTTGTAGTTGAAAAACCACTACTTTTTCTATATTACTTCTCTTAGAGACCAACTTATTTTTTGTTCTAACTCTTGGGTAAATTGTCACACCAGATTAATAAAGAAGTTCCCTCCACTTATAGATTACAGTTAGGGGTCCGCAAGCGACAGTCAGCAGTCAAAACATCTGCAATTTTGACTTTTTGCTGGCGGGTGCCACGGTGATGGAGTATCACTTCTACGATCGTCATTAATCTCACCTGAGCGTCCAAGAAGTTCCCTTCCACTATTAGCACTACGATCAGGTTCCCGAAAGCGACAGTCAGCAACCAAACCGACTGCAATACGGACTTCATGCTGGCGGGTGCCTGTGTAAATGAGAACTCCAGCCCAGTGACGGAGAACATGACCTCCCCCATCGTCATCACCACGTACTGAGGGATTAGCCATAGGATATGCACCGAGTTCCACGGCGTTATTGTCACCGGGTTAGCCATCTGCGAAGAATATAGTTTTTATAAACAACTCTAAATAAATGTTATGCCCTTTATTTTGCAAGTCTCAAAAGTATTTGAGCTTAAGTCGTGCTTTTACCCCAAGGATCATATCGCACCATTCGATATGCGTATGACTTGCTCATTCATAATCAACAAAATGTTTTATTTGTTTCGTGTAAAACAAAAACACTGGAGATCGTTTATTATGCATGATTTAATTTCTTTTTTATGATTTTTATTGTTACTATGACTTGTCTCACAAGTTCCCGGCCCGTCCAAGACGACTCCATATTTTCTTATAATTTTTTTGAATAAAATGGCAAGTTTACTCACATAGACTCCATCACTGTCTTGGTATACATTGATTGTGTAGACAGCACCAACTCTCAATTTCGTATCCGCCAGCGTCGTCTGTCCGTCGATCACCACATCATAAGTTCCAGCATCTATCGACTTCTGCGCAATATCGTTACTTGCCAATATTAATTTGGTTCGATTCTTCTGTCTTTCTACTAAATTTATTTGAGCAACTCCATTAACGTTCGATAAAAATCTAAAACAAAACAAGTTACGAAAATTAGCTTTCCGCAAAGCCAGTTCAGCGGTTTTTCAATTTAGCTGGCAAAACATAGTAACAGTTGAGTGAAATTTATTGCGCCGCCAGTCGGCCCGATAACTAACAGCGAACGTAAACACCATTTTGGCGGGTCGACTCTCAGAAAATGAGTAATGTTGTTAGAGAATTGTTATATTTTCTTTTTAGTTTTAATAGAAATAAGTTCATACACCATTGAAGTAAAGCTGAAGCAAGGTACGGTAATCGGCTTACGAGAGGGGACAGTGAATAGTGGAAGGCACTACTATGCGTTCTATGGTGTCCCTTACGCCAGGAAACCCACAGGTAAACTTAGGTTTAAAGATCCTCTACCAATGAAGAAATGGAAAAGGCCTATTGATGCAACCGTGCAATATCATGGTACATGCGCGCAAGCTCATATTGTCCATAAACACGCCTTATTTGGATTTGAGGATTGTCTCAGTTTGAACATTTACTCAACGCTCATTCCGAACGATGGCAACCCGGAATTGCAGCCAGTAGCTGTTTGGGTCCATGGCTATGCATTCACATCAAGTTTGAGCCACTTGTTCGGAGGAGACGGTTTTTTAGATAAAAATATTGTTTTCATTACGTTAACTCACAGAGTTGGTGTGTTTGGATTTTTAAAATCGAACTGCTCGAGTCCCGACGGGAACATGGGATTAAAAGATATTGTGATGGCATTAAAATGGATTAGACGAAACGTAAAGCATTTCGGAGGGGACAAAAAGAAAATAACGCTCCTGGGCAACGATTCAGCGGCTACTCTGTTATCACTATTGTTAATGACTAAAAACAAACAATTGTTTTCCAAAATAATATTGCAAAGTGGCGCTATCTTCTCTCCATCTTTATTTCGAGGAAATCACGAATTGGAAACAGACAGATTGCAGCGTAACCTACGAAAACTTGGCTATAAGGACCTTTTAACAGCACCAGCTAAGGAAATAATACAAGCATCTCAGAAAATTTACAATAACAAAGAAATGATGAATTTTCAGAGACCAATTGTTCCATTTTCTCCAGCAATTGACACAAATGCTAACGAATCGCTTATACCTGTAAGTCCCGACGAGTTTTACATCAATGCAAATCTTAAAATTAGTAAAGACATTCTGATAGGATTCAATAGTGCGGAAAGTGTTTCAGAATCCATACCATTCTTACAAAACGTACGTTACCTCAATTATTTTAAGCCATTCTTCAAATACATGGTGCCTTTTTCAGATGGATGTGTTCTTAATTATAATACGAAAACATACAAAAAAGTAGCTTATAAAATCAATGAATATTATTTCAAAAATAATATATCGGAGAAATCTATCAATAACTTTTTGAAATATACCACAGATCTAAGAGTGTATCCCATATGGAAATTCATCAAGAAACATTTGTCAATGAAAGGAACTAAAATGTTCGTGTACAAGTTTAACTATGTTGGTGATTTCAACACGGTCAAAGCTACGTCACTAGGTAACATTAACTTGAAAGTAAAAGGTGCATCTAACGGTGATGAAATATGCTACATATTGAAATGTGAACCGCTTTGGGACAAATACCTTAAGACCAATAATAAAACCAGTGTCAATGACAGGCGATTCATGAGTGAAATAACAGAATTATGGGCAAATTTCATAAAAACCGGTAATCCTACGCCAGATTCTCAGTCAGGCCATGGTTCTTGGCCTGCTGTGACTTTAAAGGATAATAGCATTCTTCTGTTGGGCAAGGTTACGAAGGTTATAGACCCAAAAGCAGAAGAGTCGACATTTTCGTTTTGGGAAGATATTTACGCAACATTTTATGCAAATGACAGATGCAATAAAAGTACCCACGAAGAGTTATAAATCTTTAAGAAACTAGATAAGATATAAAATTGTCAATTCAAAGATTTATAATACATTTGTTTAGATTTTTGCCATGATTTGATGATCCACTAAAACTCATTCGTTGGAAGAATCAATGAACGTCAACTTCTCTGACGAACTCTGCAAATAGTTTCCAATTTGTTTTTATTTTTTACGTTTGTAGAATAACATGTTCAAAATACAAAAAAAAGTGTTTTACCAATGAAGCCATAAGTTTTTATATGATTTGTTATAAAGGATTATTATTAATGTCAATTATAAATTACGTATCTCTTTTTTTAAATGCTGCTTGTTTGTTATAGTAATTCGATATATAGGCTAATAATATAGTATTAATCTAAATTGTTCAGAACTTACTAATAAATGTATTTCAAAGTTTACCTGACGCTGACGCTATCGACAGCCTTGTCATTATTGTCACTAAAATTACTAAGTCCACTACTGGAAATAAAGAATGAATTCGCAGTCTTTTCTTTCAAATGGAAATATCCATCGTATTCTATGTTGGCACACTCGAACCCCTGTCCTTGTAAACTGTAAGGAAGGTCTAAAGAGCCTTCTGCTTGGATGTCTAGCCTTTCATAAGCAGACAACGGTGCAATAGTGACTGCGCTGTCGTTTCCATGTATGTGCGGTACATTTAATGTAAAATTGCAGTTGTAACCGTTGTAAACTCTCAGTTGGGCCAACCCCGCGGAAACCGGAGTACCGTATGTTGGCTGAAATAAATAGTAAATTAGATTAACGTAAGTATACAAGTCATATTTAGGAATGTTTGACAAACTACAAAGCACCTCCAATCAAATATTACGGCCTTACCACAAAATATTTTTCAACTCACACGCTCGGAAAAGGAGGTTTTGTCATTCAGTTTCTGCGTGGAAAATCGCTTTTTGCGGCCAAGCGCGGTAAAGTACTTTTTTAATTTAATACCTAAAAATATGTCATAATGCGTTCCGAATCGCACTATTGACTTTTTTGTTACATTTTATTCTTATTTTAAATAGCTTTGCATAAATTATAACAAACTCATTTGCAAAAAAAACGGGCACCTAAGCAATGAACCATTTCAAATGTTTATATTGCCTTGTTTGATAATTATAGGTAGTTTTATCCTCACAATTTGGTAACTTAATAAGAAAATAATCGTTTTCATCAGTATTTCATAAAATTTAGATACAATTTAGGGGAAATAATGCTAAACCTCGCTAGTAGTGTATGTTCGCTAGTAGTGCATATACTCATGAAGTAAAAATAAAAAAGTTCTGTTGTTTGTTTTTCTTTAATAAAGTAAAAGCTGATAAATGTTTAGTATCGAGTTTGACCCCTCTAGCTAAAATCACAGCTTGAATTCGTCTGGGCATGCTAGCGAGTATATCCCGGATACTTGCTTGCGGAATACGTTCCCACTCCGCAGTAATCACATTCTTCAGCTCTCTGATGGTCTGCGGAGCCGGGTGTACTGATCTCACACGCCGTTTCAGAACGTCCCAGACATGCTCTATGGGATTGAGGTCGGGACTTCGAGCTGGCCAATCAAAACGACGAATGCCGACCTCTTGGACATACGCATTAACATCGCGGGATCGGTGGGCGCGAGCATTGTCGTCCATAAAAATCGAGTCTTCACCTAGAGCGGCCAATGCGGGTTGTGCATCAGGAATTAGAACTTCCGTTATGTATCGATGCCCAGTCAGTGAGCCGTTTTCAATGAAGACTAACTCTGTACGATCCATTAAATTTATTAAAACATGCCTCTGCAAAGCGTTCTCCTTGTCTTCTTAGCACTCGCCGACGTCGATCTTCACCGAACAGAGATATCCTGGGTTCATCAGAGAACAAAACCAATCTTCTTGAGTCCATGATTCACAATTTCTAGCGAACCTAAGCCTGTGAACTCTGTGCTCACGGAGTAATTTGGGGCCGCGGGCCGGGCGGTGACTGCGTATATTGGCAGCGAGAAGCCTCCTCCTGACCGTCCATAGACTAATATGCACATTTCTTACTTCTTGGAGGTTGTTCTTAAGATCCACATACGAAGATTTGCGATTTCTCAATGCGCGACTCACAAGAAAACGATCATCCCGTGGTTGGGTACATGGTTTTCTTCCAGAACCAGGCCTTCTCTCGACGGAACCAGTCTCCTGATATCGCTGCCAGGTCCTTTGGACTGTCGAGCGACTAACATTTAGCCTCCTAGCCACGAAACATTGGCTGCAACCCTCTTCAAGCAGCGAGATAATTTAGGTAGCTTATACCACTTTATCTACCATTTTTGATACAGCCAAACAGCAATAAATAAAGCTTTTGACAGTCAAGGATATGAAATTAAACGATAAAAATTTAATAAAATCACGACGATGTTAACTTCTGGAACTTCGCGCCAAAAATGTAGGATAAAAAGGGGTTTTCTGTAAAAATGAGCATCAAATGAAAATTTGAATTTAGAACGTACTTTTTTAGTAACCAGTAACGTGTACAAACGATTGAAACCTTTTTGGTATTTTATCTTTTTAAAGATGAATGAAAATCAAAACCGCCCGTTTTTTTTGCAAATGAGTGTACTTCGTTTTGGTTTTATTATATTATTTTAGTTCATTAAATCATAAAAACAATAACAATAATCTATTTGTTATAAAAATGAACCTATATTTTAAATTGTCTTTATCTTGTACCCCATGTCAATGTCAACATTTACCGAATCGTTTTTATTGTTATTAAGTAACAATATATTCTCACTTTAAATAACTTGAATTAACTATAATACTCCTTTTTTATTATTTTAGTTTTTTATATAATTAAAACAACAAGAATAAGGTATATTTAGATTAAACTTTTTGTTTAAAGAATTTTGTACCGGAAGTTAATTTTGTAGCGGAAACAACCATAAAATGTTCCTCGCTGTTGTTGTGAGGTGAAAAATGGTGTGTTGCGCTCGGCAGAAAAGTTTTTAGCGTCTTGTACCTTTGAAATCCTCGCTTTACTCAGTATTCAATAGAGGTAACTCGCCGCTAATAACCAACTTTTCAGCCTTGCCTAACAAATAACTATTTAGACACTGTTTAATTTAGACATTAGCGTTTATGTGATGTCACCTGTTTCAAACAAAATTGACAATAAACAGTGTTTTAAAATTAAAAACCTTTTTAGATAATTTCTCATTCATACTGAGAGTTTTTACGATATATCAGGTTTAACGCTGTTTACTCACCAATAAGCTTATTTCTACAATTCCGGAAATTACAAAGGCACATGCTGCTAAAATGCCACCCCAAATCATTTTGTGCAGTGGTTTTCTGACCAGTTTGCACCAAGAGAGGAAAGGATAAATAGCCTGAAAATAATAATTGGTATTTCATTCTAGAATAAGAGGAAAATTTTACTCATACAATAAAATTAAACTTAGGCTCACTGCAGCAAAATTTGCAAAATCCCGATTCATCGAGATCTGTTAAAAATCTGTCATTTTTAGGGCTAAATCTACGTTCTGTTAAACTAAAAATGACAGATATTGATATTTTCATGGGCTAATATAATAAAATTGAGATTTAGCGAATTTTGCTGCAAGCGGACCTTGCGGAAGCAAAGATGCGATATATTTTGTTAAAACAAATAATAGTTAAGTAATCGAAAATTCGGTCACGTTACCGAAAGTATAAAGTTATAAATATGTGAAGAAATTCAAAGTTGAAGAAAGAAAGAACAATGATGTTGTCGTCTGCTTTCGTATTTTACAACATTCTTTCTTTCCGAGACTAACTCTCTCAAAATATAATAAAGTTTTAAAGTTGGTATTATTGTGTCTTTCTTTACACATTTACTCAGTATTTATTACAATTCCATGAAAAAGTAAATAAACGTTCGTAATTGGCCTTATGTCAGGCGACACGATGCGAGATTTCACGCACGAGGAGCATGCCGCGTTCTCGAACGAGACAACTAGCATTCTTGAAGCGTCCGCGCTGCGTTCATTTTTGTTATGTTCGTGCACGCATGCGAGCTTTCGAGTATTATCGAGAAGCATTTCTCGTGCGTGAATTCGCATCGTCTCAACCAGTCATTATCTCTTATATTGTATAGTTATAATCAGTCAGTACACTTACTACTTCAAACAGCGGAATAAAAAGAAGAATTAGGAGGGGATTCAAGACTTGCATCTGATCAGCCTTTAGGGTCCAGCTGCCGATATCTTGTCTCATTCTATCAGCTTGGAAAGTCCACCTTGAACCCTGAAATAACGATATTACCCTGTTTTAACATTTTAAATTATTAATTAATTTATTGTAGTGTAAAACTAATCTTTTTGCGTATCCATCCAAATGCAAGGTCAGTGCGGATGAAACTATAAGTTTGTCCCAATAAGACTAGCCACATTATGCGCTCATGACCGCGCTTGACAGACTGATCGTATTCGATCACGTTTGTTAAGCAACGTTCGGCCCGGTCAGGTGTCGGATGGGTAACCGTAAAGTGGCATTATAACTGAGCGCTTCCGTGCTTCGGAGGCCACGTTAAACCGTCGGTCAAACGATTGTTAACAACCGGGACTGAAGACTGTTTAACGTACCCTCCGTAATTAATTATGATTGAATACGATATCGTCGACGACGACGTCATGAGCGTTAAGAAGCAATGACTCCCGTGCTCCGCCTGCGATTGAGGCGGTTAAGCGAATTACGATATGGTCAATCATGGATGGGTGACTAAAATTTTTATTATTCCGAGCTGATCCATGTTACGGAAGGCACGTTGGTGGTTAGTTCCGGCTGTATTTGCAGTCGTTATAACTCAACAGTCCGCTTTGGGCACATTCTCCTTCTTCTATTCAATCTTTTATCCATCTTTAAAATGGGAGGCTGGCAATATTTTTTCATTATAACTTTTTAATTTTGCATTTCACAATGCCATTTTCATGTGATAAATATTAAACAAGAAAATATACTAGAAAAAAGCAACCAGTCTCATGTCGCCCTGACGGGATTCGGACCCGCAACCTTGGGAGTCCGGCCCAATGCACTAACCAATTATGCTACAGAGACCTATGAGGACACGTCGAATTTTTCTAGTATATTCACCGCTCCACGGTGTTGGCCAACGTCGCCTCATCGTTTTCACTTAATAAAATTATAGGTCAATAGCTCAGTGTGCATCGCCTGAACATAGCGCAAGGTACTCACTTGCTGATCGAAGAGTGCCCAGAAGACTGGAAGCGGGATGTAGAGGACCAGCACCCTCAAGAGACTCTTAACGTCGTCGATGAGGTTCTTATCGTATTTGTCGTCAGCATGATCTAACCAATGTTCACGCTTCTCCTTGCTTTTAAAGGATTGTACTATTCCACGCTGTAAACAAATGAACACACTTTTATTAACCGAATTCAAAAAAGAGTTCAATGTTAGTCTGTAGGATGTCAGTAGATATGTTTGTTTTTTAGGTTATGTTCACCGATTTATTCAAAGACAGCTGAACCGATTGAAATTAAATAAAACAACTTTTACGGATTTACAAAAGATGCCGATACATCGAGAAACCAAAAAATCCTAAAAACACTTAAACTAGACTACCTACTAAATATATGGAGTAGATAATAAACATTGCACTTAAATCCGTAAAAAATGTTTTAATTCAATAATGAGTGCGCAAACAAATTAATATGTGCCGATTGAAATGGTTCAATATGTTACATCAGGGGTGCGATTGCGTAAAGTCAATCGTATTAATTTGACAGTTCATATCGTATTCGATCGCCTGCAATTTGTATGGAATTGGACACAAATGACATACAATATGAACTGTCAAATGAATACGATTAGCTTACGCAATCCCATAGCTGGTTTGTTTCCAAGTTAATCCCATTTTTGAGATTTTGAAATCAGTTCTATAGTTTTTAGGAAATCTTGAAATAACTTGCTTGATTTATTTGCGAAAACGTGTCAATGGTTACCTACATTGATGATGAACCGATAAACAACCTAATATAGTGTATGAAAAAAAAAATTTTAAATAAAATAAAACCTACCGCGAGAGTTTCTGCCCCAAAAATCTATATATTTATTTACGTGGCATTACAAAGCGTGCGGGTACATTTCCATACTCGTATATTATTCTTCCAAGACTAGATTGCTTTACTACAAGCTCTACGTGAGACCATTAACATATTTTAATATCTTCATAGTGTTGTAAACTGGTCAACAATACACAATACTTATATTGATCATAGAATCATAGCATAGCTCTTTAGAGGGTGCTAACCAACTTGCAATTGAATACATGTCTTATGAACCATTAGTAAAGAAACGCAATTGTTTTTTATTTTTATTTATTTGTTGTCCTATCAAGAATACAGTGCTTACAATTATGCAACATCTACTAAACTGTACGACGCGTCGTACAGTTTAGTATAACGTAATTTCCTGAAAAGTATAACGTAATTTGCTTGTCAAAGTTCATAAAAATGTGTGGAATTTAACAGCTTTGACAAGCAAGTTACGTTAAACTTTTTACGCATTTGTAAAATAAATTATGGTGCAATGCAACCAGCTCTAAGTAGTTTGTCAAACTATAAACAACAATAGGTTTTAATTTTTATTTAATGAGGTTGAAGTACTTACGCCTATACACGCGGAAACTTTTCCGAGTACGTTGCCAGCTGGATTTCTAATGATGTACAAACGTTTTCCGGCAACGAAGAACACTAAAAAACATGAATACATTGTTTTTACAAATCATTAAAGTCAAGCAAATCATCCAGGATATAAGTAAGTAGGTATGTATCTCAGGTTTTTTCCTACAGACCTTAATCGAGATATAGGTCTGTGTTTTTTCCTATCATCATGCTGTACTCGATCGTAAGAAATTAATAATATACGCCAGCTAGGTACCTACTAGCTTTCTTGTGTAGGGGCCTTACCATTAACTATTTGCGATTCTTTTTAGGTTATTTTTAGGTTGTGAGAGTGGGATTCTGCCATACAGTGTGTATAGCGGCGTCGCACTCTTACTACCTGAAAATAACCTAAACTGAATCACTTTACAGTTGATGGTAGGCCGCCCTGATAGTAGAAGCCTATCAGCGGTCAGGGCATATTCGAAAGCAACGAAGGTGACGGTAACGGCCACCATTGCTTACATATATTATACTATCTACTGTACAATTTGTATTATAATTATTATTTTAGTAAAAACTGGATACTGGCGAAATCCAAAAGGGCACTGCCATTAAATATAAAAAGAAAAAGAAGAATATACTAAATTGCTACGACGAGAGCAAATTTTTTTTATTGTTGGCTTGAGGAGCTTCTTTAAACGCAGGGCCGTTTGTATCACTTTGTGATTTCCAAACTTTGCAATGTGAACAACAACCACATCCTTTTCGTGACACCCTGATAGATAGATAGAAAAATGATAATGATTTACTCACAGATAGAAACGATCATCAGTATTCCCGGTACTCCGAACGCCAATGAATAGCAATCATTTTCTCCAAAGCAGTGGACGTCTGCTCTTAAGATCGGAGTGAGGAACGTGGACAGGAGACTGCCCGCGTTGATGGAGAAGTAGAATAGGGAGAAGAAGTATCCCAAATACTTCTCCTGTTCGGGCAGCTTGAACTGATCTCCTCCGAATGCGGACACACATGGTTTTATACCGCCGGTTCCGAAGGCTATTAGAAGCAGGGCTATTATTGTGAATGCCCTGAAAAAAAACAAAAGTCAATATTGAAACCTAAATAAAAACCTTATTTGATTTTATAAAAAATAACGTCGTCGTTTAAAGGATGTCTGTATTTCTTCTACATACTAATGCTTCTAGACTCGTTTTGTCGAATTGGTAGGTAAGTACTCTACTTGCGCAGGGCGGGGATTCGGCGATTGCCACAACTATCCCGACAGTCCCCGTCCGATGCGCGGAAGGACACCCCTGGGGTTTTAATGGCCACACCACATAACCAGCCCGTCTTCCCCTGACTGACTCTCAGAATCTGTGTGATATTGGCTTCTTTTTTATTTTATTTATTATAATAAGTATTATTAGTTAAATTGAAAAAATACGAATAGTCGACTAAAGTATCCGAAGGGATTTCCTCAGGGCAAAAAAAGCCGCCTGCTGAGTCATGGTCATGGCCCGATCTCCTGATCCATCCATAAGGAAGGCCAGTGGCCCAGCAGTGGGGACATTAAAATGGCTGATGATGATGATAATTGAATTATTATGAAATAAAAAAATAACTTGCACCCAAATTGAATTGGCGCGACATATACGTGACGATTGACGATGTTGTGTTTCTTAATAAATTCTAAAATATATTTATTCAGAGATAAGACCACAAAAATCTCGAGAGTTTCTTACCCACAGGGTACTTTTTTATATTTTAGTATACCGACACCTTTATTGTCTACATTTGCAATCTCATAAATCGAGAATATATTATGGTAAAAACAACCAATATCGCTAACGTCATTTTATAATGCCAGTCACTGCGTATTGTTTCCCTCATCAATGCAGATGTCAACAATAATAAAACGCTAATTATTTATGTCGCAATAGTTAAACCCTCTTCATGGTTTTACCTATTTAACCGATTATGAGTTAATTTGGTGTATAATACAGTTAAATGACTTTATTTATTATAAGCCTAAATCTTCCCACTGCTGGGCAAAGGCCTCTCCACCTTCCTTCCATTTGACGCGGCCTTGAGCTATTGTGTACCAGTAATTCAAATACGAGTCAAGGTAATGAAGAAAATTTAAAATATTTATTGTCAATCGTGTTTCAATTGTATTCTAATTGTGTAGGAAACATAACAATTTAAACGCGACTGAAATACGATTGCCACTAAACATGTGTTTAAATTTTCTTCTAGGTACGGTTGGGAATTGACCCCTGAACTAATAACCTACTTATTAATTTGTGTTATATCAAAAAATTTAATGTGTAAGTGTAATATGCTACTTATCTCAGAATCTGTGTGATATTGGCTTCTTTTTTATTTTATTTATTATAATAAGTATTATTAGTTAAATTGAAAAAATACGAATAGTCGACTAAAGTATTTAAATTAAATATATTATGTAGGTACAAGGTAGGTACCTACTTTTGAAATCTCCAAGTAAATAATAGGCTGATGATTGTGATGTTTAATATAACATTGACAAAGTCTTATAAGTATGCCGCAATTAAAATGATGAAAATAAACGGTATGATCACGCAAGTAACGTTTAAGTCAGAAACGCCGTCGCAACACATGATTTCAATCATAACTTTTTAATTTTGCATTTTACAAGGCTATTTTAATGTGATAAATATTAAACAAGAAAATATACTAGAAAAAAGCAACTTGTCTAATGTCATCACGTCAGGGCGACATGAGACCAGTTGCTTTTTTCTAGTATTTCCTTGTTTAATATTTATCACATGATTTCAATTTTGTTATTGGAGAAATAGCAAATGAAATTTGTTAATTTGGACTTAAATTCGTAACAAATAATTTCCCAAGATAAGACATTTCCAAAAGAAGGGTAATAAAAAAAACTATGCCTTTAATTAGATCGTAGTTTCATCGACAGTTACTTACATAGGCGGTAGATTGACTGGCGGCATCGCTGTTAAGGATATTAGCACACTCCCCGTCGCATACACCAGTGACAAGTATAAAATTGTTCTGAAACAATAAACATTTTTTTACTAAACTTAAACATAATAAGGATTTAGATGTAAACTGTTGCATATCTTTGAGTGTACAAGGGTGGTAAACCTATAAAGGAGAGGACGTCTTATTTAGATGCTGAAGTAACTATCTAATGTGTAATCATGTAATGTAAATTCTTAAACATTCAAGTTTATTTTATCTAGATATTAGTTACACAGCTTAGTGTATACAGTAAATATATGTAGTTACAGTACTATATAGTAGTGACAGCTCACACCACAGGAGGGGTAGGCGGAGACCACGGACAACAACTTTGCTCTATCCTGTCCCATTTTTCGAATATGCCCCTTTTCAATTATAGGCTTTAACTGTCTGCATTGGAAAGCTAAAAGCTCGCACATTATTTTTCTTAACCTCACATACCAGCATAGAAAAAGTCTATCGCTATTCTTCTTTTAAAGGGTAATTACCTGAATCTGCCAAGCCACCCGTCCGCGATCATGGCACCGACTAGAGGGAAGAAGTAGGCGAACATAGTGAAGCTGTGGTAGACCACGGTGGCGCCGTCCGTCGTGTATCCCAGTTTGTCGCGCAGGTACAGCGATAGGATAGCTTAAAGTAAAATATACGGATAAACATTAGTATTGAAGAAGTCACAGAAGACTCACATACTTCAACCGCTTCGCAACGCATGCGATGTGGCCTGCCTGTAGCGATAAAACGCACAAAAGTTATATAGTTAGGCAGATTTTTGATGCGATACGCGATGTGGTGCGGTTCACTCTAATATTACCCCATACAATGCGTAACGCCCTATTTTGACAATGATAATATTTGACTTTCCGACTGTGCGGCAGCCTTCTGTCCTTGTTTCACGCTCTGTGCGGGGCGATTTTTCTATGTTCCTAGACGTGTGGGAAAGAGATAGGATATTCCTATTGTTATTTTTTTTAGTAAAACAACAATTTAAAAAATATACTTATAACCGCAAAAAGAAAGGAAATTGTTTTCGTCTAGTGCGATACGGCAGTATATACTGCTGTATATAAACAGTGATATGACATAAGTTTTTCAAAAAAAGAATTTGATAAGGTGTGTTTCCACGTCTGTGTGGACCCAAATTAAAGCCTATAATTGATAAGGTGTGTTTCCACGTCTGTGTGGACCCAAGAAGTCAGGCCCTGGTACGGCAAAATACACAGTATTTGTTCGTAACGCACTGAACAGTAAGTTCAGGTTTTGCGCCAACGCAGTGAATCTGTTAAGTTACGAAGGAATACGAGATAGTAATGATAATGAAAAGAGAACGCGCTCGGGAGCGAGACAGATTTTGCAGATTAGGCGGAAAACCCACGAATCACTTCGTAGTAAATAATTAGAGCGAATAAAGTGAAATGACACTTCACGATGCAAAATATTATTGGTGTCCACTAATTAAACCAATTTCCAATAGTATATGTAACCCCAATTGAGAATAACCTGAAATTTCGTCTTAGTATTTTTCGTCATTTCGAAATGAAAACAGGTGTCGATTCAAAATCATAGAATAGAGTTTCTGGTACATTATAAATCTAGAAAAAGGGATGAAGAATGTATATCTTATTACCAGATTTGGAACATCTCTAACCATCCAATAGTATTATATCAAAAAGTACGTACCTACATAGTACTAAACATCAGGTACGATGAGTCTCCCCGTCGTTCATAAAAAAAAACATAACTTTTCCGTTTAGCGTCTGCCATTGTCTTCTCGTGTAGTTAGCCCAAAGCAAAATTGATATCCGAAACTAGTGGCCGCCCACGGTTTCACCCGCGTGGTTCCTATCCTGTAGGTATGCAAAATTTTAGCTTAATCGGTTCAGCCATTTGGGCTGTGCGTTGTATGTCTGTCAGTCACTGTAATGTTTTATTAGTATAGATACCTAATGAGAGTTAAAGTGTCAACCACGAGCAAAGATATATTTTCAGTCGATATGAACATCAGTTTGAAATAGTACTTACTCGGCGGCAAAATAAAAGATCATAAACCATCTGCGACGTGTAAGCAATGTTTATTTATTTATTTATTACAAATTGCGTTACATGCGACTTAGTGACTAAACAAAACATGCAAGCACCAATGTATCGCATGCACCTCGAAAGGCACTGCAACAAACAGGAGAGGGGCAGACATTTAGAAACTTTTTTCCTCAAAGTATTCATTAATGGAATAGTAAGCTTTTCCTACAAGCAGCTTTTTCAAGGAGCGAATGAACACACCGATATCCGTTTCGGCCTTCAGATACTCTGGCAACTTATTAAAGATTTTTATGGACATCGGGTAGGTACCCGAACTATGCAATGCTAATTTGGATCTTATTTGTAAAAGGTTATTTTTATATCGAGTCACGTTGCGTCGGGGTGCGTCTATGACTTTGGTGTAAAAATTTGGGTGTTTCCTGACAAACTTACACATTTCTAGTATATATAAGCACGGTAATGTTAGTATACTGAGGTTCCGAAAATGGGGCTTGCAGCTCTCTCTGTGTTCAATATTTGCAAGTATACGGATACACTTTTTCTGCAGAATAAAAAGTTCATGTGCATCGACACTATTACCCCATAGTATGACGCCGTAGTTCAGCCACGCTTGTGCATAGGCGTGGTAGGCTGTGACTGCCGTTTTTAAATTTGTACATTTTTTTTGTTCTCTTAAAGCGTATATAAACTGTGATAATTTTGACTTATTTTTTTGAATATGTGATTTAAAATTAACATTAGAATCAATATTTATACCTAGCAAAGAAAAATTTTGAACACATTCTAATTTTGTTTGATTATATGTAAAATTTATGTTTATCTCATTTTTTTGTCTTGGTCTGAATTGTATTAACTTAGTTTTTTTGAAATTGATTTCTAAATTATGGTCACTTAGCCACTGTTTTACTTTATTTATGATTGTCCCTATTTTTTCATTTAGTTTAGTACTATCGATACAAGGGAATACAACGGAAAAATCGTCGGCAAACATCACACAATGATTGTCAATGACCTTCGGAAGGTCATTGATGTAAATAAGGAAGAGGACACACCCGAGCACGGACCCCTGAGGAATAGAGTCCCGCACCGGCTGGGCCCTCGACCTGACACACGTTATGGTTTTTGAGTCTTGATCAACATGCTCTATTTCGACGTACTGTGAACGATTTCTGAGAAAGGAAGCAAACCATTTATGAGCTACACCGCGGATACCAATGTCAAAAAGTTTATTTAAAAGAATGTCATATTTAATTTTTTCATATGCTTTCGTCATGTCAAATAAAATTCCTATTGCGTATTTCTGATCATTTAATATATTTAAAACATTATTAAAATATTTATATGTGGCCAGAGTTGTTGAACGATTTTTTCTAAAGCCATTTTGGGCGTCATCAAAAATATTGTACTTTTCACAAAAGGAGTATAACCGTTTGAACATAGCTCTTTCCAATATTTTCGAAACTACAGGTAAAAGGGCAATGGGTCGATAATTATTGGGGTCCGTTTTTTGGTCTTTTTTATGTATCGGCTTTATGATTGCAATTTTAAGTAAATCAGGGAATATTCCTTCGGAAAAGGATTGGTTTATTATTAAAGTTAACGACGGAACTAGTTTTTCGGCACATTTTTTTATAAGAGTGGACGGCAGTTCATCAATACCGTAGCTACTAAACTTTGAACTTTTATTATCTCGCATGTCGCATGTCTCATACACAGTGATTGACAATAAGAGATCTCTAATTAAGTTTGATATTTGACTTATTATTACCCTTATTACATTATTTATAGAATTATTTACCAACAACAATATTAATTTACAGGGACATTTTTATTATTAATTATCGAAGTCAGTGACCACTTCGTACATACATCAATAAAGGCAAAGATAAATAAGGAAAACATATGTAGTAATTCAAGTAAATTAGACTCGATAAGCCAAGCTTAAGTCTTTCAACATAGCCAAGAACTAAATATTGTATTTAATCTATGGAGTGTAAACATCTGTATTATTGTTTTACTTATACCACAGTTTATTCCTGACTATTGTTCTAATCCACATTTTTTATACAACTACGTTAAACTAAGTCAAGGCTGCTGAAAAATATGACCAATACTTTTTCTAGTGAATAAAAGTCGAGCGTAGAGAACTGAAAAAGAGCGAATCGTATTCCAAGGCTTCAGTACAAATCGATAAGAAATAACAAAATACAGTTTATGATTTTGTAATTTTTGCATTTTTCAATGCTATTTTTATACTTATGGTAAATTTTAAATAGAAAAATATTGGAAAAAATTAACTCGGCCACAAGTGAATTCTCAGGCTGGAATCGAACCAGCGACCTTTGGAAATCCGGTCCAATGCTCTAACCGCTGAGCTACCGAGACTATATTTTTCTATTTAAAATTTACCATAAGTAACAAAATACAGTTTTTATAATGTTATTTTACAAAAATAATTTGCAACTTGATACTATTTTTAGTCATGATGTAAAACTATTTTAACCGACTTCAAAACAGGAGGTGGTTATACGTTCGTCTGTATGTTTGATTTTTTGTGTACCAGTCCACCGACTCAAAAACGGTTAAGTCGATTAAAATGATTCGAAATTTCAAATATTATTAAATACCTATGGTTTATTCTCTAGCAAGTTGGCCCCATATTTTAACTCGGTTCAGTAGTTGTCGGGAAATCTTGAATGTACTGCCGTTTTTGTAACGGTTACGCAGATGTATTCTTTGTTCATGGAGCACGGTCGCTGCCAGCTAAGGCAAGAAACATTGAAAGTCCTATAGAAGTGCAATGTAGAATGCACTATCGATATTTTTTAAGAAAACCACCCCAATTCTAGAAATTAAGACGCTAAACAGAAAAAGTATGTACCTACTTTTTGATATAAAACATAGGATGGTTACAAATGTTACAAATCTGGTAATAAGAAACACTTTTTTTAATACCTTTATCTAGATTTGTAAAACACGATTTTATGATTTTGCCTCGATACTTAATCTTTTCGAAAAGACCCTATAAATACGAAAATTCAACATCATTCTCAAGTGGGGTTACATATACTATTGGAAATTGGTTTAATTAGTGGACACCAATAATATTGAGCATCGTGTAGTTTCATTTCCCTATAATCGCTATAGTTATTTACTACGAAGTGATTTGGTGGTTCTTTTCGTAGAGCCTAAAATGCAACATGCCACTTTTTACCTAGTCTGCGCAAAATCGTAATTTTTCTCATTGCTATTTCGCTTCAGTCGTTTAGCGCCTTAAGATAATAAGTAGTAGTACTTTTTCTAGTAAAAAATATACAAGGAATAAAAGACGGTCACTCGAAGGAAAGTACCCTAAATATTGATGTAAGCAAATTTTAACTAAAGGAAGCATTTCTTAATTTCCAAAAATAAGTTACACTGCATTCAATGATTTTTGAATTCAGTTTAACTTAATAATTATATACCTGCACCTGATTCCCGGTGCAGGTAAATGATTTTTCTAAATCTTTGTCTAAATCTAAATCTTTAATTTATTTTTAGAAATGAAGAAAGATTCCTTTGTGCAAAATTTGCTCACATCCATATTTAGGGTACTTCCCTTCAATGACAGTATTTTTCTTATATATTGGTGATCAAAATCAATAAAGACTCATTGCTCAATGACTTTGTTCTTACACGCTACAGCGATTTATCGGTTAAACTAAAGTGCAACCTTTAGTCAATATTGTTTACCTACATTCAGGTTTAGAGATAACAGACAGTATTGACGATGTTGAAACTGACACAAATTCTACTGATAATTGAAAACCTGTTCTTCAAACGAGGACGGAAAATATTATTGACTTTAAGCGGTTCGATTATGTACTATTAGGAATACTTTGACTTCAGTTAATCAAACTTTAAGCAGAAACTTTGACTTTAAGCATAATGAACTAGTGGCCGCCCGCTGTTTTACCCGCGTACCCGTACCCGTGGGAATATCAAAAAATCCTTTTTTAGTGCTCGCATTCATAGTTAAAGGATCCTGTATGCAAAATTTCAGATTAATTGGCTCAGACGTTTGGGCTGTGCGTTGTTTGTCAGTCACTCATGGTATTGTTTTATTAGTATTGATACTCGCACCTATGGAAAGTAATGATATATTTTTTGCATTCACAATGCTATGTTACAAATCCTACTTATATTATAAATGTGAAAGTTTTGATGTATGTTACTCAATCACGCCAAAGGCTGCAATTTGGATGAAATTTGGGACACATAATACTTTGTAGGCTAGAAAGGAACATACAATAATTTGAAAACCCCTTTAAATGAACTAGTTTTGCAGTTTTATATTAACGTGAATATTTATGTTGAAAAAAAAAGTGATGGCAGCCCCGAGGTTTTTAAATTATTTTATTCTTGTTCAACAAAGCATAGCCGCCGTAGGATTTTAATTTTTTTAATTTTGCTTTTTATTTCAAACTTTTTAGAGAGCATAACAAAACCCATGGTGCTGAAAAACACAAAGACTTTCCGTGTTCTGACCTCACTCGCTCACGCCGTAGTTTGCGAACAGAGTTTATTTCTCAACCTTATTCCGATTGCATTAAGAATACCTGTCAAAATATTACTCTCACGCGATGGTAATGTTTCGACATTTGCAAACTCACACTAGGCCCTCTATGGTCCCCACCAAAATCGGATTAGTACTTAGTTTTGGTTTTGTATAAACAAATGTTTACTGCAGCGCCCCCTGGTGAGTTGTAACCGTAACACCTATCTAAGAATATGCAAAAATCAAACCCAAACCCATCACTGAAAACCGCATCAAAATCGGACTAGTAGTTTTGGAGATATATGGCCACATTGGTTTGCACAAACAAAAACAACCTCTCACCCCAAACTTTATAAGTACTTCTATTTACTACAGCTACTGTGTAGTGTATACTGTCTATTAGTCAATCTAGGTTACTCTTTCTTAGCAGGAGAAATCGCTTAAAGACATTACCAATCATTTGACGTAATTAGTTACCTGCATTGCGTCCTTGACACGCAGACTAAATTAAATTATTGTCACTATCGGTAATACTAGGTACACTTATTTTTTTTTTAGACTTGATTTTGAAAAGTATGAAACTAGTGTAAACAATGTTGACTATGTTAATGAATAATTGAATTTAATAAATTGAATAATTACACAGTATATAATATATATATAAATAACCTATTAAAAATTACAAAACATTTTTTACAAAGGGCCGATATTTATCAGGTTAATCTTTTTATAATATTATGATAGTTATGATTTAAACTGTCTGATGTCTTGATGATTGAACAATTAGCCCTAATTTTAGGTACTTAAGCGTTTTTTGTTTTATTTATGGGTTACCTATTTCTTTACTTTCTTCGCTGAATGTTTTTTCATTATGGAATTCTTGAGAAATTCAATAAACATTATACATAATTTATACACTAAGTATACCTACCTAGGCTTAAGCAAATTGGCGCCCGTAGAGAATATTTAAATAGAAGCCTTAATCATGATAAAATCTAATTGAGAATCTCCTTTTTTTACTCGGGTTCCCATTTGATAATTCGATATTCATTATATCGAAAAATCGTCGATAATTCAGTTAAGCGATTGTCTCAATGTAGTATGATATAATGAAGTAACGCTAGTGCGAAAAACTCTGTTGCGAAAATCCTTAAGTACAGCGATTGCTCAATAGTTTGATAACATATTAGTTCGAAACGCCTACTGTTGTCCCTGTTTGTATTGAATTTGTAACAAAGAGTAGAATCCTTACTTCGCATTCCATAGTATGAAAATCTCTCGCAGAACTCGTTTGTGACTATAAATCCGACGGCCTTCGGGTACGGCAATTTCTGAAACAAACAATCACGTTAAAACAATGGCGTCATAAAATCTTGTAATTATTGTTAAATGGAAATTTATAGGTAACTTTGACATTGTTGTTTATTGCATCATTATAGTTCGCTTTCAGGTGGATATATTAGAGCATTTGGGTATGAATTATGAAATCGATGGATATAAAAAAGACAGTTATCGTTGGTTGTAAATGTAAACGTCTTACATTACGCCCCGCAGGCTGATTATCTAAAAATTACTGACAGAACGCGGTTCTTGAATTATTTCGATATCGTCACACTTTATTAATAATTAATTTAGTATCTCGTAGCTATGGAAACATTTCATAGTTATTGAATAGTCTTTGAATATTTATATAGAAACTAGCGCCCACGGGGACCGAGTAAAAAGAGTTTTCATAGTGTTTAGTTATTTTATGGAAAAAAGTGTACGTACGAATGAATATATTAATAAATTAGGTACAGCATTTTTCGATGTCAAAAAAAAATTTTTTCAAATTGTATAACGAGTATGTCGGGGAGATATCCTGCTTACGAAATAATTATTTATCTATGTCTCTTTTCTTTTTCACTGAAAAGTCAACATGGGTACTAAGTTACATAAAATAAAAGTTATGACAACGTGACTATTTGTAATGAGAATTAATATTTTGTGAATCAGCGTCACATTTTATAATTATTTGCATTTTACTGTTACTTTATTACTTACTATACTCAATACTCAATAGTTTATTGCAAAACCATAATGTACTTGTAGATGTTATAAAATAATGTATAACTATAAATTTGCATATCTCCAAAATATATAAGCTGGGTAGGGTTAATATTTTATATTTTATAAAGTATCGTCTGCAACTTTCAGTCTGTTCTATATTAGCTATTATACGGACAAGTTTTTTTTGAAGAATGAAAAGAGATCCTGCATCTGTGCTGTTGCCCCATAAAATGATACCGTAGCTCAGCCAGGCGTGTGCGTACGCATAGTAAGTTGTTATTGCAGTTTCTAAGTTTGTAGTCTTTTTAATTTCGCGCAGTGCATATGAGAAGCCAGACAGTTTAGATATCATTCTATGGACATGAGCTTTCCAATTTAGGTGGGTGTCTATATCTATACCGAGTAATCTAAATTCTTTTACTGATTCTACGATTGTGCCATTAAAATCAAATTTTAAATTTAATTCACTTTTCTGATGGGGATGAAAAGTAAGTATTTTAGATTTAGAAAAATTTCTTTTTAAATTATGATCGAGTAACCAGTCGGAAATTTTGGTAAGGAGTAGATTAAGTTTTTCATAAATATCTGTATTTTTATGGCATGAAGTTAATAAGGATATATCGTCAGCAAATAAGACACACGTTTCCTCTGTTGATTTAGGAAGATCATTGATGTAAATCAAAAATAAAAGACTTCCGACTACGCTTCCTTGAGGAATGGATGCATTTATTACCTTGCAATCAGAGCGTACGTATGAGATGTTCTTATTAGTGGTATCGAAGTGTTCGATCTCAACGAATTGCTCTCTATCCCTTAAGTACGAAGCAAACCATTTATGGGCGGAACCGCGAATACCTATCCCGTACAATTTATTAAGTAATATATTAATGCTGCACCCTATCATATGCCTTCGTCATATCTAGTAATATGCCGACACCATATTGTTTTTTATCTAATATTTCGACAACTTTGTTTATATATTTATACACTGCTAGAACTGTGGAGCGGTTTTTCCGGAAGCCATTTTGGCAATCATCAAATATTTTGTATTTTTCACAAAACTTAGTAACGCGACTATTAATTGCCTTTTCGAAGATTTTTGATGCAGTAGGCAAAAGAGCAATTGGGCGATAATTGCTTGGATCAGTCTTTTTATCTTTTTTGTGAATGGGTTTTATAATTGTCTTTTTTAATTGCAACGGAAAAGAGCCTTCGTTAAATGATTGGTTTATTAGTTTTGTAAACGGTAATGTCAGTTCTTCTGCGCATTCTTTTAATAGATTAGGTGGGAGTTCGTCTATGCCATGGCTTTTTTTATTCTTTAAGCTTTTTATAATTTTATACACTTCGGGACGGTCGACTGAGGTCAGATACATGGTGTTTTGTATTGGTTGGAGAACAGGGCGTCTGCGAGTGCCGCGCACAGTAGCGCTGCCACCGTCTGTCGCCGGCGCCGCCTGCAGCTCACCAATCGACGCGAAGAAGTTATTGAATGAGTTGGCGACTAGTTTTGGATCTGAGTTTAATACGTTATTTATTTTTAACTTTATGTTTATTTTTTCCTTTGCATTTGTTTTATTTGTTCTCTCATTTATTATTTGCCACATAGTTTTTATTTTATTATTTGAATGTTTTTATTTATGAATGTATTGGATTTTTTTTTTGCACTATTTTTAGCTTTTTTAGTGTTTTAGAGTATTTTTTATAGTGGAGTTTTAATGTTTCGTTATTTGTTTTTGTTGTAAGTATTTTTAATAATCTTTTATTTTTACACGATTTTCTTATTCCCACTGTTAACCAATATTTCTTTGGTTTTGGTTTTATTTTAATTCGTCGTTTTGGTATAATTTGGTTTAGTAATAATAATAATCTATTATGGAACTTATCGTAGTTTTCATTAATATTCTTGTGTTCGTCTATTATTTCGTTCCAATCTATTAGCTGTAACTGTAATTTAAACTTAGCGATTGCAGTTTTGTTATAAGATCGTTTTTCTGTATGCCAAATTTGTTGTTGTTTACTTTGTTGAGATAATTTCAGATGAAGAATTGTTGCCGAATGAAAAGAAAATCCTAGTTCTTTTACGGTAGTGCATAAATATTTATTATTAAAGTTCGTAAAGATGAGATCTAGGCACGTAGCTGAGAATCCTGTTATATGAGTTGGTGTTTTGATATGTTGGCTGAATTTGTATTCTGACATTAAGTTGAGAAACTCAGAGGTTTTATTGTTAGGTTTCAACATATCCATGTTGAAATCTCCGCCTATGACAATATTGTATTTACTATATTTATTATTTAAATATCTCAAAATTCTTTGTAATTGGTTTAAAAATACGTTCTCCTCTCTTCTATTCCAGTACATTACTACAATTAACATATTTTCTTTACATAACTCTACTGCAGTTATTTCTAAAATATACTCTAAGGACATGCTTGTAATATCTTTCTTCTCTATGTATTCTATACGCTCTTGTAAGAGGAATCTCCCGGTTGATCAGTAGAGTTTTTTGAGAAACGTTTTCTCGGAAAGTACTAAGGTTAAAGAAATCATTTTTTTTTAATAAATAACTGTTAATGTTCTATTATTTGTGATATACATGTTTTCTATATATCTATTACTTTTTAAAGTTTTTTTTTTATGAACGCCGGGGAGACTCTTAGCCTTCATCATACCTGATGTTAAGTATTGATAAGGCTGAAGATGGAAGCGAGCCTCTCCCGGAATCCTCAATCGCTGAGGAACTGGCTATCTTATCTCTCTGAACAGACTTAGATAAGATGGTGGTAGCTAGCCAGGCGGACTTACAACGAGTCCTACCACCAACCAAACCGAATACAATATGTACCTCCGCTGGGAATCGAACTCGGGACCCCTGGGTCTGATACCGGTGGTTGTACCACTAGACAACAGAGGCGGTTGGAGTAGGTAAAGCTCCCTAAAAAACCTACTGGTCAACCGAGAAGTTCCCTGACTGTACCTATATAGGTAGATAGATATAAGCATAGGTATGTTTTAAAAATTTGTTAATATTACTTCGACAACAAAATAACGAATAACGTTTTTCAGTGTTTTCAAAAATTTAACCTCTTGGGGGGTGAAAAGGGGTGCGAAAGTTTGTATGACAATTAATATAATTTTGATCAGATTTACTTGAAAATTAGTATTATTGCTCTTCAACACAATAATTGATGGTATAAGTGTTTCAGCGTTTTTCAAAGTTTATCCCTTAAGGTGGTGAAAACTGGTGCAAAAGTTTGTTTGTGTTTTTTCCTTTATTAAGATATAATTGGAGAGTCTGAGTCTCATATAGGCTGCTTTTTATGACAGGATAATATACTATTCCCATGGGAAAAGGAATAAAATCTTTCACAACGGGTAAATATTCATTTTTTTCCTTGAGAATGTGAACAAAAAAAGATGTGAGTAAAATAAAAAATAATTTCGCGTGATAACCTAATTACCTACTCGCGAACAAAGTCGCTGGCGGAAGGCTATTGTTAACGAATACATTAGCTATATTATTTAAGCGAATGATTGCCGAATAGCACATTCCTATTGACAACCTTCGTGGTTTTTTGTGAATGTGTAAGTCTACTTTATAAAACTATTTTGTGAATTGCTAATAAACGAAAAAAACATAAATATTATAGTATAAATATATGCTGAGTATGAAGCTTATTTAATCAACACCATAAAAATTATTTATTACCGTCGGCATCGTTAATTCTGATATCTGTAATGTATCAGCGCTGTCTTCTAATAAATACCTAATATTTGAAAAGTAATCTCAAATATAACCTCGTTCCAAGCAGATCAATAAGCATGCCGCAGCCATATACTTCAAGACGTTCCTTGTTCGATCAATACATTCGCGCACAAAGTTTGAAATGCGTAAATTCGCTCTTATAAATAATACACGTGACTTTATATTGTAAGCAGTTTAGTATAATTTTTTAAATTCCATATTTTCGTAACTTGAAACTGTTTTGGAGTTTAAAGTGGGACTACCTGTATTTCCACTGAGAAGTTATGATGTAATTACATTTATTATTAAAGGTGGAGTCAGCTTAAGGGAAGAGTTCCAATAAAGCGGAGGAGAGTCCACATGTGTCTCTGCTTCAGTGGAAATGCACCCTTACTGTCAATGTAATGTCTTGCTTCTCTCCACATCATAGGAAAAATTTAAACCTCATCCACACTAGGAATAATCGCTATCTTTATATACCGTGTTTTTGTGAACCGTGAACAAAATAACGAAAAAATATATTTAAAAGCGCTTTTTTATTATTTTAAGCGTTAGCATCGTTAATTTGGATATTAAACTTCCTAAGCAATGAAAATAAAATAAAAAACAAACGAAAAAACAAAAAAAAATAGAAAAAATTTCGTCTAAACACATAACAAAACCTCCCCCTTAACTTTGGGCAAATATGTTTTAATTAAATAAACCTTTTGGAGTCGGTACCAGCCACGGCATTCTACTTCGCGGTGCTACTATTTTATTTTTCTTGCCTTGGCTGGCACCGACTCCAAAAGGTTTATTTTTTGCTTTTTAGTTTTTTTAGTCGGTTTAAATTTTTTTATAAAAAGGATTTATTTTACAATTTTTAAAGGTAGAAGAGGTCCTGTGCCTACGCTGATAACCTTATGACAACTCCTCATCACCTTTTACAAGTCTTCGAGTAATCGAGTAACATACAAAAAAAAACCGTCGAATTGAGAAACTCCTCCTGTTTTTTGAAGTTGGTTAATTATAAACTCACTCAGTTCGACTTATTCCATTCTTGCCGCAAAATCTATATTTTCTCACTAACTCAGTAACCAGTACGTTCATTCACCTTATAGTAATGAAATCAGTAAACGTGTATCATTAATTAATGGGTCAACTACCATCAATCATATTACAGTTCAGTCAATAGTGTTCTATGCGAAAAGATTAACCTTTATTTGTGTTATAAACAAATTGTAAGTAGTAGAATGATACATGTACCTATATGCATGCATATTTTCCAGTTTTTGGGACAAGTTTGATAACGTATTATAATAAAATGAAAACCGACTTAAAAAATCAATTATTATTTTTATCGATATCACAGACAACCAGTTAATTTCATTCGCTACATAGATATTATTATTAATGGCGCTAGCCAATTTTATTGCCATGGTGTTCACGTTAAGAAATCTTTGATGAAAAAGCTTGCAAATTCTGAAGTCACGGCTTCAAATGAAGTCAACTGGGGTTAGTTGGTCGGCGACCAGTTAAGCATTTCATAGATCCATGCCTCGTTGTAAATTCCAAGCGCTTATTAGGGTTACGGTAACTTGATTTTCTTAAATGACTTTCAGTGATCTCGTGTTTCCAGTCGTGACCGACATGTCTTTACTACCCTGTAATATTTATAAATAGTCTTATTTTAATATTACAAACATAAAACGTAACGGTTTGGAAGGAAAATTAGAAAGATCCATAATCATACAAATTCTTTTAGAAATAACAGTAACTGATGATTTGGTTTTTTTCTTCTACTTGACAGAGCCACAATCTTCAAGTAATTCTCAATAATATTTTCTACAAATTGTGAACTTCGAGATAAATCATTTCAATCAATTCGAGATAATAAAGTTTTAAAACCCTAATTTAAATAGAAAATATTATGACAGTGATAAAAAACCTACTCGGTCCCCTTATCGTCATTCAAATCTATCGGCCGCCTGCGTTTTCGTTCGCATGGGATTATCGAGATAAAAAGTATCCTATGTTTTAATTCAGGCTATTTACTGTCTCCGTGCTTAATTTCATCCAAATCCATGTATTAGTTTATGCGTGAAAGAGTAACAAACATCCAAACAACCTCACAAACTTTCGCATTTATAATATTAGTAGGAGTAGGATATAGCCAGCCCTGACTACAATTTATGGGTACCAGCCAGAAAACCAGTAATATCCAGATCGTCTTTTGTCGGGGGCCGAGGAGTAATTGGAATCAGTCGGTTTGGCAATTTGACGATGATGGGCCGCGCCGACGCAGTAATCAAGATGCCGAAGTTGCCGCGCGCACTCTTTTTACAAGTACGGAGAAATTTTGAGTGGCTGATACGCCCAAATTGGTTCCTGCATAAGAATTATTACGGAAAGGTTTGCATTGCTATTCGTGTTATTTTAATTCATGTTGGCTTTTTATGTACATAATAGTATAAGTATACAGAGGGAGTTAGTATCATCTTGTCATACTTGCGTGATTTACTTACCACTACCTACATACATTTGTTTTTAAATCACTTTACTGTACTTACTGCGTCAGGGAAATAGACAGAGATAAACCGTCAAAAATTGCTCAACAACATATTGTTACGGTATCCTGCTGCCTACAAGGAATGCCGTAGGAATTACAATAAAAAAATCATACTTTTCTTTTTATAAATATAAAAATACTTAAATATTTCTAACACTCACACCAATTAGCTTAGCCCCGAAGTAAAGGTCGTCATGTATTGTACTCGTAGTTGCTATTTACTAATACTAATACCTAATTACTATAATTATGGAAGTTTAATCCGCATAAATCTTTCTATACACAATAAACTCGACAAAAGAAGGTCAAAAAATTTAGCGGGACATTTATTTACAGTCAACAATAATAAGTGTTTTTTGTACGTGTGAGTTCATCGGCCAATATATGTAATGATATAGCAAAAAAGACAATGATATGTCATTCCATTGACAATGGCATTGAGACATCGCCATTAGAACCAAAATAATGGTGTGTCGAAGATTTACTGTTAGGTTTTTTGTATTAAAATGCAAATAATCCCTTGTCTAAAATATTGAGAAGAGTATTAAAGCTTAGCCATTTAATGCATTTCTTTATTTATACTAAGGTGTTAATTTATCAAGATTCCATCGAGCAAGGGGCTGCTCAGGTCAACACAATTTATACAAAAAAAATAGTTTTTTTTTTTTACTTTCATATGCTTGCTGCTCATGCTTAACGTATTAGATTTTTTTTTTCTATTTATTTGGGTTAAAAAACAGTGTACACAATAATGTAACAATAAAATGATATTTTAACAATGTATAAGGTCATTGTGACACCCACTTCATTAACCACGGCAATAATAAAACTAAATTTAAAGGTAGAGAGGTGAATGTTATACACCACTTAAACGTTAATTATAGGTAGGTATTATAAATGTATAATAAAGTACAGAAAAAAAGGTTAACTTTTTCTATCTTATGTTATGTTGAGCTTATATTTAGATACCAGTTTCAATAAAATACAGATAATAGATATTATATATTCAGCATAAGCAATACCAAACGTAAAACAAATTGTGTTTTAAGTAAATAACAAAGGAAATGGGTGATATAGTTTTTTTGAGACGGGGGCGGCGCGGTAGAAATTAAAAAAATTAATGAAAAAAAAATGCCATAATGTGTTCTACATCGTTGACCTGAGCAGCCCTGCTCGATCGTCATTTGAAAAATTAACACCTTATATTGTGTTTGTGTTAATAAATAAATAAATAAATATTTTGTTGAACACATTTATCGAGTAACTACACTTATTTTAAATATCTACAAACATTATAGAGATCTCTGCCAATATTTTCTCCTATTTCTATTTAAAAAAATCGGCCAAGTGCAAGTCGAACTCGCACATGAAGTGTTTCGTCTCTCACCCAAGGTTGCCTGGAAGAGATTGCTATGTAGCAATAAGACCGCCTATTGTGTGTTATCTCTGAATGTGTTTGTTTTTGAATTGTGTGCAATAAAGTTTCTATTGTTTTATTAAATACACCTACCTACCCAAAATGCCACTATAATTTTTTGCCTGCAAAAATAACTTTGTTTTTCATAGTGTCTGTATGAATGACAAAGTTATATTTGCGGTTTTGGCAAATGTGCTATAGCTCTGAAACTGCATAATATATTTCGTTCAAACAAATTTTCGTTGAAAGTTTTTATATAGGTTAACAACATATATTTTTTTTAGATTTTTCACCTTCTTATTTTAAAATGGGGACACACACACATTTTTTCACTTTGAAAGTGTATATCATTCAAACGGTTGGCTTTGAGAAAAAACTGTTATAGGTACCTCAATCTAATTTTTAAAGACTTTCAGTAACAGTTTTCAGTAAGGTTTTCAGTAACAGTTCCATGTATGGGGGTTAACTAGAAATAAAAATATTAACTTTTAAATAAAAAGTTAAGTTTTATCGATTTGCTTATAGCAAACCACTTGTTTTTATCCAGAAAAAAAAATATGTTAATAAAATAGTAATGAATTGTTTGGACCAAGAGTGACTAGGAAGTGCTTGTGGCCTTTACCTTGACGCCACCGGCGCCGCCGCCCGTTCACGTAACGGAATGAAAGTCAAATGCTAATTAAACAATGTGCAAACGCATTATTAAAGAAAAGTATTGTGCGCGGTTTGTTGACATTTACGTATAGATTTACACTTAAGTAGATATTTTTTAAATAAATGTAAAATTCACGTAATATTTAAAAATTGCATTATCTACAGTAACAACTTATTATAATAAATCTGAAGGGTTTGCCTATTTGTTTTAATACTTTTTTCAAACGAGTAGGTAATGGTCGAGAATTTTCAGTCGGATTGCCATTATTGATACCTAAAGAAAAAGAAAATTGTAGTGTGCGCTTGACATCAAATTATAAGACGCACTTGCATTATTTGTTAAATAAATGTACCTAATATTCAGTGAATCTTTTATCTAAAATTACATTTTCTGAAGAGTAGGTTTATTTTTGTTGGAATGCTCTTTTTCAAACAAGTACCTAATTAGCGGGATTTTCCAGGCGGCTTGTCATTATTGATAATGATTACACCAAGCGGAAAGGTACATGAAATTAAATGTTTTATTAGGTATATTGTAATTACGATATTCCTAAGAATAATAAAATTATATGAATAAATTATATTAGATAGTAGGTCCAGCGAGTATCATTGAAAATGGGAGGTAACAAAAATAAAATTTAATTGAAAACGATATATTACCGTAACCCTTACCATATTATACATGTATATACTCGTATATCCATCAATCTCAAGTATTGTAATTTTCAAAACAATATTACCGTATTATTCTTTTAGTGATTCATTCCGTAAAGTATTGTATTGAGTATTACTTAATAACATTGATGGTCATTTGTTGTTTGGTAACAAATGGTTTTTACGTAGGAACTTACGTAAGGATTTGAGGAAATACCCGAACACTAGATGTAATTAATGACAACTGCAATAAAACAAATGAATATCCCATACTATCAAGACAGCATATCGCATTTATCTAAAAGGAAGTTTTTTAGTTCTTGATCGTTCCTTGCTAAGAATTTTGGAACTGAGTACGCACAGTTTTTTTTATTAAGTAGTTGTTTAATTATTTAAGATACATGCTCATATTTTTCAATCGCTCCATAAAATAAAACCTTGCTGGTGCTGAGTGTTTAGTGTAAACTGATGAAGCATATCAAGAAGAGATGTTTTGAGATAATATAAGTATTTATATAAATACTTATATTATCTCAAAACACTTATTCTCTTCTCGTAATTCAAGAACCATTACTCATACAAAAACGTTTTATTCATTGGCTATTTTCGCCACCGCATTGAGTGTGTCAAGGCAAGCGTCAAAGATGATGGAGCAGCCTACCAAATGCCTACCTTTAAACTATAGGTATTTGCAGCAAAGTAGTCGTCCGTTTTCTATGGGGAAAAAATGATTTTGGAGTACAGCAATGCCACTTGGTACGAATCTAATACACGTTCACCGCCCAAAACACCCGGTATAGGCAATTCGAACTCCGCGACAGGTGGGATCAAAGTACAGAAATACCGGGCCGCTCAGAAAAAAATAGTGGTGGATTTGTTTGGACCTTTGAGTCAAGTTTGGTGTCTTTATTAGGCAACTAGATGATGCCCAGTTCATTCCCTATTCTTGTTTTTTAGGGTTCCGTAGCAAAACATGACGCAATACTTCCAATAAAGAAAAAGATATTACTTTTAGTAGTAAAATAATAGAAACAAAAAATGATTTTTGTATGAAACTTGTTTTATAAAAAATACACACTGAAAGCCTCTTGAATGGAGATTTCAAAACCATTAACAATAAATATAAATTAGACAAATTTTAATGTAAAATAAAATATTGAAAATACAGCGGCGCTCGTCAGCACAGCGCAGGGGAACGCAAAATGATCCGAAAATAAGTATTACTAACAAAACATAAGATATACATAGTCTTAATAATATCTCTTATATAAAGTCTGCCAAATTTCACCTAAATCTGTTTTACAAACCCTTAAGTCAATTCATACAAAAATCAGAAATTATAAGGGACTATTAGTACCATAGAAATGCCAACTCAGCGACACTAGCAAACCTAGTGGCATAAGGTGATCGGTTTCCCTACATTAGTAAAAGGACCAACATATTAAAAGAGGTTTAGATACGTCAAGAGCTGTATGTATTAACTAACTGAAAGCAAGGATTCGTCTGATTGGTAAAGTATACAAGTAGGTATGTACTTAACTACTATGCGCTCAGAAGACAAAGCTTTACCAAAAAATGTTTGACGTTTTGAAAGTGTGTGACACTAGTCAAATATTTTATAGCAATTTAAGTCAATTAAAGTAAGTAACCTTTTGTTTATTTATTGTTTAATTGTATTTTTTTCTTTATACGTTTTATTGCAAATCCTTTACCAGTAGATACCTACTGTAGTGACTTTTTAGATATCGTGTTTATTGATTATAAAAAAAATCACTCGTGTAGATTTAAATGTTTTCAGATAGAAGAATTATAAATTTATAAATAAAAAAGGTATTAATGCCATTTTCTCGAACAAACAAATTTTCCTTGACTAGACTATAACGTCTGAGTAAAACGCCATAGTCCACTCTTAAGGAATCAAACTAAGATCGTTAAAACTCGGCTTCACACTTAATTTCAAAAGATTTTTGTTTTCATAGTTATGTCTGTATGTGAAAAGCGTTTGTAGCTAATTTGATTGTTAAACAAATTATGATTTTAATTGCTAATTTTATATTCTGAAAATCTCTTAGCATATTACCGTAAAGTTATGACCTATACGAAATGTTGGTAAAGGATTTGCAAATAAAACGTATAAATAAAATACAATTAAACAATAAATAAACAAAAGGTTTTACATTATAATGTGACTTAAATTACTATACCTAATTGTGACACTAGTCAAATATATTTTTGGTGAAGCTTTGTCTTCTGCGCAAAGCAACCATAAATCCATGAATCCCTTAAATTAAAGCATGATTTGGATTTGGAAAGGTCAAGATCCGAATGTTACCTTTACGAAGCAGGCCGAGCATCAAACGGCTTTAGAGTAAAATCTATACTCTCGTAGTCATACCTCACCGACGATGCCACATTCGGTATTGGTAGGGCTTAAGATGTTGCCTGGAAACCAGGTATGAATTACATAAATCCAATATACACAATTATATTATTTAACATACTAATACCATGACGTAAGAAGAAAGAGATATATAAACTGTGCTATTATGAACCTAGATACTTTACTATTGTATCAGGGATAAATACGCATTAGTATGAGTTTTCTCACCTTACTCGCTTACGCCGCAGTTTGCGAATTGAGTTTAATTCTCAGCCTTATTCCCATAGCATTAAGGCTATCTGTCAAAAATTTACTCTCACGCGGTGGTAACGATTGGACATTTGCAAATTCACACTAAGCCCTCAGCAGGTACCACTTTACAAAGCTGTTGAATTTCTCCATTCGACTTTAAACTTTAAAACGTAAGCGTAAGCCTATGCGATCGGAATTGTAGGTATGTTTTTTTTTATTTTTTATAAAACAAATTGTCGTTGACTGTCCAAGGTTTGGTTGGTGGTGGGACTTGTTGTAAGTCCGCCTGGCCAGCTACAACCATCTTATCTAAGTCTGTCGCCATAACAACAAAGTCGATTGAGAATTCCGGGAAAGGCTCGCTACCATCTTCAGCCTTACAATACTTTACATCAGGTGTGATGAAGGCTTACCCCCATATTCTAAGTCGTTCCTCCAAAACTTTTTACACTCCACTCAACCTCATTCGAGAAATTTGGCAAGTAGTTTTTGAGATAAATGGCAACATTGGTTGGCACAAACAAACAAACAAACATCTACTCAGCCCAAACGCATAAAATCTCTCTCCGTACCGTCTCGTCGCCGTCGTGGGTAAAAATGGTAGTGTGCGCTAGGTCTGGCACAGAGTGGCTACTCGTACTCTTTGGCTCCTCCAAGTCCTTACGTCGAGACAGAGTTACGACTTAGAATACTGATTTCAAGGGGTATTTCGAAGAGGTTTTCAATGAGGTTTCGTTAAGTCGAGGACGAGTAAGTTTTGGAGAAACGACTTAGAATATGGGTGTAAGAGTCTCCCCGTTGTTCATAAAAAAAAGGTTTTGATATTTGATTTTTATCAACTTATTACAATAACAACAGAAGCAGATATCATATCTATTAAGTTATAAACTACCAAACGTTGACCGATAATTTAAAGATGAAAGTTATACGATAATACATTTCAAGGCTGTATTTGTAAAGTTATTAAGAGAGAACTTCAATAACAATGGAGTCTGACTGTAAAAGACTTGAGTTGAAGAGGCTTCCAAAGGCTACGAACTACGCATATCGTGGTACTTAAGATAGGTTTTAGGTCTTATCATGTCTCTATAGGTGTTCATAATCTTGATCCGTTTTACCACAGAACATAATAAAGTGGTTACACATCACGCACAATCTTTATTTAATAACTAAAGAATGTGATGGCCAATTAAGACTCTGGAGCATTTCCGTTGCGCTCACTAGCACCGCCAATAGAAATTAATAATTTTATATTTTATTTATATGATGAAAATATACTTACTAAAAAGAGTCAACTAATCTCTATAATATATAGTAAAGCTGACAAACTGTCCTACATTTTACAGAACATCCCGGTTTTCAACCTATCATTTTACGGCAGGGTTGGCATGATTTAAACAAGTTGTTTTAAAACACGTGTTTAAACAGTTTTAAATAAATTTATGTTTCCTTATTATGGGATTAAAAACACAATGTTAAAAACATAAAGAAAAAAACAAGATTTTTCATCGTGAATAGATAGACATGTTAAAACAAATAAATATTATGTTAAAACAAATAAATTTATATACAAGACCATAGATTGTCAATAAACGTAACGTAAAAAAGGATAAAATAATTAAAGTTTAATAAGATAATATATTAAGAAGAAGAAAAAAAAATTTACAAGAAAATATACCAGAAAAAAGCAACCAGTCTCATGTCGCCCTGATGGGATTCGAACCCGCATCCTTGGGAATCCGGCCCAATGCACTAACCAATTATGCTTTATACCAATTATATTTTTTCTGGTATATTTTCTTGTTTAATATTTATCAAAATATCAGTATGTATATTATATTGTTTGCTCTCATGATGACGACTAATGCCTACATCTCCATAGCTTATTATCATATGCCACCCGCTGCCATACATTATATTACCATACCGTAAAAAGCCAATCCGCGGCTATCCGCGGCAAATTTTTGCAAATGTTTAGTTGACATTATGTTCTATACGAAAAAAAAAAACACAGCTGGGACGTACCCTGAAGTGAACATGAAAAAATGCATACAAAATATGTACAAAGAAGGGCAACTTTGAAAGATAGTTTAGTTTTTTTTTATTTATTAAAATTATGAGTTAGATAATATAAAATAACTGAAATGTACGCATCCATCATATTTTACTGATCCATAATATTTTTTCAAAGATAATTGCCAATCAAACCATGATCATGTTGAACATAACGATATTTTCGTGCATTATTATTTTATTTATCTAAAGATACTTATATTTTTTTATTGTTACGAATGATGACGATGGGACAAAACGTTGATAGTTTACAGTTCTACCGAGCTGAGCTACCGAGACTCGGTAGCTCAGCGGTTAGAGCATTGGACCGGATTTCCAAAGGTCGCTGGTTCGATTCCAGCCTGAGAATTCACTTGTGGCCGAGTTAATTTTTTCCAATATTTTTCTATTTAAAATTTACCATAAGTATAAAAATAGCATTGAAAAATGCAAAAATTACAAAATCATAAAAAAAAAAGTTCTACATCTATTCAACTTGTCAGACAGTAATTTTCATCTTCCTGCATCAATGTTTACAAAATTGAGTTTTGACCGGCTAGAATGGCCAAATACCCCTATGTACGGATAATTTAGTGATTCCTTTTTCAATTAAGTTTTAAACGTCATGGGTTTCGTCACCTATAACTGAAAACATATCAAAATTATACCAGTAGTTTTGGATATAAATGGCAATATTGGTTTAAAAAACAAATTTTCATTGCAGCGCCCCCTGGTGAGTTGTCACCGTAACATCTATCTTAGAACATGCTCCAATCAAACCCAAACCCATCACTGAAAACCGCATCAAAATCAGACTACCTAGTAGTTTTGGAGATAAATGGCAACTTTGCTTGCACAAACAAACAAACAACTTGTCACCCCAAACGCATATACCGTCTCCGTACTGTCGTCGCTGGTAAAAAGAAATATAATAAAAATATTACTCGTTCCTTAAATCCTGTAATTTTAAATCACATGTACTGTAAAATTAACACACATGGGGTACCCTTATCTATAAGGCTTAGTCGGTGTGCGGTCCAATTAAATGCTCTATCCAATTAAGTTGTTAGAAGAGCTCGAGACTTATGAGTAGGTACACGCACGAATTTTGTAGTAGGTACCTATATTCTTGGCCAGCGAAGTTGCATCGATGAGAGCAATTATCTCCACATTCGGAATGGTTGACAATCGATTGATGAAACAAGCATTTAATTAGGTTTTATTATATTTTATTTTTGCATTATTTTCTATGAATAGCATTGTAACATTTTAAAATGCTTAAGTTTCAAAGATTCTTTGCCGTTTTTGTACGAACGTCGTACACGAGACTTACTAAACGGTCAAGGTTTTAGTTGTCTTTTCCTTAATCTCGTACTATACTACTGACTCGTATTTAGGGAGTATTTAAAAAGAAACTACCAAAGGCGAGAGAATGGACTTTTTTATATATTTATAATTTTTTGAATTTTTGGATTTTTAATGCTACTTTTATACTTCTGATATTTTTTAATAGAAAAATATTGAATAGATATACTTAGTTTCGATTCGAGTCCTGCCTGTCTGAGAACAACTTGTGGCCAAGTCGATTTTTTCTAAAAAAAATCTATTAAAATTTTATCATGAGTTACTTATAAATTGGTTCATTCGTCCAAGTATTATAGTTTATAAATTGATATGTTCAAATGTAATGTATATAACTCATTAACGAACAACTTATTATATGGAAGCAACCCTGAAATCGCTGTTTCCAGTTAGCAGAGTTCAAATACAATGTTTGTACGCTTTAAAAAACTTTCTCAAAATTGCAATAAAAAAGATTTTCCAATAGTTCATGCACTGGAATAGAACATAAGACTTTTCATTCCGATAAAAAGGTTCATTTGGGATAATGCAGACCCTAGAGATTTTCGGTAGTTTATTTTATTTTATTGGGGAAAACAACCAGTTTACACAATATAATGGAACTAATATCACTTATCATGAACAAGTTTAAATTTTTATTCATCTTTTTAAAAAATTCACCCATTTAATTTATCCATATTGTTGTTATTAAAGTTCAAAGACGTGTGACAGCGTAAAAACCGGGTAGGTACACTTTTAAATATGTACCTTTATTATGGGCAATATTAAAAAAGATATATATACTAGAACAATGACCCTAAAAATAAACCTTAAAAATATAATATAATAACTAAAATATATTATTAAAAGGAGTCCCTTTAGGCAAGGTTCCGAAGATGCAGCGTTCCCCCCTTTGAATAGCTAGAATGTCCGAGGTAGCTGCCAGCTCTTCGGTCTCCTGTGATGTCGACTAACCTTTTTGCTATTTCCTTAAAAAGCCTTATAGCGCCAGGACCCCACGGACCAAGGGTCTCGACACCGAATGGGACAAAATCATATTCGGAGCCTAGACCCCTGTATTTGCATGATTTTGCTTTTAATATATATTTATATATTGTGTAAACTATATTGTGTACTATACAGCTTGGTTTAGTCATTGCGAAACCCACACCGAACCCACGTATTCAGTTAAACCATTTTACTCAATAGTAAGAGAAAACAAAACAAAAGAAAACAATTGATTGAACATACAAAAGTTTTCGTTTTCAAATCCTATCCTGGTATAATAAATACCTAACATCTTCTCTCTTGTTCTGTGATCATATGCAATACTCTGTATCACTGTTTAGTATTTATTTACCAAATTGTGGTCTTTTTGGCAATTATCGATGAGATTATATATTTGTGATTGAATATGATAAGTTCATTCGTTTTAATTTAGCTAACTATATTATAATAAGTTAAGAAAACGTTTTGGCATAATTTGGTTGTATTTATATTTTGAAGTCTTAACCTTTTTTGTACATAAAAGGGGTTCGAACGTTTTTGCATGGTACCTGGAAAGGGTACCTTACAGTCCGCCATTTTAGAAAAAAACGTGTTTCGGCGGCCAGCGATGAAACACATACTAATCGACAGAGTAAGTGATATACAAACAAAAAGTTACTGAGATTTTTGAGTTCAAAAACTAAATACCTATATCTGCCGCCATTTGAGAAAAACTTATTTCGGCGGCCAGTGCTGAAACACATGTCAATTAACAGAGTATGTGAATACAAACAAAAAGTTTCCAGTGATCAAATTTAAGTGATACGGTTCCTGAGATTTTTGAGTCCAAAGACAGAAAAATAAAGCAAAAAAAGAATAATTAAAGTATATTTTTTTTGTACCTACTCGTATTTGAACTCAAAAATCCCAAAAGCCGTAGATTAGATTTAGATTAAATTATTATTATTATTTTATTCCACTTAGATTTGATCACTTAAATTTTTTTGATTGTAGTCGATGGACACTAGTTTCATCACTGGCCGCAAACGTTTTTTTTTTTAATGGCGTGTGTTCGGGTGTGCTCACAAGGTCGACGCTGTAGAACTTTTAAGATCACGGGCTAACTTAAATGTTCCTATTGTGAGTAGGTATTTCGTTTTAATCGTTTTCCTTTATAAACGCATTGATTGCATACTAAGAAAGTACTCATTTATCCGTCGTCGTAAGAGGTCATAAAATCTTCAAGATAGTGAAATTATAATGGAGTTAAAATATCATTGGTGACTCTTATCAATTTTAATTTTCACACTAATTACTTAAGACTAAGCTATTTAGCAACAACGTAACATTCATACTTTCACGACATAAGTCATCAATGGTGCAGCCTGAGAGTGAAATGTATAAACACCACATTTGGAACTAGTTGGGTCTAAGATTTTAACCGTAACGATAAAGATAATTTTAAATATTATATTTTTAGAAACAAAACATATGGAATAAGTAGTTCTTATTGTAACAAGTAGTTGATTAAAAATATTATCAGTCAGTGTAACAAAAACTTTTTTTTATATGGAATTGAATACGACTAATAATACTGACTTCCTATCCTGTTTTGTGAATCACAAACAAATAAGTTAGAACTATGTAAGCACAGTGAAGAACTCATCATAATAGTGTAAAATTATCAGAAGATCATTATTTTATCACACGTGACTAGTTGTTTCGGGGAAAATGGCGGCAAAAAGTTCGTTAACATAGCCGCGCCCGCGCTGCGGCCTCCGCGCTCTATTTACCAACTACCGTGCAAGGCTGTCCTCTGGCCACAGTCAATATTAATACTATTAATGCAGTATCTCAACTCAACTAACGTCCACTAGCAGAAATGCAAAATCTCGATTTAGTTAAAACTATATTTAGCCCTACGGCCTCCACGCTGCTCTATATACCAACAACCGTGCAAGACTGTCCTCTTGCCACAGCCAATATTAATACTCTTTATGCAGTAATTCAACTCAACTACTAACTACTAGAATCACTTGCAGAAAATTTGCAAAATCTCGATTTTGTTAAAACTAGATTAAGCCCTACGGCCTCCAAGCCTGCTCTATTTATCAACAACCGTGCAAGACGTTATACTCTTTAATGCAGTATTTCAATTAACATCCACTTGCAACAAAATTTCAAACGCTCGATTTTGTTAAACCCAGATTTAGCCCTTAAGAATTTGGTACCAAATTTTTTAATCTACATTAAATCATTTTCATGCAAAATCTAGGTTTTATAAGATCGAGATTTTTTGCTGCATGTGGACCTAAGTCTGCATCTAACTAAACTATTATACGAAGTCTGCAATCTGCATTCTTGAGTTAATTAGATATTTTTTTCTTAGATTTGAAATTGTTATATTTGTTAGTATTAATACTGATAATCGCAAGCATTTTCAGCCGTCATTGGCGATGGCGACTAATTACTGTCTAACCGACAACACGGACGCAGTGCTTGGCACGAATACTCAACTATTTTTTAGCTACGTGCGTCGATTCCGTATGTAGGTTACTGCATTATAATTGAGATGTACCGTGTCCATATATTGGATTCGGAAATCAGTGACTACCATAGGATCATCATGACACACATGAGGATACTCAGCAATAGTATAGGTGTGATATGATAGTATAGTGTGCAACTATTTACAAGGCCGACAGTACGTGCATAGTTCGTGAATACACAAATACTTTCCCGTGAGGTGCGCCAACGCAGGCGCGGCGATTATGTCGCCAATTAAGATTGTTGCCGCGACTGTTAAGATCACAGACCTTTATCGAGATAGACGGTAAAAGTGTACCTTGCGTGTAAAAAGTTATATCCACGGTCAAAGTTTTCCGATTTAAGACAGTTCACTTGAGACCATTGCCATGAAAATGCATCACTCAGAAACGAAGATGGTTAAGTGTGCAGTAGTGTGCAGTGCTTTTCTGTAAGAGCTCGTCAATACCATTTCCACGTCACTAAATCTTGCTGTGACGTCATCGTAGGTACGAAAAATTCGACACGCTTGGTTCATTTCATACAGTTTGAAGCGCTCTTTTCGTCTATCTCGATATAGGTCTGTGGTCAACACCGATGTCGGAGCGGCACAAGAGGTTAGGTTGTTCGGTAGCCGATGGTGAAAATAAGAAACTTTCGCAAAGAATGCATGTAGATGGTTAGAAAACAAATACAACAAATGAACAGTAAATAACTTTTAACAGATCATCGACAGTACTGTGCCCATATAGCTATACAGCAAAATATGAATTAAAAAGGGGTATTACTACTTGTACTATTAAGTATTCTGTGGTATTATGTAACCGATCGACTAAACAAACCAACTACCTAACTAACTAACGACTAACTTTTTGAGCGACAAAAATACTAGGTGAGCAATATAACCTAACCTAAACCATTTTTTTCCGTAGCCCAAACTAGTATTTTAGTCTGTCAATGTAGTAATTTTGAGTCGACCTGTTTATTATATTCTATTAAAAAGATAAGTGTATGTTTAGCTCCTGATTTATTTAAAGGAAAAACCACTAAACTAAACATTTTACTGTAAGTAGATAAAACGTTCAATCAAAAGCATTAGGTACCACAAAATTGGTCAGGTTAGGATAGCGACGACACCAAATAAATATGCCATTAAAATATTGAAAAAAAAAACAACTCGACCACAACTGAATTTTCAAATGACCATGACCATAGGTATCGATGTGAACAAACTGGGGTATGGTTAGAAGTCTACGATTTTTTTATTCTCGGCGTTATATTAATTAATTAATATAACGCCGAGAACAAAATATAATACAACATAATGTTATAAATATTAATCAAGAAAATATTTATCACATAAAAATAGCATTGTGAAATGCAAAATTAAAAAGTTATTATTATTTATGTTATTTACTCAACAGTCAACATAAAAATGTCAGCAACTCTCGAATAAAAGTGGCATCCAAATACGTACACACAATAACATTTTGATTCCACTTACTATCAGTGTTGAAATCATAACACTAAACTAGTACCTAATAATCAAATAATCAAGAAAAGTTTTGCAAGAAGATTAAACAAACTCTTTATCGACACTGAAATCGTTTTGATGATTACTGACAAATTCGAGTACCGAGTGAGTCTACGAGTACCGAGTGAGTCTACGAGTATCGAGTGAGTCTACGAGTATCGAGTGAGTCTACGAATAGCGAGTAAGTCTACGATTACCTAGTGAGTCTACGAGTACCAAGTGAGTCTACGAGTACCGAGTGAGTCTACGAGTACCGAGTGAGTATTCTGACGTTTGTCAATAGGATTTGATTTAACTCATCAAATCTCACCCACGATCGGTTTTTGAAACTAAGTACTTCATCCTGTCAGCGTGGCTATCAAAGTGATTTGTGAGGTGACTTTCGAAGTGATTTACCATTATGAAACAGAAAACAACTTCAAAACATAAGTAATAATATTAAACCCAAATGTACGAGAAAGGAGAATGCGTACCAAAATCTATTTTTTTCATTTCGTTTTTAAAACATTTTATAAAAAAAGACAAACCGACTTCAAAAAGTAAAAAATAAAACTTTTGGAGTCGGTGCCAGCCAGGGCATTCTACATTGCACTTCTATTAACTATATATTTTTTTGGCCTTAGCTAACTAGCACCGACTCCAAAAGTTTTATTTTTTACTTTTTGAAGTCGGTTTGTTTTTTTTTATAAAATGTTTTTATTTCAGATTTTTTAGTTACATCATGTGCCGTTAATTACCGTTAGTTACTTACACTAAAAATCAGCCCATACACAACAATGTCATCTAGGTAAATGACTACTTGCCAAAAGGTGATTGATATTTTTCAAGATTATAAAAAAAACTACTAGCCAGATCTTCGTAAAAATTATAAGGGACCAAATTATAACGAACAAAAAAACAATTATTAAAATCGGATCACCAACACCGGAGTAATAGGTATACATACATCAGACAAAAAAAAAAAAAAAAGATACGCGTTGAATTGAGTACCTCCCTCCTTTTTGTTGAACTCGGTAAAAAGTGTTTAGTAAACACATCGTTTAAGTACTGCTTCATATTTTTACTCAAATCTTATTTTAATTTATTATTAAACATGCGGTTCCAGCCGCACAATTCCCGTTCCCTTGGGTATCTTATACCTCTATATACAAACCTTGTCCTGACAATAACAAACACACCAAAAAAGGATTATCCAATTTGGAGCCAATCTGTCGGTAGTTATGCGCCTACATACATTGCGGTGATTCATTTTATTTATACAGTGTGTAAGGGACACCGTCCCGAGAACTAAAACCACAGACTGCAATTATTCTGAGCAACTTTCCCAAAGAAATCAAATATCGGAAATGAAAAAATTTCTTCGACTCCCAGTTAATAATTTTGTATGGAGAGTCGAAAAAATTGTTTCATTTCCGATAACTAGATTCAAGTTGTTCAAAATGATGGTTTAAGTCCATGGTTTCAGTTTTCGGGACACCTTCCCTTACACCCTGTATACCTAGATGTAAGGGCACAATATAACCGCTCCGTTAAATCTTACCCTAAATGAAATTACAATTACAAATTACGGGAAAATTGTAGTTTGCATACATTCGAGAAGATATTTTCTATCATATCCTGTTATTGTATTAGGTTTCTGATACTGTTGCTGTCACTCATACGTAAATGTGTTTCAGATGAACATCCTTAAGCAACAAGATAAACCTTGTCAATAAAAATCCATATAAAGATAAGTCAAGATAAAGTTACGATAAAACTAAACTAAATAGATGCAGTTACTCCAAATCTGTACCGAATGTTTTTATGGAGAGAGTGGAATTGGCACATTCACTTTCGGTCAAAACGGCCAGATGATGCAACAGACCGCGAATGTGTTGTTTTATCATTGAGAATGCATTTGCAATCGCATACACACTTTCACAGAGATGACAATGTAGAAACGACTTAATACCGCAAGGTACACATGCCTTGCATTTGTAATCCTTAAATATTATTATTTTGATTAATAGCTCGCGCGAAAAATTAAAAAAAAGGTATTCCAAAAGTTTAAAGTGTAAATAACGAGATATACAGTCATGTATTAAGAAAATGTAAAACAATTTATCAATATCAGTATTTAAAAGTAAAATACTTATAGAGAACCCATCGCTTTGCAAATATACAGTACAAATTCGCATTGCTGAATTATTTTTAAATAAATAAATTATAATAATAAATTAATAAGTCCATACAATCACACCAATTAATATTTACAAATATGTAGGTAATTAGGTCGAGTACGAACTTAATACGAGGTATAGTAATTTTCCGCTCGTTTGTAGGGAAATAACATTAGGTATGTATAGGGTTGCCATAAGTCTCGGGACATATACAATTTGGGGTCCTATTTTCAGTATTTACTGTGTTTGTCAGTGCGTGGGAGTTACAGTTCATATAAACAAGGGCTAAATCAAAGTTATCGCAAATAAAAAAGGGAATCTTTAAAACAAAACAAAAACATATTCATTTACAGAGGATAACATAACGAATTTACATCACTCCTTTTTATATTTGTCGGATAAATTTACCTGATACAGTAATTGCCGGTTTATAAAATTCTTCACAACTTATGTGAAAATTACTTTTACATTGAAGAATAGCTTCCACGGTGTCGACTCCCAAGCGATTACGTTCGCCCGTCCACTACGAGGACATTAATGAAAAAACTACGTTAATAAAAACCGACTTCAAAGAGATTTCTTTCTTCTAGAAAATTCCTAATTTAATTCACAAAACAACCTATTACAGACACTAAGAGAAGAAATAAACCTTTTGGACTCGGTGCCATTAAAGGCAAGAAAAATAAAAAAAGGAGCTCAAAGAAGATTGAAATAGGTTGTTTTGTAAATTACTGTAGGATTTTTCTTAACAAAAATGGTCATAAAATAAAAACTACTGGGTCGAACTAAACCTTATTTTTTATGGGACCATTTTTTTTTTCTCTTTATTGTTTTTAGGAGCTTTTGTACAGAGTCACATGCCAGCCCCATCATAACTATAATTTATTGAGGCACTTTTATTATGCTAGATAACATTTTTAGCTCTTAGAGTAATGCTTTGTGCTGCGAACCTGTAAGTCAACACTGCTATTTTGGGTGTAGGGTTTGATAGAACACTCAAGAACATACCAATATCAAGCCGGTTGACTTTCAGCTTCGCAACTAACTCCTCACGTAATGCTCGATTCCTGTCACACTCCACCAACAAATGTTGGACATCTTCATTTTTATCACACTGTATGGGACCAAATGAAAACTGTTCTGCATCGAACAAAAAGACAATTACGTAAATCGGATCAGAAATATTGGCGTAATCGGTGTACAATTATGTTTATCGGGACATTTATAGCTAGTCGGGACTTCGGGACACCACTGTTAATAACGGTGACATGTCTCGACATATCGGGATGAATGGCAGCCCTAGTTAGTAGGACTGTAAACTGTATGTCCAACTATTGCTATATTACAGAAAGGAGATCATTCTTTTTTGGCCTCTTTCTAAAAGTGCCAGCTAACAAATAAATTGCTACGTATGGATAGAACTAGTAATTTGGAGCCATAGTTGATATGGCACAAAATTAGTAGTAATAATCTAAGTCAAGGTATACAAGTTCATGTCCATTTTCGTACATTTGTTCATTTCTAAAAACATATTGCCAAAACTAAAGATCAGAAATCATTGCGAGACAAAATGATTTAGAAGCCCATAATTACAATATAACAACAACCTACAATGATACTGATTAGCCAAAGAACATGTTTTTTTTGTGTATTTTACTCATCGACTATGTAGAATGCGGTGCCAATGGAACCATATAATACTAAGCTTCATTATAAGCTACCTCCAAATGGGAGGGGTCCATAAAAGAAAAAAAAATTAAAAGGTTTGCTTTTTTGGCATGAAAATGCACCTGCGCATAAGAGTCACGTTACTAACGATGTTTATTTACCGATGACGCTTCGAACAACTTCATCAACCTTTTTATAGTCCAGACCAGGCCCCAAGGAAAAAAAAGGTGTATGGAAAAAAAGACTTAGACGTGAAGTCTGTAATTTGTAATCAAATAACATTTTTTTTTCGGATCAGTAATTTAGTTTAATTAAGTAAATTTATATAAGCAATTTCAGAAATGTTTTTGGGGTAGTAGAGAAATATACTTTGGTAAGGAAGAGGTAGTAAGGAAAAAATTTTTTGATGTTTAACTTCAACCGACTTCCCCCTCATTCCGCGGACTTTTGGACCTCCCCACGTAATTACCTCACTGCATGATAAAAATGCTTCAGATCAAGTTTTATTACACGTTCAAAAATCCATAAATGTATGAAAATTACCAATCTTTGAACCTGTATACCTTAACTACAACATTTATGCCATATCAACTATTGGTCCAAACGATTAGTTCTAACCACAGAACATTAAAACCTCTTTCCTTGTTCTGTGGTTCTAACCATATGTAGCTTTTGTTTTGTTGGCCGACACTTTCCGAAAATGCCCAATAATTTATAGTGCCTGAATGATCTTTTAAGGAAATCAGAAATCCTTTCGCACAAAATACGAACTAATTCAATAAAAAAAAATGTTTTAGACTATACATAAGGCACGGTGACCGGTGTTTATATGGCATAACAATACAAGTTTATGCGCCAGTTTTTTGTTTTTGTTTTGCACCGAAAACTATTTATAGTTTTGGTGTCTTAAAAACCGAAGTAAACAGATTTTTTCTTTATTGAAAATTCAACATTTTTTCAATTCAATTGTCATTAACAAACGAAACTGAAAGGTAACTAAAAGGTACGCTCGTCAACTTACTATTTAGAAGCCATTGAAAAAAATGTTTATTATCATGCTAATAATGCCATTGAGCATTAAAACTCATGAAGATTTCGTATACAGATGTTAACGGAATGTATGAGTACCTACATACATACATAACGATAAAAACTATTTGGATTTGGAAAGCCTAAGATAAAACTCTATAAATCGCATAAGTATTGTTTATTTCTTAAAAATCATCTTTGAGATAATTTGATAGGGACCCCGAAATTCAACGTTTTGTTTTTAAAAGTACAGTAAACTAGATTTATTAAAAATAATTATTCCATATAACTTTACATGAAGAAATAAAAAAGATATTTAATATTTTTAAACAAGTGAGTATATGTATTGAAGACTCGTTTCTTTATATATGTTAAAAGTTAGAAGGTATAAGTATATAATTCCTTTGCATTATATATTTACACAGCAGTTTCTTAAGAAAAGTCGTGGTTTAGTCAATATTAGTTTAATACTTACACGTTATATTTAATTGAACTAACAATCAAAATAAAATAATCTTCTAGGCAATTAACCTACAATAAAAATAAAGCAAAAACGGCATTTTTACACGACTGTCCAAAAAAGGAGTGTATATTTATATTTAGAAATATTGTGTATACAGTGGTATACGAAAACGCCTAACAAACCCTAACACATTTTCGCAATATTATAAGTATTATAACATAGATATTTCTGACTGAAAAACAAACATATTTTTTTACGGCGAATAGATGCAAAACATAATAGACGCACACATAGTAACCTATTATAATAAACATACGAAACATAATTAAAAAGCATATCATAACAAAACATAAGCGTACAACAGAGCGTAAATATAAAAACGTTAAGTAAAAAAATTTAACACTACCAACCTCTACTTTTCCTTCCATTTTATCGTTGTAAAAAATCACATGTGTAAAAAGAGGTATTATATTTTTTTATTAATTTCACTTGAGCGATATTTTAATCTGACGAGTTACGCGGGAACGGCGCTGCACGTGCGCACGCGCCTCGGACTGACTGACAATCGCAATCGCTCGCTGAGAACTCGTCAACGGTTTACATTGATGTCCAATTACTACTATCAACCAGTACAATGATCTAAGCAACTACCTACGTCTTTAGAACTTAACTGCGGCGCTGCAACCTGTGCTGCGCACTGGATTAAGAAATATAGGGGTAGGTATATTTTTAATAAGTTGCGGTTCGATTTATTAAAACCTAGGCAACAATTGTTCATACTTGAACTCTACTATACGTTTTTAGTATAATAATAATATGTCTTTTAGAATGACTTATGGTAAATGCTGTAAACTATGAAGATATTGGCCTTAAAGGAAGAAATAATAAAAATCTCTTTTGTAGATTTTTTTTGTCTCAAAGTTGCGCTGCCAAAAAGTTCTTAAAATATGTCAAACAACATTTACAGCTGGATCTTCTGCTGGCTGACTTAACTTGCTGCAATTTGGTATTAAGTTTATTTTATTTTGATTACAATAATATATTGTTATTTTTATAAGGCAAAAATAGTGACCACCGCTACTTTTCTATTGCGTTTTCTTTTTTGTTATTTATCATAATACTAAACTCGTACTTTAACTTTTACGTTTTTCAATATTGTTCATGTATAATCTTTTGAATCGCCATACCTAGTTAGGTTATTAATGATTTTAATAATAATAAAAGTTATTATTATTTAAATCACTAATTACTTAACTAGAAGTGGACACTCCATGAAAGGTTAAAACTTCTGATTAGTCTGCAATAGACCTTATAGAGACGTGATAGATATGTCGCAGCCATTTGGTTAAACCAGCCCTTGCATTGCAAAGCAAGCCGGTTAATTAAACGCCTTTTAAGTTTAGTTAAAAAATTATGTGCTTTGATTTCGTTTCAACATACCTTACAGTGCTTTATTAATATCAATATTGATATGATAAAAATATAAGTGATATTAATCCGCCAGCTACAAGTTTTCATGAATAATTTGAGTCTTTAATGACATCTCATTTATGAGACGGCTAAATATAACGTTCAGCCATGTCGTTAAACGTTACATTCAACAACTTGGCTAGTTGTCCCTTAGCCATTTCATTAAATGCTGGCGCTTAATTAACGGGCCAGCCCTAAAATTGAAAGGCTGATTTAACTAGTTGGCTGCGACAGATATAACGCAAATCTTCTAATAGTCTTTACGCTTGATCTCTCTCGAATCATGATCGGCAAAGAAACTATTCCAATTTTATCGAGCAAAGAAATCTTCCAATTAACTATTACCATTCGTAATCGTAAAAAAGTAAGTAGGTTATCCAATTACCATCATTGAACTGCCAGTGAGTTAAAATAGCAATTATTTAAACTTTTATGTCGAATTTCTTAAAACCGTTAGCTTTTTAGATAAGCCAAAAAATAAAACTTACTTTGTTGTTTAAGGAAAAACTTGACCATAAATGTGGGTACTTACGAGTATTTGTTTGCATAAACAAGACCATACAACATGGTTGGTGTACTGCATGGGTTCGCCGACCACAGAATATTCCGTTTATTAAAACTTACTTCGAAGAGGTTTCACGGACCTTCATTCACTTTTTGTCAGTGTGATCAATTGTGGCAGATTTCTGCCATTTGGGCAGATTTAGCACCTGAATTTTAAGTGTAGCAGATTATGCCGACGATTTCAAAAAGTGGCAGAATTTGGCAGATTTGAAAGAAATTTTTAAAATACTTAAAAATAATAAAGATTTCATTCAAATTTGCCAAATTCTTTCGCTGTATGATTTAAATTTATGACTATGTATGGCAATATTAATCTGTGATAAGGTTTATTTTGTTAATGTAACTGATCATTAGTTTCTTAATAAGTAAACTTCTTCAAATTCCTTATGAAGTAGTTTTTTTTGGTAGTTTAAGGTGGAATATTGTTTTTCTGGTGATTTGGCAGATTTGGCAGATTTTTTGCCTGTGGTTTGGCAGATTCACCGTTTCTGAGATGGTCACACTGCTTTTTGTCTAAATCACAGATTCGCGAATGACAGCTTGAAGTAAAGCGTACAACCTAGGTACGAGCGGCCACCCGCGGTTTTACCCGTGGGGTTCCCACCAAATTTTATCAAAATCCGTTTAGCAGTTTTAGGTTGAAAGAGTAACAAATATACAAACAAACTGACATACTTACGCATTTATAATATTATAGTAGGATTTGTGTAGTAGAAACACAGTTATAACTTCTTTTCTATAGTAGCAGGGTAAAATATATGTATTTCATAGCCTTTAATAGGTAAATACTTATATTAGGTATCTATACTTATAATAAGAATCAAAGTTCATCGTATTGCATGCACATTGCATGGATTTGCAAAAAAAATTGATATGGGGACTCAGAATAAGCAGGAGAACCAATTTCTATCATTTTTAGAATTTTAATCTGTCCGTTCGTTTGCCCGTATGTCTAAGTGTTTGAAAGAGCATCACGGCAAAACCACTAATTTGAGGCAACAGAATTTAATATAATATATTTGTAGTCTGTAACATATAAGCTTTATTTTATCAAAATCGGTCAACTTTATTAAAAGTTATGAAGAATCGTATCGTATGCAGAAAGCAGAGTTCATGCTTCATAGATGGCGTTGTATGTATGTCGTTATTACTGAAAGTTTTAGCTCTTTTATAATTTTATAAGCCGACTTCAAAAAAGGTAGAGATTATCAATTTGCCGAGTACATAAGTAAGTCAACAGCACGTCATCGTATACATTGTGCATTAGATCGCCCTATTCATAAATTAGAGGTGGTTTACGTAATATACAAATTCAAACACAGGTTTGTTCCCAAGTTTGTCGCATTTTTTTTACATATTTTTTTTTAAGTACGTGCTGCCTGGGCACTGGCCTTTCAATAAAGACAGGCGAAGTTATTATAGAATAGAATAGAGTAGAATAGTAATTTATTTGGCAACACATAACACGTACACAAAGCCACAAAAAAAAATGTAATAAATACGCCAGTAAAATCAAGTGTTTGGACGTTTTTTATTCGATGTGACACGGGTGGTTAGTGCTAATTATGTAAACGGAATTTTAAAACCAAAGGAAATACTAAAATTTAAATAATCATCTCAAACGACATCATAAAAATACATATTTTGATTTATACAAAAGTGGAGAAATTTCTACTACAGCAGTGGCCGAAAAGCTTAAATGCGGAGAGTTGGAATCGGTAGTTACGTAATCCTAGGGTGTAGGTTATGCTCTTAAGATACCCTACACTATCGCCGCCAACGGTAAAAAATCGTAGTTCCAAATTAAATGACAAATTGTAACTTATCTCTCTGCAGTGCACTCCGGATACTCTTTGTGGTTTTTTCTAGTGTTAAATTATCATATTTAACCCTCCTAAAAGGGCGCATACCCGATCAGAGAATATTCTCTAATATAAGCGACACAGCAAGCCTGTTGCCAAACAGTATTGAAAATGGTGCGCTCACCGATGATGCAGCGGCTGCTACCAAGGCTGTTTCTTGGGGAATCGCTCTTCTGGTCTAATTGATAACATTGTTTGCGCTTTAAAAATAATACGAGTTTAAAATATGATGTAACTATAAAATAAACAAAGAACAAACAAGCAATACAACATTTTACTTTATTTAAATTACTAGACGACATGCACGTAACGTTTTATTATCAATTATACTCCACGTGTAGATAGATTCCTTTATTATGCATATATTTAAAACAAACCATTGCATACTGTTCTATTAATACAATGCCTAGTAAATTTTCTTAAAAATATGTTGAAGTAAACTATTCAAGTGGCTTTTCCACTGTTTTCATGGAACGTACACATTTATAAACAAAATGAATGGCCGAAATGTATGTATTTACGCGTATACGCAAACTTCAGAATGAGTGCACCAAAATGGATAACTTTTTTATGTTGTGTTTGTCATTGCCAGCCTGCCTAGCATGACCATCATTATATCACGCGATATGATATGATACGTCATGCTGTCTAACTTACCCCACTAAGGTGTAAGCAAGATATAGGATCTTTATCATGCGTCAATAGTCGATGAAAGCCGCTCATGCTAGGCCGGCTGGACAACATTTGTAACATAGTACTTATGGATTTTTTTTAAAATTCCACGCGAGTGAAATCGCGGCGGAGAGCTAGTGAAATTTATTTATTACAAAAGTATTTACAAAAGTTCTCGTGTTACTGGTATTACTTGCCCAGAGTTAAATGCGATCGTCATGTAAAAATAATCCTTTTTAGGGTTCCGTAGCTTAATGGATGGCAAAAAACGGAACCCTTATAGATTCGTCATGTCTGTCTGTCCGATGTATGTCACAGCCACTTTATTCCAAAACTATGAGGATTACACAGTTGAAACTTGGTAGGTAGATGTATTCTGTAAACCGCTTTACGGTTTTACACAAAAATAAAAAATATATACAGGGTGGAAATTTAAAACGGGGCACGAAAGGCAGGTATCTTAACCGTTGTAGCTACATGAAAACGTTATTAGGAAACCATCCTTAATTTTTTGAGAAATTTTGAACTGCATTCACCGATTTTGAAAAAAAAATATAGTGAGCAGAAAAATCGATCCTGTTTCTCATGAGGATCAAAACACTCTTTGACATCAACTGAGGTATAAGCACTAGGAAAGTCAGAAATCGCGAAAAACTATTCTAAAACAATTTTTTCTCACAGTCAACCGTTTGAAAGATGTACACTTCCAAAGTGGAAAAATGTGTGTGTTTGTGTGTCCCGTCTAACTTTTGAAATAAGAGAGTAAAAAATCTAAAAAAATAGATGCTGTAGATCTTTATAAAACCTTTAAACGAAAATTGATTTAAACGAAATATATTTAGCAAGGTTTCAGATCTATAGCACATTTTCCAAAACCGCAAATATAGTTGTCATTTATACAAACACTATGAAAACAAAGTTATTTTTACATTATAGTGGCATTTTGGGTAGGTGTATTTAATATAATAATAATTATAATAGAAACTTTATTGCACACGATACAAAAACAAACACATACAGAGAAAATGACAAAAAAGAGGAACACACAATAGGCGGCCTTATGCTACATAGCAGCAGCAATCTTTTCCAGGCAACCTTGGGTGAGAGACGGAACCCTTCATATGCGAGTTCGACTCGCACTTGGCCGATTTTAAGCTATTACTATTGCATAGCTTTTATCGCGGCTTTGAGCGCGGTGACCGAATCAAGAAATTCCGTAACGAAAAAAACCTAATACCCTCCACTCCGTGTCATAGATTTTGGTTGCTTAGTTACGATTGTGAATAACAAAATTGTGTGAAAAAAAAAACTGTATGAAACGTATTTTAAAATCTGGTACCAAATTTATGCGGTACCAGATTTTAAAAAGAAATTATTTTTTTAAAGAAAGAAGTTTTTTTCATCATTGACCATTTTGTTATTCACAATCGTAACTAAGCAACCAAAATCTATGATAAAAAATGCTATGCTATAGCTTTACCGCGGCAGTCCCCGAGTGCCACACGTATATTTGAATAAACATCGGGGAGACGATGCCTTCATACCTGATAAAGATGCGAGCCTCTCCCGGAGTCCTCAATCACTGGCTACCTTGTTTCTAACTGCCGGAACACAACAATGGCAAAACATAGTTGTTATGACGTCATACTTAGTTAAGAACCATCTTAACTAAGTATCACGTCATAACAACTATGTTTCACCGCCTTCTACCAAGAAGGCGGTGGTACCAGGCAGACTTACATCAAGTCCTACCGCACCAACAAAAAAATCCATACTTATACTTATATTATTAATAAATATGATAGTAGGTAGGTCGTCTGGCAACTTATTAATGTAGTGACGAGCTAGGGAGAGCTCTTCGCTACCTTTTGTTATGGAAACAAGCCTTGAAAATGGAGGCTACTTTTTTCCCAAGAACAGGAAAACCGTAAATGAAAATGGAACTCAAAGTTCTTTTAAATGGATATAATATTTTCGAATTGTTTACCAATTTATTAGTTTTAAGTTAAATTGCGATAACCTGGCAGGGTTCATGTCATAGTACTGTCTTCATGTTATATGCCGCCATTATAACCACATCATTCCAATAAACTCTTTAATTTGAATTGACCAGTACTAAATTATATATTAAGGGGCTAATTGTCTAATTTTAAAATCTATCGCAATCCCTTTAATTCGTCGTTTGAAAGATATTTACATACTTCAAACCGTCACTACTTGACATTTGATAGGGATTGTGATCGGGACGTGTTTTGAAAGGTATTGAATGAACGAAATTGAACTAAGCAAAGTGACACTCGAAAATATCTTTCAACTTTATGGAGAAGTGTCAAATGAAGTGTCATTTAAAACATCATTCGTTTCGAAAGGGATTGCGACTGTAAGTTACTCAATTCCATATATCACTACCACAATCACAATACCTTTGAAAGGGATTGTGATAGATTTTGAAATTAGACAATTAGGGGCAGTTTGCATTACCTAATAAGATGTGATCGTCGAGCCGCGGGCACGTTTATAAAGCTAAGTCACGCAAGTTAGTCATAAAAATGCTAGAAAAGGGACACTTAACACCAATAGTTTTCCCAAAAAGTTGAAAAAGGGACAGGAATTGTATATACTTTAAAATGATTAATTACAAAGGTCATGGGTTCAATTCCCATCTGAGAATTCCCTTGTGGTTATCGTTTCGTCAGCAAATTCAAATTGTTTTGACCCAGCATTTGGCTACCTCGATAGCGTTCTCGGTGGCAGACATAAGGTCAGCTTGCGTGCAGGTTTTAGGACAAGCAGGGCACGATTTGAGGTGGGCCATTGTTTGTATAGCACCACATAAGCAGCTCAGATTGGTGCCATCTGCAAATTTCCACCTGGACATATTTTCCTTGTCCGGCCGACCTGTGTTCGAAGTCTATTTAGCGATTTCCAGATCGGAATATATATAGAGAAATAAAGGGCTCTGTAATTAGTGGTATGAAAAGACTGCGGATCCTGTTTCTATTTACATTAGAATTACATTAGAGCACAGTCGATGTGAAGTATAATAATCGAAAAAGTGGCTTAAGATAGAACACAAGAGAGAAAGGAAACACTAGAGAATTGAAAAAATCCTATGAAAAGGAGATAAAATCATCGTTTCCACGCGTCGGGTTTTCTATAGCCCCCTTTACTTCTCGAAAACTAGGACAAGTCAATTACTTTTTCATTAAAATTTGTTGAAGGGCTTTGGCTGTTTTCCTATGTTTTCCTTTTTAGGAGAAAGTTATTTAAAAACGAGATGTCAATCTTGAAAAACCTATTAAAATGGTTGATTTGACAACGTTATATATAAAAAACTTTTTATAAAAAAATTAAAACCGACTCCAAAAGGTTTATTTTTGCTTTTTAGTTTTATGAAGTCGGTTTTAATTTTTTTATAAAAAGATTTTATTTCACAATTTTTAAAGGTAGAACAGGTCCCGTACCTACGCTAATAACCTTATGCCAACTCCTCATTACATTTAACAAAGCTGCTTTTCCCGGTGCAGGGACGTTACTTATTGAGGGGTTATAACCTATATGTATGTTGGCGAGGACCGATAGATATTAACAAAAAAGTTTCATCAAAATCCGCTCGGTCGTTATTGCGTGAAACTTCAGCTCGAACAAGAATCTAACAATTACCTGGATGATATAATTGTTTCATGACTTCCATGATATTAGGCCCCATATCTCCGAAGATTATCATCGGATCTCAATGAGACTTATATGGGACCAAATTAACAGTGTACCCGATCGAACAAAAAAACAACTATTAAAATCGGATCACCAACAACGGAGTAATCGGTAATATCGGTATACATAAATCAAACAAAAAAAAAACGGGTTGAATTGAGTACCTCCCTCCTTTTTGTTGAAGTCGGAAGCAAAATTTCTTAAAATTCTTCAAATATTTCTTAAAATTTTCATGCAAATAAGTAATACTTACTTAATATTATTCGAGTTTTTTGACGAAAAACGTTGATTATATCTTATTTTTATGGGTTTTTTAGTTATCTCGTTCTTAATTTTAAGTTTTTGACTGTTAATGATACTGATTTTATATTTACTGTGGTTGATCAGAAAACCAGTTTGAAACTCGGTCACTTGAACGTCATTATGGAGAAGCTACGACACGATTATGTCACAAATACTATATAAAGATATACCTGATTTTGCATTACTACTTTATTTATCAAGTTCTTGACCTCAATTTTATTCATTTCTATAAAACGATAAATTCGCGGGAGAATATTGTGGTTGCAACCGGTTAGAAATGCATAATAAAGTAAGCGTTTTACATATTATTATCGAAATTATGTAGCTATACTTACAGTAATTTTAAATTATATTATATTGGCTATTTGCCATTAACAAAATAGGGAAATATAGGGCTAGATTTGATATTTCAATGTAGTAATTTATGTATGTGACTTATTTATAAAAAATATGTAGTCATTTATGTATATATAAAATAAAAGAAGTAATTTTATTATCGTAATTTAAGGTAAGGGAAAATCCCCAATCGTGGACCACGCTCCAGTGCTGTACATTTGTAACAAATTTGTAAACTTTTGTGATTTATTGCAACTGGTAACTCTTATTCGAACAAGCCACACCTCCTCTGACATACTATCAACATTTGCTAGAAGTTGGTCCATCGAAACGCCCTTTGTATTTTGCATATTTTCTTAGTATAAATAAATTCGACTCTAAGCAATAATAATAGAGTATAAAATCGCGTAGCGCGTAATTCGAGCGCGGTCCCCGGGGACCGCTTAGTGCTAAACGGGGGTTGTGTTTATAAAATGAAACATTTTAAAATTTTTCGGCGAGGTTCGATAAAAAAATAGTATTTTCTTTTTAGAATCAGACGCGTGTGAGTTGTAAAAATAATATTTTCCACATAACCCCACGAAGTTTATGTTTTTTAACTTATTATATATTTTATACAATAGTTATGGATGCTAATTGCTATTGCTATCTTCCTTATCTTGTTGTAACGTAAGTTGACACAGTCGATGTTCATGATTGGTTCAGTATGCGATAACTAACCCAATCGTGAACATTTTATCATGAATAGTGCAAAAGCAAAATTATTGTTTTATTTTCATGTAAGTAGTATAGCAATTGGATGCTTTTATCAATTTGGACTGCAATATTATATCCGATTAATAATGATACAAAAATAAATAATAGGTTGGGGAAAAAGTTTCCTTTTATTTTTTAAGAAAGTTCAAAACATTTTTTTATATAAATGATTTACATTTGACTAAAATATGTAGGTGCCATTTTGTTCGATAACTTTTTGCCTTCTTGTAGGTAAGTACATGATCTCATTGCTATAGAAATTTTGGGGCTTCTGATCAAAATACTGCGACAAGTGGTTTTGACAGTCCTCTCTTGATGTTAACCTTACACTGCCTAAAGAATTCTGAAGATACAGAAACAGGTGGAAATCTGAAGGTGCAAGGTCAGGACTATACGACGGATGCGTTAACACCTCCCATCCAAACTCTCTTATTTTTTGGTGAGTGGCTAAAGATGTGTGAGGTCTAGCGATATCATGATGATAAACCACACCCCTTCTGTTGATTAATCTCTCAACTTCTTGCTTTAATCTCATCAGTTGTTCGCAGTAGAGTTCAGAATCGATGGTCCTGCCTGGTGGTAACAGGTCATAATGAATAATGCCTTTCCAATCCCACCCCACACACGGCATCACCTTGTTGCGAGTTAACCCGGGTTTCGCCACAGTTTGTGAAGCCTGACCGGCCTTTGACCACGACCTTTGTCGCACGTTCTTGTCGTACGTGATCCACTTTTCATCACCAGTTATCAGCTTCTTAAAAAATGGTTTGGTTTCATTTCGTCGTAATTAAGAATCACAAATGAGTACACGATTCATTAGGTTTCCTTCAGTGAGCTCGTAAAGTACCCAAATATCAAGCTTTTTTGTGTACCCAGTTTTTTTCAAACGCGCCAAAACTGTTTTGTGGTCAATTCCTAGTTCTTCTTCAACCTCGTAACTACGGATATGCCGATCTTACTCCCCGTTTTAAAAAATGGCATCCATTTTATCCCTAATAGGACAACCATAGCGAAGTGCATCTCTGACATCGAAACTTCTGGATTGAAAACGCTTAAACCAAATTTGTGCTACTCTCACAAACACTGCACTAATAGGTTCATAAACATCGCAAAATTACCTATTTCGTAATATTTTTTTTAAATGTACCGAATTTCTTCATTAGATCATTAGATCATCTTGACAGTAAGAAAAACAAATGAAAATCACACATTTTTCAAATAAGAATTTGGAATTATCTTCTTTAAAATTTAAACTTTTAATGATACCAAAACCAGCCAGATACAAATACTTAGTACCCAAAGAGATTTTATTACTAGTTCATACATACTATATGCGAAAAGACTTTTGCCCCAACCTAATAGAAACATCGCAAAATAAATCCAATTACGCATCAAATAGTTTAAACTCTTGTGCTACGAATATCGGAACATTAGTAGGTACAAATATCTTAATTTATAATTATAATAATGTCATGTAAAAGACTCAAACGATAAATCTTTTGAGTACTATTTGTCCATGACTGGATTTCGCCTGTCCACGATTAGGTCCTGTAAAGGCATTTAGTTTTTAGGGAATATATATTTTTAAAGATTATTTTATTGAAATTTTTTATTAATAAAGTAATCGCCTATAGATTTTTTATCATTTGCTAGTGATAGTGATAGTGCATAAATGTGATGATGTTAACTTAGCATATGAGAAATTATTTAATATTTTTAAATTGTTATATGACTTATGTATTCCCAAAAGAAAAGCCAGAGTCTCTTATAAGAAAAAAACAAACTGGCAAACACAAGGTATATATCGAGCGTCCAAAGAAAAAAGGGCATTACATAACAAAATATATCTGAAACGAAACATTTCATTATTACCCCACTATAAAAAATATTGTAAAACTTTCAAATCTGTAATACGTTTAGCGAAACGAAAATCAAACATTTCATTTATTAAGCACTGGGGGCCTACCATCAACTTTTATGAAGCGACTCAAAAGAGGTGCGTTTCAATTTAGATTCCCAAACTAAATTGCTTTATTTCGTACCATGAGCTACTTAAAACTGATACGCATGTGAATCGCTAAAAGTGAATGACTGAATGATTGAGTCTCTGATCCGCTATTGAACCAGAGCACTTTACTTGTTTATTTAGGCTCTGCGACTTGCTTTTTCAGACAATCTATCCCGCTAAGTTTAAATACCTTACAATCATTCCGTTTTTAACAAGTTAACCATAATTAACGCGAAGAAATTATTAGACAAATAATTTTAATGATTTTTGTAAAACGTGATATCATTTTATCTATAAAAATACTTCAAGCCAGGACCGGTAAAACATTTTACTCTTTTAGACAATAGCAGTTGTCTGTCAATTCTGTCATTGCAAAATTTTGGTAGAATCTTGAATATTATGTAAATAAATAAGTTATTATAGTTATAGAATAAACATTTAGAGTAAACATTTGCAGAGCTATATTTTAACTATCACACTTTACACTTAACTAGCTCTTACTCTGTTTCGCTCATTCAGAGTTTTTGGAAAAGAGATATATTTTTTTCTCATTGCCGATGTATTTAAACAAGCAGTCACTTCTGCTATAACTTTGGAAACGGTCTGCTGTGCTATTGCATGCCCACCAATGTCTCCAATGGGCCTCTGATAAGACCCAGTGGCATAAAACGATAAAGCAGTCAGGACCTAAGATGAAATAAAATTTGTTGATGTTTGATTTAAAGTTAAGCACACGGCGTATTTTAAACGCGCAGACGACGCGTCTAATTCAAAAGGGTCTGATTGCTCCCGCATTCCACGTCGTCTTTTACGACTAACTGTTTTATCATTTTCGAAAAAATATTCCATAATTATTAATTCGTCGCACATCTAAAATAAATGTAATAATAACATAATATGTTTAAAAACAAATATTACAAGAAATACATAAATCAAAAAGAAGGTCGATAGGTACTACTAACCTTTACTTAAAACAAATTGCTAAATTAACACTCATACATAAAAAACACCTTTAATTTATACCTTGATTCTAAAATTACTATATTATAAAAAAAATACTCAACAAATCAGTTTTTTTAAATATATAGTAACTTAATTTGGATCGCCAATAATGACATAGGAGCGAAGCAGTTCAGGCATCACCTAAGTCAAACAAGAGGTCATGGTACGAAAAATGAATGAATGATACGGCTTTGCGATTCAGTTTGAGTTGTATCGCTCGCTGCTGACGTCGTTGAAACTTGATCGACTTAAGGACCTCATGGTACGAATAAGCAAACCAGTTCAGTTTAGACCCTTATCTCAATCGCAATAAGAGTTGATGGTAGGCCCCCAGTACAAACAAAAATAAAGCCACATGGGATCTAATAAAAAATCAAACTACCGTGCATAATACCTTTAAAAGTACCATAGATAAAGTTATCGTTAACAAAAATGTCGTTACTGATGTGAACAAAATTGTTAATTTGTTTAACGATCATTTTGTAGCAACAAATAGTTATAATAAGGTAAATAAACAATATCCCCTCCCGTCTGCAAATTTACATAGTATTTACTTAAAACCAGTGGATAAACAAGAGTTGAAAAACACCATAATAGGGCTAAAAAATAAAAAAAGCTGTGGCTTAGATGAGATACCAATGCAAGTAATTAAAAACTCTCTAGAATATATAATCGATCCTCTTGTTTATATTTTGAATTTAATGCTTCAAACGGGTATATTTCCTGATGACTTAAAAAAGGCAAAAATAAAACCATTGTTCAAAAAAGGAAGTAAGAGTAACGTAAGTGATTATAGAGCCATAGCATTGTTGCCAAACTTTTCAAAAATATTTGAGAAAGTAATATATAAAAGATTGTTGGATTTTCTAAATAAATATAATTTGCTACATAAAAATCAGTTCGGTTTCCAGAAAAAGAAGTCTACTACACACGCAATCTATAAAATACTTACAGCTGTATGGGATTCGTTGAATAATAAAACGCCTTGCGTTGGTCTCTTCCTTGATATGTCTAGGGCGTTCGATTGTGTAAAGCACGATACGCTACTACGTATGTTGGAAAATTTGGGTGTACGTGGCTTAGGTCTAAATCTTTTAAAAAGCTATTTGCAAAATAGAAAACAAGTCCCGGTAATGGATAATTTTAACAAAAATAGTAAATTTTTTGAAGAAATTCAATCACAGCCTAAAGACGTCATCCTGGGTTTACCGCAGGGAAGCATACTTGGCCCTCTTCTATTTCTAATATACGTAAATCAGCTACCAAATGTTACAGAAAATCTGTGTGTTATGTTCGCTGATGACGCTACTATTTTCATTCCAAACCCATCCAGAGACATAAATGACGTTGAAAATAATATTAATCAAACATTGCAAAATATTGTACAGTGGCTAAATTCAATTAATTTAAATGTAAATTTGTCTAAAACAAAATTGATTCAATTCAGAAACTATAAATCAAACACACTCAAATTAAACATCAAAGACAATGACACCAAAATTGATGAAGTTGATGAGATAAATTTTCTTGGAGTAAATATAGATGCTTACTTGAATATTGGAAATCACACATCGCAAAAATAAACAAAAGAATATCCAGCAATTGCTATGCGCTCTCGATACTTTCCGAAACAACTTCCACAGAAGTGGCTAGGGCTGCATATTTTGGCCAAGTTTATCCATTACTAACTTATGGCATCATATTTTGGGGAAACTCTGTAAATGTCGAGTCAACCTTCATATTACAAAAAAGATGCTTACGTATAATTTACAATTTATATTCTACAGACACCTGTAGAAACATATTTAAGGAACATGGTTATCTTACCTTGATTTGTATATACATTTTAGAAATGTCAGTATTTATTAAGAAAAATAGTGAATATTTTATAAATAAAGCCTCTAGTCGTTCAAATCTTCGTCATAGATATAAGTATGATATTGTTATACCAAGGAACAAGAACCAAATTTATTTTAAAAGTGCTTTTAGTTATGGTATCAAAATATTCAATCACCTGCCTACTGAAATTAAAGCCTTAAGCTTACCTGCGTTTAAATTTAAATTAAGGGCTTGCTTGTTAAAAAGTCCTTTTTATAATCTGGCTGAATATTTTGATACAAAAAATGTATGGGTATAAATTTCTTGTAAATTTAATTTTAAAAGTATAAAGTTCTGTTATTATAAAGTTACTTTATGTTGCAGTTATTTTATGTTGCATATCCGTTATGGGTATACTGTTGTGTCTTTGTTATGCATTACTACCTGCAAAATTATGTGTACACAGTATTAGCAATAAACGATATTCTATTCTATTCTATTCTACTCTTACACCTGTAGGTATTATGAGTTATCTCTTTGGATAAGAGTAGAAAAAGGTACCACCCACAACCACCAATCGTGGACGGTATTAAGTCCACGATTGGTGGTTGTGGGTGGTACCTTAGGTACCTACATAACTGTCTCGATGTTTCAACATTTTTACGATTGAGTAAAGAAGTAAAGAATTTTACTAAAGATACGTTTCCATTGTAAACATGTAAATCAGTGATCTCTAATACATAGTACCCGATTTTTTATCCTAATCCTTACTAATATTATAAATGTAATAGTGTGTTTGTTTGTTCTTCCTTCACGCCCTTACTAAGCAACCAATCGATTTGATTTTTGGCATAGAGTTAGTTGAAAGCACGGAAAGTAACATAGGCTGCCTTTTATTCCGACATTCCCACGCCACGGTAGCGAGCACCACGTGGGTTAAACCGCGGAAGGGAGCTAGCAACATCAAGTATTTAATAAAAAAATATAGTAACGCCAAAGTTTTTACTGTTTTTTTATCAACTTGTACTCACAACTCACAGTTTTCGGGCGATAAAACATCCATTTTCAGAACGTTGTTTACCAATAGTCTTTTTCAAAATCAACTGTTTGTTGATTTTCATTATTGTGTGTGCCAAACACTTTTATAAGTTGTACGAAATCCAGTTCTCTAATGTCCCGGCTACACCCTCCGTCTTACCTGTTAACATGCCTGCACAAACTGGTTTGCGCAAGTAAGACGTTTCGGATTGTCCCGTGGGGCTATTACCTAAAAATTAGCAATTACCGCGCAGAAATCGCGCAATCGCTGCGGAACGTCAAAATAAAAATGGTATTACGTATGTGATTGCTGGCTAATCCCTTGCTGATGGTTCGTATAGCGGCGTCTCACTCTCTCGCGCTCCTACCTAGGTACGAGAGTGAGACGCCGCGTGTTGCTATGACGCCAAAAACAATTTGGTAGCAATAACAGGAACGAAATGAATGCACATTGAAGTTCATCGTTTGTTCGGTAGAGGCCACACTGTTGATATGTGACGTAAAGCAATTATTGCGCAATTTCTGCTGTCGCGTTGCTGTTGCAAAGAAAGGTTACATGCTCCGTCTTGTCTGTGCAAACCGGTTTGTGCAATCATGCTTTTAGGTAAGAAGGAACGTGTAGCCGGGACTGCTAATATTTTTGGCGTGCTTGTATGCAAAATTATATGTAGGTGCTATATGCAAAAAAATAAGATGAATTATATCTCAACATTACTCAAATATAACCAACCTAACGCAAGTTAGTAATACCGAGACCGGATTATATGCAACAAAAGAGGCCAAAGTATGCATGCTCTTAGAAGCAATAAAATTTTCTAAAATATGCACAAAAAATCATTAAAAGAGCCAAACCTCAGAGAGCCACCTCACACGCTCGGAAAAGGAGGTATTGCCATTCAGTTTCTGCGTGGAAAACAGCTTTTTGCGGCCTATAGCGCAGTAAAGTACTTGTTTAATTTAATACCTAAAAATATGTTATAATGCGTTCCGAATCGCACTATTGACTTTTTTGTAACATTTTATTCACATTTTAAATAACTTTGAATTAATTATAATACTCTGTTTTGGTTTAATTGTATTGTTTTAGTTCCTTGAATCATAAAAATAATAACAATAAGATTAAACTATTTATAATAAGAATTTTATATTTAGGCTGGGTGAGATTTCACAACATATGATTGGATTTCGGAACGTGACATAAACCTTTATTTTTCTTGTCTTTGTCTTGTCCTTAGGTCAATGTCAACATTTACCAAATCGTTTTTATCGTTATTATAAGGTATCAATTTTGGTATTCCCATTTTAAATAACTTTGAATTAAGTATGATACTCCCTTTTTATTTTTTTATTTCTTTCATATCATTGAACAACAAGAATAAGGTATATTAGATTGTGTGTAGCCCTCGGCAGAAAAGTTTTTAGCGTCCACCTTCAAAAGTCTCGATACGCTCAGAGTGCTTAGTGTGTTTTCTCACCTTACTCGCTTACGCCGCACTTTGCGAATAGAGTTTAATTCTCAACCTTATTCGTTTTGCTTTAAGGCTATTTGTCAAAATTTTACTCTCACGCGATTGTAAAGTTTGGACATTTGCAAACTCGCACTGAGCCCTCTGCTATGAACTCCTTGGTCTTGTGAATAAATTACACTAACTTAACGTTTGAAAAGTAAACTTTTTTTAAAATTTTAAAAGGCTAGATGCTGTGCATAGTAACATATTGCATAATTTCTACCTACTATATTTAATTCTGATAATGTAAAACTAATTGTTAAAACGTAACGAACTACTGCTTATGTCGACTTAAAGTAATCTTGATTATAAATATAATTACCTTTCGCCTTAAGAGATCACTATCTTCCATAAACTCTTCTGATTTCATTTTAATAACTTCGACAGCAAGAGAGAATAAATCTGTGTTGAACAATGGCCTCTTGTGAGACTAGTCTTTGATAAAGCGATAACTGTTGATAATAAAATTAAGTAACATACACGCGTCGTGTGCTCTTTCCAATCTGCTACCTTAAACAAACTACTCGTATTTAGCAAAACACTTCGAATTATTTTCCTAGACGTCACGTTGTAGGTAAATACATCAGTCAAGGTGTTTGCGCGTGCAGAAAACTGAAGTTAAAATATGTTCTGTTTGCGTTGCGGTGTCTTTTACAATTAAGCTCTCTATAGCACGGCAGATTAGATTATATCTACTCTTGCCGCATGAACCGAACTACGTAAGCAGTCATCTTCATAATTAATCTTATGGGCAGAATGACTCAGCAAACCTATAGGTCAGAATGACTCAGCATCACAATCGTGCTAAGTAATTACAGCTCGAGTCTCATAGCTTTATTGTCTCAGATATCTTAAGACCATTCCAATTGCCAATTTATTCAAGTACTAGCGTCTTCATCATCAATCATTTTATTTTATTTTTATTTATTTATTTATTTATTTGTGCTATAAATTCATACAAAACATAATTTACGTTAATAACTACATTAGTCTAGGACTGTGTCGCAGTTATTAGCGCCCACCTCGAACCTTATCTAACACTAACAAATAACACAAAATTACAAGCCATTTTTTTTTTTTTTAAGTTATAGGTATTACTAACAAAGGGTATGTGATAATTAATTATTATATATAGTAACTTAGAATTAACATGCATTGCTATGTTTATGTGTTTGTGTTTGAGTGTGTGAGTGTGTGTGTGTGTGTGTGTGTGTCTTTGGATGAAGGGGGGAGCGGTTAATATATATTTTCTTTTATAAGAAATTCAACATCATCATATCCTAGCCTTAAAAGCCACTCATTTAAAACAGTTTTACACTCGCGTAATGGGAGGTTATATATTTTTAATTTATAGTTAATCTTATTATATAATACAGAGCTAAGGAATAAATAATGAAGTTTAGCCAAAACAGTACTACACCTTTCCACTTTAAAAATTCTATTGGATAAGCGTTTGTTTAGAGTTAATCTGGGATCATACTCGCAAGATGTATGTTTGCGTAAGATAAGGTTTTACACAAATAATTTGCGAACAGAAAGCACTTTCCATAACTCATATAGTTGCACAGTGGGGAACTGAATAGGTTTAAATGCAATTACTTTCAACACTGCCCGTTGAGCTCGTTCCAGCTGCAAGAATTGCGTCTTTCCCGAAGCTCCCCAGATAGTAATGCAGGTCAATAATGATTGAGCTAAAGAAAAATAAATTGTTTTGAGCGTGCCATCCCATGCTGCACAGCCCCTTAATTTGCGGAATACAAAAATAAGTTTCCTGATTCGGGCTGAGACGGATTTCACATGCTCCCGCCAAGACGTAACACTGTCAACGATAACACCCAGGTATTTTACGTGACTGATCCGTGAGATTGGAATACAGTTATAAACAGTACAAGATGTTTGATGTTCAGATGGGCACAGCCTTTTATGCGAAGATACTAAAAACGAAGAGTCGGGTTGAGATTGCAAATTTGCAGCAAATGTTATAAAACAAGTTTTATTATGATTTAGCAGTAACTTATTCTGCGACAACCACGCTTCGATAATCCGTAAAGCATTTTCGGCAAGAACGCGGGTCTCCTCCCAAGTTTTGCCATGAACAAGAATCGCCGTATCATCAGCATTTGTTTAATGTGCCCAATGCTGGAGCCTGGCCTTCCTTATGGATGGATATGGATAGCTTTCTTTTTATTTTATAATAATAAAATTGTTGTATTTTCTTAAAAATAAAAAAATGATAATAATTCTCTAATTTAACCCGCAACCTATGTGTATCAGGCAGGCCCACTGCTCCCAATGGAACTACCAAGCCGCCGAGCTTTAGAAGGCTCAGGCATATGGCGCATATCTACGGCAAAGTATGGAGAAAGCCTATATTCAGAAATGGATGACAAGAGGCTATAATAACGAAACCGGTGTGAATCGAATATTAGATTATGCACTAAGGGGATAAAGCAGTGTCTTATGCCACGAGCAGCATATTGAATCCAGAGCGAACTGAAGGATTCTGTATTAATTGCCGACCGTAGTGAAGGAATTAAGATGTTAATTATGGTAAGAATCCTGAATGAAGCGAAGGATTCAAGTCTGCCCAAGGCTAAAACACTTTTATCCCCGAGGAGCATACTCTACTTTATACACCTACATACTGTGCCTACTGTGGCGTTAAATAAAAAAGAAATTATAAATTATAAAACTAATAAATGACAAGTTAACAATTAGCCAAAAAAGTTTTTCGAAAGGATCGAGAATCACCGATTTTATCTTTAGATATTTAGTTCCGTAGGCAATGCAATGATAATTTTCTTTATATCAGCTGTCAAGTCAAGTGATGGTTTGCCATGTTTTACTGAGAAGTAAGTCAAACACGAAAAAGCTCTGAAATTAAAGAGATAGCTATTAAATTATATAAGGAGTACACAATATCACATAATTCCAATTTCAAATGTTTTCTTGGTGCTAGGGACCCCGATTCATACAGGCATGTTTATATTTTTCATAGGAGTAGCCTCTTTGAAGTGTCAATTTAAAGTTAAAAACTACTTGGTGCAGGAAGTTATGCCTTGAAAAAAGCGCGGGAAACTCATAACAGGGCGGACCTTCTTTTTATTTCAGAAATTTTAATTTCAATAATTGTTAATAATTCTGATCAGTTGAGTTGTTGTGAGGTGTAAATATTTAATTAGTTTGTTTTTGTATTATATTAGTGTATATTCTTCTATCCCTGGTAAGTTTTTATTATAGTTTTTTATATATGGATATTATATGACCGAGCCCCCCGATCTGGATGTTGCGTCGGGGGACTTGGGCACCGTCCTGAGTCCCCCGGTGGGTTTTAATGTTATTGTATCCGATAAAGGAGATGAAATGGACACTGATGCATCAGTGGGCAGCAGTGTAGGCTCAGGATCTCGGAAAAGATTAAAAGTAAAAAAAATATGCAAACAATGTAACAGGAAAAGGAAACGAAATTCTCATGAGGGAAACAATGATCTCGATTGTCAATGTTGTGGTCACGATTTAATTTTGAAGAAAGGCTCTGACAATGTATTTAAAAAACCTGACATTTCTACTTATGCAAGTACAAATGTCAGTTTTAAGACTAATGGTGACTCCAACTCAGTTCCACTTCCCACACAGGCAGCTGAATTAGGCCGTAGGCAATACGTTTCTACAGATTTATCTCCTTATTTAATCCATGTCCAGAGAACTGAGACTTCTCCAAATGATGGGACTTATCTGCACCCTATAACTTTTGGCAATTTCCTTAAAAAAAATAGCTTCAAAAATATAATTCCGGGAAGTGTTAAACGTATTGGCAGAAATAGATGCACTGTGTCTTTTTCTACCATTCAAGATGCTAATGGTTTTGTTAATGATAATAAGTTGAAAGATTTTAAAATGCGAGCTTTCATTCCCACATTTAATGTTACCAGATTAGGCATAGTTCGAGGGGTTCCAGCTGAATGGACTCCTGAAGAAATTAAAGAAAATGTTACAGTTCCAATTGGGTGTGGCCAGATCATTAAAATTAGACGTCTTAATTATAAGGTATATATTGATGGATCAGTGATTTGGAAACCATCCCAGTCAGTTGTATTTACATTTGATGGGCAAGTTCTCCCTAAAAGAGTTTATATATGTTACAATGCACTACCAGTTGAACTGTACACATATCCAACAATTCAATGTTATAATTGTTGCCGCTATGGACATACCAAGTTAAATTGTCGGTCCCATCCTAGATGTTTTAAATGTTCTCAGGAACATAAAGGTGAAACATGTAATATAGATGAAAGCTGTGCTGTATGTTTAATGTGCTCAGGGCATCATTATGCCACTAATAAAATATGTCCAGAATTTAACAGACAAAGGGAAATTAAACTTAGTATGTCCCATAGCTGCATATCTTATAACGAGGCAAGTAAACTCCACCCAGCTATTTCCAAATCTTATGCTGATGTTCTTCGTACAAAGCAGGATTTTGGAGAAAATAACATTAATAATAGACTCGATACTCCATACCCACAGAGTACATCCTATAAAAAAACTGTTTTTATCAAACCCCGTCCACCTTCATCTAATAATACTATAGGTTATGATCAAAGAGCTCACAACAAGTTAATTAATGATTACAATATGCCTCATTCATCCACAAATGGTACTGCTTTTAAACAAAATAAAGATGATAATTCGCAAAATACTACAGTTATTGATTTAATAATTTCTTTTCTTAATTCACTATTAACCAATCATACACTGAAACCGACCAACGTTGCCATAATTGTTGAAATGATCACTAATTTAATAAATAATAATAATGGATCTAAAGGTCCTACAATGGAATTGCAGGAGTGTAGTGCCTAAAAAGAGTGATTTAATTTATATGATTAATAAACATAAAATAAGTATAGTAGCACTCTCTGAAACATGGCTGAAATCTGGTTTCCTGTTTGGGATTCCTGGCTTCACATGTCTTAGAGAAGACCGAACAGATGATTATGCAGGAGTTGCGATTCTTGTTAAAAATACAATTTCTTTTCAAAGATTGTCACTTCCTTCACATAACTTAGATGATATTAATGTTATAGGTATTAAATTATCAAGCGGTATTTCTATTATTTCTACTTATATTCCTCATCCATCTTCTGACATTTTTGATAATGAAATTGTTCCGTTGATAACAGCCATCAAAAGTCCTTTCCTACTTCTTGGTGATTTTAACTCTCACCACCGTTCCTGGGGCTGTGGTATTACCGATAATAATGGTAATAATTTTTTAGACATTATTGACCAGCATAACCTCTGTATTTTAAATACTGGCATACCGACTCGCCGCACTAAACCTGGCGAAAAGGCAAGTGCGGTAGACTTATCTATTTGTAATCCTGGGTTAGCTTCAGCAATTACTTGGTTTCGCCTTAATTCAACTTTTGGTAGTGATCATTTCCCCCTTATTATGTGTACCCCTATGAAAACTCCCGGCGCCAATTACAATCCTCGCCTCAAACACAGATTAACTCAATCTGAAACAGATTGGGTAAAATTTAAAAATATTGTCCATAACAAAACTAAAGATTTTCCCAACATTAGTCAGTCAGGAGTAACAACCTGTTCTGAAGCATTAGCCAAGTGTCTTATAGAAGCAGCAGATGAAACATTTCCTAGAAAAAGGGCTTCCTCAGGATTAATTCCTTCTCCACCTTGGTGGGACCATGAGTGTACCGCGGTTATCAAAACACGAAAAGAGGCTGAGGAAATTTATAAACAGGATATGTCAAATGATAATTATGATCAACTTTGTAAGGTAATTGATAATACCAAAAAAATTCTTAAACAAAAAAAAAGAAATGGGTGGATATCTTTTTGTACATCACTTTCACCTACTACATGCCCGTCTGAAGTGTGGCGTAATATCAAACGCTTCAGATCAGCTTATAGCTCCTCATCATTCATAACTCTTGATCCTTCTTTGGCAAATTCTTTTATGGATCAATTAGCACCACCAACTGTAGCAGAATCGTACGATTATATTCCATTTAACTCTCCCTTATCAGAATCTTCTCTTAATGATCTATTCTCTCTTGCTGAATTAAAAGGAGTCTTAGATAGTGTAAAAGATAGCTCACCCGGTGAAGATGGGATACCCTATTCGTTTTTTGTGAATTTAAATGATGAATCCCTGTCTTATTATTTAAAATTAGTAAATGAGGTAATTGCTACAGGGGAGATTCCTCTTTCCTGGAGAACACAAGTTTTGATTCCAATATTAAAACCAACCAAGCCGTCCTGTGACCCTAAGTCATTTCGTCCGATAGCTTTGAGTCCTATTTTATGCAAATTAGCAGAGCATTTAGTTAAAAATAGGTTGGAGTGGTTTATTGAGAGTAATCAATTACTATCCAACAGTCAGTTTGGCTTTCGTAAAGGAAAAAGCACAATAGACAGTATTAGTATTTTAACTTCTGATATACATATAGCCTTTTCTAAAAATAAAATAGTATTAGCAGCATTTTTAGACATTCATTCCGCTTATGATAATGTTAGTGTTAGTAACTTAATTAAAAAAATGAAAGATCTTAATGTTCCTGAAATCCTTACGAAATTTGTTAATTTTATGCTTTCAGAAAGACATATTCACTTAGATCTCCCTGATGGCACGAGATTAACTAGGGTACTTGGTAAGGGTCTTCCACAAGGATCAGTCTTAAGCCCTTTATTATATAACATATATGCGAGTGACTTAGAGAGTTCGTTAAATAATATCCACATACTTCAGTATGCTGATGACCTCCTTTTATACTATGTTTGTCAATCTCCTGTAGATGCTTGTAGAGTTTTGAATTTTTCTTTGGCTTTGCTAAAGCAATGGCTGGATAAAAATGGATTAGAGTTGTCCACTGAAAAAAGCAGTGTAGTGTTATTTACAAGAAAACGATTTGTACCTGATGTTAGAATTTTATACGATAGAACTTTAATTGAGAGGAAAGATTATGTTAAGTTCTTAGGGGTAATGTTGGATTCAAGGCTTACTGGAATCCAGCATTGCGAATATGTTGTTAACAAGTGTGAAAGAGTCTTGAATATGATGAAGTGTCTATCAGGGGTGTGGTGGGGTGCCCATCCAACTTCACTTAAACTTATTTACAACGCGTTAATAAGGAGTATTCTCGAATATGGAACGTTTTTGCTTCAAGGGGGCAACAAAGGTGCTTTTAAAAAATTAGATGCAATTCAACACAAAGCATTGAGATTAATCTTAGGTACTATGAAATCTTCGCCTATCAATGCCATGCAAGTTGAATGTGTTGAACCTCCTCTTAGCCTAAGAAGACAATTACTCAGTGATAAATTCGTATTTAAAGCCTACCAGAATTCAAACCACCCTCTGTTTCCAAAATTACAGATTTTAGAAGAATTAATGTCTCTCAATTACTGGAAACACAAACCCCCTATAAGTCTCTCTATTAGCTATAAAAAGCTTCTAGCCCTAGAGGCTCCCATTTACCGTTCTGAAGTCCTACCACTATTTAAAATTAATTTAGACTCTCTATCCTTAAAACCTAACATTTGTTATAATGTAGGTGTTAATAAAAATGACATAGAAGCAAATATTGTTTTCAATTATAATACAGATGAACATTTTAGGGAAGCAAATTTCATCTTCACAGATGCTTCAAAATCGTCGGTCTCTGAAAATGTAGGAGTAGGTGTTTTCCATGACCAGTATAATATAGTCCAAAAAATTAAGTTACCTCCTGAAGCTTCTGTATTTACAGGGGAATGTTTCGGTATTGACAAAGCCTTGGAATACATTCTCTTAATGAAACTTAATAGTACAGTGATATTTACTGACTCTAAAAGCGCTTTACAGGCAATAGAAAAATTTCCCTTCAAAATGAAACCATGCTATCCAATTATATGCGATATAAGGGAAAAACTTTGGAAATGTAAATTTTTAAATTATTCTGTTACTTTGGCATGGATTCCAAGTCATCAAGGAATTAGTGGGAACGAAAGAGCAGATCAATTGGCCAAAGAAGCGGTTGAGTGTGGGGACTTACACCCCTTTATTAACTACTGTCATGATTTGTCTTGCTTACCTAAATCCTATTTATTTGATTCCTGGCGACATCTCATAGCTAAAACTTCTCTGGCTAAAGGCAAAGTATATTTTAGCATTCAACCTGACATACCTAAAAAACCCTGGTTTCACCAATTTGAATGTAACAAAACCATTGTCAGCATCATTACACGGATGCGCCTTGGCCATGTATGCACCCCTGCTCATCTGGCTAGGTTGCACATTGTGCCCAGTGACCTGTGTGATTGTGGAACTGATGTTGGTGACCTCGATCACATATTCTTTTCTTGCCCTCGCTATGATCATTCCCTTTTCCTGAACTCATTGGCAGCACTTAATGTTCCATTTCCTACCCGCATGTCCTGCCTATTAATGGATCCATGTAAATATTATTATGTTTTAGCATCTTTTATTAATGTCAATAATATTAAAATTTAATTTTTATAAGTATTTACTATATATATATTTATTACCTGTATTTTAATACCATTCCAAATTCCTACCAACTCTCCTGATCCTTTTTTCCAAATTCCGTATACTTTTTTCATATTCCCTGTTTCCCTACCTTTCTACTTGACATTGGCAAAATAGTCAAACTCTATTGCCACAAAAAAAAAAAAAAAAAAAAAAAGTTATGCCTTGAACTGCCCTGTCTTTTTTCGAAACTATTTCGATAGAAGTTTATGTTGACATTTAAGCGTTCCAAATTTAAATGTCACTACACAAGGGAAGTTCCATACATCATTAGCCCCCTCCGGGCAAAGAATATATACACTTGCTCCGGGCATTAATAGATTACTTTCAAATTGAGAATACTTAATATTTAATACGTGCTACAGTTGCAGGTGGTGTATAAAATATTGTCAATGCCAAGTAGTGCGCGCTGCGCGGCTCGTTCCCGCTCAGAGTGGTGTTGAAGGCATATTTCACTTTTCTCTGTCCTGGAGACGAATTTTTGAATCATTCGAAATTCTCATGCGAATTCAATTCGTATCCAAATTGAAATTCACCGACTTCCATTTTGTCACATTTTTAAATCACTGGTGTTGCCGTTTCTTAAAACTCCCTTTACATTATTTCATTTTACGCAGAATATTTAAAAACCGGAAACTTAACTCCATAGATTTTCAAAAACCGATACTGTATCAGACTCTGGTCCAGGGGGTCCGGATTTATGTCGTTTATCGACTTTCTATAGTATTATTGAGGTAAAAAAAGAAACAGAAAAAGACATATCTCGGCTCAGATATTACTAAGGCAAAGATAAGAATATCTTTCTCCGCTTATTACTGGTCAACTTTTAATAAAAACAGATTAAAATTTTATACGCCCAAATATGTTTAATCGGAAGTCGAGAATATATGATATTGTCTAAGTATTACAACTCTTGTTCTTCATCGGTTCTTGTGTCAAATCTAGACCAGTTAGATTTAGTGGAATAAAGTAAGACAGATATCTGTACGTTTGCAACACGAATATGTAGATATTAGTAGACATTTTGTGGCAGCATATCAGCTTCAACGATGTTCCCAGTGTGTTCCCGAAGCATCTGGCCCACAGGATGCATACCATGTTCAGGATATTTTTCGTACCTGACTTTGAATCTTTCGTTTGCATTATAGATGTTTTGCACAGACCTGTTATTTCATAGATTCCTGGTTGAAAAGGGATTTTAAGAACAATAGTAACAACAGGCCTTCCTTGGAGCTGCTGGGATCAGAGTGCTGGGGTAAGTCTGTGTGAACACGGTCTTTTTGGTGAAAGGATTGATGGGTTCGACGACAGCACGATGTTTCAACTCCATGTTCATTTTCGCGTATTTATCGCCTTTCTCCTCTTCCTTCCTGACTTGTATATAAAAAGGTCGAAAGTCGTTCGAATACATCTTCAAAACGTCTGTATTTTTAATTAATTTTTAACTATTTTTATAGAAAAATGTTATTTTGATCAAGATTGTATAAATATTTTGACGTATTTTTATTTCAACGTATTGACACTACGTTTTGACTGCTTCCAAAATGTCTATAGCTTAGTATTTGCTGCTTCTGCTATTCAAAGAGAATGTAACTATTCCGTTTTGCTGTTGAGGAAGTGAAGAGTAAAACCTTATTTGATGTGCAGAGAAATGTTGAGCTTAATACAATTCCATCTATTTCTGTGGACCTACTTTACTAAAAGCGTGTATGCAGGCTTGATCTTTTCTAAGAGCATGCAATCACTCCAAAATCTTAATTGGTTTTAAAAACTACATTTATTAATTGTAACTTTGTATGGAAAAAATAGTTTTGGCCTGCACTATTCATCCCTTTTATACCTAAACTACCTGGCCCGGCAAACTTAGTATCGCCTGAGAATAAAAAAAATGTCACAATCTAAATGTTGTGTTTAGTTATAACTTTTTTTTATTGACATCACTCTATGTGGTAATAATTTCTTACTCGTAATTGGGTAGGAAGACCAGTGAATGCATTTTATTGAAATGAATTAACAGAGGGGAGTTTTTTGAATAAAATAAGAAAAGTAAAGATTTATAGGTACCTACCGAACTCGACTTTTTAACCGACTTCAAAAAAGGAGGAGGTTTTCAATTCGACTGTTTTTTTAATGTATGTTCTACCATAACTTCGCCAGTTGTTAACAGATTTTTATAATTCTTTTTCTATCTGAAAGAAAATGGTTTATGTGTGGTCCCATATAATTTTTACGAAGATCTGGCTAGTAGTTTTTTCATAATCTTGAAAAATATCAATCACCTTTTGGCAAGTTGTCGTTTACCTAGATGACATTGTTGTGTATGGGCTGATTTTTAGTGTAAGTAACGGCACATGATGTAACTAAAAAATCTGAAATAAAAACATTTTATAAAAAAAATTCAAACCGACTTTAAAAAGTAAAAAATAAAACTTTTGGAGTCGGTGCTAGCTAGCTAAGGCCAAAAAAATATATAGTTAATAGAAGTGCAATGTAGAATGCCCTAGCTGGCACCGACTCCAAAAGTTTTATTTTTTACTTTTTGAAGTCTGTTTGAATTTTTTTTATAAAATGTTTTTATTTGAAATAGTAACGATCTAGTAATAATCTTGAATAAACGTTGAACACAAAAATAGTTACAATGTTATAGTTATCAAAAAATCAAAATCAAAATCAATATCATTTATTCAGTCTAGGCTGTTACAAGCACTTATGAACGTCAAAGAAGCTACGCCATCGGTTCACAAACCCTACGGCGGGAGACCTTGTAACGAGAAGAACCGGCAAGAAACTCGTCAAGGGCTATTTTTTTCTCCCTGTTTTATTTCATACAGAGTTGTCAAATTGAAAAGTGAGCTTAACATATCAGTAAGGTCAATTTCCATCACAAAAGAAAATACTAATTATAATATTACATTTTATGGTTATCCTAACCGTAAACAATTTTCAACTCGTAAGGAAGGCCTTACATTTAACATTTCTCGCATTACAAGGTTACTGTACTGCAAGTTGTGACGTACATACAGGTCGATAGCAATTTATTTTAGATGAATATATTTAATCTCTAAGCACAACGTTAAGACAAGCAGACTGAAGTAGACCCATTTCCGCTGGCGGCACCCGTTCACGAGCATGACGCATGAACCAGCCATCGCTTCGCTCAACCATATTTTAGGGAACGTAACGACCCGCCTCACACGACACCGCCGAAGAAACGTTTGAGTGAGCATGACGTACTTCAGGTACTTATGTTAAAGTGTATAAATATAAAAAATACAATGGCAAAAACAAAAAAAAAGAAAGATAAAAGTGCATTAATATAAGACGCAACTTACAATGTTACTGAAAGACGCATCAGCTGGGTCATAATCATAAAGCGTATTAAAGTAAATTAAAAAAATAATAATAATGGCTTTCATATACTTAATTACAATAATTGGAGAACATTACTTATTTTTATTTATTCTGATCAAGCAGTGCCACGTTCTCAATTCAAAACATCATAAATAACATAGAATTTATAAAATTGAAACAAATATATAAATATCTCAACACATTTTAACACAATCAGACAAGAGCAGACCCATCCCACTGGCAGCACCCGTTCACGAGCATGACGCATGAACCAGCCATCGCTTCGCTCAACCATATTTTAGGGAACGTAGCGACCCGCCTCACACGACACCACCGTAGAAATGTTTAAAGAGAGCATGACATACTCAAGCTACCTGCGTTAAAAGTTTAATTTAATACTATACTAAACAAATTAATGACACGGCTACAACTTCGAAAAAATAAAACAAAACATTTATGACCAAGCTGTTTTGTCATTCAAATATCCTTTCTTTAGTAGACAATCTTTTACATGAATCTTAAACTTTTCAACTGTTAAGCGCATCTGATATAGATGCTGAAATTTTTTAAAGTTCACGATTGCTGATCACGCGTTATGCGATGACCAAGGGAAATAGCGACTGATTCTTATAAATATAAGTAGGAGATAGAAGTATCTTGGTAGCAATTTGAATAAACAGTAGAGTTTGAAATTCACAAAGTCTGTTTTATTTCAATTATTTAGTGACGCGCAAAATTTTAAGACTATACGGCAAGTATTATTTTCCTCTGCATCGGTTGCAGCCCCCGGAGCGGCGCGCCCTACCAGGCGTGTGGTACACTTTCTTTATTTGATCCAACAGCACCTTGTAATTGCTCTTGTCCCTCAAAATCTTGCTACCCTTCAATTGAGACATTATTTTCTGGACTTTCAGCGCTGTAGTAGTTTGCTTGCCACTTCTCATCCCAATCTGTTTCACGTGTTGTGCCTGTTGTATTAAGTTACTTTTAGTTTTCGACCATCTGCCTCGACTACTTAACACAACATTGTTAAAACTGTGCTGTTTCCTACATCTAAAAGGCATCCGACAAGGCTGTCAAAGTGGCTAAATTCTGGGCCACACTTTAGTGTTTGCCATCGATAAGCTAAGAAGAAAGGTAGAGCTGTACCAATATCATAAAAACGCAATATCTGAACCAAACATTTATTTTTAAGTGAATGAAAACTACTTTACAAAAATGAATTTTGTTTCATATCTCCGTGGGGGCATTTAAAACGTTTGGTGGTGGTCGTCGTCGTAGTATGGAAGACCTCCTTCATCTGTTGCATTAGGGTCTTGTAGTTACTCTTGTCTCTTAGAATTTTGCTGTCTTTCAGCTGTGAGAGGATCTTTTGGATTTCCACTGCCAACGTCGTAGATTTAGAATTCGAATCATGTTGTTTCACCGTCTTCGTTTGTAGCCCCTGTTAGACCATATTTTCCTTTAATTTTAATTTCTTTCTATAATGATTACGAGTTTTGCTATAATATTTTACTCTATCTAACAGATTTTCTAATTATCTCTCCGGAGGCGTCAATACTGAGAGGTACTATTGCGCAAACGGTGGATAAATTTTCTTTTAGGCATCATTACTTTTATAAACGGTGATTTCTCTTCCGAGGCTTGTTTACCACAAGTGGCACACTGAAAAATAAACTAATGGGCTAGAACTCTTTTAATTTAATATTTTTGAAATGTAAGTAAGTAGGTAGTTCAGACGGACCTGTGTTTTCAACACATTTTTTTATGTTTCTGCTTTTCCTCGTTAAGTATAAAAATAACATGGATTAAGGTTAATAATAGGAGAAGATTTACATGTAAATACTTGTATGATTTCATTTGAGAATAGTCAATTTAGTTTTTGTTATCTTTACTTAAGATCTTTCATAATTCCGATGGGCAGACTGTTGGATTTTATCCACAGATTGCTTGAACGTCTTACGAAACAAATCCATTTGCTTTAATATCATAGAATAACTCGAATTTAACTTTCCGATATTTTTATTGACCGGATAGACTTTGATCTTGTATTTTCCCTGAAGGAAGTTTTCAAAATTAGCTGAAATACTTTATTGGAGTACGATCCTACTTTAAGAGGCCGGCGACCGGTCAGCTCCCCTTTATTAACGTACCTAATACAAAAATAATTTGAAATTAGAGCATTATTTTATGTTATTTGATGTTATTCGGATTTAGACAGTATTTAGCTAGGTTTCCATAAAAAAAACCTAAATACTACTTACCCAATTGAAAATAAATGCTAATTGCCGTTTTGTATGAAAAAATGTAATTGGCTTTATTTTGGATAACCTAGCCTAGATAAATATACTGTTTTAATCCGAATAACTACAGTCAATCATGCTCAAATTTTAAATTATTTTGGAATTACGTTTGTATGGGAGAGTGACGTGCCGCGGGCCTCTTAATGAGTTGACCAGCTTTGTTGATAGTATTATATATTATATAGCTTAAATAGTCTCATATACTTACAGCGTGAACCGTAGAAATGATTGTTAAAGTAATGAGAAAAATAAGAAAAAGTGCTTTTTTCATCTTTCAGTGAATTCGATCCCGCCTGAAATCTGTATTGTGACAATCACTGGTCACGTTATTGATTTTTTATGGGTCATAAAGTGAACGGCAGTAAAGAAATGTGATAAAGAGAACTTGTGAAATTTACATTTAACAACATTACGGTTGCAACATTTATGCAGTAGGTAACCAGACTCACACGCTTCAACAACAAAAGGGAATCGTAATGATATTACGGGAGGCGAGAGGCCGAACATACTTCTAGAACGCATTTTTTTAGACGTAAACCAGCCCCCTAATTGCCTAATTTCCAAATCTATCACAATCCCTTTCAAAGGTATAGTGATTTATGGAATTGTGTGACATATAGTCGCAATCCCTTTCGGAACGAATGATGTTTTAAATGACGCTTCATTTGACATTTCTCCATAAATTTAAGAAATATATTTTCGTGTGTCACTTAGATTAAACAGTTCAATTTCGTTCATTCAATACCTTTCAATACGCGTCCCGATCACAATCCCTATCAAATGTCAAATAGTGACGGCCTGAACTATGTATATATTTTTCAAATGACGAATTGAAAGGGATTGCGATTGATTTTAAAATTAGACAATCATAACCCTCGTAGATCGTAGATGGGGGCTATGCGTGACTGACTTCGCAGATCTGGGACCAACATTAATAATATTAGCAACTAATATAATGATCATGATCATAATAAAATCCTTGTACCAAACTCTTCCCACCATACTTCAAATATATATGGCAAAGCGTTCTGCCATTGCGAAAGTTGTTTAATAGTAGGTAGTCGTGGCTCCATTGGACCTTGATTTTTCAAAGTCATCATTAAAGCGCTGTGAGTGCCGCAGCTCTCCTAGCTTCTCAGTACCTTCCTAAACTTGGCTGGTAAGCATGCTGTAAGACAGCCGACTTTCGTTCGATTCTCCAAAGCTATGCAATTTATTCCACTTGGGTTCAGTAGACCCACGACTATAGATACGTATTAATATTTTTTTTTCAATGAAATCCGTCTCTGGTGGTAACCTAAAACTCGTTAGGAACGAAAGAAAAATATTTGTTTTCGGCGTTCTTGCTAAAAGAGCCAAGATACTTCAGTTGTGCACCAAATACCAGTAGCTTATTTGCGTGGCATGTGCTAAATTTGTGTGCAATTTCATATTTGTAACTAGTCTCAATTGAACTGGTGTCCATGATGTGATGGTCAATCGGTACCTACCATAGGTACCTACTAGAAGACTTCTTCTGTGCATTCAGAAAAAGTGAATGCACAGAAGGTAGAAAACATAAATTTGGTCAAATCACACATTTAATAGGTATTATACATGTTGAGTCTGGGGTATGCCAGTCTATTGCAGGGAACGCTGAATGAATGTGAAGATTGTAATCTATGTAGTTTATTTATCCGTTGTTATATATGTAAGTATGTACTTTAATAATATCCTCATTTTAAATATTTATTTATTATATTTGCCGTAATATACATATTTATTTATTTAATTATCGCATGTGCACAATGTACGAAGGAACGTACAAATTATGGGGAACACGATCATCGAACATTTTGTTCGCACGTGCATACCACACGACGATCAAAGACTGTGTTGTGTTCTTAGTGTTCGTTAAAAATGCTCGTGGCAATCCAATGTGGTTGTTTTTTTCGGGGGCAGTTCGAAGTCAACACTTTGCTTTCCTAATCTACGTCAACACGTACGAATCAAATGTTCAATGTTTGTGTTCGCCAACTGTTAAGTAACCAAAGTCCTAAGGCCGTACTAAATCAATCTCCATAGATGCAAAGACTCGCGCTACAAGAGTAGCTTCATGCTCTTCACTGTACGTACAATTCATATTCACATAGGTAGCCATATTCGGCATCAAATTACTGTTGATTAACCAATTTGGGGCAATGTTGGTGATTAATTAATAGATAATTGTGATTGACACAATACTCCCAGCTCGCACCGGAAACCCGGACCGACAGCTTAAGCTATTGAGCCGGGTTTGCGGCGGGTCCGGAGGACTGCCCGGGCTGACCTATCTTTTCGACCTGGTTGGTCCAGGAAGGAAAAGATATAAGAGTCGAAAAGAATTTTATTTACAACCACCTCCACAATTACTACATATATAATCCGAAAACAGTTTTTGCCTATAATTTTGAAACTAAGACGCCCAGGGATTTGAAATTATGTCTGGTGTGTGCTCCTATTAAAAGGTATCATTTGTACCTAATTTATACAGTTACAGTAATTCAAAATGTGTTACGTGACACATGCTTATCGGTTCGTAGTACAAAAACTATTCGAGCTAAAGATTTGAAAAATTTAGAGCCTACTGCTCTAATTCGACTCAAAATTTTGAGGTATAATACATACATACATCCTACCTCAATTAATAATTACGAAGGTACAGGTGTGCAAGCCAGAGACACGGTACTCCAGCTCGCACACATTTTTATGATCGTAGTTTCAATAGTATTTGAGTGTCACGGATAGTTTTTTTGGTTGTCATTGCTCCAATTGTGCTCTAAATTTCCCAATAACGAAGTTAAAGACAGAAAGAAAAGAAGAAAGAAAAAAAATAAAGGTTGCTCCTAAAATATTACTTACACGTGTGGTTGCTCCTACCTAATATACTTTAAAATATGGCATGCTTACAATTTCTCTATGCCTTATGAGGAAGCTGTAGACATACACATAGGATGTTTGCTTAGATAATATCTTATCAGATCTCGACGTTCCCGTACATTTAATTGACAACCTCTTATCTTGAGCTTTGCTAAGCACATTAGGGACTTAAATTCTACACAAAATGCGGTTAAAAAATCGAAAGGACTGGAGCAGGGTAAAGAAAGGTAAGTTTGCTGTAGCGTTATATGGATGGATTTGAATTATCATTTTTTCGGAGACAGACGACTCACAGAATGCGCTCTTCGGTTGTTACCTTTAAAAATAAATTGATGGCGCACGAAGTACACAATAGTTATTTGTTATGCAAGGCTGGAAAGTAGGTTATTTAACGGCGAGTTACCTCTTTTGAAAGCTGAGCAAGTGAAGGATTCTAGGATTGAACCACGAGCGTAGCGAGTGGTTCAAAGATTGAGTCCTGAGCGAAGCGAGAATTTCAAAGGTACAAGACGCTAAAAACATTTATGCCGAGCGCATCACACAATTTTTCACCTCACAACAGCGAGGAATATTTTATAGTTGTTTCCGCGGTCAACTTCCGGTAAAAAATTCTTTAAACATAAAGTTTAATCTAAATATACCTTATTCTTGTTGTTTTAATGATATTAAAAGCTAAAATAATAAAAAAAGGGAGTATTATAGTTAATTCAAAGTTATTTAAAGTAGGAATATATTGTTACTTATTAATAAGAATAAAAACGATTCCGTAAATGTTGACACTGACATGTGGTACAAGACAAAGACAATTTAAAAATAAAGATTTATGTCACGTTCCGAAATCCAATCATAGGTTGTGAAATCACACCCAGCCTAATATAATTTATTTATAACAAATAGTTTGATCTTATTGTTATTGTTTTTATGATTCAATGATCTATAATAATATAATAAAACCAAAACGGAGTATTATAATTAATTTAAAGCTATTTAAATACGAATAAAATATAACAAAAAAGTCAATAGTGCGATTCGGAACGCATTATGACATATTTTTAAAATTAAAAGAACTTTGCCGCGCTAGGCCGCAAAAAGCGATTTTCTACGTCTAAACACAAAACCTCCTTATCAGAGCGTGTGAGGTGAAAATAAAATTACCAAATGATTATACCATTACGTAAAAACATTACTGCAACACCAACGTGGCCACGCGATTCACCAGCCTTGGGCAATATTTTTTTTCAAATTTAATTTCTGCTTAGTACTATGTGTTTTATGTTATTTTGGTCGTTAAACAAGGCTTTATCGTATAAACCTCTCAAACATCAAGGAATCTAAAAAAAACAAATTCGCCACGTGTCGGTGACGCGACGAATGCCAATCCGGAGAACGACCCTCCTCTCCCATACGAAAAGTTGCTCTTGCTTGCGCGGTGGCTTTAGCTGTTTGCTAGTTTTAGACTTCTAAACCATGCTATGCATACGATAGTAGGTCTTTATGTGCTGACCCTGTCCGTGTGTGCGCATAATTCAATCTCGAGAACTACTATAGTTAGAAAGCTGAAATTTTCTGAGGTGATACATAGCCATGTCAAACCTCTAAATACAGAGTTTAGAAGTCGTCTGATGCCTTCGCTACGATAGTGAAGGGCGCCGATCTTGTTTATATATATAACTGTAACTTATTATTGAATTGTTCATATTCTGCTCCTAGAGGGACGTGGTATTTTTAACCGACTTCAAAAAAGGAGGAGATTCTCAATTCGGTTGGTATAATTTTTTTTTGCAAAACGTTAGTCCGCTTAGGGTAAAAGGTTGGGAACCCCTGATCTAAGTGGTCTCATGTCGCTCAGATGGGACTCAAATTTAGGAGACCTTTAGGAGTCCGGCCCAATTCACTATTAATTACTAATAAGGTGGCTGTTTCATCTTAATCGATAGTCAAACATTTGTAAAAAAAAACTTTCGAATGAAATGATATTATTTCTCTAATTGAAGAAACGACGCGCTGGCCGAAAGCGTGAAAAGGGGAATATACTAGGTAGCATAATTGGTAGTGCATTGGGCCGGATTCCTAAGGGTTCGGAGCGACATCAGATCATTGGTTATTTTCTTGTATATTTACTTATTTATATTTATTACATACAAAATGGCATTGTAAAATGCAAAATTATAAAGTTCTAGTTTATTGATTTAGGTTGTACTTACCCCTCTCTGTTGCAATTTGCATAGTTGTCCCTATTGTATACAATCAATTTACCAATTTGTTGGACCAATTTATGTGACTAATTATTAGATCATTGTGATTGACATACTAGAAGCTATAGCCAACTATAAAGTTAACTTTTGAAATGCTTGAGGCATAGTCTAAAAAAATCCATGGACTTGCTGGAGTTACACATGCCAGAAAATGGGCTACAAAAAATATTTTTTAAAAATGCTAAAATATGAGGTAAATTTATTCCAGTTTTTGAAGGGCATTTTGATTAAAAGATAAGTTCAATTTATATATAATATTTATTAATGTCTATTTTACAGATATGTAGGTGCGCATATGCAATGGAGTTGTTTTTTTTGCACTACCTAAAGAAACATCATAATCAAAGATTTACTTTAAAGTATAACAAATAAGACAATGTTTTTTATTAACACAAAGTTGAATGCTACTAGACGTAATTAATTATTAAAATTTATAAAACTGATCTAACAATACGACTATATGAAGATGTTAGGCTTTCAGTGACATAGTCACGCTGAATATTATGCTTTTACTAAAACGTAAGAGACTAATATTCTTTGGAAATCTATAAACAATTAAGGGCCGTTTTTTAAATGTTCAGATAACTTATTCCTCAGATATCGTATTATTATATCCACAAATTGAACATTACTTTGTCATTCATATCTATTTTAGATTGTGTTAAGTTGGTTATGAATTTAACTGAAACCGTTATCCGAGGAATGAAAAATCGGCCCTAAGGGTGTTTCAGTAGTATATAAAACAATTATGAAAGAGATAAAACAGTTGATATTTGGGATTTAAACTTTTGTCACTTTAATATAATTTAGTTTAATATAACTTTAATATAATTTAAAAATAATAATTCCTCCCAGGTTACGTTCAGACGGAAATCGGATCCGCGTCTTTGGCAATCTGAGCCATTGGTCCAGACTGGTACAATTCACATCTAATAACAACCGGTATTATTGACATTTTGTGTAAAATCTACTAATAACAATCGAGACTATGGCCTGCTTACCTCTAGCATTTCCAAAATGATCTTCATACAAAATACTTAATGAGTCCACGCTTCAATGTGTTAAATAGGCCATTTATATAAAGAGAGTTTGCCGCAAAAGATACAGACATAGAAATCATATATGAGTCATTACATAAAATAGAGTAAACAGAGAATTGTTGTGTCTCGGAGAACTATTATGACCGTTGTAATCACTGCTCTCGATTGGCACAATGGCACACTCATAAAGGTTTGAACCCATATGGTTCGTAGTTCGATAAACTCTCTCCATCTAAACGGTACTTAAGATAAGAATTCGATCACAGCGAGCATATCAGCTTTGTTGAACTTTTTATTTAAATAGTTTACTTACACGTGAAACTTGGACACATTTTATCAAATCTTAAGCCTGATCTTAACTAACACTGAAATGAGATTATCAATTAACGACCTGATAAATAATGAGATCATAATAACATAGTATGGGCTCTTACGGAATGATTAATATGACCTATTAGGAAAACACATCTTAAAATATGTTAGGGGCGCTCACATTGGCGAAAGAGCCTTAAGATCGGCGGCGTTAATCGCTTGCGCCAGTGAAAACACATACTCAGGTATACACATTAATTTTATAATTTTACTGTTCGACTTCTATGTGCCAACATAAATTTCAAATTAACCACTTTACAAGTAAACACTGTGAAAAATTTCGTTCTTTGTCAACTAAAAGAAAATCTTGTTTCAATGGTCGCAGAAAAACGGAAATTATGGATACAGAAGAATATTTAAGTAAAATTTGTATAAGAAATATGTTAACAGTCTCTACAAATTATTTCAGAAATTAATAATCTTAGAACTATCGCGTAAACACACTGTTTATTTGGAAAGTAGTTACTAAGGCCCGTATTACAGAAAGTGACTCAAGCAGTGATCCTATACTTGAGTACACTTAGCAAGGGACGCGCTTATACATCGCATGTAGCGACGTCCCTTTCTAACTGTATCTAGAACACTACGCGAGTAACGTTCTGTAATACGGGCCTAAATCTTACAACCTCATTGGTATGGTGTATTAAAAATATACAAGATACAATATTACACCAAAAGTGAAACAATCTGAGTATTTGATCGCAACAAGACAAAAATAGCTGCTAAATCATTACGTGGTTACGTTAAGAGATCACCTACGCAACACCTGACACATGAGTCGAACATATTTCATATAAGCATCAATCGTAGAAACACCAAACACAGTTCACACACAACAGTGATATCATGCAGTGTATTTACACAGAATATAAATATTTATTTATATTCTATTTTATTATTTACTATAGAAAACTTCCTTAATGGCTTTTAATTCTTAGACTTAGGCAATACACAACATTCATTAAACTATTAAAAAAGCATTAAATGCAACTTAAACTAGATTAACAAAGAAATAAACTCTTAAAAGCGCAGTCTTAAAATGACGACACCGAAATGGAAAATACGTGTGGGTCGTCATGAAATGGAATAAAATAATTTAAAGTTACAATTTTTGAAAGTAATAATTTTTGCATGCTGCTTGTATGGAATTTATAAAGGGCTAACCGTAACTAAAGTTTCCTATAGATTTATTTTATGAAAAGTTTTCATAAGTTAAAAGCATGTAAAAAAAACTGTCAGAAATTCAGGAGTATCTAATAGACATATTCAAGTAAATATATAAAATAAAATATAACTCAAAATTAATATTTAGTATATATACATTAATAATTTATTAAAAGTTTCAGGATCAATATGTTTCACTTCAAACCAATAATTCTATCATCAGTAATGGCTTGCTAAAGATTGTTGCCAAAGCCTTAAGGAGATACAACGGAATGTCTCTTCTCAATCAATAAGCTTTAACCAAATAATGAAAAATGAAGTAGCAACTCATTTACTAATGCTTATTATAATATCTACGTACAAACGTTGCGCGCCAAAATCGCATCTGTTACTGTATTAATACTTTGGCACGCACGACATTGGTAAGAAACACACACAATATCTACTATCTGAGGTTTTAAAGGTTGAATACCTAGCAGAACAATATTGAGTTCTGTATATATCTTAAAAGTTATAAGAAAGAGAAAAGATAACACAAAACAGGAACTATATTTAGGTTTTCCCGCTTTGTCTATAAACTTCTAGTGAAAGAAATGTGACTGGTCCTCCATTTATTATTCGAAGTAATAGATTAGGTATTTTTGAAATCGTACTATACGTTAATTATTCATACATCAAACTGTGACGCTCCTTAACTAACAAACACACTGTTTGTGTGGGCTGTGCCACTGAAATAATTAATGTATTGAAATATCATAGAAGTTTAACTTTAGTTCTTAAACGGTATCCTTACGCATTACATAAACATGTTCCCACATTCTGATTCGCACCTCGGCACGAACCTAGTTCCCCTGTCATGAGCGAGAAAGCTTTCTACTCAATTCTAGCATCCTAATTTACAAGTATCTAACATGTTTGTATAAAAATTAACCGACGCTTAAGGGAGACATGAGAGTTTGGTACACTAACGACGATCACAAAGAAGACCCTGCAGTAATTTGAATACAGTCAAGAATTAGCGTAGAAAATGTACAAAATGGGGACAATCACTTGAAACAGAATCGTCTACTTACACCTACTAGTTTATGTTACATTTCTTATCCATCTATATTTTAAGTTAATGCTGTTGTTACAGATTTTATCTTTTGAGCATTTTCGAATCAACTAGGTGTCATTTAAGTTTAATCCTTTCACTGTGCCATTGAACGTTATTCAAATAGGATGCGTTTATATAAACTGTGTTGCACTAGTAAATAAACTAAGACTCAAAAGGCGTAGGTCCACTAGCGCCACTAACAACACTAACACTTGAAGACTTTTAAACTTTCGCGTTGCATTATAATTGTAGTAACATAAACCGGGTATTAAACGCTTTTTCGTCGCGGTTGAGTAACGACCAGAACAGAATAGGGACATTATTAGTGTTGTGTGACGGTACGTGGAGAAAAAACTGGACGGTGTACGAAAACTCCACCTCGCACGACACGAGACGTAACATCGCATCGCATCGCCAATGCAACTTGGCCGAAACGTCGGAAATTTTAGGTAGGTGAAATACCTGTCACAGTATACGCGTTAAATACCCGTTTTATATTACTAGAACTAACACTTGAGTTCACTTCGACACTTCGGCGCTACTGGGCCCTATGACTATGTACATTCTTAATAAATAATGTTGGTAACCTGAAAATAACGTCATAATAAAAATATTTGGGACGCCAGGTACGGTAAACTGCTCCTATTTACAAAACTGTCAAAGGAGATTTTTCGTTTTGTCTTTTCTGACACTTCCGCTTATATTTTAGTAATAATATAAACTCCGAATTCAAACTACGATAGGCCTTTTAACTACTGCTCCAAATAGGTTCTAACAACACGTATCACGTTATTGTTTACCAGAAAAGTCCCAGAAATTAATGGAGTCACTTTCAGAAAAGTTTCATAAACTTTTTAGCATGAGTAACCTCCTTTCTTGAACAGATTTGAATATATTAATCGGGCATCCTGCTGATGTTGGCCAGGTGTACCTGTAGTCAAGAGCCCCTCTCCAGCCACTCGTCGGCGTTGGTGAGCGCGCTCCTGATGCCGTACTCGGACGAAGCCGTCGTCGTGATCACCGCTTGGTCGATCACGTCCAATGTGCGAGAGACTGCCGTCATACGTTTCAATAGGTTCCTTGTTGAAAGGATTAATACCTGGAAGCGACAATACTCAATACATTTATTGCAACCATAATGTTATATAGATGTTACATTAAAGGAAGTACAAGTTATGGACCCTGTCGGGTAACAGTAGATTTTATACCATTTACAAAAAGGGCTATCTCATTTATTTATTTTCTATTTTAAAGTGATTAGGTTACTCTAAAAATAAGAAAACTAAAGTAAATAAAAGAATCTTTATTTGAATTTGAAATTGAAATAAATAGACCTAGCCGGAATGCAAGGTGTTATTTTACAAAAAATACATGATTTTATGGGTATCGTTTTTTTTATGTTTAAGAAGGAGGCAACGAAATGCGCTACGTGAGTCCTATCAAAGCGAACAAGGAGCCAGCGATAAGTATTATAGATTTATTTATCCGCGACAGAAACAATACTTATTTTGTTAAAAAAATTACCCATTGATTCGGAGTAGTTACGCCCAATTTGACAACCATTTTCAATGTTACCCTGTATAGCATCATTTATGTTCCCTATAATCTACATACCTTGATTTCCGACCGCAGAGGTAGAATGGCAATGAGCCACCACAGCCAAGCCGGCCCGTCGGGACTCTGATGCCACGTCCACTCCTGCATTTCGTCACAATTCGGGATCTGACCGAAGGCGTTCTCTATCTCTTGCCTCACTTGCTTGTTCATTCGGTTCACCCAAAGCAAAGCCTTGCACAATACTTGAGACGCCATCAAACGCAACTCAAATATGCCGAGGTCGTCTGTTGGACCTATGTCGGTGACGGTTTGGAAGCGGGCGACATCGCAACTGTAGAACAAAAGCTAAAGATTTACATTTGGCAGTTTTTATAGCTTTATCGAACTCTTTATGGCAAAGTGCCACAGACAGCTATAACAGATTTTTGGTTGACAAAGCTATCAAATTCTAACCTCTACATTTCCGAGTAAATTTCCATGGTTTCCATAAAAAATAGGTAGACAATTCAAACTCAACTGTGAATAAAGTTTTTTTGAGAACAATATGAATTACTCATAACTAGTGATAAAACGATACGGCTATTACGATACCGATACGAATGACGAAAACATCGTTATTCGTATATCGCGTATACCGATACGAATGGTTTACGATTTTAGGATGAAATTAAACTTTATGTCAATTAAAGTACAAAGAAGAGAATGTATACATTTCTTTTTACTCAATAATAAAAATTTAGGTTATTTTATTTATTTTTGGTCAATAGTACAAAGTTAGCTGAATAAATGTAATTGGTCCGTGATGCGCTTCTAGCACTTTTGCCACAAATGAATATTATATTACATACAGGGTGGAAAAAAAAGACGGTCATTGGAGGGAAAGTACCCTAAATATTGATATAAGCAAATTTTACTCAATGGAAACATTCCTTCATTTTAAAAAATAAGTTTAACTGAATTCTAAGATTTTTGAATAATCACTAATTTGCGCCGGTAATCGAACCGACTTAAATAAGAAAAATAACATCGTGTACTTTTATGGTTCCAATCGATAGTGTTAATAATTAAGATCAATTTAGTGTGAGTTTAATATTATTTGAAATTTAAGACAATTCTTAAAAGACCTGTTCATAAAACTTATTCATCGATTGAACTCGCGTCTTGTCGCCGTTTGTATGGTGAGTATATTATATTATGGTGAATATAAGCCAAGAAATTCAATAACCAAATAATTAAAATCTGAGTGTATTGCTGCAAATAGTTTTCATTTCGAGCAACTAAGTAATTTAAAGTGAACTTCATTTTTATTTAAGTTAGTGTAAGTAAAAATAGGTTCAATAAAGTATTGAACTATGTTATATTTTAACTTGGCTTTGGCTTTAATTTAAGGCACTTAAGTTACTTAAGCCTAATTGATCTTTATACTTAACGCTTACGATTGGTACTGTGGAGATCGTATATGTCTCCGCACTACAAGCAGGCCGCTACACCGTCGTTCTTGGCTGGCTTTGTTTATGATAAAATTAAGAAAAGATAGTCCCGTCGTGCGTTGATATGGACGGTCGCCTTGTCAGATAAAAATAAATTATAAATTGTAAAAATTAACAGTATCACTGAATATAAGAATAATAACAGTACAAGCGAGTGCTTATTTACATCTAGAAATACTCCCCCGTCCACAGTACCATAAAAGTACACGATGTTTTTTTTTTTCATTAAGCCGGTTCGATTCCCGGTGCAAAGATGTAATTTTCAAATATTTTAATTTATTTTTGAAAATGAAGGAAACATTTCAGACTTCTAATTTCAAGTAAGTACTTTAAATTACTTTCAAATATTTCCAGATTTCAAGTGGTAGCAAGAAACAATACTTACAATTTTTTTGATCCGGCTCGAAGGACCAACTATGGATTCTTGTTACCACACGATCATGATATGTTTATGTTAAGTAATATTTCACTTTAAGTTTTCTGTGTCGGCAATTTTAGCCTAAGTCTAGGTAACATACCCATCCCGGACATCCCTCTCGATTACTTTAAAGCGGGAGACGCCGACAGTCGAGAGGAGAGAACGGCCGTCTTCCAAGTGCACGCAGTCGCGAACTTCCAGGATCTGAAATAAGACGTCATCATCATCATCAGTTTTTTTTTTAATGTCCCCATTAGGGCACTGGCCTTTCTTAGGGATAAATATGAGGACTATGGGCCTCGACATGAGTCGTCACCCACCACTTGGACCCGATGCGGACACGGAATACTTCCACATTCTACACAATTTCTCTTCCATACTGTCGTGCGACGGACACGTATTGACAGAGCTATCGTGTGGAGTCCGTGGGGCAAGAGTCGATGCTAGCCAGCCCCAGCTGCCCTATGAATATATTACGCTCACTGGGGACAATGACAATGTCCTGTCAAATACTTAGAAGTGTTGTAAAAAGCGGCATTGCGCGACGTTTCAAGAGCGTTGGCTCTCTATTAGTTCCTTTCCTTACGCTGTGACACTACAAACAGTAAGACTCACAGTCCCATAGTCGGAGTAGTCTTGGTCACTCTCGTAGGCGACCATGCCGAAGACACGCGAGCCGGACTCCAACACGCGCCGGATCATAAGCCAGTAGCGCGGGTCGAAGATGAACAGCGGGCACGGAATACTACAAACAATATTATATGAAGTTAGCACACATCGTTGACCACATAATACGAGTCCATACTAATAGGTATTATAAATGCGAAATTAATCATGAATGTATTTAAGAAATATTAAAATAATGTTGGACATATGGAGAGGATGGAAGAAAGGAGATGGACTGCACAAATCTATAGAGCGAATGTAAATGGAAGGATTAAGAAACGTCTGCATAAGCGAAGGTACAGGATGTTCTGACAAGACCGTGAGAAGTACTGAGAATAAACGATCTTCTATGATAAGGATAATGAATGTTAATGAAGCTAGAGCAGTATGTCAGGAACGTGACAAGTCCGTAATCTCTGCCTACCCCTCCGGGATAAAGGCGGGACATTATGTATGTATGTATGTACTTAATTATGTCTTTTCACACCTAAATTATTGAGCCTGTACTGACTAGTACTGAGCCAATTTTGATAAAAAAATAAAATATAGAGATGGGGAGGAATATAAGCTACTTTAAGGTATCGTTTCGTTCGCTGTTTACTAAAGTAACGGCACGTTATGATAGCCGTTATGAAACCTTTCCAGTAAAAGGAAAATGTTGGTTATGGACATAGGGAATTAGTTTTAAAGAATTAATTCTCATTAAAACATTTATTGCCATTAACATGGGAACTTAACCAAATCAGTTAATTGAGTCCAATTTCCTAGTGTAAGCTGACTTAAAAATTACAGATTCTTGGCCGAATACTCTAACGTTTTTTTTACTTTGAGGACTTCTTAAACATCAACCTGTCACTTTAAATGTCAAAGGTATGAAGAAGACGCAATGATGTTTAAAAGCTTCTTTAAGTTATGTAGCGTTTGAGTATTTCGGCTATCTACGTTCCTGTCTTTTATTCCATTGACGTAAGGAACACTTTGCTTTGCGCAAGTGAGATGTCAAAACCCCGATCCTAGTCATCAAAAATATTTTTTTTTCTATAATTAACCGGTGAGAACGAAACGAAAATTTTATTACAGCCAGTTCAGGAGGCTTGCATTTCTAGCTATGTTCTTGAGGTAAATTTTAGGATGTTAGAGCAACTAATTTAAAAAATCGCTAATAAAAAATCTGTCACTTACGCGGGAAATGCCACGGTACACACGAATATAGGAATGATATCGGACTCGAACGGCAGCGGGGGCTTGTACACGCCGATCGACTGCAGCGCTGCGCATATGAATTTCGTTTCTCTGGTCTGTCGGACAAAGTATAAATTACGTTAGAAAATTATTATCCAGTATACCACTGACGTCCAGGATGTCCGAACCCACAGATATCCTGGGGTGTTTTTTTTTTTTCAATGTGACAAAAAGATGTTATTTGTAACTGATCTGTTGAAGATCGTAGAGATGAGGACGCGCTCCAAGTCGCTCACCCAACACAAAAGACCAACCAAATGTATGTACTCACCATCGCCAGTTTGAAGTCGTCCAAAGGCCTCAGGCAGAGAGCACACAGTTTTCTGTAATCCAGGGCCCTCTCTATACACGTCCGGCAGTACGTGTGGCCGCACGGTGTCGTCACCGGGTTGTTGTACGTGGCGTAACAGAGGACGCACTCCAAGTCGCTCGGCCCGAGAAGGTTGGCGACAGACTGCCGGCGTACTGAGTAGAACAGGTCTTTGGCGATGCGCCGACGGTGGCGACTTTGGGTTAGCACTACTATTATCTGTGAAAAGCAGAGTTGGTTACATTATCTTTTGCAAACAACATTTTTAGAAGCCAGGGCTGGTCGTTAAGCCAAGTCAAAGGCCTAATAGGCGGCTTGATGAACTCTGACACCAGAGGCTGGAAAAAGCATAATGCTTGCTTGACACGATGCGAGTTTACGAACTCACATTATATAGATAGATGGTTCTTGAAAGCTCGCATGCATGCACGAACACAAACAAAACAAATGCTCCACGAAAGCTAGCTTTTTCGATCGAGAAGGCGGCATGGCATTCTCCTCGTGCGTGAAACCTCGTTTCGTGTCAACCAACCCATTTTGTTTTTCGATGTAAATATCTGTAATCAAGAACAAACTGCGTGTTCTTTGTACTAAATGCCGACGATCAGGTAGACACTATCTATACATTCAAGGTACAATCGAAGAAATAAATAAATGTAATAAATAAATAAATAAATAAACTTCCCGGTCGACCAGTAGATTATTGTTCGGAAAACATGTTTCGAAAAGTATAAGGTTAACACAATAATTTATCATTCAAATGAAATACCTATTTATGTTCTATTATTTGTGATAAAAAGTTTTTCTATAAATATATTTGTTTCTGAAACAATGCTCCCTACAAAACCTCTGGTCTACCAGGAACAGTCCTTGAAGCGCACTGGGGTAAGTTGGGACCTCTGGACTACAGTACGTTCCACTTCCCATCGAGTTACCTCTATCTTAGTAATTTATCTATGGTTAGACTTCCTTAGGCCGCCAACGCAAAGGCGGGTGACTTGCTTAGTGCCTAGAGCCTAGTCAGTCACTTAGCGAGTAGGTAGATAAAATGAACGTTCTTATATTTACGCGATCAGCCACACTACGCGGTGGCCTAGCGTGTTCCAAGCAGGTATGCGTTTACGGCCTTATGATTTACAATTCTTTACAATCAAGAAACAACAAAATAAATAATATCATGGAAAACCTTTTTCTAGGATTCTAGTTAAAGGAACTGACCTGAGCTAAAATATGGCGTGCCTTGCGAGCGTATGGTTCCGAGGTGGCAGCGACGCGGGCGAAGTGCGGCGCTGCGTCTCGGTGGCGGCCGAGGGCCAGCAGACGAGTTGCGTACTCAAACCGCGTCTGATGGCATATGAAACAAAACTAAGTTATAGTAAAAACTACGGAGAGCAAGTATTTTTTACATAAACTTAAACTTTGTTTGTGAAATACAAGTCGGTATTTCACAAACAAAGTTTAAGTTTATGTAAAAAATACTACCAAATACACCGTTTTTTATATTAAAAATGTTGACAAAGTAACGAGCGGGCGTAAATTAATTACGTAAGGCCTTTAGGAGAAGCCAAGCCAAATCTTGCGAAATCTTACGTGGGCGAGAGGGGGGTTCTGGCAAGTATAAACAATTTTTTTCTGCAAGAATCAGGGTAAAAGTGTTAGAGAACTGGGTTAAAATGAGCAAAACGTGTTTCTCTATTCAATATGACTAATCAACACAATAACATTAATCGCTGTTTAAGAACGTCAGTACTTTAAATAATTAAACTTTTTTTGTTTTATGCAGTTTTAATATGAAATGCGACTGCGTGTGTAATAGCGCAGAATAAATAAGTAGTGACATAAGTATCGCACTTAATTACTACAAAATCCGCTGCCGGCGCCGTCTCCCAAAAATATCGGCATTGGGAACCAGCGCCGGCCGGCGGTGAGCGGTAATAAGCTGCCGGCAGCCGTGATGTAAAACAACCGCTGCCGGCGCCGGCATTCGAAATGGCCACCGGTAAAATAGGATTGTAGGTACATATTTTGCAATTTGTTATGTTCAGTCTAAAAAACCATTCATTCGCTATCTTTATTGTAAAATAAGTCCAGTACTGTTTTCCGGGAGTCACAAAGAGGGTGCACCAAAAAATTAAGTGTATGTCATTTCTGCAGTTCCGGCAGCGGAGGCTCATCCTATTTTTTTAATCTCACATATGGTAATGTTAATTTATGAATTTGGTATACTAATTGACGTTAATTGAAACCCCCAATTAACTGGACACATATTAAATAATGGAACATTATTACTAACGAAACAGTGTTAATTAGTTGAAATTGTTCTAACTGATTTATAACGTGTCACTTTAAATAAAAATTATACACTCACCGGCACATCTAATGGTCCACCCCGTTATTTTCATACAAATATGCTAACTTTGCGACTCTTTACATAAAAATGTCAACATATTTCTGCAAAGATCTGAGTGCTAATGTTTAGGTTAAGCGTTCAACTGGCCAATGAGCAATTAATTGGTACCGACACTACTGCATTTGTCCATAGAGGCAGAACAATTAATGCTTCATTTCATGCACTTAAATCGATAAAACTTCTTTCTTTCAATGAATGCTTCACCAGATTTCATGCCTTGTGATCTCATAAAGTAATGCCTTTCTTAAGGAACATAATAAACCGGTCGAATAAAAATTACTAAATCGAGCGACTAAAAACCTAGGTTGGGTTGCGGAAAAATCGGTTTAGGTTAGGTTAGATTGGCGACTAAGTCGCTCACCTAGTATTTTTGTCGCTCAAAAAGTTTTGTAGTCGATCGGTTAAATACTACCCCTTTCTTAAAACGATGGTTTGAAAACGGTAAAAGAGATCTAAAGTTATTTAAAGTGGTCATTGGGCAGTCGAACGTTTAACCTAAACATTAGCATACAGATCTTTGTATAAATATGTTGTCATTTTTAGGTATAGAGTCGCAAAGTGAGCATATTTGTATGAAAATAACGGGGTAGTATACTGACAATATGAAGAACCAAATAGTTTTAATTACCAAGCATTATTGTAAAACTAACGGGTCAAGTTTTTAGCGAAGTTGGTAAGTAGTAGTGTAAACGACAGGACAGTGGGCAGGTTGGTTTGCAAGCTGCCTTACAAGTGGATCCATATACAATCATGCGTTCACTGTACTGGCCACTGTCCTTTCCTGGTGTAAATCGGACATGAGATACGGTGAAATGTTTCCCTTCTCCAGTAATAAGTAAACCGTAAAAAAAAACATTTTCAGTTTGTCACAAAACAGGAAATCAAAGGATCTTTATCAAAACATGACACTGGTGCGTCATACGGCTACGGCAACAAAAGAATTTCCTTTATACCCAAAAACTTGAAAAGTAAAAGGTTTTAAATAAATGAAAAAATACCAAAATAGGTAAATATGTCAAAGAGGAGGCAATGGATGGTGGGAGGATGCTTTCTTCCAGAAAAAAGGATTTATGTCACGTACGTGGCAGGCAACTCCTTTTTGCAAAACAATTTCACGAACCCGACAAGAGTCGGGTCGTATTGTCGAACATCGGGTGAATTAAGTATTAATTTCAGTTAATTACATTTTTAAACACTTTCATTCAGTGCTCAAGTTCTTGTGTAATGTATTCGCAAGGTCTCGGTCACGAATCTATTTCCGAGCTGTATTGCTCTGCATAAAATATAGGTCATATCAACAAGTGGGCCAACGGTGCTATTATGACGAAAAGTGCGGTCTTATATGATTATCCAAATAAAATCATGCAATGATTTTGTCTCATAAAACCAAATACAACGTCCCACTGCTGGATTCCGTTTTGTGGTCGTACCAAAAATAATGACATTTTCAAACTTGAATAAAAGCTTGGCCACTCCTAACAAACAATTATCGTAACAGTGTTTATAATAATAACGTGCCATTTTTTTTGTTGGCCGACACTTTAACTTTTTGGTTCAAATTGGACTGGGCTCCTTTAGAATTTGATTGTAAATGTTATCGAATAACAACAGTCAAATATTTTTTGGGATATCTTTAAAAATTAAGAAGTTATCAGCCTCCAAGTTGGCCCAAGCTCTTAGCTCGTGACATCAGAACAAAACGTTAAAGTTCAGCAAACTATATAATATTTTACTGTATATACTGTAATAATATTTTGGCAAACATCGATCGTAGGTACGTCGAGGTTAATTCTGTAACTAAAAAGGACAACAGGCATTCTGCCCAAAAATGGATAATTGTTCGGCCAGACCCGTTATTTTTTGCAATAGGTTAGTTCATTAGACGTAAAGAAAAATATATGAACTTAGGGCCCGGCAACAACACTGTGTTGCAATGACGGTATGGCAGCGCATCGGATTTCCGCAACGCAGAGTACTTATATACATTTTTAATTAAATGCTTTACTTTCTTGAAGAAAAATCCTTTATGCTTTATTCTAATTAAGAATAATTAAAGCGGTTTCAAAAATTACTTTGTGAATCGTCACTGAAAAATTATATTTAAAAGTGTAAATTCAGACTTTCCGAATTTATTTTGTTCGAAACGCCAGTAACCCCCTTACCGTTTTTGCAATTGCATTAGTATTTAGACTATTTTACTATATCTCAGAAATAGTAAAATAATAGAAATGAAAAAGTAGAAATTAATAACTCAGCTCCTTTTGATAACCTTTGGGTTTTCCAACCTGATATCCCTCCCGTACAGATACTATTCTGACTAGCAGCAAAAAGGTCAACGCACGCGTAGTATAATCTGTGTTGTATAGTAATCAGTATAAAAAAAAAGTCTGACCTGCGTAGTCATCGGCATCCTGTCATTGATACGGGCTAATGCAAATCTGATCCTGGACAGCATAGTGCGTGGTCCCGACGTGAAGCGGCATGATCGCCCAAATTTAGGATCTGCGAATAAAAGTTGCATATCTGGATTAGACAGTTAGCAAAACACTTTATTTTATATTAGAGGTACCAAGTTATAATAAATTGCAAGAAATAATAATGTAAGTAATCTGTAACATTCATAATTTTTTAATATAAAGATACTAGAAAAATCGACATCCAATTGAGTTATCTATAATTTTATTTTGCGCGTTACTATATATTAACTGAATTTCGCTATTCAGTTGTTTTCATTCTAATGAATTAAGATATTCTGTATTTTATTCATCACATCACATCTTGGGTATCATGTTACTGGCAATCTGTATTCAGGCACTCGCTACAATGCCTCAAAAATACATTGAGTACCTAGGCAAAGTAATTAATAGATAGACAACAATATTCATAATGTTTCATACATTGCCTGCACGCGCCAGGCGTTAGGCGCCTAGGCATGGTACATACAATGCCTGAACTATACAGATTGCTGGTGACATATACAGGCTGGAAAAAAGACGGTCATTGGAGGGAAAGTACCCTAAGTCAAAGTACTGATGTGAGCAAATTTTACTCAAAAGAAACATTTCTTCATTTTCAAAATAAATTAAACTGCATTCAAAGATATTTGAAAATACATTTACCTGCACCGTGAATCGAACCGGGCGGCGGAATGAGAAAACTAACATCGTGTACTTTTATGGTACCAATCGATAGTGTTAATAATAAAGATCAAATTAGTGTGAGGAGTATATAGTACCTAAAGTTAAAAACAACTTTTAAAAAACTTAATCATCAATTGAACTCGCGTCTTGTCGCCTTTATTAGTATGAAATTATGGTGAATATTAGTCAAAAAAAGTCAATAACCTAATTATTGTAATCAGGTATTTAGTCTCACGCCGGTTACACCAAAAAAAAATTTTACGAATTCGTATGAAATTTGCTTGTCAAAACTTTAAAATAAAAATATATTATATTTTTAAACCATAAAAGTAAAAGTATGGGAGCATTGGACCGGATTTCCAAAGGTCATGGATTCGATTCCCATCTTAGAATTCACTTGTGGCCGAGTTAATTTTTTTCAATATTATTCTATTTAAATTTTATCATAAGTATAAAAATAGCATTGAAAAATGCAAAAATTAAAAAATCAAATTATTGGCTGTTGCATCTTAATCGATCGTTAAACACCTGAAAAGATGTTTCTTTCGAATGCAAGGAAGGATATTCCTAGCATTGATGTGACAACGCTGGCCTACAGCGTAATAAAAATATAAAAGTATTGGAGAATTTCGACGGTGGTTCGCAAGTCTCGGTAGCTCAGCGGTTAGAGCATTAGACCGGATTTCCAAAGGTCATGGGTTCGATTCCCATCTGAGAATTCACTTGTGGCCGAGATATTTTTTTTCCAATATTTTTCTATTTAAAATTTATCATAAGTATAAAAATGGCATTGAAAAATGCAAAAAATCAAAAATCATACATAATTTTTTATGGTATTTGCGCTGTTTTTTTAAACATATCCATACATTTCTTAGAATGTTGATCAGATTAGTCGGGTGTGTATAGCAATCTGGATCTACTCCATTCACTCCCTGGATGACCATTGTCAGATCACAGTTCGGTCAATCCTTGGCAGAGAACCAAGGCTCCAAAGTTACCTCGTTTGTATAAAAATCGACTAGTGTTTATAATTATCTGACCATCACTATTTATTATGAGCAAACATATAAAAACAACAAAGAAACAAAATGAGTGGTAAATTGTCACTATTGGTCGGTTTCTGAATAGAGAACTAGCTTCCGCCCGCGGTTTCACCCGCGTGTATCCCGTTCCCGTGGGAATATCGGAATTAAAAGTAGCCTATGTTACACTCCGTCATTTCAAATAACTATGCCAAAAATCAAATCGATTGGTTGCTTACTTAGGGCGTGTAGGAAGGACAAACGAACACACTTTCTTTTTTCAAATATTAGTTAAGGTTATAGGATAATTAGGATTTCAAGTTGAGAAATGTCCATACAAGGGTTTGAGACATTCTCAACTGAAAATTCGCAATGCAGAACAGTTTGTAAAGCGAGTGAATCAACTCAACCATCTTTAATTTACTCGTACAACCCTTATGTTTATTTAATTTTTTACATCCAAAGTTTGAACAGACGATTTGCGAACAGACGAAGGGCCGGTTAGAGCCCGGTATGGCTCGGTAGCTCAGCGGTTAGATCAGTGGCCGGATACCCCAAAGGTTTGAGTCCTGTCTGAGAATAACTTGTGGCCGAGTAGATTGATATGTCGAGTAGTTTGATATAGATGTCGGTGATAAATTTTTAATAGAAAAATATCGGATAAATAATTTTCTATTAAAAATTTATCACCGACAGGTAAGTTCTGGATGCTTATCTGGCAGATGATTTGACATATTTTTAATTTTACAACCGTCAATTATCTGCCAGATAAGCTACCCAGAACTATGTGGACGTGAACGTGGCGAAACCGGCCCTTAGTCGTGTAACTCAAAACAATGACGCATTCAAAACAGTAACTGTTGTTTCGTTTAATCATTATTGTAGCAAAAAACTGTATTGTTTTATCATTAGGTTTAGGCATTAGTTGCAAAACAGTTTTCTTCGTGCGCTCAGCCGCTTTCCTAGCGCAGACCTTGGCTTCAATAGAATGTTCTGCTGTAGTGGGGATATTCACGGTATCTTGATTTCGAGGTTTTAATTGTATTGCAAAGTCACAATAATGCGCTTCATACATGTAACTACATCTTAAGATGCCGCATAAAAATCTTTCTAGTATTAAAAATGTAAAATTATGCCAGTTTATTATTCTATCACGCAAAAACTACTGAACGGATTTGGATTAAATTTGGAACACAAATTGTAGATAGCCTGTATAAAAACGTAGTACACTTTTAATCCCGATATTCGCACGGGAACGGGACCCACAGGGGTGAAACCGCGAGCGGCCGCTAGGTTACTATAATCTTGGATTGAAGGCGCATACATAATGCCTAGTATACCTACTATTATTTAACGTTTTTGAATAGTTTTAAAAACCCATATTAATTTAGATTAAACATGTTTAAATATATCACCAAGACCACTAGCAGATTTATAGTAAAGCATTAACAAATTGGATGATTACATAAACCTGTGTTATAACGGTAAATGACTCACAGCTCACAGTCGATATCAGCTTAACGTCATTACATGTACTTATGTATATAGTAAATATCTTAAGTAATAAAATGAGTATCCCAGTGCGCCTGTGACATTTGTATTCTTTGCTACATAATACAGTTACATAAGCCAGATACAGAACGCAGTCAAAGTCTGTGTTCCATTATATAAGGAAATTTCGCAAGTGATGAGCGCACTGCGTTGAAGGGACTCTTAAATTATCTAAAAACGCAATCTAAGGAAAGGAAAATCTTATTTAGCTTAATAATACAATCTGGTTAAGACTTGCATTGCAATAGTCAAATAATTATTGTTTTTTTTATGATTTGATATTCCACATATATAATTGAATAAGATGGAAATAAAACGTTAAAATAAAAAATAATGTATACAACCTTCAACAATGAATTTATACAACTTATTTTACAAGTATGTCTGATAATACTTAAACGAAATAGTTACAATTTTCAAAATAATTTTAATACGCTATTCGGCATGGCCACTGAAAATTAGACCAATCGTGTCATTGCAGTATAATTTATATTTTATGCGTGGTCGCCGTCGCTCGTGATTTGGACTTAACCCTAGAATGTGTCACACAATTTCAAGTTCGCTATCGACATGACAACGACCTAAGCTGCTCCACAATCAACAACAATTAAATATCACAAAGGCGGTTACGGAGCGTTTCAAAAAGAATTGAAAAGTAATAAAAAAAACGCCTTTAATCACAGAAACGTATTCGCCCTTGAAAGCACAATAAATCGATAAATCTGTTGTTACATAAACAGTTATTTTTCATCATGTAACAATATTTTTCCACTTCAGAGGGTAATCGGAATAACGGTAAGTTAATTTTATAGCATTGAACAAAGGAACAAAACATTGTGTTCAAGGGCGATTTATTGAATAACCATATTGCGTATTTGGGGAATATAATAACCACACAACTTGTTATTGCGACGCAACTCATGAAACTTGTCTAAATAACTCGTTCACTAAATGAACTAATTAAGCAATGCTGTCACCTATACACTTACAATACTGTACTTTCATTTGCATACTTACTATTAAGTAGACCCATTTATCCAAAAAGGCCAAAATAGAGCGTATTTATAGGACATTACACATCTTTAATATTTTAAGAGCTTATGTATTTCTACATCAATGGTGTTTCTTTTTACTGTAGCGGAAATTGAGAACAATTTATAACAACTGTTATTTATGTTTCAGTAATTAATTAAATGCATAGTCATTAGGTATTTAGAAAACATCCAGTACTTTTATGGTACCAATCGATAGCCTTAAATATAAATATCAATATTGGATAAGCAACTCAGTAACGTGAATCAAAGACAACGTCTGGAAAAATAAAAGAATACAATACATTAATACTTCAAAATACTTTATTTTACATTGACATTGACATGACTTATAGTTTGACAACTTAAAAACGTTTCGTTTCAAGTAATTCAAGTCAAATTCAGTGTCGGTTTTTTTAATGTATAGAGAGTTAGTTTCCGGTTATTAAATACTAGACTTAAGCGCGTGCTACGCATGTGTATTTAAGTATGAAAAACGTTTTTCTGACCTTTGACTTTGATAAGGTCAATAAAAAAAAAAAAAAACCGGCCGTCTACATTTTTTTGTGATTTTTGAAGCATTCATGGCGCTCGAGGGAACATTAGAATGGATAACATGGGCCTTATATATAGAGATTCTGCGTAAAATTAAATTATGACAAAGGGGTTTAAGAAAATGGCGACACCATGTTCGAGTGATTTAATAATGTTCCAAAATGTAAGTCGGTGAATTTCAGTTCGCATGCGGATAGAATTCGCATAAGAATTTCGAGTGATTAAAAATACGTCTTCTGGGTACTTACTCATACTCATTACATTACTAAAATAAGAATGAAATTCACTTACGAGTATTAAATTTGCTCGAAATGAAAGCTTTTTACACAGCTTTTTACGCTTTTTTTTACTTTTTGCAGCAATACACAGATTATAATTTTAATTTGATTAAGTTTTTGGACTAATGTGAACCACAAATCATTACAAATGTCGACGAGACGTGAGTTCTATCGATGAATAAGCCTGTGGCAATAAAGTTTTTTTAAAAAGTGTTTTAGGATTTGTCTCTCATTTTAGATAGTTACTTACACTTAATTAATCTATAAGATTAACGCTTTCGATTGGTACCATGAAAGTACAAGATGTAACTTTTCTCATTTAAGCCGATTCTATTCCCGGTGCAGCACCCCGACCGCCTAACGGTATAGCTTGTGCTATTGCTATAGCTATCGATTTTTCAAACTCCCTACAAGGGCTCTCGCTTACGCTATCACTTTCATACTAAAAATGCAATAGTGAATACAATAGATGAATAGAAATATGTAGGAATGAGACAATAATCCTTTCTTTGAAGGGTTTTATGAGACTTTGAAGTTTGATAGATATAGCGATACCACAAGCCATACTGTTAGGCCGTCGGGGTGCAGGTAAGTGATTTATCAAAAATCTTTGAATGCAGGAATGCTTGAAGAAAGGAAACATTCCTTTTTCGTTTCAAAGTTAAGTAAAAACATAACATTGAAAAAAAAAGGAATGTGTCCTTCGAGTAAAATTTGCTTACAACAATATTTAGGGTACTTTGCCTCCGATTACCGTTTTTTACCCTGTACATTCATAGGTATAACTTATCCAATCAAAACAATATATAAGTTGTGTGAAGTCAGTCTCATGTCAGGAAATCTCAGGAATATTTTAATATTGTATTTTTAAGTAAGACGTTAAACTGTTTTTTTCAATTTATTATTACATTGTTGTTTTCTATTTTTATTACCTACATTCACATTTCTTTGCCTGAACAATACAACAGTTTTACAAAGCGGCGACTATATATTATTTTTGCAACACAGGTTAACTTTTCACGTTTTTCCCCACACTTTTAAACTCATGGGGTTCTTTTACGAAGTTTCAACTCGTGCCACGGTTGAATAACGAAATATACAATTGTTTTGTTACCTTTTCTTCATTAAAACGAGACGTTAGGAAATCAATTTGCAACCAAATAGGCATATTGAAATACCAGGACTAATTTAAAAGTTTAAGTACTTCTATTACATATGTGGAACAACTTGAATACAATTCCGTTAATATTACAGTTCTTTTTCGTATCAAAGATGCGCTGAAATACCAACGCTGGATTTCGAAAGATAAGGTTTATTATGGTAAATCTAGGCACAGCCCGGCCATCAAACAAACCACGTCATTTAAAACTTGCTGCTGCATTATTCCTCTTATCTTTTGAAATTAAGTCATATTTAGTCTAAATATTAAATAGGCAAGATTTTTTTATAAGAATAATAGTGGCCGCTCGCGGGAATATCGGAATAAAATAATTAAATATCGTAGGTACATATTAATATTAATACAGGTTAATAATATAAACCACTAATCCTCATACGATAAGAAGAAGAAGAAGAAGATATAAACCATGTTTGTGCCTTTCATTGAAATCCCTTCACCTCAGTGTTTTTTGACTAGGCATTATCAAAATCGGGATTAGGGCCCATACCGCGCAAATGTCGTCGGTATCGACATCGACTTCATTTGACAGATGGATGTGACATATTGCTCTTAGTCTTTGGTAAGTTTTCATTTGTGTCAAAAAGAAGCAGCAATGTGTCACATCCATCTGTCAAATGAAGCCGATTTCCATGCCGAAGGCACTTGCGCGGTACGGCCTGGTCCCCGGACCGATCAAAATATCACCAAAGCAAACGATATTAATTTGTTTCTTATCAGCGAGTGTCCGTCCGGTCAACCGCTCGATCGCTCGCCGTGGTCACTGCCCGCAGGCAAATTTTATGAGAAACAGCCAAGTTAGTGAACGAGATTATGAAAAAGCCACCAAATTTCATTTAAATCAATAAGGTCGAAAATTGTTTGCACCTGTTTATTTACTAAGCTATTCAATAATTATTGATATAACATTATAATTCAAAATTGCCACAAAAGGGACACAGACCACATGGGGGTTCTACCTTACCTGACATGAAAATCATACGACAGAGTAATATTTCATTTAGGAACATTTCATTTTAATCGCTAATTAGCTATCATTCATTATAATTCATATTTCATTATTATTTGATGATTTGTGAAGGGAAGGAGCAATGCATGATTTTTCATATGCTATTCATGAAATGTTCCATGCCTACTGCGCGTACGCGAGTCTATTTACCCTTATTTACGATTGCTGTAAACGTGCACATGCAAATATCGCCTAAAGGTGGCGGGGTTATTACCTAAAAATTTGCAATTATCGCGAAAATATCGCACGATCGCTGCGAAACGTCAAAATAAAAATGGTATTACGTATGTGATTGGTGGTTAATCGCTCGCTGATGGTTCGTATAGCGGCATCTTACTCTCTCGCGCTCCTGCCTAAGTTCGTCAGACACCGCGTGTTGCTATGACCCTAGCGCCAAAAACAATTTGGTAGCAATAACAGGAACTAAATGAATGCACATTGTAGTTAATCGTTTGTTCAGTAGAGGCCGCACTGTTGATACGTGATTTAAAGCAATTATCGCGCAATTTCTGCTGTCGCGTTGCTGTTGCAAAGATAGGCAATAGCCCCGCGGGAAGTCTCGCGATTGTACAGTCAGCATTATACACATAGACACACCTAGCCTAGGGGTTACTCTTGGTGGGATCGCGATGAGATCGAGATCGAATGTCAATCATTATTACTGATTTTCGACGTTAACTCGTTTTTTTGGCCCTAAAATCGATTTCTAGAGCACAAAATTACTTTATTTTATAATTTCAGGCATTGTTTTCTTTTATTACTTATTACTATTTTAAGTTTAATTACTTATTATAAGTCATAATTACTGACTTTTGACATTAATTCAATATCGATCTCAATGCGATCGCGTCAAGCAATGCTGATATAATTAGCAACATCCAGTGATCAAATACATCGGTACAACCATAGCGTTCTTAAAACATGACAGTTGACATGACAAAGCTATAGAGCGTTCTATTCAATGACGTCATCAATTTAAAATTAATGTTACTGACTAATATTCGTATTTTTATATTTCTCCATACCAATTCACTTGACAAAACGTCTTTGCATGGAAAAGTAAAAAAACTCAAAACCATGAAGTTAGTGGATATCATAAAAACACCGTGTATAAAAACCCATGATTATGGAATTGGTGACGAGTAGGTAGGTACAGAGCGCACTTGACTTAGTTATAACACGCACACTGCGCGCAACTGCACTGATTGTTGGCTTACATAACCGCATGTAACAACCCACATTGGCTAACGTCGTCCTAAAACTGGCGAAAATTTTGCAAAGGTTTTATTTTAACATGTTTTACTTAAGTCTATAATATTGTGATCAATAAACCTCGGATGTGACAAATATAAAATAATTACACTTGAAAAACATAAGTACATTTTCAAACCGAGTTGAGTAATATGTCTCATTAATGTTTCAGCTTTAAATAGTATTGTTCCTTTACCCCGGGTTGCTATACTTACTAACGGATTGTTTTGGCTACGGACAGTCATATTTTGACATATTTTCCATAAGAAAAATTAAACTCTCGGTAGCCAAAACAATCTGTTACTAAGTTATCCTGGGATTATGGTATTTTCTTATCGTTTTGAGATCATCGACTAACAAAAATAAGTTTATTTTGCAATGGATTGTAGTGTAGGGGTCGTAAAATTATCTAAAAATAGATTTGCCTGATTAACATAAAACCCGAGTCAATAAGTTACATCACAGTTACAGACCTAATTCCAAATTTAAGAAAAGTTTGTTCTGAAGGTAAAGAACAATGAATGGCGTACCACAAACTAATGGATCAATGGCGAAACTGAGTAATCTACAATAATAAGTGACGTAATACTTGATAAACTGTTTTTGCCATAACCGTATTTAATTAGTAGCGTTATATAAAATGTGTTACTTGAAATTAAGTTTTTGGTTATATTGGAGCAGCTGTGACGAACTGACGACCTATATCCCTCTGGCGTAACCTACGACCCGCGCACTCCGCCGCGCGGCGTGCCGGCGTGTGTCCTTACGTAACCGCGGTGTAACCAGCAAACGGCCGATTTACATAATAGCCTTTGATGCGCGGTTGTAACAGAGTGACGACGACGCCCACGACACTGCTCGCCATTATTATATATTCACTATAACTATATAAAGCTAATTATACAATCTCCAGAGATGCATTGCTCACGTAACATGATTTTGATTGGAAAATAGAACGTGACTTCTGTGGATTTTGCTTATTATTTTTTAACTTCTGTTGAATTTTTTGTTTTTGCTTATATATGCTTATATTGGGGCTTTTAAATGAGTGACGTTACCTAGTTTATCTACCCGTTTTATACAAATCGTTACCTATAGCCTCTTGAAAGGAAACTTTTCTTTCAAATTAATAATATACTAAAACAATAAATTTAGCCAATCTATACAATTAAGAAACCTACAACATGAACTTTTGTTGCCATTTTTGACCAAGACTTTGCTGTTCCTGCCATCAAACAAATATAAGAATGGGCCCTCTGGGTCGACGAATAAAATCAGGAGTTCCGTACTTTTTTTTTGTAGCGAAATTTTGGAGTTTTAGTTTTTATCGGCAATATCGGCATATTATATTCGTCCCAAAATAATTTTAATTAAATAGAAAACACAGTTTTTAAGTCTTTTGATTGTAATTTTTTGTAGCATGAAGTACATAGCATGTTTTATGAAATAATGTAACAACGTTATTATATCACGATTTCTATGGAGTGGACGCAGTTAGGCGGGTAGTATGCTCGCGAACACCTTAAAATGCATCGGAAATGATGAATTGACAGTTACATTTCTCCAATCTATACCGGCATTATTTCATAGATGATGATCATGCTAGCTATTTACAGTCACTTGTAATGACAGAAACACTAAGCAACCTTGTCACATTACAATATTGAATGACATTTGTGGACAGAGAGAGCTTCGTTTCCGTGTGCGTCAATGCGATAAGGTTGTAAAGTGTATACATGTCATTGCTCGTGAACAAATAACAATGGAGACACTTAAACTGTTTTTATTTACAGCCAATAGAAGAATCTATTCAAGTATTATAAGAATGGTACCTATAACACAATTTTCGTCAATTTAAGGTTGGTTTCAAACTTAGAATTATTTAATTTGTTAGTCTGAAAACCGGGATTCTAAATAAATACCACCAAATTTATTTCTTTTGGCAGACACATGAATGACATGCATAATTTTTCTCATAAGGAGTCTGTCTGCTTTTACTGTCGCTAAATATACGAAAGAATACAAACACATTGTTATTAATTATTACAAGTCTGGCGTAGCGATACCTACGCATACCTGCCTTCTACGGTTTCGATTCCCGGGCAAGGCGAATATTTGTGTGGACAAACATGGCAATTTGTCTTGTTTTTGGGTGTTTAATATACACTCAGCTGCAATGAAATCGAACCACTGCGTTCTGCAAAGATGTGGATGTTGATTGGCGATGTCATATGTTCAACTAACCAATTAGCATTTAAAACAACTGAAAACATTTCTTGATTTCCTAAAATTTCACAGAAACAAATGTGTAATTTTCGATCTAAATAAAGTTGCAGGAAACCTGATTGAATGAATTTGTTATTCTTACATTGCACAAAACTGAAAGTTTTCTTGAATTTTGGGACTTATATTCGGAAACCGAGTATTCGACCTGTACATCGACGTACAAATGTTTACATAACTGTTTATACTTTTTGAATAATCAGACTGTAAAGTGAGTATGTTTGTATGAAAATAACGCAGTGGTTCGATTTCTTTGCTGCCGAGTGTATATATTAATATAGAGAGTGCCTCCGCTGCCGGCGCCGGCTCCCAAAAATATCGCCATTGGGAACCGGCGGTGATATGCTGCCACGCTGATACGCACTCGAAATGCCAAACAGCAAAATAGGAAATGAAGGTTTAAAAAATTAAGTATATGCCATATTTTTGTATTTGAAAAAAAAACAGCTCTGGGGCTTCTCCGGCAAATTTCTACAACTAACACTATGATACATGGAGGGAAAGGACATACCTAAGCTTAGCTTTTGTCGCAATAATATTTTTTTATAAAGGGGCTACCACTAAAATATTACAACTAGATACATATTTCTTTGATTTAACTTTCGTTTATTCTGTGAGTGTATTATTTTAACTGCTATAATATAAAGAATTGCTTACAATCACACTAATTATCTAGCCCTCGTAAAGTTTTATGAAGAAATTGTGTATATATATATTTGTAAATACATACATAATATACATATTAAACACCCAGACCAAGACAAATAGACATGTTCGTTCATGCACACAAATATATATATATTTTATATTAAATAGGCTTACTCTTGGCCTTATTCTGGATCAAAGATGAAGAAGAGGCCGAAGATGGAGCAAGCTTGCCTAGAAAAAGCCTATTCACATACCTATTTGTCTTGTTCGGGGATCGAACCCGTTATCTCTGGCTCTAATGGTAATAAACATGGTGGCTGTATCAAATTTTTTACGATTAAGTAATACACAAACTTATATCTGTGCTAAAATAATATGATAGAGAACAAATTAAATTCAATAACAGAAGGGATACATTTAAATTATTAACTATTTATTTATATTATTTACTATATTTTTATTTATTTATAAGTGAAAACCTTTAGAAAACAGAACGATTTAAAAAACCGACCAAGTGCGAGTCGGACTTGTGCACGAAGGGTTCCCTACCATTTTTATTAAACTTCTGTTGAATTTTTTGTTTTTGCTTATATATGCTTATATTGGGGCTTTTAAATGAGTGACGTTACCTAGTTTATCTACCCGTTTTATACAAATCGTTACCTATAGCCTCTTGAAAGGAAACTTTTCTTTCAAATTAATAATATACTAAAACAATAAATTTAGCCAATCTATACAATTAAGAAACCTACAACATGAACTTTTGTTGCCATTTTTGACCAAGACTTTGCTGTTCCTGCCATCAAACAAATATAAGAATGGGCCCTCTGGGTCGACGAATAAAATCAGGAGTTCCGTACTTTTTTTTTGTAGCGAAATTTTGGAGTTTTAGTTTTTATCGGCAATATCGGCATATTATATTCGTCCCAAAATAATTTTAATTAAATAGAAAACACAGTTTTTAAGTCTTTTGATTGTAATTTTTTGTAGCATGAAGTACATAGCATGTTTTATGAAATAATGTAACAACGTTATTATATCACGATTTCTATGGAGTGGACGCAGTTAGGCGGGTAGTATGCTCGCGAACACCTTAAAATGCATCGGAAATGATGAATTGACAGTTACATTTCTCCAATCTATACCGGCATTATTTCATAGATGATGATCATGCTAGCTATTTACAGTCACTTGTAATGACAGAAACACTAAGCAACCTTGTCACATTACAATATTGAATGACATTTGTGGACAGAGAGAGCTTCGTTTCCGTGTGCGTCAATGCGATAAGGTTGTAAAGTGTATACATGTCATTGCTCGTGAACAAATAACAATGGAGACACTTAAACTGTTTTTATTTACAGCCAATAGAAGAATCTATTCAAGTATTATAAGAATGGTACCTATAACACAATTTTCGTCAATTTAAGGTTGGTTTCAAACTTAGAATTATTTAATTTGTTAGTCTGAAAACCGGGATTCTAAATAAATACCACCAAATTTATTTCTTTTGGCAGACACATGAATGACATGCATAATTTTTCTCATAAGGAGTCTGTCTGCTTTTACTGTCGCTAAATATACGAAAGAATACAAACACATTGTTATTAATTATTACAAGTCTGGCGTAGCGATACCTACGCATACCTGCCTTCTACGGTTTCGATTCCCGGGCAAGGCGAATATTTGTGTGGACAAACATGGCAATTTGTCTTGTTTTTGGGTGTTTAATATACACTCAGCTGCAATGAAATCGAACCACTGCGTTCTGCAAAGATGTGGATGTTGATTGGCGATGTCATATGTTCAACTAACCAATTAGCATTTAAAACAACTGAAAACATTTCTTGATTTCCTAAAATTTCACAGAAACAAATGTGTAATTTTCGATCTAAATAAAGTTGCAGGAAACCTGATTGAATGAATTTGTTATTCTTACATTGCACAAAACTGAAAGTTTTCTTGAATTTTGGGACTTATATTCGGAAACCGAGTATTCGACCTGTACATCGACGTACAAATGTTTACATAACTGTTTATACTTTTTGAATAATCAGACTGTAAAGTGAGTATGTTTGTATGAAAATAACGCAGTGGTTCGATTTCTTTGCTGCCGAGTGTATATATTAATATAGAGAGTGCCTCCGCTGCCGGCGCCGGCTCCCAAAAATATCGCCATTGGGAACCGGCGGTGATATGCTGCCACGCTGATACGCACTCGAAATGCCAAACAGCAAAATAGGAAATGAAGGTTTAAAAAATTAAGTATATGCCATATTTTTGTATTTGAAAAAAAAACAGCTCTGGGGCTTCTCCGGCAAATTTCTACAACTAACACTATGATACATGGAGGGAAAGGACATACCTAAGCTTAGCTTTTGTCGCAATAATATTTTTTTATAAAGGGGCTACCACTAAAATATTACAACTAGATACATATTTCTTTGATTTAACTTTCGTTTATTCTGTGAGTGTATTATTTTAACTGCTATAATATAAAGAATTGCTTACAATCACACTAATTATCTAGCCCTCGTAAAGTTTTATGAAGAAATTGTGTATATATATATTTGTAAATACATACATAATATACATATTAAACACCCAGACCAAGACAAATAGACATGTTCGTTCATGCACACAAATATATATATATTTTATATTAAATAGGCTTACTCTTGGCCTTATTCTGGATCAAAGATGAAGAAGAGGCCGAAGATGGAGCAAGCTTGCCTAGAAAAAGCCTATTCACATACCTATTTGTCTTGTTCGGGGATCGAACCCGTTATCTCTGGCTCTAATGGTAATAAACATGGTGGCTGTATCAAATTTTTTACGATTAAGTAATACACAAACTTATATCTGTGCTAAAATAATATGATAGAGAACAAATTAAATTCAATAACAGAAGGGATACATTTAAATTATTAACTATTTATTTATATTATTTACTATATTTTTATTTATTTATAAGTGAAAACCTTTAGAAAACAGAACGATTTAAAAAACCGACCAAGTGCGAGTCGGACTTGTGCACGAAGGGTTCCCTACCATTTTTATTAATATCGAGCAAAAAATGGCAAAATATCAGGATTTTGTATGGGAGTCCCACTTTTTTTTTTAATTCTGATTTTAGTATTTGTTGTTATAGCGGCAACAGAAATACATCATCTGTGAAAATTTCAACTGTCTAGCTGTTTATGAGATACAGCCTGGTGACGGACAGACAGACAGACGAACAATGAAGTCTTAGTAATAGGGTCCCGTTTTTACCCTTTGGGTACGGAACTAAAAAATCAACTAACTAAAACTAAAAAAAACACAATCGCATAGCAAAAAAGCCTCATACATTAATACTAAAACAAGTTCTCAGGACTGTAATTACTTCATCTTTAGTAATTTTATTATACCTAATATAAGTCATGCAGAGCAATACATATATTTCGCTGTAGCTTTAATTGTGCAGGACGATTTTACTTTACTGCTCATGGGTATTACGAAAACACAGTGATGTAACTAAGAAGGTACGTCATTATTACAGTACTTTGCGATATAAATGGACGTTGACATAAATTAAAACACATCGCAATGATACACAAAATGAGAGCATAGCACAAGAATATTGACAGCGGGTAACCTTGCGTCGCACTGCAAAAACATGTGGTAAACAACAAAACGTAAATAATAATGCGGCCTTCAAGAGGATGCCCAAAGACACTCGATAGGACCTATCAATGTATTTTCTCAGCGGGCGTATTATACGTTTTTACGTAACATGTTCAATGTTTTCTTGTAAAAGTTTTGCAGTGCGAAATCACGGTAAGTAACATGAAACGAATCCTGGGAAAGCTTTGTCTATTAATTGATGGCTGATAAATATAATGTCTACGATATACGTAATGTACTTTTTGTCACTTCGATATAGACAAATCTTCTCTAGAATCAGTCATGCCTCAGGGGTAGGGTAAACACACATTCATGCTTATAAAAACAAACACATTATTGTGCTAATTGATGGTATTATAAAACAGAACAAAAAGCAAAAATTAATAAAACAGAACTCAACAGGGAAAAACAAATATCACAACAACCCATGCATGACTAATCAGAATCACAATTTAAAATGCATCTGACAGATAAACATTTTCGGAAGTGAGAAATTGCATCACATTCACATACTACGGTGTGTCAAGCAAGGTTACACTAATATTTGATATTCATTTAAACTTGTACACAGAATTCCTGAGAATTAGACCCTTGGTACACACGCTATGCAGATAGACAACAGATTGATAACAATGTAAGGATTACTGTCATAGACTATAAACCTGTGTGCCTCAAAATGGGTAAAGAATAAGAATTTCAAAAAATTACATATGTAGCCATACCTGTTATCACCACCGACGTCGAAAGCACCTCAATTTCACCCCTCAACGCAGCTCGATATTTCTCACTCGGTTGAGTCCTGTGCAAAATATTTTTTTATTGATGAATGTAGTGCTAAAAAATCCATATGTACTTCATAATAAATTCGAAGGAACTGTTTTGGTATAGAAAAAGACTGGACACGACTACTTTTTGTGGCGAAAATAAATCAGACATAAACTGCCGATTAAACAAATAATATTAAAGCCAAGGCTGATTGCAGCCATGAACAATCTCATACTTAAAGTAAAAAACCAAAATACCTTTGTGGCAAATCGTTGGGCATAATTTTCAAAATCAAGTGCTGGACGGCTGTATTCACGTGCAAGTTTGTCGGAGCCTCAACTCCGCAAGGGCACGCTCCATTGATTTGAATGCAACTGCACAATAAAAATATACAATTACATATAATATAAACTAAAGACTTATTAAAGATCCATGTATAAACAAATACATACTTAGTGCATCGCGTGTGACCGCAAATTCCAGTGACTGGTAAAACTGGAAGAAGATCACAATTCAAGCAGTGCAATGCCTTAGCATCAATTGTCTTATGGTTTCTAGCATGCCTAATCACTTTATTTGCTATTAGGCGAGATGCCAGTGTAGGAGCTGGGAGAGAGGCGATGGACGCTAATCGGGCATTTAACTTGTACATTCTAAATGGAGCCTCACTTGTTCCGTTCTGCTCAATTTGTGAATTAGATACTGCCTGTGCTTCTTGTAAGTTTTCTATAACTGGAACTCCCGGATCCATCTCCACTGTTTCTGTAATATTCTGAGGCTCTGGCGATATTTGAGTTCCTCGTTCAGTTAAATTGGTTGTAGAGTAGTCGTTGTCTGTATTTTGAAAGCCACGTAGCGAATCGGGATTTTGTGTAGCTGGAGGTAAACAAATGGAAGCATCGAAATCAACCTGAGATCGCGACGACGACAATGTACCGGCTGTTTCTGATTCCTCTGCTCTGGTCATACTTTCATAAGCCGTTTCGTCAGTTTGCAACTGAACGTCAGACGTGATTATAATTTGTGGTTCATCAGCTTGCCACTGCGTAAAATTATCTGGATATCTATTTCGACCATTCGATAGAATAATTGGAAGATCATCCATCACCATCCCTTCAGCGGCCTCCTCTTCTGTCCGCGAAGGCAAAATTGACCTGTCTCTGTGCATGCGCTCACCAAGACTAAGCAGCCTATAAGGATGCCGGATTCTCCGGTTCATTCTTCTAAACGCCCTCGGGGCGTATCGAGGTTCTAGTGTCATTTCGACGGGGTAATCAAAAGGAGCACGCGTTGATAAAATGTAACTTGCCAAAACACAAGGCGAACCTAAGTGAGGTAGTACCTGAGAACAAAGAAAACTACGATCAGTCGAAGTTGAAATAAGAATATTTATTGTTATGTCATTATTTATAACTTTTTAATTTTGCATTTTACAATGCTATTTTTATGTGATATATATTAAACAAGAAAATATACTAGAAAAAAGCAACTAGTCTCATGTCGCCCTGACGACATGAGACTAGTTGCTATTTTCTAGTATATTTTCTTGTTTAATATATATCGCTCATTATTGTTATGTAGAAATAGAAATATCTTTATTGCACAAAAGAAAAGGTACACAGTTTCATAAAATTTATATTAAAATTAGTTAACAATTTGTGCTGCAGAAGATAATTTTTTGACAATGAAAAAGAGATCTCAAACTAGGCAAAGGCAGTATCTTGGGAAACCAGTACAAATTTAATATTGCATTATTTAATAACACCTACTGTCGAAACAAATCTTAACAATCGTTTTTATTCTTAATCTGTAATTATTGTTAATTTACACAAATAAAACTAAAATCTATCTTGAGGGAATGTAAAGGTAGATATTATATAAACGTAACCTCTTCACGCGTGATAACTTGGTGTTGTCAAAATTATGCTTATCTGGTTTGGCTCGTGAATTACGCGGAGAACATATAAATATTGATACGAGGAACACTTCGTTTGTTTGGTAAGTACAACTACTAAAAACCGACTTCAAAAAGTAAAAAATAAAACTTTTGGAGTCGGTGCCAGCACTGCCAGCCAAGGCATTCGACATTGCAATTCTACTAACTATATTTTTATTTTTCTTGCACTGGCTGGCACTGACTCCAAAGGTTCATTTATTACATTTTAAAGTCGCTTCTAATTATTTTTTTAATATAAAAAATATTTCACATTTTTTTTGTAACATCATGTGCCGTTACTTACACTTAAAATCAGCCCAACAATGATGTCATCTAGGTAAACGACTACTTGCCAAAACTGATATTTTTAGTATTATGAAAAACTACCAGCCAGGGCCCTGTTTAATAAACGTTACACATTGTAAATTGTCATTGTAGATTACAATTTACAATTTGTAAATTTCTGTTTATTAAAAAAGTCAATTTACAAATTTACCATGGTATAAATCTACAAAATTGTAGAATTGTAGCAACTATTTTACGAATTTCTTTTTAATAAACATTTTCTCTTTACAGGTGACAATTTACATATTTGTAGGAAAAACTGCTTTATTAAACGCAAAATTGTAATTACAAGTTTGTAAAATGTTGAAAAATTCCGACAGATGAACTCAACCTGTGTCAGAATTTTTCATTTTTTTTTCGTCTTTTTTTTCTTGCTTTAACGACTGCAAATACAGCCGGGACCTCCGAAGTACGGTGGAACTTGAACCAGTAAATTTTTGGTCACCCATCCCGTTACTAACCATTACGAATGTTGCTTAGCCAGCACTGTCGGAGGCCGTGCGCACGAAGCCCGATTTTGGTCACCCATCCCGTGACCAACTATTACGAAAGTTGCTTAACCGGCAGTATCGCAGACCGTGTGCACGAAGCTAGATTTTGGTCACCCATCCCGTGACACTCACGTCAAAAAGAATATATAGACAGTCGACTTGAGAGAAAACCTCCTCCTTTTTTTTTTAGTCGGTTAAAAAGACTAATTAAAGCAATCGTTACGTTAGCACAAGTTTAAATAAACAGTTATTGTTTACCCTAGTATGTAGCTGTTCTCGAGTGAGGTATGACCTAACAAAATCGAGCAAGCCGATAATTACAGCTCAGACAGAAATCAATGCAGGGTGCGGGTGTTGGCCTGGGAATTATTAAGTCCAACTAGTTTGCATCGATGCATTCCCTGAATCGAAGCAGAAGCGATACAGGCGCCACACCAAAATTTACTATGGTTATCTCTTTCGTCCAGATGTAAACGAACCGATGCAAATAGCGATCAAATACCTAAAGCAATCGTTGTTTTACATTCAAATGTAAAATTAGGGAACAAAAAAATAAATAATTATTAACTCTAAGAGAAATCAATTACACATCGTATTCATCAAAAAGTCGCAATAACGGAGATTGCGTTTGTTTACAAAGTATGATAATGAACTTTATTATACTAAATACTTTCCACTTAACTTTAAGATGAATTAAATCCTCCCTATAATTTCACAATGTGTTTAAATGCACTCTCACATATTATTCACCTTTAAAACATGTTAATTTATTTTATCACAGTCAATATAAAATGACAAAGAACGTTAAAACTAATTTAAATAAAAACCTTGTTTGACACGCTTTGTAATAGGTAATTAATTAAGTACATATACAGTTAACGTACCGAAATAAAATGTTTCGTGAAATGTTACGAAGTCATAACGGAGTTTACGACAGACCGGTGCGGTGCCGGAGCGGTTGCGATAACACCGTTTCGTTTACGCGAGTACGAATTGAACTTGGCCCAGTGAACGGGGTAACCGGTCGAGGCGCGCTGCGCACCTCGGCCGATGGGCTACTACGATGCAGACAGACGCTGTGCCGGCGGCAGATCACATGCAACGGCGCGCGGCGCGGCGGCGACGAGACGGCAGCGACAGCGACTGGGGGCAACGGGCGAGCGAGCCTCACGGCGGCAATCGCGACACTACACCACATTACATTATTCTGTGACTACTCGCCCGGCGCAACACAGCTAGCACAGGCTGAGTCTGTAGCACGTATTGCTAGCCTTAACCTGTGTTATGCACCGGGCAAACTACACCTAGGTCGACGGTATAACGATCATCCCGAACACGAGTTTTAATCAAGAACAAAGGAACTCTTATTATTGTAATTTGACGGACTACGGAATGGAACAAAGCGATAACATTATATACAATATGTTTTTTTTAATATCCCATAACTTTAGGGTTTTAATGAGACCATGTAAGCAATTCAAATGGCTATATTTATTTCCAAATCAAGTTTTTTTTTTCATACAAATACAAACGGATTATCTACGTTTTTGTATAAAAATAAAATAAAAAACTTATCATTTGGAAAAAATATATACTTATGCCATTTTAATTGTTTACATGGCCTGATTAAATAAAACCCTGAAGTTATGGGATATCAAAAAGCACATTGTATAACTACTCGTACCTACCCCTAAACTGAAAATTTAATAAATTTTAATTGCACCATTAAATAATAGAACAGGTTATTGATTACATTGAATAAACTTGATTGAATATTCAATCTTATAAAATTCAAATTGATCCAATAATCTTATGAATTATTGTATTGATACTAATTGTAAGTGCTATTATTTGCTGCACTTTAATTATTTTAACAAAAGTATATTCTAACTCAATTGATCACAAATCTTCATAAAATATGTAATTTGTTTGGTAATAGAATTGCTATAAATCTGCTATAACTCAATTAAGTAGTTTTAAATTAGTAGAAATGAAAAATGCACAGAAATTCTACGAAATATACAGGGTTGTTTGTAAAATACCAACAACCTAGGACTGATAGCTTACATTACGACATAAGCACAACAAATTGTTCTACAACTTTTGATAATTAGTTAAGTAAGTACATTTTACTCCCATACTAAAATATTTTTGATGAAAGCTACAATTGTTAATACGCGTATCACTAAGATAATGTTAACAAAGCGTAAAATGAAACATAGACGTATAGGTAAATGTCACGACCTGAAAAATTCATGTAAAATCATTTTTGATCAGTGTATTGATTTATTTTAAAACTCGTAAAACAAAGGTTATCTATGACGAGAGGCCGCCCGCAGTTTCACCCGCGTTGTTCCCGTTCCCGTGGGAATATCGGGATAAAAAGTACCTTATGTTTTAATCCAGGCTATCTACTATCTGTGTGGTTAGGACAATGCGTCAAAACGTCCCCCAAAACCCAACAGAATTGAAATTAATCTCAGATGAAAGTATTACTATGGTGATATCGTTTTATGTGTGGGACATTCTGGGCAATACATCAACTTTAGCCAACCGGTGGAAATGATCGATAGTGTTATAATATAATTGATGATTTAATAATTGTATTGCAATCCAATCAATCCGACTTCAAAAAAGAGGTGATCATTTTTTTTTACTTTTTTATTATTGTTTAATTCTATTCTTACTCTATCACTGTTTTTTAAATGCTTTTATTTACATACTGTACATATTTCTCCCGATTGTGGGTCTGCGAAGTTGTAAGTGTTTAACATTATAACCACATAAACAGACATAAAAGACAAACACGTATAAAAGACAACTGGATTGTAAATTCACATGGTACGAGAAGATTTATTTAATAAAAAAGTTATGTATCGCAAGAAACCTAGATATACTAACGACGGACTTTTTGTCCGCTTTAGTCAGATCTTGGAACCAAGAGAGAAAATTTAAATTGTTCGTATACAACATTATTTTTTGTTGACTAGAAACGAGCTAAAAACCTCAAAACCATTTGTAGAAATAATTTTTAGAAAAAAAAGAAAAGAAACAGCAGTTGCACATTTTAGTAGAGTTTAAATAAAATTTGGCATAAGACTGTTCTGTGCTACATCTGTGCTGTAGCACAGATTAGTAAATACACTCGGTTGCAAAGAAATCGCACAGTGCCGTTATTTTCATACAAACATGCTCACTTCAGTCTCTTTATTTAAAAGTATTATCAGTTATGTGAAAATGTATACGTCGATGTAGGAGTCGAATACTCGACTTACGGATAAAAGTCCCGAAAATTCAAGAAAACCTTATATTATAAGCGAAGTAAGAAAAACAAATTCACTCAATCCGGTTTCCTACAACTTCCTATGAAATCGAAATTAAACATTTGGTTCACTGAAAGTTTAGGAAATCAAGAAGTTTTTTCATTTGTTTTAAATGTTAATTGCTTTGCTGAATATTTGACCTCGCTATCGACACACAAATATTCACAGAAATACAAATACTTTTTTATTTTGTTACGCCGTGAAATGAGCATGAATGTATGAAATAACGGCACTGTGCGATTTCATTGCACCCGAGTGTAGTTAATTGCTGTAAAACAAATCAAAACAGTTTCATAAGTTTAAGGCTGGTTTACACAGTGCGAGCTGCTGCCTTGCCAGTAGACAGCTACTCGGTTTGTCTACTCGTACGCCCGTAGCTCGGCTCGCCTTTGCTGTCTACACGACACCTAGCTACTGCCCAGTCCGAGACGAGTCGCGATGTCGAGTGATCGAAGATCTTTAGGGGCAACACGTATGATTCTCAATGAGCTTTACCATGACGACCCCCGAGAATACAAAGCAGTGATGAGAGTAACACCTAAACAAGCCGAAAGACTTTTAAATTTGATAAAAACAAAAATAGAACGTCAAGACACATTGATGAGAGATTGAGACCATCTATTAGCGGCCATTTCGAACTCGATTTCGTACGAAGGCGTAGCACACAAAAAAAATTACGGGTTCCACTCACAACTGTCCGGCTGGCACTGGCGAGCTACTGCCGAACGCGTCCAAACGATGCGAGCGACGGCCGAGCCGCTGTCATGTGAGAGTTGCTGCCGGGCGAGCAGGCGAGTGAAAACAAAAAATGTTGTAGTAACTCGGATGCGAGCTACTGACCGACTCGCATGTACGAGTTACTCGTAAGTTACGTCCAAACAGTTCGAGTTACTGCAGTGCAGCTATTCGGCAGGCTGACTCGTACGCTAGCTCGCACTGTGTAAACCAGCCATTAGTTTCATAGCCTTCATATCTGATGTTAACTAATGATAAGGTAGAATCGCTCTTCTCCCGGAATCGTCAACCACTGAGGAACTAGCTATCTTATCTCTTAACTACCGGAACACAACAATGCTGAAAACATCGTTTCTATGATGATAAGACTAAACTTAGAGTGAATTGCACCATCTAACTAGGGTTTCTGATTTTATTCCTACCTAATGTTTTCTCATGTTTCAGGAATTCTCGAGGCTAAATTCTCGAGTTTTCTCGGGTCTCGAGTCATTGAATTAAAACTGTAAAATTTACTAATCTGGTAAAATTTAACAAAAAAGAATAGTTTTTTTTTATATAATGCTTCTTTTCTTGCATGCATCACAATAAATAGCTATGCCCTTTCAACTTTCGTCGTCATGTTTATATTCAACTTTCGATTGGCACATTCAATTATTGAATGCATCAACGCGATGATACCGTAGTAATTTGAGTTTCTGTCATCTTATTGAAATATGAGCATTTTACTTGGTGTTGGACACACAATACCATGTCAATGACGATGAAAAAAAACTCACAGCGCGCGCTACTCTTTCAACTGTCATAGCGCATGGCTGACGTTAATTGCGCTGTGAGGCATGCTCATGGTGAATAACAGAGTGTTAATTAAGGTAAGGAAAGGAACAAAAACTAACTTCTTACATACTTACCTACTTTATACACAAAACTTAGTAATTTACGATTGATTTATAATTTGTGTATTTAGTGCAAATTTGAATTGATTGTTATAATTATTATTTGATCGATTTAAATTCAATTTTGCATGCCTAAACTGGGTGATAGAGCCCAGCGCTTCTAATAAAATTAATATACTGTTATGTACCACAGTATTGTGAAATAAAGAATGCTATTCTAACCTATTCTTATCTTCTTGAATGGGGTTTTTGTATGAGGGTAGAATTATTTTGCATGAATATAAAATTAAATCTGTTTTTAAGAATGACTTTCATCAATAATCCCCCATGAATATATACTCAACTGACAAAGTTATTGGGGGTGCCACTAGTCAACAATTGGCAACCATCTAGGAAATATTTCACTATTTCCACTTCTTAATACGAAAATAACTATTTATTATGAAGACGCTAAAGACTTGACAGCAGAATTACCATCTTGACTGTCGTCATGTTGCCTTACATTGAAGTTGGTAATTAGTTCCTCAAAAACCGTTTTCTACTCTTTTATGTCGTACAGCCTAACAAACAGTAGACAAATTTTCAACCTATAAAAACAGTCTATCAAAGATATCATGGAATAGGTGTACTTGTTCATATGTAGTTACTAACTGAGAAGCAAAGTTGTCCTATTAAACAATTAGGAAACTTACTTCTATCATAGAAAATAGGCTTGTAAGAATATCAGAGCATCAATCGACTCGTCCGAAAGTCTGTTTCTTATTTTCGCGATGCAAATTCGAGACTCGAGAATTCTCGAGCTCCAGTCATTATTTTCTCGTCTCGAATGAAGCCAATTTCTCGAGTTTTCTGGAGTTCGAGAAAGCTCGAGCAGAAACCCTACATCTAACTTTAACGACAACTTTAACTTAAACTAGGGAAAAATGTATTAACAGGTGCAGCTCAGCCTTAGATAAGATGGTGGTAGTAAGCCAGGCGGACTTAGAACACAACCACTAACCAGAATATATGCATAATTATTTGACTATGATCTATCTACTAAAGCAATTCTCGTTTTCGCAAAATCCCTAGGATTTTCGCAAAAATTCGATTCAAATAGTATGAAAAAAAAAATTACCAGAAAATACGAAGAAACTTTTCCCCGACCTTATAAAAACTTTACATAAATTATCATCGTGAAACAAAAGATAAGTGCTTACGACATATTCCCAAAAAAAAAGTATAATTAAGGAACGTTTATTCCTCATTTTTCAACGTCAACGACGCGACAGTATGGAGACGGTATATGCGTTTGGGGTGGAGGTTGTTTGTTTGTTTGTGCAAACCAATGTTACCATTTATCTCCAAAACTATTAGTCCGATTTTGATTCGGTTTGCAGTGATGGGTTCGGGTTTGATTGGTGCATGTTCTTAGATAGGTGTTACGATGACAACTCACCAGGGGGCGCTGCAGTAAACATTTGTGTTGCAAACCATTACCATTTATCTCTAAAACTACTGGTCCTATTTTGATGCGTTTTTCAGTAATGGGTTTGGGTTTGATTGGTGAATGTTCTTATATAAGTGTTATGGTGAAAACTCCCCAGGGGCGCTGCAGTAAACATTTATTTGAGCAAAACCCAAATAATTAGTCCGATTTTGATGCGGTTTATAGTAATGCGTTTGGGTTTGATTGGTGAATGTACTTATATAAGTGTTACGGTGACAACTCACCAGGGAGCGCTGCAGTAAACATTTGTTTGAGCAAAACCAAAATTACTAGTCTGATTTTGATGCGGTTTTCAGTAATGGGTTTTCTGTAGTACAATGTACAGTCAAGGTCAAAAATATAGATACAAGTATCTTGACAGTATATAAGTACTCATCTAAAGTCCCATAAAATTGTATTCTACTTAATTCAAATAAATGTGTATACATTATCGGAAAAACAAAAATATGTAGACCATGGGCATTAATATCTTATATATTTTCTTCAAAAACACAAATTTATGTATTCACTTTAGGGTACATTAATATGTATACAATCAACATATTTATATTATTAACTCGACTACAGTCAAAACAGGTTCTAAATTTGAATTTTAACAATCACTGAAAAAGAGTGCCTACCTGTCAACAATGTTTTGTTGTTTCATTTGACGTCATCAGTCAAGCGCAAAAGCGTCTTTAATTAATTACTGTTTGGAGTTTCACCCGAGTTCTTTTCGTAATAACACGTGTTGTGAGGCTCCATTTTTAACTCAGTCTACCGTACTATTTCTATAAGTATTAGAAAATATATTTACTCGACATTGGCAAAATTCGCGAATTTATCGCGAGCAAGCCATTAATTAAGAAAGAAGAAGTAATTACTGTATTTCATTGCTTTTGAGTAAGGTTTCGCGCACTTTGAATTTTTTACGACAAATGACGAATCTCTGAACTAGTATACCTTGACTTTGAGTAATCCTACAACTTCTATGCTATATCAACTATTGCTCCAAACGACTAGTTATTACCACACGTAGCATTTTTTGTTTGTTGGCCGGCACTTTCAGAAGATGCCCAAAAATGTAAAGAGCTTAAATGATCTCCTTTCAAAAACGTTAATAAAGTTGAAAATTGCTTGCACCAGTTTTTTTTTACCATAGATCACAAGACAATAAAAACGGGTGCCAGGGATTTTCGACCTTAGTAACATTTATCAAAGTTACATTTTTTTATGAAACCGCCAGGTACTGATGGATGAAATAGCCACCAAATTTCAAAAACGTCAATAAGGTCGAAAATTGCTTGCATTTGTTTTTTTTAAACTATAGATCACTAGACAATGTTTTACTACCTTGTTTTCCCGACGTTCATTTTTTGGAACTTGTGAAGGGAAGGAGCAATCTGCGATTTTCAGTGTGAACATTACTTGGTAAACAGACAAGTGCAATAATTATGTACCTCATTAACTTAGAGACAACAACGTAATTATAAATATATGCCTACATGATAATAAATATATATTTTTCAATTAAAATATCAAGTACTAGGGCTAAGCGCGCACTACGAATTGTAATTGTTGCGAATAATAATTGTTCCTCTGTGAACTATACTTACCTATAATATACCACTAGATTCTAGAGTCTATGAGATCCTTGAGCGCAAGCAAGCGGTATGATTTGTGTGCTTAAAACGCTTACGCACTACGTCCGATCCGAATACGATTTTAGATAAAAATGAATGTCGGGAAAACAAGTGAAGGTAGGTACATAAACATTGTCTAGGGATATATAGTACAAAAAACAGGTAAAGGCATTTTCGACCTTATTTACGTTTTTGACATTTGGTGGCCTTTTTCATATTCTCGTTCACTAACTTGGCTGTTATTACATCAAAAACTTTAATTTAGATAAATGTCAGTTTTTATACCTAGTTATTAAATAATTATCGCAACAATTAAAATTCGTAGTGCGCGCTTAGCCTTACTCAAAAACAATGAAAAACAGTAATTAATCAAAGATTTTCTTTGCGTGACTGATGACGTCAAATGAAATTGACAAAACATCATTGTTAGGTAGGCACTCTTTTCTGTGATTATCAAATTTTTTATTTCGAACCTGTTTTGTTTGTACTCGAGTTACTACTGTATATAAGGCGAAATGGAATTTAATAATAAAATTTTAAGGGGTGGTCAGGTCAAGTGTTTGCAATCTAAGAAAAATAATAAAAAAATCTAAAAAAATCTTTTTCTCCTAATAAAAAATTAAATTACCTACTAGTTAATATTTTAAGTGTACTTTATTCATTATCAAACTTAATTAAACCTTGAATAATGAAAAAAAAACCATTAAATAAACTATTTAAAAACAGCTGATATTAAGCTACACTGCGCTGCACGGCGCCGGCCGTCAACCCGGCCAGTCAGCTGAGAGCCATAAGTACCTTCCTACTATGCAGCAAAGCTACCGCCTGGGCTGAGACCCAATTATTTTTATATTCGTTTCTAAGGTACAGTTAAGGCAAACAATCAATTGCAAGATCCAGACAAGGCCACATTGTAGTGACAAACAACACATGTTATGAGCGTTGAGGTGAGTATTATGCTGTGATGAGTCTTATTTAAGCTGTGACGTGACTTTATTATTCAAACTTCCCTATTAAAACAAAATCAAGTTTCAAATAAGTTTTGGTTAATAAATAGGTGTAGGTAAGTATAAGTAGGTAAGTAGTACTTACATGGTGTCGAACAGCAATCCAGTTACGTATCGCCGTTCAAACGGTCTAAGAACACTGGCCCCAGAACTTGGTCCCCTAAAATCCCAGCCCACACGTTGACGCTGAACCGTCGCTGGAAGTTGTCGGGGCGCACAGCGTGAGGATTCTCAGTGCTCCAGAAGTGCGAGTTGTGAATGTGACTGCTTAACACTTCGCTACTTTCACGGTAACAAAATACCATTTCAAGGTACTCTCGACTAGTATACCTCCTAGGCATTTTTACTAACGCGCGTCGCGACCTGATAGCACAGAATGCACAAGGAGACTAACTAAAGAAAATATCAAATCAAAGTAAAGCGCGAAATTTCACGTGATTATTAGGGGTGGGACACGAGAAAAAAAGAAAAAAATATTAATTATTTTTTCAGGCACATATTATCTTGGTTTGCATAGCTTCGCAACTTTTTGTTTGGTCTGCACCCCGACCGCCTAACAGTAAAGCTTGTGCTATTGCTATAGCTATCGATTTTTCACACCCCCTACAAAGGCTCTCGCTTACGCTACCACTTTCATATTAAAAATGCAGTAGTGAATCTAATAGATGATTAAAAATATGTAGGAATTAGCCAAAAACCCTATCATTGAAGGGTTTTATGAGAGTTTGAAGTTTGATGGCTATAGCAATACCACACGCTGTACCGTTAGGCGGTCGGGCCGCAGATCACATAAATGTCTGGGCAACATCTTGCTCTAGTAGGCCTTATCTCTTACTGGGGATATAGCTAACTTATTGATTATATTGATATGATATCACACATAGAGGCTTTCGTCGTGCGTGATACGTTAAAACTTGTATAAGTAATTAAGTTTATTACAAATTCTTTCACAATTACAAAGTGATTTTATGCAAGCCTTTAATTATCTTAGCCATCGTCTACTTCCAAATTAAGACATAAGCAGGCCATACACGCAAGTATGGCCTGCTTTAGGTTTTTTTTTATGAATCTTTCTACAGAATAATGAAACTAGGATTACAGAATTTACACACCCAAATTGACTACCGTAATAATTTACAATAGATAGATAAGAAGTTTACTTGCTACATAAAAATTAAAATCAGTAGGCAAAGAGGCAGCTCTAAAATAGCGGCTTTTCTATTGATGATTCATATTGCATGCGGTTTCATTGATCTACCGCCACTGACATCGCCGACAAACGATGCCGCCACGGCCGCCAAACGCTGCCTATCGCTTTTCGGCATCGTCCGCGTCGCTCGGCTGGTCAATCAAAAAAGTTAGTGACTCGATGATTATTGTGGTGTGCAGACGTGCAGTTGCGTGCCGCGTGCGGGCTGCATTTTCGTTTACGATGTCGATCGGCAAAATGTGTACTAATAAACAAGCAAACGTGAGAAAAGTACTAACCAGACAGTGTCTCAGTGAGTGTAACAACAAATTAGTGTGTAACCCATCAATCAGTGCAATAAGGTTAATTAAGGAGTGTTGTGATGTATGAGTGAATGTGGTCGACAGCGACACAGGATAATGTATCCCTTTTTTGTATGCCGAATATGTAGATGATATCATCTGAATGGAACTAACTATTAAGTAAGTGAATGCAACTATTAAGTAAACTGGATTGCTGTTCGACGCCATGTACTTACCTATTTATACTTACCTACACCTATTTATTAACCATAACTTATTTAAAACTTGATTTTGTTTTAATAGGGAAGTTTGAATAATAAAGTCACGTCACAGCTTAAATAAGACTCATCACAGCATAATACTCACCTCAACGCTCATAACATGTGTTGTTTGTCACTACAATGTGGCCTTGTCTGGATCTTGCAATTGATTGTTTGCCTTAACTGTACCTTAGAAACGAATCGTTCAAATTAGTTGTGAAAAGAAAATAATTGGGTCTCAGCCCAGGCGGTAGCTTTGCTGCATAGTAGGTAGGTACTTATGGCTCTCAGCTGACTGGCCGGGTTGACGGCCGGCGCCGCCGCAGCGCAGTGTAGCTTAATATCAGCTGTTTTTAAATAGTTTATTTAATGGTTTTTATGGGTCAAGATTTAATTAAGTTTGATAATGAATAAAATTCACTTAAAATATTAACTAGTAGGTAAATTACGAACTCGTAATTAAATTTTTTATTAGGAGAAAAATAATTTTTTAGATTTTTTTATGATTTTTCTTAGATAGCAAACACTTGACCTGACCACCCCTTAAAATTTTATTATTAAATTCCATTTCGCCTTATATATGTCGCAACCAACTGGTGAATCAGCCGTTTGATAGGAAGTCTAGCCCGTTAATTAAACGTCAACATTCAATAGAATACCTGCGGGACAGCCATCGCGAGATAAGCGTCGACAGCGAGTCGCGGTGCGCATGCTACGCTGGCTGCTGCCTTAGCCCTGTAGGCGATAGGTTAGAAATTTAAATATTTTTTTAGCTTTTTTTTCAAACCATAGAAGTCGCTTTGCTAATACCCCCTAAAACTACCTAAATAGTGGGTCCACAAAGTAGTTTTACCCTAGTCCATTTAAAGAAACGGCTAAATATGACGTTTAGTCAAGTCCTTAAACGTTTCATTCAACATTTTGAATGCGCTAGCCGTTCAATTAAACGGCTGATTTAACCAGATGGCTGCGACATGTACATAAATATGTTGATTGTATACATAATAGTGAACCTTAAAGTGAATACATAAATTTGTGTTACACAAATTTATATTTACGTTTCCAATATTGTATACATATTTATTTGAATTTAGAAGAAAAATAAATTATGGTACTTTAGATGAGTACTTATATACTGTCAAGATACTTGTATCTATATTTTTGACCTTGACTGTACATATATTTTGCAATAATATTTTAGGTAAGCTGATCAGGAAATCAAATAGGTAAGCAAATACTAAGCAGTACCTGCTAAACAAAGAGTTTCTTGCAATCAGCAGCAAAAGTTGCAATCACCCTTAGGTAAAGTGGTGGGGAGTGGGGCAATAAACTAAAACAGCGTGATATTACTTAAAAACCGGACAAGTGCGAGTCAGACTTGCGCACCGAGGGTTCCGCACATATTATGTACATAAGTACATAATATTATAAATAGTTCAGGAATGGAGACTCGCAGTTTTTTCCGAAGTTTTCCCGAAATACAGTTTCCAAACTTAAGACAAAAAATTTCATGATTTAATTACAAATGTAGTTTTCAGATTTTTTTCTGTGCTTGTAGTAAAAGACAATATAACTTGCCCTGTACTTGCCTACTTTATTTCATAGTTCTAGGTCAACGGAAAGTACCCTATGAATTTTGATTCCCTTAATAGTGTCGAAGTATACGTTTTTGCGGCATAAATGGCCTTACCTTTTTTAACGTTGATTTTGAAGATTGATTATTACACAGCTTCAAGTGATTGTTAGCAAGAATTTATGGTTTTAATTTTAACTCGATACCACCACGCGTTCCCGAGTTTTCCCGGAAATTCAGTTTCCGAAAACGGCCCTATTTTTTAACGTTAAGTTACATGTTTTTACACCTCCTGTTGACCTGAATATATGGTTTCATTTCTACTCGATACCTCCATGCGTTCTCGAGATAAACTCAATCGGACGGACAGAAGGACCACAAAGTGATCTTATAAGGGTTCCTTTTTTTCTTTAGAGGGTCGGAAAATCCTTAAAATTAGCGATTTTCGCGCAGATATCGCGCGATCGTTTTGAAACGTCAAAATAAAAATGGTATTACGTATGTGATTGCTGGCTAATCTGCTGATGGTTCGTATAGCGTCGTCTCACTCTCTCGCGCTCCTACCTAGGTGCGAGAGTGAGACGCCGCGTGTTACTATGACGCTAGCGCCGAAAACAATTTGCTTGCAATAACAGGAACTAAATGAATGTACATTGTAGTTCATCGTTTGTTCGGTAGAGGCCGCACTGTTGATACGCGACGTAAAGCAATTATCGCACGATTTCTGCTGTCGCGTTGCTGTAGCAAAGATAGGTAATAGCCCCGTCGGACTGTTATGCACATGTTACAAAACAAAAGCGAGGCACGAGTGCCATAGTGAAATAAATAAATACATTTGTTTGGCATACTGTCAAGTAAACAAAACATGAATCTAATCAACCAACTGAAAAGCAAATTAAGACGTATGTCATGAATCAGAATAGTATATCGTCGATAGACAATGAATAACAAAAAAAGGTAAATAATCTATCCCACCAACATCAATCCAGCCAACTGGCTGCATGCAATCAGACGTATCCTTTTCACAAAAAACTTTTTATAAAAAAACCGAGTTCAAAATTCAAAAAGTAAAAAATAAGCCTTTGTGAGTCGGTGCCAGCCAAGGCAAGAAGTGCAGAAGTGCGATGTAGAATTGAAAGAATGCACCATCGATGCCTTGGGCTTTTTAATTCACAATTTTTTAAGTTAGAATAATCGCGAAGTTGCCTCCACAAACACAACTAGTTTGAGTCTATATTGAAAAGTAATTAACAGTGAATAATATTTTTTTTACTTTACGCCAGCAACGCAATCCAAAAACATCACATTTACATTACAATCCAGTTCATGTTGTTAAAACTTTTACCACCCAGGTCCCCTTGTTTGCCTGTTATGTAATAACGTTACATAATAAATATACGACGTGCGTTCGAAAAGTTTCCAGTAAAGGAGGTAAGAAGTTAGAAATAAAATAAGAAAATATTTTTCTCTTTTAATATATTCTTCCATAATATATACTGTGTTGGTCATAATGAGGAATTTTCCAAGGTACGATCTTTAAAAATCTCATAGATGGCGCTGTCCATCTCCTGTAACTTTAACTAAATTATTTACATTACGGGCTGCATGTTTATAGTCCTTTGATCTGTTCTGACAGAAAAAAAAGAGAAAAGCTACAACATTGCTTCTTGTTTCTTGTGATCAGGGTTGCCAGATTGGGCGATATGTTGTATTTTGGGCTACCTAGCGAACGAAATTGCGACCAGTTTTACGTTTTTTGCGATGGTCGCAATTTGGGCTAGTTGGACAATTTTTTTCGCGATTTTTTGGCACTGGTAACAACAAAATTGTAAAAGACAGTTTATTGGAAGTTGTTGCGTTTCTGTATTAGTAATATAGGGAGCCCAAGCAAGGATTTACTAAAGCGCGGTAGATTAATATACAGGGGGATACCTTGTACCCGGTTAAGGACCTCCACCAAATATGAGCCCCATATATGAGGCCGCCCGTCGAGGATAAAGGATTAGATTAGTAAGAAAAAAATGATCATCAGAAATTCTCGAGCGCGTCAGATTAAGGTAGAGTGAGTTAATTACATGCTAAAAAGTGTATATTCCACTAATTTGACTATTTGAGAGAAGAAATGGGTGGGCTACAAAGTTGTAAGAAAAAAGTCATCTCGACATTCTCGAGCGTGGGTAATTTATTTTTTATTTTGAAGGAAATAATTCAAGGATAATGAAAAATATGGTGGCCAACACCGTAGAAAGGTGAACTTACTAGAAAAATTCGACGTGTCCTCATAGGTCTCTGTAGCATTATTGCTTAGTGCATTGGGCCGGATTCCCAAGATGCAGGTTCGAATCCCGTCAGGGCGACATGAGATTAGTTGCTTTTTTCTAGTATATTTTCTTGTTTAATATTTGCTCAAAGCATATGAAAATGTAGTCGTAAATCCTGATATTCTTGAGGATACTCCAGAATCAGGTATACCTTCTCAAATAATTAAATATACACGTTATCCATAAAAAAAAACTTAAATATTTTAATGTTTTTTTTTTATGTATTCTTATAAATACAAGTATTCTACATAAAAAATATACACTCTTTTATTTGCATGCTACTTCCTGAGCTTTTCAATTAATTAAAATCAATGATTTAAAAAAAAAAAAATTTTTCTCATATTAGGCGAATCCCTCTAGATAATCGTCAGATTATGAGACAGCACAGCACGCCTTGGACATAAAGATGAACCATATATATCTTAATCTGACGCGCTTGAGTATTGCAAAATGGCGATTTTTTTTTTCACATAATAATAATGGCCGCGAGTTTGCGTCACATCGAAATCGTCAGATTATTGAATGAGAGCTTTTTAGGTTCACTTAACATCCCCTTAAAAATACTGACGCGCTCGATTTTTTTTTTCATTTTCAACCCTTACGTACGTCCACACGCATCATCAGATCAGATTAACATACGAACATTATTAAAAATACGTAGGACATTGATGCTATCAATATCTGACGCGCTCGAGTATGTCCAAGCAACAGTATTTTTTACATATTTGAAAATCTAAAGCCGCTCCCCTCCACCGATGAATATGGTATACATTAAATAGATTTTGTTTCTTCGTATCATCTAGGCTTTGCAACCCAATAGGTCTGACTGCTAAATTTTAATTCAATAAAGACTAGTGTTCACCGGTCATAAAACTATTCAATTAAATTATTAGTATCAATAAACATCAACTTTAAAAAGCTATTTGGTCAGCACCTAAAATAAGGGAAGTTTGTGATCATTGTTTCTGCGCGATTGTGGGCTACTTTAATCAGAAATGGATTTGCGCGATTTTGGGCACCTGAGGGTCGTTTTTCTGCGATATACCGATCTGGCCATCTGGCAACCCTGGCACCATATATAAATTTTATGTAGACTAGTAATGTCATGTTCAATATCATTTCTCTATGGCATGGTCATTTCGCTGACTTCGTTAATATTTTTTTCGGTGCGTTGGTTGATCCTTTTGTATATTTAAAAAAGTAAAAAATAAGCATGTCATGCACAAATGTGCAATGTGCATGACATGCTTATTTTTACTTTTTATTGTTTTTGTCTTAGCAAAGGTCAAAGGAGATGGACAGCGCCATCTATGAGATTTTTAAAAAACGTACCATGGAAAATTCCTCATTAGCGACACTAGCAGATTTTCATACAATCGAGGTAACTTTGGTGCCTAAGTTCTCTGCCAAGGATTGACCGAGCTGTGATCAGATAATGGCCATCCAGGGAGTGAATGCAGGAGATCCAAATTGCTATACACACCCAACTGATCTGATCAACATTCTAAGAGATGTATGGATATGTATAAAAAAAATAGGAGAGAGAAAATGGCATAAAAATTAATGGGATTTCTGAAACTTAAACTCTAATCCTTACATGTTAAAGTGGCGAACATGTTTTAAGATACTTTTAGAGTACCCCAACCAACCCCAACCCATTTTGCCTATGGTGCTCTCGTCTGATAAGCATAAGTTTCTCGGTTCATTGGATGACAACAAACTTTACCCATTATCTTTAATGTGTCTTAAAATCTCTTGTAATTAATCCGTCACCCAGAGAATCAAAGGTGGTAAGTCTCCTGGTTTTGATGGTATCAGTTTCGAGCACCTGAAGCATGCGGGAGTACATTTGCCACGGATTGTTGTTGTCGATGTTTTTTTAACATTTCGTGTACGGCATTCCCATCTGCCCAATGACTGTACAAGACTGTGGTTGTGCCAGTACTCAAAAATAAAATAGGAGATCATTCTGACCGCACCAACTATCGGCCTATTTCGTTAGCTACCACCTTGGTGAAGGTATAGGACGGCTTACTTCATAGACAGTTAGATAAGTACAATAATTTACATGATGCACAGTTTGGCTTCAGAATTAGTATGTCCACTAAAACTGCCAACTTGTGTCTCAAGCACACCGTCCATTACTATACCAAAAGGAAGAGTCCTGTATATGTGTGCTTCCTTGATACGTCTAAGGCTTTCGATTTAGGGTCTTATGACTTGCTTCGGCAAAAACTAAGAGCTGAAACCGATCTTCCGACTGAGATCATAAATATTTTTGAGTATTGGTACAGCCATCAAGTTAACGTGATTGATGGTCAAATGCAACCTCTGAGGAGTACAGGTTGCCATATGGTGTGAGACAGGGAGGTCTTACATCCCCAAAATTATTCAACCTTTACATAAATAAGCTTATTGAGGGTCTCAGTAGTACCGGAGTCGATTGCTCTATTGACGGTACCATGATCAATATGCAGATGACATGGTTCTGCTGAGCCCCTCAATCAGCGGTCTTAAGAAAGCTTGTGATGCACTGCGAGAGTTATGTCGGGGCTTATGGACTCTCTTAAACAGACACACAAACAGAGGTTAAAGTCTCTTTATTCAAAGCATTTTGCCAGTCGTTTTACACGTGCAGCCTTTGGATTAATTGTACCCAGAAAGCGGTAAACGCTCTTCGCGTGCAGTATAATGACCTCTTTGGGATGTTGTTCGGATTGCCTAGGCACGTAGTGCATCAGGTATGTTCGCGAAAACACGTGTTGATGGATTTCATGCCATCATAAGAAAAAGAACCGCCTCCATGATGAACCGTGTCCGAACAACAGCATTTTAGATGTGATAGCAAACCGATTTTGCGTGTGTCCTTTTATGAGACATTGGGTAAAAACCCACATATTATGAATAATTGATTTGTGTATCGTTGTGTTCGTTTTTGTTAAATTAATGTAATTTTTTTTCAGGCATCTGATGCTTCTTTAAAAAAAAATTGAGGACACTGGGGGCAGGTCTGGACTATAGGGAGGGTGATGAACTTCTTCGAAGCCGCATCAGTGAATAGCTGCCGTCGCAACGCAACATGACTCGTGCGTACAAATCAAAGTCATACAAAATCAACACGCTTTGGCCTCCTTTGATTATCCTAATATTGAAGCGTAGTATTATCCCGTTCCATTGACACTGCTTTCTTTGTAGTCAATGAGTAGAATACCTTCTGTATCCCAAAAGACAGTCACCTCGATCTTTTTAAACGATTAAGAGACTCGGGACTTTTTGGGTGGCGTGGTGTTTTTTATGCCACTGAATCGACTTCTAATTCTGTTACGACTCGGTTTCAAAGTCGTTACCCCAAGTTACATCCTTAGTAAAAATCTGGGCCTTAACTTCTTTCTTGTTCTCGCTGCAGAGCTCCAAAGACTGACGAGAGCATTCGGATTTTTTTTCGTTGATGAATTGAAAAACGTTATTGGAACCCACCATGCGCTGACCTTGGTTATCTCAAGATGATGATCTAGAATATTCTGCTGCAGCTGCAGCTGCAAGCTGGTTCATCTTTCATCTGGCATCTTTCCATACTTTTTTTTAAACTTTTTATATGATTTCGCGGGTGCGGTGGCCTCAATAATCATCCAGAACGTGGGTAGTCTTCAATTAAGTATCTGCCTGGTTTAAAATGGCAATAAGCCATGGTTTTACCAGAGGAGAATCCCCGTTAACCACTTACAGTTATTTAAAAATAGTCTGACTGGTTTTTTTTGTCGAGGAAGGCATTTAATGATGACCCGATATTAAATTGTTCCATACTTGTGGATTTCTTCTCGATTGACTTGCTTGCACATTAACAACAAAAAATTCAACGACCCAATTAGGTTAAAATTAGGAATATATAGTAATAATAAGATGCTTAATTAGTAGCTACCTGGTCAAATGAACCTAACTTCACCAAATCCGGAAACTTTTCGATCGCTCCTCGTACGTTATTCGGAAATATTTGAAATGTCACAGAACTCATTCTAGATAAAAAATACTAAAATAATGTGTACAGCTTGTAACTATTACAGGCGAATACTCCAGGTCAGGTCACCTTTAGAGTTGCCATACATTTTGAAGAAGAAGAATATTGTAAAAGCTTACGACAATAACATTTATTTTAGACAAAATCTTATTTTTCATCTAAAATCATCTACAAAACGCGCAGCCGCTGCTGGAGGCTTCTGCTTATGACCGAGTTCTGTGAAAACAAATTATCGAATGCATAAAAGTATGCATGCGTACTTGCGGTCATTCCAGGCATAAAGTGCTATGAATAGATCACAAATATCACAATGGCACAGGTCACCGTGGCGCGACCTTCGGCCGTCTTTTAGAGGCGGGTGCGTCGAACCTGTCTGCGTCAATATTTTACGATAACATTTACGTCGCTCTGAATCAAAGACAAATGATGTGCATAAAAGATTTTTTTAATAGTAGCCTAAGAAACATGTTATGCGTTTGAAAAAAAATCTATAGTCATAGGTATAGCAGATTAAAGCTTCTATCTGACATTTAATATTTTACAAATACCCAATAACAAAACTATAGATTTACGTTTTACCCACTCAGGAATTGTAAATGCCAAGAATTTCAGTCTGCCACCTACCTAACCTAGTCAACATTTAGGATACTTTTTCGAGTTAAAATTCGTGTTTCTACGGGAAAACACAATCGATTCGTTCTAGAATAAGTTATAGGTGATGTAGGTACCAAATATATTCTTAAGTTTTTTGAAAAAAAAAAAATTAACAAAATGGTTCACAGATGTTAATATTAAAAAACATTATATAATAGATAAAGTAAGAGCTTACCTACCAATTAATTGTCAACTGGTAAGATTTTATTTCAATTTGGAACGAAATTGTATTACCATGCTAGAGTGGTTAAGTTCGTGGAAAGCTGATCAAGATTTTCAGCAGCAATGGAAAATTTTGAAGAATTCAATTCAAATCATTTATTTCAGGCAAAGTCCATAAAATGTTAGTAACAATATCTGAACACTAATGTTTGTAAATTACATCAATTAATACAAATCAGTAGAATATAATAGAATATGAAACTACACTACACCAAATGTCGCTATATTTTTCTTCAACCTGCGATTGCCCCATAAATGTATGCTATGCGATGATAAAACTCATCAACTTTGTTTTATAAGTATAAGTAGTGACTTGTACTTAAAAAATAAAGTTGATGAGTTTTATCTTTGAAACTATCAGTCAGGTTTTGAGATGCATTTTGGTATTAGATTAGAATATTTGTAATACATTCACCGGCACATTTAACATCAACACAACGGTGTTATTAGTTATTGATATTGGTATTAATGAAAATGAAAAAATATTTATTTTACATTTAAAATAAAACTACAATTTTGTTGCTGGAGTCCCCTTTTAGACATAAAAATGCCTGTATTAGGGAACAACGCTCCTTCTTAGTATTCTATTTAGCTTAACTTAAAGTGCATGATATATTGTATTTCATTAAGAACTAAAGAACTAAACATTTATTACATAAATAATTAAGAGAAAATTTAAAAATCAAATAAAAAGGTATGTGTGTGTATGTTTATGTTTGTGTGTGTTTGTGTGAGTGTGTGTGTGCGTGAGTGTGTGTGTACGTGAGTGTGTGAGTGAGTGACTGTGTGTGTATGTTATCTAATTATCTAGGTATTAATAGTGCATTACATACTACACTTAAATCCGTAAAATTTGTATTATTTCAATGTATGCTTCATTACATTCTATGCAATGTGAAGCCACAAAGTAGTAATGCTTTGCTTAAACGATTGTATGGAAAGGGAAAAGAGTTTTTAAAACTCTTTAAAGTGCGATGCTTAACCTAAACTTAACATACAGATCTTTGCAGAAATATATAGTCATTTTTGTATTCGCAAAGTGAGCATGTTTGCAATATTTTGTACGAAAATAACGGGGTGGGCGGTTAAATGTGCCGGTGAGTGTATTACAAAGAGGTACTTACAGTTTTTAAGTTTGTTTGTGGATAAGTAATCTACTGAACTGATTTTGAAAATAAATATAATATGTATATTGATTGTTGAGCACATCATAAGTTAACAAAAGCAAAGAAAGTTATAACTTAAAGAATTTTTGGGTGATCGCTCTGCTGAATCGGCGCAGAGGTAGTAGGAGTGTTTTCCATCAGAGCAATACCAAATTTGACCGCTAATGGGCGATTCCCGCACAATACAGATAATTTAATTATTGGCTTATGGATCTGAATTTGTGGAGATTTAAAATGATTACTTACCTGAGCCACTATACACACAGCTTGACCGTCAAGTGCTGAAGATGGCCTCCGCGGCAAGAGCTCCACGTGATCCGTCTGTAGAAGAGATGATTTTTTTAATAAAAAGCTCAAGCCTTATTTTAATGTTATGGATCAAAAACCCGCAAGGCGAGCGAGCGTACCACGGTAGCGCGGCCGGCGAAGCACTGAAGCCGTTATATTATAAGCACATTTTAGTTTATTTCAACGATATATTATATTTCCTAATAATTATAATTATTTCAATAGATATCATCACATTGCCCTTTTATATTGTTCATTATGAATAATCACTAACTAATCACTTGGTCCATAACATTTATTTATACACAGTTCTAGCGCCCTTCTTACGTTTGAGATAAGAAAAAGAGTATTTTAGAAATTTAATAAAATAGAATAAATTGAATAAAATACGAAACAATGGGAGTATGGGACAATAATTTTATTTAAAATAAGCGTAAGTACAAGCCTTTGGTGGTCAACATTAACGATTACCATATAATTCCAATATGATTTGTTTATGTAGAAAATAGAAACAAAAAATATTTAGTTAAAAAAGAATAATAAATAGCCCTGGACATGGACACCACCTCCCATCAGAATACTTGTCAAGAAGAATCCAACGAGCTCAAACTCGAAAGGGTTTCATTCTTTGATAACAGAGTTCTTGTGGCCACGATCCGGCTGCATCATCAGAGCCTGGACACCATCTCAAATCAGAGTACTTGTCAAGACAAATGCCACGAGCCTAAACTTGAAACGGCTACTTTCTTTCATTACAGAGTTCCTGTAGCCAGCAGCCACCTTCTGGCTCCATCATCAGATCAGCTCAATGACATCATATTATTACATTGTCATCTAGTTCTGAGCTATACCTATTCAAAGTTTTAAATCGCTAGCTCATCAGGAAATTAGTATAAAATCGATTGCAAAATTTGTACCGAACAGACACATAAACAGACAAAAAAGCAACTTATCAAAAACGTGGTAATACGCGGGGGCACACTGAAAGTTTAACGTATCATATAGTTTTAAGCAGAATTTTGTTTTTATTATCTTTATTTATTTAATTAATTTTATTTATTTAATTTTTTACCCACCTCATATAGTATATGCTTTTGTTATTGATTATTTTCATAGTTAAACATAGGAAAACAAAGTTTATTTTTAATTTCTTTTAAGTTTACTACTTAAGTAACATAACTCTATATTGTGTTTACTCAATTGAACTGTTTTATTTTGTTGTGGAAACTGTATTTGGCTTTTGTATTACTCATTAAGTATAGCATTAAGGTAATATTGTATGCCGTTTGTTTCCCAAAAATAAATAAATATATTTAAAGTATTCTCCTCTGCATTTAAAACCCTTGTTTATTTGACCGAACTATCTTCGAAAGCATTATGACCACTGATCTGATGGGATGTTTTTACGTACAAAATTGAAAGCCATCGCTGCCTCTTCTGGGTTTGTATAGGTGAATCATCTGTTTCATTCAAAAGGCAGGTTATCAGTTGCCACATTTTCCTTGCTGGTCACAGTTGAATTTCGTCATTCACAACTTGCGGCATTTAGTGAAAAACGTCCTCAACTAAATTCAGCTAACCACCTTCTGATGGTGCTGAGTTAAGGTGCTTCCCACCTAAAAGCATTTTACAGTCTTGTGGCACAATCTTCTGGAGAAGGGCCACTTTTAAAATCACACAAAATTGTCAGGCTAAAATCTTTTCGCGTCAATTCCGTTTTCACTGCGAATGGCAAATTTCGATGTGAGATTAAACAACCGGACAAGTGCGAGTCGAACTCGCCCACCGAGGCTTCCGCACATATTTTTAGGTACCTAGGTATGTACATACATATTATACATAGTTCAGGAATCGAGTCTCGCAGTTTTCAGAATTATTCCCGAAATTCAGTTTCCAAAACTATTGATTACATTTTTTATGATTTAATTACAATAAATGTATAGTGTTCAGATTTTTCCTTGTTTGTATTTGTAGAAAAGAAGATATTACTTTTACTTGTTAAACATATTTCTACAGTACCCTATAAATTTTGATTCCCTTGAGTTTACTTGAGTTGTTGTTTTTAACAGCTTAAACGGAGAAATTACATAACAAAACACACAACGTCATCTAATAACGAGACTAAGAACTAATATCTTAATATATATAAATCTCCTATCAGGATGTTTGTCCGCGATGGACTCCTAAACTACTTAACCGATTTTAAATTAAATTGGCACACCGTGAGCAGTCTGGTCCAACTTAAAAGATAGGATAGCTTAGATCCCAAAATTCCCACGGGAACGGGAACCGAAACCGCGCCCGGCCTCTAGTATATATATATATCTTTTAGATATTAGCAAAATTCTTAACACCGCCATGTAGAATTTATATAAACAAAACACACATCGTCATCTAGCGACGAGTAACGCTACAGTTAGAAAATATATTTAGTGACAGCCTTTCTTTTTTTCTTCGTAAATTCACAAGTTTGATTTTTTCACAGCTTCAACAGACTGTTGACTAGAATATATGACTTTAATTTCAGCTCGATACCTCCACGCGTTCCCGTGTTTTCCCCGAGAAATTCAGTTTCCAAAACTAAAGACTATATTTTTTTTATTCAAATACAAATGTGAAGTTTTTATATTTTTCCTGTACTTGTAGTAAAAGGCGATATTACGTGCCAAATTTCATAGTTCTAGGGCAACGGGAAGTACCCTATGAATTTTGATTCCTTTGAGAGAGTCGAAATATATGTTTTTGTAGCATAAACGGGCGTACCCCTTTTTTACGTTAATTTACAAGTTTGATTTTTTCTCAGCTTCACGAGGTTGTTGACCTGAATATATGGGTTTAATTTTAGTTCGATCCCTCCACGCCTTCCTAAATTTTTTCCCGAAGTTCAGGTTCCAAAACTTAAAGACTATATTTTTATGATTTAATTACAAAGGTTTAGTTTTTAGATTTTTTTCCTATACTTGTAGTAAAAGACGATATTACATGCCAAATTTCATAGTTGATTCCCTTAAGAGTGTAGAAACCTACGCTTTTTTGCCACATAAACGGTTCTATTTTTGTTTTACGTTAATTTACAAGTTTGATTTTCTTACACCTTAAACAGACTTGTTGACCTGAATCGTCGTATCAGCCACATAACACCCACTGCTGGGTATAGGCCTCCCCCAAAGGGAGGGTTTGCCATAATCGCCACGCTTGGCAGGCGGGTTGGCGATCGCAGTGTGGCTAAGTTTGTAGGAGACGCTGCTGCCCGTCTTGTGAAGGATAAAACATCAAAACAATCATACATCTTATGTATTGGCGCGCACTGTTCATTGAAGTTCACTTTACAGCTGCCGTGGTCACGGGATGACATGAGTCATGAGTCATCCCGTGACCACGGCAGCTGTAAAGGTGCCGAAACGTCGGGAAAATCAAAAACCCCTAAAAAACCAAAAAATACGGACAATTACAACTTAATTCGTGGTAATATAGCGCGTTTGATATCCGTAAAAGTTGTTTTATTTCATAATAATCAGTCAGTTTATAAAATGTAGCCCTGTAGCCACTTGTCTCAAAATAAACTATCTTTTCTTTATATTTCTCCCCTGAGTAAAATAGAGATTTGTCACATTATTTTATGTATTATTACATAAATATGTATACGACGGGGAAACGCTTAGCCTTAGCCTTCATCATACGATATTAAGTAATGATGAGACTGAAGGTGGGAATCGCATTGCTCCTGGAATCCTGAACCACTGCGAAGCTGGCTATCTTATCTCATAACTCATAACACAACAACGCTGAAAACATTGTTGCTATGACAACGGCGACAAACAGATAAGGTGGCCTTAAAAAAAGTGCTACTACTAAACAAACCGAAAATACTGCTTCATACTAATATAAATTAATAACATAATTTATTAAAATAAACTGGAAAGAAAGTCAAGGTAACTGTACCAATAACTAAGCTATTTCCAATAGGACCCAGAACATATAATTCATCGTATTGCCTCGCGATTGCCCACAGTTCTTGCGCAAATCTAAGTAAGCGAAGGGGTTATATAATGCGACCTACTGGCATACTGACTCTGGCGCACGTTGTGCTTGCGCTGTGCACCACCTACTTGCATTAGCTCAGTTACCGTAATCAACCTCATAAAGGCAACCAATTATTGAAAAACCGTAAGTGCTGCAATTGGGAAGAAAAGACATCAAACTTTTTATGTGGACCCTGGCATACCTAGTTGCAAGTATGACATATTTATGGTGAACACCTATAAAACATACGTTAATCTACCGAGAAAATAATTACAAATTTCACTTTGAATGTGTAAAATAAAATTATTATACATCTTCAAACTAAAATATTTTAGAATATATATATTTCTATATCTATTTATTCGAAAAAAATCGTATATTCATCTACGTCATTTTTTCGAAAAGTATTCGTTGTTTGATATCTTCTCTATTGATTGGCATATATTTCATAGGTGTACGTACACCAAAATACGACAACTTCTTAACTTTAGATATGCCAATAAGGTTCAATATTCTTAAACGTAGAGAAAAAAATTAACAAAATATTAATTTAAGAAATACTACACATGCCTTTTTTACCAAAAACTATATTTTGGATTTGAAAATGTTACAGAAGTTTATTCAATAATGAACCTAATATTCACGACAGTGCACCATCCGTTACGTACTTGGTCTTGCGTTATTCTTATTATCTTGGCTTATTGGGTAATCTGCCCTACTTATCACTGTAAACTTTGGATGAAGCTATTTCCAACAATGCAATCCTTACATTGAGATGTTCCACGTACTTAAACGAATTTCTGTTGTCTATTGTACAAAAAACACTTGAATTAGGCCAAATACTTATTATTTAGATTTATAATGTGTTTTTTTTACGAGTTTATATGAATATACTAAACAATATACACGGTGTTACAAAATACCCCGTAAAAATATAATAAATTATCAAAGCCAAACATATTGTCAACCCTAGTAAGCTAAACCCTACCCTAGTAATCACGTCAGGGAACCGGAGTAGGTAAAATTGTACATAAACATTCTGCGTAGTTTACTCTTTAAATTTTTCTGAAATACGGTTTGCATATCAATGAAAAAATAATGGTTTTTTTTACGGTAAGTCATACAGTGATAGTATAAAAATAAAAATAAAATTTATTTCTTGCATATAAGGTTTACAATTTTCTTGAATTTTTAAATAATAATATAATGTGATTCAAACGTTCTTAATTAAACAAATTAAATAAATAATATTATATTGCATGCATTAGATTTCATTAGTTTAAAATTTAAAAATACCGTTTTATAACAAACGTAACTTTGAATACCTACCTAATACAATTTGATTATAACATTCATTCTTTTTAAAGATATTACATTACCTACATGCATAATGTAATGTAATTTTCTGTTTAAAATTAAAATAACAGATTTACAACATTATTTATTAATTAAACAACATTATTTTGAAACAAATATTTGATTTTAACATTCATTATTTTTAAAATATATGACATGCATCAAATTTCATTTCTTTAAAATACACAATTTTATTGAATACAGTTGAATAAGTTAATTTATTGAATAAATCATATTTTGTTTTCATAAAAGATATAGAATTTAGTGTATGTCTTCTTCTTTGGAGGGTTTTGGTCTTTATCTTCCACGGTGACCAGCCGGCTTGGAAGATGTAGGATATTGTTTTTTAATTATTGTTTGGTGGTTTGCATAATTTAGAAGTTGAGGAGGGGGCGCTGGTTGCTAAATTTTCTTAGGTATAATTTTTCTGAGGTATTTTCCTTTTGCATGTTGTTTTTTTTGTTGACTAAGAAATTGAGCATGCCTACTGTTTTAGAATTTCCTTCTGAAAAGCTTGCTGTTCTGCCTGGAAGCGTTTGAGGTTGCATGGTTTTATTTTTCTTATTTGTTTGTATTTTGTGATCAGCTTGATTGTTTGAGTTTGTTTCTGGTGACATCGACAAGTTCTTTTTTTGACTTGTGCCTAAAGAAGAGTCAGTTTTATCAGTTTTTTTCTTCAATATAATAAGTTTGTCGTACCATATAATAGCTCTATTTCCCTTTTCTTTTTCGATCTTCACTTGTTCTTGTAGCGCCTTTCGTGTTTCCAGTATTTGTCGAGGAAAATCTTCCTTTATATAGTACGACGTATCTTTTAATACACTCTGATATTTTAGAAGCTCAATTTTTCTTCCAAGGCTCGTGAATGTAACTACTACTGGGCGTGCTCGTTCCGATTTGATTCCGAGTCTTCGAATTGATTGAATTTCAGAGTTATCCAGTTTTCGTGTAAAATATGTATCGATGAATTTTATCAAACCATTTTGTAGCGATGAGTAGTATTTTTCTGTCTCTTCTAAGCCAAAAAATACAAGGTTTCGTTGTCTCGCTTGTCTTTCCAAATGTTTTAGTCGTTGTTCCTGAGTCTCTACCTTTCTTTAAGATTTTCATATTTTTCTTCCCATGTTTTGAATTTTGCATCAAGTATTTTATTTATGTTTTCTGTCACGTTTTCCGTAACTTTTTCTCCGCTTTTTTACATACACTTTTTACATACTTTCTTACACACAGTGATAGTACGGTTCTCAAATATTGTAAATGGACTTGTTTTATGGCACAATTTAACCCTTTTGGCTTTACGGGTATTTTTGTAACACCCTGTATTATTGGTTGTCAATAAATATTTTTACGTATTAATATTCTGTTTTTATTTCGACTGGGCTTAGTGGTTTCTGTTCCCCTATTAATATTATTTTCCCCACTCGATGTTGCTTGGAAGAGATTGCTACCGTAGCAATAAGTTCCATGATGTGTTTTTCTTTTACGACGTTTATCTGTCCTCTGTTGTTTGTTGAGTCAACTCACACAAATAGTTCGAGTCTACTGTCTGATCCCGGATAAATCAAAACTCGTAGTAACACGTGATCGAAGGTAACACGTAATAACAATTTGGCGGGAAAGAATGTGTACAAACAAGTAAAGGAATCCAAAAAATCTATTTAATTTACATACAATATAGTTTTTAATTGTAACGTGAATCACGCTCTCATGTGCTATTAATTTAGAAAAATTTGACTAAGAACAACACAATATGCGTAAATAAAAATATTTCCCTAGTGCAGGAATCCTATAAGCAGAAGGCTGTAAAGTAAAAGTAGGATTCGAAGCGCTTAAAGTATTTTATCAATAAGAAATTATAGCAAACCTAACTGGCGACATCTTCCTTGACTAAACACAATGAAACTTGATTTGAAATAACAAAGACTACACAATAATATTTAATAAATTAGTTAAAAAGCAAAAGCTAATACCAATGTCATATGAAATTATAGCCTGAATCAAATAATTATGTATGTATGTTATTTTGTTTCAATTAGTTAATAGAACCATTTGCATTGTGTTCTTTTTTAAATTTTATAGTATTCATTATTAGAATGTTTTGTAATGTAAATTGTGAATATTGACTTTTTAATTAATTACTTTTCTTTTTAATAGTTTAAATTGTTTTTTTTATAATTAATGATTTTTTATGAAAAAAAATCATTAATAATAGATTTGCAATACCTTTTCAAGGTGGTATTAAGAGTCGGTATTGCAATGTCACCTTATCTTATGACTTAAGTTAAGTCCAACATTTGAGCTAAGTATAAAAAGGTAGGAAAGAAAATAGCGTAAATTCAATCCGGATATTCCTCGCCTTAGCTAATCTAGGATTCACCGCAATATTGCAACATAACAAAAAATATGAGAATTGCGCGTGTGCGCGCGGCGATCAATGAGAATCGTTGTGGAGGCTCCATAATGAAAAATAGCGCCAAAAATCTCTCCACATGAATTGTTTAAATAATTTGTAGCAAGGTAATTAAATAAATTATGAATTTACATAACCTAATGTGAGTATTTTATTTACTAATCCTGAAAAAATAAATATCTAAATGTAAAATTAAAATATCTTTTTGCGAGTCAAAAATATGTTACCATAGGAACGAATTCCGGAACGGCACAAGTCACTGAATTCCTCCACTTAAATATTGGCTAGTTAGGATGGACTATAAGTGTCACTTAACTTTATTTATTGAAATACACATATGTCAAACATATCTTCCATGCTGGATTAATTCAAGATAAGTCAATATTCAAATACTGTTCCTGAGTTATAAGCACAAATGTTATGTAACTAAGTTTGTAATTAATTCCTGATAAGTTTAAACTAAATGTCAAAGTTATCTGGAATTAATTAATGAAACCTGAAGCGGACACCGTTATCCAGAAAACAATGGAATTTCTATTGGGTCTCCATATCTGGGGCCTGACTGGATAATTTTAATTAATTAATAAATCTATAAATATCATCAATTAATTCTAATTTACTATTGTTTTTTTTTATAAATGACAGGGAGGCTTTTAGCTTTCATCATACCTGATGTTAAGTATTGATAAGGCTGAAGATGAAAGTGAGCCACTCCCTAAGGCTCTAAATGCCGGAAACACAATAATACTGAAAACATTGTTATTATGGCGTCAGACTTAGTTAAGATGGTGGTAGATAGCCAGGCGGACTTACAACAAGTCCTACCACCAACCATAGTAGTACATATAGAACATAGTAGCCTGAAATGAGAGTTTTCATATTACACTCTACTCTCTGCTGTCTTATTCAATTGAAGCACTGTTGCTGTCACTTTCAACGTCATAAGAAAGGCAAGGAGATCGAAAATTACATCAACACTGCTTAACCTAATATTAATAAAATAAATAAATGTTTTTTACGCTCACATCAATTATCGTAGCCCCAAAGTAAGCACTGTAAGGCTAGTGTTATGGGATACTAGGACAACGGATAGAAATACATAATAATAATACTTAAATATATATATTTTTTCATTGAAATATATATAAACAGCTATGACTCAGGTACAAATGCCCGTAGCCATCATACAAACATTTGAACCCAAGACCTAAGAGTAGGGGACTCCTTGAAACCGGTGTACGTACCACTCTACCACGGAGGTTGTCTAAATGAATAAATAAATTTTGGTCGAAAATAGCATCCCAAAACCTGACAATAGGCACAGTATAAATTTTATGCAATAGGTTTGATACCCACACTAGACAAATGGTTTGTGTCATGACTTTGACATATTTTACAACAATAAAGTCTCTTTAAAATCTATAAAAAAAACATGTTTTCAACTTTAGAATCAACAAATTAATATACATACACAAATATTTACAAACGAACACAGTTTATATGTTGATTTGCTATTAAAATATTTTAAATATATGAAAAAATTGCAGTTATTGTAATGAAGATACCGCAAATTCATGTTGTAGTTTTTTTGCATTGACAATTAGTATTATTTACAATGTATTTGGACATTGTGGTTCTCACATAAATGAAATTTTGGCAAATATATTTATTTATTTCATGATAAATAAAATTATATCCACATACCAATCTCTAATTCTGTAAATGGTTGATTGCATAATAACTTCAGTAATTACTATACTGGAAAAGTTAAATAAGGGATTGAACTTATTTTACTCATTTGGTCATCTGGAAATATCAATAAACAACAACTTGAAGAAAATCTATTTGGTGTTTGAGTATTATGACTATATTGAGCTAAACAGTATGTAACTAATTATACAATATTGGTAGTTTTTGTTAACTATCTACACCAGATAGCACTGGAAATAAATAAAGCATTTAATTATATAACAGATAAATAAATTATGCAATAGAGAAACAGATATGGACATACTTAGTCATTGTTTTAGAGACAAAGGCGCAACAGGCATCAGAACATGTCTTTACGTTGTTGTTTCTATAAGCTATCAATGTAAAATGCTCAATAATACAAAACATTTTGTTGAAAACATGTTTTCAAGTCGAGATGTCCCGCCCAATCGCTCATCCCTGTGATAAACACCCTTACATAATTTCCTTACGTAATAACCGCATGGTAAGGATCGGTTACCACTATCTTCAACTTTTTGGAGACTAAGCTCTAATGCTTTATTACGTAACGAGGATTATATTCATTTTACAACTACACTTTAAAAAATACATGTAACTCATTTGCCGCCTTGCCGGCCAAGCTGGGCAAAAACTGACATGAAAACAAGCTGTTGTACCTCGGTTTCTGAAGACGTTGGCGGGCCTACATGCCCGCCTACTCGTGACAACATAATTTTCCAAAAAGTTTTATGATAAATCACTCCTGCAACAACACAGCAAAAATTCGTCTCTTACAGGTTCCGCGATAAATAAAGATTATGACGCGACAACCACTCATCATAAACTCAAAATGACTGACTGGCTGGACTGGACTGATAGTGATATTTGATAAATTGATTGACTGACTGAACTGAGACCGACTGACTTGACTGAGAACTGAACTGTGGATGAATGAGCTGTCAATGTCAAATGATGACTGAAAACAAAACCATTTAAAACAAATTAGTGACAGATAGAGATGAGATGTTATTGTAATGCCAAAGCCCATGGAGAGAAAAAAAGGGCTGCATTGCGTTTTTTATTGGCAAAATTCATGAATTTCATCGCGAGCAGCCCATTAATTAAGAATGCCCATAGAATGCCATGTATTATATTAAGGCGGTACCCTGACCGAAAGTGGCGCCGCGTTGAATTTTATTTAATATCGTAATTCTAATTCACAATTTTAATAAAACTTTACGTGGAATTTTTAGAGCCCATTGTCTTGTATTTTTAGAAGGTATCGCTACATCTCGTCATAGTCATTCGTAGAAGTAGATAGCAAATGTGTCAAAAACGGCCACTTTTAGCAGTTTTGCTATCTACATCTAGCAGTGACTACGAGGGGATGAAATGATACCGTCTAAAAATACTAGACTATGGGCTCTAAAATTCCACGTAAAGTTTTATTAAAATTGTGAATTAGAATTACGATATTAAATAAAATTCAACGCGGCGCCACTTTCGGTCAGGGTACCGCCTTAACAGGACCAAAGACGTAACTTAATATACTAACAGGACTGAGTCAGTCAGTCACACAAATTATATAGTAATGTACTCAGTCAGTAACACAAATTATATAATTGTCAGTAATCGCAGTTGAAAAGCCAGCCGAGCGAGTGAGATATCTAGTACAGTCACAGACTACAGATAGAGGCCCTCTGTCCCTTTCTAAAAGAGTGATCACTTTTTTTTTTTGTTACGTAGGAATGTACACGGGACCTAAGTAATGAGTTTATATTTAGTTTTAATTTAGAATTAAGGTTAAGAGATGGCAATATTATTGATGTAGGTTATATTGGTCACGATAGAGAAAGAAAATGATTTGTAATAGAAAAGCCTTTATTATACTTGAAATTCACAACCAACCATTTTATTTCTTTACGACGACTTATTCTTGTCAAAGAGTATATAATCACTCCGTTTTATTCTTGTGACCTTGTGTTATTCTCCATAGAGCTACAAAGTAAAACGTAGTGATTACATACTCTTTGCTACAAAGTTCGAAGAGTACTCGAGTTCACTGAAGTATTCGAATACTCGTGCCAGTACTCGAATACCTGACAAGTCTTCTGACTCGAGTCCTGATTTGATTCTTTTTATAACGATTACCAAAATTATCGAATACCAAATATAGCCGTCTCGGCACATCACTAGGCCACAGACTACAGACAAGACAGACCATCATCATCGCGGAGAAACAAGATGACACTCAAATTATCTCCATAGTAATAGAGTTCATTTGCGGATGTTGAAAGCCAATCATGCGCAATCTTTCGTGTGGCAGACTCTTTATAACCACCAAGAAGATGGTACCTCACGGAAGATGGCGCAAGATCAAGTCACCTTCAACATCCGCAAATGAACTCTATTACTATGGAGATAATTTGAGTGCCAGAGAAATTCCGCACGACATCTTTCGTAAGTCGGACTTTAGAAGTTTAGACTCTTTGAATGGAGATTGCTTTTTTTTATTAATCATGAATTAGGTACATTACATCTCAGTTATGTTGCTAGAATCAAAGCCTTGAAAAACAACCTCCTCTGTATATTTGAAGATCTTCGGTAAGAGACTGCTGTTTTGCCTTCAACATGTAAGTTTAAACCTTCATTTCATTACCTCTTTATAACTTAAGTAAAACTAGATAATTATCAGGTTACTTTAGCCTTTTTGTCCATCAACGTACCTAAATGATTGTCACCCTAATATGAGATTTTCATACAAATTTCAATCTTGAATAGTATCGTAAGTATAGCACTGCACTTATTAGTTCCAGGTAAAGCTAGATCCTCAGTGACGGAAATTCTCTTTACTGTGAATTGCATGTCAACATTCGTAACGCAAAATTCACGTAACGTAACGGTTTCAAAGATGGGCTACACAGTGTGACGGTGCGAAATATAGTTTTCGCTTTTTCATATTGATGCCTTGTTATTTGAACGGGTTTCTAGTGTTGAATACTGTCACATATCAAACGTAACGCTTATAGAATGCTTCGTTTGGCTCCATACGGTATGATTATTGATATTTTGGCAAACGAAAATACGTTCACAAGGTTCTGTATGTACCATGTTTAAACGTCGATTTTACTGTTCTATTTTGTACCATGCTCGAGTGTAAATCTTATTTATTTTTGCGTCACTGAGGATTTATGGACTGAAACTGGACTTTCGTTCGCTAGTTTTTGATATTTCCAGCATCCATAAAAGCGTCATTCCGTGAGGCCCCTCTTTAAATGCTAATAATTCTTAAACGCTTACCTTACGAATGTTTTGAATACCGAAATAAGACATTGTTTATCCTGCACGGCAGGTTTTTACAGCACCCAAGGTAAAAGGTGTAAGGAACACACGGGCTGATTGTAATGACTTTCTTGATATACGTTTTATATTCAAATAATAAAAAAATATGTAAGTTAATAAGGCAAAAATTTGATACGTTTTGACTACTTATATAATTTGTGCCTAAAATATTACTGACACGTTTGATTGCTCATAATATGCACTAAATGAGAAAGCTGTAGACACACACATTACTTTTTTTAAATAAATTATGTTGTTGGTTGGTTGGTACCCCTGTTATAACTGTAGTTCAAGAAAGGCAATGCAGCGGTTGAGGTCCCCAGCCAGAAGCCAAGGCTGGTAAAAAGAAAAGAAATTGAAAAGGGAAATCCCAAATTCCCGCCAATTGACGCCATTTTGTGGTCGTCTCGTTCGTTAGTTGTGGTTCGATTCAAAGAGTATGTAATCACTACGTTTTAAGAGACCCCACTCCAGCCGTAGGAATCACCCCTACAACAAGGTGGTTCGTAGTTTTTAAAAAAAAAAATGCTTCACAAGTCAAAACTCCATGTTGAGGTAGCCATTTTCGAACCACAGATTACCGAGCCGCGCAATTTGACAGCTCATACTAATACTCTTAAAATTATCATAGTTTCTCATTATTCTGTGAACGTTTTAACGAGTAACGAACGACTTTCACGAGAATAAATTATCCACAACAATTGGTAGCATTTTATGTTTGTGAAGGAACTACCGCTGCTGCTACATTGAAAAACATTATAACAGTAAGTTTAGATTAGTAGCTTGATGATCTGCCAACTCTGCAAAGGATTTACGGAGTGTGAGTTTATGTTCAATAACCTATATAAAAAAACTTGTATTTTTGTTTTCAGGAAGTTGTGAAGGCTGTAAAACAAACAGGTCCCTCCTATGGCGATAATTTGTGACCAAGGATCTACATTCTGAACATGCTTGAAAAGATCTCAAGCAGACACCAAGCGTGAAAACTTGATTAATGAGATGCCTGAAGGTTAGTACTTAGAACTTCTGAAGAAATGGAAATCATTAACTTTAAAATTTATTTATATTTATATTATATTTTTTCACATAAACCTATGTCTTGTGAACATTGAGTTAATTCACCCATTTTGTAATACCAAGCTGCTATATTGTTTCAGGTCATTAAAATTTAAATCGCCATCAATGGACACAAATTCTGTATTATTTAAGATCCATCCTTATAAAGGGCATACATACTAAGCAAAGACCTGTCATTATGTGGCAAAACTGATATACGAATGCTGCATAAAACTACAGATGACCACTTTCAACCAACATCATCACAACAAATGAAGGTAAATTTATATCCTCACTGATGTCATAAATGTGAAAGTACCTAACTGTTTGTTACCTAACATTTTTAGATGACATGTTTTTCCATAAATTTAAATTATATGTTAAAAAGTCACTTAAGCGAAGGTAGATGATTATTTAAAAGAAAATGCATGGATGTGATACTTTTGTATGAAAAACAGAGTGTAAGAAAATTTTCCTCTTATTTAAATATATTTCAAGATTGTAGATTTGTGTTTGGCAACAACATTCCATTGTAAATGTTCTTGTTTCTGTTAAAGCTGATAAGTTTGTTGCGGCCGTTCGTCTTATCAGTTCAAAGATGTCCCAAATGTTTGGTAGGGAAAAAAAATTTTCTATTTGAATAAAACTCTTTGTCTTTGCCCTTGACCCAATGCCTCTTTTGTCATGATTTTAAGAATCCTGATTGAAATAATTAATAAGTCATGAACAAATATCCACACCAACCAAACATACTGATCAACATCAGAAACAAGTTTTTTAAATCAGTTCACATTGATTGGTTTGGAGGTCTTCAGCATCATGCTGATGCTTTAAATTTTTTCATTGTTATTGTTTATAGAGTCCAAATTCATAAGTTTTGTACAATAATAAGTAAAAATATAAAAGGGTCTTTTTCAGAATCTAGTATTAATATTAATTTTGTTATGCATCAATTGGCACTTGAAAAGCGCAAAAGGTATACCTACTGAAAGAAAATTACAATCAATAAAATAATTGTATTTTTTTATATGTGATGATGATTGGCAGGCAATGATTTTTTACAGGTTTTGTTTCATTTAAATATGTTACTTGTAGCTGCAATACAGCTATTATATACAATGTAACTATCTTTGTTCTCAGAATCCCGGAGAAGAGACCAGTGGCAGCATGGGTAGGACGGGCATTGTGCTCGGCGAGTCCCACATTACATTAAGTGTGCTAATGCGTAAATGCATTTTTCCCGTGCATAATAAGAAAAAAGCCAGAACTAGATTCCAATTTCGTTCTTTTTTTTTGCAATCTTATTTTAATTCTAACATTAAGTATGTAATAACACTAAATTTGCTATTAAATGAAATCGGTACCTGGTTCCTACATGTCATCGCTTAGTAATAGTTAGTGTATTACTTGTCATCTCATAACACTTCTAAAAAATTTAAATAAAAGTTTCTTCTTTTTCATTAAACACATGGATTGTATCTCAAGTTGTTGAAATCACTGTTTATAATTGTTTAACTTCTTCCATCAATTATGTACTGATAAAAGAAATGTTATATTTTAGTCATTCACACTTCTTATGTATTGAAAATTAGTATTTATACATTATTTTTTAGCTTATAGGTAATGATTATAAGTAATGACTTATTACTTCATTAAAAATGCAATTTTACAGTTTATTAATAATAACTTATTTTTTTTACTAGGTTAGTCATATTGTTGTATTATTGTGATTTGAATTAAATAAAAAATTAATCTTATTTTGTTGTTTTATTCATTTGAGCATTTAAAAGTATAGGATTTAAAAAGTACACTAGGGCTGTAGTGCTGCTTGTATCGATATCGATAAATTTTAGTATATCGATATGTCGTTCGATAGACTTTGCCGCACTATCAATGTGAAGCTGACATTAGACTAAGAAACGGCCAATAGCAGGCTTGATTCCTATCTGTACTACTATATAATTTGTGCCCCACTCCATACATTGGTTTGAGCTCGCGTTTGAGGCCTATGACACCTTAGTTCTCAAATGTACCGTTTTGGCGCTGCAATCGCTAGGTTTCTGACGCCATTTTGAGACGCCATGTTGTTCGTTTTGACGTGACGTGACGTGACGTTGACCATTATTTATAAATTAATTTAGAATTAGATTTTAGACGTTCCTTTTTGATTGACATTGCCACTGGTGTTTTGTTATTTCCTGATTTCCTCGCATTTTGCTTGAGTTAAGATCCAAAATATCCAACTTCTCCTCAGTTATTTGATACAATACTATCAGTCTTTTACAGTGTGCTACTTTAAAAGGTCGTAAAACTATCGTAATGGGACTATTTAAGTGTTGTGTCGGTGGTTGCAACGCAACTAGTGAGACGCATCGGCTTTATATGTTCCCCAAGAACGATTCTCTAAGGAACTTGTGGATGTCTTCCCTGGTGCCAACTAACTCTCTCCTCATCGGACTCTCTAAAGAGCAACTACTTCGAAAACGTGTTTGTGAAAAACACTTTGACAAACACCAGTTTGACGAAGAAGGCAAGAGAATTCGCTATTCGTATCCATGCCTATTTACGAATGACGAAATAGCGCACGGCGTGCCGCTATCTTCTGGTGAATCCGGTGAGTCCTAAAAACATTACATAAAAATATCTTTAGCAATTTCCTTTTGCGTTTTCACTTTTCGCTTCACTATTAAGTTGCACATGGTTATTTTGAATGCACGCCATATACAATAATTTTGTTCAAAACATTTTGACGTACTCACTTAGGTGAGCTCAGCTCAGCAAATAGAAAGCGCTCTTCTGCTTAACCATATACTATGAGCCCTGATGTAAAAGAGTGTAGAAAGATAAATCAAACAAGGCTATGCATTAAAATAAAATCTTGTGCTATATAAAGGTGGTATTTCACTTGTCCAATATCTTTGCCCATGATTCTATTGTGAATCATGCCTTGTGATTTCTATTACATTACCTTATCGGGATAATAAGTCTAATATAATATTGCTTATATAAACATATAATTGATTGTTTCAGTCCAAAATTCTCTGAGTGATCACAATTATCACAAACAGGAAGCTGATGAGGATGATGATGTTACAGATGATTTATTGGTCATTGGAAGGGCAGGTATGTACTTTATAAACCATTTTCCATTGTATTTCACAATATTTGAGCTATTCACAAACTAATAATGTTTCTTTATTAAATCAGAAATATTTCTCATTAATGAAAAATATATAAGTGAAATATATGACAATAGCAAAACAACCTTCCTATATCTTTCCATAAGTTACTCAACATTCTATTATGTACATATTTCTCAATAACTCACTGAAATTAAATATGGTTAGCGCTAAATATATTTAAAACATCGCTCTGTCACTTTTTACTTCAAAACAGACTGAAAAAGGAATGTCATTTTTAAAAAAAATTTTGCTAAAACTTACAAATAACTGTAATAAACAATATAATTCTTTTTCAGGTGATAATTTTCATGAGCACCCCTCATGTTCAAATCAAGCTATACCAATAGCTATCGAAAGACATAAAGGTATGTGATACTTATAAAAGATCCAGAAATACACATAAAGAAACCAGTGCAAAACTATGATTCTTTTTTATTTTTTTTACAAATGACTTACAAAAGCAATATAATATTTTTTCAGGTGAAGATTTTCATGAGCATCCCATCAAGCTATACCAATAGCTATGGAAATACATAAAGGTATGTGTTATTTATAAAAGATCCAGAAATATATAAACATAAAGAAACCAATGCAAAACTTAGTAGTTAGAACAATCACCACAATAGTGGAAGAATATTTCCAGTACCTACCTATAGGTTAGATAAAATATTCTAAACAACTCGCAATAATTATTTTGTAATTAATTACTATATATTTAACCATAACTAGTGAACAAGCATTTTTTTAAAATGAATAATGTATTTTTAACTGAATGTTACATCTACATTGGGCAATTGCTTAGAATTTGATTGTATGTGTTATTATTTCATCTAAAGAGTATGTTGTGTTTTCCATTTACAGAAGTGGCAGAGCAACCTTTATGCTTCATTAGCAACAAAGTAGAAATCCCTACTCTTTATGAACATACAGGTTAGTTATGTATATTTTTTTAAATCTAATTTTCGGACACCGGTGTCCAGAGAACGTAACGGATGGATGGGTAATAGCAAAAAAAATCAAATGTAGTTTCCATATACAAATCGGACCCTGAATGACTGCAATGGTTTCTATTCCATTTTTGCCAATCACAGAAACATTTTCTTGTAGCTGCCTTATACTATAAAAAAATTAATACACAAAATTGACGAAATTCTCCAGTCGAATTTAAATTATAAGACTCTCGAGTGTTAAAATCAATTTGTAAAAAAAATACATTTTGTGTAGTCTGAAATGCACATCTTTTACTTCCAAGTCATCAGTTTATATTTTATTTTCAGATAACCTTCACACTGGTGGTGGCACTTCAACCACTATGGAGACAACGGCAGAAGTTGTCGAATTCTTTGACCAACTTCTTGACAGCATCAATTGTTATCCCGGTACGGCGGTGCGACTAAAGGGAAACTAAGAAAAGCCGTGAAAATAAACAAACCGCACATTAAATTTTGGACAGAAGCCATTAAGAAATGAAATTTGAAGACAAACAGTAAAGTTGCATTACAATCAGGAAAATGTCAACTTGTGCTGGTACCATTTCTTGATAGTTGGATAATAACATTAGAGAGTTTTATTAGGATAACTAAATTGTTATTTGACAAATATGCTGTAAAATTTTATTATCGTAATATTAACCAAGACCCACTGCAGAATTTTTTGGACGTGTGAGGGCTCTAAATTATCGCTACGTAAATCCCGATGCGAATACTTTTATTTATGCGTTTAAATCATTTATATTGTCTAATTTGTTGAGCCCTCACTCAAAATATGCTAACTGTGAAGTGGATAATGGAGATACACTTATAGATGCCAATTTTCTATTTGAAGATAATGTTAATGAAAATGTAAGTGCTCTCTCAATACCATCCACTTTACATGAAAGCAAATGCCTAAGTAACATCAGTGGGTCAATAACAAAAGATGATGGTATTTTAGAAAAAGTTAAAGTCCAATGTTCGGTAAGTATATACGGCAGGTTTTATATGCAGGAAAATTCAAAAAATATATTAATGTAAGAGCTGCTTGAACACAGATTTATTCATATATTAGGCAACGAGAATACAAAATGTTAAAAATAACAATTTAGTGTACCCTAGTCCAAAACTCATAATACTATATAGAGATGCGAGTAATTTTATCTTTAATTATTTAAATAAAAATTGTAACAAAAAGAATATTGGGCGAAGTTTAATAACAACAATAGAAAATATGTTAAAGTTTTCCTGGTTGGGATGTAATGACACATAGAAATATTATGATGAAAAATATATTTTTAAAATATATCGTAAGGCTTCATGTCCACAATTGGTGCAATATTTTAAATACAATTTTAAAAGGTGATTTATAGGAGAAATACGCCAACAAAGTGGGAGACGTCCAGAAAACCGCATATTAGAAATATAAGGTTTACCGCCTAAGAAAAAAATCATTGAATAAATGATTTAAAAACAAAACAGTTTATTTTTTAAGTTTGAGAATCGGAAATCCTTTCATAGGCCCTACCCTACCCTACCCTGTATTCTTATCGACAGAACAGGGACGTCACTAAAGTATCGATATTTAATTATCGACTTGTGTCAAGCACTAGTCCTTGTACTGTCAAATATGTGCAGCGCACGCTAGCGCCAAAACGGTACAATTGGAAACTAGGGAAAAGGTCACTGTCGCATCTGTTACGTAGTAACTAATACCTAATCTGTGGTTCGATTTCTGTCCTGTCGCTACCAATTGAAGAAGCTTTGTGAAATTCGTATACAAATTTAATCAAGTTATTGGTAAGTTTGTTTATCATGGGACTGTAACGTTTCTACGCAGATTTCAGTCAAAGGTTTTACTTATACTATGCTAAAACAAAGATTTTTGTGAAATCCAAAGATAGAAGGAAGACCGAGTTCAGCAGTGGGAACACCAGCATGACTGTTAATGACTTGCATTGCATTTAGTGAGTAGCTAGCTCCAGAACACAAATTAAATAGTAATGTACCTTCAATACACGTACTCCAGAATGTGTTAATGGGGAGTTTCACCCGAGTTCTTTTCGTAATAACACGTGTTTAGTAAGACTCCATTATAACTCGATCTACCGTTTAATTTTTATAATTAATATATTTTAATAAAAACTGGATACTGGCGAAATACAAAATGGTTCGCCAATAAATACAAGAGGAAGAATGTGTTAATGGTAAAAGAATTTTAGTAATTGTAATAGGTGAGCTGCTGCTTTGGTTTTGGTTAACAGTGGCAAGTAATTTAAATGCTTCATTACAATTTTATGGTTTTACAGATTGATGAAGAAACGATCCATTGCCTCACTTGCAAAGAAGTGTTAGCACAAAAAAAAATTGTTAGATCATTTTGATAATTCTGATTGTAAATCAAAAATTAAGCATTATCAGCAGCGAATCCAGTACTGATAATAAAGTCAAGATGCAACCTGTAAAAAAAATCCTTCCAGGTGAATTTGTGACCTCTGCTTATGCAGTAATTGCAGTAGAGAAAATGTTATTTAGAGATGTTGTGGTAAATGAGAAGATATGCTTGAATAAGCGAAGCTTCATGCTTGTTAAATGTAATGTACAGACATGGGAATGCTTTGACTGTCATTTGCATGTCAGCAAACAGTTTGGTAAATGTAAAGTACATATGTGGGAATGCTTTGCCTGTCATTTGAATGTCCCCAGCGATCAGGTTAGTGATCACGAGGACTCGGAGAGACATCTCAAGGCATTGAAAGAAACTCCAATTGTTGATATGGAAACGGAATTTATAAGAGAGGCAAGTTGATATAAAAATATAAATTTAAATTATTATTATATTACCGGCTAGTGGCTGCTTTCATCCGCGTGGTTTCCGTTCCCCTGGGAATATTGGGGATAAAAGTGTGTCATTCATCAGCCATTTTTAATTGTCCCAACTGCTGGGGCACTGGCCTTCCTTATGGATGGATAAGGAAAATGTTCCTGTTTGAATTCAGGCTATCTTCTATCCTGTCTGCCAAATTTCACATTTACATTTTGTTTCTAGGTCCGAACTAATCTGTACCACTGTGGGTTCTGCAACTCGGTGGAAACCGGTTGGGACAGCATGAAAGAGCATTTAGAAAGTATTGAACACAAGATGAATAAGGACGAAGCGGACAGGCGACTTCGCGAATACTTGCCGGATCTCCGGAAGCGGATGCAGAATGAAAGCATAGTGCATATGCTAATGTTGGCTGCATTTGCTGGTAAGAGCAATGATTCTGATTCCGACGGGTCTTAATTTTAATAAGCTATAATATTTAGTGGGGTGAACAGATCAACCTACTTTCATATTTTTAATGGGTATTTTATATTTTAAGAAAAGAGAAAAAAGTTTGGTTACGTTGTTGAATAGTATTGAGAAAGTAAGTAAATTAAGTATTTTAAAAAATGCTTTAAAATTATGTACTTAAGTCTATTTTTTTATCCTTCTTGTTGGTGAAAAAAAAAAGAAATTAGATAATCAAATACTCACCATATTTTATATCTTTTTTGGTGCCATTAATTAAAGTCTAAAATGACGATTGTAAGTGCTGTGTCGATTATAGTCATAAAATAGATTTGCATAGTTATTATTTAAGTTTTAATATGTATACTAAAATCAATCAGCGGCCTTATTCACAAACACTCAGAATCATTCCTGACAGCAGAATGTATGCATTGCCACTGTCAAGGCATAGAATTCGAATCCGATTCCGTGTCCGATAGTTTGTGAATCAGCCCGCAGTACATTATTATTGTATGATTATGATAAAAGTGTAACTTATGTTTTGTTTGTTTGTTTCTCAAGTATTAACTTTTTTATTAAAGTAATGTTATTTGGTAATATAATAAATTCAGATTAAATATGTGTGTTTCATTACATGGTATCTCATTCAATAACAGCAAATACAGTCTTAACAATAACATGTATGATTTTGCAAACAAGAAAACATCTATGATTCAAGCCCTAAAATGACCTTTGTTGGCACTTTGTGTCCGTTTCGACTGCTCGGCCACAGTGTCCCAGAAAAAAAACGACTACGTCAACATTACGAAGTAATTTGTAGAAAACTAATAAAGAAAACCGCAAATTTGCAGAACCGATATTCAGAAAGTTATAAGGGCTTAACCATGGCCGCGCAGTCGAAACGTGGAGAACTGCGCGGCCACGGAGATCTCAGATACGGGAGCTACATAGACATCTCATTCTTTTTGCTAATCACTGATATGATTTCGCAGAAATTGTAGAAAGTCTTAATAGAGCCTTGAAGTATGTACTTAACGAGCTATAGTTCTTTAAAGTCGTGGCCGCGCAGTTGAAACGGTGACAGCCGAGCGAACATAGGGATCTCAGAAACGGGCTTCTCAGAGGTCCCATTCTTTTTGCTAATCAGAGATACGATTTCGCAGAATTTATAGAAAGTTGGAGTAAAGCCCTAAAGTTTGTAGTTCACGGAAACGGAGCGTCGTAGAGGTTCCATTCTTTTTGCTAATCACTGATACGAATGTTGATAGTATACGAATATCTTATTACGGCCAATTCGTTTAACACTTCCATTGATAATATCATTAATGCGATTAATTTTCAAAAATCTACCAAAAGTAACAGGATGAAGGGACGTGCCATCCTTAGGATCAGATAGGCAGTCTCTAAGTAATAAATAAATAAGTAAATACTACTGTCTCTAGTAGGGCCAACTCTCACACAGTCAAAAAAGCTCAATCATTATTATTAATAAGACCATAAGTTATGTTATGCAGTGTAATAGGCTGCGCTGAGCTTTCGTGGATTTTGTTTTTATTGTTATCATAACAAACCCACTTATCGTCGATCAAGCAGTGACTCTTGTAGTGAAAGTTTAGACACCATAAAAAATATATGTAACTATATAAAAAGCTTGATGAGTCTTTCAATGTTGCGTGTGCACGTAGGTGGGAGCCGCCTCGCTGCTATAAGGGTTATAAAAATACCACGCTAGCACATGAATAAATGTTCCGACCAGAGGACAAGCTTGTTCCGCGCAAAAATGCCTCGGTTTTATAATTTTTTTAGTCTTAGTATTAAGTAGGGACGTATACGTATTTTTACCAGAGCTGACGTGAGAAATGAGGATATAGTACTTACCTTCACTACACAGCACCGCAACCACAAAAAGTATCGATGCGATCGCATTCTGAAATCAGATTAAGTGCTTGGCCTGGCTGAACACGCGGGCGCGGCGCGATGTCTCAAACGTATGAAATTTTACTAGCCGCGCCCATCCGCGTGCCCACTGTGGACACTCGAATAAGGTTTCATATATGAGTACATCGCGCCGCGCCCGCGTGTTCAGTCTGGCTAAGCACTTATTTATGCTATTGAAATTCACCTTTCACTTCATCTCTGATACCAATGCTAAAAAGAAACAAAGTATACAAACCTAAGACGTTGCATACTTAATTCTTTGGAAATGTCTGTTTGAGGCAATACAAATCATGGTCACCCTACTTCTAGCTTTACAGGTAATTTTTCTCACAAAACGTTTCGACGCCTTCGTCGGAATATTTAATCAATTACATGACGCAATATCTAATTTAATTGAGATTTAAAGATCTTAGGTACGAGGCACGTACCTATAGTAGTTGCAAAAGTAAGTACTCAGTACCTTAGCAATCTCTGAATCATGAAATAACTATTCAAAAATTATAGGCGTTTTCGTTTCGTTAGACGCTCCGTTTCCGTGAACTACAAACTTTAGGGCTTTACTCTAACTTTCTATAAATTCTGCGAAATCGTATCTCTGATTAGCAAAAAGAATGGGACCTCTGAGAAGCTCCGTTTCTGAGATCCCTATGTTCGCTCGGCTGTCACCGTTTCAACTGCGCGGCCACGACTTTAAAAAACTATAGCTCGTAAAGTACATACTTCAAGGCTCTATTAAGACTTTCTACAATTTCTGCGAAATCATATCAGTGATTAGCAAAAAGAATGAGATGTCTATGTAGCTCCCGTATCTGAGATCTCCGTGGCCGCGCAGTTCTCCACGTTTCGACTGCGCGGCCATGGTTAAGCCCTTATAACTTTCTGAATATCGGTTCTGCAAAATTGCGGTTTTCTTTATTAGTTTTCTACAAATTACTTCGTAATGTTGACGTAGTCGTTTTTTTTTCTGGGACACTGTGGCCGAGCAGTCGAAACGGACACGGCACTTTGTGTCACGTGCTTTGACATTGACATTTCAATAATTATAGTGTTGGAGACTAGTAGAACCCAGGGGGCTCAATCTTATTACAAATAAACTGGACCTACAGTGAATATTAGGCCAACAAATTACAGAGGCTCTTGACTAACTTAATATTGCAGCAAATTGAGTGAATTTTAATTTGTACGTATTATATTCATCAGTTTCCAACTATAACGTCCAGCAGGGCTATCGCGTAAAAAATCTGGGTATGGATATGGGCTTCATTTGACAGTTGAAGCTCATAAAATTACCATATATGGTCATTTAACTGTCAAATGAAGCCCATGTCCATATCCATATTTTTTACGCGATAGCCCCCCAGATGGCTATTGTAACGCAAAAAATACCACAAAATTTGGATAGATGTCGCTAGGTAGCAAGAAACCACTCTAAACCGTTATTGAAAGTTACTATATTGGTAGAAATTGAGAGTACTCTGTACTTTAGAAATATCGTAAATTACCGTTATAAAACTTATTATTTCTCATTTTATTATTACAGCTATTAACAAAGTATTTTTTATTACTATTTTATTTCTAAAATAAATAGTAAAAGCTGAAAATAACATAAATATCAAATGAGTTTAAAATTATTTTTCTAATAGAATTCGAACCATTAGACTGGCAATTCTAACAAAATGGCAGTTTGCATTGCAGTCAAAATACACTATATAATTTGTGGTCAGAAGAAAAGGCGGGAAACGTTCAACTGGTCGGACGCGTTTTTAGCTTGAAATTTAAATTTATGAATTACGGTAATCAGAATTGCTTAATTTATAGTGTTTGTATAATAATAATCGTTTATATTGTGTAAATTTCATTTAGTTGTATATATTATTCGTGTGTATATAGTGTAAGTAGCGGAAATTTGGTAAGTCCTAATGAATGTTCCTCCTGACCCGGGGGACACCGTTCCCCCGGCAGGAATGTATATTACTGTAGTTTCTAATGAGTCGGGAATGGAAACCGATGCCTCTATTACTACAAGGGCACGTAAGCGTAGTCGCTTACATGTTTGTAAGCAGTGCAATAAAAAAAGGCGCCAACACTTAGGTTCTGATAAAAACAGCCATAATAATTGTCATTGTACCGATTTAGCTCCATGTATAGTAGACCAAGGTGTGAATTCACAAACACAACCTATAGTTAAAGAATTTAACGCGCCGGTTGCAAGCCCGGCCCTTACAATAACTTCAACCCCAACACCCACGCCTACACCTGCACTCGCACCCATAGGTCGTTTACTTTTTAATGAAACTGACATTACACCATTGGTTGTTCATATTCAGAGAATACAATCTGATCCTAAGGATGGCACGTCCCTTCATCCTGTTACTTTTGGTAGATTTTTGAAAATTAATCGCATTAATGATATTATCAATGGAAGTGTTAAACGAATTGGCCGTAATAAGATCTCTATATCCTTTTCATGTTACATATCAGCTAACTCCTTTCTGACCAATAAAAATTTAGAAACTCAGAAAATGAAAGCATTTATTCCAACATTTAGTGTAACTAGGATGGGGCTTGTTCGTGGAGTCCCTGCAGAATGGTCTTCAGAAGAAGTATTAGAAAATATCTCGGTCCCAATTGGCTGTGGAAAAATAATTAAAGTGAGACGCATCAATTATAAAGCATTTCAGGACGGATCAGCAATGTGGAAGCCTTCACAGTCCATTGTAGTAACTTTTGATGGTCAGGTACTACCAAAAAGAATTTTTATGTGCTTTAATGCATTACCTGTAGACCTATACATTTTTCCAACCATTCAATGTTTTAACTGTTGTCGGTTTGGACACACAAAAACCCAGTGCAGATCCAAACCTAGATGTTTTAAATGCGGGGACAATCACCTGGGGGACTCTTGTAATACAGAAGAAAATTTTAATCCCTCTTGTTGCTCATGTGAAGGTTCACATTTTGCTACCAATAAATCTTGCCCAGAATTTAACAGACAGCAAGATATCAAAAGTTATATGGCTCACAACTGCACATCTTACGCAGAAGCATCAAAATATTTCCCTAGCATCTCTAAGTTATACTCTCAAGTTACTGCTAAAAACACCTCTTATACTATGTCAAAGCCTAACCAATCTGTTCAAAATGATATAACTAACAGACCTGAATCTATATCTTATAAAAAAACTGTCTTTCTCAAACCCCGTTTCCCTCCAAAAGTAAGTCAAGGATATGACAGTGAAGCACATAACAATATTCTTAAGGAATTTGATATGCCACCACCCAGTAATGGGTGTGGTTATAGTAAAACAGAAAAAGAATCTGAGTCTCAAAGTATATCCATATCCGAATTGATTAAATTAATCCTCAACCTGTTAACTTGCTTAAGTAATAATAATAACAGCAATAGTAACTCACCGTCCAACGCAGCCTCTATCATTACTAATTTAATTCAATTTCTTCAAAATGGACAGTTAGGCTAAAGTATTACAATGGAATTGCCAAGGTAGTCCTGGCAAAAAGAGTGAAATTATTTATCTTTTGAATAAGTTTGATCCTTTCTTGTTTGTCATATCTGAAACATGGCTTAAATCGCATCAAACATTTAAGGCTACTGGATACACTGCCCTTCGTCAGGATAGAGATGATGGCTATGGGGGAGTAGCCATACTTATTAAAGACTCAATATCCTATTCCATGATACCTGTACAATATCACCATAAAGAAATCTCCATTATAGCCATAAAAACTTGCAATATTTGTTTTGTTTCCCTATATATTTCTCATCCATCTTTACCCATACTTAATGAAGTCAAACAAATTATTTCTGGCCTACCTAAGCCCTTTGTGGTACTAGGTGATTTTAATTGTCATCACCAGTGTTGGGGCAGCTCTATAACAAATTGCTATGGGGAAGAAATGATAGACATTATTGATTCTCTTAATATATGTATTTTGAATACAGGCAAAGATACACGCCTAACAAAATCAAATCAGATTGATAGCGCAGTTGATCTGTCCTTATGCACTCCATCTCTTGCAAGTTCTATAGCATGGGATACACTTTCATCAACATATGGTAGTGATCACTATCCCATTTTGATTACTCTTCCATTTGATAAACCTATTAGTATTAGACGGACCTCTCACTTAAAACACAAGCTTCCTGACAAGGATAGTAAAGATTGGGAAAAATATAGATCCAGTGTACAGGCAAAATTATCTTCACTTCCAGTTGTGATCCATGGTTCTGAGATGGAGAGTGCAAAGGCATTAGGTGATGTTCTCATTGAGGCTGCTAATGAAGTCTTCCCACAAAAACGTGGCTTCAATAAAATCCCCTCACCACCATGGTGGGACAGTGAGTGTACGACTGCAATTAAAAACAGAAAGGAAGCTGAAGAAAAATATAGAGAGGACATGTCTGACAGTAATTATGATTTAGTGATTAAAGCCATAACAGAATCTAAAAAACTCTTCAAGCAAAAGAAATTTGAAGGCTGGCGTTCATTCTGTGCATATATTTCCCCAAACAATCCACCAAGTCTAGTTTGGCAACAAATCAACAGATTTAAATCTGCTACTCACAATAAGCCTTCCGCAACAATCCCAACAGGTCTTGCTGATTCTTTTATGGATAAATTAGCTCCCCCTTGGGTAGCTGATAACATGCCCACTTGCCCTCCCTTAGCACCTCATAATCAAACAGGTCTTAGTTTCAGTCCGTTTACTTTGCACGAACTAAAAGGAATCATACATAATTCTAATAACTCAGCTCCCGGGAGTGATGGCATACCGTATGCATTTCTAGTACACGTTTGCGATGATACATTTAATTATTACTTAGATTTAGTAAACACAGTGTTGTTGACAGGAAACATTCCTCCATCTTGGAAACAACAAACAGTGTTGCCCTTCTTAAAACCAAACAAACAACCAACCGATGTTACCGGTTATCGGCCTCTTGCATTGTCATCTATATTGTTAAAGTTATGTGAACATCTGATAAAGAATCGACTAGAATGGTTCTTAGAAAGTAAAGGGCTTTTAGCAGATACTCAATTTGGTTTTAGGAAGGGTAAGAGCACTGTTGATAATATAGCTATCCTGACCTCTGATATTCGCATCGCTTTTTCCAGCAATAATTCTCTTTTAGCAGTCTTTGTAGATATAAACTCAGCATATGATAACGTTCTTTTAAATATCCTAAAAATTAAACTAGAGTCCTTGCAAATACCTCCAATTTTCACACATTTCATTATGAATATGTTATCAGAACGATCGATAAATTTAAATGTAAATGACCTCAGTTTTTCTAGAACTGTTTCCAAAGGCCTCCCTCAGGGATCTGTTCTCAGTCCACTTTTGTACAACATCTACACCTACGATCTACAGTCACATATTTGTGTAAATGATAACATTAAAATCTTACAGTATGCTGATGATCTGCTGTTATATAGCGCTAATTCCTCCATCGATGTTACGCTCTCTACTTTGTCAGTTGCATTAAACAATTTAAAGGAGTGGATGGATATGAATGGTCTTCAATTGACAGCGTCTAAGAGTGCCGCTGTCCTTTTTTCACGGAAGAACAAACCACCAGATTTCACTTTGAGTTATGATAATGAAACCATACCAGTTAAGACTCATCTTAAATTCCTGGGTGTAGTTTTGGACACCAAATTAACTGGTGCTCATCATTGCGACTATGTCATTGGCAGATGTGAACGAATGATAAATATAATAAGATGTTTAGCGGGCGTATGGTGGGGAGCTCACCCTTTCACATTAAAACTTGTCTATAATGCCCTTATACGAAGTGTGTTAGACTATGGTACATTCTTACTGGAGCCGGGAAACAAAAAATCTTTAAAAAAATTAGATTTGATTCAATTCAAAGCGTTGCGAATTTTGACCGGGGCCATGAAGTCTAGCCCTACAAATGCATTACAGGTGCCATAAGTGTTTTATCAATAAAAGTGTCTGTTTAATACTAACTTAGGTTAGTAAACCGCCGCGCCATGAATCCCGAGCCTCCTGATCCCCCTGACCCCCCCGACGCTGAAGTCTCTCAACCAATGTTTACACAAACTTCTTCAGAAAAATCCGAGTCCCGTAAACATAAACTATCAACGGAATTGACTTCTAACCCCGACAAGCGAACTAGGAATGCTAACGACATTGATACCTCGACTTCCATTCAGTCAATATTCGTGCACCCAAGCCTATCCCAAGAATCTCGTAAGTATAGTTCAAATGACCAAGGTCCGTTTATCGTTCACGTTAGTAGGGAAGTACCTGATCCAACTGCAGGGACTACCATTCGTCCCATCATATTCGGTCAATTAGTCCATAGAAGTAACGTTAAAAACATTGTAAAAGGTGGAATCAAAAATGTAGGTAGAAATAAAATTGAAATGGAATTCAAATCGGGTTCGGATGCAAACAACTTCATTCATCAGACTTTGCCACAAAATATAAGTTCAAGGTATTAATCCCAACATATAACATCACACGTATGGGCATAGTCCGGAACGTCCCAGTAGATTGGTCGCTGGATGAATTTATTGGTTCGGTTGAGCTACCGGAGGGTTGTGGAATAATTTTGAAGGCCAGACGACTCAACAGGAAGGTGTCTTCAAATGGTGACATTACATGGTCTCCGACTCAAACTCTAGTGTTAACATTTGAAGGTCAGTTTCTCCCTAAGCGAATATTTTGTTATTTTACTTCTCTGCCCGTAGAAACGTACCAGCTCCCGACTATCCAGTGCCATAACTGTTGTAGGTATGGCCATATTAAAGTACAAACTCTAGTGTTAACAGTCTAGTGGAACAAGCCAAGGTGCTACCGTTGTGCCCAAGAACACCCGGGTGATAGCTGCAACATTCCTGAGATCAAATCTACCTGTCTTTTCTGCTTGGGGGAGCACTTTGCTACTAGCAAGGGCTGCCCTGAAACAGTAAGGCAACATAACATCAAGTTAATCATGTCCCAAGAAAATATCTCCTACTTAGAGGCGTCCGCTCGGTTTGCTCCCGTGCGACGACCTTACTCGGATATGTCTAAGACCCCCACTTCCCCCGTAACTCCTCAACCAAACTTGAATTCTATTTTCCCTGCTGCAACTTCGTCACCTATGTCATACCGTAAGACGGTTTTCGTCACTCAAAATTCCAGAGCCCCTCCTCCTAAAAGTTATGACAGAGTGGCTCTTCAAAATATTATCTCGGAGGTGCCTCCCTCTTTACCCAATGGATCTAACCTAGAAAATCCATATTCATCATCGAGAGATGATAATCTACTTGAACATGTGATCTCCCTTTTAACTGACATATTATGTAGATTTAACGATGCCCTACCGCCCAACGTCGCACATAAACTAAGCCTTCTTAGTTCGCTCATTCCCAATGGCGCAATTAACCCAGCCAACGAGGAACACTCCGCAGTTCCTGCAATGGAACTGTAGGAGTGTTATCTCTAATTTACATGAATTTAAATATTTGTTAAACAAATACTCCGTCGCTGTCGCTGCTATCTCTGAGACATGGCTCAAGCCGAACACTCGGTTTAGAGTGTCTGGTTTTGCCTGTCTCAGAGATGACAAAGCCAATGGCTACGACGGAAGTGCTCTCCTAATTAAGGAGAACCTTACTTACTCCAGACTCACAATTCCCCCCCATAGCGACGCATTCAATGTCGTTGCGGCTAAAATTTTAGATCTTTCATTTGTCTCTATCTATATCCCTGTCCCATCACCTTCCCTTATACCTGATCTACGAGCAGTCCTTTCAGCTATACCGCAACCCACTTTAGTCCTTGGTGACTTCAACACTCACCACACTTCTTGGGGCTCTCACTCCTGCGATTCGTTCTCTACCCACTTGATCGATTTGTTTGATGAATGCTACCTCTGTATTTTGAACGATGGTAGCCCATCAAGACGGGTGTACCCCATCCAGGATAAAAGGTCTGCAGTGGACCTTTCAGCCTGCTCTCCTGATTTGGCCACTGTGTTAACTTGGAAAACTTTACCGGAAACCTTTGGCAGCGACCATTTCCCCATAATCATCTCCAAACCAAGCTTATCCATTCCTGCTTATGCCCCACCTTCTCTACGGAAATATAACACCAACAAAGCAGATTGGGTGAAGTTCTCTGCAGAGGTCGACTCACGTTTGTTGAGCTGTTCTCCTCCTCAAACAGTCTCCATTGAATCCCAATACACCCACTTTGCTGGTGTTCTAATCTTAGCAGCGGATCTCCACATTCCTCCGATCCGCCGAATGAAACGTAACCTAATTTCCCCTCCATGGTGGGACTCGGAATGCTCGGAGTTGATACGATCGAGGAAAGAAGCAGAAATTAACTACAATTTAAATATGAACGATATAAATTTTTTTGCATACCAATAGATAGCCGCCAAAACGAAGCGCCTCTTCAAACGGAAGAAAAGAAATGGATGGAGTGCATTTTGTGAAAGTTTATCCCCTCGCTGTCCCCCTTCTATAGTATGGCAGAATATTAGACGTTTCCGAGGCTCACTTGTTGGGCCCTCTCCTTCCTCAAATGATCCATCCCCTTGGCTAGATTCTTTTGCTAATAAATTAGCCCCCCCTTCCATTCCTCCCGAAAATACTCAAACTCCTCCACTTCAACCCTTCAACTCTTCCTCTACCAATTTCGACTCCCCATTTTCCTTAGATGAACTCAAATGTGCAATTCGGAACCTGAGAGACTCGTCTCCTGGGGAAGACGGTATACCATATTCTTTTATTTCTCACCTTGGCCCCATTGCCCTCTCCTACCTCTGTAACCTATTCAACAATGTGGTCGAATCCGGAGACATTCCACAATCTTGGAAATCCCAAATCGTAATCCCCATACTGAAACCAGGCAAAAATCCGAAACTTGCTGCTTCTTACAGGCCTATAGCTTTATCGCCTACCACATGCAAGATTCTGGAATACCTAGTTAAGAATAGGCTTGAATGGTTGGCAGAATCTCGGGGCATTTTAGCTAAAAGCCAGTTTGGATTCCGCAAAGGCAAGGGTACGCTAGACAGCCTCTCTGTTCTCACTACGGAAATCAGACTCGCTTTCACAAGAGGAGAGTACTTAGTGGGTTCCTTCTTAGATATTTCTGCCGCCTACGACAACGTTCAGCTTCCGATGCTCAGACAGAAGCTCCTTCGATTGAGTTTTCCTGAGAGGCTTGTTCAGTTGATCCATAATCTTTATATGGATAGGTTGGTAAAAATTCGGTTCCGCAGCCACTGTCTTCCTCCTAGGACCGTTTGGCAGGGTCTGCCACAAGGCTCTGTCCTCAGCCCTTTGCTGTACAGTCTATATACATATGATTAAGACGAAAGTGTGACTAGCTTTGCCAAGATCCTTCAATATGCGGATGACTTGTGTATATATGTACACGGGAAAGACCTTGACGTTATCGCTGATAGGCTTAACTCGGCATTACGTTATCTGTTGCAGTGGCTAGACGACCATGGCCTAACTCTTTCAGCTCCCAAATGCAACACAGTGGTATTCACCAGGAAAAGGCAGGTTCCAACTATTGAGCTTAAAATTGATGACCAGGCAATCCCAGTATCAGATAGTGTCAAATTTCTGGGTCTAACCCTGGACTCTAAACTTACAGGAGCACATCACTGCAATGATATAGCGCAGCGCTGTGAAAAGGGAGTAAATATCCTTAAATCTCTATCGGGTGTGTGGTGGGGTTCTCATCAATACACCCAGAAACTCCTTTATAACGTCCTTATCCGCAGCCTTATGGACTACGGCTCCTTCTTACTGGAACCGTGTAACAAAGAGGGTTTAAATAAATTAGATAAAATTCAGCTAAAATGTCTAAAAGTAATTTTAGGTGCCATGCGTTCTTCGCCTGGGATCGCTCTCCAAGTCGAATGCGGTGACCCTCCTTTAGACCTTAGGCGTCAATATCTTTCGGACAGATTTGTTTTTAGAATGGCTCAATATAAGTCCCACCCTCTTTGTTTGCTCCTTCAAAAATTGTCCAACCTGATTCCACAGTCTTCTTATTGGTCCCATAAAATTCCCCCTAGAATTATCAGTAGCTTTAGGAAATTGTCGTCCCTCTCCCATTCTATAGTACAATTTGATTCTTACCCCCTTTTTGAAACTAACTATGAAGCTCTTACCTTTAGCCCTAATGTAATTCTGAATTTTGGTATTGGAAAGAACGATCCTGCAGCTAATATCAAGTTCCTAGAACGTTTCGGTGAAGATTGGCAGCAATGGTTGCCGGTCTTTACCGATGCCTCTAGGGCTGATCCACAGGGAAAAGTTGGTGCAGCAGTCTGGATACCAAAATACAGTATTGTGCTTAGTTTTTCTTGTCCAAAAGAAGCATCGGTCTTCACAGGCGAGGCAGTAGCCATTCTAGAAGCGATTTCCTTCATACTGTCCCACCAATTAAATAGGTGCATTATTTTTACCGACTCTAAAAGTTGCTTAGACGCTCTTCTAGCAAACCAATTTAGATCCAAATCCCCCGCTCCTGTAGTCCTTCAAATTAAAAGCCTTCTCCACAAAGGCTTCCTCCAAAACACCGAAATAGTTTTGGCCTGGATACCCGGTCACAGTGGTATTCGCGATAACGAAGTAGTAGACGGATGGGCCAAAGAGGCTACACTGACTGGTAGTCCATGCAGGTTGCAAAATTATTCGTCGGATGCCCTCCAAATAGCTAAACCAATCCTTGAATCCGAGTGGGAAAGGAGATGGCAGAGTAATGGACAACATTTCAAAAATATATAATGCAAATATTCCTATGCATAATAAAACTAGATGTTAAAATACGAGACACGTATTTTTTATTTTTAATTAACATTATATTTGTGTATTAAATCCGTATTTCAAAACTTGCTCATTCTAAAAGAGCGTAAGTGCGTTCTCAGGAAGTTAAATTGGTAAGGCTGTTGCTTATTTCGGATTTAAAAAAAAACTGACGTAATGGTTTCTAGTAGTGATGTGACAGTGGTAGAACTTAAATATCGATTACTACATAAAAGTTGTAATTTTCGTTATTTAACCAAAACATGTTTCAAAGTTTAACACTTTAGTTAAGATAAAAAAAAAACTTAATAAAAAAATATATAAATTTAATATATTCGCGTTCATGAACAATATAAACATTTTGGGTATTTAGAATTGAAATGTATATCAAACCATATTGAAATTTAAGGTCTGGTATTTCATTAGTGGAACAAAAAATAACCACTTCTTTAAACACACACAAATTTCTGACCCGTGGTCCACCTGCCTGGTGTCGCGTGGTGGTTTACCTAGCAAACATAAAAAGTAAATCTATTCAGCAATAATCATAAAAACAATGTATTCCAAAAAACTCAAAACAATCACAAACTGTTTTTTCATGAGGTTTTATTGGCATTATGTAAATTAGAAAATATCGAATATCGATAACTTAGATTTTGATCGCTCTTTCACTACCTGAATTGACTGTCATTGTCAACTCAGCCAGAGACAACCATTTTTTTTTATATTAGACAGAAATGAAAAGGAATGATGGGATCAAATGCCTGACTTTCTCGATTTGGACTACATTTTTGTTTTTATTAAATATCTCACAAATTACCGATCAGAAAATTCTAAAATAAAAACTGTGAGCTTATGACACTAAAATCTCGAAATGGTTTTTTTATTTTAGTGCTTTATAGAAAATGAAATGTTGTCCATTCTAGGGCTATAGGCCGCCATTACCGTAGCTTACAAACTGTTATTCCGCGTAGACCTTGGTTCTGGAAGTACAAATTCCGTGACTTGCCCAGATATGTTATTTCAACCATTAGCCGCCTTCGTCTCGGTCATGTTTGCACACCGGTGTTTCTCCACAAAATCCACATATTGGACAACTCCATATGTGAATGCGGTCTTGAAGAAGGTACTTCCGATCATATTAATCAAAATTAATCAGTGTATCTTTCATTACGGGACGTTGGCGGAATTTCTGTGAGGAACAGAAGAAAGCCATTATATAAAAAAAAAAAAAAAAACTATTTTGTTTGTGTTCTCTCGTGGTTTTATTTCTGTATTCCGCTATTATTTTTCGTTGAGTTGAGCTTAGGTTCCTCCGAATAATATACGCCTGTGACCAGAAATATATTTTCGCCTGTATTCGCGAAAACCAAAAACTGAGATAGGACTCTTGTGAAGTGTTTGTTTCTTGTGTTTTCTACCCTTCCACTGGTGTGGTGATCCGATAGTCTGATCATCCTCATCATGTCATCCGACAAGCACTGCTGCGTTCCTGGGTGCATGGCAAGTGGAGGTACGTTGTAAACATAAAAAACACTTGCCAACTCAAACTCCGACGAGTTTATTCCCGTTCCTTGAAAGTAATTTCCGTTAAAGTCCTACTATTCTATTATTTTAGGTTCGCATAAGGTTCTACATGGGTTTCCTCACCCAGAACATGAAAAAGACCGCTTCAACACCTGGCTTTATGCTGTTGGCTTGGATATCTTGGGTTTGGAGAATGAACGCATATATAAGTACCGCCGTGTATGTCGTTCACACTTCGCTGAAAAATATCTGTGCCGTAATAACAGGCTCAGCAAGACGGCTGTGCCAACACTGAATATGCCAGGTTTGTAAAAATATACTCTTAACAGATGTTCAACTCTTGTATGTAGAATGAATAAATACTGTTTTTTTCTTCTTTTATTTATTGATTGATGTTTTATTTTTATTTTATTTCAGGTCTAAGTTTACAGACACCTATATTTATGGAACAGAAACCTATGCGAAAAGTGCTGACCTATTTACAACCATCAAAATCAACAGGTATTAAAATTTATTATAAGCACAGACCTATACCAAGATAGACAAAAAGAGCGCTTCAAACTGTATGAAACTTAGCATGTCGGAATTTTCGTTCCTACGATAACGTCTCGTAAGCGTGATTTAAGTGATGGCAAATGTTATTGATGACTATTTAACCATTTTCGTTTCTGAGTGCTTTCATGGCAATGGTCTCAAGCGGGCTGACTTAGGATGGAAAACTTTGTCCCTGGACCAAACTATTTACATGCAAGGTGCACTTTTACTATCTCAATATAGGTTTGTGATTGTAAAGTAAAAATAAAGTCAAATATTAAAAAGGTTAATTGGTACAGTTCTGGCGTTAGGGCACAGCAAAAATGGGGGGCTACTTTGTGTTTAAGTTATAAATTCATGTTCAATAATTTTTCTTGTAATATTAAATATTAAATTTTTCACATGCTTTAATTTACAGCACCTACACCACCCAATTTTGGTGAACATACCAACCTCAAGAGTATGGCGCATGAAGAGAGAAAGTGCTCAGAAGAGGATAAAGTGTCAGAAAAAGAAAACTGTGGTAAGTAAACTAGCTTTGGTACAATTCTATTAATGATGTTAGATATTAATTAATTTCATCTACAAAGAATAAATAAACTTAAATCTAGCCCAAGGCAAGTTTCTTGAGCACTTGTGTTAAGATACTATAGATAATGGGTAATATACTTATAATATGGGTACTTTCTATTAGTACAGTTAACAGCAGTTATGGCTTTACAATTGCACTACCAGAACTGCCACCATTACAAGCGACTGACGTAAGGGCGCTCTCAAGGTCAAAGTGTAAAGCGGTAGCTGCTGTTGATTGTACATAATAGTCAGATTTTTCTTCCTTTTAAGGTGTCCACAGACATAATAGTCTTGCACTATGGTCAGTCGTTTTTAATAATGTTTCCTAGCAATTGATTCTTTTTTACTACCCTTTAATATCAAGGATAGGTACCTGTTATTACGATGTACTTTTATAACTATGAAGGGATATTAGTAAAAAAGGGTTTACCAATATAATTTTATTGAATTTGTTTCAGAACCAGCTGTTGCAACAACTCTGATTCTCATTGTGCCTACTCAACCTCCACCAGTTGCGACAAGGGATGTTCTAACTCATTGTGGTAATTATGTTACATAATTTCCATCATAATAGATTTCTTGTACTACTGTCTCCCAGAATTTAACTTGGGTTATTAATACTATAATAATGGATAAGCATAGTTAATATATTTTTATAAATACAAACATAAGTGGGGAAAGTTTTGATAGGGTTTATTTTAATTCCTACAATATGACGGTTACCTATAATAAATAAATAAATCCATTTATTTGCAAGAATATGGTGGTGGTGGTTGTTACAATGGGTTTATTCTGACATATTCTATCATACATTTGATATATTGATTCGATGGTACGTGACATAAATTATAAATGTTTTTAATTGTTTCAGAACCAGTTGTTCCAACAACTTCAAATCTCAATGTGCCTACTAAACCTCCACCAGTTGCTATGAGGGATGTTCTACCTCACTACGGTAATTATGTTAAATAATATCCAAATCATAATAGATTCCTTGTAAAGAACTACATTCACAGACCGATTTTTCGATGCTCAGATAAAAAATATTCTATAAGATTAGATCTTTTGCATTTTTCAATGCTATATTTATACTTATGATATAGCATTGAAAAATGCAAAAGACGATATATTGGTTTTTTCCAATATTTTCAAATATTTTACTAGTGAATTCGCAGATAGGAATCGAAACCACGACCTTTGGGAGTACGGCCCCTTGCTCTCTCTTTTTTTAAATTTATCATAAAAACTATTACTCTGATATTGTATTATACAAACTAATTGAAAACTAGTTTTATTCATGTCTCTTTTAATTTTGCAATTGTCATATACTTTAGTTTCTAATTAATATAAGTGACTGATAAATCTTCTGAGGCTTGACAAATAAATTATTATATTTGGTGGCATAAAATATTTCACATTATGAAAATCATATACTTATGTCAATTAGAAAATTATTAACTCTTTGGAGAAAAATTCTATTGTGTCTTGTTTACTGTCCGCCAAAGTGTAAAGTAATTTTTCTGGACTTAACAACTATGTCATCTATTCTGTAAAAAAATACAAACTGACTCCTACAGTTTTGGCACATTTTTGGTCTTGTTATAATATGAATACTGAATTGCCTAGTTTGTTAGTACAGTACTATTTTATGAGTTCACAGCTATAAAGACAAGACAATATAGTTTTTGTACTTACTTACTAACACTTGTTTTTTTTCTGTTTTCAGTGAGCAAAAGAGCATTAAAAATAAAACCTGTACTGACAGCTAAAGAAAATCTTGTACATTCAATGGTAATTGCAGCTAAAAGAAAAATAAGTAAACTTAAAAAAATGGTTAAGCAGCAGTCGGCACAAATTAAAGCATCTGCAAAATTAGCTTCAAACCCTGTAGTGCTGGAAGTACTAGAAAATAGTACTAGTAATGCAAAACTTTTAAAGATGATGCAATTTCGAGAAAATAGAAAAAAGGAAAAAGGGCTCCGTTTTACATTAGAGGAAAAAATTTTGTCACTATGTATATTAAAACGAGTACACGCGAGCGGTTATAAATACTTCAGGAGTGTACTTATAATGCCTTCTGAACAAACATTAACAAAACTAGTGCAAAAATTTCACCTGCGGCCTGGTTTGAACCACAATATATTCTCCCAATTAAAAAAAAAAGCTGAGTCAATGAATTTCTATATGTTAAAATGTACTCTGTGGTAGAACCATAAAGATACAACAGAACTATGGAGGCGCCCTATAGATCAATATAAAATTTGCTTATACAAATATATATTAAATCGATACATTCTTATCAAATCGATGTTTGTCTCTTTCTAACTCACCTATGTTTGCGTATGAGTAAAGAGACGGATAGTGTTTGCACAGTACACATTTTGGCAACATTTTCATGTGACGTCATGAGCGTTTTGACGCGTGCCGGCATCGCCATCTTTAGTTCCAAGTTCTGTTGTAGATCTGCTGTCAAATTTTTATTAACTCAACAGTTTTGTTTATTTTTTGATAAATACGCACAAAAACCTGGTTCTGTTCCATTCAGAGCCTTGCTAGAGTTGGGAACATCATGCCTTCGTGTTGTGTTAAGCAGTACGGTGCAAGGAAAAACATTAATCAACCTTCATTGACTCTCCATATGTTAGTATTAAATTTTCACAATTACTGTTGAATCTAAAACGATATTGTGTAATGAAATATAAGAAAAAGTTGTTTTGAAAGATTATAAGGACATAATATTGTTTTAAGTTGTGGTATTTCGAAGTTTTTTCATATTAAAGTTCGAGTTGTATTGCATTTGTAAAATTAGTGATGTCATGGGTTGTGTTGAAATATCGATACATTTGTTATTTTATTCATCAATGGTGTTTTGTCAAATAGATTTCCTTCGAACAAAATTTCGAAGCAGAAATGGATAGAGGCTATTGGTCAAGAAAATATAAACACACGACATAAAATTTGGTATGTTTGCTCTGATGCATTTTGATGAAAAATGCTTCTAAGGAATTTTCGATGTAACAAGATTGCGTGACTCTTTTGGTAAGTGTTTTTACATTGTAAATAATTTTATAAAGCAGAATAGTGTATTCTTCTATCTTATTCTGAATCCTATTATAGTTTGTAGAAGTTGTATCAAAGCTATTAATATATTTTCAGCCTAATCAAATCTGTTTGAAGAATCAAAAGAGTCGAGAAATGACTAGTTCACTAGAAGGTGCGTCAACATCTACTACGGTGAGGATACGTTTTATATTTGTCTTAGTAAAAGTAAGAGAATTAAATCGTTTTTTTTTTATTTGACTTACTGTACATAAGCTATGTGTGATATTACTTTACGTAGCTATAAAATTGCTATTAAACATAGCTTTAGTACAGTATAATAGTGATAAAAAAATTTACACACATGACTTTATCATTAACTAAATTAAATTGAAAGTAATTAATGATTATTTTGTTAATTTTCAGCCTATCAAATATTTTTCAACCAACCAGGCAAAAACAAATACTAACAAGTCAATCTCACAATAATCAATGCGATGGTCAGTATAAATAAACTGTATAATATTTGACTTAATGTAATATAGGCTAGGTTAATTATTATTAGTTTTATAAGTAGTCTTTTAAACCTGATCATTCCTTTTATTTTCAGATTAAAAAAAAAAAAATTTAAGTCTTTCAGAAAAGTGTTCTTAATTAAAGAAGAAAGTAAAAAATTTGCTATATTCGTTAATGTAATAGAAGATCTTCAAAGAAGAAAATCAATTAATATTGATGAAACTGTTATTTTGGAAGAAAGTACAGGATCAAAAGATTTTTTTGAAGAGGCAAATTGCCAAAGTCAAATCTCTATACCTTTGAAAAGTATGGCGAAGAAAACAGGAAATTCGCCCTTACTCTCCATTTATAATTATCAAAAACTTAAAATTTTATGAGGAAAACCTAAAACACTTGTTTACCACACCCTCGGACACTAAGTAAATGGTACCAACATGTAAATGTTGAAACTGGCTTTACTAAAGAATCTTTGGATCTTTGGAGATGGATGGATGGACTGCTTATTAAATCGATCATCAAGGTTATCTCGATCTTAGGTTCCGATACCATGCTAAAAAAATTGTGATACAGTATTGTTTAGAAATTATTTTACTAAATCGGTATTATTTAGAAATTAATAAAAAAAATATACTATATTTTAAACAATCAAACGTAACTTATTTTTCCTCCTCTCACTCCTGTATACCATACCTGTTTATAGTCAAGTGTAATGTAAGTAATACGTCAATAAAGGTAATTATTTACCATAGAACTTGGAACTAAAGATGGCGATGCCGGCACGCGTCAAAACGCTCATGACGTCACATGAAAATGTTGCCAAAATGTGTACTCTACTGTATCTCACTACGACACTTTAGGGCATTATGTGCATAATATTTTTTGTTCAACTTTACGTTCTCTGTCCATTTATATAGGTATAATCGTGCGGCGCCATTTTGAATAAAAATTAAAATGGCTGACCGGTGACGAGGCTAAAAGGTTCAAACCCCTTTGAATCCCTCTAGTGACAAAAAAAACTTAAATTTTTTGAGGCATAAAGCCTTTTTTTACGTTCATTTACAAATTTGATTATTTCGTAGCTTCAAAAGACTGTTGACCTGAATAGATATGGTTTTAATTTCAACTTAGACGGACTGACTGACGGACAACAAAGTGATCCTGACAGTAGGTATGGCAGTAACGTCACGGACGCGATATCGTGAAGTCACTGTGCTAATTTTCATCGATAACAAAAATACTTATACACAACTATCTACCGCAGTTTCCTATTCCCGCGAATTAAGTGGCGAACTAATTAAGCTGTGGAAGTGTTTGTGTAATAGTGGCTGTCCATTTAGTGCTCTATTTCTCACAAAATAGGTCGATTGTGCTATACCCGATACTGAGACTACCCGTTAGGTACTGCGACACCACGTTACTGCGACACGATGTTATTGACGTGGACCAACCAGTTCACTGAATTTATCAGCTTGGCATTTTTTTTCTGGGACCAACTCGCCTCCTGCTTATGATTTTGCCTGTTATTACTTGTAGAAGTTGGTAGGTATCTGTCGTGATAGTCAAAATAGAAGATTTCCCGCTTTTTTATGATGAAAAAGTTTACACTTCAGGTTTACTCGTCCCTAAAGCCTCTGCCTCGCCTCTGTGTTTGCGACTTTTTGTTTCCATCTTATCTTTAAATACTAAGCACTTGTATACTTGTACTGCTACTACTTACGCCTTTGTTGTTTTTTCAATAGATTAGCTATAATGTGTGCGTGATGTTCTGACTTTAGCAGTAAAACTCGGCGTTCGATGAGCTGCGCGTGCACGTGCCGACGTTTCCGTACGAGAAGAGGCTCAGCAAGATAGACACGCTGAGGCTGGCCATCGCTTACATCGCTCTGCTCAGAGAGGTAATACTTGCTATAAATGTATAAATGCGAAAGTGTGTTTGTTTGTCTTTCTTCACGCCCTAACTAAGCAACCAATCGACTTGATCTTTGGCATAGTTTTAAGTAGTTGAAAGGACGGAGAGTAACCTTTATCCCAATATTTTAAAGGGACGGGAACCACGCCTGTGAAACCCGTTAGTCGTTGGTGCTGGTGAATTGAATAGGGTATAACCCTAACATACCCATTTTATATTTTTGTTTAGCTAGTATGGGGAGATACCTTCCAAGAGCCTGCCTGTCAACCCCCCATCCTTCCTTCTCATTCATTATCTTTGTATCATCATGACTTAACGGTGATCACCTCTTTACCTCTTACTTGTAAGACCTTAATTATGTACCTACCCATATTTTGCAAATAAATAAATTTGATTGATTGATCAACTGTGTGCTTTGTGCGAGTTTTTTCTACTCACGGTCGATATCGAGCGCGTCAGGTTTTTGTATGGCGTTGTTGTAGTCCGTGGCGTAATCCGCTAGATGGCGGGCCGCTGGTTTCATACTAAAATTAACGTGTTCACGATCGACCGTAAGTAGAAAAAAGGACGTCCGGGAAGTTCCCTGACTGTACTTTAATTTACAACTTGCAGACCTGACAGCGAGATTATCCTGGTTCAACTGGGAGAACTTGGGCGTGAACCCTCAGCGGCGTAGCGTCCTCACATCGCTCGCTCTCAGCTCAGATAACTTGCAGTTCACCCACAACAGAGGCACCTTCATACTTTTGTCTGACCGAAAAAACCTCATGCAGTCTAAACCAGGGATTCCCAACCAGTGGGGCGCGCACCACTTGGGGGGCGTAGAATGATTCAAGGCGCGGCGGCTTCAGCTGTATGTCACTTTTTATTAAAAGAAGTGTAACTTTTTATTAAAATAGTTCTTATTCTGCCCTTAGGGGGGCGTCGTATTTTTGAAAAACGTTGGATAAGGCGCTTAGGGTAAAAGGTTGGGAACCCCTGGTCTAAACAGTCTTTGCACTGCCTACAAACGGTCGAAATGACGCACTTGCACAGATAGGCGCGGCTACACGCGCACTCTACTGTTTAGGCTCGGACTACAGTGAAAACCAGTTAGATCGAGCTGCGCGTATGTGTGAGCGCGTCATATGGGCCGAGTGCAACGATTGTTTATGTCTAGACTGTGCCTCATGTCTAGTCATAGAATTAACAATTTAGATTAACCTTGTCTTAGCCAGGGTATTTAACGAAATGTTGCGAGGGAACATAGCTGCCATATAAAGCAATATTCGCCAGTAGTCAATTAGTATCAACGGATATTAATTAAGCAAATGTATTCGGAATTTGGAAGTATTTTAGTAATTAAGTTTAATTTTTGTTTTGTTTAACTAGCTATTACGGTATACTTATTTTAATCTCTGTGAAACGGTATTACTTGTTAGGTACCTACCTAATGCCTAGAAAAACTTATTTCAATAAATGCCGGTCTTAAGCCGGCTTTTGTTCCATAAGCATATTTTCACATAAAAGAAAGGGAAAAAGAATTTTTTCCTTGATTTTAGATACATTGTACCTATTGATATTTAGCATCTAAGAACAATTTATTAGTGAGACCATCATTATAATAATTTAGAAACTACGAAAACGCCTGTATGCCTACTAGTTTCGTTTCCATGGTTTCCGAGTTGTTAAAAAATTTTTGATCGAAGGTAGATTCGGTAGTCAAACGCCGACTGCTGTCTTTGGTTTTCTTTTTGTACTCCAATGTTTCTTTACGTATGCAGCGTTCCAGACTCCACACAACCCTTATATTTTCACCTACTGACCGTTGCCAAAGACCTGCCCCCGCAGCATGAATACCGCTATGTCCGCGATATGATATAGCGCATCATGCTGTCTTTCCACAGACCTATATCGAGATAAACGAAAAGAACGCTTTAAACTGTATGAGAACCGAGCGTGTCGAATTTTTCGTACCACGATGACGTCACGAGCAAGATTTAGTGATGTGTAAATGTTATTGACGAGCTCTTGCAAGAAAGCACTGCACAATTAAAAGTTTTCGTTTCTAAAGTGACGCGTGTTTTCATGGCAATGGTCTCAAGCGGATTGACTTAGGTCTTAAACTTTGACCGTGGATCAAACTATTGACTTTTGACACGGAAGGTAGGTACACTTTTAACGTTTAACCAGATATAGGTATGTGTGTCTTCTTGCTTTCTCTGATACGTTGTGAGCGGTATAGTGACATGTTATCGAGTTATCGAGTCGATAAAAGCTGCTCATGCTAGGCTTACAGAGTAATAAAGAGAGTCTCCTTCTTAAAATTTTGTTACAAGAAAAAGTTGGACTCATTTTAAAGATTAAAATTGTCAAGAAACTGTTTAAGATGTCTAGTAGCGACACAAACGTTCACTATACACGCCTGTCCGCCGACCGGTGTGGACCGATGGCCCAACTGTGCTACGCCGGCGCCGCCGGTGCTGTCATCTCGTCTTAGTGACTGTTTGTTCCCAACGAGTCACACCAAAACGAGTCACTTCGGACTGTGACTCGTTGGGGATTATTTTTATAAATTGTTCTCCCAACGAGAAATACTGACTCGATGGGATTTTTTCCCAACGAGTAACAGTGTGACACGTTGTGGTGGGACTCGTTGGGAACAAACGCCAGTGACGGTGGCGGTAGACAACCAGCCTTATTAACTCTTTGCAGTGAAGGCATTTTCTGTAATAGTTCTCGACATTTTATTTTAATTAATAAATATTATGCATCGGTGCTTTATGTTAATTGTTTCGTAAATGGTGGATGTTGACAAGTTATCTAAGTCGAGATAAATTGGTGCAATGTAGTTATAAGTTAGTTAATAGTTATTAGTTTCCGGTTCCGGTGTTGATTATAATTATGCAATGAGAAATTTTCCAAGGTACGTTCTTTAAAAATCTCATAGATGGCGCTGCCCATCTCTTTTGACCTTTGCTAAGACAAAAACAATAAAAAGTAAAAATAAGCATGTCATGCACATTGCACCACTGAGCAAGTAATCACTACGTTTTTAAGAGACGGCACTTCCATACAAGCAACTGAACTGATTTATGAACCTAGTTTCTACCAACCTAAGATTTTCTTAGAGGTACCAACATAACAGTGTCAGTTGTCAAAATGACAAGGGATTAGGGATGGAAAAAGACAACAGCGGTTGAGCTCTTCTTCCAGACTGGATGTTATTTGCCCGGGAACCGGGATCCAACCGATGGAAGTCTTATTCCCACGACGGACATCTAAAATATAACAATATCGATAACTAATAACATGACAATGACACAGCACTATGACAATATAGTACGAACACTACGATAATGTAATTTTCATAAAATTATTACTTAAATCCATAATATTTACCGATAATTACCACAATTTTTACTCAAATGGACTTTATACAATGTTTTTATTAAAACAATTGATTATATTACCTGTTCAGCTCAAGCGGGAATTTAGCCAAAAATATTACCTTCTCACTCTACGGATACAACAAATTTCGCACGTTCGCAAAGATTTGCCACCCATTATGACTCTTTGTAATTAATAACATTATTAAAATTAAATTAAAAACTTCTGAACAAAATTTTACGTTATCACTGACAGATAAAGTTAAATATTATGGCGGCGTGTCACATGCTGGCCAACATGATGTATAATGCGGCTAAATTACCGTGTCGTTATAATACTATAGGACAAAGCGATTAAACTTTCTTTTTCATTAGTCGGACTTTTTCGTAATTTAATGTTGGCACAAACTACGTTCATAAATCCATATAATTTACATTTTTGTATGAAGTGTCGACCCCCTGCCTACAATCGCAACAAACAAGAAGCCATGTTGTAGCTATTTTCTTTTTTTCTGTCAGAACAGAGCCAAGGGCTATGCACATGCAGCCCGTAAGTAAATAATTTAGTTAGTTACAGGAGAAAGACAGCGCCATCTATTAGATTTTAAAAGAACGTAACTTGGAAAATTCCTCATTATATCTAGGTATAAAACGACGATCCAAGTAACAGTTAAATGTTTTGATATAACACGTGATAATAAATAATAACAACGATATTCAAGTATAGTTTTATTTCAACACCTGCTTAGAAGTTATTTTTTAATTTATTGCAAAAAAGGTTTAAATATGTAGATGGACAACTAATACCACTAGGCACTAATAGGTACCTATGTATAGGTAACTAGGTACGAGAACTACATATTTATTACAAATATTAATAATATTATTACAAATACGCTTATTGTTAACAATTTGAAATTTTGAAGAGCATATGTTGGAATATACTTTAATGGCGTTTTAAGGTGATTGGAACATGCTGGAACTTTATTTTATTATTTAATCAAGACCCAATACATACAGATATCAGGGCTTGTTTATCCGGTTAATTTTCAAACCTGTACAGCAGCGAGTGCATAGGAACCGTTTTTTTTAAGGTAAGGCTCTACCCAAACCCAAGAACAAAATCAAAAGGTTTTGAATCAATTAAGTGGTTTATAGATGTTTGTTTTTGCTCTTTATAATTACCTAAACACAGCAGGAAACGCGAGCGCGCGATTGGCAAAGTGAATAACGACCTTCCGTACGTAAACATAAAGCTCGCTATTTGCCTGAAATACCGCTCTCCCAATGTGAACACGTAAGTGGTAAATCGACTAGCGAGCTGCGAGCTTATGTCTACACACGGAAGGTCGCTGTTAGCCTGATCGCCTCACCAGTAGTAGGCACATTTGCTGCTTTGGATTAAACCGGTTAATTTAGGTTTTTGTAGCGCTCTAATTTCGAATACGTTGGAAGCGGCGTTGTAAAAGCCTTAACCAAAAATCAATTAACCGCTCTATTTCAAACCGGTTTCAAGCCCTGACAGATATAACTGTAATCACCGTTTTTTGTAAATTAGCTTTGAAAGACCAGAAAATTACAAGTAGAATTTTTTTTTCTGAAAATTGCAAGTACAAAAGAGCTGTGTTACACCTTCAGGTAAAGCTAGATCCTCAGTGACGGAAATTCTCTTTACTGTGAATTGCATGTCAACATTCGTAACGCAAAATTCACGTAACGTAACGGTTTCAAAGATGGGCTACACAGTGTGACGGTGCGAAATATAGTTTTCGCTTTTTCATATTGATGCCTTGTTATTTGAACGGGTTTCTAGTGTTGAATACTGTCACATATCAAACGTAACGCTTATAGAATGCTTCGTTTGGGTCCATACGGTATGATTATTGATATTTTGGCAAACGAAAATACGTTCACAAGGTTCTGTATGTACCATGTTTAAACGTCGATTTTACTGTTCTATTTTGTACCATGCTCGAGTGTAAATCTTATTTATTTTTGCGTCACTGAGGATTTATGGACTGAAACTGGACTTTCGTTCGCTAGTTTTCGATATTTCCAGCATCCATAAAAGCGTCATTCCGTGAGGCCCCTCTGTAAATGCTAATAATTCTTAAACGCTTACGTTACGAATGTTTTGAATACCGAAATAAGACATTGTTTATCCTGCACGGAAGGTTTTTACAGCACCCAAGGTAAAAGGTGTAAGGAACACACGGGCTGATTGTAATGACTTTCTGGATATACGTTTTACATTCAAATAATAAAAAAAATATGTAAGTTAATAAGGCAAAAATTTGATACGTTTTGACTACCTATATAATTTGTGCCTAAAATAATACTGACACGTTTGATTGCTCATAATATGCACTAAATGAGAAAGCTGTAGACACACACATTACTTTTTTTAAATAAATTATGTTGTTGGTTGGTTGGTACCCCTGTTATAACTGTAGTTCAAGAAAGGCAATGCAGCGGTTGAGGTCCCCAGCCAGAAGCCAAGGCTGGTAAAAAGAAAAGAAATTGAAAGGGGTAATCCCAAATTCCCGCCAATTGACGCCATTTTGTGGTCGTCTCGTTCGATTTCTGTCCTGTCTGTCGCTACCAATTGAAGAAGCATTGTGAAATTCGGATACAAATTTAATCAAGTTATTGGTAAGTTTGTTTATCATGGGACTGTAACGTTTCTACGCAGATTTCAGTCAAAGGTTTTACTTATACTATGCTAAAACAAAGATTTTTGTGAAATCCAAAGATAGAAGGAAGACCGAGTTCAGCAGTGGGAACACCAGCATGACTGTTAATGACTTGCATTGCATTTAGTGAGTAGCTAGCTCCAGAACACAAATTAAATAGTAATGTACCTTCAATACAAGTACTCCAGAATGTGTTAATGGGGAGTTTCACCCGAGTTCTTTTCGTAATAACACGTGTTTAGTAAGACTCCATTATAACTCGATCTACCGTTCAATTTTTATTATTAATATATTTTAATAAAAAAAACTGCGTTAAAAAAAACCGACTTCAAAAACTAAAAAGCAAAAAATAAGCCTTTTGGAGTCGGTGGCAGCCCAGACATTCTACTTTAAGCTCCTATTCTTTTATTTTTCTTGCTTAGCTGTTTTGTAAACTACAGCCGGGTTTTTTCTAGATTAGATAAGGTTTCATGTACATTATAAACTAAATTATCGTAAATACTACATCGTCCAAGTCAACAATGAAATGAAATACATAAAAATGCTCATAACATAAAAAGTACTGGGTCAAACGAAACCAAATTTTTATGGGACCAATTGGCAACTATTCTGCATCGAACAAAAAAAGAATCATGGAAATCGGTTCAGAAATCTCGGCGTAATCGGTGTACATACATAAAAAAAAATAAAACCACCCGAATTGAGAACCTCCTCCTTTTTTGAAGTCGGTTAAAAACTGGATACTGGCGAAATCCAAAAGGGTTCGCCAATAAATACAAGAAGAAGAATGTGTTAATGGTAAAAGAATTTTAGTAATTGTAATAGGTGAGCTGCTGCTTTGGGGGGTTAACAGTGACAAGTAATTTAAATGCTTCATTACAATTTTATGGTTTTACAGATTGATGAAGAAACAATCCATTGCCTCACTTGCAACGAAGTGCTAGCACAAAAAAAAATTGTTAGATCATTTTGATAATTCTGATTGTAAATCAAAAATTAAGCATTATCAGCAGCGAATCCAGTACTGATAATAAAGTCAAGATGCAACCTGTAAAAAAAATCCTTCCAGGTGAATTTGTGACCTCTGCTTATGCAGTAGAGAAAATTTTATTTAGAGATGTTGTGGTAAATGAGAAGATATGCTTGAATAAGCGAAGCTTCATGCTGCTTAAATGTAATGTAAAACACACATGGGAATGCTTTGACTGTCATTTGCATGTCAGCAAACAGTTTGGTAAATGTAAAAAACATATGTGGGAATGCTTTGCCTGTCATTTGAATGTCCCCAGCGATCAGGTCTGTGATCACGAGGACTCAGAGAGACATCTCAAGGCATTGAAAGAAACTCCAATTGTTGATATGGAAACGGAATTTATAAGAGAGGTAAGTTGATATAAAAATATAAATTTAAATTATTATTATATTACCGGCTAGTGGCTGCTTTCATCCGCGTGGTTTCCGTTCCCCTGGGAATATTGGGGATAAAAGTGTGTCATTCATCAGCCATTTTTAAATGTCCCAACTGCTGGGGCACTGGCCTTCCTTATGGATGTATAAGGAAAATGTTCCTGTTTGAATTCAGGCTATCTTCTATCCTGTCTGCCAAATTTCACATTTACATTTTGTTTCTAGGTCCGAACTAATCTGTACCACTGTGGGTTCTGCAACTCGGTGGAAACCGGTTGGAATAGCATGAAAGAGCATTTAGAAAGTATTGAACACAAGAAGAATAAGGACGAAGCGGACAGGCGACTTCGCGAATACTTGCCGGATCTCCGGAAGTGGATGCAGAATGAAAGCATAGTGCTAATGTTTATGTTGGCTGCATTTGCTGGTAAGAGCAATGATTCTGATTCCGACGGGTCTTAATTTTAATAAGCTATAATATTTAGTGGGGTGAACAGATCAACCTACTTTCATATTTTTAATGGGTATTTTATATTTTAAGAAAAGAGAAAAAAGTTTGGTTACGTTGTTGAATAGTATTGAGAAAGTAAGTAAATTAAGTATTTTAAAAAATGCTTTAAAATTATGTACTTAAGTCTGCTTTTTTATCCTTCTTGTTGGTGAAAAAAAAAAAAGAAATTAGATAATCAAATACTCACCATATTTTATATCTTTTTTGGTGCCATTAATTAAAGTCTAAAATGACCATTGTAAGTGCTGTGTCGATTATAGTCATAAAATAGATTTGCATAGTTATTATTTAAGTTTTAATATGTATACTAAAATCAATCAGCGGCCTTATTCACAAACACTCAGAATCATTCCTGACAGCAGAATGTATGCATTGCCACTGTCAAGGCATAGAATTCGAATCCGATTCCGTGGCCGATAGTTTGTGAATCAGCCCGCAGTACATTATTATTGTATTAATAAGATAAAAGTGTAACTTATGTTTTGTTTGTTTGTTTCTCAAGTATTAACTTTTTTATTAAAGTAATGTTATTTGGTAATATAATAAATTCAGATTAAATATGTGTGTTTCATTACATGGTATCTCATTCAATAACAGCAAATACAGTCTTAACAATAACATGTATGATTTTGCAAACAAGAAAACATCTATGATTCAAGCCCTAAAATGACCTTTGTCGGCACTTTGTGTCACGTGCTTTGACATTGACATTTCAATAATTATAGTGTTGGAGACTAGTAGAACCATAGAGATACAACAGAACTATGGAGGCGCCCTATAGATCTATATAAAATTTGCTTATACAAATATATATTAAATCGATACATTCTTATCAAATCGATGTTTGTCTCTTTCTAACTCACCTATGTTTGCGTATGAGTAAAGAGACGGATAGTGTTTGCACAGTACACATTTTGGCAACATTTTCATGTGACGTCATGAGCGTTTTGACGCGTGCCGGCATCGCCATCTTTAGTTCCAAGTTCTGTTGTAGATCTGCTGTCAAATTTTTATTAACTCTCAACAGTTTTGTTTATTTTTTGATATTTACGCACAAAAACCTGCCCCCTAATTGTCTAATTTAATATCTATCACAATCCCTTTCAGAGGTATTGTGATTGTGATATTTTCGTCTGTCATATTGCTTAGACTGTTCAATTTCGTTTATTATTATTATTTAACAGGCAAGCAGTTGATGCAACTGATACCGCCTGTATCCTGATAGTGGCATAGTTTATTTAATCCATATATTGTAGGTATTTATCAAGTCTGTTCTTGAATTGGTTGATGTTGGCAGCTGAAACAACATCTTCTGGAAGCTTGTTCCACTGTCTTACGACTCTGTTGCAGATGAAGTTTTTACAGGGATTATTATTAGCGACGCCGGTACATAATTTTAGACTGTGACCTCTAAGCCTGCTATTTTCATTACGCTTAAATATATTGTGTATATTACAAAGGTCGTACTTAGTGTCCACTTAGTATTTTGAATGTCTCAATTAAGTCGCCACGGTTCCTGCGGTCGTGCAATGTTGTGAGGTTAAGCACATCTAGTCGCTCTTCGTATGTGAGTCGTTTCAGCGATCTAGGTATTTTGGTAAAACTTCTTTGTACTCTCTCCAACTGCTCAATATCTTTGACAAAGTAGGGACTCCAAACCTGAAACGCGTACTCCAAAATGGGTCTGACAAAAGTTTTATAGATTTTCAGCATCATCTCAGGAGTCAAAGTCCCAAAAGCTTTCCTAATTAAGTAGATCAGGCTTTTAGCTTTTTTCGATTTAGATGTTATGTGATTCTCCCATTTCAAGTCTTCAGAAATCTTCACTCCTAAGTCCGTTTGTACTTTGACTTCTGTTAGAGAAACATCTTCTAGCTTATAAGACAGGTGAGGATTCCGATTGCCTATGTGCAACACCGTGCATTTCGAAGCGTTAAGCCTGAGAAGCCAGTCTTTGGACCAGTTAGCTATTGCGTTCAGATCTGATTGGAGTCGATCGTAGTCAAGTAGCGGGTTCGCAAACAACTTGGACCTTAAATTCCATGCCTTACCTTGCAATACCTTGGATTCCATACCTTTTAAAACGCGTCCCGATCACAATCCCTTTCAAATGTCAAATACTGACGGCCTGAATAACTTTCAAATTACGAATTGAAAGGGATTGCGATAGATTTAAAATTAGACAATTAGCCCACTGGTTCTGTTCCATTCAGAGCCTTGCTAGAGTTGGGAACATCATGCCTTCGTGTTGTGTTAAGCAGTACGGTGCAAGGAAAAACATTAATCAACCTTCATTGACTCTCCATAGGTTAGTATTAAATTTTCACAATTACTGTTGAATCTAAAACGATATTGTGTAATGAAATATAAGAAAAAGTTGTTTTGAAAGATTATAAGGACATAATATTGTTTTAACCCATGAAATAAATTTATGCCAGATTCAGGCATGGGATTTTAGTATTTTCACTTTTTTTTTGTTTGACCGAGCTGTAAATGCTTTAAAAAAATATTACAATTCGTCGCCAACGCCGCAAAGAGGCGAACCTCATACAAATGGTCAAAAATGAGTTAAGTATACAAAAATGCTCCACTCTTCACGCACTTAGTTGTCACAAAAGGATGCAGCTCTAACACTAATAAAAGAGAAAATAAATTCATGGCGTATCTCAAAACCACTTCTGGCAAAGTTACACGAAAAGACGAAACTCGAAGTTCGCCTTTAGCGGCGACTTCTCGCGAGTAGTGCAGAAGCCGTAAGTAAATTTTCGCCCTTTCGTGCCGGCCCGCTTATAACATTTATGACAAAGCCATGTAAGTATAATGTGTAGTCTTTTAACAATGAATCATAAAAAACAACAGAAATCTCAACTTGCTTAACTAATCCGATCATTTTTAAGATAGACAATTTTAAAACTTTGGATTCAGTTATTTATTGATAAAATAAATGGTTTATATAAGTACCAGAATCGAGACTAAATACTAAAGTTATTTTGTTTTGGAATGCTAGAGTCGGAAAGTGAAGATAATGTGTGTAATATATGAATACCTAATTTGAAAAAGTTTGTGATACACTAGATACTGAAACTGAACAACACATAGAGAGTGGTTTTGAGCTGAAGAAAATAACTGGTGTTGTATTCGTGGATCTGTCCGCAGCCCACGATACAGTGAACCTCAGGCGAATGTTGCTGAAAGTGGTGACTACAAATTTGTCACAATTCTCCGGGAACTTCTCCACGACCGTCGCTTTCAGGTTCATCTTCCTCAAGACAAAAGACATTGGAGGTCACAAATAAACAGGGCAGCGTCCTAGCTCCGCTGCTTTTTAATATCTACATCAACGACCAACCACCCAGCCCAAACACTAGCCGCTTTCTATATGCAGATGATCTTGCGCTGTCCACTCAGGTGACTAGTTTTGAAAAGATTGAGGCGATTTTATCAGAGGCACTAAATAACCTAAGTGCCTACTATGAGGAAAATAAGCTCAAGCTCAACCCTTCTAAAACAGAAGCTTGCGCTTTCCACCTGCGCAATAGCCAAGCGACTCGCAAGCTGAATATTGAGTGGCAGGGTGTGGCTGTAGCTCAGTCAGCTCACCGAGCGTGGCGTAATTTCAGACAGGTCACTCACTAAAACTGCCAAATAATAAAAAAGAAGGTGCACACTCGCAACAACCTTCTGCAGCGTCTCACTACAAAAAGTTGGGGAGCCTCACCGAATGTTCTGCTGACATCTGGATTGGCGCTTTCCTTTCGGCAGGCGAATAAGCGTGTCCCGTGTGGATTCGCTCTGCCCATGCTAGGCAGGTGGATACAACGCTAAATGAGACCTGCCGGATCATTAGGGGCTGCCTTAAGCCGGCCCTAGTAAGTTTGCTGTTCCCACTAGCTGGTTTGGCGCCTCCAGGTGTCCGCAGGGCTGTAGCTAGCTCCTCTGAAAGAGCTAAGATGGACAGCGATTCATGACACCCTTTGTACGTCACATTGCGGCGCGCCCGAGGCTGAAAAGCTGAAAAGCTTCGTAAGGTGCGTCGAACCGTTGTGACCCTACCTACTACTTACGTCCTAATTACTGAAAGCCGTCCCCCTGGCCATGATCCACCATGGCCGATCTGGAAGTCTTCATTATAGGCTTCGAACTCAGACCGGCCGGAGCAAAGAAAGCTTGATCAGGTGGGGCTTTTCGGTTGGTTTCGCGGAATGCCATTGCGGTGTAGTCCAAAAGATGTTCCATCTAACATCGTGCCCTGCGTGTCCTGCATGCAGGAGGATCTCATGACAGCATCCGACAAGGCTGTCCAAGTGGCTGAATTCTGGGTCTTAATACTTAAGTGTCTGCCATCGACACGCTAAGAAGAAGATAGAATGTACGGGAGCCCGGTGGAATTGATAAAAATACGTTTTTACCCAAAACTTATTGTTATTAGCAAGACGTAAAGTTTAAAACAGAATACACACTGTTTCAAACTGTATCTTGCACTGAGTTTCATGTTTGTATTTTTTTCAATAAAGAAGATATTAGTAAAAGTCGTATCAGATTCTCGAATGAAAACTCTTATTGTCAGTTATTTATAACAGAAACATATGAATACAATTCTTAAATCCAATGCTTTCTTAAATGTAATTAGGATTAGATTGATTAGGATTGTTTACCGGAATGACGCTGTAATGATTCAACGTAAACCTTTTTTTCGTCTGTGTGATCTCATTTAATTAGGTTTTTTAATAAATACTTATTTACATTTAGTAGTTTGTTTCATTACAACAACCTTTTCATATCGATATGCATGAGGCGTAACTCTCATATAAGCGGTACAGAAACAGATCGTCTTGACGGAAAAGAGGCGTCACAAAAAGGCGTATATTTTTTCCCGGATTTTCCTTGACAAACACAGCACTGTAAAATGTTATAACTATATTAACTTAGTACCCATGTTTCCATAGTGTACCCTTATATGTAATGTTTATCATTATAATAGTTTTTCTTTGAAATACGGTTAAAATAAAAGCGCCATTCGGAAAAAAAAACGGTTTTTTAGCTCTCCTGTACAGTTTTAAGAAATGAGGTTCGCCCCTTTGCGGCGTTGGCGACGAATTATTAGAATTTACTTATCCGATATTAAAAATGCATGATTGATGGACACTGTGAATTTGTGTCATTTTAATGCATGGCATTATTAATTAAGAAAAAAATACAAAAAAGCGCACGAAGTTAGTAGGTACATAGCGCGCGATGCGAACGAAGCGCAGGCGGCAAGCCCGGCGCGGTCGACCTACCTATACGCGTGGACTGTGTGACATCGCGGCGTCCGTCTCAGTCGGGTTATATTCGGTACCTACTATAATAGGTAATTAGATTATCCCGTGATTAGATCAGATTAGGTAAGGATTGAATTGAAGAACGAAAGAACACACGCCGTCGTTCCGTTCGGTTATGTAGAGATTATCATCACAGTCTATATTAAGCGTCAATCTACAATGCAGACGGAGCTCACATCTAATTTTCAATAGCCAGGTGCTTTCTATAATTCAATCATTGGTTACTTCTATGCAAGTGAAAGAATGACAGGGTGTCCCTGTCCGGGTCGTCGGTCGCATAGCAGAAGCAGCACGGATTATACCGATATGAGTTATTTAGTAGATTTTCACTTTTACTTACCTACCTATACCTACCTGTACCTATCGCTTTTCGATAGTTTTTATTTACTTATTTATCATATAAAAAAGTATTCTGCTATAAGTAGAGTCAGCAAAACAAAATGTATAGCTAGTACTTACTATAACGGCATACTCGTAGATTTACAGGAACCGCGTCCGATACTCCGTTAAGAGAACCGGGAATATTGCTACCCCCGGTACTGAGAAACCCTATAGTTTTTTTGTATTATTGAGCTGTTTAAAATGTGTGCATAAATGAAAATGTTAGACGCAAGATGAAAGAACCATAGAAAGTGCTGCTGCTGTGAAACCATTTTTTGGTAGTTCCCCGCGTGACATACACAAAATTCAGCTTTTATACTATAACTATTAAAGTTAAATAAGAGACGAAGATTGTTGTATAGAAAGTATTTTATATTTTGACATAAACAAGTAACAACGTATCCATAGCAACCACCATTTATTCAACCATAGAGGTTTCCCCTTAACATTCCCTCTTCTTTTTCAAGCCAAAGTCTTCACAAAGTTTTACCAATCTTGGTTTGTATAAAGGCTTCGTAAAGATATCAGCAAGCTGTTTTGCTGTCGGTACTTGCTCAATGGTAAGTTCTTTTTCATTTACACATTGTCTTACATAGAAGTACTTCAGTTTTATGTGTTTGGTCTTGCGATGATATTCATACGGAGGGTTGTAAGCCAGTTTAATCGTAGACTCATTATCAATCCGCAAGATAGGCGTATTAATCTTGATTTTTAAGTCTTCGAACAAGCGCTTTAGCCAAACAATTTCACGACTAGCTTCACTGGCAGCTGTTATCTCGGCTTCTGTGGATGACAATGCAACAATGGTTTGCTTTGAACTGCGCCATGATATTGCCGATCCTGCGTACAGGCACAGCATTCCGCTTGTGGAGCATCCACTCGCATCATCACCTCCGTGATCGGCGTCACTGTAACATATCAAACGTCGTTCACCTTTCTTGTACACAAGACCTGTATCAATTGTTCCTCTCAAGTACCGAAAAATCCTCTTGATCTGTTGTATATTGTACTTAGTGGGTTTGTCTAAGTTTCGAGACATTACCCCTACTGCATACGCAAGGTCAGGCCTTGTTCCGACCATCAAATAGGCTAGGGATCCAACGGCTTGTCGGTATGGAAAGTCAATTTGTCCAGGATCCTCATCCTCTATTCCTTTTTCAGGTTTTACTATCGGAGTACCGACTGCTTTACAATCGCTCATGCCGTACTTTTCAAGCAGTTTTCGAGTTTATGCGGCTTGGTGAACCTTGATACAATCGTTGTGTTGTTCTATTTCCAGGCCAAGAAAATAGGACGGTGTTTTTGTCGTTATTTTGAAACGCCTTTTTAACTCATTTTCAATGAAATCGTCAGCTTCTTTTTTATCTGTCGCGGCTAGCAGACCGTCATCTATATAGAGTCCTAGCAATATTTTCTTTCGTCCACGTTCTCTTACATAAAGACCGCTTTGTATAAAATCTGATTCTATGCGGAAATCGTGCATGCATTCATTCCAGCATTTTGGGGCCTGTTTCAACCCGTATAAACTTCTTTTCAGTTTGCATACACGGCCTGTCCCATCATCGTATCCTTCCGGTTGTCGCATAAAAATTTCTTCTTTGACTGTACCATAAAGAAAGGCTGTAGCGACATCAAATTGTCTGAACGCTAATCCTTCGTTTGCAGCAATGCTTAGCAAAATTCTAATTGTGCTCATTTTTGCAACAGGACTAAATGTCAGGTCGTAGTCCACTCCTTTCTTTTGTGAATAGCCAATAGCAACCAATCGTGCTTTGTATTTATCGACCGTACCATCAGGGTTTCTTTTAATTTTAAATATCCATTTGCATCGAAGTGCTTTTCTATTTTTAGGTAAAGTCGTGAGTTCTTGAAGAGATTGAACTTCTTTATTCATCGCTTCGATCCACTGACTTTTATCAGAACTTTGCAATACTTCGCTGTAAGAAGACGGTTCAGAAATCGTTATAACCTCGTTGATGAATTCCTCAAAACCATATCTCTGAGGAGGTTTGACTTGGCTACGATCACGAAGTTGTCGCTGGTTCTCTACTTCAGCAGGCATTCCTTCGTCTTGTCGCACCATAACGTCAGGATCTGTATTATTTCCCGTCGATTATTCTTCTTCAAATGACTCATAATTCAAGTCTTCAACGCTATCGTTTGCTTCTGGATCTAATTGCGAGTTAAGTTCCTCTTCTACAGGTTGGAGTTGACTTTGTTCTTGCACATGTTGTGGGTTACTTTCAATTAGAATAGGGTGAGAGCTGGTAGAAGGTATTGGTATCTCATAGGTGTTCATTTTTGGTTGAGGTGTCTCTGAAGTAATTTCCGTCTTATTTTCGTATTTCAAAAATACCTCATCAAAAACTACGTCTCGAGATCTAATTAACTTCAAGTTTTCTACAAAGATGCGATATCCATCGTCACCATCATATCCGATAAGAATTCCCTTTTCCGCTTTTCTATCCAGCTTCTTCCTTTTCTTCTGTTTCGGGACATGCACGTAACAACGGCTGCCAATGATCTTCAGATGGTCTATTTTTGGTTTCTTGCCATACCAAAGTTCATGCGGTGACTTGCCTTCTATGGGCGTCGGTCCCGTTCTGTTCAGTATATAGACTGAGGCTTTGGCTATTTCAGCCTATAAACCTTCTGGTATTTTGTCATGAGCGTGCATCAGTGCCCTTGTCATCTCCACAACTGTCCGATTTTCTCGTTCTATACAGCCATTTTGCTCTGGCGTGTATGGCATTGTGAACCTTTGTTTTGATATCCAGTGCGGCGAACCTATATCCTCGCCACTAGCTTCTCCTAAACCCCAATCTAAAGCCCGTACTAGATCAAAATCAGTAGAGATGGATTTAAATATTTTATTAAAGTTCATAAAGCCGTATGACGGAAACAGAGAAACATTAAACTCATTCATTCTAAATGCCAACAATGCCTTCGAACTGGCCGCTGATGGCCAAAAGGACATTCTGTTCAAATATATTCTTTCTCAACTACAAGGACGAGCAGAAACAGCCTGCTCGATTAAAGAATTTGGCAACTGGGAACAGCTGAAAGATTTCCTAAAAACACAATTCAGTGAGCGTAAACATTATGCTCACATTCTCATGGATCTATAAGAAAGCAAACAGGGTATTGGCGAAAATGTCACCCAATATGCCCTGAAAGTAGAAACTTGCCTTTCACAACTTCTCACGGAGATTTCACTTTCTACCACAAAACAGAAGGAACTCCCAGGCCGTACGGCCGCAATGGCAGATCTAGCTCTTCATCATTTTCTTATGGGGCTTCACCCTAGATTATCGAATATAATTAGATGTCGCGCCCCGAGAACCCTTAACGAAGCCATCAATCTCGCAGTGTCCGAAGAAAGAATTCAATTATCTCTCTACAAAAAGAACCCAACAGTAGATTTTAAGCCTTATAACAATCCTAACCGACGTTTCATTCCTTCGAAACCTAGGGCTCATATGCAACCTAAACCAACCGCAAGCACACATTCACAAGGTGCTGCTCCATTGTTCTGCAGGTATTGCAAGACACCCGGGCATGACATCAAAGACTGCAAAAAGAGGGAGTATTATAACAGTAGGAACCGAGACCAACAGCAATCCCGAGGGCTGCTGAGTCAGAATTTCCATAACAACTCACCTCCTAGGCGCGTCAACTATGTTAACGACCATGCCCAAGACCAAGATTCCCCTACCACACAGGAGGAAGGTGAATTAGGATATGATACAGTGGACTCTTTAAACGAATAGAGGGCTCGCGTAGGTGTCGCGTGAGACCCAAACAATCCATTACATCCTTACTATTCAAAAACACCCAATCAAACACACGTCCAATTACTCAAAGGGACCACATGGGTAACCAGCCCCAAGCAAGCGTCCTACCATTCACTCCAAGGGACCACACGGGTAACCAGCCCCAAGCAAGCGCCCTTCCATCCACTTCAAGGGACCACACGGGTAACCAGCCCCAAGCAAGCGTCCTCCCATTCACTCCAAGGGACCACACGGGTAACCAGCCCCAAGCAAGCGCCCTTCCATCCACTTCAAGGGACCACGCGGGTAACCAGCCCCGGACACGCGTCCACGGACACACAATCCATAACAAAGCCAGTCTCGAGGTGTACGAAATTGACATAGATACATCAAAAAGGTTATTACCTCATATAGTAGTCAATACACAAACTTCAGATATACCAATAACACTGCTCGTAGACTCGGGATCTGCCATATCACTGGTAAAGAAATCTTCTCTTCACAAATGTCCCGTCCTTACAAAGGAATCCATCAACCTAAAATGTATCGACCCTGGAGATGAAACTACTCCAACCCTAGGTCATTTCCAATTAAAGCTTCAACTTTCCCGCAACAAAAGCATTAAACATAAATTCCACGTCATTAAAGACATAAACCTTCCCTACGACGGAATAATAGGAACCGACTTCTTCACAGCCTTCGGATGTAGTATTGATTATATGAAGGATGTCCTTAAAATTAAGGATAAATTATTAAACTCCATTTCTATAACCCAACTTATATAATTCCACCTCGTTCCGAGACAGTTATCGAGTGTACTGTTCGCAATCCCACATCTATGAAAGAAGGTATGATCCTTGACCAACACTTATCCGAGTCTCTGCTAGTTGCCAACTGTATAGTCAAGATCAAAGATAATAAACGGGTCAATATTACTGTAGCCAATATTTCCGAATCACCTGTAAAAATAGACGCAAATCAAAACTTAAAATTAACACCTTTAAGCCCTTTTGCTATCCAAACATTTTTAAATTCAGAAAACGCGTCTGATCGAGTAAAAGAATTAATAGATTCATTACGGCTCTCTCATTTAAATTTCGAGGAATCTGCAGCGATTATAGAACTTTGTTCCCAATATGCAGATATTTTCCACCTCCCTAATGACCAATTGACTTACACTACCGCCTTAGATCATAAGATTAACACGACGACAGACAATCCCATTCATACTAAATCGTATCGATTCCCAGAATGCCACAAAAAAGAAGTGGAAACTCAAATTCAAAAGATGTTAGACCAAAAGGACATAGAACCTTCTTCTTCTCCATGGAGTTCCCCAATTTGGGTTGTCCCTAAAAAATTAGATTCGAGTGGCCAAAGAAAATGGCGAATAGTCATTGACTACCGTAAGCTAAATAATATAACTGTAGGAGAAACGTATCCTATCCCTCAGATTTCCGAAATACTTGACCAGTTAGGCAAAAGCAAATATTTTAGCACTCTCGACCTCACTTCCGGTTTTCACCAAATTTTAATGAATCCTAAAGATGCAATCAAAACAGCATTCTCTGTCCCTCAAGGGCACTTTCAGTTTAATAGAATGCCATTTGGACTCAAGAATGCACCCTCTACCTTCCAGAAACTAATGATTAATTGCCTTTCGGGACTTCAAGGAAATAGATGCTATGTTTATTTAGATGACATAGTCATATATAGTTACGACCTTCCCTCTCACATAAATAATCTGGAAAAGGTTTTCGGAAGGCTAAGAGATTTCAATCTTAAACTCCAGCCAGAAAAATGCGAGTTCCTCCGCAAGGAAGTGGCATACTTTTTTTGGGGTTGGTATGGGATCCACCTCCAAGTGGTCCACCCCGGGCAACGACACACTTTGTCGGCTGAGAGATCCCTCCGCGGTGGTAGGCTTCCTATGAAGCCGCCTGGTTCAGCTACCACCCTCCTGTTAAAAACCGGCGCCAAGCAATTTATTGCGTTCCGTCGGAGTACGGGAGAACCAGTGCCACTGGGAAATAGTCGGCGGTCAGTTGCGTTGCTTAAAAGAACGGTGCTGGATCTTCAGCGATATCGTACCAGGAGACTCAGTTTGCAGACTAGCGGGATCCGAAGCACGGTCTTGCCGTTGGCCGACCGCAGTTAGTAGAAGGCCCAAGTAGTGCGCTAGCCACGTGCAAAAGGCTGCCCCGCCAACTTGCGAAAAATCCCGGAATGCGCCACCGTGCCAGTTGGCGACTGGACGGGAGGACCCGGTGGACATTCTCGGGGGGGTTCGGGCGTCCCCGCAGTCTCCAGATTGAGTTTCCCAAGCGTCAATAGAGTTGTAGCTCTCCAGTTTGTTTACTGAGCGGCGCCTCGATCGTCAAAACTATCTCCCCAACATCACTCCACACAAAATGAAAAGTCGCAATAAGAGAAAGGTTAAACAACGGCTGCACTTCCTCCCAGTCAAAGTGCACCTCACAAACATCCGAGGCCTGCACTCCAACCTCGATTCGGTCCACCACCACCTTGAAACCGACAAGCGAAACCTGTTCTTTTTAACGAAGACGCAGATAGCAACCCCGTCGGACGTGTCGTACCTCAACTACCCAGGTTACACTCTTGAGCATAAGTTCAAGAAGTGGGCTGGGGTCTGTGTGTACGTGCGCGATGACGTCTGCTATAAGCGTCTCCGTGGCTTTGAAAAACCAGGCTTCTCCGCTTTGTGGCTGTTGGTAGACACTGTAATGGAGAAATATCTCTACATCGGTGTATATCGTTCGCACAGCGGTAACCTGGACGTCTGTCCAGGCTTATTGAATATCTAACTGAGACGGCAGATCAGGCTATGCAAACGTACAACGCAGCGGAGCTTATTTTCCTTGGGGACTTTAACGCCCACCATTGTGAATGGTTGTTCCCGTTCAAGGAAACTGACCACGCTGGTCGTGAGACGCGAAAGTTTGCTATATCGCTTGATCTCACCCAGCTGGTAAACGAAGCAACGCGAGTACCAGACATTGATGGCCATACGCCCAACTGCCTAGACCTGTTGCTGACAACTAACCCTCATAGACACTCCGTTTCGGTCTCAGCCCCGTTGGGCTCTTCAGATCATAGTGTGGTTAAATCCGTATCGGTCTGCTCACCTCCAGATGTCGGTCACAGGGGCACGAGGCGAGTATGGCGATACGAGTCAGCAGATTGGGACGAAATGCGGCATTTCTTTGCGTCTTATCCTTGGCAGCAAGTGTGTTTTTCTTCGAATGACCCCTCAAGCTCTGCCGATGAGGTCGTGAACGTGATACGGCAGGGAATGGAATATTTTATTCCGTTCTCCGACATCCCGCTCGGTCACTGTGCCCGACCTTGGTTTAATGCAGACTGTGCACGCGCTGAAGCGCGTAAAGAGTTTGCTTACCAAGCCTGGGTAAAAGCCCGCGACCAAAAATGGGGGCCTCGGAGGGTTCGTGCGAGGAAAAAGGCCTTTAATTCTGCAGCTAAGGTAAGCAAAAGAATGTCCCGCAAGGCACGTTTCGACCATGTTAGCCACATAGGGTCCAAACTATCATCTTACCCTTCTGGTAGTAAGCAGTTTTGGTCCCTGTCCAAGTTGGTCGAATCTAACTTCTGCCGTCCCACTTTGCCTCCGATGTTGCGACCAGACGGGTCGCTGGCTCACTCCGCATCAGACAAAGCAAATTTATTTGCGTCTTTGTTCGCGAGCAATTCACATCTTGACACAAGCACTGCAGTTCCACCATCTCTACCTCACTGTGGCAGCTCCATGCCACATATCTCAATTCACTGTAAAGAGGTAAAAAGAGCATTGCTTAGTTTGGATGTGAATAAGGCCAGCGGTCCTGATGGAATACCAGCAAGAGTGCTAAGGTTTTGCGCGCCTGAACTATCTCCTGTATTAACACGGCTGTACCGCCTTTCTCTCCAACAAAAAACGGTTCCCAAGTCGTAGAAAGTTGCTAATGTACAGCCAGTGCCGAAAAAGGGTGACCGTGCCGACCCCACCAACTACCGTCCAATTGCAATTACCTCCATACTATGCAAGGTTATGGAAAGGATTCTTAATAGCAAACTGCTTTCGTACCTAGAAAATTACGACCTACTCAGTGACCGTCAGTACGGCTTTCGCCAGGATCGCTCAACTAGGGATCTTCTAGTGTACGTTACGCATTGCTGGGGCGAGGCTATCGAGAAACATGGCGAAGCTCTCGCCGTGTCACTCGACATCTCGAAAGCCTTCGACCGGGTCTGGCACGCTAGCTTGTTAAGCAAACTTCCATCATACGGTATCTCTGCTGACTTTTGCGATTGGGTCTCTGATTTTCTGAGTGAACGGTCAATACGTGTAGTCATTGACGGCTGCTCCTCTGACCTCAAGGCTATTGATGCCGGAGTTCCTCAGGGATCTGTTCTCTCCGCGACTTTATTCCTGCTGCATATTAATGACCTGCTTGTGCCCGGTATTGTTGGGTATGCAGATGACAGCACGGTTACGGAGAGATATTTATCCAACGCAAAAGTCAGCGGGGAGGAGTCTCGTTCTTTAAGAGAGGCCATGGCTGAGCGGACTAACTCGACCTTAAGTCTTGTCTCCCATTGGGGTGACAACAATCTGGTCAGTTTTAACGCTGCCAAAACACAGGCGTGTTTATTCTCTGCCAAAAAGAGTCCTTTCGACATGACTCTTACTTTCCGCGGTACAACTATACCAATCACTGAGAATCTTGAACTTCTTGGCATGAAGTTGTCATCAGGTCTCAACTTCGGCGATAACATCGAGTTGAAAGCTCAGACTGCGGCAAAAAAGCTGGGCATCTTAAATAGGGTTAAGCGGTATTTCAAGCCGGAACAGCTTCTTATCTACACTAATATTATAAAGAGGAAAACTTTGTTTGTATGTTTGTTTGTTTGGTTGTAATGAATAGGCTCAAAAACTACAGGACCGATTTTAAAAATTCTTTCACCATTTGAAAGCTACATTATCCATGAGTAACATAGGCTATATTTTATTTTGGAAAAAAATAGGGTTCCGTAAGATATTTGGGTTTTTCGGACACAAGGTGTAAAAAATCAACCAGAAAAGTTACTTATTTTGTGTACGCTGCCTAAACTACAAAAGATAGAACCATAAAATGTTCTAATTAATTGTAGATCTTATAAATATCTACAAAAAAGTCCGCGACACACTATACCTATCTATGTCGAGTGAGGCGCAACAACCATTTTTTTATTTAAAAATCTTGAATTTTTTTGGACTACATTTAAACGCGTTTATTTTAGTCATGCTATTAATCCTTATCAAAATAAATTATTGCATCACTAAGTACAGTTTATGTAGATAATATTTGGTTTTTGAATGATTAAAATTGGACGTTTTTATGGCGAAATTAAAATATTACGATTTCTGCTGCACGGCACGGCCCGTTGCGAAGTGGGCGTCACCAAGACGTGGGTGCGCGTGCGGGAGGGGAGTTTAGATCTATGAGTAAGGTACCCGCGCGGCTCAAACGCGAGGTCGGCTCCCTACGCAGCGGTCGTGCGCGAAGTCTAATAATTTTCGTTTTTTTTTTAGATTTCGTTCTTAAAACTACTCCTACGCAAAAGTTCTTCTCAGAGCTAAACAACAGCTCTTCTCAGAGCTAAACAACAGTTCTTCTCAGAGCTAAACAACAGTTCTTCTCAGAGCTAAACAACAGTTCTTTACTGAGCTAACCAACAGTTCTTTTCAGGGCTAAACAATAGTTCTTTTCAGAGCTAGAATATTACACGCTATTATCATTTTCTTAAACATTTGAAAATGCCTAAGAGAGACAGGTCTCAACTGTCTAATCATAGTTCTCAAGCACGGGCAGCAAGAATACGTCGTATGGGAGAATCTTCACTTGAACGTTCACAAGGCCTTGCTGAACAAAATCAGAGAAACTCTCAGGTACGCGCACGAGAGTCGAGTGTCGAACGTTCGCAACGCCTTGCACATCAAAATCTGAGAACCTCTGAGTTACGTGCACGAGAGTCGAGGCTGGAGCGTTCCCAACGTCTTCATGAACAAAATGTAAGGCACGAGACTTCTTATAAAGGAGCTAAAAGATAATTTAATAGTAGCGAAGATTATCACCGGCCCTGCAGCTGGTGAATTAGCTCAGATGAATAAAAATAATTTAAAAATTAACATAAATAAGACTAAAGCATTACATTTTCACACAAATAAAGCAAAAAGAATTAATATAAATATACAACATAGCAATAATAATATTGACTTGGTAAAATCTGCCCAATTCTTAGGTATAACTCTGGATGAACACTGTAGCTGGAAATTGCACATTGACGCTGTTTGTAAAAAAATAAATAAATTTGTGTATGCTTTAAGCAGAATCAGAAAGGTCACAACATTTCAAATTGCTTTACAAACCTATTTTGGATTCGTATCCTCAGTATTGCGATATGGCGTGGTAATGTGGGGCAACAGTGTGGACTTTGAAAGGGCATTTAAAGCGCAAAAAAAATGTATCCGGGCACTATGTGGAATAAGTAGTAGAGTTTCTTGTAAGCCTTTGTTTAAACAACACAAAATATTGACACTTCCTTGTATTTACATTGCTGAATTATGTTTGTTAGTAAAAAAGTACCCTGAATATTTTGTGTACAACTCGGAAATTAAAAGTAATATAAGAAGTAGTAGAAAAAATAAAATAATAATCCCGAAATGCAGACTAACACTATTTAAAAAGAACGTATACTTTATGGCCATACAAATATTTAATAAGCTTCCACAGGACCTTAGAGATTTACCTATGGATAAAAACTCATTTAAAAAATCCCTATTGAGGTGGCTATTAGAAAAAAACTTTTACTCTGTGAAAGAATATTTGAATATGTAGGCTTAAATGGTTATTTTCCTTTATAATGTAATTTTAGCTTTGCTATTTGACTATGTTAAAATGAATAATGAATTTAAATACTATGATATGAATTATTAAGAGATATGTAAAATTAAAACTGAATTGACATTTTAATTACAATTAAATGAATTATTATCTTATACTTTCTAATGTTAATAATGAATTTGACATTTTAATGCTTAATATTGAATGAATTATGATAATATTATGTTCATTTTAAAATTAATAATTTCACTTTTATTTTGTATTACGACAATTAATTTCAATAATTCTTTGCATGCCTGGCAACTGGCAAAACATGCTGAACAATGTTATACCTATTTAAGATCTGTTTATATCATACCATGTTTAAGAGCAAATAAATATTTCTATTTCTATTTCTATTTCTATTTCATTTACCAAGAATACCCATGATCCCTACTGATTTGCCTATACCCTTCAAAAGGCTCCAATTTCCAGTAAAAATTTATTTTGCACTAACGATAAACAAATCCCAGGGCCAAACATTCAAATTAGTAGGAATTGATTTACGAAAAGAATGTTTTACGCATGGGCAACTTTATGTTGCCCTATCACGGGTCGGGGCTCCCGACCATCAGTATATTTTGTTACCTGAAAATAATTTAACGTCAAATGTTGTTTATAGAGAAGCTCTACAATAATCGATTTAGTTATCTATCCTAAAACAACGGGATGCACTCCGGGACTGCCGGCAGAAGTGAAAACATAGTATTAGTTACATTTAAATATTTTCATCATTAACAACTTTAACATCCACAGAAAGACAATCTGTGCAGCCTGCGGATAATGACTGCGTCGTCGATGTTAGTGTCGGTGTCTGTGAATTGATCTGGGAATCATTTTGCTGACCGTGTCTTTCCTGGGTAGGCTTTTTGCAGCGGTAACCGACATCCACGCGGGCGAAGCCGCGGGCAACCGCTAGTGTTATATAAAGCACAAATTCGTCCGTGCATGGAATACTGCTCCCACCTTTGGGATGGTTCAGCAAAATACCAGCTGGCCGCACTCGACTCGGTGGAACGCAGAGCCAGAAAACTCATTGGGGATGATAATCTGGTGAACAACAAGCTCCACAGTCTCCCTCATCGACGAAGAGTTGCTTCATTATCGGTGTTCTACAGATTGTATTTCGGAGAGTGTGCTATTGAGCTGCATGAGCTCATACCGCCAGCTCCTTTTTACCACCGGGAATCCAGACGTACCGCATGCTATCATCCCTACCTGGTTGATATACCTCGTCTGCGTACAAAGCGCTTTTCCTCATCTTTTATTATGCGCACAGCCAGAGAGTGGAATTCCCTGCCTGCGTCTGTATTCCCGGGTGTCTACAACCCTGGTATATTTAAAGCTCGAGTGAATAGGCTTTTTCTAGGCAAGCGCGCTCCATCTTAGGCCTCTTCTTAATCTAACGATTCAGAATTAAGCCAAGTGTAAGCCTATTAAATGTAAAAAAAAAAAAAAAAAATACTTAGGTCACATTATAAATGAGAAGGGTGTACAGCCGAACCCCGAAAAGGTCAGAGCAGTTACTGAATTTCCAGTACCCAGGTCTCCTAAAGACATAAAATCTTTCCTTGGATTGGTCTCATATTATAGACGTTTCATAGAAAATTCTCGAAATTAGCCAAATCTTTAACGACTTTACTAAAGAAAGACACTCCTTTGATTTGGAATAATGAACAACAAGTTGCCTTTGAGACCCTCAAAACCAAACTGGTCACTGCTCCAGTCCTTGCCTATCCTGACTTCAGCCAACCTTTCCTTTTGACATGCGATGCATCGAATCTCGCCATTTCAGCTATCCTATCTCAAGGCAAAATTGGCCTCGATCGGCCTATAGCCTACGCATCACGCACCCTAAACAAGGCTGAGATTAACTATAGCGTTACTGAAAAGGAATGCCTGGCTATAGTCTTTGGAACAAAGATGTTCCGTCCATATCTTTATGGCAATAAATTCATGATCCTTTCCGACCATAAGCCGTTACAATGGCTGTTTAATTCTAAAGATCCAGGATCAAGACTTGTACGCTGGCGTCTCAAACTCGAAGAGTTTGATTACGACATACACTACAAAAAAGGAAAAATAAATACCAATGCTGACGCTCTTTCTCGCTATCCTATCAACCCTATTCAACCAACCCAAGATCCTTACCAAGACCCTATCCCGGGTCCATCCACCGTTCCAGACGTAATTCATCCTGAAACAGACGCTGTATTAACAGCACCTTCATCACAAGATATTTCACCTGACATGCCCAATCTCGATCCTATTAATCCGGAAACATCAACACCGTTCAGTCCTATAACGCTAGATGATCTTGACGTCAGGCTTCCTTTCAGCCCTATTAATATAGATAGTAATGACTTACCTTCTGTTGGGCTTCTTGAAGACAGCAACTTACCTTCAACGTTGTACAGTCCAGCTACAATTGATCCTCCAGAATCCAGATCCCCTGTGGAAGAACCAAATAACTTACCTGAAAATGATCCCTTACCTGTTCCTTCTCCTCGTCACAATATTCGTCTCCTCAGTAACGACCTCCGCACCAGAAAACTCAGACAAACAGTCCTGACAATGACCTTCCAGAAGACTCTAATTCCGAAATCATTCCATTACCTACAATACGTACTAGAGTATAGAATCAGAAACTTCCTTCTCTTCTAGAAGTTTCTTTCTTATGGGGGGAGGTGTTATACCTTGCCTCTGCTGGGTCAATTGCTGACACCCAGAGAGGGCTGCATCAGTAGTCCCCGATGTTCCCGAGCTCGCGCCGCCGCGAGCTCAGTCTGCTTCACAACTTTTTCGAGTGCGGTTGCCATTGGGTCCCAAAATTCCTTCAATTAAATAAATTAGTTTTTTTAAAAAAGCCTTTCTCTTGGGACCCCATAACAGTACGTTTGAAATACGCTCATATTACCGATCATATTACTGTCTGGCTATTGCTGTCTCACTCTGATAAATAGGTCACTGCACTGTTATACCGCCTAATGGTAAGCTAGGAGTATCATACAATCTACGATGAGCCTGGAAGGTGTTCATTAGGGATTTAGAAGCCTCGGATTTGTAAGTATTCGGAAACATAAGAACAGGTAAGAACTTACACTCTAGAGCGGTACAGAAGATAAAAGAATCAAAACGTTTAGCCGATTTCGACGCTTTGAACGCCAGTCTTTGGGATATTTTGTGAAGTACATATTCGTATTTATGGTTATCTAATGGCAGGTGAAGAGTATAGCTGCCCATTTCAGATGGACACTGACCGAAATATATCAGATTATCAAGCGTTAAGCTCGCAACAACGCTACTTTCTGTCTCTGCTCAAGGGGTTTGCGTTCAAGCTTATAATAAAAATATATTTTGTGCGGCGGCGGTACCGTCACAAAAACAGAAAGATACCGACGCCGCACTGTAACCGCACCGCGCGCTTTGTATGGAAACAAACGACCGTCCGTAAGCAAAAACGACAAATGCACCGCTTCGGCACCGCAGTGGTCCGACACGAAACGTCTAAATTGCAAGCGCCCTTAAAGATGTTTGGATCTGAACTTCGATCATCAAGTCGTAGTCATCGTCTAAGCCACATAACACCCACTGCTGAGTATAAGACTCCTCCAAGGATCTCCACAAGCATCGGTCCTGCGCTGCCCGCATCCAGCGGCTTCTCTTGACCTTCACCAGAACGGCGGTCCACCTTGTCGGAGGCCTACCCACGTAGCGTATTCCAGAACCTTTCCGCCCCAACGGCCATCGGTTCTTCTCTCTATGTGTACCGCCCACAGCCATATCAGCTGAAAAATACAATATGACCTCTGGGTATGATACCGGTTGTGTTACCACTTGATCACAGAGGCGGTTAAAAATCTCGGTACCTATTTAAAAATTTCGGTATTGAGTTCATAAGGAGCCCGTGGCGCAGTTATAAGCGCGCACGGCCTGCGATTGTTGAGGTTAAGCAACTTTCGCAATTGTCGGTCACGGGATGGGTGACCAGAACTGGTAAGAAAAGAAACTAGTAAAGAACAGTTAATAGTAAAAAAAAAACTATGTCGAGGTCCTTCGTGCTTCGGAAGGTACGTTAAGCTGTTGGCCCCGGCTGCATTTGCAGTCGTTAAAAACCCACCAATCCGCATTGGGCCAGCAGCGTGGTGGGTCATGACCCATTCTCCATATCCATCCATAAGGAAGGCCAGTGCCCCAGTGGGCCAGTGGGGACATTAAAAATGCCTAAGACGAGTTCATAAAGCATGTCATTATAAACTCGTTTAATTAACATGAACTTTACGATATGAGATTCGGTAATAAAAGTATTTTGAAAATACGTATTTTGCATTTAGTATTACAAATACAAAATGAGAAACTATTTTGATTTTTAATTTTTTTTATTGTATTTTCTATTCAAATACATTTTAGAAAATATTTTGACCATCTCTGGTTATATCATAAAGATAATAAAAACATAAACTCTAATAACTTGAATTTTCTTTTGTAACTTTTACAGCGTTTTGAACAAAAAAATAAAAGATTCTGAAAATGCCATGGAGGAATCTGACACAAAACATTATAATCAAAAGATACCATTGATCTAAAACTTATAACATTTATTTCACCAACTCTAATATTCTTTTGAGCTACTGAGGGGACATCTTAGGTAATGGTTAAATAACAGTATTTCCGTGGAGAGAGATGACACAAAAACCTCGTGTACATCGTTACGACTTTCTTTTCCCCATGAAAGTAAAATTATCATCTCTAATTTTATTTCCGGCCGATAATTTCGTAAAAGACAAAAACGTCAATATATACTTATCCCTGCACCTAAGATGACACAAAATCATGTATTAGGTTAAGTAAATGGTCCTGGAACTGTATACCAAAAATCAAGAACTTTAATATTTTTGAAACCTCAAAACCTATCCCTATCGGTCTAATAGTCATTCTTATCTATTGGTATCCTTCTGTTATATTAACGTACTGACGGAAAAGGTTTGTGTTAAGTAAGATGACAAAAAACGATAGCTGTCAGAATCCCGTCGAATTAAAAATCAGACTCTAAGACGGTATAACGTCATCTATCGAATTTCTTGGTATTGGTATTTAATATATGTGAAAACTTAAATTGCCATGTAAATCTGGAATTGCCGTATAATTCGGCAATAGCCGTAAAAAGAGCAACACTTACTCGAACAAAACAAGGATTGTGCGAACCATGCATGTCACAAAAAAGTCTGTAGTACTCTGTGATCTTTAATCATAGACAAACTGAAATGTGTAAGTAAAATTGCATCAATCTGTATCGAGTTTAGCGAGTCTCTGGTTTTGCACAGCAATCAGCCAAAAGTGATAGAAGGAATTGTTGATTCTAATATTTTTTTTGCCAATCGGGAAATAATATTTATGTTAACTTTCATTGATATTCGGTGCTCCATAATTTTTCAAATGTAAACGGTTAATTACTTTTTAGAACTTGTTAAAACTCTTGTGTAATACGTGGTTAATCTTGGTGGTTTCAGTGTACGCTACTACTACATAGGTACCTACATTCTAACAAAGAGAACCTATCCACCCTCTTGTTAAAATTAAAATGTGCCCATACATATAAGTGTGATTACAAACATTTTTTAATCAAAAATACGTTTGTGAAAATGCAATCATTGGCATACCACCATCGATTCAAGAGATAGTAATAGTGGAAAGGACAATGTGTTGTCATATTGACGATTACGCGTGTGTTTTTGTGTAGTGAAGTTATTTTCATCATCAAGGATTTCTGAGATCATTCAACGTAAGTGTAATTTATCATGCAATTCTAAGAAAATACTAACTTTTAAAGTCTTTGGAAGCCATTTTAAGTTGCCTAAGTACATAATGGTTGTGATGGAGACAGATAGATACGCGCAGCCTAGATGAAAATGCGCATGATAAGTTGAAATGCACTGTGTTGCTGTGCTGATTGATTAGGTTGCAAGTAAAGTCCGTCAGTGCATATACGGTTATCGCCGTGTGCACATCTCTGATATTTGCTATTTTTGAGTGAGTTATGGCTAAATGGATTTTGATCAGGATGCGGGAACGTAAATTAAGGTATTTCGTAATAAGCTTTTAATGTTAGTGCATTTAGGCATATCAATATTGTTTACAGCAGGTGTTGAAACTTGATTCAATCAACTGTGCAGACGGCTAAACTTACATTACAGACCCAATAGTTGAAAGTTGGCAGTTGTTTTGTGAATAGGGCAATTCGTTTAGGAATATTATAAGTATTCTTGTATACTTCTACAGCTGCCTTAGTCCTGTAGGACATGTGATAGGTTAGAAACTTAAGCCGTACTGGGAGTTTGAAAAAAACAACTTTTGAAAGGTATCTTTTATTATACCTGCTTTAACAGTTTTATATTTCTCCTGCCAAATATCAGTAAGTGGTCTAGACAGATATTGTAAAGTTATTTCTACCTAATTCAGAATACTCCACCTGGACACCGGTGTCCAGACAACAACGAAATATATAATATCATGTCTCATTTTCCTGTACCTGCCATTTAAATATCATTTAAGACCTCCTTAATATTAAAATTTGAGTTTTTTTAATTAACTATTTTTATATTTGTTGCATTTTCTCATTTTACACATTTTATATTTTCTCTTTCACAAAGTGATCACAAATCCCTCGTTAACTCTTGTGGGGGTAGATAACAATCAACTATTTAGGTATATAGCACTATGTGAACATATATAAGTTAAATATTTTTTATCTAAATAAATAAATAATAAATAATTGTATACAATCACACCAATTATCTAGCCCACGTTAAGTTTCACGAAGAACTTGTGTTATGGATACTAGATAACGGATAAACCTACTTATATACTTTTTTTTTGTAAATACATACATATTTTTTTTTTGTAAATTCAAGAACAGACTTGATAAATACCTACAATATATGGATTAAATAAACTATGCCACTATCAGGATACAGGCGGTATCAGTTGCATCAACTGCTTGCCTGTTAAATAATAATAATAATAATATACATATTAAACACCCAGACCAAGACAAATAGACATGTTCATGCACACAAATATTTGTCTTGTCCGGGGATCGAACGTATATAGTACAGTATATAGCACAATGTGAACATAATATAAGTTCAATATTTTTTATCTAAATAAATAAATAATACTATAATAAATAAATTACAATTATAATAAATAATTGTATACAATCACACCAATTATCTAGCCCACGTTAAGTTTCATGAAGAACTTGTGTTGTGGATACTAGATAACGGATAAACATACTTAATATACTTTTTTTTTGTAAATACATACATAATAAACACTCAGACCAAGACAAATAGACATGTTCATGCACACAAATATTTGTCTTGTCCGGGGATCGAACCCGGGACATCTGGCGCAGAAGGTGGGTTTAGTACCCCTGCGCCAAAAAGGTCATCGAAATAAGCACAATATGTAAATTAATATTTTCTCACTAGTGAATATTAATTCTATCACGTCCTTGGGTGTTTTAAGAATCTCTACTGTCTCATTTTGATCAGGCCTGTTACTAGTCTAAGAATAATTTGTCAAATCATTATTAAGTGACGGTTTTTTCAACCCGAACCACTTCAACTTATCGCCCCTTTCAGCAAGCGATAAGTTGCGGCTCACTAAGCTACAACTTGACCATTTTTTTGGACTAAACGGCACCTAAACCTGTTTTACATGCATCTGTTCAAAGTTCAAAGGTATTATTTTCCGAAAAATCTGGATATTACAAAACTTGTGGGGACATTAAAGCAGATTTTAAACTTTGAAAAGCTTGCTCACAAATCAGATGTCCATTTAATTTCTACATTCTTTTTATATAATTTATTCAGCAGAAATGCCATGTTTGCAAAGTTAGGTATAAATCTTCCATAATAATTAGCAAGGGCTAAGTATTGCTCGACGTCATCCGCATTCGATGGAACCGGATACTTGCGCAATGTTTAGATTTTGCTATCGTGACACTTTCTGTGCACATAAATTCTCATTTTAATGGATTTAACTTTAAATTAACTTTTGGTTAATGTTCAATGACAGTTACAAATTTTTTCTTATGAGATTCCATAGATTTACCTATTACCACACAATCATTCAAATGAATAAATGCTTGATTATAATTAATTCCAGACATGGCTATTGTCATTAAGCGTGAAAAAACGCTGGGGATGTTTTCAATCCCTTAGGGAAGCGCTTCATCTGATATATTTTATCAGTTGTGAAGGCTGTATATTTTCGTGATTCTGGGTCTAATTCAAGTGGGTACATTTTACATACACTAAATGACAATTGATAACTCTGTGAGAGATCTAATTTAGAAAAATAGATACTATCTCATAAGGAATCTAATATGTCTGTGATATTTGGTAACCGGAATTTATCATCTTTAATTCTGTTATTAAGAGCGGCCTGAGAGACTTTTGAAAAATAGGTATTTGAAACAACTATCGCCGTCGCGCTTTGGCGCTCGCGCCAACGCTATCGATGTGTGGGTAAACTTTTCATTGTGTGCGTGTACCTAGCCGCTCACTCGCTAGTCGAGTCTATTATTTTTGACTTGGCTAGTATTTACTGGACTTGATGTTATTCCAATACTTTTTTTGACTTGGCTTGCTTACTGGACATTTTTCACCGCTACCGTTTTGTTTCGAAATCAATTTGAATTGACGGACACACAAGTAAGTAAGTACCTATATATTAATGTGAATCAAGTTGCTTTACTTTTGATATAAACGCGTACTTCATATTTTAAAGTAACAAAACTTTTGTCATTTTTTATTTAATTTATAACCTTTTTTCACAAGTATAAATCAGGCCAAAAACCTTGAAAGAAGCACAGTAGGTCAATGTGACAACCAGCAATGGGCAATCGAAAGACGGAAGAGACTTACAGCCCCTAACTTTGGCAAAGTTTGACGTTCATAAGTGCTTGTAACAGCCTAGACTGAATAAATGATATTGATTTGATTTGATTTATGTAAATTGCGACGGAAAAAGTCAGTAAAAGGAATTTTTTAATCATTATTATACGCTGATTTTAAGGGTACAGTAGCTACCAATTACGGCAAAGACAAAGAAACCGATGCCATAAAACAAATTGAAAACGAAACCGGGTTACAAGTGACCAACTGCGGTTTATTTGTCGACCAAAAATAAAAAGCTTTTTAGCTGCTAGCCCAGATGGTCTAATTGATGTCGATTTGATTGTGGAGGTGAAATGTCCATATAAAATTAAAGGTGTGTTGTGTCGCCTGAAGAAGGAATAAAAAAAAAAGTTTATGATTTTTGAATTTTTGCATTTATCAATGCTATTTTTATACTTATGATAAATTTTTAAATAGAAAAATATTGGAAAAAATTAACTCAGCCACAAGTGAATTCTCAGATGGGATGGATGGGATGGGATTCTCATGGGTTCGATTCCCATCTGAGAATTCACTTGTGGCCGAGTTAATTTTTTCCAATATCTTTCTATTTAAAAATTTATCATAAAAAAACCACTAGAACAAGCTGGATTCTGCTCAAATTTCTCGACAATGGATCATATACACACAATCGAACAAATCATTGAAAAATATAAAGACTATATATACAGGCCATTGTACATAGCCTTTGTAGACTATATGAAAGCATGTGACAGCATTACTCATAGTTCAATATGGAAAGCACTCAAGAAATGTGAAATAAATAACAAATACATTAATATTTTAAAAGATATATATACTGTAACAGTATAAGCAAACTACGATTGGAAAACTATGGACAAGAAATAAAATTGGAAGAGGTGACAGACAAGGAGATCCGCTGTCACCTAAATTGTTTATCACCGTCCAAAACAGAGAAATTAAAATACTAAATCAACACCTAAATCACTAAGATTTGCCGACAACATTGTCGTATTTACTGAAACAGCTCCAGAAATCGAAAACATGCTAAATACACTAGTAGATACACGGACTTAAATGGTAGGTTTACATAATGAATCCAAGCAAAATAAAAATAATGACAAATTCAGAAGAACAACCAATAAAAATTTAAGTAAATGTTATAGAGCTTGTTAAGGAGTATATATATTTGGGAAAACACATTTCATTCAAAGCAATAAAAAAAAGGCAAACAAAGAAATCTTAAAAGGCAATTTTGACCTACCTCTAAAAATAATAGTAGTAGAACAAGGTTAACAAGGTTAACGGATGCTCTGGAACAGGCTCTTAAACACAAGTGGAAATGGGCAGGTCATCTATCAAGATACGATGACAATAGATGGACCCTCAAGAGCACTGGATGGATCGGACCAAAAGGTAAAAGAAAAGTCGGAAGACCTAAAAAAACGATGGTCCAATGACATTGTGTCCATAGCAGGCAGTGCTAGATGAAAGTGGGAAAGGATTGAGAAAAGTGGAATTCTATGGAGGAGGCTTTTACCCAAATGGGATCCATGTCCATAGGAAACTAAAATTACTAATACCTAAATAAGGTAAATACAAATAGACTAACAAAACTAACAAAAACTAAATGTCAACAAAATGTTACAAAAGGCATGGAATAATAAAGCTTTTTTATTAATTATTTAATTACCCTAAGGATAATGCTACACCTAGTTAAGTCAAGCCATATAGAACACCCCATTCTCTTAAGAAGGAGGTACAAAAACAAATCACTGATATGTTAGCAAATGATATCATAGATTAGACCGTCTCTGAGAGTTCCAGTCCAGTCTTGTTAGTTCTTAAAAAATCAGATAACGATAACAGACTATAGGCAGCTTAAGAGGGGAGGCGGCCAATGTTTTTTCCATACAAACGTTCTCGACGGATTCCTCCACGACTCGACGGATAAAGGAATAAAAGCAACACTGATTTTTATTTATGTGCTAACAAATTAGGCCACCAATACCAATATATCATGTAGTAGGTATTACAATTTATTAATTTATTTACAAACAAGTAAAAAAAAACATTATATACAGACCCTACTCAAACACACTGAGGTCTTGCAAAAACTGTTGTTATGTAAAGTTAGTCCTAATCGATAACTGTGAACAACACTAGCTTATCGATAAAATTACTTCACATCACTATTTGGCTTGTATACGTATTCCTCAGACTGACCCGCCTCTAAATGTTTGAGGGCTTCTAGTTGCTTTGAAAAAAAAGGTATCGAAAAAAGGACGACATAGGAGCATAGAATAGGTAAAATTTAATTTTATGTATGAAAATCATTTCTTTAGTGTTAAAATCAAGGAGGAGTCCGTCGAGAACGTTTGTATGGAAAAAACATTGGCCGCCTCCCCTCTTAAGCTGCCTATAGTCTGTTATCGTTATCTGATTTTTTAAGAACTAACAAGACTGGACTGGAACTCTCAGAGACGGTCTAATCTATGATATCATTTGCTAACATATCAGTGATTTGTTTTTGTACCTCCTTCTTAAGAGAATGGGGTGTTCTATATGGCTTGACATAACTAGGTGTAGCATTATCCTTAAGGTAATTAAATAATTAATAAAAAAGCTTTATTATTCCATGCCTTTTGTAACATTTTGTTGACATTTAGTTTTTGTTAGTTTTGTTAGTCTATTTGTATTTACCTTATTTAGGTATTAGTAATTTTAGTTTCCTATGGACATGGATCCCATTTGGGTAAAAGCCTCCTCCATAGAATTCCACTTTTCTCAATCCTTTCCCACTTTCATCTAGCACTGCCTGCTATGGACACAATGTCATTGGACCATCGTTTTTTTAGGTCTTCCGACTTTTCTTTTACCTTTTGGTCCGATCCATCCAGTGCTCTTGAGGGTCCACCTATTGTCATCGTATCTTGATAGGTGACCTGCCCATTTCCACTTGTGTTTAAGAGCCTGTTCCAGAGCATCCGTTAACCTTGTTAACCTTGTTCTACTACTATTATTTTTAGAGGTAGGTCAAAATTGCCTTTTAAGATTTCTTTGTTTGCCTTTTTTTTCTTTGCTTTGAATGAAATGTGTTTTCCCAAATATATATACTCCTTAACAAGCTCTATAACATTTTCTTTAATTTTTATTGGTTGTTCTTCTGAATTTGTCATTATTTTTATTTTGCTTGGATTCATTATGTAAACCTACCATTTAAGTCTGTGTATCTACTAGTGTATTTAGCATTTTTTCGATTTCTGGAGCTGTTTCAGTAAATACGACAATGTTGTCGGCAAATCTTTGTGATGTAGGTGTTGATTTTGTATTTTAATTCCTCTGTTTTGGATGGTGATAAACAATTTAGGTGACAGCGGATCTTCTTGTCTGACATCTCTTCCAATTTGATTTCTTGTCTATAGTTTTCCAATCGTAGTTTGCTTATACTGTAACAGTATATAATATCTTTTAAAATATTAATGTATTTGTTATTTATTTCACATTTCTTGAGTGCTTTCCATATTGAACTATGAGTAATGCTGTCACATGCTTTCATATAGTCTACAAAGGCTATGTACAATGGCCTGTATATATATTCTTTATATTTTTCAATGATTTGTTCGATTGTGTGTATATGATCCATTGTCGAGAAATTTGAGCAGAATCCAGCTTGTTCTAGTGGTTGATAGTCATCTTTATTTGCAGCTATTCTTGTAGTTAGTATGGATGTGAATAGCTTGTAGGTACTTGGCAGTAAGCTTATTGGTCCATAGTTTGAAATATCTGTGGGATTGCCTTTCTTATAGAGCAATATGATGTCAGAATAAAGCCACTGTTTTGGTACTATTTCATACTTTAGGATTAAGTTAAACAAATGTGTCAAAAAGGCAATATGGATAGCTCCGATTTTTATTGCTTCATTTGTGATGCCGTCTGGACCTGGGGTTTCTCCGATTTCAGTTTCTTAATATGGGTTAGTACTTTTGTTTCCGTTATAGGTTATATTGTGAGATTTTCTTTTTCAGTAGGTTATTTAAATCCATCTTCTATTTTCTTATATAACTGTGTATAAAATTCTGTTGCACAGTTGATAATGACTTTTCGGGATTTTGTTTCTTCTTTTTCTTTTTGAATCCATTTTTTACGGGTGTTAAGTTCCTTGTACGCTTGTTTTAAGCTTCGATATTTATTTACTTTTTCTTTAATTATTTTCTGTCTGTGGTTTTTGTAGTCCTGTTTGATGGCTTTGTCATTTTAGATAGCTCTATTAGTTCTTTCTTTGCGTTTTATTTTTATTGTTAGTTTTTATTAGCTCTGTACGTTTGGTTATTAAGTTTATTGTTTTCTCACTTATTATTATGTATTTCTTATTTTCCTTTTTAAGGATATAGTACGTTTCATTATAGTGGTAGTCGATAACTTATCGTCATGCTAAGTCATGCGCGGCGTGTCTGGTCCTGGACTCCTCTTGATTATTTTCTGTCTTCTTAAACTGCACTAGAGGTCAGGTCAGTAGTGGCGATATTATTTCTGTTTAGCTCTCGTTGCATCGTACGAACAAAGTTCTTGTTACACTTCTAGAAGAAAAAGTATAAGACACCCGACTACTAGTATGACGACAGTTACGGCGATCAAAATTTCCATCAAGGCCAGTTTCTCGTTATGGTACTGAGTCGCCGTGGAACATGCTTCTCCATTTGCGTTCTGTGCAACGATAACTTGTTCTTTTGAATGAGGTTTGCCCATCATTCTTCTTTCTTAAAATTTTCGGTCTTGAATCTTCGTTCTTGAAATCTTCTTTTTTGAGATCTTGAAAACTTTCTTTCTTGATTGTTCTTTCAATCTTGATGTTAATAATTTTTTTGGTTGTTTTTAAGACGGTTTCGATGGCTAGATCGCCATAAGATAATTATAGGGAGCAGGCGGTAGATAAAACCATCGTTACGCGTCGAAGTCAATATAATTGAAGTAAATTAAAGTGCTTACTCGCTAACTTTACATACATCATTTGCGACATGACCCGATTACATTTCCGTTAGGTACATGCGTATGCACATACTACAGATACCTGTACCTACACTACGCACTTACTGATTTCATAACGTACTTAATTTTTTCGAGGGTCAACGAGTAGAGATTTTTAGGGAAACTTTTTTTTAAAGTGATACAAACTCTTAAACTCTGATTCTAAAACAAATTATTAATACTTAAATAGCAAACACTAGGTTACGTGACGGTATGTTTTAAATTCAGATAAAAAAAGGTTTAATTATAATTTGACTTCTTGATCTAAGTCCAGTTATTGACCGAGCGAGCGAAGCGTCTCAGTTTTGAGATTGGCTAAATTATGCTTTTGTCCGTATGTCAGTGTGTTCTCGCCTCCAGGTCGCATTTTTCAACCGATTTTAACGAAAATTGGCACACAAGTTCCTAGATTTATTTAATAATTTTTATCGAACGAATTTTTTTATTGAGGCTAAAATAGGGGAAAAAGGTGGATGTTTATCAACAGATTTCAATCAAATTTAAGAGGCACACTAAGAACTTCCAAAAGGGGGCAGCGAAGGAATTAAGAAAAGGGGAAAAGGGAATTAAAATTAGTTGTAGGATATAGGGGCTATGCAGCTCCAGTTGGAACTGTAGTCACTGCGACCTATAAGATCTATGTAACTCGCCACCTTGTTATAGTATCTCTTTTAGCCTGGCGGCCTCCAGGAAGTCTAAAATCTTCCTAGCTCTGAGAGATTTTTGTTCCACTGGCTGAATTATATGCCGGCCCAGGTGGATACTGCGTTTGTAAATTATGGGTCCGCAGTCACGTAGGAGATGTTTGGGTGTATCTCTCTCTAATCCGCAGTAACGGCAAACGTCAGTATCACTCAATTGCATGTGAAATTGGTGCCTTTTTAGTTTTCAGTGTCCAGTTAAGGCTCTTGCATAAGTTTGCTCTGCTGAGCTCTAGAAGTTCAGCAGTTTGCTATTGCGAATAGTCTTCGATAAGGGATTTGTCGTGTACTAATCCTGTTTGATTTAAGCAGTATTGTTTTAACTCGCCAAATAGGTTGTCCTTGCGAAGTTGCATGGCCTGTTCCTTTGAGATACCACAGAAAAGGCCTGGACCTAGCTTTTGGCCCTGAGCTCCAGCCCTTGCAAGTTCATCAGCTTTTTCATTGCCAATGATTCCTGAGTGACCTAGTACCCATTTCAGAATAATTTTATTCCGTTGTCCCAGCTTATTCAGCTTATCGACGCAGTCCTTCACCAATTTCGATGTATGACATTCGAAGTGTTGAGGGCTGCATGGCTATCTGAGAAGATAAGAATGGTTTGATTTATGTAGTTTCGTTAGCGGTTGGCCTCCGCGGATTCTATGATGGCGTATACCTCTGCTTGGAATATGGGGTTCGTGTTTGTCTGATTCACACTCTTGCTGAATCGAGGGCTGTCGCCGTATATTCCGCATCCTACATTTTTACCCATTTTCGAGCCGTCTGTGAACCAAACTAAGCTTCCAGCCTTACAGGTATGGATTTACAGACCACTCTTCCCTGCTAGGTATCTCCACTGAGTAATTTCTAGTAAAGTTGCACAGTGGGATCATGACATCCGTTGTCATTGCCAAAAGATCGAGTTCAAGTACTGATCCATGGAGAGAACTTAGTGCTTGAGAGTGTCAGTTTACCTTTCCATTGATGCTAGCTCTATATATGCTGGCTTTCGCCTCCTTTGCAAAAATAGGTGATGAGGCGGTAAGTTCAGCAAAGCATTTAGTGCAGCTCCTGGAGTCGTAGACATGGCACCTGTTGCCATAAGCCATGCCAACCTGTTAAGCTTGTTGATGACTGTCACTTGGGATGCTTTTTTCCACCATGCTTCACAGGTATACGTTATTGTCGGCCTGACAATAGTGGTGTATATCCACAAGGCGATTTTGGGGTTAAGACCCCATCTCGTCTCTGCTAAGCGACAGCATATTCCTAAGGCTATTTTAGCCTTTTGGATCACATTACTAATATGCGTATTCCAAGTAAATTTTTGGTCAAAAGAAACGTCCAAGTATTTGACTTCTTTGGAGTCCCTTTTATAGTAGGCGTAACAAGTTTCTTTAGCTTGCGCTTTTTAGTGAAGGAGACTGTTGTATTTTGCTCGGGTTTACCGATAGACTATTCTCCGTACACCATTTATTGATGACGTTTAGAGATTTCTGGAGTATAGATGATAATTATATTGCTTTGACAGGGGCCGATAATGCAAGCCACCATGTCATCCGCATAGCCCTGTATATCTAAGACTCTTTCTGAGTTTTCAACCAGCAACTGGTCAATAACTAGCGACCATTATAGCGGCTATAGGACACCCCCCTGTGGACAGCCTTTTGTTATTCTAAAGCCTTTTGTGGTACCATGTAGATTAACACTGATCGTTCTATTAAGGAGCATTGATTCGATCCATCGGGTGGTAGTTGTATCAATCCCTTTAGCCTTCATTCCCTTGGAAAGGGCATCTATGGTAACGTTATCAAATGCTTCTTCAATATCAAGGTAAGCACAGAGGGCTATCTTTTTGTCCTCTAGAGCCCTTTCTAGCCTATCTGTTAGTTCTAACAGAGCAGTTTCTGTGGATTTTCCTTTCTGGTAGGCATGCTGTTTGGGATGCAAAGGACGTTCCCGCAGCGGTCCATCTCTAATGAACCCTTCTATGAGCTTTTCCATAATTTTGAATAAGAAAGAGGTAGAGTAGTAGAAGTAGAGGATAGAGCGATGAAACGGACTTTGACCATAGTCCATGTTTCTGGTTTCTCGCCTTGAAGATTTTTACCAAAGTTGGGATCAGGATGCCCTTGCTAGAATATGGTACAGTATAGATTTTAAGTACATAGTTTCCGCATATTCTACCGAATGATTCGATGTGCAAATAAAATAAAATTGTCCAATGTTCATTGAAAAATCATTAGATCTGACCAAAATAGAATTAAATAAAAAATATTGCATTAAAGTATATAAATCAAAATAAAATTACAAATATAAAGAAAATTATCAAAAACATTCAATGGTCAAAATTCTCTAAACAGCTCAAATTATACAAGTCAAATTTAAATAATAAATAAATGTCAAATCGGTAATTAATTAATTTCATTTTAATCTTTTGTCATTTAGATATTCATTAATGGTATAATAATTCTTTTCTTTCAAAACTTTTGATAGCGCACCTTGAAACTTAGTTAGTGGCAGTTTCTTATTATAAAGACGTATTGCCATACAGTATGAATTATTCGAATGCAATTTTAGCCTTGTCTGAGGAATCAACAAATTATTTCCCTTTCTACATCTGTAATTGTAATAATTATTTGTTTTGAATAAAAGAGGGTACTTCTTAACAAAGGTACAAACCTCGTATATGTAAAGGCATGGCAAGGACAAAATATTCAAGTCTTTAAATAACGGTTTACAACTGTCCAAATAATCAGCACCACAAATTGCTCTAACACATTTCTTTTGTAGTTTGAAAGCCCGTGATATTCCAACTGAGTTGCCCCATAATATTAAACCATATCGTAGTACCGATCCGATCATCCTCAACTGCAGCTTTGATTGGTTTGAATGAGTCTATTGCCCATTCAACCTTATTCCGTCTGAAATTCCTGGCTGCTCTTCTCCAGTCCTCGTTTGCAGGCTTAGAGAATCGAGTGTTAGGAACATTATGTTCATTCAGACCTGATACCTCCACCGATCCAGGGAAATGTGCTGACGCTATGAGATCTAGGGTCTCTTTCGCCGTTTACCTGATCTACAGCGTACTCTAGAGAGAATCAATAGATCGTATGTGTTTAGTTATATTTTGTAGCCTTTCTTGGAGCTTTTGTCTATACAAGTGCCAATCTGTGGCTTTAGCGACCCTAAAAGTGATGGTTTCGCACATGTTAGGTGTGTTTAGTTCGAATCTAATAAGTCGGTGATCAGACATAGATGTGTCTTCGCTAACGTGCCAGTCGTTTACCAACCTTGAGAGATTATTCGTAGCGAGAATAATGTCAAGAACTTCCTGCCTCGTTTTAGTCAGAAAGGTCGGTTTACAGCCCTTGTTGACAATCTTGAGGCGGTTTGATAGGATAAAATCATGGAGCAACTCACCCCTGTCGTTGATGCCAGTGCTGCCCCAGTTGTTATGGTGGGCATTGGCGTCGCATCCTATTAGAAGATCAGCGTTGTGTTCGTGTGCATACTCGACCACTTCGCCAGTTCCTCAGATGGATCCTTTTTCCCGCCGCCGACTAGGTATGCAGAGCACACGATGAGTCGTCCACTGCCGCTCTTGACTGACAAAAGCTGCCATCATGTCATCGTTGCAGAGCCCTGGTATACATAAAAAATCAATATTATTATTGAACAGGATACATGTCCTTGGCTTAAGTCCTCCGATATGGTGAATCACCTTACCTGCGGAGCAAAGCCCGGACACCGTGTTGTTGTTGGCCAGCCACGGTTCCTGGATTAGAGCGATGTGAAGTTTCTCACTTGTGAAGAGTTTTTCCAGAACTGCTGGAGCAGCTATGGCATGCATGGTGCAAGTTAATTTGAACCACGTGTGTGATGGTGTTGTGTGTTTTTGAGGTGCGTGTGTGTCCTCTTTCCCCCCGGATACCACGCAGAGTGGTCGCGTACAAGTGATTGCAATGAAATATCAATAAATCAAGAATAAATAAAAGTGAATAATATTCTCGTCCGTGGATTTGAACCTGGGTTTGAAGAACATTGAAGTTTGTGCGCCTAGTATCTCGGCTACAGGTGCGATATCTCAGCGTGGCGAATTTACACTTCACTTCGTAGACCCTGCTACTGCGCAACTACTACGACTGATTTACGGAGTTACGAACAGCGCTACGGAATCACAGGTTCGGCTATTTTGCAACTAGTTATTTTAGTTACCTACCTAAGTTCAGCCAGCAATAAAAATCATGGACCGTAGTATGTCAGAATCGGACTTAAATAAGTCGGATTATAATGACAAAACCCCGCCTGACTTTGTGGTAAGACGTCAAAAAATAATGCAGGGACAAGTTAATGAGATTAAGGCGATTAATCCTGTGCTGCAAGAAATACAGGCACCAAATAAAGACATTCAAAATACTATCTCATTCCTTTCCTCTCAAAACGCAGAACTGAAAAAGAAAGTAGAACCCATAGAAAAACAAGGGAAGGAAGAAAAAAAACAAATATGTCTTTTAGAGGACATAATTGAAGATCTACAGATATCAAACTGCAAAACTAATTTTGACTTAAAAAACGTACCGAAAAAGGCAAATGAGACGAAGGATGACTTGGTAGATATGGTGATGTGTCTCTCTAAATCAATTGACTGCAAGATAGAAAGAACTGACATCAAGGACATTTACAGAGTGAGAGGAAAAAAATATAATGTCCATAACACACCCATTGTTGTGGAAACCTCGTCCACAATCCTTAAAACTGAAATAATAAAAATGTCCAAATCTTACAATAGGAAACACAAAAATAAACTTTGTGCTAAACATCTGGGCTGTCGGACTTCTGAGGAAACTCCCATTTTCGTAGCAGAACAACAGTTGTTCTTAGACGTCAGACGTTACACGTCAGTTACTGACGTCTAAGGGTGCTCGTCTGTTTCTCCTTGCGAGAGACCTCCAAAAAACTAAAAACTACAAGCATTCCTGGACAATTGGACATCTTATGGAAAAGTTTATGTAAGAAAGGACGATAATGCTACAATAATTTTGCTGAAACATGAAGCTCAGGTAAAAAAGCTTTTTAATGAAACATGACTAAACCTAGATGAAAAACCGAAAATTATCTCTTTATCAAATCAGTGGTAAACTACTTATATTTCTATATGTCCGTTTATTGGTAACTCTAACTTATTTCAACAAAGTACTAGAACCTTGTAAAACTTATATTACAATTAAGTCTTTAAAATATTATTCTGTTATCTTTATGTGTGTGTCTACAGCTTCCTCATAAGACAGAGAAATTCTAAGCATGCCATATTTTATTGCATATTAGGAGCAATCAAACGTGTCAGTGATATTTTAGGTGCAACCATAACTTCGTTACTAGGAGTTTTTTTTTGTGTGTTAGCTGGAGAAACGTGTCCCTGACACATGCCGTTTTAAGGCAAACCAGTGAGGTTAGGGCTTTAGACTATAGTCAGAAATTTAGTGCACAGTAGGAGCAATGAGAACCAAAAAAACTAACCGTCACACTCAAATACTGTTGAAACTACGATCATTAAAGTGTGTGTTTATGCATATTACAAAGAATAAATAATAACTCCAATATACTTACAATATACATTCCATATACACACTATCTCGCAGCTAGATATGTTGCAAATAAATATGACAGTATCTATCAACTACAGTCATTCAGCGAATCTCATCACTATAAAAAAATAATGCCCTCAATTTATCTACAAATTATTACAAATCGCTTTCAAAATTCTGCCAACAAGTATTACGCCTTATTGAATATGACCTGCACTTTCTACGAACAAGAATTGATATAATAATTAACACAATGAATGAATAAGATAATTTTGAAATAGCTGAATCTGTACATGTACATCAACCAATACGATCTCACTCTGATCTCACAAAATATTCGCAGCATCTATTGTAATTTTGACGATTTTCTAACCACATTATCCTCTCTAAATTTTGACCCTGATATTCTTGCCCTAACGGAATGTCACATTACTCTTGACAAACCTTTTCCACAACTACCTAATTATAATATGTCTCATACAACATGTCATCTTAACCAAAGTGATGGTGTGGTAGTTTATGTAAAAAAACTTTAAAATGCAATGTTAAAGAAATTAAATTGCGACATGCTTCATGTTTACAGTTACAACTATTAAACCATAATATTTTATGTATATACCGTTCACCGTCCAACAAAAATGCAGACATATTTTTAAAACACTTAAGTGACCATTTGAATAGTTTAAAATTAAATAAAAACATGATTGCAGGCGACATTAATATTAATACGATATTAAAGAATTATGAAAGTAGTTACGAAAGTAACAATAGAGAAAAGTACTTAAATATGTCAACATCACATGAAATGTTACCAGGTCACAATTTGCCGACCCGTGGAAAAAATAACTTAGACCACTTTTTTCTAAAAATAGATAAAGAAATCAGCTGCCAAGATTGCAATTCTCAACACCTCTATAACAGCCCCCCTAGACAAGTGGTACAATTGGTAAAAACCTAGCAGATGACATTAATATATTATTACTTAATTATTATTGATAATTTGAGATACATCTAGATTTTGTTGAAGCTGGGTTATTTTTAAGCATTCTCCTTTTTGCAGGATTTCAAAGTGCCCTTAAAGCAGAGTCCTTCAGTCAAGTATTTTATTGTTTTAGTGGCCACTTGTCAGTATTTAATTTGTCCAGTGCGGTGTAGTGATATCAGTTCAATCTTTAATGGCACATGGGTTGCATTTTCGGTATTGATTATCATCTACCCTTAGTGCACGAAATATGATAGTGATTAAGTGTCGTTACATGTGAAAGTTTAGTTTGTTACAACATTGCATTGAATTTATTTATTAAAATATTTATGTGAATATAATTGTGTGCTCTAAGTCTAACTTCATCAGTGAAGGTCGTAGGTCACATTGCCATAAAAAAATTGTTCAGGTTTATGGGTTATGACGCGGAACGGCATATACGCCTGATGTGAAAGCGAAAAATTGGGTCACTTTCTCAAAAAGTCACTTACGCAGAATGTCACTTTCGCAAAAGGTCACTTTCGCAAAAAGTTCTCAATTTTTTTCCTGTATATTTTTTGTTGTTCCAAAGAATTATGAATGACATTCTGCACTGGTTCCATACTCATATATCATATCCTGATTATGTATCCATTATCATTACGAGCAGATGCAATAATATGTGTAAAGTCTACATCACGGGAACGAACGTTATCAACAAAAATCCTATTACGCCCGAAAAGAGCTTTGTATCATGTCGAAAGTTTTAATCAACGGTAGCGAAGCGAAAATGTGAGTTGGTGCATCTGCTGAGCGTATTGAAGCGTAATTGGGCCCTTTTCTCTGCTTTGCTCTAATTAAGAGCTTAATAAGTCTTCAAAAATTTTACTGCACTATCCCAGTTAAATTCTGCCAATATGCGACGAAATACTTTTATGTTATAATATAATGCAATTTTATCAATCTCATTTTCTTTAAATAGAAGCAGAGCGCAGCGCGTTTCGCCACGCAAACGGGTCCCGCTAGAACCGGGGCCTACCCCAGCAACCAGGTACCTCTGCCTTTTCAAGATAGTGTATGTAGGGCCTACACTACCTATCTTGGAAAAGTTATCGCCTACTCTGAAGGCACAAAACACTAACGCTTCTCAGTTGTGATGTTGTGAAGCTCTATTCGGCGCTAAGCCAGGAAGCGAAACGTACTTTCGGGTTAATTGTGGCATGCGTTTAGTGAGTCCTTAAAAAATGTTACTACACTATACCAGTTTTTAACCAATTTACGATGATACATTATTATATAATTACGATTTTTTTTTTCAAATTCGTATTACACTTTTGAATATAAACAGAGCGAAGCGTGTTTCCCCACGCAAATCTGTACTTGCACTTTACCTTCATATCTATTTTCCTTATATCATTAACGTCTAAGCAATTTTGATTTAAATAAAACAACTTTTGCCGAGTATTTAGTGCGATTTATTTACCCAAAATATATATTTGGTACTATAGTTTTTTGCTTTATTTGCGGTTTTTTGGTTTCCCGACGTTTCGTCACCTTTTCAGTTTCCGTGGTCACGGGTTGACTGTCAACCGTGCCGAGACGTCGGGAAACCAAAAAACCGCAAATAAACCGAAAAACTATAATAGTACAAAATATATATTTCGGGTTCTGTTTTACCTTAAAAGGTTGTGCTTTACTTTGACTTCCTTTCGAGATTTATGAATGTTATTTTCAATGTTAATGTTTGACTATCTATAATTTGCGCCTTTTTTTGACATATTTATATTTCTTTTTCTTCTTTTTATTTTTGTTATTGTACATGACTTGCTTCCATAGTTTGACATCCATAATGTTTTGATAAATTTTAATTATTCGCAATTTGGCGTGTTAGAATTTATATAGTCACCCTTTAAATTAATGTATATTTTTTAAATTTAATTATAATTTGCATGCCACCGTTGTTGGCTGAATGAGAGGCGCCTTATTATAGAATAACAACTGTAATGTACCTCAGTCAAATGCAAATAAAAGTATTCTATTCTATTCTATTCTAAATAAATCGCACTAAAGCAAACGTTGTTTTATTTCAATTATGAGTGCGCGAAGAATCTTAACTTGTGCTAATTTTGATGTATTTAAATTATACAATCAGCTAAAAAGAGATTTTAGCGCGTCTGTTGATTTTGCTTGGCTCTATTGATGTTTAGCTTGAATTTGCTGTGTAATCAAGTTAATATTTCTGTGCTATGTATGCAATGTTGTTTTCCACTTCAAAATGCATACTTTTTACACTTTGCCCTTACTAAAGACCAAACAATTTTTACTTTTTAAATAGAGCCAAAGCGAAGTGTGTTTCCCCACGCAAACGGGTCCCGGTAGAACCGGTCCCTACCCCATCATACAGGTACTTCTCTCCACGTCCTTCAATATTTATTCATATTGTATTCTTGGAAATCCTTCATACTTATTCTTCCTTAATATGATGCTTTTAACAATTTTGTTTTATTTAAATTGTGTGACCGACCAGCTACATTACCGTCAGAAAAATCGCACCTTTTAAAAAACTCACTTTTAAACTTAGTTTAACCTTATTAGGAATCAATGACGACATAGGGACATGTTGGATATCATTTGAAAGGTAACGAAAAGGAGTACCCAAAATACTTATTTTTTTTAAATTTAATTGGAAAAGAAAACAAAAAAAAAAAAAAGTTTACAAAACAATACCATTCCTTAATTATGCTTTTTGTATTAAAACAACTTACAGAATACTATATTTAAGGGGTTAGATTACGGATCACTGCCTATTGAATCTGCATTGACCCTATAAAACGCACAAATTGTAGCGCAATTGCTCAACCAGCGGCCCTTATAAAGGAACAAAATTGCATTTTTTTATGTCACTATTGTGTTATTTATAATGCTTTTTTAACCCAATGAAATCTTGTTTATGTGTTAAGTTCATTTATTGTGCTTTCAAAGGAGGCTAATATTGGTGGGGGTACAAGCCGTACACGCATTTGTAAAGTGAAAATTTTAATTGGTCCGATTTTTTTTTGACGTTGAGTGTATGTAAATTTCCCCTGTCTCGCATAAATGTGCAGTATAAGGTTGACTTTGATATGCTCTACACAAATGGTTATTATTTATTTGAGTCGGTCTAAGTTATGCATTTATTACAACTTTGTGTTGTAGAATAGTCTTCTCCTTAATAAGTAAAACTATGTTTGTAATAAGTTTTTTTTTGTTAATAACTAATCCGAGACCGAAATGTACCGTCAAGAAACTTTAGAAAATTGTGTGTTATTCAAATTGTGTAACCAGCTAAAAAGTTATTATTCTTCATGGACTGTATATGTTGATCTGGTCCTTTATTTTCGTTTGTCTCGCATGAATGTGCAGTATACCTATTAGATTAGGTGAACTTTGATGTTGGTGTCTTGGTTTCCACAGAAACATAGTAATTATTTCTTTGTGTCGGTCTAAGTCTACACAGCTATGCTCGGATTTTCTCTACGAGATCGAATTATAAATGACGAGATCCGTAGGAGAACTAAAGTTACCGACATCGCTCGAAGGATTGCTCAGCTGAAGTGGCAGTGGGAGGGGGGACACATAGCGAAAAAAAACCGATGACCGTTGGGCGGAAAGGTTCAGGAATGGCGACCGCGCACCGGACGACAGTGGGTAGGCCCCCGGCATGGTGAACCGACTGGTGAAGGTCGCGGGAAGCCGATCGTCGTGGAGACCCTTGGTTGAGGCCTATACCCAGCAGTGGGTGTCATGTGGCTGAGACGATGAAGTCTACATGTGTTACAACATTGGTTAGAATAGTCTTCTCCTTACTATATTAAAACTATATTTGTTAACATAGTTCTTGTTAACAGCTTAACCGAGCCCCAAAAAAAACGTTTTGACGACTTTCTTGCCGCTTTAACAGCCCCCGCCCATAGGGTTTTTGATGTGAACCTATGGCGTACCTAGTTTCTTTGACATTAAATAAATAAATAAATAATTGTCTTTGGTTCATCTCGCCCCAAACAATAGAAATAAACGACACTAGTGAACTTGCGTTTGCAGGCTGGTGACTTGGGTCCGCTTTGTTCCTAGTATGCACTACACATTATCATATCCTGCATTTGATATGATTTTTTTTTATTGCACTCGATATTTACTTGAATTTGGCCCATATACGATTATACAGGATGTTAAAAGACCCATAACGAAAACGACAACTATGTATTCTCCCCATCGTTACTATCATTTTCTTGTATGGAGCCAAACCTGAGAAACTGATAGTTAAGGAGTTATTAAGCATTAAAGTCATTATTTTTTTCTAAAGATTATCGTTTATAATAACAAAACCGCAATGAATATCAAACCCACTCAATGATACGGGGCCCCAGTCACCTACTCGTACTCAATAGATACACGCAAATGTGTCCCATTGCATATAAAAAATAAAACCCAGATTTTTTTTACGAAAAATAAAATTTCGTTTCCCAGCAACATAATCTTATTAAGTTTTATGCACACTACGCATACCTATATCACGGCTTCGGTATGGGTCTTATATCACCCTGTATATCATTGCCCAAATATTTAACATGTATTAGGTACTTCATGTGATTTAATATTAAGAATATTAAAAAGTTATAATGTATTACTTCCTTGAATAGACGCAGAGCGAACCGTGGCGCCCCACCCAAACGGGTGCCGGTAGAACCGGGGCCTTCGCCATCGTCCAGGTACTATCTCTATCAGACGTAGCCCTAGCATTTGTAGCTCAATAACGTTTAACTGTCCCGCTCACATCTTAGGGGATACGCGAGACAGCATCATGTGCCTATTATGCTAGGGGGCTAGGTCTGGTCTAAGTCGTAAGAGAAGGGAACTAAACCAAAGACAACAATCTAAATATTGATTTATAGGAATCGTGAGCCTTTCCTTATAAACTACATTATATGTCATTTTGTTTATTATTTTAATGTAAACAGAACCAAAACCTAAATTGACCGATTTTCTCTTTTTGTCTAGTTACAAAATGGCTGTAAAGAAGCATGAGCTTGTACACGACAATCGCAATCAGCTGGACCTGACTGCTCTTGCGCAATACATACAGCTGATGAATGAACAGCCACACTATTTACCACCGCCAACGGAGCTGGTCAAAAATTGTCAAGATATAGTCAAATGTCTCGGTAAGTCTTTAGTTAGTTAAATACTAGAAGAAATTCTATGGATCGCAACAACAGTACGGGAAAATCGCAGGATTTAATTCAAAATGTCAATTGAAACTAATCGAATAACAATTTTTTGTCTATACCTTAGATTACTCTACTGACAATTATTACGTATTTAATATTTTTGGAGGTAGTCTTAAATTGATAAAAAAAATATTTGGAAGCAGTTCATAAGACTAATCATTACATTGACACAAAAGTAATAGTCTTGCATTCCTTTAACGAGATATTTTGTGTTGTTTCTTGAGTTCACAATATCTTAAGGCAAGTCTGATACTAATGATTGAATGTACAAATTACTGGGATATACACATGTCACATAAACATCAAAATACCGAAAACAGCAACATTTTAAAGTTGTCAATACAGTAAAAGTCAATTATTACACAGCAAAAAATACATCATAATGTAGCCAAAAGTCTTAACTATAAATTGCATTTGCAGATTTTGCCCGTTTTTGCCTCACCCATACAACTTTTTTCTGTTTAAAGTCGGCCATTGAAATTACTAGAAGGCAAATATTTGATATATGGTGTCATCTGGGAATAATTAGATGAAACACACAGCTATTTGTGTTTTTATCGAGTTGTTTTTAAAGTAAAGAAATCGTACTTAATATTTTAATACTTATCTTAATACTTAATATTTTTATTTTCGCAGCGAATTTCACTTTGTACGGGTAGTTTTCGTCCGAAGAAAATCACTTACCTACTTAGTATCGAACTCTAATAAAACCCGAACGTCTGACATAAACTGCTGTGTGCGTGCGCAGTCATTTCATCATAAAGTCTTAGATAAAATAAATATTAAATTGAAATAATCAACGGTCTGTCTGTCCGCTGTCCAATCCTATTATACACTTTTACATAGCTCTCTGAAATCCTAGACAAAAGTTTTCAACAAATATTCATATTTTAGCGCGAGCGACAGGCAATGAGGAGCAGCTATGGGAGTTGTTGCAATCCATAGAAATGTTCATCGTGCGCACCGTGAACACAGTTCACAGCAGCATCCGCCACGAGATCATAACAGCGATCCTCGATAAGTTCTACTCTTTGATTTCCGACCCGCGTGAGTATTTAACATGGTCTTACCTTTCTAATCCATAACGTTTGTAAAGGATGCTACTACGTTACGTTCTGTATAACATTGCCGCAGACCATACGATTTTATAATTGATACTTTTTTATGAATGGGAAGACTCTTAGCCTTCATCATACCCGATGTTGAGTATTGGTAAGGCTGAAGATGGAAGAGAGTCTCTCCCGGAATCCTCAAACGCTGCGGAACTGGCTATCGTATCTCTAACTGCCGGACCACAAGAATGCTGAAAACATTGTTGTTATGGCGTCAGACAGATAAGATTACTATATTTGATGCAATAAATGAACAAGACTGGATAGACGTAATAGCAACCTAGGACCTATATTAATTCATTTGACTTTGTCTTGCAATCCGGTTACATAGTACTTATGTCAAGTCTTTCTTTCCAAAGCTCTAAGGAATCGTCTCATTTGATCTGAAGTATTTTGTTAATTAAAGAAGTGTGAATGTATTTTTAATTAACTTTGTTAGAATCGGACGCTTGCCCGGCTACCTCTGTGGTGCTGATCGTTTTGGATAGCTCCGACCAAGAAGCTACTCTTGCTGCGGCCCGCTGGCTTGTACAACAAGGAGACAATGGACCGGCCGGGGCTGGTCTCCGGGCTTCGTTGTCTTGTCTTTACCGTTGGATGTACGAATGGCACGGCACGCCGGCTCTTGGAGATTGGGTCTTAGCATTCATCAAAGCTCTCGAGGTAATCCATAGCGAAACAGGGAAGAAAAGTAGTAAGCTAATTTAGACGATTATTGTAGATAGCTTAGATAATAAATAAGTATAGTCAACAAGCCATTATAAGCTAATAATTTTTATTCATTGGACGGTAGAAATATAGATTATTAACCATTAAATATTCATAAAAATTGTTACATAAATGAATATGAATCAAAATACTTGTATTTTTTTATATATATATTACCAGAGCAAACTTCTTTCGCTCTGTGCACATAAAAATTGTTACATAAACGAATATGAATCAAAATACTTGTATTTTTTTATATAAATATTACCAGAGCAAACTTCTTTCGCTCTGTGCAGGCAAAACCCATTTGAAATTAGTTAAGCTTTAGTTTTGTTTTAACCGATGGAAAACTGTGAAAGCTATGAACACATTTGTAAAGTTATGAAGAACTTACTTTGCTTAAATTGACGCTTATTTAAATGGCTTCTGTTATTGCTGTGAAAGTTTTGACTTTTGGTTATTTTTTTTAGGAAAATGAGCGTTTCGACATTCTTATTGAGGTGTCGGTCGATAACTTAAGCCGTCTTTTTTCTGCCATGGACGACCCTGTCGCTTTGCGCCAATCCGTCGCCGATGTAATATTTCACATATTGGCTTCACTTCGCGAATCAACTGAGGCTCTTGATAGGGTACGTGGTCTTAAATAAGTCATAATAAGGTTGGATTCTACCAAAAGCGTGTGCCACACAAATGTGCTATACGTGTTTTGTGTACAAACTAAAACAATCAGTTAACTGCGTTGCTCTATGGCCAAGTCAAAGTCATGTGTGTTCGTAACTTTGGTAAACGAAAAGTGATGCACCTTGCACTCTGACAGCGGAAGCAAGAATGAGTACGCGAACTTGAGTCTAGTGCGGGTGCGCTGTCGTATTTCCACCGCTTCTTCGAGTGCACGAACACAGGTAGAGGCTTGGTACGCACACATTTGATAATTAATGTTTGCTAAAAGGAGTCCACCGAAAGGAACATTTGTGCACAACTCTGCGCAGCACAGTGCCGCACACTGGTAGAACTCTACCTTTAGATTTACATTGATACGATACTCAGTCGTTCCAATTTTTCTAAATGTCATCGGTTACAGATTTCACCTCATGTGGGCCGAGTTCTTGTAAATCTCGCCGCTGACAGCGGACAATGGAGCCGGCAATTATTACAGAACGTCGTAGACATTCTGTCAGCGATGGTCGACCGCCTAGTTGAAAACCTTAAAGGAGAAGCTCAGGATATGTTCAAGGACAAATATGCAGACGTCGTGAGTTAACGATTTGTTTTTCCTTTTATGTCGTATTGTGCGAGTTTAAGAAAGTGCAGTAGGCACACTAGCGCCGCCAAAAAACAGTTGTGCTTAAATAAAGACGAAAGTGTAAGTTATCTCTATATAGTGCACTCCGAAAAAGCTTTGTGGTATTTTGTTTTATTTAAAAAATATTTTCTTCCCAATTTTTTTTGTGAAGAGTTGCCACTTTCAGTAAAAACCTTGCCATAGCCACAGAATACTTAATAGTACAAGCATAGCTTAGCTTAGAGACAGCATTGGGAATGACAATTCAACGCTGCCGCTGGAAAAAAACACAAAACTTATTCAGAGTGCACTATAGATAGAGAGATAATTTAAAATTTCGTCTTTATTTAAGCATTTCGTAAATTTTTTTTTAATGGCGGCGCAAGTTTGTAAAATTGGCCCTCTTAACCACAACAATTTTCTTGCAGATTTTATGTTTGGAACGCCATATGGCTTCCCGGGGCTGCCGGTTTCTCCAACTGGCTCCGTGGCGCGCGCGCAATGTATGCTTGACAACTGTCAACACACACGCGCCGATGCGCAAAGTTGGACTCCTCAATCTTGGCAACACTTGCTACATGAATAGCGTCATGCAAGCCCTGCTCGTCACTAGGCAGTAAGTATCCTTAGCCTACTCAAATATAAACCATAGCGTTATCTTCTTTTTCATCGTCGTAACAAGATTCTTTCGAGTGATCCGTCTAGTAAATACAGGGCGATTGTCTTTTTTTAAAGATGATTAGTTTATAATATGTTTCAAATTGTCTTCTATAATGTTGACCGTACCCTCGGGTTTTGTATTTTACCCTATTTGGTGTATATGTGTACAGTAATATAATCGAATTCGGGGACAAGCTGAAATACATGTTTTTCAACATTATTCAAAATTCACACTTTTTACCTGTTTGTTTAGCGAAGTACGTCCGACTTGGAAACAAAAAGTTCTTTTTTCATTAAAATGTTTTCATCAACAGAAACGACAACTGCAAATAATAGGATTTATAGAACTTGGAAGGCTACTAAACTGAGTATACTGCTACATCAATTTAATAGATGGCAACTTTAGCTTGTCTATAGATTTAGCCGGTGCACGCTGTCGGTGCCGGTTTGTTTACATTCCCGGTGCGATGGTCTGTATCACACCGGGCGATTTTGTGTGTTCACATTGTATTCACGAAGGTGTCAACCGTTAATACTGGTGCCATTCGCTAGAAAATTAAACAAGAGTGAAATTTGCTTTCACGAATTTTTGTTAACTGAAATGAACTTTTTTTTTGCTGTATGCTATTTGAAAGGCCTGATTGATATTGAGTAAGTTAAAAGTATATATTATGTAACAATCAGTATATATTTTTGACGCCCATTAACAGTGGTGTATTATTTTTTGACTGAAATATTTACAGTTGAAGCTTGTATAGGTACTGAAGAAGTTGATCTATTTATTATCATACTCTATTAACGAAGAAAATAATTTCATTCTGGTCAATGTTGATTCTTCTTATTAAAAAATATATTATTATAAATGTAATCCGTCGACTAATTCTGCACACGTGAAAACTACAATAATATTAAAAATGCTTTTTTCATTTCTTTGTTCTTTGAATGTTCTAAATAAAATATCTTATTTCGTAGCTAATTTCTTCCTTGAATTATCAACAATAGATACTAATCGATTTTTATATATTTCTATTAAATTTAATAAGCGAGAATCCTGGAAGCTGCGTTAATTGCTAACGTTATTTATAACAAAACCGAAAGGGACGTCTGTGCCCTGAAGGAATTTGCTAATCGCTAAGATTCATGTTTCCAATCAAGTACTTATCTATTCTACGCATCTTTAAATCGAAGTTTTAGCGCAGAAGTAAGATGAAAGGAAACATATCTCTTCAATAAAAAATCTAGGAATACCTCTTATTTTGCTAGCATGAAGTCAGTTGTGCAAACTATAATATATTTATGTAATATTCCATATGTTAACAAAAACGAAATGAAAGATAATATATAAGAAGAAACTTACTGATTGGTGACTGACTGACTATTAACCGACAACAGCTGAAATCGCTGGGTTAGAGTCTCCAAATTTGGCACGTAGGTTCCTTATGAGGTCTAGAGGTGCACTAAGAAAGGATTTTCGAAAGTTCATCTCTAAGGGGGTGAAATAGGGGATAAAAGTTTCTATGAAAGTCCGTTAGTTTTCAAGTAAGGATCCTCAAATTTTGAATTTAGGTTGACAATTGAAAAAATCATTTACCCCAGATTCAGATTAATTTATTTTCTTTAAAAGTGGTTAAAAAAAGTTCAAATTACAGAACATTAGCATCTCACAATTAGTTTTTGCAGACATACAAATATTATATGTATATATATATATATAGTATATGTATACAGGCTAGAAGTTTAAGACGGGTCAGTAAGGGCAGGTACCTTAACCGTTGTTGCTACATGAAAACGTTCTTAGGAAACCATCCTTAATTTTTTGAGAAATATTGATCTGCATTCACAGATTTTGAAAAAAAGACAGCAGAAACGAAAATATTTTATAAAAAACTTTTTGATGCTAACCGATCCTGTTCCGTATGAGGATCAAAAAGACACTAACTGAGGCATGAGTGCTAGAAAAGTCAGAAATATAATCAGAAGTATTTTCTCACCTTTGCAAGAACGCCAAGCTTTTTTGAAGCTAAAGGCAATTTTACATTGAGTCAGTAACTGATGTTAGTTCACTGCCGAGTCAGTGCTGACCTGCCACTGCCATCGTGTAAATTGATTTCAAGTCAGTACAGTACTGTCGCGTCAGTACTGACTCCAATATTCCCGCTTCATATTTTAGGCGTCAGTCCGCTCCCCCCGCCACCCGCGCCTACGCAACTGACGCCGTGTAAATGCCGAAGTCAGTCGCTGCCGCTCTATTGTACGGTGACCACCCTGCGTCGCACACTCGCACCGCACCGCATCACAAAATGACGCGAAAACTGAGCGACACGGAAAACTTAAAGCTTATTCAACTATACCGCGACAATGAATGCCTTTGGGATAACAAATCACAAAATTATAGAATATAGATAGATATCTCTTCTTCTAACATATCAGTTAGTTCTTGCATCATCACAAAGATAAATTTTCTCAACAAATTATTAACTTTGATTTGTTGCTGTTTTCGAGAATTCATTTTTCCAGTTTTCCGCACTGACTTTACGAACGTGTGTACACCAAAAGAAATATCCTCGACTACTGACGAAATATAGACTGCGTGTAAATAGTATGAGTCAGTTTTCGGCGCCAGCACTGGCGACAGCAACTGACCGTGTATAAATCTGCCTTAATTGAGCTTTACCACAGAATACTTAATAGGCTTTACTCTCAATGAATGACCCAAAATTGAGAGTTGGTGACAATGATATACCGAGAAGCTCAAGATGGTCAGTAATCGGCACGGATACACCTCGGAAAGAAGATGTCAGGTTGAAAGGACTCCTTTTAGCAGAATAAAGGCACGCCTGGGTCTTTGAGGGGTTGAACCTGACCAGATTGGCATCGCCCCATTCGGAGACTGTTTGCAAGGATAGGTTCATGCGACCGATCATTGCTTCCCTATGACACTGGACATGTTCGGCGCTGGCTCGTGCATTAGACATATAACTCTCACCAACGGTGCCATCATCTGCGTATCCCAAATACCGGGCATAAGCAGGTCATTTATATGTAGTAGAAAAAGAGTTGCAGAGAGTACCGACCCCTGAGGGACCCCGGCATTGATAGCCAATTGGTCGGACGAGCAACCGTCAATGACAACTCGAATCGACAGGTCCATCAAGAAATCCGATATCCAGACACATAAACCAACGGAAAGTCCATATGAAGGAAGATTATGAATATGACTTTCATGCCAAACCCTGTCAAAAGCCTTCGAGATATCGAGAGAGACAGCGAGCGCCTCGCCATGACTCGATGGCTTCGCTCCATATGTAGGTTGCGTATGCTAGAAGGTCTCCAGTGGACCGGTTGCGGCAAAACCCATATTGACGGTCGCTGAGGAGTTCATTGGCTTATAAATACGACAGGAGCCTATGGTTCAGTACACGTTCCATTATCTTACATAAAATGGGTGTGACTGAGATGGGCCTGTAATTGGCAGGGTCGGTACGACTGCCTTTGTTAGGCACAGGTTCCACATTGGCCAGCTTCGAAGACTTCGGAACTTGTCCCTTAATCATAGATAAGCGGTACAAGCATGTTAATACCGGGGCAAGTTCAGGAGCGCGATTCCTTAGAACTATTGCTGGTATACCAACCGGACCACTGGCTTTGTTCACGTTAAGATCACGCAAATCCTTTCGTACTTCCGATTGTCTAATGCGGATTTCGGACATAAAAGTCGCGCAGCTTGGCAAACCGGATGGTACAGCATTGCCAGGATCAAAACGTGAATGCTCAGCAAATAGGTTGGCAAATAAATTTGCCTTTTTCTTGGCTGTGTGTGCCAAAGATCCGTCAGGTTTCAGTAGAGGAGGCAGAGAAGCTCGACAGAAGTTGGCTTCGTCCGACTTAGCCAGGGACTACCAGACGGGTAAGAAGCCAGTTTTTCCCCTATTCGGCCGATACTTGCCGCCATGGATAAGACGCAAAAAAGCAAAACAACCCATTCCAATCTGCTGACTTATAACGCCAAATCCGCCGTGAGCATGTTTGGGCTTGGGTCGTGCGAGGACAATGCTTTTTGCACTTAGAACATTTGGTTATTGTTGGAAAAGGCTAGCTTTGTAAATAACATAACAGATACAAATCAGTTTTATTAATTCGTTAAAAACAATTATTAATAAATAATAAACTAGCGGACCCGGCGAACTTCGTACCGCCTCAGAATGATTAAATGTTTTCTATATTCGTATCCCTTATACCTTAGAAGGGCTGCTACTGCTAGGTGTAGGCTCCACATCAGGTGTAGGGATCAGATCTTTAATTTTTGTTATCATCATCATATCAGTCGCACGACGCCCACTGCATCCCGGGTATAGCCCCCACCCAAAGAATTCCACAATGATCGGTTCTGCGCTGTTGGCATCTAGCGGCTACCTTCCCCAGATCGTCGGTCCACCTTGACGGGGGCCTACCCACAGAGCACTGCCCGGTGCGCGTTCACCATTCCGAAACCATTCTGCCCTAACTGCCATCAATTCTTATACCTAAACAGAAAGTGCTCATTCGCTGAAGAACCTTACCCAAGGCGCTATATTCGTATCTCTTATACTTAATCTGGGCTGCCGGATTCTACATCAGGTATGTCAGTCCTTCGATTTATATACGTCAATTGAAAATACTTATCACGATAAAACAACTTATCCCAAGGTGCTATGTACGTATTTTTTATAGTTTAGCTTAGCTGCTAGGGTTCCACATCAGGTGTACCAGACCTTCGATATTTGTACGTCAATAGAAAAGGCTCATTATGCTCAACAACTTTTCCTCAGTTGCTATTTCCATATCTCTCATCGTTTGGTTGGACTGCTATGGTTCCACATCAGGTATTTTGAACTTCAATTTATTCTTCCATAAGAACCTTCTCCTGACAATAGTAAGCACAAAATAAAGAATTAGCGAAATCGGTTCAGCTGCTCTCGAGACTTGCGCTTAGCAACACATTCAGCAATTCATTTTTATATTATAGATTTCTTCATAGTTTTTCAGTTTCAGTAAGTAATAGGTACGGCAACGTGGACAAGTAAAAGAAGTTGGTAGTTGAGATTGTTTAGTTTAAAAGTGGAAATGGAATCATTAATTATTCTTATTTTGTACGATAATAAGGTTGAGAAGTTATTTGAGAAGTGATGTTGAGGAGTTGGATTATATAAGGTGTTGTTGTTGACATGTAGGTGTTGTTGTTGACATGTTTTTGCTTGAATTTTGCTTTTTTTATATTTTTTTATGCCGGGGCGACTTAGCCTTCTCATACCTGCTGTTAAGTATTGATACGGCTGAAGATGGAAGCGAGCCTCTCCCGGAATCCTCAATCATTGAGGAACTGGCTATCTTATCTTTAACTGCCGAAACACAACAATGCTGAAAATATTGTTGTTATGGCGTCAGACTTAGATAAGATTGTGGTAGCTAGCCAGACGGACTTAGAACAAGTCCTACCACCAATCAAACCAACAAAAAAAAACATAAAATAGAAAACTTAAAAAGAAAATAACAAATTAATTATATTAAAGTCGTTTGTAGCAAAAATGTTTACAGATTTATAAACTATAAAATTGGTCTTACCTGTAGGAAGCTACAGGTTTTCCTATATAAGTAAGATTTGATACTGGATGACAATATAAAAGATTAATTTGATATTGGTGTTATTCTACTAATAATAATTTTGTGAACTCAATATGCCAAAACGGATGAAATATTCTATGACAACGATATGACATTCAAATTATTATTTTTCAAAGCTATCATAAAAAAAATATAAATAAGTTCGTAAGCCACAAAGGAGGCTATATAATACATAGCATAAAAATATAGAATACGTAGAGTAGAAGTATAGTGACAACGTTGCAATGTATTTATTCTTTACATTGTTATCTGTTTAATTAGGTTCCATAAAGCTTTGCATATATTATTAGTTTTTGCAATATAGCTGATTACTTTTCTTTAATGAGTAAATGAGACATTTTTTAATAATAACCGAATATTTTTTACCTTACCTTTGCGTTTACCTGTCTCGGCGTTTTGATAATTCCATCCCCAAAAGGGTGAAAAGAGGGACAAATTTCTGTTAGAAAAGTCCGTTAATTAACCGACTTAAAATAGAAGGAGGTTCTCAAGTCGACGGTTTTTTTAATGTATATTTTACCATAACTTCGCCAATTGTTAACAGATTTTTATAATTCTTTTTTTATCTGAAAGAAATCGGTTTATGTGTGGTCCCATATAATTTGTAAAGTCAAGGTCAAAAATATAGATACAAGCATCTTGACAGTATATAAGTACTCATCTAAAGTCCCATAAAATTGTATTCTTTTAATCTCAAATAAATATGTATACATATTTGGATACATAAATATATAGACCATGGGCATTAATATGTAAGCAATCGAAAACACAAATTTATGTATTCACTTAAGGGTACATTAATATGTATACAATCAACATATTTATGTGTATACAATATTAACTCGACTACAATCAAAACGGGTTCGAAATTTGAATTTTGACAATCACCGAGAAGAGTGCCTACCCGTCAATGATGTTTTGTCTATTTCATTTGACGTCATCAGTAAAGCAAAAAAATACCTTAATTAGTTACCTCATTTCATTGTTTTTTCAGTAAGGCTAAGCGCGCACTACGATTTTTTTACAACAATGATGAATCTCTGCACTTGTATACCTTGACTTTGAGTAATTCTATAACTTCTATGTCATTTCAACTATTGCTCCAAATGACTAGTTCTAACAACACGTATAAATTTTTTTGTTGGCCGACACTTTTATAAAAGGTCCAAAAATTAACGAAGCCTATGATCTCCTTTCAAAATTGTCAATAAGGTCCAAAATTGCTTGCACCTACTGTTTTAAACTATAGATCACTAGATAATAAAACTGGTGCAAGGGATTTTCGACATTTACCAAATGTTTTTTTTTTTTATAAAATACCCATGTCAGTGAAAGAGAATATGCAAAAGGCCACCAAATTTCAAAAACGTCAATAAGGTCGAAAATTGTTTGTATCTGTTTTTATTAACTATAGATCACTAGACAGTGTTTTCTTACTTTCACTTGTTTTCTCGACATTATTTTTATTTCCGGAAATCTTATGCGGTTATGCCTGACTGAGCATGCATAACTGAGCGTGTGTGGTGGGTCGTCATGTAAAACAAAGCTCTCAGTTCTCAGTTTTTGGGGGAAGGGAAATTGCTATTATAATCTTCTTCTTCTTCTTCTCGTATAAGGATTAGTGGTCTCCTCTAGTGTCAGAGTTTATTAGGCCGCCTTTAAGGCCTCTGACTTGGCTTAACGACTATTATCAGATGACAATAGCCGGGACCGAGAGTTTAACGACCCTTCCGAAGCATGGAAGAGCTCAGTTGTAATGCCACTTTAAGGTCACCCATCCGACACCTGACCGGAACGAACATTGCTTAACAAACAGGATCGAATACGATAGTCTGTCAAGTGCGGCCATGAGCGCTATTATAATAATGTGCCCTTTTTAAGGTTTAGCAGCTGGTCAGTGGCACAGAATACTTAATAGTACAAGTACAGAAGGTTCACTTCGCAACTCCAATCAAATAAATTGCTAGTCTAGCTCACGACGCAATAAAGTCCAATTCACGTCGCGCTGCGCTAAATGCCTAGCATTATATTCACCTACATTCTGCGTCTCTTTCTATCGCGTAACTCGTATTCTTTCTGACGCAGCTAGGGTTGCCTATTTGTGATTCATTTATTTATAGGTAGACTTTGTGTCGGCATATGCATAGTATAATCAAAAGGTAATCAAATATATTAAAGGTTAATAGATACCTACCTAAAAAAAATAACAAACCTACCTATAACCTATAACGACAAAACAGAGCGTTAGTCTCAAACATCATAAATTCGTTTAATTCTATCAAACTCGTGAAAGATTATTACACCAACCTACGTTCCTACTTATTTTCGTAACCTAAGTAGGTAGGTACCTACCTTTTTTTTTTTTTTTTAATACTAGGAGAAATGCTTTTACGCATCCCTCGCCCCCAGGTGTAGGGGCGATTCGAAATGTTGGACTCACCTGGAGTACACGGCCTATATAAACATATAGGCCACGCACTCCCTAGGGTACTACCAACTAAAACTCCTAGTACTTGCCCTCCAGGCCGCTATTGGTCACGGGGGGTAGGGATTCGCAATCACCCCTAAGACCAGGCGGCCGTGGCCCGATTACCCGGGCCCCCTCGCGGCCGGAAGATGGCCGAGCAAGTTTAGCCATCTTCCCAGACGATGGAAACCGTGCAAGGCCAGCGTTGGCACACCCACCAACGCCAGCGTGGTTTCACTATAGGGGAATGAGTCGATCATACCGACGCCTCCTTCCCCTTAACCGCCTGCGGCGGATACGAGCCGCATGAGCGTCTTGCTCGCGAGCCCTCTCCGCTGTCTCCTTCTGATGGATCACATCCTCGCAGAAGGAGACTGCCGCCTGCCACGATCTGTCACTACCCAGCATCTTACTGACGACGCTGGGTAGGGAGAGATCCCCTCCCACCACTGCCATGAGTTCCCGACGCTTAACCGACCACGCAGGACACACCTCGAGTGTGTGCTGCGCAGTGTCCAGCTCCGCGTCGCACTCGTGGCATTTTGGAGTCTCCTCTCGCTGGATTTGGTGCAGGAACTTACCGAAACAGCCATGTCCGGTAAGAACCTGCACGAGACGGAAAGTGAGCGTCCCATGTTTCCGGCCCCTCCATTCGCCAAGAAGCGGACGCACCGCCTCCACCGTCTTCGTTCCCGCACCGGGAGCCTCCAGCTGGCTTTCCCAGCTGGACTGGACATCCTCCTCCGCCCTTCTTCTTACTGCAGTTAGCTCTTCAGGGGCCAGCCGGTCTCCCCTCTGAAGAGCCTCCCTCCTCGCTTGGTACATCCTCTTGAGGACCTGAGCCTCAAGCTCCCACGGGGGTGTACCTGCCAGCAAACATGCTGCCCTACCGGAGATCGTCTTGTATCCCCAGGTAGGTACCCACCTATTTAAATATTAAACCTACGTAATAAACCTAACATGAATAAGAATTTCATAATAATAATAACCACTTTAAAGTAGAACTTGCCTTTCATCGTCCTTAGGGAGCGTAAAAAAAGTTAACTTTGGATCGCGATTCGTGTTTAAACAGTTGAACACTGCACAATATTTACGAGCTTTTTTTTACGTGTTGCCATTTTAAATTTAACTTATTTTAAGGTAGTTAACTACGGAAAGTAGGTGACAATGACAAACAAAACTCGCGCGTGCGTCACTGCTCGCTCGTGAGTCCCTACTAGATTGGCCCCGCCGGAGGGGCCGCCGCGCGTAGGTATGCTTTCGAGCATACACGGGGAGTGAAACAGGCCTGACAGTGGCCACAATTAGATCGGTCAGTCAGTGGACCTAATTGAGTAAGTCAGTAGCCAAAAAAAGAGCTTGGCCGCAGGCAATTAGGACAACTATTGGTCTGTGGCGACATTTAGGTCCGTGGTCACAATTGGGTCTACGACTACTATTAGTACAGTGACCTGAATTGAGCTAGTGGCTACATTTGTGTCTGTGGCCACTTTTGGGTTAGTCGCCAAGACTGGGTCTGTGACAACTTGACTATTGGAAAGGTTGCCACAATAAGGCCAGTGGCCACATTTTAGTCAGTGGCCACATTTGGGTCAGTGGCCATATCAGTGTCAGTGGTCATATTAGGTTCAGTGGCCACAATTGGGTCAGTGGCCACAATTAGGTCAGTAGCCACAATTGGGTCGGTGGCCTCCATTAGGACAGTGCCCACATTTGGGTCAGTGACCCCATTTGGGTCAGTGGCTGCATTTGTTTGAGCAGACGCATTTGGGTCAGTGGCCACATTCAGGAGAATATACACTTTTGGGTCAGTGGCAACAATTGGGTCTAGGACAAATATTGGCTCCATGACCACATTTGGGTTTGTGTCCAAATTTGGTAAAGTGGTCACAAATGTGGCCACTGACCGAAATGTGGCTATTGATTCAAATGTGGCCACTGACCAACATGTAGCAACGGACTTAATTGTGGCCACTGACCCAAATGTGGCCACTGACCCTAAAGTGTATACTGTGACTGTCCCGAATGTGGCCGCTGACCCTAAAGCGACCCCTAACCAAAATGCGGCTACTGACCCAAATGTGGCCACTGACATAATGGTGGCCACTGACCCAATTGTGGCCAATGACCCAAATGTGGTCACTGTCCCAAAAACGGCTATTGACCGAAATGTGGCCACTGGCACAAATGTGGCCACTGACCCAAACGTGGCTATTGTCCCAAATGTGGCCACAGAGCCAAATGTGGCAACAGACCAAATTGTGGCCACTGACCCAAAAGTGTAAACTGCCCCGAATGTGGCCGCTGAACCAAATCATATCATATGATTTTTAGGTACATGCTATTCATTAAATGTTCCATATCTAGACTGGTAGTATAGTATACTATTGCCTTAGTACTTGATATTTAATTTGTAAAAATCTATACTTATTATCATGTGGGTATATATTTATGATTACTAGTCTCTAAGTTAATGAGGTACCTGTGGATACATTATTGCACTTGTGTGTTTACCAAGTAATGTTCAAATTGTTGTATACTTATTTTTGTAGTTATGGCTGTTTCCATATCTATGGTAATTTAGATGGTTACATTTTGTGGCAATTTGTGGTGTAAACATATCTTTGACCTTGACTGTACGAAGATCTGGCTAGTAGTTTTTTCATAATCCTGAATAATATCAATTACGTTTTGGCAAGTAGTCGTTTACCTAGATGACATCATTGTTGTGTATGGGCTGATTTTTTGTGTAAGTAACGGTACATGATGTAACTAAAAAATCTGAAATAAAACATTTTATAAAAAATAAATTCAAACCGACTTCAAAAAGTAAAAAATAAAACTTTTGGAGTCGGTGCTAGCTAGCTAAGGCAAAACAAAATAAAATAAAAATAGAAGTGCAATGTAGAATGCCTTGGCTGGCACCGACTCTAAAAGTTTTATTTTTACTTTTTGAAGTCGGTTTGAATTTTTTTTATAAAATGTTTTTTTACAATGTAAAGTTACTCATTTTTTATTTGGCTTATGGTTAAAATAATAATAATATTTAATTCAAGTTAATTTAACGATATTACAATTAAATAATTTTCCAGAAATCAACCCCTAAGGGGTAAAAATGGGTAAATAATCGATATGGGCGTCGTTATTGAGGTTCCATGAGATATAAATGGCATTAATTTTGAAGTCCGACGCCCCGTGGACATGATTCAACCCTTAGCCCTTAAAGGGTTGAAATAGGGGTTCAAATGTTGTATAGAAAAATCAACATAGCGACTTTGATCGCGATAGCTTTGGTTTGCTTTTGCTTTTTAATATTTTTTACAATACTTTGCAATCTTCCCCCGGTCAACCAGTCCCAGCTATTTCGGCGCAGTTGTACGCGCAATGATCACGGAGTAACTAATAATTGTATACGTATGTGCGTATAAATTTCAAAGTTTACTGAAAGTTAATTTTCTCGAACGTCAGCTTGAAGGTACCTCCAGGCTTATCTAGAAGGCTTTTATTTTGTACCAGCAGACCTGTCAAGTGCAAAATAACTCGGCCACTTACTACGTCATTAGCATCTGTTTGCTTCCGGCGTTAAGATCGCGCGGCAAAGCGGCCACATTGCATTATAAAATTAAAGGAAAATAGTTTTACGGCCTTTTAATAATATTGAGTGGGTGGTCTGAATCGATACTGGCCACCCGGCAGCCTCCCGTCAACTCGTGTTGAAAATAAAATTAACTGTTTACTTCAACTCGCTCGCACCCTTTCGACCAGACAAAACCTAAACACAACAGTCTTATGATACTAAATTGACTGTCGCACCCGGTTTTCATATCGAAATTATTTTTATAAATATTTTATGTCAGGTATATTCGTTATATAGATATAATTGTTTATTTTCACATTAAGATCTACTTGGAGCATCATTTGCCATTGCATACTCAATTTTATTAGACCTAGATTTAGCCCTAGAAAAATTCGTTTTCATTGATTATATATGGCTTGTTGTTTCGTGTTGAGGAGGTCAAAGTCAATATAAATTGCCCATTCTCCTTTTAATAGAGAATTTCCTTTAAACTATGAACTCTAGCTTGGCATTTCCGAGCAGCTTTAAAGTGGAATATTGAAAATGTTCTGTGAGCGGATAGTGGGAAAACCAATACAGAAGCGAGGGTACTGACTAAATTAATTGAATTCAATGAAATCATTGGCTTCAGAGGGCGCATTCTACACGCTAGCGCCCGCTATTGGAAATCGATAGTGCTTTAATAAAGACAAAATTTAAAATTATTTCTCTGTAGTGCATGTCGAAAAAATAGCTTCTTATATTTTTTTTTGTTGTGTGGTAAATGTTAATTTACTTAACTATTCTTCTTTCTTAATTAATATTCTTCTCAATTTTTTTGAATGGCTTGCGTTGTAAATATTAAAAAAATAAAAACATTGGTATTCACGCTTAGAATGAATTATGAAAATATTAGTGTAAAAACTCAATTTCATAGCTAAAGAACTATTTATTTAACCTATGCCAATTATGTTTTCGATTTTTTTTTGCAATCAGCGATATTTTTGTTTAATGAATATCCTACTAATATTAAAAATGCGAAAGTCAATTTGTTTGTTTGGTATTCTTTCACGCCCAAACCACTTAAAAGAAAATAGCGTGGATTATAACATAAGCTACTTTTTATCTCGATATTCCTATGTGAGTGAAACCGCGGGCGGCCGCTAGTTTTACAAAACACATTTTGTATAATAATATAAATGTAATCAAGATGTTTCTATAAGAGTTTGATTCCCGATTGGTCTGGATATGAAGTAAAGACTATCTACATATTTATTATTCGGTAATGATGATGATGATGAATCAGTATCTGATTTTCCAGTAATAGTCTAGACAAGAAAAAATATTTTGTTCGAGAAAATGACATACATACCTAAACCCAAATTGATTTTAATTATTGATTATACTTTAATAAGCAATAATACTTGTTTCCCAGTTGGGGTTTGAAGCTTTTGTCCTCGTCACCGGTCCACCATTTTTTTTTTTAATAGCGCCGCACGTTAATAATTCCTATTTACAGGGTGAAAAAAGACGGAAAATAAGAACAAAATATATTCATTATTCATTAACATTAACCGATAAATAAAAAAATCATTATCAGTCAATAATTAACAGTTAAAATTATCATTATTAGATTCGGACATGCGATCGAATTTGATTTAAATTAACTTTCATTTACGGATGATTTTTTGACAACCATTATAGATATTGAATATTTTTGGTTGCACTTGATTGTAGGCTTTTTCCATTTCGGAATAACTATTAAATTTATGTAGTATTGGTAATCGAATGATGTGTACAAACAGTTCATTCCTTTACGATATTTTTATTCGATTGAATATTATTAGTCGTAAGTAGTCAGTTGAAGCGTACGTAAGTGCTAAGCTTGTTAAAGTATGAAGGAAAGTTCATTGATTCAACGCGTTCCTAATGATATTCGTGTGCTACGTTTAAATTAAAAACCAGTTAATTCTATGATTAGATTGAAAATATCAACTAATATTTTCAACAGATAAAATTAACTATTTAGTATTTATCATTTAATTATTAACAGATATTTTTTTTTAAACGGTGAACACCATCTGTAGAAAGTACCCTAAATATTTATATAAGCAAATTTAACTCTATAAACATTCCTTCATTTTCAAAAATAAATTATTCTGCATTCAAAGTTTTAAAAAAATTACATATTTGCACCGGGAATCGAACCGGCTTAAATGAGAAAAAAAAACATTTGTACTTTTATGGTACCAATCGATAGTGTTAAGTATAAAGATCAGATTTTTATCGATAGGAGTCATAGAGATCGAGAGTTTCGTGTCCGCTTTCTTAAAACGCTCAATAGGGGGGAGGGAGGAAAAGGTGCCGAGGTGGGTTTCCAATAACCGCAAATAATGTTCAGGAAAAGCAAAACACTGTAGGATTTAATGTGAATTTTAATATATATTGTCTGGTAGTATATAATTTGTTTGTTGTTTTTGTTTGAAATTGCTTGCAAAATATCACTGCTATTTTTTTACTGATTTCTATTAATTTGTTAAAATATTATTATTTTGCCAATGCAATGCGTATATTTTATGCAAGGCTGCGATTTTTGTATTTGTGTGAAAACCTTTCTTTACCTTATTCCTCTTTGTTCTTGTATTCTATCTAGTGTAAACACGACATCGTTACTTTGAGCTTAGCGTGTGGGAAACCTTTTATATTAATATCTTTCTTCTTGAACGCTAAGAATATTAAACACAAGTACAGTTGAGTTCAATAATATTTATGCATTTTTGGACTTTACTGTACCATCGGGTTTTATTTAACATATAAAAACATGATAATAATGTATATGTAATACATTTTTGCTATATTACTCGAGTTATATTGCACACTAGCAATCTTTTCACACTATAATTCTATTTGTTTTCTTTTTTTGCAATTTTCAATGCTATTTTTACACTTATGATAAATTTTAAATACAAAAAATATTGGGAATAATCATCTCGGCTTCAACGCTGGCCTACAGCGTATTAAAAATATAAAACTTATTGGAGAATTTCCAAGGTAGTCCGCAAGTCTCGGTAGCTCATTGATAAGAGCATTCGATCTGATTTCCAAAAGTCGTGGGTTCGTGTCCCATCTGAGAATTCACTTGTGGCCGAGTTAATGTTTTCCAATATTTTTCTATTTAAAATTTACCATAACTATAATTCTACTAGCTCTTTTCTGCTTATACATTATCATTTATCAAATAATACTAAATTAAATTATTGATTGGAAATAATCTTTTTACTTTCTGCGCATTGCTTCAGCGAATTAGTTATTTGTTATGCACGGCTGGAAAGTTGGATTTCGCGGCGACTTGCCTCTAGGGAATCCTGAGCGTAGCGGGATTCAATGGTACGAGACACTAAAAACTTTGCTGCTGAGCGAAACATACAATTTTCACCTCACAACAGAGAGGAAAAATTTAGGTTGTTTCCGCGGTCAACTTCCGGTAAAAAAGTATTTTATAAAAACCCTAAAAAGGCTTATCTAAATATGCCTTATTCTTGTGGTTTTAATTATATCAAAATACTAAAATAATAAAAAAGGGAGTATTATGGTTAATTCAAAGTTATTTAAAATATGAATTAATTGTTACTTAAGTATATTATTATAACAATAAAACGATTCGGTAAATGATTAGGGACAAGATAAAGATAATATAAAAATGAAGGGTTTTGTCACGTTCCAAAATCCAATCATAGGTTGTGAAATCTCACCCAGCCCAAATAGAAAATTCTTATAAGAAATAGTTTAATTTTATTGATATTGTTTTTATGATTCAAGGAACTAAAATAATATAATGAGTATTATAATTCATTCAAAGTTATTAAAAATAATAATAAAATGTAACATTAAAAGTAATTGGACCATTCGGAACGCATTATGACGTATTTGTAGGTACTAAATTAAAAATAGTACATTATTGCAAAGGCCGTGAAATAGGCAATTGCAGGCCGAGTATGAGTTTGAAGGCCGAGCCGTAGGCGAGGACTTCACTAATACGAGACAGGCAATTGCCATTTCCGCCGAGGCATATTTAGTGCTTATTTCCATGCACGTTTGAGAAAAGTACTTTACCACGCAAGGCTGGAAATTGCGATTTCCTCGCAGAAATTGAATGACAGACCTCCTTTTTCCGAGCGTGTGAGGTGAAAATGTCTTTAAACGATACTTTGGTAACAACTCAGAAAATACTAAATACTTACCTATGCAATTTAAGATTAGTTTTAAAGAAACATAATTTACATTTCTTTGTTAAGTTTTTTAAAGAAGAATACTAGAAAAAAAATAGTGCGGGACCGCTTGAGAATAATTTTTTTAAGTATTTTTTTTTAATTAAAATTCATCATAATTAATATAATATAGCATTGAAAATGCAAACTTAAAAAATCATAATTATTTCTTTGTTTCTTTAAATCACTATTTTCTCTTCACTCACAACAGATTCAGCACTCATGTGGTAATGAAGATGAACGCGGTCCCGTATTGGTCAAAGATGGGTGTGCTCTTCGCCAAGATGATGCATTCCATCACCACCAAGTTGAACCCAGACGAGTTCTTCAAAGTGGTCAAACCACCGTTCTTCACCAGGGACAACCAACACGATAGCTCCGAGTTTTTGGGGTAAGTCGTTTTTTTTCTTTATATACATCCGGCAACTTCGTTCTGCTAGTTCAATTAAGTTTATTATAAAGGCCAGGAGACGTACTTTTAAATCATTCGAATTACTATACGCATACGGAATCGCAAGATTCGTATGCGAATGCTAAAAACAGTATTTTTTAAATCGCATTCGAATCTGCAGCTAGCGGTTTTTTTTTATTCGAGCTATAGAAAGTTTGACCTTAGCGCTTAATGACATTTTACATTGACATTGACTTGACTGATAGTTTGACGGAGTTTCATCCGAGTTCTTTTCACTAATAACATGTGTTGTGAGGCTCCATATTTAACTCAATCTACCGTTCAATTTCTATAAATACTACAAAATATATCTTGACATTGGCAAAATTCGCGAATTTTATCGCAAGCAAGCCATTAATTTAAGATAGAAGAAGAAGAAATGATAGTTTGACAAATTCAGAATCGTTTCAAGTGATTTGATTCACGATTTATGTATAGAACATAAGCAAGGCTTTCATAAAGATGAAGAAGAAGTACGATTCAGTTCGGCTTTTTAAATCTAAGAAGATTTAGTTTCCCGTTTTTTTTTAATATTCTGCGTAAAATAAAATATGTCTTAAGAATACGGCGACACCGTATTCGAATGATTAAAAAATGTGACAAAATGGAACTCAGTGCATATCAATTCGCATGCGAAATTCGCATAAGAATTTCGATTAATTCAAAAATACGTCTCCAGGTCAAGTATTCGAAATTGAATAAAAACTGGTATCAAGTCCGTAAAAAATATATTTTTTTTATGTTTTCTCCATATTTTGTTGACAGACTACATTTTTTCGAATAGTGGGTACAAATCAGATAGCTAGAAATGTTTTTGAGAAATTGTAGATAAAAAAGGAACATTCTTGCTGGGAAAGTACAGGAGAATTTTGAACTGAATTAAATAACTAAACTTATTATTACTGAATACATACTATCAATCGGAACCGAACGTCATTGTACAAACGGGAACTTCCCTGCAGACCAGAGTAGAGTTTTTTAGGGAGCGTTATTTCAAACAATATCAGATTTATAGAAAATGTTTGTCACCAAAAATAGAACATTGTTAGGCATTTCATTTGAATATTATAATAATATTCTTTGTTTAACCTTGATACTTTTTCAAATAAACGTTTCCCAATAAAAACTACTGATTGACAGGCAAGTTCTCCGATATAGGTACCTACATGTACAATAAAATGCGGTTTCACTTTGATTATGCCGTTAATTGCGACAAAACTTAATTAATTTTTACAGAGGCACGCACGGTTATTATCACCAACATGACAGACCAAAGATATTAGTGAGGCCATATAGAAAATTACAGTAAATATTAATGTTTAATGTTTTCATTAAACACTACGTATGAAATTTAAATCCTTTAGTTCCAATTTCGTAACAGATTTTATGTCACTTGTTCTGTAATTTAGTTTTACTTCAATAAGTAAGAGTATTAATATGCCACTTAAAATCGTAATATTATCTTAGAAAATACTGATTTACTGTGGCAATTTGTGTCAAATTACTGACAAAGGGAGAAAAAGCAGCCCATGACGAGTTTTCTTGCTCTTCTCGTTACAAGGTCTCCCGCCGTAGGGTTTATGATAGCGTAGCTTCTTTGACGTTCATAAGTGCTTGTTATAGCCTAGCTAGACCGAATAAATGATATAGAGCTGGAGTTTTGAGTTGAGTGTGGCTCAAAACAAACGACTAGCAATAATGTGAAAATACAACTAGCAATACTGAATGACCACTGTAAAATAATTACCAGTGGATAATACTTCACTGACAAGAGCTGAGCTCTTAAATAGAAAGAAGAAAAATGTCACTAACATTTTTACGAACATCGAAATGTACCGAATGCGTTCTAGATAACATATAAAACTGGTGAAATGTGCCATATTGCCTCTGATTTTTGGTGTCACTTATTCAGAATCGATCTGCGTAAAGTAAAAAAAAGTTTAAAAAAAATTAATTGTTTTTTTCCGTTTGAAAATCTTACGAGTAGATAATTCAATCGCTTTTATAGACACATACAAATATATACATACAGAAATACGTACAACAGTTATTGTACTCGTACTCTAATGATAAGATTCTTTATTAGCTACCTGGTCAAATGAAGCTAACTCCACCATCCCCCAAAACCTGAAACTTTTTGATCGTCCCACGTATTTAAGTATCTACTATGGGTGACACACGAACGAAAAAGGTCGTAGAGCCACAAGTTCGCGAACTTACCGGACTCGCACGTCTATCACCCCGTAAACACTAACTTAAGTATCATGCAAATCGTTTCTACAGAATTAATATTCTATAGTCTATAAATAGACCTTATTTTTGGCAACCTTATGCAATGAAACACTTTAAACTAAATTCCATCTGTGCTAACAAGTTTTAATATTATAGCCTTTACTCTAAGAGCCCGATCTATGCCGCCGATTCGTTCTGACGATGCGATTTGCGCATACTGAACGCATGCGTTCTCTGCAACGACTGGCTGCCCGTGTAAGTGATGCGTTCTAGCGTGGGCACTGTGAAAGCATACTATGGAAAGCCATTGGTTACAGAGAACGAACGGGCTCTGTGTGTAAAGGCCATTACAACGAATTCTTCCTATTATCCTTTAATAAAGGTGTTCGTATTCTTTCGAGGTTCGATTATGTCTTAATTCGGGTGTGATCACGAAAAAAAATCAGATGTTTCATACAAAAATTCTGTATAGGTGTTACTGTCGCTAACATTTATAGGACTCATGCCCGATTTACATTACATGGTCAAGTATTTAGCAAAGTTGATAAGTTCAGTGTTGTAAACAATCGGACAGTGGCGAGTCAACTTGGCTTGCAAGCTGCCTTGTACTTACTTAATCACTGTACTTACCACCTTCGGTAAAGACGACTTGACCCGTGTAAATCGGGCACTACACGTTCTCGCCAAACTCGCTACTGATGCATGAGAGAATCCACAATCAATACTCAGCTCGCCTCTCGTGCGGAAAAGCATTGCACAATTGGATAGATATTACGATTACGGTGTATTGAAAATTTTAAATTCAACCTTATCAACATGTATTATTTATTCTCTTTGTACGCTTTTGCTTCAAAGCTATTTTTTATATATATTTGGTAGAAAATCCAACCTTCCATGAATTCATCTTTCATCTGGTTGATAGAATTTGATCGGGTTGCGGACAATACTTAGAAACAAGCTTATTCTGGGTCCTGGCTCGCTTGTTATGTTACTCCTTCCTAATCCTGTTATGGCACTATCTCGTGTCGTCTAAGTAACCATGGCAACCGCAAAGAGTGGCGGGATATATTGCTTTATCATATTGCATACTATTCGAAATGGGTACATTGAAATTCAACCTCATATTCTATTTGTACGCTATTACTTTAAAGTTCTTTTTACTCGTATCTTGTTTTAAAAATATATGTTGGTAGAAATCTGGATGCCAGGCGTTATTTCGAGTAAGTATCGAAAAGTTACGCCAACAAATTTGTATGACGTATTGAGCAGCGTTCCTATCGGACGTAACCGGAACTAAATTTTCCTTTACATTTTTGCCGCTTTTCGAATACTTTTTCGATACTATTTCGAAAGTTTTTCGTGCTAACCCCACCGGGTCCTGGCTCGCAATATTTTACCATTTTATGAGGTAGACGAGCAATAATTATGGATGTGCGTATTAAATTCAACCCCTAAAAGGATAAAAAAAATATCTACGGAAGATCCATTATTTAAATCTGAATAGATTCCCCTCTTCAGGAATGAAGGGAATTGCTGCTAGTTGTTAATAAAACAAATCTTGTTATGCACTACATCCAGTAGTAAATTATGGAATCTTTAAATATTATTCATTCGAAGCGCATATCCTTGGATAATAATTATTCCCGTATCGTTCTACAACTTGCTAATTGAATGCCTTCATAACTTCAAGGTATTCAATTCGAAGGTATTCAATTCCCTTGCTGATCATCAAGGATGCAACTTGAGTACTCCTCAATGATGCCAAATTAGGCGCTCGTTAGGTCTAAAATGCTGTCGGAAAAAGGGCTTGCGGGGCTTGTTTAAAGGTGTTTGAACTTTTTTTCATGGAGGCTGGCCTCATCCAAATCCGTAGTATAAGACGCCATTTCGAATATTTTTCAAAATGATGTCGCACGCTAATATCCATATTAAATGAACACATAGAGGAACAAAAAATGTTACGATGTATAATGCCCTATGTGGCACTTTAGCCAGATAATTAGAGTTAAAAATGAATAATGCCGACCCAAATTATACCTTTGTATCTTTAACTCCAATTGTCTCACTAACCTGACACTTTAATTAGGACATTATGTTGTTTTATATTAATCTTCTTTCGTATGAAGAAAATGACAGCGATTAGTGACAATCCTGTGACGTTGTAAGCATTTGCTTTACTCCCTCGTTACAGCGACGATATATCGGCGGGGGGAGGTGATTGTTGCTTCTTTACGTTAGTAGGTAATAGTTAGTATTATTTGGTTACAAGTTGCCAGCCCATTGCCTACAATATTTTTTCGAATATACCCTGTCCATTGATAACTGTCTGCAAAGCTTGACGCCGGCGCATTGTATGTGTTTATTTCACTCCCAGTCCATCATGGGAGGTAATCCATAGCGAAAATGTGATCAAAACTTGTAGTGAATATAGTTCGTATAGAGAGGGGTTATTCTCTAAGCAAACATCGACGCTGTTGTCATGACTGAACGTCACATCAGCTGTCAAATACGATTGAAAATGGAGCGGTCTCCGCTGTTTCAGCCGTCAATATGAAGGATATTTGCTTAAAGAATAACCTATCAGTTGAGTTTATACACAGTTGCTGTTAAAGTTATACCGCGTGGGGCCTATAATCCGGGAAAATATTCAAAAAAGAGACTCTCTAGAGTATTAGTATTTATTCTGAAAAGATTTCAGTTAATCATAACCCATGCATTACTCACAATAAGAATTTAAATTTACGATTCATAATCAGTGTAGTATTGCAAAACGATATTATCGCTAACGTTGCGAACTAATCGTGGTACAGGGGATAATAAAAAGTTACCGTAAAACATCACGATATCACTATCCATTAGAAAATTTACCTTTATCTCATTGAATAGCAACAGCCCCTGCTACTTCCTACAGCTTAAAATCTCTGTTTCAAATTATTTAAAATTAGTTTAATATTAAATATCGCAATGACAGTTATCTGTTTAAAATTTTATCCATCATGCATGACATGTCATGTCAATCAATACCAAGTATTTGTACCAAGTAGATTCAGCCATGGAATTATTAAGTACTAGTACGTAGTACCTGCTAATTCCATGGATTCTACGCTTTTTACACTATGGTCTTTTTATAAAGAAGATCATAGTGTTAAAAGAGTGTAAATTCAAAATAATAATTTTGATTAGTAAAATCAGAATATTGTCATGGGAATTTCTTTGGTTTCAGTTTAAATTGATTTCAATTTAAGTAATCGAATTGGATTCATTTACACAATTTATGTGAAAATGGCTTTGAGTGCAAAAAACACTCCAGAAAGAAAACAATACCTTCGTGGATTCATGAATTACGATAGTAAGTCAGACAGTATTATTTTTCTATCAGACGACACATACATTGTCAAAAAGACGTTCCGAGTAGCTCCGAAAAGTTGAGCGGTACTGTTATTTGCATTATACGGAATTCACGATTAAGTTTGTTAGAAAAAATCAAAAGTAAAGATTAGGTTTTAATTAGTTGGGACCCTAATGATTCAATCACTAGTGACTCCGTTTTTAATATTATCCCCGGTTCTAGGCCCCAGACGGTATAAAAGAGTAATGGAAATATTGCATCCACATAGGAGTTAATTCATTTTGATATTTTGCTACCACCTATACTTTGTTGCGCGTTCATATAGTAGGGGAGCCCACGATGCTAAATGGGGATTTACTCGAGCGTCATAAAGACCTATAGAGTTGCAAAGCTTAGATGACAAGAAGAAAAAAATTTTATATAATGTATACCTTTTCAACGGTGGGGGGAGCGGCTATAGATTTTCAAATATGTAAAAATAACTGTTGCATGGACATACTCGAGCGCGTCAGATATTGATAGCATCAATGTCCTACGTATTTTTAATAGCGTACGTATGTTAATCTGATCGTTTGCATGATGCGGGTGGTCGTACGTAAGCGATGAAAAAAATATTAAATGGAGCGCGTCAGATTTGCTAAGGGGGTGTTAAGTGAAACTAAAAAAAGCTCTCATTCAATAATCTGACGATTTCGATATGACGCAGATTCGCAGCCATTATTGTAATGTACAAAAAAAATCGCCATTTTGAAATACTCAAGCGCGTCAGATTAAGATATATATGGTTCATCTTTATGTCCCAGACGTGCTGTCTCATAAACTGACGATTATCTAGAGGGATTCGCCTAATCTGACAAAAAACTTTTTTTTTTTAAATCATTGAACCTTTTTTAACAGAAAAGCTAGGGAAATAGCATGCAAATAAAAGAGTGTATGTTTTTTAAGTAGAATACTTGTATTTATAAGAAAATAGTAATAAAAAAATGGTTTCTTTCTTACTTTCCGTCGACAACTTTATCGACGAATTTTGTTACATCGGCTTGTGGAAATCGTCAGATTAGATATTTTTCGTTATCCATAGAATTATTTCCTTCAAAATAAAAAAAAATTTGCCACGCTCGAGAATGTCGAGTCGAGATGACCTTTTTTTACAACTTTTGAGCCCTCCCCTGTCTTTACGTCACTCTCAAATTGTCAGATTAGTGGAATATACACTTTTTAGCATGTAATTAACTCACCCTACCTTAATCTGACGCGCTCGAGGATGTCTGATGATCATTTTTTTTTTACTAATCTGATCCTTATCTGGCAATATAGCCGTTTCTGAAAATAGTTCAGAGAAACCGTTGATGAAATGTTTCCAATACCCGATATTACTGTTTACGCTACAGCTGGATTACAGAAGCTAGAATCAACCCAATCCGAAATGCATTTTCCATTTCCCATGCTTTAGTAAAGCCTTATAGCTTGAAACCTATATCAGATTATGGATGTGCATTTTACTATTACAAAGAGCGTGTAGACGTACTCCAATACAGGGTCATTTTAAAAACAATATCCATTAAGTTCGGCTCAGAATCGGTAAATGGTAAATCGGAAACATGGGTCGGAAATACGAGAAAAATTTTTGGACTTCCCATACTAAATCGATCACGTGATCAGTCTGATTTGTATGAAGAGTCAAACAATTTATGTCATATTTCGACCCATTTTTAGGGTTTCGTAGCCTAAAGGCAAAAAACAAAACCCTTATAGATTCGCTCAAATCGATGTATTTGCATTATACGGAATTCACGATTAAGTTTGTTAGAAAAAATCAAAAGTAAAGATTAGGTTTTAATTAGTTGGGACCCTAATGATTCAATCACTAGTGACTCCGTTTTTAATATTATCCCCGGTTCTAGGCCCCAGACGGTATAAAAGAGTAATGGAAATATTGCATCCACATAGGAGTTAATTCATTTTGATATTTTGCTACCACCTATACTTTGTTGCGCGTTCATATAGTAGGGGAGCCCACGATGCTAAATGGGGATTTACTCGAGCGTCATAAAGACCTATAGAGTTGCAAAGCTTAGATGACAAGAAGAAAAAAATTTTATATAATGTATACCTTTTCAACGGTGGGGGGAGCGGCTATAGATTTTCAAATATGTAAAAATAACTGTTGCATGGACATACTCGAGCGCGTCAGATATTGATAGCATCAATGTCCTACGTATTTTTAATAGCGTACGTATGTTAATCTGATCGTTTGCATGATGCGGGTGGTCGTACGTAAGCGATGAAAAAAATATTAAATGGAGCGCGTCAGATTTGCTAAGGGGGTGTTAAGTGAAACTAAAAAAAGCTCTCATTCAATAATCTGACGATTTCGATATGACGCAGATTCGCAGCCATTATTGTAATGTACAAAAAAAATCGCCATTTTGAAATACTCAAGCGCGTCAGATTAAGATATATATGGTTCATCTTTATGTCCCAGACGTGCTGTCTCATAAACTGACGATTATCTAGAGGGATTCGCCTAATCTGACAAAAAACTTTTTTTTTTTAAATCATTGAACCTTTTTTAACAGAAAAGCTAGGGAAATAGCATGCAAATAAAAGAGTGTATTTTTTTAAAGTAGAATACTTGTATTTATAAGAAAATAGTAATAAAAAAAATGGTTTCTTTCTTACTTTCCGTCGACAACTTTATCGACGAATTTTGTTACATCGGCTTGTGGAAATCGTCAGATTAGATATTTTTCGTTATCCATAGAATTATTTCCTTCAAAATAAAAAAAAATTTGCCACGCTCGAGAATGTCGAGTCGAGATGACCTTTTTTTACAACTTTTGAGCCCTCCCCTGTCTTTACGTCACTCTCAAATTGTCAGATTAGTGGAATATACACTTTTTAGCATGTAATTAACTCACCCTACCTTAATCTGACGCGCTCGAGGATGTCTGATGATCATTTTTTTTTTTACTAATCTGATCCTTTAGCCTCGACGGGCGGCCTCATATATATAGGGCTCATATTTGGTGGAGGTACTTAACCGGGTACAAGGTATCCCCCTGTATATTAATCTGCCGCGCTTCAGTAAATCCCGAAATCCCCGCTTGGGCTCCCCTACTAATATACGCCCAACAAAGTTTATGATAAATACCAAACAAAGAATACAAGAGAGAGGATAGAACTAGTAATCTGGTCGCATCGTTTGAGACAAACACAGAAGCAGTCCTTGCTTTTCCCTTTGTGCGATTTTTTTATTTCTTCGCGTTGTCACGGTATCGTGCCTGTTTGCAAGATACTTTATTCAGTAATACATGCATCTTCTGATTCTCCTTCTAAATTATTGTGATTTCAGTAGGGCTAGCACGAAAAACTATCGAAATAGTATCCAGGACCTAATGTCAGAAATGTAGTTCCGTTTACGTCCGGTAGGAACGCTGCTCAATATGTCTTCTTCAATACTTACACAGTTAAAAGTAATGATGACAAAGTTAACGTCACTGTATTATTTTTTTACTGTTTTTCAAACATTTGTTATTAGTTATTACTGTTCATGGTTAATTAGTCTCACTGTTTTTCACTTAACTGTGCGTAGTTTGAAATAAATATTCTGTCAGTAAAAACAATTTCTAGTAGTAATTGACAAATTGTCATTGTCTTTGGTGCGTACGTGGTCACCGCGGTCGCGGCGCGGCGACCACGTTACTTCATGCTCATTTTCTTGTTAAATATACCTGTTCTAAAGGATGGGAATATCCTATCCTACTAATATTATAAATCCGAAAGTATGTCAGTTTATTTGTTTGTTCCTCTTTCACGCCTAAACGTTTAAACAGATTTATATGAAATTAGGTATGTCGAGTCTTCAAGTAGTGAACCAACACATAGGCTACTTTTTATCCCGATGTTCCCACGGGACCAGGAACCACGCGTGTGAAACAGCGGCGGCCGCTAGTTACTTATATTCATAAGGAAATACAAACAGGTCGTTGTTTATTCCACCTCTCGAAACTACACGGCAATATAGCCGTTTCTGAAAATAGTTCAGAGAAACCGTTGATGAAATGTTTCCAATACCCGATATTACTGTTTACGCTACAGCTGAATTACAGAAGCTAGAATCAACCCAATCCGAAATGCATTTTCCATTTCCCATGCTTTAGTAAAGCCTTATAGCTTGAAACCTATATCAGATTATGGATGTGCATTTTACTATTACAAAGAGCGTGTAGACGTACTCCAATACAGGGTCATTTTAAAAACAATATCCATTAAGTTCGGCTCAGAATCGGTAAATGGTAAATCGGAAACATGGGTCGGAATACGAGAAAAATTTTTGGACTTCCCATACTAAATCGATCACGTGATCAGTCTGATTTGTATGAAGAGTCAAACAATTTATGTCATATTTCGACCCATTTTTAGGGTTTCGTAGCCTAAAGGCAAAAAACAAAACCCTTATAGATTCGCTCAAATCGATGTATGTCACAGCCACTTTATTCCAAAACTATGAGGATTACACAACTTGAACTTGAAACTTGGTAGGTAGATGTATTCTGTAAACTGCTTTACGGTTTTTACACAAAAATAAAAAATATATGAATTAAGGGGGGGCTCCCCATACATGGAACTGACACTGAATTTTTTTTAATCATCAAACCTATACTTGAAACTGCAAATATAACTTTGTCATTCATACAGACACTATGAAAAACAAAGTTCTTTTTGCAGGCAAAAAAATATAGTGGCATTTTGGGTGGGTGTATTTAATATAATAATAGAAACTTTATTGCACACAATACAAAAACAAACTCATACAGAGAAAACACACAATAGGCGGTCTTATTGCTACATAGCAATCTCTTCCAGGCAACCTTGGGTGAGAGACGAAACCCTTCATGTGCGAGTACGACTTGACTGGCCGATTTTTCTAGGATAAAGTTGTTCACTTACAGATTCGGAGTCGAACTTAAATTTTTTTTTTTTTTTTTTTTAATTTCTTGATTGATATAACTTTTTGATTTTCATGAACTGCTTCATATACTGCTTTTTGTGAACCTAACATGTCGTGGCAATTTGTAACTAAGGCCAGACTACGTGTCTTTTGTACTCGATCATGTTTTTCATGTATAAGTGGGAGTCGTGTAAACTGTCCTCACCTTAAAAGAAAAAAAAAACATTACCCTGTATAAATCCTTCCACTATTAAAGAAGGGCCGATATTTTACCATTGTGCCGACACCTGGGGTTTAAGACCTAAAAAGCTTTAGTATTTATCCATAATCCGTGCTTCATTGTAGTGGACACAATAGCAAGTCCGGCTTAAAAAATACTGTCCCGTTTCGAAAGGCTTAAATAAAATACAGCGAAAAATAATAAGCGATATATGAAACACGTAGCACGGAAAATAGATTCATCACGTCTTTTATATTAATTTTATTTTATGTAGCGAGGGATGCGCTTTTAATTTTCTTCAAAATAGTTTTTCATATGCTTGTTATTGAAATTATATACGTCTATTAATGAACTTGCTATTTTATTAGGTTTAAACAATTTTTAATTTTATCTATACTAATATTATAAAGAGGAAAGATTTGATTGTTTGTTTGCTTGCATTGAATAGCCTCCGAAAGTACTGAACGGATTTGGATGAAATTTGGTACACAGATAGTAGGTAGCCTGGTTATGAACATAGGATACTTTTTATCCTGATATTCCCACGGGAACGGGAACCACGCGGGTGAAACCGCGAGCGACCGCTAGTAGCGAATATTCTTTGAAACTACAGTGATAAACTGTACAATTAATTAATAATTATCCTAGCAAAAGCAATAATTATCCCAGGCCGACGTAGTAGCGGATGCGAACTCGTGATGGAGTACATTAAAAAAATAATAGAACATTTTTTTGTAAATGTATAGTTCCCGAGATATTAATTTCTGGAACGGTTTGCATTGCCACTCACGCACTTTGCGGGTCATTCTCGAAGCTTCAAGATTGAACATTTGTAAATCCGAAACTACTTATCGTAATTGAAAAAAAATACAAAAAAAAGTAGTTTTTTTTGCTTTAACTGTAAAACAGTTTCAAGTGATTTAATGAACCTACTGGTAATTCCATTAGATGTTTACGAAGTCACGAAGAACCTTGAGATAATTGATTGCTTTCACCCATCCTCTTACCGACCATTGTGGCGGCTTACCCGGCTTAGCCGCCACAATATCAGGCCGACCGAGCTAACGACATCGCTTTGAGCGAGCTCCTCAAAAAGGAATAAATTCTTGTTACGATAAAGAATGTAAAATGCAAATTCTTCTTGTTTGAAAATACATAGCAAGTAAGACACCTCTGCTCTGGTATGCAAACTCTCAGCTATTTAAAGTTCAAGCTCGCTCCGTGTAGTAACATTATATAATGTCAGGAATGAGAAATTCAGCTTAACTACGCGGCTGTCTAGCACAGCTACGATGCACGATACCTTAATGCTACGGCAGAATGTGTTTCATGTAACACAACAAGTACACAACAGCAACAATGTTGTAATGAATAATTCAAACTTGTTGCACCGTACGTACGAACTTTGAGATTGCTCTTTATTATGCCCACCAAACGTTATGTAATAACCAATCTGAGCAATATGTTTAGGTTAACTTTTAGCATAATATTCAAGGGCTTTAAATTATTAACCCCCAAGAAAGCGCAATAAATATAGGATACACAAATTTATTTATGCTATAAATTGCATCTTGTTCGGATAGCCTTTCGACAATATACTGCAATAGACTGCAATGTATTTGACAGATAAATAATGCATGTTTTAGCGTCATTTGCTGCAAAGTCCATGTCTACGTCAATCATTCTTAATTTGCTGTGTAAAACAAATGGCTTTCTCTCGTTGACTTTCGAATTCTATTAATTACACACGATGAGGCTTGAGCTTTGCTTAGAGTTGTAAAGTGTCGGTCAACTTCAATATGTCTGCTCGAGGTGTATGAGCGAGCATAATGGACATATTTGATATATGTCTAGACAGTTTTGACATTTATGGACAAAAACGACGAAACAAACTAAGATATTTTATGTGATAAATATTAAACAAGAAAATATACCAGAAAAAAGCAACTAGTCTCATGTCGCCCTGACGGGATTCGAACCCGCATCCTTGGGAATCCGGCCCAATGCACTAACCAATTATGCTACACAGACCTACGAGGACAGGTCGAATTTTTCTAGTATATTCACGGTTCTACGGTGTTGGCCACCGTCGTTTCATCAATGAGAGAAATATCCTCGCATTCGAAAGAAACATCTAAAGATGTTTGACTATTGATTAGTTTGTATGATGATTTTCCGCGTTTTTTTTAGTATAATGTTTATTGGTGATGCCGATTAGGACCTTCTTGCGGAATTCAGCGTTGAGCGTCTACGACTTCACTGTTCCTTGATGGGTCCTTTATAATACATTGTGCCTAGCGCTATTTACCATTATTTAATCGGTTGGGGGTAGCACCACCAAGATCCAAGTTGGAATTATATAAGAAACCCCTCATGAACAGGAGATGTATTTTTGAATCATTCGAAATTCTTATGCGAATTGCAATTCGTGGAATTCCATTTTGTCATAACTATTTTTGAATCATTGAGATTATCATTGAATCATAGAGCAGTTACAACATGGGCATTCGCAATGGTTTCGTTTCATCCCAATTTATTTAATAGCATCCCCACAGTCTACTTCGCATCACTAAGACCAACTCTTTGGGATACTGCACTACGGTTCTCACAGTTTCCCCATCCCTCAGAGTTTCAGGCTTCGATAAAATAATGCGACCATGCAGCTTACTATGACCCTACGGATTTTTGGGGGAGTTATTCTGGCAAGTGGATTCATCTCGGTCAATCAAAATAACATCATCCAGAAACAACAGCCGAGCTTTGAAAACTGTCAGAGTGCCTTGCAAATCCCTGACACCAAATGTAACTCATAATCATACTCACAGTTCCTATGGTTGGTATAGGTTCTTAGACGACTGCCTTATTATGCTAGTACAGTAAAAACACGCTTAAACCTCTATATTATTTGAATGACCTTCAAAACTGTGTAGTTTTTTTCTGTCATACAATGAATTGTTCTACAAAACAATACTTTTCTAATGATATACAACTCGAAGTGTTACAATAATAACTTGTTGTAAGCCCACTTGGCTAGCTACCACCATCTTATCTAAGCCTGACGCCATAACAACAATGTTTTCAGCATTGTTGTGTTCCGGCAGTTCGAGATAAGATAGCCAGTTCTTCAGTGGTTGAGGATTCCGGGAGAGGCTCGCTTCCATCTTCAGCCTTATCAATACTTAACATCCGTCATTCATAAAAAAAAAAATAAAAAAAAATACTTGGGACAATCCGCCCATTCTCCTTTGTTTAAAATAACTTAAAGTTTGTATTTGTCCATTAAAAAATGCATATTTTAGTCTGTTCAATGTGAAAATTTAATTAAAATATCTTATTATAACTTTTTAATTTTGCATTTTACAATGCTATTTTTATGTGATAAATATTAAAAAAGAAAATATACCAGAAAAAAGCAACTAGTCTCAAGTTCCCTTGACGGGATTCGAACCCGCATCCTTTTGAATCCGGCCCAATGCACTAACCAATTATGCTACAGAGACCTACGAGGACACGTCGAATTTTTCTAGTATATCGATAGTCAAACATCTATAAAGATGTTTCTTTCGAATGCGAGGATATTTCTCTCATTGATGAAACGACGGTGGCCAACACCGTAGAACGGTGAATATACTAGAAAAATAAAAAAAACGCGGAAAATCATCATACAAACTGATATTATTGGCACACGAAGTTCTATTTTTGTAATCTTTGAAAATTATTTTTTATTACTTCGACGTTACTAAGAGCAATAAATAGTTATTTGTTATGCAAGGCTGGAAAGTTGGTTATTTAACTGCGAATTACCTCTATTGAAAGCTGAGCAAACGCTCGTGGTTCAAAGATTGAATCCTGAGCGAAGCGAGGATTTCAAAGGTACAAGACGCTAAAAACTTTTCTGCCGAGCGCAACACACATTTTCACCTCACAACAGCGAGGAACATTTTATGGTTGTTTCCGCGGTCAACTTCCGGTAAAAAATTATTTAAACATAAAGTTTAATCTATACATACCTTGTTCTCGTTGTTTTAATGATATAAAAAACTAAAATAATAAAAAAGGGAGTATTATAGTTAATGCAAAGTTATTTAAAGTAGGAATATATTGTAACTTATAAATAACAATAAAAACGATTCCGTAAATGTTGACACTGACATGAGTACAAGACAAAGACAATTTAAAAATAAAGATTTATGTCACGTTCCGAAATCCAATCACAGGTTGTGAAATCTCACCCAGCCTATTATATTTTATTTATAACAAATAGTTTAATCTTATTGTTATTGTTTTTATGATTCAATGAACTAAAATAATATAGGTAATAAAACCAAAACGGAGTATTATAATTAATTTAAAGCTATTTAAAATAAGAATAAAATGTAACAATAAAGTCAATAGTGCGATTCGGAACGCATAATGACATATTTTTAGATATTAAATTAAAAAAGTACTTTGCCGCGCTAGGCCGCAAAAAGCTATTTTCTACGCCTAAACTGATTGACAAAACCTCCTTTTCAGAGCGTTTGAGGTGAAAAATTATATATTCGCGATGAGGACAACAAGGACAACGTTTGAACACATATCCTAAATTGTTTACAGGGTTGGGACAAACTTCATACTAAACTGCGCATTCTCCTTTTCACATTAAACAGCATATAAATGCATATTAGCATTTATATATGGACAAAATACAAACTTTAAGATATTTATTGTTTTTTACATTAAACAAATCTGTTATTTAAATTAATTAGGTACCTAATCACTATAATCAGTCTTTCTTTACTTTTTACGCACTACTTTACAATTTTTTGCGTATCATTCTAAAAACGATGAAATTACCTTAGATAGTGCCATTGATTAGTACACAAATGTCAGAAAACGTTTAATTTTGTCAAAATATATATTTTGCCTGACTTCCCTCAAATTTGACGGGAAATCCGTTACGTTGGCAACGCCACTGGTGTGTAACTGTGCGTGCGAGTAAGGGCGCGTTCACCGAGCTCGAAAAATGTTTGTTTTAGTATCTAAAAACGAAATAAAATGAAAATGATAAAAAACGATAAAAGTTGTAAATTTTGGTTATTATCGTATGAAATTTTAAAGTAAGTAGTTTAAAATCGCATAAGTAGTTAAAACAAAACAATTCACAAACAAATGAAATACACAGTCGAAATGTTGAACATTCTAGCTTTCGAAAGACACCAAATTGAAAAAATATCGGTCAAGATTTACTATAATATTTCCTCTAAGAAAATAGGTATTTTGTATGAAAATCATTAAGTGATCACAAACATTTTTTGATCAGTGTAGATAGATAATACTGAAATTAACATTATCATAAATAAATTACCATTGAGTTATCGAGTCTTATAAATAGAGTAGCGGGATACCGAAAGGTTGCGCGTTTAAGTCCTGCCCGAGAATAACTTGTAAGCTGAGTCGATTTTGTGGTATTTCTCCATTAAAATTAATCGTGAAAGATGGCATTGAAAATGCAAACTTAATAAAATTGTAAACTAACATTACAACTTTTGCTTTATAGGTATTTGTTCGAGCTGCTCCAATCATACGAACACCATTCAGACCGCAACTTTGACTATTCGCGTCCCGCAGTGCTGGCCGGGTCGAGCCGCATGCGTGCTATCGCTCAAGCCGCGAATGGGCAGGCTTCGCCTTCGTCAACCAGGTTAGTACATTCATATAATCCTATATGGTATAACATACATACCTACTCACATACTTACAGCACAGCGTTAGGAACTAACATTGGGACAAAGCCCTTGTACCTCACGGAATGCCGCTTATGACAAGACTCTCCGCTCTCTAACCGCCTGTTTTGTCTAGTGGTAACAACAACCAGTATCAGACCCAGGGGTCCCGGGTTCGATTCCCAGCGTACATATTGTATTCGAATTGGTTGGTGGTAGGACTTGTTGTAAGTCAGCCTGGCTAGCTACCACCATCTTATCTAAATCTGACATCATCTGACACAATGTTTTCAGCATTGTTGTGTTCCGGCAGTTAGAGATAAGATAGCCAGTTCATCAGTGGTTGAGGATTCCGGGGGAGGCTCGCTCCATATTCAACCTTATCAATATTTAACAGTATTAGTGCTAACTTTCCCCGTTGTTCATAAAAAAGTATTTGACAGGACATTGTCACTGTCCCCAGCGAGCAATATATATTAATATGGCAGCATTGGCAGCAGCTAGGGCTCGTTAGCACCCCCTCACCCCCGCGAAACCCGCACGATGGCTCTGTCATAACGTGTCCGTCGGACGACTGTATGGGACAACTGTGCTTCTAGTTCGCAACAGGTTGACATGGCAATTTTCTAGTAGTTGCATTGTAACAATGAGGATCAGTCATGTATTTTAATAAGTGTGTAGATTGATAACAGTAAGAAAACCATAACACACTGTGAAAAAAAATATCGGAATCCGACAAGAAGCGATGAAAATACACCGAATTTACTGAAGCAGTTAAAAAAACGCAATTCAAACAAAACAATGTTGAACATTCTAGCTTATGAAAGGTACCAAATTGAAAAGTATCGGTCAAGATTTACTATAATAATCTCTCTACGAAAACTGGTATTTTGTATGAAAATCATTAAGTGATCACATTTTTTTTTATGAATGTACATCGATGGCCATGTCTTCTTGTCGCGAACAGTACACACACTCAGGCGTGAGTGTGGGATGTATGGCGATACATCCCTTGCGGAGTGGCGGAGCATCAAGGGTGCAGCAAGAGTGAAATGTACAAACATCAGCATCACTCGCAAAACCACTAATTTTTTGACATTTCTCGGATTCGGATCGGATGCAGTGTGTACGCACGCAAGAACATTCGAACTGAAAGATTTCTGGAATGTCGTCCGCGTTTTCTGGTAGACAGAAAGTCTTCTATTGATCTATTCTTATGGCAATATAAAAACGTTGAATAGAAATAGCTGTAAAAGCTTGTGGAAAGGATAATCATTTATAGTAAATACGTATTTTGTGCAGTGACAACGAACATGGTGACGCCAGCCCCAACCGCCGGTCTGTGTCCCCGCGGCCCGGCAGCAGTGCGGCTGGTTAGTACATGTACCTTATCATTATTATCATTATCATCATACCATTCTTCTTCTTCTTTTCGTGTCGAGAGCAAACCTAAATTATATCGGCCCAAAAATCGGCCACTTGACTGCAGCATCAGTAGCCTTCACTAGATCCTCCCGTGTCCAGCTGTACGGACACGCGGGGCACGACAACAATTGCACCATCGTTTGGGGAACCGCACCGCTCCTGCACTCCAAGTTGGTTTCGTCCAGGAAACCGCAACGGAACAGTTGTCCTTACTGCGGCCGACCACCGTCCGAAGTCTATTTAGCGACCTCCAAGGCGACCATTGTAACTCATGGGCAGTCGCAGGGCTCTCGGACGACTTAACAAAAAGTTCTGGGATATCCGTTTTCTTTTCCCACAGCCTGCATCTTTCCTTCGACCGATCGGCGTCTTGAAGCCCCACTTCAACACGCAACGGATAAAGTTTTTGCGGCTCTTCAGCCTTTGATTTGACAAGATGGTGTTCATATAGTGGGTGCGGGGTGTCAGTCATCGTATTGTTTTTTTTCTGATGAACTTGCTACGGTCCTACGGATGCCTGGGGAAAGCTATTCCGGCAAGTGGATACAGCATTTGCACTGGGGTCGGTTTCAGGCAACCAGTGATAATGTGTCGTGTTAAGCTGCATCGCAGCGATAGTTGATCCATAATACAGGAAACAGTTTCTATCTATTGTTTTATTTATTTATGGGTTTATATTTTTAATTCATTCCAATATATATGAGAGAAGTACTGTTCTATGAGATGTGCTATATGAGATCAATATTAAATTTGTTATTGGCATTAGTTTACGCGCTCCCCAAAGTAGTATCATTGTACGGTAAAAAGCAGGTCACGCGTTACAAAACTGTCAAATTTCACCAATAGACTTTGAACTTAAGATGTTAGCAGTCGAGTTCGGAATGGGGTTGGCAACTCATTGTGGCGCTGAGTACGCTTGTACCGAGAAACCTGTCGGATCAATAGTGTTTAAAATAATAAATTAATGTTATTCTCTTAAAAGACCAAGTGCTGCGTGATTGGCTGTAAAGTAAAAATTACTGGATTCACAAATTCTCTAAAGATGCAGTTACAAGATAAAATTCCCCTCGTTTTAATTCCGCCTTGAACTCCGAGACATGCACCATAATTTTTTTCGTCCATGTCGAAGTTATACAACCGGATTATCACACAAACCGCTTATTTTTTTGTATTGTTTGCAAGTCAAACGTCTGCCGTTTAGGAACAAGCGTACGAAGCGCCATCTACAAATAGCTTTGCGTTGCCAACCCGTTTGCCTAAAGAAGTTTGACATTTTGTAAAAGCCGTAGTTGCCGTTGCTATCGAATTTCCCTTAATTCTCGTTTCGAGACTAATCCAATAAAACTATACACAGGATCAAGTTCCGGAGCTCAAAAACGACCGCCCCAAGAGCAAGATGTCCATCTACCACCCAAAAAGCGTTTGCGTATGACCGAGGCGGCTTTCCTCCGTCGGGACTCTTTCATAGATAGTATGTTCGGGGGTGTGCTACTCACACGCGTAGAATGCACTGAATGCCATTCATCGTCCCTCTCTCGCGACGTCTTCCGAGACTTGCAACTGGCGTTCCCGGAGAAACCCGAGGGCTGGCAGCACAGCGTCCAGAACCTTCTAGAATACTACTGCTCCAAGGAACGCTTGACCGGCGACAACCAATACGAGTGCAGGGATTGCGGCGGACTTCGGGACGCCGAAAGGAGCGTGCTGATTGAAACTACACCTAAATATCTGATCCTCGTATTGAAGAACTTCAAGTAAGTAGTTAGTTTTGTGACGCCTAACGAACTGTTAACGTATCGTACTTGTTTCAAAATAACCAAGCAGTCCATGCATCATTTCATTGGTGATCTTGTTTTTACATTTACATGTAATTCATGATCTTAACAGATAAATTATGAACTGGCATTTCCAAAAACCTACACACTTTTTTTGTTGCGGGCATAAAAATAGCCCTCAAATAAAAGAGATCTTAGCTTACAAAATGATAATAAAAGTTCTCAATGCATTTTAGACGCTTCCATCCAAGTCCATTTATTCTTTGTTGCGCTTTTGCTTTAACCCGTAATATAATGCAAGTTTAAATGAGTATACATTATCTTCTGAAATCCCTCAAATTAAAATCAAGATTTTGAAATAATTCGATAGAGATTTTAGCTATGTATAAATTAAAAAGAAGAAAAAAAAACTTCTTGATCTACACACATAATAAAAAAGTTTGTGATTACTTAATGATTTTCTGGTGATATAGTAAATCTTGACCGTTATTGTTTTTATTTGGCACCTATCAAAAACTAGAATGTTCAACGTTTCGACTGTGTATTTTGATTTGTGTTTTTTTTTTTGGTTTTAACTATGCGGGTTTTTTTTTAAAGTTTAAAAGTGTAAAATTGTATGAAGTTTTTAAGTAATAAGTACAAACTTATTACTTAAAAACTTCATACAATAATGACCAAAATTTACAACTTTTCTGTTCAAGACTGCACAAAAGTAAAAACAATCGCTCACATTTTAGAATAATGCTAATCTGTATAAATACTATCTAGGCGGACCTAAACAACATGATAAAAAATGCATGTCTATCGGAATTATTCCAATTTCAGCGTTTTTTTTGTACGATATGACTAGCCAACTTACGAAAAGAATGTTTGTAAACAAACCGCTGATACTTCAGCTCAATGGTATTTTTTTATTAAACGTTTTATCAATATGTGTACTTGATTAATAGTTTACTCATGTTGTCCAAGTTTGATACATGACATTATAGATAACTGAATGAATTTCATCAACGTGTTTGAAGAATAATTATGAAATAATGCGGAAATATTCTTCTTTCTGTAAGTTGGTTGGAGTATAGATAGGTATATTCTTGTTTATTTCATTTAAATGTAATAGAATATTCATGTAACAGGGGGGTCAGTTCGGCTAACGTAAGGCATAATCGTATTTCAAGAACACAGTTCTTGTTAAGACGCTATACGGAAAAGTACGCACTTGTTATAAAACTATAGGACATTTAGAGATATTACAAATCTGGTAATAAGATATATATTTCTTCATAACTTTATCTAGTTTTGTAAAGTTTCAGAAACACGATTTTATGATTTTTCTACGACACTTTTTCTTTTCGAAAACACTCATTTTCAAGATTATTCTCAAATGGGGTTACATATTGTACTATTGAAAATTAGTTTAATTAGTGGACACTGATATTCAGCATCGGGTACTTTGATTTCTCTTAAAATCGCTAAAGTTATTTACTAAGAAGTTCTTTCGTGGTTGTTTCGCCTCATCTGCAAAATCGGTCTCGCTCCCGCACGCGTCATTTTCTCATTGCTATCTCGCTTCAGGGGCCCAATTCTTGCACCTTCAACATCTCGAATTCGACAATTTTTGGAGTCAAAAATCTGTAAGCAATCTTCGACATTATAGGTATAGGATTATCAAAGATAATTTAAACTAAAGGTTTTTGACAGAAGTAGAGTTTTTATAGCCCAGTTGTTATAGCGCCTTAATAAAGTGGTTAAATTTAAACAAGATTGAAATACCATTATGTGTAAACATTAACGTAGTTATGTTTCTGGTGCATCGGTATTGGCGCGGGAGTGTTGTAAGCTCGTTACTTGCTCGCCAATGCTTGTCCGTCACAATCAAGAGCGGCACTCCCAACTCAATTGGATTACTTGTTACAAGCCCCGGCATCAGCAACTGGATAGTATAATTTAGCCATTTACTCAGAATTCTCAACACCTACACATGTTATTCAACTAACAGTAGGGTTAGCAAGAAATAGTTTCGAAATTGTACCGTGTGAACGTATCGTCAAAAAATGTTTAAGTAAATATAGTTCCGTTTACGTCCGTTAGGAACGGTGCTCAATATGTCATACTTTTTTCGCCGATACGTCCTCGATACTTAGTCGAAAGTTTTAGGCTTTTTCGTGCTAGGCCTACAGTAGTTTGGTTCCTACGTTAGTTTTTTGTTTTATTTAATTTAATATTTATTTTGTTTTACCCTCGCAGGTTTGAGCCGAAGTTGCAAGTGCAGACTAAACTAATGCACACGATGTTCCATAACCACATGGTGACATTGCCCGCGGTCCGTTCCCAAGCGGAGCACTCGGGTTACACGCTGTACGCTGCCGTCATCCACGCCGGCACGACGCTCGACTCGGGCCATTACTACACCCTGGCCAAGGACAACGACCAGTGGCACATGTACAACGACGACGTAGTCTCCTCCGCCAACGAAGCCGAGCTCAACGGGCTCAACCGGTCGAGCACCCCGTATATCCTGTTTTACAGGCGCACCGATATCGAGGAAGGAACCGCCCCCTCCATGGAGGAGCTCCCACCCAAACTGCAGGAGACAGTGATGGCCCACAACAAGCACTACGTCGACTCAGTCCGCAAGATGCGGCTGACACGTCCATGACAATTAAGGTCGGACAAATACATCGACTTTTCGGTATTGGACTACGTCGATCCCGAGTAGGCACTTACTCGGCGCAAGCTTTCAAAAAGTGACACAAAATTGCTCCCATGAAGACGTTTGAAAGTTACTCAACGATACTGACTATCGTTGTAGCCATCGATCTCTTACCTATTAGAAGTGTTTCTATGAAATGTTATGAACTCATATGTGTATCTATCGACGATGATCAACATGATTCAGCATATATATAACACAGATAATCTGTGTAGTAATAGTAGTTATTTGTTGTAAGATTTAAAATATTGTATCCGAATAGTAAGATATAAAATATGTTGTTCAACTCCATGCTATTAATAGTGTTACTGATTGATTGTGTCACTTTTTGAAATAGCTGGACTGTTTGATTTCCAAACCTTTGATATGATTTTACTTACCATTTTTTTATTCTGTTTTTATAGAATCTGTTACGAATTCCTTCGTGTTTTATACAACCTTCACAACTATTTATACTTATTGATATTTGATGTAATCGCTCGTGTTAGTGGCACAAAGATTCAAGACATGATGTTACTACATAATCGTAAATGGAATCATTACATAATTATTTTAGGACGTAAAATTTTAAAGGTTTTATTTTTTCTACATCTATCTAAATGAATTGAAGTGTAAATTAGATTTTATACTGCGGATTGAGTAACGTAGGGGGACTTTGCCCTAACTTATTGAGGTTATTGAAGTGAGACACTGCTAATTGACAACAGTCAAAAATATTGAAAAATGAGACAAAAACTAAACCATACCATTTTAGGTAACGTTGTTTAATTAGTTCTACCTAGAGTACTACAGTTCGTTATATGTTTTTAGGTACGTACCTATATTTGTTTTTATAAATGACATTAGATAATCAATATTGTTTTACTTTTTCGACTGCCTTGATTGGAATACAATATAAAGTTTCGCAACGTCACACTTTGAGCATTTATTTCCTTTAATTAGCCTAGCGAAGTCTTATATGCTATCGAAGTCTGACATAAGATATATGAAGTATTTAGTCTGCCTTACAAAATTTCAGTTATACATACTTGTAATTATAATTATTACTCCAGTGAATCGGTATCACGACTGCCGCATGCCGTCGAGTTGTTGCAATGCATTGTGTATCTCTTTGTGTCAATGATTGTACTTGTGGTGTCAAAGATGAGGGTCGACAGAAACCGCGCCGTCTCATAGTTTATTTTTTGTTTATACAATTATAATTAATATAGATTTCTTTATATGATGCATGTTTGTTTCGTGTAAATATTACGATCTCGTAGAGATCTAAGCTTTTGCCAGCTCTTTCATTGGTTTCCGCGACCTCGTGCTTTCTGTTGAGGTCGTGGTAGTACCGTCGTGAGCGATAAGTTGTATTTGCCTTCTTCCTTCCGTAGACTTGTTATTGTATAAATTCCAATGAAAGTGCTGACCAAAGGAATTAGAGTTAAAGTGTACATTTTATTAATACTTACATTATTTAGAAATAAGTCTGCTACAATCTTTCGCAGGTGGTTTAAAACTATCCTAAATTGATTGACGTTTATAAATATTTATTAATTATTATTCAGTTCTTTTAAGGTTTCGGAACTAAAATATAACATCTGGAGTTATTTGCAGTGATATAAATTTAAGTATATTTATCGTAAAGATATTATTTAATTTTGAAATATTAGTATTTTCTGTTATATAACAAAAGATCGCCTCTATTATGTACGTTTTGTCATTATTTTAAGGGCAATCTCCTTAGGTCTCTGTAAACTATAATAATTCATATTTCAAAGATTTGTATGATACTTTTGCATGTTTTTTGTTACGGTATTAATATTGTTTTCCTGTAAGCAACGTTATTCGTTGATGAAATTGAAAATACATACAAACTTTAAGTATTATTTGCTTCATTATGTTTCTTACATAGCATAACAATTAGATAAATCACAAAACGTTGTGTACATGTATACCTATGCAATAAATCTGATTGAAGCGAACGGCCCGCCGTTTTATTTTCATAATCCGCATTTTATGAAACCTTTCCAAGTATAGTAAATAACATTATCAAATAAAAAAAATGTGTAGGTAGTAATCTCTTATATAGCTATTGTTATATTTTGTTATAAGGTAATTAAAATCACTAGAAATCATAAAAGTGAAAAAAATCCTTAAGGCAGGTATTAGAATAAAAACAGGTATTATATTACATAGCCTCATAGGTATAATGGTTAAATTTTTTAATATTATTTACAGTCGTCAGTATATCAAGGTTACAGTTGCACTTCGAAAACCACTTTGATCTAGTAACTTGTTATGTACGCGGTAAGGGCGCAGGGTCGAGTTAACATGTATGTGTCGCGGGATAATAAGATAAATCGTTTTTTCGGATCGGATATTGCGAAAAACGGATAATTAGACAATGGTGTTGTCACTTCCCAATCGTACTGAAAAAGTCACCACAACAGCAGGCAGCAAGTCAGGATTTACAAAACTGACAAATTGCTTCAATGCATTCTAAACACAACAACTAACTTATTAGGTTTCAAAGTTGATTAGATAAGTTATTTTATATAACCTACGTTATTATAGCTATACCTCTACCTACATCAAAATAATAGAAAGTATATCTACGCTTATCTAGTCTGACCATCATCACCTACCTAATCAATGTACTAAAGTTCACCCTATTGCACTAAACTTAAGAATCGCCTAAAACATTTGTATTTATCTCAAGACTTTAATATTAAGAATAGCTTTAGCTTTAAGTTTTAGGTGCTCGATACTGGGCTCCGAATCAAATCTAGCCTTAATGGATTTAAGAACATCTTGAAAGGCTAGTGCAAAGCAATTTTTATTAAGGTTAAGATAGGTAAGAAAAGCCTTAGGCGATTCTTAAGTTTATTGCAAATGAGTGCTGTGATTTTTATCTAATCTATAAACCTATAAGTTGTCCTCCTAAATTGTTTAGTTTTTCTGTGGCAGTCCTTGTTATTTTCTTGATAATAGTTCCAGGAACCTGCAATAAAACGATGCATTTAATTACTCATTATAATTGGTGTTCATTGAATTAGTATAATTTAATAATTAAAATTAATTTTGCAATGAGTAAGTAGGTATGAAAGAGTTTTGCGATTTCCAAACGATTATTGTAATCGGTGTGGTTGGTTTGTAGGAGTTGTTCTAAGTCGGCCAAACTACTATCATTTTGGTCTATCTGTCGCCATAGCAAAAATGTTTTCAGCGTTGTTGTTTTCCGGCAGTTAAGAGATAGAGCCAGCTCGGCAGTTGAAGATTCACAAAGTGTGATACCACTATCAGCATAGAATACTAAATTGCTATCCGCCTCATACCATCTAGAATGATCATGGCTAAGCGTACACAAATGTAAGTAAACAAATAGCCTTCAAGGTCTGATCAATCCCTATATACAATTCCGGGAAAATTTATTTAGTTGTTTTAACGTGACAATATAACAAACAGAAAGAGTTACTTTACCTCAAGCACAGTGTTGACTAGGTTGGACACGCTCTGCGCGCCGCCGACGATGGCTCGCCCCGCGCTGTAGAACTTGTCGCCGCTATTCCCATACTTCTCCTCTTCCTTGATAGTATCAACGAGTGGCTGCGGCTGGAGAAATAATTTAATTTATTGGTATGCATAACATGAATGGCTGTTTTTGTGGGCATAGTTGGCGCCTATCACCGCCTCAGGGCGACACGGAACTGCGAATTCGAAATGCATCGGAAAAATCTGCGAGCTCGCAGGACGCATCGCAATAACTTCCGATACGATCGCAGGTTCTTGCAACCGCAGTTTCGTTGTGTCCGTTTCGACTGCTCGGCCACAGAGTCCCAGAAAAAAAACGACTACGTCAACATTACGAAGGAATTTGTAGAAAACTAATAAAGAAAACCGCAAATTTGCAGAACCGATATTCAGAAAGTTGTAAGGGCTTAACCGTGGCCGCGCACTCGAAACGTGGAGAATCGCGCGGCCACGCAGATCTCAGATACGGGAGCTACATAAAGATCTCATTCTTTTTGCTAATCATTGATATGATTTCGCAGAAATTGTAGAAAGTCTTAATAGAGCCTTAAAGTTGTACTTTACGAACTATATAGAGACTTTCAATATTCATTATGGAACTGTTTTTTTTTCTAGCAGCCAATTTTTTTTAGCTAAGTCCGTATTGGTGCCAGAGCAGATGTGAGAGATAGGGAAATAGTATCTAAACACAGTACCGCAACTGCAACAAGTAGGCATCGATACGAACGCATTCTGAAATCAGCCTTATTTACTCTATTGAAATTCACCTTTCAATTCAACTCTGATTCCGACACAAAAATAGAAAAGTATTTTGTCAGATGGAAATACAAAACAAGGTACGATATCGTTATGATCAAGAACGTTAATAAAACAATGGTACTTATACAAATCTTAATACGTTGCATACCTACCTATTTCAAGGAAATATAAATGAGTGTCCGATTAAATAAGTGTTTTCTTTGTCAATATGTTATTGTTAGTATGTATACGAAAACTGTATAAATATTTTCGTATCTGTACCTATACTTTCCTCATCCAACTAACCATTCGTATACCTCATTATGATAAGTAATACCTACGTGATTAAAATGGCAATACAAATCATGGTCACCTTCTAGCTTTACATGTAATTTTTCTCACAAAACGTTTCGACGCTTCGTCGGAATATTTAATCAATTACACGCAATATCTAATTTAATTGAGATTTAAAGATCTTAGGTACGAGGCACGTATGTAGGTACCTATAGTAGTTGCAAAAGTAAGTACTCAGTACCTTAGCAATCTCTGAATCATGAAATAACTATGTAATGAATTCTAAAATTATAGGCGTTTTCATGAAACACACAGGGGTTTATTTAAATATCATGCAGGTCATTATGCCAGCCATTTATATACTATCAACATTCGTATCAGTGATTAGCAAAAAGAATGGAATCTCTACGAGACGCTCCGTTTCTGAGATCTGCGTGGGCGCGCGATTCTAACCGATTCAACTGCGCGGCCATGGCTTTTAAGATCTACAGGTCGTGAACTACAAACTTTAGGGCTTTACTCTAACTTTCTATAAATTCTTCGAAAATTTATCTCTGATTAGCAAAAAGAATGGGACCTCTGAGAAGCTCCGTTTCTGAGATCCCTATGTTCACTCGGCTGTCACCGTTTCAACTGCGCGGCCACGACTTTAAAGAACTATAGGTCGTAAAGTACATACTTTAAGGCTCTATTAAGACTTTCTACAATTTCTGCGAAATCATATCAGTGATTAGCAAAAAGAATGAGATCTCTATGTAGCTCCCGTATCTGAGATCTGTGTGGCCGCGCGGTTCTCCACGTTTCGACTGCGCGGCCACGGTTAAACCCTTACATTTTAGAATATCGGTTTTGCAAATTTGCGGTTTTCTTTATTAGTTCAACAAATTCCTTCGTAATGTTGACGTAGTCGTTTTGTTCCTGGGACACTGTGGCCGAGCAGTCGAAACGGACACGTTTTGTTCGGGAGCCCTAGGCCGTTTGTCCAACGCGGCCATCACGTCAACGAGATGATGGTAGCCAAATAGAGCCCATACAATTAATTATACATATTGGGCGATGATGGCGTGGCGTTTTGGCGTTGTGGCGTGGCGTTCATACTTAAGTACTACACGAAGAGTTGATATTAACTATCAACGTACTACTTATATCGGATGCAACTGCTTATAAATGTTGGTACCTAAAGCGTAGATAGATGTGAAGAAGACAAAGCGATAGCCTGGCCGACAGTTTTCCATAACGAAAACGTTTTTGCGAGCGCGCTCTCGTGCGCTCTGGCTGCGATTGTTGAGGTTAAGCAACTTTCGCAATGGTTGGTCACGGGATGGGTGATCAAAAATTTAAGTACTATCTCGAGCTCCTCCGTGCTTCGAAAGGCACATAAAGCTGTTGGTCCCGGCTGCATTTGCTGTCGTTGAAACCCACCAAACCGCATTGGGCCCGCGTGGTTGGTGGGTCATGGTCCAGTCTCCTTATCTATCCATAAGAAAGAACAGTGCCCCAACAGTGGGGACATTAAAAATAGCTGATGACGGTTAATGACAAGCCGCAAAGGCCATTGATTGATGATAGCCAACAGAACAGCACTTCGTCTACACACCTACACTACGAAAACGCTAAAATAGCGTCGCATCGCTCATCGCGACTGTATGGCAGCGCATCGGATATTCTGCGGTGGGATGTCGTAACGCAGTGATTTGGCTCTAAGTGGCCACAGCCGGGTCCTCTACCCTAAGTACCCACCTGGAGAATTCCAGAAACGAGATGGTGTAAATTGTCTTTGACAGACAAAGCTTGGCTACCCAGACCTTCGGTTTCCAAAACAGCTCCTTCCAAAGTGGTGACTGGTGGGGAGAACCACCCACCTGCTCCTTGCACGTTCAGGGTACCAGCCTGCATTAGAGCAAAAATATTCATAAGAAAATCTTTGGGAATCGCTTTTACAATAGTTATTAAAATTGGCATAAGCATATGGTTTGCTTCTTTAGAGAAACTCCTATGGATATGGACTACTCCTACGGACGAATTTCACGAATTCAGCTGCCAAATATTTTAATTGATTAGGTACTTTAAGTGTTTTTTTTTTATTTACTTTTTATGTTTACTTTAGGTTGAAAATTCTAGTGATATAATATTTTAAACGACAAAAACAAGGTTATTGCAGGAATACATTAGTACATAAGGCGTAAAATCAGCCAAGTGATTTAAATTTAGTTTATTTCTTTGCTACAGCGGCGCTGGTAGTGACGAAAACAATTATGGCGTCAGATATCTCGCGTCAGCTGGCAATTTGATGTGCTTTTTTTCGTTTCAACTTATTTTAAAGTGATATTTTAAACTCAATATTAATATAATAAAAATGTGTGATAAAAATACCTATGCCTGATATCGCACCGCCGCCCGGTCGGGTACATGTTTTCATGAATAGTTTGAATCTAAAATTACAACTCATTTAATTCAACGTTTCAATCAACGACTTGGCTACCTATATAGTTAGCCATTTTTTTGAGTGCCGGCATTTAATTAACGGGCTAGCCCTCCAATTGAAAAGCTGATTTAAAAAGTTGGCTGCGCTATACACAGAACAGACTGTTTTTTTGTTTTGTGGCGCTATATTACCACAAGTTGCCACAAATATGGAAAAAAGGAAGTAAGCCAAAACTACAAAAATAAGTATCCATAGGTATCTTTTTAAACTATGTACTATTGCAGCTTATAACTTAATGTACTCGTATCTAATCTTCTCTGAGGCAAGAGGCGCTGGATGCTGAAATACAGGTCATTACCTAGTTCGGCAACAGATGCTACATTTCTACTTAAATGTGACAATACATTAATGTATAGGCTTAATTACCTAAATGTAAATCTTTTTGGTTCAATAAATTATTATTATTATTATTATTATTATCTCATTAACTTAGAGACAATAACGTAATCATAAATATTTATATACCCACATGGTTATAAGTAAAGATTTTTTAATAAAAAAATCAAGTAGGTAAGGCTAAGCACTACACACTCCAAATTTTAAATTGTTGCGAATAATAATTGTTCGTCTGTGAACTATACCTAAATATACCTACATACCTAATATATAAATACTATTAGAGTCTAGGCTATACACGAAATGTTCCATCATTTCGTGTATAGCATGTGAAAAATCATATGAAATGATTTTCATTATTCACACGTGCTCCTTTCCTTCACATCGACTGCTACAACTACTAGTGCTACTACTACTTGTTTCATTGTTCAATCAATGTGATGTGTCGGGAGAAATCCTTGAGCGCAAATGAGCGAGTATGATTTGTATGCTTATATTAGAGCGCTTACGATTACGATTTCGGAAAAAAATAATGTCAGGAAAACAAGTGACGGTAGGAAAACGGTGTCTAGCTAGTGATCTATAGATAAAAAAACAGATGCAAGCAATTTTCGACCTTATCGTCGTTTTTGAAATTTGGTGGCTTGTCATGCTCTTTTACTTACTTGGCTGTTTCTTTAAAAACTTGAATTTTTATAAATGACATTAAGGTCGAAAATCTATTGCACCCGTTTTTTTATTGTGTAGTGATCTATAGTTTAAAAAACAACAGGTGCAAGCAATTTTCGGCCTTATTGACGTTTTTGAAAGGAGATCAATCAGGCTCTATACATTTTTTTAGTCTTTTCTGAAAGTTTTTTTAGTCTTTTCCGGCCAACAAAAAAAAAATTGCTACGTGTAGTTAGAACAAGTCGTTTTGAGCAATAGTTGATATGGCATAGAAGTTGTAGAATTACTCAAAGTCAACGTATACAAGTGCAGAGACTCGTCATTTGTTGTAAAATATTCATAGTGCACGCCTAGCCTTACTCAAAAACAATGAATAACAGTAATTTATTAAAGATTTTTTTGCTTGACTGATGAAGTCAAATGAAATAGACAAATCATTATTGACAGGTAGGCACTCTTTTCGGTGATTGTCAAAATTCAAATTTCGAACCTGTTTTCATTGTAGTCAAATTAATACTGTATATCCATAAATATGTTGACTGTAAGTATATAAATGTACCATAAAGTGAATACATAAATTTGTGTTTTCGATTGCTTATATATTAATGCACACATGCATTTATGTTTTCAATATTGTATACATATTTATTTGAATTTAGAAGAATACCATTTTATGCGACTTTAAATGAGTACATAAATACTGTCAAGATACTTGTATAAGTATCTATATTTTTGACCTTGACTCTGTACCTAAAAGAAACATACCGGAAGGGTCTTAGGACTCAAATCGTGGCCAAATAAACTATTCGACGATTCCGATTTTTGGGTTATGAGATTTCTAGTCAGCAGCTCTCCGTCATCCCTCTCTGGCTCCAGAGGACTAGCCAGCAGTACACCAGACGCCGCCTCTGGCTGATCGTAGACCGGCAAATCAACTCGGATTGGGCCGTCTGCGGGCGCGGACCAGCATCCGGCGATTGTGAGAACAAAGATACAGCTGGGGAGAATCATTCTGCAAAGACAAAGTTCACCATTATCTGCATCGTTATTTTATCGCATTGTTAATATGGGGAAGTGATATGGCTTGGATACCCACGAGATGTAATACTCTAAGAAAAAATTACAAATTCACATCAGCGGCAAGAAGGATAATGCGATGGCTAAGAAGTTGTTGTAGGTGGCACATGAGGTAGGACCAACGCATAGAGCCAGCATAGGGTGTGCTCGACCCCGGAGTCGAATACTTTAGTTGACCCCATCATAACCTTGCGTAAATGCATGTCCGTCAAGATAAAAAAATCGCCTAGCTCACTAGCTGGCTACTTTAAACGTTTGACAAGCGCGGATCCAAGCATTCTTCTGTGGACTGGATAACGACTTTCGAACCAGTTGTTGTCAATGCTTGTAGAGAATGTTGGTGAGCTATTCATCACGTCATCATCGTCGTCTCAGCAAATTTTACTCTTACGCGTTTGGACATTTGCAAACTCACACTAAGCCCTTTGATCATCGGTCCACCTTGGGGTGGACCTACCGACGGAGGGTCGTCTGGTGTGCGGTCGTCGTTCTGGGATGGCCTTTCCGCCCCCATTCAACACGTAGGAATGCAGAAACGCCAACTGGTTAAATCAGCCGTGCGATTAGGGCACTTAAGGCTAGCTAGCCCGTTAGTTAAACGCCGGCATTCAATTGAATACCTAGGCCGATCCTTAACGTTCGACTAGTTGGCTTATTATAAGTTAGCCCTTTGAAGATGGCGCACGTAAAGTCCGCAAAGTGATTTAAATTTAGTTTAATTTTTTGCCACTGCGGCGCTGGTAGTCACGAAAACAATTATGGAGTCAGATAGCTCGCATCAGCTGGCAAATTTATGTTTTTTTTTGTTTCAACTTATTTTAAAGTGATATATAATTATTAAACTCAATATTAATAATAAAATTGTGCCTGATATTGCACCGCCGTGCCGGCTACAAGTTTTCATGGATAGTTTGAATCTAAAATTACATCTCATTTAATGAGACGGCTAAATATGACGTTCAGGCAAGTTGTTAAACGTTTCATTCAACGACTTGGCTAGTTGATCTTAGCTATTTTATTGAGTGCCGGCGTTTGATTAACAGGCTAGCCCTCCAATGGAACGGCTAATTTAACCAGTTGGCTGCGACATATATATATATATATAGGTAGGGTACCTAAATATAGACGCTGAAGGTGGATGCGCCTCTTCTGGAATTCTCAACCACTGAGGAACTGGCTATCCTATCTTACGTCTGCAATATGTTGAAAACATTGTTGTTATGACGTTTGACGTCATACTAAAATAAGATGTTAGTAATGTATAGTAATCTTGATAGTAATGTATGAATAAGCCAGGGTTGTAAAAAACAGTTTTGTTTTTAATTTATAAATCAAACAGCAAAAAGTTTGTAAACAAGTGTTTTCTCTTTTTATGTATTTTTTTACTTTTCACTTTAAAATTATCTATTCTAATTAATTACTTACGGTCGGTTTCAATAACCTATCCTCAGTAAGAGATAGGCTTACTATAGTTTTGTTGCCTAGATATTTTTGTTAATCAGCCTAAAATAATTCAAAATAACAGCGGTTCCTAAGTAACGTAACCAAGATAGGCCTACCTCTTTTTAGGGATAGATTATTGAAACCGGCCATTAGACCTCTAATATTTCATTTCTAGGATATTTTCAAATTTGTAACAGCATACCTCGCCAGTCTTTGTTATCGAAACCCTCAAATTGCAACAACCTCTATGTATAAACTAACACTAGGTAAATGTCACCTCTATTCCTCGCAATGAAATGATAAAATTAACTTTTTATCAATCAATCAATCAATTAAATAAACTTTTTTGCACACGATTAAACATACCGAATACAGAACAAATTTACAACAAAGAAATTTATTTAAAATTCAAGAAAACTAACGATGAGAAACTGTACTTACGGTTACTTCTCCAAACGTATATCTTTATCTAAGTCTGACGCCATAACAACAATGTTTTAGCAACAATGCATTCAGCAGTTAGACATAAGATAGATACCCAGTTTCCCAGTCGTTGAGGATTTCGGGAGATCCGCGCTACCACCTTCAGCCTTATCATTACTTAACATCAAGTATGAAGAAGGTTAAGCGTCTCACCGTTGATCATGTGCGAGTTTCGTTCTTGATCATCAAGTGTAGACCAAGTCCACGTATTAGCTCAAGCAGAAATCCTGTACCCACTAGTTTTCAGTAAAAAATCGACTTATCTAAACGTTCCATACTCAAAACGGCTGATAAAAACTGTTATGTCACTAAATTTTTAAGTAACAAGAAACTGCAAAAGACCTGTCGTTTGGAGTACCTAGTCCTTGATGGCTATTCCTCTGACCTTGATTGAGGTCTAAAGAACAGCCGTAAACGACTTTTGATGTCGGAGTTCCTCAAGGATCTTATTGATTCTTACTTTCTGAGGTACAACTGTGCCAACCACTGACAGTCTTGAAGTTCTTGGCATAAAGTTGTCATTCGATTTTAATTTCGGCGGCTACATGTCGCAAGCTCAAACTGAAGCAAAAAAGCGGCCCTCTAATAGGCGGTTTATTGTTAGAAATTATAAATCTGTCCGTACATGGAATACTGCTCCCACTGTTGGGATAGGTTCAGTAAAATACCAGCAAGCCGCGCTCGATTCGGTGGAACGCAGCGTCAGAAAATGCGTTGATAAACTGGTAAAAGCCAAGCTCCACGGTTTTCCTCAACGTCAAAGAGTTGCTTTTTTGTCAGTGTTCTATAGATTGTTCTTCGGAGTGTGCTATTTAGCTGCATGCTGTTGCACAAACATGATCCAACGCAGAATTGAGAGGCTAATTGGCGACAAAGAACTGGTGAAGAGCAAGTTCCACACCCTAGCTCACCGCCGCGTCGCAAAGTTGCTTTTCTGTCGGTATTTTACAGACTAAAATAGGTGGAAGTGAATACTACGGAAATAAATAGATATTAAATTATTGATCATATAAAAATACCTATCTTCTTTTATTATGAATTAATAAGTTTGCCAGGCGACCCACCCAAATTTATCGATAAACATTATGAACGGTAACATCAATAAGTTGCCCATCGTCAAGAAGCGTTCGCTTGCGTGACTGGAATCGGTCTGCCGAAGAAAGAAATCCGAGCGCAACTTGTTTATAAATACCGGTATGCCTAAAGAGCCTACCCCTTTGACAGAGGGAAATGCTTCGTATGGCTACAGTATATTGTTCTGTGGGCTACTCCTTCCGACTTCCGACCGCCCTGCGTTGCTCTATGCTTGGCTAAGTCAACAACGGGGATGCATAACATCAAAATTACTATAGACATTCTAGAACATTGTTGACATTGTCAACGCTGTGAATCGAATTTGTATCGTTTTGAAGTTTTATTTGGGTTTATTCAAGTACACATATAATATCATTGGTTTTATCCAGAGATTGCGAAAACATTATTGAAATCGGTTGAATTTGACACAGATAAACGTTAATATTCAATGAAGTAAATTTTCTGATATTGTTAAAGCCTCTGTGGGACTTCGTCTAAGGCTCCACAAACCTGTCTTAGAATCTCTTCAAAATGGACATGCCTGAGTTGAGTAAATGCTGTTTCTGTTTCCCTCTCAGGCCGGGCACGCTTTTCATAGGGGTGAGTGGATTGGTACTGGGGCTATCCGGCTTAATAATAATTATAATTTATGGCGTAACAGAAAAGAGTTTCCTCACGCATTTCTTCGATAATGAAAACTGGAACCCTGACCTGAAGAATATGGTCTTATTAACGTTCGGTTTGTCATCTCTGGTGCTAACGGCAGGGAGCGCGTTTATGATACTTGGATCTGTTCTGGCGATAGCGGGAGCAGTCCGAGGAGGCTACATGATACATTTCGTGATGGCTGTCGGCATCATGATAGTCTTCGTTGCGGTACCAATGTTATGTTTCTTTTTTAAAGAAGCGTGCGCCTTTCAGCACACTAACACTGCGTTTTTAGTATTTGTTTATTTAATGGTTGCGGTTTACTTAATGATATGGTTTTATTTTATATCAGTCGCTTGGAATTACGCCGAATCGTTGTAACTTTTTTTAAATATAATATACACTTACTTTTAAAGCGTCTATTAATTCATCATTTGCTAGTTGGACACCGGTGTCCAGAGAACAATGGAATGACATTTCGCCGGAGTCTCTGCTGCGCTGCGGTAGGTAGTATAGGTATATATATATCGCCCCGAAATCTATTTTTGTCGACATGAGCTACGTCGTAATAAATGCAACTACCTATTCTGGATACCGGCGTCCAGAAAACAATGAAATGTCATTCCGCCGGAGCCTCCATAATGCTGCGCTGGTGTATCGCCCCGAAATATATTTATATTTTTGACCGCATGAGCTACGTAATGTTTTGCAACCACTCCTTCTTTGTTGCAGTTATTTCTTTACCTACTTAACGTTCTCAAGGTACTAGGGTCATAGGTAGTACTTACACAGAACCGTGATCTAGTGTTAAAACCACCGGTATTTGACCCAGAGGTCCCGGGATCGATTCCCAGTTCATATTGTAGATATTCTGTTTGTTTGGTGGTAGGACTTGTTGTAGTCGCCTGGCTAGTTAGTTACCACCATTTTATTTAACTCCTTTATCTTAAGTAGCAAGACAAAATACTCTTTGTCTTTATACCGTGCCACACAGACCTACTACCTACGAGATAGACGAAAAGAGCATTTCAAACTGTACGAGAACCTAGCGTGTCGAATTTTTCGTACTTACGATGACGTCACGAACGAGATTTAGTTGTGTAAATGTTACGGTAAAGGTTAATAATTTTAAATTATTAATAATTATATTAATAATTTTAAATTATTAACCTTTACCGTAACATATTTTACATATAAACACCCAGACCAAGACAAATAGACAAGTTCACGCACACAAATATTTGTCTTGTCTTTGGATCTAACCGGGGGGACCCTCTGCGCAAAAGGTGGGATACGTACCCCTCACTATTAATAATTATATTAATAATTTTAAATTATTAACCTTTACTGTTAAATCATGGTAATCCATGATTTAAGGTAAAAGGGATTAATTACTTACACCTTACTTTTGATGAATGTATTTATGTAATTAATGTTCAATGAAGTCGGTCAAAAATATCGATATTTACAGCCATTTAACATATGAAAACGTCAATACAAGCAGGAGGATTTTGGTATCATATTTTAGTAGGTACTTTTTAAAGAATGTCGTCTCTAGCGCATCACCGGCCGCTGCCGCCGCGCCGCCGCGGCCGCGGCCCGCTTGCTTCGCTCACTCGCTCGGCTCGCGCGTCTTTTGGTTACAGTTCTAATTCTAACACATGCCAATCTCTTTATTCCATAATATTAATAAACTCTGTCTATAGCTTAATAACCTTCAGTTACACCATTAATACTTTGTTTTGAATCAGATTCACTTTGTATTCAATTTTGTACATATTTTTCTTCAAGCTTTATGTGAGGGGTTTGTTTTCGGCACGGTCGTATACCGTAAGCGACGTCCAAATCCCACCTGCACCCCGACCGCCTAACGGTATAGCTTGTACTAACGCTATAGCTATCGATTTTTCAAACCCCCTAAAAGGGCTCTCGCTGACGCTATCACTTTCATACTAAAAATGCAATAGTGAATCCAATAGATGAATAGAAATATGTAGGAATTAGCCAAAAATACTATCTTTGAAGGGTTTTATGAGAGTTTGAAGTTTGATAGCCATAGCAATACCACACGCTATACCGTTAGGCGGTCGGGCCTCTGTTCTTGAATCCACACTGTATGGCATGCATGACACAATATTTCTTTTGTTGAAACCAAATAAAAACTTAAAACAAAAAAAAGTTTTAATCATATTGACCAAATCACGTGGTGAGTATTAATAATTGACATTTACCGTGACATATTTGAAATGTGCTCTAGCTCTGAAACTGCTTTTCAGAGCTATAGCACACACATATAACTTTGTCATTCATGCAACATTATGAAAAACAAAGTTATTTATAGTGTCAGTTTTGGGTAGGTGTATTTAATATACTAATAATAATAATAATAAAAGAAACTTTATTGCACACGATACAAAAACAAACACATACAGAGAAAATTACAAAAAGGGGAACACACAATAGGCGGCCTTACTGCTACATAGCAATCTCTTCCAGGCAACCTTGGGTAAGAGACGGAACCCTTCATGTGCGAGTTCGACTCGCACTTGGCCGATTTTTGTTTTTTATTAACAACGCAGCAACGGGAAGACGGTCAGCATTTCTTTATCATACCACTGATGTAATTAGTAGGTTTTGGTTCTTTTTTTTTAACAACGGGGCGACTCTTAGCCTTCATCATAATGGCTGAAGATAGAAGCGCGTTTTTCTCAGAATCCTCAACCACCGTTGCAAAACTGACGGAAAACGTCAGACTATATAAGATGGTGGTAGTTAGCCAGGCAGACTTACAACAAGACCTACCACCAACCAAAAAGTAGGTATCCCTACGCGGACCTCGGGCCGGACTCTGGGTCTGATACGCAGACCCAGAGGTCCCGGGTTTGAGACCACAACCACTAGACAGATGCGGTTAAAATAAAACTGGTGACACCGTTACTTTCAGAAAAGGGGATGAATTATTAAAAAAATAATTAATATCTGTTATTGTAATCGCAGACAGTACAAAGAGCATCCATTAAGAATCGAAATGGGGCTTTTTGGATTAAGGCCTCTTCATTCAATTTCATTTTGCGTTTGTCTGGCAACGGTTGTCAATTAATTTAATTATTAATCAATGTTGTCCACTCACGTTATTCCCGTTCCCCTGGGCATGTCGGGATAAATTTTATTGTAACTTGTGTGTTATTATGATGTATACGCTCAAAATATATAATAGTACTAAGATTAGATGACTGTAAAGTTTCATCTAAATCCGTTAAGTAGTTTTTGCATGAAAGTAACAAACATACATCCATCCATACATCCTCACAATCGCATTTTATATTGTTCATAATCCAAAATCATTTATTCCGTCTAGGCCTTAATTTTCCAAGGTCTAGGCTGTTACAAGCACTTATGAACGTCAAAAAAGCTTCGGTATCGGTTCACAAACCCTACGAACGGGAGACCTTGTAACGAGAAGAACCGGCAAGAGAGTCGTCAAGGGCTGATTTTATCGCCCTGTTTTATTTCAAATTGAAAAGTGATCTTAAACACTTACTTAAGGTCAATTTCCATCACAAAAAAAATCTAATTAAAAGTACAATTTATGTTTATTAGATGGATATCTGTATAAAATTAATAAAATCAAACTTTAAGGCTAGTACTCACATAGTTGTGTATCCGCACAGTGCAATAGTGTGACGACGCGCACGCGCACGCGACTGCTTGCGCCAACCGAACTAACTTTCACGCATTACGTCAAAGAGCCTTGGCACTAGGTGCTCGATGTGGGGACCTTACCACGCTTTAAACTTGCATAATATAGTTTTAATCATCCGCAACGATGTCGCTTCTTGGGACTCCTAATTATGTTTAGGCAATTCCGTAAATGAGGCGACTGTTTGTAATGATCCTAATCATTCGAAATTTTTTTTTTCCAGGCATAACTAAACTGTCCAGTGATAGACTTTTACTAACTAGGTACACTAGAAAGATAGCAGCTAGCATTATTCTATTACACTCCCAGTCCAGGGGCCCAATTCTGCTAATGCTTAGACACAATCGTTTCCAGTGGTGTTTCAATGGCAGTCCTGCTTTACACAGTTCTTGTTACAATAGTGTAAATAAACACTACTATTGAAACACCATTGAGAGACGATTTAGACAAAAAAATTGCAGAATTGACCCCCAGCATGGGAGTATATCCTACCTACAACCTACTACCTTGTACAGTCAGCAACAAAAGTCCATGAACACATCCAAATTTTCAAAACACCTGCACACTATAAAGGTTCATATGTAACTGAACAGTCTGTTGTACAAATCTCTGTAGACATTTGGGAATACTAAAGATCGATGTACATTATTTTTACAAAAGTAGCTGAACACGTTTAATTACATAATTAGCCTGATCTGTAAAATATCAAAATTTTGTGCTGAACAAGTTTGACTACAAAAATCCACTGATATGTATACTACTCAAAACTTGCTGAACATAATTATTTTTAACCGACTTCAAAAAAGGAGGAGGTTCTCAATTCGACTGTATTTTATTTTTATTTTGTTTATGTATGTTCTACCATAACTTCGCCAGTTGTTAACAGATTTTTATAATTCTTTTTTTATCTGAAAGAAAATGGTTTATGTGTGGTCCCATATAATTTTTACGAAGATCTGGCTAGTAGTTTTTTCATAATCTTGAAAAATATCAATCACCTTTTGGCAAGTTGTCGTTTACCTAGATGACATTGTTGTGTATGGGCTGATTTTTAGTGTAGGTAAGTAACGGCACATGATGTAACTAAAAAATCTGAAATAAAAACATTTTATAAAAAAAATTCAAACCGACTTCAAAAAGTAAAAAATAAAACTTTTGGAGTCGGTGCTAGCTAGCTAAGGCCAAAAAAATATATCTAAAAATATATAAAAGAAGAAACTGACTGACTGACTGACTGACATATCAACGCACAGCCCAAACCCCTAGGTCTAGAGACTTCAAATTTGGCACATAGGTTCCTTGTGAGGTCTAGGGGTGCACTAAGAGAGGATTTTTCGAAATTCTACCCCTAAGGGGGTATAATAGGGGATGAAAGTTTGTATGAAAGTCCGTCAGTTTTGGAGTTAGGATCTTCGAATTTTATACTTAGGTTAACGATTAAAAATAAACAATTACCTCTCTCAGCGTTTTTGAAAATTCTATCCCCAAAGGGGTGAAAAGGGGGATGGAGTTTTGTAAGAAACATTACTTTAATTTCAAAGTAAAAGTGACTTATTTTATTATTATTAGGCTCATGGTTGAAACTTAAAAACAAATAAACAAACCTATATTTTGGGATTTTACAGAAATCAACCCCTAGAATGGTAAAAAGGGTTACCTATCTTGAATTCGAATTTTTAGATTACGAATTTCACTTTCCCGAAAACGTTTAGCCACTTTTTATTTTCCATAATTTTCTTTACACCGAAAACACGATTGACAAAGGTTTTAAATTCCGATTTTCAGTTATCTAAATATATAAAAGAAGAAACTGACTGACTGACATATCAACGCACAGCCCAAACCACTAGGTCTAGAGACTTCAAATTTGGCACATAGATTCCTTGTGAGGTCTAGGGGTGCACAGGACTTTTCGAAATTCTACCCCTAAGGGGGTGAAATAGGGGATGAAAGTTTGTATGTAAGTCCGTCAGTTTTGGAGTTAGGATCTCAGAATTTTATACTTAGGTTAACGATTTAAAAAAAACAGGGTGAAAAGGGGGATGGAGTTTTGTAAGAAAAATCCTTTAATTTCAAAGTAAAAGTGACTTATTTTATTATTATTATTATTATCATGGTTGAAACTTAAAAACAAAAACAAATGAAATGCAACAGCTTTGCCGGTTTCCAAAATGTATACTGAATTTTGTTAATTATTACTACAACTGACCAACCTCATAAGCTAACAAATAATTAGGTAAGTACTTAATCAATTTATGGGCCATAGTACTTCCATCCCAGACAATAATCTAAATATATAAAAGGCAAAAATTTCTGATATACTTATCAACGCAGAGCTCAAAGTACTTGCCGGATTGAGTTGAAATTTGGCATGTAGATAGGTAAGAAAGGATTTTCCCTTAAGGTGAAAGTAGAATCTACGCGGACGAAGTCGCGGGCTGAAAACTAAGACATGTATAAAAGGATTTCACGCGGACGAAGTCGCGGGTAACAGCTAGTATTTAATAGAAGTGCAATGTAGAATGCCCTGGCTGGCACCGACTCCAAAAGTTTTATTTTTTACTTTTTGAAGTCGGTTTGAATTTTTTTTATAAAATGTTTTTATTTAAAATAATCTCCTCTAAGTAGCGATTGCAGTACTGTAGGCAGATGTAAACCACTTATATTGACAGAATTAAAAACAAAAGATTGAGAGAATGTTCGTGGAATGTGCAATTTAAAAAGAAGAATAGCTACTTGTAAAAAAAAGGTTTAATAGAAAACAAACAGTTCAACGGAAAAATCTCTTGTAATAAACTAGATGGCTAGGAAGATTAGGAATATGAAAACTCTTTATTAGAGAAAATAGGAATTGTAGGACTCGATTTTGATAAGCCCGACTGTCAACACACAAGAGTAATTATAACTAAGGCAATAAGGTAAATCATTTAAATATCATGTTTGATACAGTCATCTTCAAAAGTCGCTGAACATTTTAGTACAGTCAAGATCATAAATATAAAAAAAAAAAAAAAAAAAAAACATTTATTTGTCTCTCAACAATGGTTATACATAACAATTTATTTGGTCGATGTTATATGCAAGCAGCCACATTACAACCCTTGGTTGAGAGACTGGCGCCTGAGATAGGTTTGTAAAACCCGTAATACAGCCCCCCTAGCATGAACACCGCTATATCACGCGATATGATATAGCGCATCATGCTGTCTTGCTTACTCTGCTAAGATGTGAGCGGGACAGCGGCTCGTTATCGAGTTATCGAGTCGATAAAAGCCGCTCATGCTAGGCCTACTGGTCACCAGCGCCCCCCACCGCGGAGATTTTATGGTTACATAAAAATTGCATATCATTTCGTGAAACCATGGCAGTTGTGCTTGCCAGTAAAATAATTACGAGTAGTATGATATAACTAAGGACAACTGACATAGAAGTAAACAAACACTTAACAGTTCTAGTTACAATTTTAAATGGTAACGTTGAACACGCAAAGATCGTATGTAAAAAAAATTAAAAATAACAACAATAAAAAAAAAAAAAAAAGTAAAAAAGTAAAAACAGAATTTGCCAAAAGATTCATGACACTATCACCGAATCAATACTTAAGTAGGAACTTACCCCTATATCTATGCTGGGATACCATGTAGTGTATGTGTGCTCGTATGTGTGTATGTTTAAATGTGTGTGCAAGGTTATTTTGCATGGATTTGTTTGTGTATATGTGTGTGTGTTAGTAAATTTCTGTATTATATATATATGTACAATCATCATAAATATTCGATAGGTAGAACAATATTTTCGATCTTACAGTCCGATCGAAACGCATTTCCGAGAACTTGATATCTAGGAAATAAAATAAAACAAAAAATAAATAAATTATGTTATAGACGTAAGTAGATATTAATAATTGAATTCAGTCATTTTATTATCAAATATTTCAGTGGGTATGAATTGGAGCTATAGGAACGATCTACAAGTAACACCCTGAAAAAACCTTGAACCGCGAAAAAGTAAAACTATTAAATTGAAAATTTATAAAACTGACTTCTACAATCCTGAATAAAGCCACCACCACTCCTTGGAGTGTAACTTATCCATTAAAGAAAATATGTTGTAAAATTTATTCATAAATGTCGTGACACACAATTGAATTGAGAACCTCCTCTTTTTGAAGTCGGTTAAAATCTAAAATAGTAAAAAAGTGTAAGAAGCGAGAGGTTGGCATAAACAAATGACATGTCAATGATGTCACGACCAAAATGAAAGAGACAAATGTATTAAATGACAGTGCTGTTCTTTTTTCGGTGATTGTCATCAGTCTAAATTCGAAAATTGGTTCGGTCATGATCTTACAAATCAGTTTTAGACGATACTACGTCCAGCAACTTTTGGAAGTCTACTATCCAGCCACTTTTGGAAATATACTGTCTAGCAACTTTTGGAAGTTTACTGTCCAGCCACTTTTGGAAGTCTATTGTTCAGCCACTTTTGAAAATATAATGTCCGGCCACTTTTGGAAATATACTGTATAGCTACTTATGGAAATTTATAATATAAATGGAATTTTGTTTGTAACTATGTTCAGTAATTTATGTACAATTCATGCGTCTAGTGTCTTTTGTAACGTTATTTTGTTCGGCAAGTTTCGTTGCTGACTTAGATAAAGTTATGTTGGCATTTTAGTAACTTAAAAAAACTTACCAAGCATACTTTTTCATTACTCTAACATTGTCTTAAAAATTAGGTAGTCTAGCTAGTCGGTAGTCCGTTTTGTTTGCTGTAGGTACTTAGGTCAACAACATGATGCCCCAGCAGTGCTGGATTAAGCCAGCGCGGGGCCTGTAGCAAATTCTATCAAGGGACCCTTAGACTGTTTTAGGTTAGGTACTTATCGAGTTAATAAATAAAACAAAACTGTTACAAACTTTTCTTGATTAATATTTGTTCTATGACTTACTGGGAGACTTTTAGCCTTCATCATACCTGATGTTAAGAATTGATTAAGGCTGAAGATGGAAGCGAGCCTTTCCCGGAATCCCCAAACACTGAGGCTAATCTTATCTTTATTGGGCAAATTTATAAATAATGCTGTTGATATCGACTTCTCGGAGTAAATCATGTTCAATATTCATTAAAGTGAGGTGATTAAGACGTTTCTTCGATAAAAAAACAATCACTACCAGCTAATTCGTCCAAGCTACCAGCAGATAGAAAAATAAAATTATAGCTGATCATTTTGATGCAAATATTTTCTTCTTAGTAATTGTGAGTTGTGACTAAATCTAATATATAAATAATACTTTTTTATGGTCAGAAAACGTTGGTACGCGGGGCCCCCAAATGCGCGTGGCCCGCAGCATTTGCTACTCTTGCTTCGTGGCAAATCCGGCCATTTATTCCAATTTGAACCCACTTTTTCGACCTACATTCTCATTTGGACCCACATCTTGCTGGTTTCCAGTTTCACCTCACGTTATATAAACTTTTAAAGGTACAGTTAGTAAAAAAATTAAGAGCTCGTATAAAAAACGTCGATTTACCGTATGCTAGTTTATTTGAAAGTTACCTATGTATAAATAAAACTAAAAGTTTATTACAAATATATTTAGTAGGTGAATCACGTTTAAAAATACGAGAAAGACTTAAAATTTACAGGAGCTGTGTGAAATCATTATGTGAAAAAGTCCTTGGAAAATAAAATAAATAAATGTATCAATTAAATTGTTGAAAAGTGTTTCATTTATTACAGTAAATGTTCACTTGTGGATAAATATGTGTCGGTCTTTTACAAACTGTACTTCGGAGAGTTTGCTCAGGAGCTGCATGAGCTCATACCGCCATCCCCCTTCTTTCATCGGACATTCAGACGTACTGCGGGTTACCACCCTTTCTTGGTGGATATTCCTAAATGTCGCACAAAGCGATACTCGACATCTTTTATACTGCGCACAGCAAAGGAGTGGAACTTCCTCTCTGCGTCTGTGTTTCCGAGTAGGTATACTTATAACACGTCCATCTTCAAAGCAAAAGTGAATATATGCACCTTCTGGGTTAGCTCGCTCCATCGTGGATCTTGTCTTAGCCCCTGGGCTTGATTGGGATCAAGACCAAACCCATTAGTAGTGAAAACAAATCTGTCTAAAAAAATGTATCTGCTAGTTAACCTATCTTAAAAAAATCACAACATGTTTTATTGCATCTGAGGTTCTTAAAGTTATAAAATACCTAGATTGTTCCGGAAATTGATAGCCATAGAATAAATACAACGTCTTCTTTCATGAAACTATTTTGAATTAACGGTTAATTTCAACACAAACAAATGAGTTTTAAAAATCACTGGCCAACTATGTGTAGTTTTTTATTTATGTTTTAAGATTATCTGTCACTCTTCTTTTATTTGCAACAATGGAAGTATCGCGGGAAGCTTTTCGCGCTATGATTTTCTAAGATTATAAACGAGGTAAACCTTCAAGGAATCTCAAGAAAATTTACAAGTTGCTTTTGGGTTTTTATTACTTATTGGTTTCGTGAAATTAAACGTGGTCAAGAGAAATTAAACGATGACCCCAGACCCGGCCGACCACCAACTGCAGTAACTCATGAAAACGTCATCAGGGTAGAGTGGCTATTGCGAGAGAATAGATATATTACACATCGAGAGATACAGGCTGAACTAAAAATTGGATCACAGGCAGTTTCCACCATACTACATGAACACCTTAAAGTTAGGAAGCTTGCTTCGCTATGGATACCTAATTCTCTCACCAATTAGCAAAAATGCCGTCGTGTTGATTGGTGCAAATGTATGTTAGTAAAGTTCAAAGGAGGAACTTCGCAAAAACGTATCCTACACTCTTACAACTGAGGAATCATGGATATATAGCTACGATCCTCTCTGGGCGAAAATTTAGCACTGCAGACGAGGCCGTCGAAGAATTTCGGCGGTTATTTTTCGACCTCCCGCAAGTGCACTGGGATTGGAGGGGGATATTTTGAAAGCTGTTAATAAACTTTTTTTATATTCTAACTATTTTTCATTTTTCTAACTATTTTAGGAATAGCCCACGTATTGAATATAAACGCATAGGTACATCAAAACGCATAATTTTCTTTAGGCATAGTTATCTAAAGGCATTTTTTTTCATAATTATAAATAATGAAATCCCTAATTTCTTTTGGCATTACTATCGGTAGCCCTTCAATTCTTTAGCATAACTATTGAAATCCATAATGATTTTTGTCATGAAATTCTCTAGTATTTTTAATCTTTAATTTGTACATAATTTACTGTGACTAAAACGAATTGCTGGCAAAACCTACACCACGTCTTGTATGCCCTACCCCTAGAGTGCAATTTAAAAATCATCTGTCAACGGACATTTTGTCAACGGAAAATAGACCTTACGATTTAAATTTCAAACTCAAAAGAATAAAACAAAGTAATCACTGCTTGGAGATCATTATCCCTTTTGCAATTACGTTTTATCTGTAGTAGGTATATAATTTTATTATTATTTTATATGTAGTTTATTATTTTTGTCTGACCTAATGTCTAGCGGTCAGGGGCTCAAGTCTGGTAATAAATCTGCGACGATAAGCAAGTAACTTACACGTAAAAAGAGTTTAGTTTTATATCGCTTTTTATTTTTCATGAACTACTCATGTACTGTTTCTTGTGAACCTACCTTGCCATGGCAGTTTGTAGGTAATTAAGACCACACTACGTATCTTTTGTATCTGATCATGTGATTGATTTATATATGTACGAGTGTGAGTCTTTTAAACAGACCTTAAATAAATAAAATAAAATGAATACTTCAGATTTTATTGCCGACTGTACCGTTTCCTACTTAAAAATAATTCAAGTGTCTATACAAACAATGTGGGGCGAAAGGAGAATTGAAAATGGGTCGAAATAATAATATTTTATTTATAAAAATTAAACAATAACATGTGGGTCGAAATAGGCATAAAAAGTGGAGTCAAATAAGTATTTGAAGAAGTGGGTCCAAACATGTGGGTCGAAATTGGAATTTGGAATAAATGAATCCGGCACTGCGCCCCAGCAAAATAATCATTAAGGATTTAAGGATAAGGATAATAAAGGATTAGGTTATACCATATTGACATGGATCTTATTAACACTTCCTCGTTAAAACTATTATTATAAGAGCCCAAACAATCTATATGATGTATGTGCGAAGGTAAGATGTTGAGGAGTTATCTCCCGTATTAAAATTTTGACATCGCATAAACAGTCTTAACCATTTTGGTACAGAACCCTAAAAACCCCCATCTCAAAATTAGTTCAACACGTTTAGGAAAGTGCGTAACGAAAGAATCGTAGTTCTACGATTATCTATAGAGGGACAACACCCCTCTTTTTGCGTCGGGGCTTAATAACACCCCTCTTTACGTCGGTCGTTATAACTTATTAGGTACCATGTTTCATGATGACATATTAACTGATGCAATTCTAATTAAAACGAACGTTTATAATTAATACGAAATCTATTATGTCATGTTTTCATATTCACTTCTGAATAATTACACAATATAATTGATACATTTAATTAAACTGATACATTTGATTATTACTCGTTATTGCGTTTCGTAATAATATTTAATGATAATAACTGGCAGCCTTGCGGAAATGTCTGTCTATTGTGTGGTGAGTGTTCGGCATTATTTAGATAAATAATAATAATTTATTGTCCATCAAATACAATAAAACAATATTTGGCACAACACAACAAGGCTTGCCAGAACGAACGGCCGGATTCAAAACTAGTCACATTACACGAAAACTAAAAGTTCAAATGGCCATTAGGTAATATGTAAAAAAAGTGTTAAAACAAAGTTTTCCCTTTGGGCTGCCAGTTGTGAAAATGGATTTTTTATTCTTTCTTGGTAACTAGTTGTGACTTGCGACAGATTTTTTTTATTTATGCGCAACCAGTTGCCAATAAATAATACTTTTGCCCCCATGGCAACTCGGTTATGCAACCAGTTGTGAAAACGGATTTGCGGTCAATCCATACCTATTCCTGGAAATACTGGCCAGGGTTATTTTTCCTCTATATTGATATTGTTAATTAAATAAACATGAACAAATACACACATTCTAGGTGTTGCCAAATAACGTTTTAATAATTGTCATGACTTTATTAATCCTACTCAATTTAAAGATTTTTGTGTCGCTGAATACGTGGATGACGATGTATCGTACAAATCATTGTGTTCTGTTTTAACCAATGAAAGCAGAAAATAGATAAATAGTATCATAATGTTTATGCCGACGGCACTTTTAAGTGCTGTCCGAAAGGATTTTATCAACTTTATTCAATACACGGATACAATAAGAAGAGCAATTCCATAGCTCTTTTGATTTTTGCTCTTTTATCAAATAAAAAAAACACTCATTAAAAATTATATTCAACCTGATGAAGTCAAGCATCAACTGGAAGTCAGAAAAAATAACCCTTGATTTCGAAGTGGCAGCAATTAATGCTAATAAAAAAGTACCTAGGTATTCCTAAAGGTCATATTCAAAGGCTGCTATTTCTATTTTGCTTTTGGAAAAAGCAGAAGCTATAAAAGTGAAACTAAGAACAGAAAAAGGCACGTTGCACGTTGTGTCGGGATAGCTCGTCAATCTGTTAAATACATAGAAAAAGGGAACACGTAATGATACGATCCTCTCTGAGCCAAAATTTAGCACTGCAGACGAGGCCCTCGAATAATTTCCGCAAGACACGTTTTTTAAATGTTTTGAAAGCTGGTACACCCGAATACATAAGCGTATTGGGATTGGAGGGGGATATTTTGAAAAGCTTTTTTTATATTCTAACTGTTTATCATTTCACTAGGTAACTATTTTTGGAACAGCCCACGTATTCTATGGGAGCCAATTGAAACACTATTCAAACTGTATTGATATGGTGCTTATTTGGCAGGATCGGGGTCCTGAGCGTACGCTTACTTTGTTAGCTTTTATAAAAGTCACAGAATACTTAATAGTACAAGTAAAAGTCTAAAATAAATGAACAATATTAATACTAAGTACATTTATTTGTTTCAATATACCTATCAGGGATAGTACCTGATGTTTGGGAAGATGGCTAAACTTGCTCGGCCATCTTCCAACCGTGAGGGGCCCCGGGTAACCGGGCCACGGCCGCCTGGTCTGTAGGGATGATTGCTTGGAGTTAATTCGTCCAAGCGTGATTGCGAACCCTACCCCCCGTGACCAATGGCGGCCTGGAGGGCAAGTACTAGGAGTTTTAGTTGGTAGTACCCGCCCGCCTCCCGTTCCCCCATCGAGCCTTAGGACTCGATGGGGGGTCGGGAAGCGGGTGTCCCCCCCACCATCTCATCATTACGATGGGAAGGTGGGGATACAATGGGATATATACCCCTTCCGAGCCTCCACCGAACTTACACGCTGAGTACGGGAGGGGCGTGGGATGGAGTGCGTGGCCTATATGTTTGTATAGGCTGTGTACTCCATGTGAGTCCAGCATTTCGAATCGCCCCTGCACCTGGGGGCGAGGGATGCGTAAAAGCATTTCTCCTAGTATAAAAAAAAGGGATAGTACCTGATGCCCGATTTACACGGTTCAAGAGTCGTATTTTTTAAATACTTTTTAACATTCGCATGCGAATCTTGCGATCCGAATGGTTGGTGGTAGTTCGAGTGGTTCAAAAATACGTCTCTGCCCGATTTATACGGGTCAATACAGTAAGTGCAAGGTAAGTACCTACAGTGAGTAAGTACGACCGGACAGTGGCGAGTCAATTTGGCACTTGACAGTGAATCCATATTCCATATAAAATCAGGCACTGTCTTTTGTTTCACTGTCCGGCGCTCGCCACTCGCCACTACAGTACAGTTGACAGTTGAAGCTCATAAAATTACGGTATTTATCTGTCAAATTAAGCCCATGTACATATCCATATTTTTTACGCGGTAGAGCTAAACCGAGCATTTAGCGAAGTTGGTAAGTAGATACAGTACGGATTCGCATAAAATTCGGATGCTGTCTTTTGTTTCACTGTCTACTCGCCACTGTACTTGATCTGTGTAAATCGGGCATGAAGCCTCTAACTAATCGCGAAAAACGGTGTGACGGCAATATATTCTTTGGTGACAGTACGGTCCATTAATTTGAAAAAAGAAACATAAGGATCAGTGTTTGCATTTGCACTAAAAAAATATATACAGGGTGTTAAAAGATCCATACCGAAGCCGTAATATATGCATAGTGTACGTCAAACAAAATAAGAATATCTAAAAATAATTGCTGGGAAACGACTTTTATTTTTAGTAAAAGAATGGGTGTTATTTTTACACGCAATGAAAAGTGTGCAACAACGTGTGCGTGTGTCTAGCTAGAGGCACGGATTAATAAATATAGTTACTTCTAGAGCGTACGAGTAGGCGTCCGGGACCCATTGTTGATTGTTTTTGGTGTTCATTGCGGATTTGTAGCGTTAGACGATAATTAAAAAAAAAACTGGCCTTGATCCTCAATAACTCCTTAACTATCAGGTTCACTATCAGATTTGATCCCATGCAAGAAAATGATAGTAACGATGTGGAGAATACGTGGTTGTCGTTTTCGTTATTGGTCTTTTAACACCCTGTATTTTCAGATGAGGACTAACATTGCCATATGGTAGCGTAAGAAGAAAATAAATTCTTTTTTTTAATGAACGACGGGGAGAATCCTAGCCTTCATCATACCGGATGTTAAGTTTTAATAAGGCTGAACTATTCTCTTCTATTGAAACTTAGCGTTTTTGTAAAATTCTTTGTTGACAACTGGTTGCGTATAAATAATTAAAAAAAAAAACAATGGGTTGCACTCCGGGATTGCCGGCAGAAGTGAAAACCGCTAAAACAATAAACAGCAGGAGCAGGCATACATTTTCGCCGCGCGGTATGAAGAGAAGGGGATTACTCTATCTCCAACGCCGCGCCGGCCGGGGCGTGGTCTACTCTCCCTCCGTCTTACGAATTTTTGATCAGGTCACGTGTCCTGATGCGACTTTAACATTTTTTACCCATCCCAAAAATTTAAAACTGATCTGCACAACGCCGCTAAAAAAGTTTTTACTTCAAAACCTATCGCAAATAGTTGTCAAGAAAGAATAAAAATTCCTTTTTCACAACTGGTTTTAAAACTCAGTTGCCATGGCGGCCGAAAGGAAGTTTTCGTTTTTCTCCTTAGTGTATAACGTGATTTATGAGTTCTACAAGACAGATTTTGAGATGTTTTGGGTAAACGTAAAAATATGACGTTGTAACTGCGAACATAAATATGTCGTAGGCCGTTCTGGCCAAGTGACTAGTAGGGCATATCGACAAATAGGTTGGTCTCATCGATCTGCCCAACTTTATTTTGGGCACATCATGAAATAATTGGCAGCATCGTGATTCGTGATGTGCCCAGGCAGATCTCGATCCGTCCAATTTAACGATTGGGCCACGACAATAGAACGACGAAGATCATCATTGTTCATTTTAAACAAATTAAAACACATCCGTAAAAGCACGCAAGCATTCCTCAGGGATATTTTATGGATCCAAAAACTATCGAATGGGGATTTTTTTACTCTGTAGATAATTAACTGAATCTTAATTCATAAAATTCATAATTGGAATGTATAGATTTTTGACATTGTCATTTCAGTGACTGTCTGATCATCGTCATCATCCATCAAAATACAAACAAACATTAGTTTTTGGATTGTCACACAAATGCTTGATATATAAAAATATTTTGCTGGCCAGAGAGGTCATATTATGAATTTATTTAATGGTGGTTGTTTAACACGTTGCTGTAGGGTTACATTCACCACACCTTTTGTTAAAGAAGCTTTGAAGCCAACATGTGTGATAGCGACCGACAATAAAGTCGAACCATGGAGAAAAAGCAAGGACCGGGCGGCTAGGATACGAGCCCTACAATGCCCCGGGAACTTCAGAATGGCTACGGTTCAATATCTCTGGACGCAAGTACGTTTTCAAAAAGATTGCCCCCCGCCGAAGTTTCATCGCGACATAGCCTTTCCGAATTTCGATGCGTATAGGAAAGAAGATTATACCGATGTAAGGAAAACCAGTTGGGGATCAGGCGACGGTAAGCCCGGCATGACTTACGTTGTTGGCTTTTTCGGTTACCTGTTGGGCGCATACGCAACCAAAACGGTGGTGTATGACTTAGTGATGTACATGGCGGCTCCAGCTGATGTACTAGCGATGGCCTCAATCGAGGTTGACATTTCGAAGGTAGCACCTGGCGGGTGTCTATCATACAAGTGGCGTGGAAAACCTTTGTTTATCAAGAACCGTACAGATACAGAAATAGAGGCAGAAGGAAAAACGCCATTGGCGTCGTTGCGTGATCCACAGACCCCTGAAGAACGTTGTGTGAAGGCAGAATGGCTTGTTGTTATTGGGATTTGTACCCACTTAGGCTGTGTACCGATACCTAATTCGGGCGATTGGTCAGGAGGTTTTTATTGTCCATGTCATGGCAGTCACTACGATAACGTGGGCCGAGCCCGAAAAGGGCCGGCGCCGTTAAATTTGGAAGTCCCACCATACAAATTTGTTAGTGATACGGTGATTCTAGTTGGATAACTTGGTTTTAAATAGAAAAGCTATATTTCAATAAAAGTACTGGTTACTCTGTGTCAGAACGTTAATTTGTTATTAAACATGCAAATAGATGAGGTACCCTCCATACAGTTGTATTGTATACGTCTTGTTGGTGGCGCAACCATTGTGTCCTAATGAAATAGGATAGGGCTACGTCGAATGGTAAATTATTGAAAAAGACTGATTTGCTGTTTGCTCGTGGTCATCCTATTTTGTCAATGCAGAGCGCTCGTAAGGCGCTACCTACTGAATGACTGAACTGGCGGTGCTTAAATATTGTTGCTGTACTTACTCGTGTGGCGTATTTTTAACCCCCGACGGACGCAGCGCAAAGAGGGGTGTTATAAGTTTGAAGCCTATGTCTGTCTGTCTGTCTGTCTGTCTGTACGTATATTCGTAGAGCCTAAACGAATCAAGCGATTTTAATGCGGTTTTTTTTTATTGAAAGCTAAATGAATCGAGATGGTTCTTAGCCACGTTTGATGAAAATCCATCTGGCCATTTATGGAGATGGTCAACTGCCCGCTGAAACGGTAAAAGATACAAAGGAATTGCTTTGACTAAAATAATGTACACCCTGGGCAAACTTAGGTGCAGCAAAAAAAAATGGCATTTTTTTTTGTCTTTTTGTACATAAATATTCTTAGTGCCTAAACGAATTAAGCGATGTCAATGCGGTTTTTTTTAATTTTGTGTGTAATTTATAAAGGATTCAGAAATGAAAATAAATTTTTAAAATTTTAAAAACACCCCGACACAAAAAAAACCAAATAAATAAAACTTCTCACTCGGTCGGGGGACCACAAAAAGAGAAGTACTAAAAGGGTATATTATACGTTGGGGGTCCCCCGACCAAGAGAGAGTTATTTTTTTTTTGTTTTTTTTTCTCTATCCATTTGAATACAAGACAGGCCGATAATTTTACTTTATTTTTACTAAGATACAAGCAATAATGGTACTCAAGAGTCTGAGATATTTCGATATTAATGATAAATTTCGAGGACATACATTTTTTCCTTAGCATTTTACGTTCTCTGATATCTCCGACTACTTGGTTTCAAAGTTACTGCTAACAAAGTCTATGTAATCACGTTTTACCTGCTAGGGCGACGGCAGCATGTACGCACTGAAGATCTTTCTACTGGGTGGTATAATACCGTTGCCGGCAATGTCGCTCCGGGTGGCGTCTTAACGCCAACACTTTTTCTATTTACCCGACTACGGCAAAACAAAAAAGGAGGGTTATGATTTTGACCGGTATGTATTTATGTAGGTATATATGTTCATCTGTACCCACATAACTTTTAAACTGCTGATTATATATTCACAAATTAAGGTATCGCTGGAATCGTATCGACTGTCCGCTGGTTATAGGCTATGTATGTCACATCACATGAAATTGAATATAGCGCCCTCTAGACGACAAAGTTGTGAACTAAAAAACTTTATTTTATAAAGAATATCGTGTTTGGTGTCATATGAAAGCTCTTGGTAAGCAAGTTTCAAAAACATATATTTTATTAGTTTTTGATCGCGGCTTTGCTTGCATAAATCGAATTTTGGTAATAATTTCCATAAGATTACGTCTTACTCAATTTCTTTCCAAACCTACCCAAAATACAAATATGGTCATCATTATCAAAGTATCTACGTTGAATTTAACATAAAAGCTTTTCAAACTACATACTTTACAACTCCAAAAGAATTTAAATAAAAAATAAGTTCAAAAACTAAAACCCGACTACTGAAAATCACGCTCTAAAAACGTGGACGAATTAACCTCGTCCAAGTCTAAAAAGTATGAAACAAGAAAATATTCTCATCTGCAATTGCCGTGGTCGTATGCCACTGATAAGAATATTTTCTCGTTTCATACTTTTAGAGCGTGATTTTTCAGTAGTCGGGTTTTAGTTTTTGAACTTATTTAAATTCTATTAGTTAAGCAATCACTTTCTAGTTACCTACATCACCTCTACGCAGACGATTTTCAGATCGACACACACGCACATCTAAGTTTTCACCTATACAACTAGTTCAAATAAATTACTGGAGTAAGTCTTTTGGTCTTAGTCTTTGTTTCGATTTGGAACAACTTTAGGTGATTATTTTGGATGGCACAGATATCCTGTTCTCGTCAACTGTCAAGAACGAAGTTACTCTCGACCAGTATTTAATAATAATAATAAAAACACTTTATTGCACACAAAGACAAACAATAAAGAAATATAAAAACAGACAGAAAGCATACAAAAGGCCTTATTGCTAAATAGCACATTTCTTCCAGACACCCTTAAATTAAATAATAACGAAGACGACAAAGGAAACATAGTTGATATAGATGTACATAATATAAATAAAAAAAATGAAGTATAATATAATGGAATCTAAAAGGAAAATATACAAATACATAATAGGTAAATATTAGGAAAAAGAAAGGAAATGCTTTTTAACGTGATCGCGAAAAGATGCCAAAGTACGAGCTTTCCTTATCCCATCTGTGAGAGAATTCCGTAAACGAACAGCGTGCACAGAGATGGAGTAGGGAAGAAATCTGTTGAGTGACGGGGAGTAGCGAGAGAAAGATTAAAGTGCATAGTGAAGTTGAGAATCGAAAGTTGAATAATTCTTTAAGATAACAAGGAGAAGTTGGAAGGAACAGGATGGAGAAAAGAAAAGAAAGAGTGTTTAAATCCCTGTGCCGGCGAATAGGAAGCCTTTTAAGCTTGGAGCGGAAGTGAGATACGTAATCAAATTTACGTAAGTTGAAAATGAACCTTATACCCAAATTCTGCAGACGCTCTAATTTGTCAAGCATTTCGCCCGATAGTCCGATAGCAAACGTCAGCGTAGTCCAAGATGCAAAGGATAAGGGACTGAGCAAGTATATCTTTATTACTGATTGGTAAAAAGTTGCTAAGACATTTAAATTAGTTACCTTTTTCCTAACAGCATCAACCTGAGGTCTCCAGGAGAAACACTCATCAAAAACCTCGGGTTACGTGCTATCAAATTTAATATGAGGATGCTGTTCAGAATCAATCCTCGGAACAAAATGAGGAATACCAATTATGATTGATTGCGACTTCGAAGGGTTGACAGTAGGTAAGCCCAAATGCCTTACTCCAACTACTGATTGGTGCTAGATCAAGGTTGGTAGTCGTTATTGCACTAGAGTTCAGAAAATGGTGCTTGTGTGTAGATCTGGAGATCATCTGCATAGAGGTGATAGGAACATGAAAGAGAAATGGAAATGGAATTTATAAAGATGGAGAAAAGAAGCGAGGATAAGACGCCACCCTGAGGAACTCCGGCACCAATATCACATCACGCAGAGGAAGAGTCTCCGAGGCGGATTCGCTGCCGTCGCCCTAGCATGTACTTATATCTTCCATGTGGCTGGACTAGAGTCAGATAAAACGTGTTTGCTTCGTACAGTTCGCTAAATCAGCTTCGTAATTTGTGCAGACTCAGTAGGTAACAATTCCTTTCATTGTATGGTTTAAACTACGCTTGTGTCAGCTACACTGATATACCACTACTGATCTGACGGAGGAACTTTTTGATAAATAAATTTGTAGAATTTGAAGATGAACATAATCAAAGGTTTTGCGATCTTCAATATCCGTTAAAATGAACACATTTTCATAATTTTGTAACATACCTACTTAATTGGCTCCCGATTCGTCATCGCAGAGATAAGTATACCCACTCTCAAGCTTCTCTAGTATCTACACTATTCACTACCTTTCGATCTACAATAATTTTGCATCACACTGTACCCTCTGTTCTTCCTTTAACCTTTTCTTAGAATTTCGTCGTCACTCTTCCAACGTGGTATCCTATTCTTTTTCTGTGCATGCTGTTCGACTTTGGAACGCACTACCCGAGGGTATCAGAAAGATCTTTTGGCGATCAAGTTAGCCACTTCCTATCACTTTCTCCTAACTTATAAGTAATTACTTTTGTGACCATATAAATACATTTTCTTTTTGCACCCATTCCCCTATTATATTTTCTTCAAATTTAGTATCTTTCACTCAAGGTTGCCTAAAAGAGATTGCTATATGAAGCAATAAGGCATTACTAGGTAGGTACTTTGTTTTCTCTTTTCTTTGTATTTTGTTTTTAGTCGTGTGCAATGAAATTAATTTAAATTATTATTATTAAACAGCGAGGAAACATGAAAAAACCGGCCAAGTACGAGTCAGACTCGCGCACGAAGGGTTCCGTACGTTCCGTACCATCTGTGCAACATTAGACATTATTATTATAAGCCTTTTTGTTTTTTTGTCACGGCAAAAAATCACCTTTTTGTATTAACTATTTATTTATTTTATTCTGTTAAGTTTTAGTATTTGATGTTATAGTGGCAACAGAAATACATCATCTGTGAAAACTTCAACTCTTTAGCTATCACGGTTCTTGAGATACAGTTTGGTGACAGACAGACAAACGGACAGTGGAGTCTTAGTAATAGGGTCCTGTTTTTACCCTTAGGGTACGGAACCCTAAAACATATATGGCGGCAGTTCCGCAGATAGATATGCAAAAAAGGTTCTGCTATAGTAAAACCCAAACCAACCAAACCAAACAAAAAAATATAAATATATTAACTATTAATCACTAAACAATATTTTCCTACCTTCAGTCTTGTTTTCCCGACATTATTTTTATTTTCCGCAATCGTATAGGGATCGGACGTAGTAAGCGCTCTAAGGACACAAATCATACTCGCTAGTTCAAGATTTCACCACCCGACACATAAACAAAATGATCTGCGATTTTAGCAGTCGATGTGAACTTGTGAAGGGAAGGATCAATCTGCGAATTTCACAGTGTGTAATTGTAGCAGTTGATGATGTGAAGGGATGGAGCAGGTGTGAATAATGAAAATCATATGATTTTTTACATGCTATTCATGAAAATATGGTCCATGCCTAGACTCTAGTATAGGTAAGTATAGTTCACACTTTCACAGGCAAACAATTATTATTCGCAACAATTAAAATTCGTAGTGTGCACTGAGCAGTACTTATTTAAATTGAAAAAGTCTATACTTATTATCATGTGGGTATATATTTATGATTACGTTGTTGTCTCTAAGTTAATAAGGTACCTGTGGATACATATTATTGCACTTGTCTGTTTACCAAGTAATGTTCAAATTGTTGTACAAGTACTTATTTTTGTAGTTTTGGCTGTTTCCATACCTATCTATAGTAGGTAATTTAGATTGTTACATTTTGTGGCAACTTATTTATTTATTTATTTACTTACTTGTGGTGTATACATATCTTTGACCTTGACTATACAACTAAGCCTAAAAATATAGATTTAAGCTTGGTTGTTTGGATGTTTGTAGTTTTGGCACACAGATAGTTAATTTAAATTGGATCCTGGATTAAATCAGAGGATACATTTTATCCAAACATTAACACAAGAACGAGAACCATCGGCCACAGAGTACCTACAGTGTGTTTATCCAACCAGTAATCTGAGTACTTTGAACAACAACATACTATGTTTAAAATCAACAGAGATCCCAATATAACGGAACAAATAGCAATGGCTATGTAAAACGGTGTAAAATCTCCAACTCGTGACACCAAGGGATTTATGGCTTTGAAAGTACCATTTCCATTATAGTAAGGTTCTGTTTTCATAACTGACATTTTGTTTAGAGATTGTTTCTTCAAAAAATAGGACCTGCTGAAGAAGAAAATACCTACAAAGGTTTGAGCTTTCATTCAGTAAGAAACAGCATGATTATTGATTTTGTTTGTACATTATAATCTTCAAGTAGGACTCACTTTTATTATCTTTTATTAACATTAAAACAATTGACACCTTCAAGATCAATTGAATAGCAATCAGTGAATAACAGTAATCCATCCTGTGGTAATAATGTAAGTACATAATAAGTGTTGTTTATTGTGTTGTGTTGTATTGTTTAGCCTTAACCCTAGAAAGATAATCTGCGTAAAAATTACGCATGGGTTTTAGAAAAATTGCTCTCTCTTTCTAACTAGCGCGAATCCATAGCTGTGCGTTTAGGACATTTCATTCGTCGCTGGGACCTGCCGCGTGGCGTACGTGTCAATGAGGTAAGTGCTACCGATTTTGAATTATAACGACCGCGTGAGTCAAAACCACGCATGATTATCTTTAACGTGACTTTTATGATTTTGGCTTATATGACAGTTTTATTGTGTTTAAAGTCAAAGTCAAAGTCAATATCATTTATTCAGTCTAGGCTGTTACAAGCACTTATGAACGTCAAAGAAGCTACGCCATCGGTTCACAAACCCTACGGCGGGAGACCTTGTAACGAGAAGAACCGGCAAGAAACTCGTCAAGGGCTGTTTTTTTCTCCCTGTTTTATTTCATACAGAGTCGTCAAATTGAAAAGTGACCTTAACATAACAGTAAGGTCAATTTCCATCACAAAAGGAAAATACTAATTAAAATATTACATTTTATGGTTATTGTAACCGTAAACAATTTTTAACTGGCAAAGAAAGACTTGTCTATCATACATTACAACATTTCTCGCATTACAAGATTACTATACTGCAAGTTGTGAGTTACATACAGGTTAGTATCAATTTATTTTAGATAAAAATATTTAGGCTTTAAGCAAAGCATTAAGATAAGCAGACTGAGGTAGACCCATTTCCGCTGGCGGCACCCGTTCACGAGCATGACGCATGAACCAGCCATCGCTTCGCTCAACCATATTTTAGGGAACGTAACGACCCGCCTCACACGACACCGCCGAAGAAACGTTTGAGTGAGCATGACGTACTTCAGGTACTTATGTTAAGCTGTATAAATATAAAAAATACAATGGAAACAGCATAAAAAGAAAGATAAAAGTGCCTTAATGTAAGACCCAACACAACCTACAATGTCACTAGAAGACGCATCAGCTGGGTCACAATCTCAAAGCGTAATTAAAGTTAAAAAAAATAAAAAAAAGCTTTTATATATTTGGAATAATTGAAAACATTATTTACCTTTATTTACTCTGATCAAGCAGTGCCACGCATCTCAACTCAAAACATCATAAATAACATAAAATCAAAACAACATTATCTCTACACATTTGAACACAAGCAAACATGAGCAGACCCATCCCGCTGGCAGCACCCGTTCACGAGCATGACGCATGAACCAGTCATCGCTTCGCTCAACCATATTTTAGGGAACGTAGCGACCCGCCTCACACGACACCACCGCAGAAATGTTTACAGAGAGCATGACATACCCAAGCTACTTGTGTTAAAAGTTGAATCTAATACTTTACTAAACATTAATTGAATGACACTACAATTTCGAAAAAATTTAACTAAATATTTATGACCAAGCTGTCTCGTCAACTACAATTTCGAAAAAATTTAACTAAATATTTATGACCAAGCTGTCTCGTCATTCAAAGTATAATATCCTTTTTTAAGAAGACAATCTTTTACATTCATCTTAAACTTTTCGAAAGGCAAATCCAATATATTATCTGGAATTTTATTATAGATACGTATACCTAGACCCATAAAAGATCCAAGGACCTTCTTGAATCGGTACCGAGGCATAACAAGTTTATTTCTATTTCTAGTATTGCGATCGTGCAAATCACCATGTTTGATATACAGGTTGATATTACGCCGGACAAAAAGAATACAATTTAAAATAAATTGAGAAGCAGCTGTCAGTATATCAATTTCTTTAAATTTTTCCCGAAGAGATGTTCTGGAACCCAGTTGATAAATGGCCCTTATAGCTCGTTTTTGTAGTATAAATATTGTATTAATGTCAGCTGCTACTCCCCACATAAGAATACCATACGACATGATGCTGTGAAAATAACTGAAGTACACAGTCCTAGCAGTTTCTATATCAGTCAGTTGTCTGACTTTTCTAACAGCGTAGGCAGCAGAACTAAGCTTGCCAGCTAGTATTGCAATATGTGGACTCCATTGAAGTTTACAGTCCATAGTTACACCCAGAAAGACTGTTGATTCTACTAAATCTAATTTTTCATTGTTCATAACAATATCCATGGGTACTTTCTGAACATTTGGTAAAGAAAAAAGAACGCATTTAGTTTTCTTTGCATTAAGCTGTAGATTATTATAATTAAACCAAGCTAGTACTTGCGAGAGTGTTTTGTTTACATCGTCAAACTCAGTTTTATTCCTATCAATGTTAAATATTAAAGAAGTATCATCCGCAAACAAGACAATCTCACATAAGTTTTTGGCAAAGAAAGGCAAGTCATTAATATATACTAGAAACAGGAAAGGGCCTAAAATAGAGCCTTGAGGCACACCTAGTTTTATATTTGAGCCGGCAGATTTCACTCCATTAATATCAACGGTCTGAGTTCTGGAACTGAGATACGACAGTATTAACTTTTGAGCATCACCTTTTACACCGTAATGATTTAGTTTCAACAGCAGCGTCCGGTGATCCACGCAATCAAAAGCCCTGGACAAATCGCAGAATACGCCAAGAGCATTCTGCGACTTCTCCCAGGCTTCAAAAACATGTTTTAAAAGTGCAACCCCTGCATCAGTGGTAGACCGTCCCTTCGTAAAACCAAACTGTTTATTATGTAAGAGATTATTTAAGGTGAAATGTGTCAATAACTGTTCCAACATGATTTTCTCAAAAATTTTGCTTAAGACGGGTAATATAGATATTGGTCTATAATTACTTGGGTCTTCTCTATTTCCCGATTTGAATAAAGGTATTACCTTACTTAATTTCATTAGATCAGGAAAAATTCCCTGTGCAACACATTGATTAAAAATTATAGCAAGAAAGGGGGCAATAGTGTAAATAACACTTTTAAGAACAGTAACAGATATGCCCCATAAGTCAGTGGTTGTTTTCATTTTAAGGGATTTGAAAGCCTTTAATATGTCCCCAGCATTAATAGATCTAAAATTAAACGATGAACTACATTCAGACACATGCTTTTCGAGCAACGAGATTGCAGACGCTGGTGAAGAGTCCAAATCAGCGGTGGTTTCCAACGGTATGTTTACAAAAAAACTGTCAAAAATATTAGCAATTTCTGTTTTCGAATTTATTTGAACGTTATTGATGTTAAGTGTGAAACTATTGTCACGTGGTTTAGATTTGCCAGTTTCACGCTTAATGACGTCCCATGTTGCTTTTATTTTATTATTAGAATTTTTTATTTTTGCTTTATTATAATTTGACTTTGCTATCGAACATGTCTTTTTGAAAATCTTGGAATATTGTTTGACATGTTCTATGAAACTAGGACTGTGATTGGTTACTCGTAAGTTATAAAGTTCATAAAGCCTGTTTCTACTTTTATAAATTCCTGTCGTAGCCCATTCGCAAAACTCTAATTTCTGGGTGCATTTAAACTGGTTGCAAACTCTAATTTTAAGTTTTAAGTATCTTTTAGTACTTTATATCATAATTAATACTATAATTTTATTTTTATAGATATTGAGGCAAATATATAACACAATGGAGAGTAGAAATTCAGAAGAAGACCATATCCTGGCCGCTCTTATGCAAAGTGACGACGAGCTTCCGTGTGAGGACACCGATAGTGAAGTAGCGGACCACGAAAGTGAAGATGACGTGCAGAGCGACACAGAAGAAGGTTTTGTGGACAATAATGATGAACCAGTAGCAAAAAAACGTATTTATTGTTCTTTTTGTCCTTCTAAAATAAGGCGAAAGGCAAATGCGTCCTGCAAAAAATGTAAAAAAGTGATATGTCGTTAGCATAACGTTGATACATGTCAAAGCTGTTTCTAACCTATGTTTATATAACTTTATGTTCCTATATATTATAAGATAAACTAATTGTTGATTTCATACTAAAAATACTGATTATTAGAATAAAAAAATAAGTTTTGATTTTGAAGAAGTAAATGTTATAGTATTTCATTGATTTATATAAGAAGTTTAGTTTTGTTTTTTTTAAATATAAATAAATAAGTATAAATAACTTATCTGCAGTATTAATTATTCTTATATATGTGTTTATATAATAACATACAATTCATTGAAATAAACTAATAAACCTAAGAACTACAGTTAATTCAAATGCATGCGCTAATTTTACGCATGATTATCTTTTATGTACCACGAAATATGATTATCTTCTTAGGGTTAAAGGTGCCACAAAGAAAATCAAGGTGGAAATATGAAAATGTGCTATTTTCACTGGGCAAATTGTTTATTTTTTTTATTAATTGGCAAAACCATGTTTCTTTCACAACGGCATGTTGGCGGAATTTCTGTGAAAACAGAAGAAATTTCTTAAAAAAAAGGATATACTTAGGTAGGTATACCTATATAATTTGTGCAGTAACAGTCCTTTATCTGAATCTGAGTATGAATATAGTATTACTTATTGTGATTTAAACCAAATTAGTAATGATTTTCTGTAGTAGAAATTAAAACAAAAACTCAAAAACATTTCCAATCCAACACAACACAACCAAATCAGCCAAAATCAAATCAACACAAACAAAAACAACAAAACCAAAACAAACGTATTTTAGCTGTCACTGTCACTGTGGTCGCCTTTTTTATTTCTTACAGCTCTATAGTATACCAGGGGGGCAATTCTCGCGCTACGGTTTAAACCTTAATTCCTTTATTCAAAATATAATTTAAATCTCAACTACTGTCAAAATCCTTTAGTTTCATAACTCAATGATCTTTGACAATCCTAAAATGTCGAAGATTGTTTTCAATGAGTTTTTAATACAGATTTTTGGCTCCAAAACCGTCTAATCAAAAATTAGAGTTTTTTTATACACTTCATTAATATTAAAAGACGAATGATTTGATTGTTTGTTTGCAACGATTAAACTCAAAAATTACTGAACGTATTTGGATGAAATTTGGTACCTACACAGATAGTATATAATATAGCCTGGGGCCGTACCGCGCAAGTGGCGTCGGCATCGAAAACGGCTTCATTTTATTTATACCAACATTTTTTCATTAATTATAGATATGTTGTAACAACCACGTCGATGTTTTTTTTAACGTAATGCATTTTAATTTATTAACGACAACCGCCTCTCTCTTCTACCACGTCACAGATTACTAAATGTTACTACCACGTGCAGGAGCCATGAAGTTATAGCTATAGTTGGTTATTAGTATTAAGTGAGGCATCGGCACCAGTGACGCAGAGAAAGATGTAGATATATCTCTATTCCACCTCACGTGTTTTAGAGCGTGATAGTGTGAACGTGAATGAAGCACGTTGAGTGGAGCGTTCCGATAGGGTAGTACTCTCAGCTATCGATATATCATCATATCGAATTAACCAGAATTGAATGTAATTGATTATGATCTAACAAATTAAATCTATAAATCAGAAAATCTTAATAAAATAATCAAAAAAACCATAGATACTACTTAACCCCGAATGACCTGCGGTTTTGTTTAATTCACGGTGTTGTTAAATAACAAAAGGTGTTGTTAAAAGTGGATATATAACTTCCAATACCTACTTGAGACTACTACAATTCCATATATCGATTTGGCCGAATCTATAAGGGTTTCGTTTTTTGCCTTTAGGCTACGAATCCCTAAAAACGTCATTTTTGAAATTTGTGCAGCGCCTCTTACTTACCGCGCTAATTGGTATCGCATTATCGATAAGGTCTTCGTATATTTCCTTTTTTGTAAGGTTGGTACCCCTGTCGATATCTGCCAAATGGTTAGGTTAATATAAGATAAGAATTCGAAGCACACTTTTTAAGTTTTGGATTCTGTTTTAAAATCATGCTCGAAACATTAGAAAGCAGTGAAACTAAATTGGTTTTGAAATGACGTTTCTAACGCGTATGCACCTTCTTGACACTCAGGGGTACCAACCCAACAAAAAATGGAATATACGATGAAACGCACTCTAGTGAAGGTGACAATAAAAGGCACTAACACCGCCATCTTATGTTTACGTCAGTTTTGACAGTTACAGCGCCCTCGTACATTATAATCCTCGTCACACTGAATACAGTTTCTTATCGTGCGGTCCAACATTTTGATTTTTTTTCAAAATGGCGGACTGACGATGAGGTCGCGCTTCATACAAAAAAGTTCAAACTCCTTCTGGTATGTAGTGAAATAAAAAATGCATTTTGTTCTACCTGGTGGTGGATGTAAGCGGAGGCCAACTTTATATCTAACTAATCCTTTCACTGATAGTGTTAATTCTTTAATGTGTTCAATTAATAGGTAATCGATTAGTCAAAATCTTTCAATTGTTCAAATCGAAATCGAGTGTTACGTCACTAGACGACTCACAGCCACAGCAGTCAAATCACATCACTCACAGTACAGCAGAAAATCCCTTTTCCATCAACCAAGGAAAACTTTTCCTGTATAAGTGAATGAAACTTTGGGAAGCTACGTGTATTCTGTAGACGTCTCTTCCAGCCGAAATTTACAAATACTCTTTCGTTCTTAATTTCATAGCGTAAATTTGTTGGAAGGCGAATGTCTAAAGAGTTCTAAGGAGAAAATGGGATAATAAACATTTGCAACAAAGGTGTTTTTTAGTTTTTCGGGGCTGCACTTGTGGTGATACTTATTGGTAAGTTTATTAACTTTAATTTTGCGCTTTGTTTTACGAAAACGTACCTATCGAGCTTTGCCGAAAAATATTTTTCCAATGTTCGACCCTTGTGTTTCCTTGAGTACTTTGTATGCTATGCGGATTTGACTTATTTGCGTATGTGACCTGAGGTGGAGATACTCTGAGCATATGTATTTTAGATGATAAGCTAGCTAAAAATCAGTTATTAGGTCTTATGACTTTGCTGAGGTTTTATGCTTTAAATTCAATATTGTTGAAAATTTTCAGCAGCATTGAATTTCCTAGAATGGTTTCAGTAGGTATATAATGTTATAATTTGTTTTAATATTCTTTAGTGCTATGCCTAATGCCAATGAAGGGTACCTACAGGTTAATAAGGATCATTGTCTCATAATCTTCAAAATCAGAATGCATTTATTAATCACGATACACATAATGCCTTCATGAATTCTGTATTGCTGCAGGAAAAAAGTTAAAAGACACACCTGTGCTACATTTGAATTATATTGATTATATCGTTTAAAAAGGGCCACAGTCAACTTTAAAGTATAAGTATATAATTTTCTAAAACTGACAAACTAAGCGTTTTGATAATGATCTTTCATTCCCTGTAGCCTTCATATGTCTTATTAGGTGAGTCTAACCGATAGTGCATTTCATCGTACATTTCCTTTGCCGCTATGTTGGTACCCCTGTTTTCCAAAAAGGTGCAAATGCTTTAGAAACATCATTTAAAACCATTTTACTTTCACTACTTCCTTATATTTGGGCATGATTTACACATAATCCAAAACTTAAAAAATCTGCTGAAAATTCATATCTTAAATTACTTACCTTCTTGACAGACCTTACCAGGGGTACCAGGGGTACCAGCTTAGCGGCAAAGGAAATATACGATGAAACACACTTAGACTATAATCTTGGCTATTATTTTTTTGTATTTTTTTCCATTTGTCTGCATAGCTACTACTCTCTGAAAGAATTATGAGATTCATGAGGAAACAAGCAAAGTTATTGGCTGTTGCAATGTTTTGTTTTTAAATGAAATAAAAATGTTCTTGTTACTATCTGATAGGATATTAACAAGGACATTTTATACCTAGTTTTGGCGCCTTTTCAAAAATGCCTGCTCACCAGTCACATCTTATCTTAAATGGAAAGAGTATTAAGGGCGCGCTCTAGGCCAAAAGCAAAAGTAATAACTGCAACGGCGAACTGCAAAGTAAATGCTGCCTTATTTCTATATGTAATAAGGCAGCATTTACTATATAATTCTCCAGCCCCATTTGGCCGGTCCGGAATGAAGAAATGAAGGAAATTCTTTTTTTAAAGGATATTTAAAGGTTATTTACAAAAAATATATAACATAAGCCCTGCCTTATCTATAGTGTAATTGTCCTAAAAAGTTCCGAGCTTTATTTTAATGTATAACTTGAATACTAGCAGTTTATCGTGTTAATTATAGTGATTTGGAGGCAACTTCGCAATTTTTTTCTATCGAGAAAATTATATGAAATCGTGTTTTTGAGTAACATAGTCACTAGTGTTAATCCTGTAGTTTGGTGCATCTTAATTTGAAATTCATTTATTCATTAATATTGATATTACAGACGATCATGTAAAGCAATCTGATTTTCGTTGGCCTCTAGCGGGCCCTTAAGTATAAACAATAGTTACTGAGACAGCACATTTCTTAATATTAATTCCAAGATAAATGCATCTATTCATCACTATTATTTTCTATATTTAGTTTAAAAATTACAACATTTTTGCAATTTAACTGGCTTATAAGAATGGCCGGTCATTTTTACAATATTATAATATGACTTGCCGCCGCCCGCGGTTTCACCCTCGTGGTTCTCGTTCCCGTGCGAATATCGGGATAAAAAGTATCCTATGTTCCTCTCCAGGTTTTCAAGTATTTGTATCCCAAATTTCATCAAAATCCATTCAGCCAATTTTGCGTGATTGAGTTACAAACATCCAAACATCTGAGCATCCTAACTTTCACATTTATAATATTAGTAAGGTAATAATAAAAAATTAAATAATAATCACAATTATTAAATTTTACTGTTCGGGGGGGACTACGGCGCGGCGGCGGCGTTTCGCTACCTTCGTAGAACCTAATGAGGTAATTATTGAATATATTTTTTAGTTTTGTATAATTATTTGAAACATTGTATTAATAATAATCTTTCATTGGTATAAGTTGATGAAATCTAAAAAATTTTGTTATCTACAGCTTATATGAAATAATAGTTATGAACAGGTCCATTTATTTCAGAATGGATATGGCTTAGAAATGTGCTGTCTCAATAACTATTGTTCGTACATTTATATACTCTATATATTGAACAAGGTTTGGGAACAGGGTTTTCGAAAAGGTGCGAACCCTCTATACATTTGTAGCATTGGCACAGAATACTTAATAGTGCTTTGGCCTTTTATTTGAACTCTGCTAAAATGTACATAAAACAATTTATTTGAACTCTGCTAGAATGTACATAGAAAATTTTATTTGAATTCTGCTAAAATGTATGAAAACACTGGTTATTTTTAGGGATTTCAGGGTTGCTTCCATACAAAAAGTTGTTCGTAATGATGAGTTCGTCAAATTGTTTTGAGATGGGTAAACATGAAATAAAGTTCTTTTAAAAAAAAAAATTATTTATAAATCAATTCCTTGGAATTTTCTTTTAATTCTATTCATGTGCACAGGCCCCCTAGCATAAATACTGCTATACAGGGATGTTACGGATGTGGTATTTCGGATATGGAATTTCGGATATGGATACTGATATGGGAAAAAAATTATATCGGTTTTGGTTTCGGATACGGATATGAAATTATCTCGTATTATCCTGTAGTTTCGGATAGCTTTGGTTACAGATATTAGATTTTTAAGGAATTTCAAAAGTAACATACAAATAGATAATAAAATGGTTTTATTTATATATAGGCAGGCCTGTTTCACTCCCCGTGTATGCTCGAAAACATACCTACGCGCGGCGGCCCCTCCGGCGGGGCCAATCTAGTAGGGACTCACGATCGAGCAGTGACGCACGCGCGAGTTTTGTTTGTCACATACTTTCCGTAGTTAACTACCTTAAAATAAGTTAAATTTAAAATGGCAACACGTAAAAAAAAAAGCTCGTAAATATTGTGCAGTGTTCAACTGTTTAAACGCGATCCAAAGTTAACTTTTTTTACGCTCCCTAATGATGATGAAAGGCAAGTTCTACTTTAAAGTGGTTATTATTATTATGAAATTCTCATTCATGTTAGGTTTATTACGTAGGTTTAATATTTAAATAGGTAGGTACCTACCTACTTAGGTTACGAAAATAAGTAGGAACGTAGGTTGGTGTAATAATCTTTCACGAGTTTGATAGAATTAAACGAATTTCTGATGTTTGAGACTAACGCTCTGTTTTGTCGTTATAGGTTATAGGTAGGTTTGTTATTTTTATAACCTTTGGTAGGTACCTATTAACCTTTAATATATCTACCTTTTGATTATACTATGCATATGCCGACACAAAGTCTACCTATAAATAAATGAATCACAAAGAGGCAACCCTAGCTGCGTCAGAAAGAATACGAGTTACGCGATAGAAAGAGTCGCAGAATGTAGGTGAATATAATGCTAGGCATTTAGCGCAGCGCGACGTGAATTGAACTTTATTGCGTCGTGAGCTAGACTAGCAATTTATTTGATTGGAGTTGCGAAGTGAACCTTCTGTACTTGTACTATTAAGTATTCTGTGATATAGGTCATCATGGATAGGTTTTTGTCAAAAACAACTAGACGTAACGGTCTCATTTGGATTTCGCCCGTATCCGAAACATTTATTTTGGTTTCGGTTACGGATACAGATATTTTTTTATTTCGGATATCCGATAGTTTCGGTTACGGATATGGATATCCTTAACATCCCTGCTGCTATATCACGCGATATGATACGAGCACATCATACTGTCTTGCTTATTCGGCTACGATGTGAGCGGGACAGGTTATCGAGTTATAGAGTCGATATAAGCTGCTCATGCTTGGCCCACTGAATTTATTAATTTCATTATATTATTGTAAGTTTGTAAACTTAATATAATATTTTTTTGATGATTATAAGCTGATATGATTTAATTATTGCATGTCCCATTCATTTTTCCCCTCAAGCTTCAATCTTCCTCTTTACGGACCAAAATTCATAAATTTTTCTCAGGGTTCTGACGTCATACGATTAAGAACATTAGTGTGGACTTTAGGCTTGGAAGTTGGACTCCACTAAAGCGGAGACGTTCGAAGCGGAATCCAGAAGAGATGTTTTTCAGCTAGGGTGTAGGTAGATAATTATCAAAACTGTGCGGAGCGAAGATGCTTACTGGCTAGACTAGACCACAGCCTCACATCTCCGCTTCCATTGCGCCATACAATACAAATATGACACATCTCCGCTCAGTGGTCTCCACGAAAGCTGAGTGGAGACGAAATGTGTGAATAACGAAATTCTATTGGTTGTTCAAAACATAGTCCGCTCCGCTCGTCTCCGCTTTGGTCCGGGCCTTGGGGTTGTCGCGCGAATGAAAACCTTCGAGCTTAGAATAATGTTTATTTTTTTGTTACTTCCATTCTCTACATAAGTATTTATTTCATTAGAACAATGTATTCAAAACGGTGTTTCCATATTTTTTCATTAAATTAAGAGAAGACTGCGATCTGCGGAATATCACTGAAAACTTTTTTTTAATGTGAGTATTATTGTTTTATGTGTATGTAAAACTAAGTATTTGATTTTCATTAGATATCGCAGGCCTAGTAATAAAATAAATTAAAAAAACAGAGTTAAAAAAGTGTAGAACAGCGAAGTCCCTAAGTACTCTAAACTGCCCAGTTTTTAACGAGTTATAGATTAAGCTAGTAAAAATAAGTTCTTTAACTTAAACTTTGTGTTTTGGGTTTTGTGTTGTGGGGTTTTTACCAAAAAACTTAGTACGGCGAAACGTGCTGGCAAAGATCAACCTTTTTAAATAATGGCACGTTTTTGCGTGGGACGAAATTTTGTGGCTTCTCGAGATAGTACTTTACTTATTATAATTTAAATACGTTTTGAAGGTACGTTATCTTTACGTTATGGGATATATGGCTGTGTTAACAATTCTTGTAAGCGGCGGAATAGGAAGTAACAAAAAAGCGAGTCGGGGGGCGTTTGGGTTGGGACCGGGATCGCGGTCCCAAAATCACCTTTCGATTTTTTATGCGTTTGGGGCCATTAAGCGTGGTCCCAAACGCATCTTAATGTTAGGTAATCATTATTTTAGGGTGGTGGGCTTGGACTAATTCGTCCAAGGTGGTGGGTTATGCTGCCCTGGTACTTTGACTGTACCTTCCCGACATACGAAATAAAGATAGCAACTGTGTCTATAGGTATCTGTGTTCCCAACATACCACTTAAAATAAAGATTAATATTAAGGTGATGATCGGGATCATGTTTCATAGTCCCGAAAGCAGGCCTAGTTCACTCCATGTACAAGTTTACACGCGATAATTGCCTGTCGGCCGTCGGACACTCGGGTATCCAAATTCAGTAGGGTCACAGAATACTTAATAGTACAAGAGGGTAGGGGTGTCGCCAGCCGAGTACCGCGTACGTAACTGTGTGCGCTCGCTGCTCGCTAAAATTTAGTTCGGGACCGACGACGATTATTTCAACGAATTATTTCGTAGGTTCATATTGGCAATGGTTTCTGTTTCTGGAAATTTATGTGCGGTACCTGAACGTACATCGAGCAAGGATCTTTTTTTTTCATTTACCTACTGACGAAGAAATCTTATTTGCTACATAAATTATTATTATCGTTGTTTAATAACGTTTTCAAATCAATGATAAACATATTTGGTCACAATAATTAAATTAAATATTTATTTGTAAGTATCGATCGTACAAATATCCTTCTAAGTATTATAAATGCGAAAGAAGGTATATCAGTTTGATGGTTTGTTCCTCTTTCACGCCAAAACTTCTTAACGGATTTGGATGAAATTTCACAACATTTCAACATAAGGTCGTGTGAACTTAGCCGAACGTCTTATCTCGAATGAAGAAAGATAGATATGTTTAGTCCCAATTTTAGAAGGGGACGACTCGCCCTCTAAGTAAAAAGAAAGAAAAATAAATAGGTACCTACTGCTAATCTATCTACTCTCGTACTACACATTAATGAAAATTAATAGCCGGCCGGAATGTAATTAGGTACCTCTAACGCGCCTAACTTTAGAACGAACACACCAAATCGGATAATTCATTTATTTGTTCGTTATTATCTGGACAAAGTTGGAGTATGTGTTGGAAAATGTTTAAAAAGTCAATACGGAAACGTTTTGAAATTCCAAGCGGACGAAGTCGCGGGCTTAAAGCTAGTAATATCATATTCATCTAATATCTGATGCGCTTCCTCTATGCGTCTATAATGAAATGACTCGATATTAATTTTGGATAGGACTTCGAGAGCCGCACGCAGTCACGGGACTAGGATTGAATTTATACACCATCTACTGATTGGTAACTTCCGGTCATTTACCCAGGTTATTAAGTTTATACAAACATTTTACATTGCTCATTTTTAACCGACTTCAAAAAAAGGAGGAGGTTCTCAATTCGTCGGAATCTTTTTTGTTTTATGTATGTTTCTCGATTACTCGAAGACAGCTGATTTTAGTAATTCTGCGGTAGTCCCATTGAAAAAAAAAAATTTTTACTGCTGGTATTACAGGTTGGGAAGTTTTTTTCCTAGTTAAGGACACCCTTAACTTCGGGGTGTGTGTGTGTGTGTGACTCAGGTGTGACTCGTTTGGAAGTACCTATGTAGTATAGTTACCAGGCTTGGCATGATTAAAACAAGTTGTTTTTAAAACACTGTTTTAAACAGTTTTAAATAAATTAATGTTTTTTATTATGTGGTTAAAAACAAGTTTGGAACAATGTTAAATGCATTAAGAAAAAACCGGATTTAAAACTACTTTTGATGGCGAATAGACAGACATAATTATGAAAACAATAGTACATTATTGCAAAGGCCGTGAAATAGGCAATTGCAGGTCGAGTATGAGTTTGAAGGCCGAGCCGTAGGCGAGGACTTCACTAATACGAGACAGGCAATTGCCATTTCCACCGAGGCATATATAGTGCTTTTCTCAAAAGAATGCAGGGAATTAAAACATACTTTTTATATTATACATTTAATAATTACTAAAAGAAAATCAAATTCATTGCAGGAGCGTCTTTTTGAATTTGGAACATTACAGCGCTCCAGCAATGTTGTATGAAACGGCGTGCTGGAGTTGTTAAATACTCTTTGTTATGTTCCAAATTCAAAAAACGCTCCTGCAATGGATTTGATTTTCTTTGTCCGTAATTTCGATACTTCGCGTGTTCTTTTTTCGAAAATAATGACAACATTTCCATGCATGTTTGAGAAAAACAAATTAATTCAATGGATTAGTGGGTACGTAATACTTTTATTTAAATATATAGTTTGAGGTTCTTTTCACAATAATTTAATGGATATCAGAACAAACAAACAAGGTAAAAGCGTTAAGTGTTCAGGACTGATTAGAGATAAAAACGATTAGTACGTCTACACAATGAAAATAAATCTTTATCAACTGAACGATTTTTGTAAATATTTATCGTAACGAATTTGAAAAAAGCACTGAAAATAGGTCTAATTGATTAGAAATTAATAATTTTAAAGTGAAAGTAAAAAAAAATAAAAAAAAACATTTGTTTAAAACATTTTGAAATTTGTTTTATAAATAAAAAAAAAGTGTTTTTTTCCAATCCTGATAGTAACGCCAACGAGGAAACACTGTGACTTGATGTGGGTTTTTTTTTCTCAACGAGCTCGATTAGTTTAATCTGAATATTTAATTCTTGTTGTTTTTAAAATAGGAACTAAAAAAATTTATAAAACCAAAACGGAGTATTATAGTTAAATCAAAGTTATTAAAAATAAAAATTATTTGTAACTTATGAAGACAATAACGACACTTTGGAACGTGGCCATTTGTGTTTTTCTGTGAATAGAAAAAAATCTAATTTTAAAAACGCTTTTCCATGGGGAGCGGATATATCGCGTTTTTCTGCGCAGAACTGCAATGACAAAACAAACTTTTTTCAGCGTGTGCGATGAAACAGTTATTTTCACCTCACACGCTCCGAAAAGTTAGTTTTGTCATTTAATTTCTGCGTGGAAAATAGCGTTTTGCGGCTTTGTGTAGAAAAGTGTTTTAAAATTAGAACCTTTCTATTCAAAGGAAAACACACATGGTACGGTCCGAATAGTCACTATTGTGTTTTTATGTTACATTTTATTCTAATTTTAAATAAATTTGAATGAATTATATACTCCATTTTGGTTTTATTAAGGGTATTATTTTAGTTTCTTAAATAATACGAATACATAGATTACTTAAATTATTTGTTATAAGAATTTTAAATTTACGGTGGGTGAGATTTCACAACCAATGATTGCAGTTCGGACCGCAGAATAAATCTTAACTTTTAATTTTTATTACACCTAAAAAAATCCGAATCGTTATTATTATAATTAGTAAAATTTTATTCCTATTTTATATAACTTTGAATAAACCATACCACTCCCATTTCTATTATTTTAGTTATTTTAATCTTGAAAGTTATTTTAATGAAACTTAACGTGGGCTAGATAATTATTGGTGTAGGTATAATAATTTATTTATAGGTAATAATTTATAAATAGTTTAACTTCTTCTCTTTGATAAAATTGTAACGGCCACATACGAGGAGGGTACTGGTGCACTGAGACACAGGCTTTTGCTTAGTTCAGGCACCTGTCTCTCACAATCTTGTTTTTAAATTAGTTATACATCATTAATTAAATTATTATTAAATTATATTATTATTATGGTATCAACATTTCTTTGATTGCACTCGGTAGACGGACCACTTATATTTGAAGATACCCAGCCGCTCTTCTCGCATATTTGATTCCCGTATGAGTAGAGTGCGTTTCATCCTATATTCCTTTTTTGTTAGGTTGGTAACCCTGTATGTCAAGAAGGCGCGTACGTGTTAGTCATTTCAAAACCATTTTACTTTCACCGCTTTCTAATGTTTCGAGCATGATTTTAAAACAGATTCCAAAACTTAAAAAGTCGGCATTGAATTCTTATTCTAAATTAACCTAACCTTTGGGCAAAAATATATAGGGGTACCAACCTAACAAAAAAGGGAATATACGATGAAACGTACTCTACGTAAGATCTATTTTTTTCTGACATAGATCTGTTTAATATGTCTGTATTTCTAAAAATAAAAAAAATAATATACTGTCAAAATCGTCTGTTAAAAATAATATACTGTCAAAATTAGAAACGAATGATAACTAAATCACTGTGACTTAAATTTAATGCAAGTTTATGTAAACGTATTGTATTGAAACCTTTCAAATACTTACCTAACCTACTATATTTTTTTTACAGAGGCATGCTTTTGTTAATTTAAGTACTTTAATAATACTTTGCAGACAATGTAGTTGGTTACATAATTAGTTAAGACTGATATATTTTGTATAAGTAAGCTTTAATATTAAGTAAGCTATGTAATTGTTTGTTGTTCCAAATAAAAAAAAATAAAAAAACAGTTTACCTTAACAGGCATGCAATAATAATTTAAAATTAGTTATGAGAATGCATTAAGAATTATTCTCATATGGTTTGAAACTCAAAACATTCCTTTAAAATGTATAAAAAACATTAGTTAATAAACAGCATTTTAAGTTTTGTTTGAATTTAAGACCATTATCCATTGTTTTAATATCAGAAGGCAAATGATTAAATACTTTAGCGCCATATATAAAAGCACTCTTGTAATACACATTATTATTTATTAGTGGAAAATTGAAATTATTTTTATATTTATCACGTCGGTTTCGAGAAGATTTCAGACAGTTAAAGAATATTGGATATTGGTTATAGGATAGGTATTGTCGTCACATTTTAAATATCACATTTTATATAAAATCGGTGATGTCATCATCATTACTACCCATTAGTATGTTCTTAACCATTACGCCGTTGATCCGAGCTCCCATCTATTAATAAATGAATAAATCTTTATTTTTCATCACACACTCTTAGTTTACTAATCTTAGGTGCTAATGTTAGCCAAGTTTGTATGAGACTGATGCCTGAAGTACTTAAAAAATACCCGTATAAAACGTCTATAAAGTGTTATGTCATTATTTACCTGTGTGCCATTTCTGTATCGGACACGGTAACAACGTTTGCAGACACGTGCAATTCAACGTGACTCGGCATCCGTTCGATTGACTCGGTTCGAACGCCTGCGTAGTCACAAGATAAATTAGGTAATAGGAGCGCACATAAAAAATATCTGCTAGATAGAATAGAGGGTCAAATATTTATTTAAATTGTTATGAAAAAACATGAAACTGCACAAATAAATATATATTACGTTCGTTAGTGGCCACTGCAGTAGGCCTAGCATGAACTACTTTCGAGTAAGTATTAAGGATATAAAGTATTCTAATTAGATATTGAGCTGCGCGTCCCTACCGGACGTAAACAGATGTACATTTTCCTATACATTTTTTACCATTACATGCTCTCGATACTTACTTGATAGTTTTTCGTGCTAACCTTACAGAAAACTGCGTCGCAGAGCAGATCTAAATACTTGGCGATAGCGACTTAGTCCGCATGAGCTTCGGATCATTGTTGGCATTAATAATATTAAATATTTTTTTCACCTCACACTCTCTGAAAACGAGGTTTTGTCAATCAGTTTAGGCGTAGAAAATCGCTTTTTGCGGCCTAGTATGGCAAAGTACTTTTTTAATTTAATTCCTAAAAATATGTCATAATGTGTTCCGAATCGGAATATTGACATTTTTGTTATATTTGATCTTATTTTAAATAGCTTTAAATTAATTATAATACTCCGTTTTGGTTTTATTATATTATTTTAGTTCATTGAATCATAAAAACAATAACAATAAGATAAAACTATTTGTTATAAGAATTTTATATTAGTCTGGGTGAGATTTCACAACCTATAACTGGATCTCGGACTGTGACATAAATCTTTATTTTTAAATTGTCTTTGTCTTGTACCTCATGCCAGTGTCAACATTTACGGAATCGTTTTTATTCTTATTAATAAGTAACAATATATTCCTACTTTAAATAACTTTGAATTAACCATAATAGTCCCTTTTTTATTATTTTACTTTTTTATATCATTAAAACAACGAGAATAAGGTAAGGTATATTTTATGTTTAGATTAAACTTTATGTTTAAAGATTTTTTTACCGGAAGTTGACCGCGGCAACAACCATAAAATGTTCCTCGCTGTTGTGAGGTGAAAAATTGCGTGTTGCGCTCGGCAGAAAAGTTTTTAGCGTCTTGTACCTTTGAAATCCTCGCTTCGCTCAGGATTCAATCTTTGAACCACTCGCCACGCTCGTGGTTCAATCCTAGAATCCTTCACTTGCTCAGATTTCAATAGAGGTAACTCGCCGCTAAATAACCAACTTTCCAGCCTTGCACAACAAATAACTATTGTTAACTCTTCAATTGTTATTTCATTCTGTTTTAAACTGTAATTGATTTTGATAGAGTTAAGGGGGTACCGCGCCTACGAAAGCCTTCGAGCTTAGAATAAGGTTTATTGTTCTTGTTACCCATTCTTCAGTTTCAATGTACAGCAATAACACTCAAACAGCACTCATTCTCTTCGTAAGTATAAATATTATATTTAATTAGAGCAATGTTTATTTTTCAAAACGACAAAAAATCGTGTGAAATAATAAAAACGTCTTAATATAGCACACTGTAATATACTGTAGCACAGGTTTCGACCTATTTCAGACTCCAGACTCTCACAAGGACCTGATAAAACTTATTAAATTATTTGTAACTACCCTGTTTAAAAACCTTGTGAGAAGTGAATAAAATCTTATTTATTATTATTATTATTATCTTTTTTTCTTACTGAATTTTAAAGGCCACAAAACGGTAGCAAAACGGCCAAGCACTTTTGCTAATGTGTAGAGTTTGTGAAGTTAGGGCTTGTAGAGTTAGGGCGTTTGGAGTAAGAAGCTTGGCTCTAAATGAGATGAACTCTAATTATGTTTTTCATTTGTTCGTTTTTTTCATGTTTTGTAATTTGTTTGTTGCTCCATAAGCGTTTGTATCGATTGCATAGAAGTAATATTCCTGTTGTACGTAGTGTACAACAGGAATGTGCACTGCTGCTGAAAAGTTCTCCTACCTACTATCTCTCTATGACCGTTTTGTTGCCCAGTTTATCTCACTTTATTAGGGTGACCAAATGTTTGAAAACGAATAGATGTTTTTCCTTGTTTTCTTTTATTATGAAAGGGGTTTGGGTAACTTTGTATGTACTAGTGACTTTTTTTTTTCAGCGGCCACTCATTTTTTATTCCAACATTTCCAACAGCTCTGACGGGACTTATCTGGGGCTTATGCTATTTCACCAACGTCTTTTAACTTAAGAAGGCTTTTAAGCATGGCGTCTTTTTAAGATCTTTGATATTTAAACTGACTCTGACTCTACAGTGTAAGTAGAGGGAAACCCATTTCCCCCTCTTGGTCCCCCATCTTGGTCTTCTAGCTGGAAGGGGAAGCAGGAAGCGGTCCAATAGAGATAAGGTGTCCAGCACAGGGTTGAATCTTAGGCGAGTCCCACATAAGCGCCGAGGCATGCGTAAATGCATTCCCCTCACAAACAAAGCACCCCTTAATGTAAATAAAATTGGTGAAATCGAGCGTTAAGTATTTTTCTATACTTAATGCTTTACTAACAACATAGGCACAAGAAAGTGGCTTTAATGTTCATCTTCGATTGCGAGCGCAGCGGAAACAGTAATCGTCTCATTTTGGCTTGCTATATTTTTAGCTCTTCACTGAAAGTTTCTATATGCATTTTAATTAGGTATGCGATCTTTTCAATAAATTTCTTTTGTTTCAGATCTGAGCATACAACCATGAATAACCTAGACGATTTGGATAATAATGCGAAGATTTCAGACTCGGCTTACTCCGTCAGTTGTAGTAACAGTCAGTCTAGAAGGTAATATTGCTTTAAATCACGTTACGAACATCCCTATGCCAGTGTAGTGACAAACATTAATCTAAATATAAACATAAATATCTAAGGATGGATTGCACTATCTAACTCTTACAATAAATATAACTTTAACGGTGTAAAAATTTATAGGATAGGACACCTTATACAACCATAAATCGGTTAAGTTAACTGGTGCAGGTCAGCCTAAGACTATTTATAGCTCGACTTAATCTCAAAAGTCCCTGCATATCCTTACCGTTAACAGTTTTGTCAGGTTGACACGATGCTAGATTTCACGCACGAGGAGCATGCCGCCTTCTCGAACTAGTAGCACTCATGAAGCGTTCGTGCTGCGTTCGTTTTTTGTTATGTTCGTGCACGCATGCGACCTTTCGAGAACTAGTCATTTATGATAAAATGATTGAGAGTAATGAAGTCTCAAATGTATTTTGAAGCGTTTCTTTATTTGATACCAAGGATGCAGCCACATAATATATAATAGTAACAGAAGTTGCACTCCTTTGATCTCGAAGAAAGCCGACATTTTAATAATAAAATTTCCAATGAATTTGATGCATTAAAATGCCTTTGTGTTCAGAATTTACCTACGCCACAGCTCAAGCGTCAGGATTTTACAAGCGAAGTAAAATATTATAACAACATAATTTGATACAGATTTTTTTGTATTTACAATTGTTTAACTTTAATGTAGTTTTGTATGTATTTCTTACCATCTCTAAAGTACTTAGGTATTATTAAATTTCAGTGTTACTAAAATTCGAAATCGAACAAACAATTTTAAATGGTATAGTGCGGAAAACATTTAAACATGGTGTAGTTAAAGTTTAAAATGAATGTTTCGTAATATTTCGTAAGTATAATGTTTTGTAAAATTTATGTTTCGAACTGCACGCGTGTACTCACAAGCGCGGGGGGGGGGCGGCCCTGACTGATTTACAACTCGCAAGTTGTAGCGCGTTGTAGGTGCTTATCGCGGTAGGTATAGGCGGGAGACGGAGGCCTGATGCAGTCTATACATTGGTGACGTCATCACAATCCACGTTGTTGCCTACGCCCTACGCTAATGAGTTTTAGTAAGCTCATTGGCTTACGCAGTTTAACGTTATGGTTTACCTTTAAGTCTGGTGTACGCGTAGCATACCTCGGTGCACGCATAAGCTATGCTACGCAAGCTGCGTTGATCTTGTCTCTGAAGTTTGTTGAGTATCATTAGATATCCACAAATAATCATGTACTTACTCTATACGTAAAGCCTGTTGGCTACAATGAATATTGTAATCGATTGAACTTTAATTTCTTTGCAGTAGAAGCTCGAAGTCAACTCATTCCGGGAGCAATTCTAGTGGCAGCAGTGGATATGGCGGCCAGCTTTTAACCTCCTGCGGCAACAGGTTTGTGGAGACAACACAAGTCTTTACATCTAACACAAGTTAACAACTACTATAAAAATATGGAAAATTATGGGAAAACGGTAGTCCGCCATAGTTAATAGCGTATCAATTACAAAGCGGGGACTTTGAAATTATAACGTTACCTAACTAAAGTTAAAATTGAAGGCTAGTTTATATTTCATCGGGTGGTCTTGCTGTGTAAACGAACCGATTGTCTGACCGCTGCACGCCTTGTTATAACTCGAACTGAGGCAACAGAAGACACATACCAGATATTGTAGCATAGCCCAAAAAAAAAACATACATCTCGCTATAATTGGCATTAACCTAACAGAAATATTTATAGATTTACTGTTAAAAGTTGAAAAGTTTCTAACTTTGTTTTTACCAACTTAAAAGATTTTCGAGCAAGTACACCTAGGGGTAACTTTATATCTCATTTACTAAAAGGTCAAGAAGCCTCTGAACGCTTTTAGATGAACTCTAGTTAAAGCTTTTATTTTGTTTGAAACGTGCGTTTAGTTTAGTTTAAATTTTTTTCAGCAATCCACCACCGGCTAAAAGGTCAAAAGAAAAGGACTGTAAAAAAAAGAAACCTGTACAAAATGAAGTTCAGGAGGCAAAAATTGAGAGTGAATGCGTAACTAAGTCTCTGGAATTTCCAGAGCAACCAAAAGTGGAGCAGACTGAAGGTGTGTTTTTATAAATTACTTCTTCCCAAGAATTTCTCTTGATAACCACCAAGAGTGGGGTATAAAAGTACCAGTTATTGTTAGACATCAACAAAAATATTTATCGCCTTTCAATTTAAGAATTTTCTTTCGTTTACTAGGTATTATAAGATGCGGAAGAAAGGAAAAAAATCTTTGTTGACTCGTTAGTTATTTTGACAGTGATTAATTTTGTATTTACGGTATCCAGGTACAAATACGTGAAGCTCGAGTTAAAGATTTATTTTGTACCTACTCGTCCACAAAATAAAAGTAAATTGTTTGCTGCAATTTTTCAGTGCTCTAGTACCTTAAGGTGAATGTAGTTAGGATAAATCGAGGATTTTTTGTCTATATTTGGTTTGTAAGTTGACATTTGGAAGTTGACATCGATTCTTCGCAAGGTTAGTTTAAAGGCCATAGGAATGCTGTTTTAATTGATTTCCAATTTTAGATTATTTTTTGTCGATCTCAGTCAGGCAACTGTTAAAGTAATTGACAAGTAACAGAAATTTTACCTACTACAGTACAAGTAAACTTCTGTATTAAGAAAATTCAAATTTATTATTGGAGTTGTTTAAGTATAGTGAATTTCCTCGAAACAGATACAATTTATTAAACCTTATTAAATACAGTAACCGATCATGACTTTCTTTAAACTGAACTTTAGATTAACCATAATATTATAAAGACGAATCAGTAGAAACGTATACCTTGATGAAACGTGTATTGCCAGAATAAGATGCGGATAAACCATCTAGGTGCTAGAGCATTTTATGCTATAAAATTCCTACGTGTTGTCTTTTGCTTTACTCATTTTATTTTACATTTATGAGATCTTAGCCTAATCTAGCATAATATTGTAGCGTTACTAAGTTAAATTTCTTTTAAGAGTTAAAACATACAAACCTTTTTGATTTGATGTTCTATATAGTCTTTTCGTTATCACTAATTGGATTAATCTAAGAGAATACATTTTTTGTGTTTTGTTTTGTATTTCGGTGAAGTAGTATTTATAGCCGTGTAGTATTCACCTTTCCTTACCTTAATAGGGCAAAACCGCACTACCGCGCTGTGCTGCGAGGTCGTCGTGGTGAAATTCGTAAGAGCGTTTTCAAGATATCGGTATCGGACGCCGAAGAAAAATGTATGACGGTGTCCGGCCCGATATCCGATATCGGGGCGGACAATGAGAAAGGCAGGTACAGTCAACAGCAGCTACGGCTTTACACTTTGACCTTGAGAGCGCCCTTACGGCGCTCGAAATACCGGCGGTTTTCATAGTGCAAAATGTAAAGCGTGCTGTTGACCGTACATATTCCATACATTATAATTGCTCCCGATTACCGTTATCGGATTGGATACATTGGATATAATAGGAAAATGCTCTTAAGTTCTAGAATGTTCCAACCTTCAATAGAAATGATATACTCATCCATTATTAGTTTTCAATGTTAGCCATTGAATTATAAAATGTTTTATTACCTTTATTCTACTTTTATTTTTCTTGCCTTGACTGGCATCGACTCCAAGAGACTTATTTTTTAGTTTTTGAAGTCGGTTTTTTTGTTTATGACATTATCACTTATCTATTGCAATAAAATTAGAATGACAAGTCTGGAAATCAGTATGGAAGACTATGTTGCATACATTTATAAGAAAATAAAATTGGTTTTAAAAAGACCTATTTTTAAGAAATAAAAATGTAAGTAAGTATCAGACAGTGCGATGGTGACAGAAATGTTCCTCACCACGACCATTACTTGGTTGCTTGCGGGCTGATAAAGCCATTTTTTAAGACTTGATCTATATTTAAAATTTTAAATATTCAATGTCCTAACCGACTTATTGACTGATAATCCACGCACAGCCCGAACCGTTGAGTCTAGAAACTCCAAATGTGGCATTTATGCTCCTTATTTAGTGCAGGGGTGCACTAAGAAAGGATTTTTTGAAATTCAACCTTTAAGGGAGTGAAATAGGGGAAGAAAGTTTGAAAGTCCGTCAGTTTTGAAGATAGGAACTTCAAATTTTGTATTTAGGTTGATTAAAAATGAACATTAACCTATCTCGACGCTTTCGCAAATTCTACCCTCAAAGGGGTGAAAAGGGGGATGAAGTTGAGTAAGAAAAGTTCTTTATTTTCAAAGTAAAAGTATTTTTTTATTAGACTTATGTTTGGAAATTAAATACAAAAAATCCTCTCAAGGAATTAACCTCTAAGGGATAAAAAGGGGTTGATAATGTTAAAATTGATATGGGATATTGAAATGTCATCGATTTTAAAGTCCGATGCGGTGGACATGAATCAATCCTTAATGGTTAAAGAAAAAAGTTTAAATTTTGTATAGAAAAGTAATGGAAAATAGACATAACGACTTTGATCACAATAGCTTTAGAGCATTTTCTACCACTTTTCGGATTCTTAATGCTAAAGAAAGACTGCACGTCTGTCTGGCTGTTCCGTTTCAATGGAGATGGTTATGCTCTAAAAGGGAAATGAGGAGATCCGTAGGAGAACTAAAGTAACCGACATCGCACCAAGGATTGCTCAGCTGAAGTGGCAGTGTGAACACAGCGAGTAAAATCGATGGCCGTTGGGGCGAAAAGTTTCTGGAATGGTGACCGTGCACCGGCCGACGCTTCGTGAGTTGGTCCCCGACAAGGTGAACCGACGATCTGTACCCATAGTACTAGTTGACATTCACTGTCAACGTTTTCGACACTATCGGATACTCTACTTATGTCGGCAAAGCAGTCCATAGACTGCTGATGGTTATGAAAGAGAAAAGCGATTATTTTCGAAAACGAATATGGTTTCACAAACTCGTACTAAGGGTACTGGTGAAAGTCGCGGAAAGCCGCTGGATGCGGGCCGATCGTCCTGGAGATTCATGGGGGAGGCCTTTACCCAGCAATGGGTGTTATGTGGCTGAGACGACAAATTGGCACCACCACGCGACATCCTAAATCCGCGCGATAACCTAATTCCTCGCGGACGAAGTCGCGGGCGGAAGGTTAGTCATTGATATAATACTTTTTTTGACTTTTCCCTCAATTGACTCTGTATACTACGAAATAATTAGGTTGAAGACAGATGATATTATCAATAAAAGCTTCGACTTCACTTGATTTTTCCTAGTAGTAGAAACAGATACATTTTAGCATATAGAGGTTGTCGGATCTAGTTCTTGTCCTCAGTAATTACTAATGGCAATCAGGGCACAATTGTTCACCTCAATCTTTGCGGAGAATACTCATCGATATCGGCAGATGTTGTTACTGAATTGTTATTATGTCTAATGGAGGCCTTGATTGATTGATAATGTATCAAAGTTTGAAGTGATGTTTGAAAAATTATTATTTCAAGACTTTGAAGAGGATGGACTTAGATCTGAATGGTTGCTGTAAGAATCGGCCGCATCACCTTGCTTCGCGCTGCCACAGTAGTGCGGTCAACCCGTTACCCATTTTAGTTTCATTTTGTTATTTACACTTTCCTTTCTAGTTTCGTTTTATTAGTTATAAAAATGTATTCTCTTTTATTATATTCTTTAGGTACCACCTGTCCAGTTTAATTCAGGGCAATGTAGACTATGTGATAAGGTAAAGTATCAATACGGGATACGTCGTTTGGATGGGTCAGTATGAAAAAAGTAAAAAAATATTATGGACTACATAACAATTTTTTTTAAGAAACCACGCTCTCGGTTTCTCTACAATTGTATGCGTACGCGGTTTTCATTACTTGTAAAAATGTACACACTTTGTGAATTGAAGTTTTAGTTATCATCAATTTGTTGTTTAAGCTAGCTAATTACTTAGCCAGTGTGTTGAAATCTATTGTCCAGATTGATTTATCGATTATCATATAAATGTTCCAAAACATCATAAATAAATAAAACATCCGAAACAGTTTAATACTTGAGACAATAAGTTCTCTTTCTGTGAAGTTGGAATAGATAATTCTTTAAATAACATAGTTTTACGAATGTCAATTTTTTATTTGATAGGAAGAGAAAATCAGAACTATTAAAAATAAGGTAAAAAAAAACTAGTTTAAAAAGCGTCTCTGTCACCACAATGAGAAAGAAATAAAGGTAACGAGCGGTTATATAATTTATTTTCTATTTTACCCCTGCACTCTTAGGGTATCAGCTGTAGTAAAATTATTGTTTCCCGTCGTCGCTAACTGGCGCCGCGTCATATTGTGATTACCGACGAGGTTTGTGACCTCGTCGGTAATCACTCACGTTTACGTACCTTTCTTGTCACGTTAGCTGACTTGTACTCCTAGTAAGCACGAGTTGACGTTAGCTTCTAACGTTATTGAAAACTATCGGATGCACTGTGCCCTTTGGACGAGTTTGGCAAACTAAAATCGTTTTCGATACTATCGCTTTGTCTCTTTCATATAATATATAGACTGCTTTGTCGACATGACTAAGAGCATGATAGTTGTCAAAAACTTTGCCAGTAAATGTCAACTTGTATTAAAGGCTCTGTTCACTGCCCATTTCGATAAAGCAGTCTATGGATATGAAGAAGGCAAGTTTTTGATAACGAATATAGTTGCCAAACTTGTACTAGGAGTACTGATTGTGCGGTGCGTGGTTCATCTTTCGTTGAACAGATTGTCTCAGAATGTGAAATAAATTCATTTATTATTATTAATAGTGGTATACAAGACCTTCTCAAAAAACTTCAGACCACTCTAACTTCTGTCTGAGCCATATGTATAAGGTGATTTTGGATGTCGTCACGAATTGTCTTGCTCGCAGGCTCGACAACTTCCAACCTCCCCGAACAAGCCGGGTTTTGAAAAAGTTTTAGCACTATAGACCTCATCCATGTAGGCTGCGGCAGGTTATACAGAAGATCGAGGAATGTAATCTGCCATTTTGCTTGGCGTTCGTAAACGATAAAACTTTTAATTCGATAGAGACTGACTGGGTCTTGCTTCAGTCTTTCCAGAGGTGCCATGTGGTCTACGGTATGTCGAGGTGTTTAGTTGCTTATATGAAAAGCCAGAGCCAGAACAGCATTCCCATTCAACTGCAGCGAGGTGTGAGACAGGGAGACTGTACACAGCTGCGTTGGATGACATCTTTAAGCTCTTAGACTGGAAAAGTCTCGGCATCAATATTACTGGTCCTTACCCAACTTCGTTTTGCCGATAATGAAGTTCTTTCTTATGGCTGTCCTTAGAAGATCTGTATGCTCAAAGATCTTTGCAGTGCTTTCCAAAGAGTGGGTCTTAGGATGGACATGGATAAGACGAAAATCATATCGAATTCCCATGTTGTACCCGCTTGTTCATGTTGAGAACAATAAGTTGTTCACCAATATGTTTACCTAGAACAGACGATCCAGTTAGGTAAGTCCAAGTTCGAGAAAGAAATCTCTCGTGGAATCTAAATTGGACGGGCAGCATTCGAAAAGCTTCAAAACTCTTCGCGTCGACCTTATCACAGTGTCTCAAGACAAAAGTCTATGACCAGTGTGTCTTGCCTGATAACTTACGCTAGTACTACTTGATCGCTAACTATAGGTCTCATAAGAAGAAGGCTTAAGGTCTACCTGAGCGATCCAATCAGAAATGAGGAGATCCTTAGGAGAACTGAAGCGACCGACATAGCGCGAAGGATTGCTCAGCTGAAGAGGCAGTGAGCGGGACTCATGGCGATAAGAACCAATGGCCGTTGGGGAGGAAAGGTTCTGGAACGGCAACCACGCACCAGACGACGTTTCGTAGGTAACCCGAAAACGTGGACGGAAGCGATCTGGTGAAAGTCGCGGGATGCTGCTGGATGCGGGCAGTGCAGGACCGATCGTCTCGTAGATCCTTGGGTGCGGTCTATACCTAGCAATAGGTGTCACATGTTCATGTGTCAGAGATGATGATAATGATGATTTGCGTGTCCGAAGTGCGAGAAATAGCACGGCAAAAATATCATGGAATGTAGTTTTGTTTTATTGTCGATTGACAAAAGAAGACCGCTAATATTTTAGGAATATTCAAATGGTATCTCCACGTTGGCTAAGTCCGAATTCAGGATTATAATTATAACATTTTCGAAGTGCGTACATTTTTATTTGCACATTAACATTTGCTTCATTCACCTAACTAAAAATCTAATCAGCCAATAATGGGGATTAACAGAACTTTCAATAAATCTCTTGAAACTGACAGTACCTTTCGACACAGTTGTGACAGTATAGCTTAAGAGGCCCGTGATCGGTCAGCTCCCCATTCTAAATAATACCAAAATGATTTAAAATTTAAGCATGATTGACTGTACTTGTCATGTCATTCGGATTTAGACAGTATTTATCTAGGTCGCTATTTAAAAAAAAAACAAAATATCTACTCAGCAAAAAATAATACCAATTACATTACCATTACCCATACAAAGCTGCAATCGCATTTATTTTTAATTGGGTGAGTATTTAGGATTATTTTTTTAATGGCGCCCTAGATAAATGCTCTCTTTATGCGAATAACATCACAATTACGGCAAAAAATGCTCTAATTGCAAATCATTTTGGTATTACGTTAATATGTGGAGCCGACCGCTCGCCTGTCTCTTAAACGGATGGAAACTCAATAGTTTCGATTTTTTCAAATGCGTTAAATAGTTTGGAATTAAAAAGTGTTTAAACTTGACATAAAATTCAATTTCGGTAAGCTTTGCGCGTTCTTTTTTTTACAATCACACCAATTATCTAGCACGCACACGTTAAGTTTCGCGAAGAACTTGCGTTATGGATACTACTATTATATTAAGTTTCTGTGACTCTACACAAAGAAATAAACATACTTGTGTTTCTGGGTAAATTGACCCTTGCATCTATTTCTTGCGATATTGGGGTCAAAGGACATACAAAAATATATATTTGTCGAATTAAATATCGTATTAGTGCATTCGTTAGTTACTACAACACAAAACTTACGGCTTTTAGGATTTGATATTTTTAAATAATCTCCGAGAACGCGCAAGTCAGCAACACATAACTACGTGTTTTTTTTATATTCCTTACCTTATCCAAAAGTGCTGTTAATCTCCATTATAAATTAGGATAAAGACATAAATTCGGTCATTTTACTTAGATGGTTTTATTGCTAACTGGGAAATACGTCACGTTACAGTTTATTTCTTAACTGTTTTATGACTTTTTATTATGTTTTATTAAAAGTTCGTCTGTACTTAAGGTAAAAGTGTTAACAATAAGAAAATGGGACATGAGTATGGGACATGTATGTGATACAAATGAAGAAAAAACCTAAAATGTTTTTGTATAAAAATATTGACAAAGTTTTTGATAATGTGTCAATATTAATTGACACTTTATCAAAAACAAGCGGCCGCTAACAACTTCGTTTGCGTGGACTTTGGAATGATTTTACCGCAGTACTTTTTGACTCCGATGTTATTAAGTTTTCGATTACTTTCGGATTTTTATCGCGTATGCATTTTTTGTAGACATGTCGAATTTTCTTCTCGTACACCAGACCCTTTTCATGTACAGATTTTTATGGCCTATGGGAGCTTAAAAAATAAATTCAACATTACTATGATTTAAGTAAGATATTATTATCTTTTATCTTACTAGAAGACTAGTACTCTTGTTGATCGATTCCATCCGGTCGCTCCCATTGGATATTTGTGGTACGTATTTGAAATATAGCTTTAACTAGTGACTTTATTTACGATATTCCTTTTCAGATCTTATTTTGAATCATTCATGTCTGTATAGGTTCATGTTTATCTTCGGTCTGTTATTTTATCTGCAGCTAATAAGACTACGGCACAGAAGCTCCCGCCCGCCGATGAAGATCCAGAAACTACAGAAATTACCCAGATTGATGCAAAAGAAGAGGTATAATCCTTAAATTTTATAAAAAGGACGATTTCCTGTCTCTTAAGGCTTCGTCGCACAAAAAGCGCCATAAAACATTCGACGCGATGCAAATGAAATAAAGTTAGATGCTGTTTGCATCGCTTTGAAAGCTCGCGATTATGGCTTAGATAGATATAGATATGGCGCAGATTACCTTATGCGTACATCAGATAATCGGCGCACATTATCTTATGCATGCGTGCATCATCATTTCAAGCTGTATACAAACTTGACTGTGGTCAAACTACCTTGCTTTTGGTGCACCTAAAATTGAAAAAACCACCCTGAATAAGTGTATTTGGGTCAGCATTCTTAATCCCCTCTGTTGATGATTGATGACGTAACATAATACGGCTGAAACCTTTAGTGCCGGTTACGTCGTCATAAAATCACCGCGCGATCTGCACATGCTCATGACTGTAGGACAATAAATTTTTCACTTACTAAGCGTAAAACGTAAGGTAAAATGTCATTACCTCCTATTAAAGCGTCACTCAAGGCGTCACTCCAGTAAGTGACGCAAGTATAAATGCCAACGTGACTGCTTACGGAGTTTTGAAAGTGTGCCTTGTGTCTAACAGCTAACGGTTAATTACCCTCTTCAATCTTAAGCTGATCCAAATATGCGTTTCAGTGCTATGTTTGTTTATTTATTTCAAATGCTTTGCAGGATCCCTCTGATGCATATTGTACATTTTTTGTTCCAGGTTGCCTCATGTTATATACCATTGGGAAATACTTCTGTCAAATCCGTTAGTACATTTTTACTTTTAAGCCGGGTTTTGACGATCATAGTTGGCTCAGTACATTTTTACTTTTAAGCCGGGTTTTGACGATCATAGTTGGCTCGTAATGAGTGGACTTACGCCTAACATTACTGATAATAGAGAATATAGGTAATTCTTTTTTATTTCAGGATGGATTTTCATGTGTGATATCAATGCATGATGGGGTCGTGATGTATACTACGGCGTCTTTGACTGCCACTCTCGGGTTCCCCAAAGATATGTGGATTGGACGCTCTTTCATAGACTTTATCCATCTTAAAGTAAGTAGAATAAATTCGGTTTTCATTTTGCAATGCAAAATTTCATAATTTATGCAAGTAAAAACCTTATATGCGATAAGGTTAAAGTTGCCATTGCACGTGACTGTACTTATACAAAATAAAATATACCTATGCCTACAAAAAATAAATTCTTGTGGTTCCTACTCGAATGGATTTGATTTCTTAACCAGTGTGATGTTGAAAAGTTACAAAAGTTTCTGTTAGGAGTTTTAAATTACCACCACCTTTGAAGGCTTCCCATCGATCCGTTAAAATTTTCAACATATCATCTATCTATTTGAAGGTTTAAAATTGCGTAGCACTTATTAACTCCTGCATAATGCGTCTTACCGTCACTAAGGCGTCTTTCTTTCTTTAAATGTTTTTTTTTTCTTTGTTTAATGCTTTTTTTGTTTGCAGGACAGAAATACGTTTGCATCGCAAATCACGAACGGTCTAGTAGGCCCTACAACTGTAAATGGTGCGCTGGAAAAAGGTAAAGTCATACATTATTTACGATAAAATATGGATATTATTTTAGGGATCAAACGAAAGTTTTCGAATACTTATAGGTATATTTTTTTTTTATCTTGAACGGATTTGCTCTTGAACTTATCAAAGATATAACATTTAGATTCGGATCAATTTCTAATTCAGATTTAGTTGGTTCACAAGGATACAAAACTTGGTTGGGATTTAAAAAACCCAAATGACTGATGCCGCCTCTGTACTTAATCGAATTGTTTTTTCAATTATCGGATGAAGTATATGCACTAACAATGTGCCAAAATACGAGTATGTATGTACAGTGTTACATACATACTCGTATTCTCAGATTCGCTAGATGGCGCTCTGAAGTAAACATTCTCTCTAAGAAAAATATTGTTAAAAAAAATAAAAATTACAGTTGTAATATTGCAAACTTATTAAAACAAGTATTTACGTAGTGATTCATAAGCGGTATCGTTATCAAAAGTATAGTGAACGGTTAAAAGGTGATTTTAATACTGAAATAACTTGTGTGTGAATTTCTGACAAAACTTTTATAACCGGGACGCTCGCTCATTCTACGGAATTTAATTTGAATAAGCACCATAGGTATATTGAGTAAAAACTGTGCCAAATTGTTTCGAAATTCCCATAAACAGTGATATTTATTTGCCTACAAAATGACTACCGAGTGCGCGGGATGTCCTAACATCGTGGATGGTGCTATATAAGGCGAAATGGAATTTAATAATAAAATTTTAAGGGGTGGTCAGGTCAAGTGTTTGCAATCTAAGAAAAATAATAAAAAAATCTAAAAAAATCTTTTTATCCTAATAAAAAAATAAATTACGAGTTCGTAATTTACCTACTAGTTAATATTTTAAGTGTATTTTATAAATTATCAAACTTAATTAAACCTTGAATAATGAAAAAAAAACCATTAAATAAACTATTTAAAAACAGCTGATATTAAGCTACACTGCGCTGCGCGGCGCGGCGCCCGGCCGTCGACCCGGCCAGTCAGCTGAGAGCCATAAGTACCTACCTACTATGCAGCAAAGCTACCGCCTGGGCTGAGACCTAATTATTTTCTTTTCACAACTAATTTGAACGATTCGTTTCTAAGGTACAGTTAAGGCAAACAATCAATTGCAAGATCCAGACAAGGCCACATTGTAGTGACAAACATCACATGTTATGAGCGTTGAGGTGAGTATTATGCTGTGATGAGTCTTATTTAAGCTGTGACGTGACTTTATTATTCAAACTTCCCTATTAAAACAAAATCAAGTTTCAAATAAGTTTTGGTTAATAAATAGGTGTAGGTAAGTATAAGTAGGTAAGTAGTACTTACATGGCGTCGAACAGCAATCCAGTTTACTTAATAATAATATGCGTACAGCAAAAGGCGATAAGCTTTCCATCACACTTAACAGGCTTTGGACTGACAAAGTAATGTAATAATAATTATGTATACGGACAGTTGTTAATTGGTTAAAGGACCTAGATACTAGAATACTTTTATGTTCAACAACGCTCCTGACGAAGCCACCGACAAAACTCTACTCGAGCCGAGTAATCAGGAGTCATCAATTCCTGAACTCGCGTGTAGTGGTAGGGATGGAAAGTGTCCTCGTCGTGAAGAGTTCGCCACGCGTAGTACTGGCTTACTCCGAAAATTCTGGCAGCATCTCGAGTACTGGCCGTTTCGTGCTCTTCGAAGAATTCCACGATCCGTTCTTCCACTTCAGCTGACACCACTCTTGGTCTACCAGCATCAACTGGCGGTGGTGGATCCAAACGGCCATGTTCTCGGAAACGGTACACGGCATTCAGTATGGTGCGGTGACTGAGGCGCACTCCGAACCTCTCCTCGTAAAGCCGCGCAGCACTTCTTAACACTTCGCTACTTTCACGGTAACAAAATACCATTTCAAGGTACTCTCGACTAGTATACCTCCTAGGCATTTTTACTAAAGCGCGTCGCGACCTGATAGCACAGAATGCACAAGGAGACTAACTAAAGAAAATATCAAATCAAAGTAAAGCGCGAAATTTCACGTGATTATTAGGGGTGGGACACGAGAAAAAAAGAAAAAAATAATAATTTGTGTCCGAGTTAATATTTTCCAATATTTTTCTATTTAAAATTTACCATAAGTATAAAAATAGCATTGAAAAATGCAAAATCATAAAACATTAATTATTTTTTCAGGCACATATTATCTTGGTTTGCATTGCTTCGCAACTTTTTGTTTAGTCTGATCATATAAATATCTGGGCAACATCTTGCTCTAGTAGGCCTTATCTCTTACTGGGGATATAGCTAACTTATTGATAATATTGATATGATATATCACACATAGAGGCTTTCGTCGTGCGTGATACGTTAAAACTTGTATAAGTAATTAAGTTTATTACAAATTCTTTCACAATTACAAAGTGATTTTATGCAAGCCTTTAATTATCTTAGCCATCGTCTACTTCCAAATTAAGACATAAGCAGGCCATACACGCAAGTATGGCCTGCTTTAGGAAAAATAATTACATTTTTTTTTTATGAATCTTTCTACAGAATAATGAAACTAGGATTACAGAATTTACACACCCAAATTGACTACCGTAATAATTTACAATAGATAGATAAGAAGTTTACTTGCTACATAAAAATTAAAATCAATAGGCAAAGAGGCAGCTCTAAAATAGCGGCTTTTCTATTGATGATTCATATTGCATGCGGTTTCATTGATCTACCGCCACTGTCATCGCCGACAAACGATGCCGCCACGGCCGCCAAACGCTGCCCATCGCTTTTCGGCACCGTCCGCCGCGTCGCTCGGCGCGGCGGTCAATCAAAAAAGTTAGTGACTCGAAGATGATTGTGGTGTGCAGACGTGCAGTTGCGCGCCGCGTGCGGGCTGCATTTTCGTTTACGATATCGATCGGCAAAATGTGTACTAATAAACAAGCAAACGTGAGAAAAGTACTAACCAGACAGTGTCTCAGTGAGTGTAACAACAAATTAGTGTGTAACCCATCAATCAGTGCAATAAGGTTAATTAAGGAGTGTTGTGATGTATGAGTGAATGTGGTCGAAAGCGAAACAGGATAATGTATCCCTTTTTTGTATGCAGAATATGCAGATGATATCATCTGAATGGAACTAACTATTTAGTAAGTAAATGTAACTATTAAATAAACTGGATTGCTGTTCGACGCCATGTAAGTACTACTTACCTACTTATACTTACCTACACCTATTTATTAACCAAAACTTATTTGAAACTTGATTTTGTTTTAATAGGGAAGTTTGAATAATAAAGTCACGTCACAGCTTAAATAAGACTCATCACAGCATAATACTCACCTCAACGCTCATAACATGTGATGTTTGTCACTACAATGTGGCCTTGTCTGGATCTTGCAATTGATTGTTTGCCTTAACTGTACCTTAGAAACGAATCGTTCAAATTAGTTGTGAAAAGAAAATAATTAGGTCTCAGCCCAGGCGGTAGCTTTGCTGCATAGTAGGTAGGTACTTATGGCTCTCAGCTGACTGGCCGGGTCGACGGCCGGGCGCCGCGCCGCGCAGCGCAGTGTAGCTTAATATCAGCTGTTTTTAAATAGTTTATTTAATGGTTTTTTTTTCATTATTCAAGGTTTAATTAAGTTTGATAATGAATAAAAGACACTTAAAATATTAACTAGTAGGTAAATTACGAACTATAATTTATTTTTTTATTAGGTGAAAAAGATTTTTTTAATTTTTTTATTATTTTTCTTAGATTGCAAACACTTGACCTGACCACCCCTTAAAATTTTATTATTAAATTCCATTTCGCCTTATATATATGCAATGTTCTCGTTGCAAAGACAATTACCATTTGCAGTGTACTACATTTTCACTGGCAGACTACAATGCGATTTCAGCGGATTTTATGAAAGCCTGGGTTTGTCACTTTTAATACCAACACGCCTCTGAGAGCTAAATTACCAGCTGTTACTTCTCATGGTAACTTTGTTACCCAGTGCAACAAATCGAGTTTTCCGACTCCCTCAAATTGTTCCTGCTTGTCGGCTATGGACTTACGAAACATAATAAGAGAAGAAATTCACAACGCTCTCGAAGGCGTCATTAATCCCAAGATTCTTGCTTTAAAAAATATGATTGCAGGTTTTGAATCATCACTGTCTGCGTTCAGTAACGATCTGGATAGCATAAAGTCGCAGCATGCTACGCTGTCTACCACTATGAACGACATCCGCAAGGAAATACGAACGGCTAATCAACATCTTAGCTCAAAACTGGCACAACTTGAATTACAGACTCGTCCAACAAACATGAAGTACAATGTGTACCCGAAAACAAGCAGGAAAATCTAGTAAATACAGTATCGCAACTGTCTAAGGGTGTTCGAATGTCCCATCAACGAAAACAATATTCATTGCTGTGAGAGAATGGCCAAAATGGACAACAAACGCCCCCTCGTCCGCGCTCAGTTCTCGTGAAGTTCAACAGCCCTCGCTTCTGGCAGCCAAGATATCATTTAATGAAAACAATTCTAATGATAAACTCAACACCAGCCACCTGAGTATTGGCGGCACCAAAAAGTCTCCGGTTTGTGTTTCAGAACATCTTACTCGAGAATTGTTTTTCGAGTAAGATGTTGCTATACCTAGCCACCCATCGTGTTCGCAGAGAGCTAAAGTACAAACACTGCTGGGTATGCGACGGTAAAATCTTTGTACGGAAGAACGACGAATCCGATTATATTTTCATACGTAACCATGACACTCTCAAAGGTTTGTCATAGCGTGCGCTAAACTTGTTATATTTTTTTTTACTGATAGGCACTTTTAAAGATATTACTGTATATTACCAAAATGTATTAGGTTTGCGGACGAAGACTGTCGATATATTTAATAATATAGTGTGTAACCCATATGATATAATAATCTTGACTGAGACCTGGTTGACAAATACAACGTGTTTAGACGCGGCCGTCAGACTAGTGGGTTTCACTCGTCAAAGGATAGTGGTGGAGTACGTTTATTCCCTTCAAAATGAGTAATGGTGTTGAAACTGCATCTGACGGACCACATATTTGTGATTTTGGTTTGTGGTAGGACTTGTTTTAAGTCCGTCTGGCTAGCTACCTGTCTGACGCCATAACAACAATGTTTTCAGCATTGTTGTGTTCCGGCAGTTACAGATAAGACATCCAGTTCCTCAGTGATTGAGGATTCCGGGAGAGGCTCGCTTCCATCTTCTGCCTTATCAATACTTAACATCAGGTATGATGAAGGCTAAGATTCTCCAAGTCGTTAATAAAAAAAAAAAAGACGGGTTGCACTCCGGGAGTGCCGGCAGAAGTGAAAACTTGATTATTAACGTTGAGCATGTTTGATATTTTGGAATGGTTAGGGAATAATTTTGCACCAATTGCTTTATCAGTATAAAAGTACTATCATTTATGTGGTAGAATACAATATTCATTTATTGCGCTATCGTACACAAACATGACAAACCATATTAAAGTGAACGTTAAGTTAGGTAATAAGATATAAGAAAACATTAGTTATTATAGAGAATCGAAAAATATATATTGACAATAAAACAAGAGACAAGTAAAAGACATTATCAACAGTCTGTCGCTAAGCAACCGAGACCATAGTCAACCTGTCACCTCAACATTCTCCATCCGTCCTACGCTTTTTCGATCAGGTCACGTGTCCTGACGCGAGTTTAAGATTTTATACCCATTACAGAAAAAGTGCTCAACGCCGCTAAAGAAGTTTTCACTTCAAAAAAACTTTTTGCTGATCACTTCGCATCTGTTTATACAAAGTTGTCCTTCATCTTACACTACAGCAGCGGTTTCATGCTCGGAATACCTATGCTATGTGTCATTTTCTGAGTATGAAAACGAAAATAACGAAAATCGAAGATCATCGGTCGTCCTCAGAGGATACACCTCGACTCCTTTTGCAGTATCTTCGGGCGTTCCCCAGGGTTCACATTATTTCAACATTTTCGTCATGATATTCACTCTGGTTTCCGATTTTCCAAATGCTACCTGGACGCCGACGATCTTAAATTTTTCAGGAGCGTCAATTCGAGCTCTGATGCTGCTTTATTGCAGGCAGATATTGATGCCCTGGTCACCAGGTGTGAGAGAAATCACATGGATCTGAATAAGGATAAGTGTTTTGTGGTCAGGTTTACAAGAAAGGCGCAGTCATTGGTCAGAACGTATAACATAAATGGTAGCATACTATCAGAAGTTAGTCAGATGCGCGACTTGGGCGTTGTCCTGGACACCAAGCTCCATTTTCATGTTCATATTAACATTATAGTAAAGAAGAGTCTAAAAATTCTTAGTTTTGTACTCAGAAACTGCAAGCAGTTCAAGAACTCCAAAACTAAAATCCTTGTTTATTTTGCTTTGGTTCGTAGTAACTTCGAATACTGCAGTGTCGTATGGAACCCAAACTACGATATTTATATTAAGAGAATTGAAAGAGTCCGAAAACGGTTTTTATGGCATTTATCTTATGTATGTAATATGGCTAAAAAGCAACCAAATTATATCGTCAGACTTCGGTACTTTAATTTACTCTTGAACACCGCAGACGTTTACTGGGCAATGTATTTTTATATAAATTGGTGAATGACGTACTCCTTACTCCAGAACTTTTATTCAATATTAATATGCGCATACCTTACATCTTCCTAGATTTTCTGCATACAGACCTTTCGTCTAAAAATTATCTTGATCACGTCAAGGCCGCTATTAGCCGCTAAACAGAATGATGATGCCTAAGCTTAGCTCGTGGTCAGTGTCAGCTCGAAAAACAAATCTTATTTGCCCGCCTGTCATCTATTGGATGTTGATATTTTCGGTAATAGGTTGGTCAAATTAAAGAAAAATGTAAAATTATCTTTTGAATTTGTGTAGGTATTCGCTTGTTTCACTCAATTATTTTTTAAATAAGTTGAAAATTTTATGCGTTTTTTTTATTTTTTTTATATTAAGGTGGAACGATTAAGTTACAAAAAGCTGAACGGTCGTTAGATGGCGCTACTTTCGCTATTTAGTAGTTTTTATTTATTTGTTAATTGTTCTTTGTATCTTTTTAACTCAAAATACTATAAGCGCATTCTATAAATAAATATTGAATTTTCGAAACCAACATTTATCTTTTTGTAGTACATAAATCATCCAAATATCTCGAGAGAGTGTTTCTGTCTCCCAATTTTACTAATCACTCACACATGCATACCTTATTTCTGAGTTTCTTGTAGTAGAATATTTCGACCAAGCTGAAAATGATAAAGTAGCCCAGCGGTCTACGTACTCGGCTTAGATATCAAAGAGTTAGGGTTCGATACTTCTGATGGTAGATTTTTTTTATTATTTTTTTATTATTTATTTTATATTATTGTTTATTTAAATAACATCACAATATTAATTTTGATGTATAAATTGCAACAAATGCAATTGCAACTTTTTTAAATTGCACAAGTGACAAGAATGTAATTGATACTCTAAATTTTAAGATTTCTTAGTGTGTTTGCCCATTATAATATCTTTTTTTTAAACCACTGCTGAACAGATTTTGATTAAAATTGCAGTGTTTCCTCAATAAAAAAAAAAGTGGTGGTGGTTGTTGGATCATCATGTTACCGTTTTCTATACGTCTATACTATATAATATTACTAGCTTCCCGCCCGCGGCTTCGCCCGCGTGGACTACACGACTTATGCTATTGTGGGTTAAACATAAACCAGCGCGGAGTTTTCTGTAGACATTTTCAAGGTGTACAAATACTTATTACCTTATATTGATAAATCTCGTAGGGTTCAGCCTGCGTTTGCAATGTAAGCGGAAAAAATGTACCTAATCATTTACGACATCACATTAGAAACCTTAAAAATTACAGTATTTCTCTACTATATATTGAAGATTATTTTACCTTCCTCTTGAATCACTCTATCTATTAAAAAAAACCGCATCAAAATCCGTTGCGTAGTTTTAAAGATCTAAGCATACATAGGGACAGACAGCGGAAAGCGACTTTGCTTTATACTATGTAGTGATAAAGAGGAAAGATGTGTATGTATGTATGTAATGAATAAACTCAAAAACTACTGGACTGATTTCAAAAATTCTTTTAGGATGCTACACTATCCCTGATTAACATAGGCTATATTTTATCCCGATATTCCCACGGGAACAGGTACCACGCGTGTAAAACCGCGAGGATCCGCTAGTACAATACTACAATACTATTATATTAGTTTTATTTAAAATCAATACATTTAGCTCCTTTCGGTATATTGGCGCGTATATAAATTTGCGCAAATGATCATATTTTGTCTACTTGTTTGTTAGTTACAATCTCCATTTTATATTATAATAGTTTTGGAATCAAGCTCGAGACGCCATTTTTATACTTACTCTTTTTGTTTACTTATGTGGTGAAATTTTACATCTTGTAAATCTTGTTAAATTCTACCTTTAAAGCTATAATTTACTGCGATAATTTATTATGGTGATGTAAAAACTTAGAAGCTTGATTTTTACAGTTCGGGGGAACCATAGACTTTAATCTTTATTAATATCAATTTGATACTTCACGTGTTTCTGAGGATTGAGTCTTTAAAGGCACTTATGTGCATATAACTAATTTCGTGTTTTAATTTATAAAGATACTGATATTATAAAATATTAATACATAAAACATGTAAGTAAGCAAAAATGCCCCAAAAAAATTTACTATTAAGTACTTACCTCAAAATGAAATTGTATTATTCAACAAATACTTAATTCGTAAAGCAGCGCAGCGAACACCGGGGTTGGAAACAATTAAATATCTATTGTGTTTCGTTTTCCGATGCCTGAGAGGTTATAAAATAAAAAGTGCTAACCTCTTGTGTATCTTAAATATGTATTATGTAATGTTAAGTACAATCTAGAAAAAAAGTGCTGAGATAGCGCTAACATTCATTCATGCGCTGTACGGTGAAAATGTTTTTGAAGGCTAACTGACCAATAATTTTATTGAGGCAAATTTAATTACATTTGTGCACTATTCGCGCAAATGTTTATTCGAGCAAACGGCTTTTCGTGTAAGAGTCTTTCGCGTTATTAGCTTTTCGCGCAAATGTCCTGATTCATAGTCGAAACAACAATAGTCAAGTGATATGTGACGTCAAATTCATGTTTTGTATTTGGCTTAGTCTATGTTTATCTCTATGCTATCATCATTCTTATGATGTTTTGAATAGCTAAGTGAACATTTAATACGTTAAAATTGTAAAATTAAAAATAAAATAAATCATTAAGATTTACGTAAAATAAATCATTTCTAGTCAGAAAATAAATTTCACTCAAAACTGAAATATTTCCACCCGTTTTGAAAGATTTCATAAATTTCGTTTATATTTAATTTTCATTTCAGTGATATTTTTACTGGACCCATTCCCTAGTCACAATGAAAAAACACTACAAACAAATGACAAATACGGAACGGTGTTGTCAGTACGTAGATGTGATTGCGGACAATTTAATATTTGAAAAGGGACCACATGACATTTGAATAAAAAAAATAAAAAAAAATATTAAGTAAGTACGTTACATAATACAAGTAAATTTTATTTGCACAAAGCAGATACAATTTTCGTTTCTTTTTTTTCCTTTATAAAATCTTATTTTCTATTTTTTTACAGTGATGGGAGAAAAAAAGATTTACGCATAAAAAACAAAATATAAGTCGTGTTTAGCATTTTTTAAAATCGGAGTCAAGATAAATCCTACAAATCACAACTTTATATCATAATCCCAAAGTAAATTATTACTGACGAAACTCATCTCTTTTGGGACGCAACGGCAACACAGCTGAAAAATCTAGTAAAGAGAAATTTAAACAATTATTAAATCGAGACAAACGTAAGAGCGGCAACTTCGCGCGTTGCGCGTCTTAGCCGCATAGAATGGCAACGTCGCGATTTTTGTATACGTACACGACATTTGTCACATACACAGTCGTAATATTTGCAATAATTTAGTGTTCATTTATAGGTGATTTCTGAATGAAACAATGTTTGTTTATTAATTAAGCGCAAATGAATACCCGAGAATAAATAGTTGCACATATATTTAAGTATTAATTCTGTTAATCTACCAAGATTATCTCGACTGTTTTTTGTATGAAAATCGTTCCACCTTAACGTATTTTTTTGTGATCACTATTTTTTATCAAATGAATCTAATTCTAATAATTTTATTATTTTGATTTTGTATTAATAAAATTGTTTTGATTTGAATTTTTTGACATTGCTTTAAATAACAAATCTATTTAAATGTTTCGTTTTTAATTTTTTTTATAACAAATCTATTTTCTATTTGTCTCGAATTTTAATCTTATAATTGTTATTGTCATTGCTTGTCTTGTTCATGTTAAAACAATATTTTTGATTTTTGTATTGCTTATGTGTAACATCTATAATTAAGATTGCATTTAGTTTAAGTTTAAGTTAATATTTAATTACGCATGATATGATGTTAATCTTGTTGATGTTAATAAATAAATAAATACTTCATTACCTACGTTTTATTACTAGTATAGTAGGTATTATATAAATCTGTGGTATTATCGGTAAGTCGCTCACGTTACAATAAAACTTCGTCACAAAGCTCTTTCTTCTGTTCCTTGCGTAGAACTTATGGTTTTGTTTTCCCGACGTTTCGACAAATTTTTTCACAGCTGGCCGTGGTCACGCGATGAATCCGTAAAAGTTTTATTATGCGTTAAGAAAATATACACTTTGTTACGCCTAAAATGAACGGAACGCGCGTAAAATAAGGAAGTGACATTATGAATGTACTTTTTTAACTGACATTTTTTTTTTTTTCAGTTCAATCTCGAGGCGGCTCCATATCGACAATGGTTTGTCGTATCCGGCGATACCGTGGGCTGACGACTGGGTTTGGCGTAAAAGAAAGAGATGTGACTTTTATGCCGTTCTTGTTAAAGCTGACTCTAAAAAACGTCGACATCGAAACCGGTGAATTGATTTACTTGGTAGTGCAGGCTACGACGCTGTTTTCGGCATTCAAAGGCGAGTTAATTTTACGTACCTATTTAAAATTTTGAAGTATGAATTTTCAAACATATATTTCTGGATTTTCATAATCATCAGCTATTTAAAATGTTCACACTACAGGGTTATATGAGGTTTCTTGTAGTTTTAACAGAATTCTTTCCTTATTTAATCATGCAAATCAAACATCTATTGCCCAATGAAAAATAATACCACCACTCTGATGAATGGAGTTGGCGATGGATGTATTGTGCAGTCAACGGTAACTACGGCTTATCGCGTAAGTTTCGTCGACGTCGTCGACTAGTCGAATATGGGCGCGGCTCTTCACACGCGAGCTCTGATGCTATAGCGCTGTCTCAGTCACACACAGAGTCGAGTATTAACTAGAAAAGAATCTTATTGTTAGGGTGATATCGTTGAAGTTGCGATGCACAAAATCGGCTGTCAAAATAAGGTCGACAGCGATGCCGACGGCACTTACGCGCTAGGCCCACTGCTGCTGATTGACCTTACTTCAATATGCTGACCGAATACTGCATACCTTTATATGCATTTAATTTATATTATAAAAATAGAGTTTTCTAGTTATACAGCGTGATTAAAAGAACCTCGAATTAATTCTCATTTTTAAACCAGTCGATGCCTTTTTCTGCTTTGTAGAACCAAATGAAATCGTGCTAAAACCGATACCGTTTATTATGCGACACTCCGCTAATGGAAATCTAGAGTACATCGACCCCGAATCGGTACCGTACTTAGGGTATTTGCCTCAGGATATACTTGGCAAAGATGTACTACAGCTGTACCATCAAGACGACCTCCCTTATCTGACGCAAGTCTACCAGACAATTGTGACGACAGGTGGAATGGTGAGATCCAAACCCATTAGGTAATTTATGATTTTTGATTTTTTTATGCTATTTTTATACTTATTTTAAATTTTAGATATTTCAAATATCAACTCGGCCACAAGTGAATTCTCAGATGGGACTCGAACCCATCAGGCTATGGCTATTTACTTTATAAGGTCAATAAATAGTCTTAACTTGTCGGGGATCGGGTGAAAAATATAATGATAAATTAAACAAAAAGAACATAAGACAGAAATGTAGATTAAAATTAGGTGAAATGGCGTTGGCGCTGAGTGCGTACTACATAACATAGCATTAGGAAAAGACCTGTTTGATAATTTAACTTTTTTATACAGAATGATAACTCAAAACCAAGATTGGGTTAAACTGGAAACAGAGTGGTCATCTTTTATAAATCCCTGGTCGAGGAAACTGGAATTTGTCACTGGAAAACATTTTATTCTTGAGGTAAGATGTGCTCCGTATCGAGTATACATTTGTCTTAGTAATAACTAATAATACATAATGACGGATTAATTAACGGCAAGTTTAAATAATCGTTACCATTAGGATAAGATCATAAAAATTTCAATGCATCTGAAAATATATTCATTTAAGATCATTTCTGACATATTTCGCATTTAGGCTACGAGTGTCTTAGTTTTTTCTGCTTTTTATGCCATATTTATTATATATTAAGAACTATCTTTTGATTACTAAGGGCGATTTCATCTCCGATAGATAAGTAAGTTATTAATGCTATCAATAACAGCTGTTCAGTAGGCCTAACATTAGCGGCTTTTATCTACTCGATAACTCGATAACATGTCACTGTCCCGCTCACATCGTATCAGAGTTAGCAAGACAGCATGATGCGCTATATCATATCGCGGTATTCATACATCGCGGTGTTTATACTAGGGTTGGATGACCTACATGACAGATCATTTGACAGCTGTCAAATTATCTTTCAAGTAAGCTATCCAGAACAGTCGTCGGTGAAACAGGCCATAAATATATAAAAATATTGTATACAAAATTCGAATATATGTGGCACTGCTATGACTTTCTTTTTACAGGGACCTACAAACCCAGATGTGTTCCTAACTCCTGATTCAGAAAAAGCGCATAAAGTTTCGGAGGACGAAAAGAAAAATCTACAAGCAATGCGTGACAACATTGTCAAAATCATCAATAAAGTAACACTGAAATTTTCTATATTATCACAATGAATGAATAAGTTATTATCTTTTTTTTGCTTCCACATGTTTTTTTTTCTGCTAGAGTTTAATTATTGGTTTTTGGTAGGTTTTGACTAAGCCGGCTAAGATTGCTAAGCAGCAGATGAGCAAGCGTTGTCAAGACCTCGCCTCTATCATGGAAAACCTTATGGAGGAGCAGCCAAAGCTGGACGGCGAACTACGGGTTGATATCAACGACCAGGATAATAACTATTATGTGAGTATGGTAGACAAATTAATATTGAGGTAATTTTTACATAACCAGTACCTCTAGCACGAACAACTTGTGTCTTCGTATCAAGCAGGGATCGAGCACGTGTCAAAAATTTTGTAGGAAAATGTGATTCCGTTTTTTCCAGTAGGAACGCTACTCAATGTGTCATATTTTTTTTATGATACGTGGTCGATAGTATTTAGGGGGGTTGGGGTACAGATCTAGTTTCAAGTTAAGCAGAGTTCAAAATGTGTTGTGATGACGTCGCACCGCAATGTTGTCAACGGGCTCTTAAAGTTGTGCGTCACGGCTCAGCGTGTGACGTCACACAATTTCGGCACGCGCGCGGCGTTACTATAGGTAATTTATAAAGCGGTGCGCCGCGCCGAGACGACGCGATCACCGCCATGTTTGAGGCCAACGTCAATTCCGCGCGCATTCGCTAAAGCGGTCGCTGCCGGAAAAAAATAGAATCATTTTTTTTTGTTATGCGCTGCTATAAAAATACCAATTCAATTTCGTTTATTCCATACCTTTTAAAACGCGTCCCGATCACAATCCCTTTCAAATGTCAAATACTGACGGCCTGAATATCTTTCAAATTACGAATTGAAAGGGATTGCGCTAGATTTAAAATTAGACAATTAGCCCCCAAAACTAATGAGACAGTGTTTTTTTTAAATCTATCAACAAATGACTGAGAAATAGATTATTTAAATTGCCGACTAAAACGAAAATTACACTTGCCCAGTCTCTCCTCCTTACCGTTATAGACTACGCTGATGTATGTTACACAGATCTTTCGGAGGTTATGTTAAACAAGCTGGAGCGTCTGCAGAATATGTGTATCCGATTTATCTTCAATCTTCGCAAAGTTGACCACGTGTCGCACTTTCGCTCCAAACTTAATTGGCTCCTAATTCGCCGGCGCAGGGCCTTACATACTCTTACGCTTCTCTATTCCATCCTCTTTCATCCATCTTCTACTCACTATCTAAAAGAATATTTTCACTATCGTTCCTCTTCCACTCAATGCACCTTACGCTCTTACTCTAATCTCACTCTTTATATTCCTTCCCATACCACTGATTTCCGAATGCATTTCCTTTCTCATATTTAATATTTTTTTTCCTTTCCCATTTCCATTCCTACTGTATGTTTATATATTCATTCTAAGTATGATTATTTATAATGTTCTATATTTAATTGCACCCACTCCCCCCCTTTTCCTCCTTTTCTGCTCTTCCTCTTATTTCTTTATCAGTCAAGGTTGCCTGGAAGAAATTGCTACCTAGCAATAAGGCCGCCTTTTGTTTATTTGCTTTTACTGTCTGTTTTTTTATTTTTCTTTGTGTTCTTATTATGTGCAATAAAGTGTTTTATTATTATTATTATTATTATTAAATTACATATTTTAGCGCGGAATTGACGTTGGCCTCAAACATGGCGGGGATCGCGTCGTCTCGGCGCGGCGCACCGCTCTATAAATTACCTATAGTAACGCCGCGCGCGTGCCGAAATTGTGTGACGTCACACGCTGAGCCGTGACGTACAACTATAAGAGCCCGTTCACAACACTCCGGTGCGACGTCGCAACTTGCGACGTCCGCAACGCAGTGTTGTGGCTTCTCCATTTTGCGAAATGAGAACAAGTAAACATTATTATTATTGAGGTCATTCCCGCTTTGACTTTATGAACTGAACGCGTCACACTTATTTCATTAATTTAGATCAGCACCATTTTAAGCGGAGATTCCAGTGCAATATACTTATGCGACAGACGGCTAATAAATTTATCTACTCTCTTATCGTAAATTTCGAATGTAAAGCTTCAAAAGACTTTTTCATCTTCTTCTTTAGCCCGACCGGACCGTAACGATACAGGATACGTATTTTCTAATCATTCGAAATTCTCATGTGAATTCAATTCGCATTCGAATTGAAATTCACCGACTTCCATTTTGTGACCTTTTTAATCACTCGAATACTAATTCTTAAACTCCCTTGACATTATATAATTTTACGCAGACTATTTCAAAACCGGATACTTACTCTCCATAGATTTTCAAAAACCGATATTGGATCAGACTTGAATCATGTGAAACAAAACGTTTTTAAGTTCTCAAGCTATCCGTCTGTCAACGTCAATTTGAAAATGACATTAAGTGCTAAACGTCGAACTTTCCACCGCGCTCGAATCAAAAAAGAGTGGTCGAGACCACTCGTTGCAGATTCGAATGCGAATGGGAATTAAAAATACGGTTTTTAGCATTCACATGCTAATCTTGCGATTCCGAATGCGAATTGTAATTCGAATTATTCAAAAATACGTCTCCAGGTCCGTGTTTACTGGCTTTGGCTTCCAGGGCATTTACCTAAGTTTGTGCAACTTCATTAAAAAAGTTTGATTTAAATGTTCACTTGTCGTGCCTATGGCAGTTGGCAGTGATTGCTTCAGCGCATTGCGTATCTTACGTTTTGTTATACTGAATTACGTGTGTTTTAATTTGTTTAGTCTCATATTAACTTTAGTTGAGTTTGAGTTGCGAGCTGATTTTTTATACGTAAAGAACTCATCGAATGTAAAATATTTTTTACGCGGAAATGATTAGAATTCGATAAATCATTTTTATGGAATTTTAGGTTTTATAAGTTAAAAGTCAATTCTGAATACCATTTAATCAGCAATGCCACCTTTTCAACGCCAAAAACATAAGTACTAAAATTTTCAAAAAACATTCCATTTTTTTTGGGTTATGTTTGGGTAAAATTTCTAATTCATTTTCGCGTCTTTGGTATGCACTGGTCTGAGAACCGCCTTTATCATTGTAATAATTCTTCCTTTATCTTTGTGAACAGGAAAGAGATTCAATGTTGGGTGGAATATCACCCCATCACGATTATAACGACAGCAAGTCAAGTACGGAAACGCCGCCTAGTTATAACCTGCTAAACTACAACGAAACTCTGCAAAGGTACGTGTTTCAGATTTTTTCTTTTTCATTATCGTTACTCCGATGTCTAGTCATCCCTTCTTACAAACGAACCTTTCTACAGTCCAAACATTTTAATGTAGATCGCGCCAAACATCTAGTCCGCTCTAAAGTTGCTTCGCGCAGGGACACAGTCAGACATATAATAATTAAGTCTACTATGACAAGTATTATGTGTCTGACTGTATCCCTGACATAATACTTAAGTCTACTATGTCTTAAGTACCATCTCTCTCTGACTGTATCCCTGCGCGAGTCGACTTCAGAGCGGACTAGAAGTTTGGCGCGATCTTTATTACTATTCTGAGTTGTTTTGAAAATTCCATAGAAGTTTGGAACCAACTTTTTCATAAGTTGTACTGCACTTAATTATTTCCAAATTAAAAACAATTTTTATTGGCGATGTTGCTTCCATTTGGTTTTATAGCTTATTTATTGTCGTTTTTGTTTTTCTTCTTAGATATTTTGAAAGTCATCAGCCGCTTTCTTTCGAAGATTACAATAAAGTAACAGAAGAGCATTTAATAAACTTGAAGAAAACTAAACTGCGCTACTCATCACCGTAAGTCATTACATGCATAGTAGCATTTTTCCAAACTTAACTGAGGCAAAATCGCGCAAACCTTACATCAATCGTTGTAATTATTTATAAATATAAAGGAAAACAGCTTTTATAATAATACACAATAATACCGGCCTAATATTGCTCTAAACAAAAAAAAATTCAAGCTTTTTTAGTTAATTTTCCTTTATTAATCGGGTAAAAAAAAAAGTAAGCGATTGCATAAATAAAATTCATTGTTTTTGACAATTTTACACAGTTCTTGTTTCTACAGTGTAACAAAGAAGTACAATTTAATTACGATTGGGATACGATTATGACTAAACATTAACATAACGAAGTCGTAATAACCTTATTGTGCAAAATCACAGTTGGCTTCTGAACAGTACTCTTCGTGGTTGGTGATCAGTCAAAGTTGTATTGAAAATGTGTTAACTTTCAGGAACTGCTTGTCGCCTTTGACTCAGAATTTCGGCGATGCAGGCGAGGTCACCAGTTCGAGCGATAGCGTCCCGGCGTTCAGTGTCCACAGTCATGTGAGCCCGCTGTCTGATCAGTCCTTGAGGCTGACGGAAGCGTTGCTGTCTAAGTAAGTAGTACCACAGTCTCTATAAATTTTCTTCCATACAGTCGCCCGACGGGTACGTTTTAACCAAGCAATCGTGCGGGGCGAGCCCCAGCTGCCATATAAATATACTAGCTACTCGCGACTTCAATCGCTTGGAAATATGAGAAGATCTTGTTCTAAGTCTGCCTGGCTTGTTACCATCATCTTATCTAAGTCTATCGCCTTAGCAACAATGCTTTCAGCGTTGTTGTGTTCCGGCAGTTTATAGATAAGATAGCCAGTTCTTCAGTGTTGAGAATTCCGGAAAGTGCTATCACCACCTTCAGCTTTATCATTACCTGTTAACATCAGGTATGATGACGGCTAAGTGTTTCCTTCCCCGTTGTACAGTCAAGGTCAAAGATATACACCACAAGTTGCCACAAAATGTAACCTACGGCATTATCAAGTGTCTTGTCTACGGGCCCAGTAGCAGGTTAAACTGCGCTCGACTAACTGTCCTTTGCGTATTACAATTACTTCGGCTAGGTATATGAGTTCAATAACGCGTGTACATGAATGGGGCAGCTGGTGACATGACATAAAGATAAGTACTTAGATGAAAAATCTATGTAATCATCACTTCTTATTATAATTACCACGCCTTTCCAAATTGAAGGTTACTCGTTGATATCATCTCTTAAGTTTTTAACCTACAACGGGGAAACAATTAGCCGTCATCAAACCTGGGGTGTGATTGCGTAAGGTATTCACTTGACAGTTAATATCGTATTCATTCGGCTGCAATTTGGATGGAATGACATTTAATATGATACAACATGAACTGTAAAATGAATACGACTGGCTTTACGCAATCGCCTAGCTTATATGAATAAGTAATGATGAAACTGAAGGTGGTTTTCGCACTTTTTCCGGAATTCTCAACCCCTGAGGAACTGGCAGTCTTATCTATAACTGCCGGAAGACAAAGCATTGTTGCTATAGCGAATATGGCGATAGACTTAAATAAGATGGTGTAATATTACTTATATATAATAGAGACTGAAGATCCCACAGACAAACCGACTAGTCGGTTTTGCGGGACTATTGTAAAAAGAAAATTGTAAGCTCCTTGTGTTATTATTAAATAAATAATAAAATAAATAAAAAAGGACGATACAAGTCCTATCACCAACTAAACCGAATACAGTATGTACAGTACATCCCATGGGAATCGAAATCGGGACCTACCTGATACCGAAGGGTACTATACTATACCACAAAGGCGGTAAAGTAAAAATATAACCATAAAGGTTCTCTTAACGAAGTCGCGCGCAGAAGCTAGTTATAATAATATAAAACATTCACAAAACGTAAAAAACATTGAATTAAACATTGAACAAATAGTACAAAAACCTTAATTTTTTTAATTTTCCTGTTTCTTTGCAACTCTTGAGTGTATCATGCATGTTATTATTTTTTTGAAACTGGCTGGTTGGCCACTGTATATAGACATAGTATATGCACAAATTGTGTAATGTATATGCATATTGCATATGCAACTGAGCGCTTCCGTGCTTGAGAGGGCACGTTAAACCGTCGCTCTCGGCTGTTGTCATCTGGTATCAGTATTTCTGGTATCAGAGGCTTTATAGGCGGCTCGAAAAACTCTGACACCAGAGGTGGCCACTTATTCTCATACGATAAGAAATAAGAGAGATTTGTGTTAAACTGGACTTTTTTTTTCAAATTACAGACACAACACTGAAATGGAGAAAGAAATGCTTAGGTTACACCGCGAGACGCGTACAAGCAGCAAAAGCGAGAGAGAAAAGATTAACATTGAGAACCGGCACAAGAAGAAGAGACACTTGGCAAGGTGCAACTCCATGTTCCCAACCACCAATGACTCGCCAAATAAGGTAAATAGTTATTTTCACCTCACACGCTCTGAAAAGGAGGTTTTGTCAATCAGTTTAGGCGTAGAAAATCGCTTTTTGCGGCCTAGCGCGCCAAAGTACTTATTTAATTTAATACCTAAAAATATGTCATAATGCGTTCCGAATCGCACTATTGACTTTTTTGTTATACTTGATTCTTATTTAAATAGCTTTATATTAATTATTATACTCCGTTTTGGTTTAATTATATTATTTTAGTTCATTGAATCATAAAAACAACAACAATAACATTAAACTATTTGTTATAAGAATTTTATATCAGGCTGGGTGAGATTTGGATTTCGGACTGTGACATAAATCTTTATTTTTAAATTGTGTTTGTCTTGTACCTCATGTCAGTGTCAACATTTACGGAATTATTCTTATTAATATAATAAGTAACATTATATTCATACTTTAAATAACTTTGAATTAACTATAATACTCCCTTTTTTATTATTTTAGTTTTTTATATCATTAAAACAACGAGAATAAGGTATATTTAGATTAAAGTTTTTTTACCGGAAGTTGACCGCGGAAACAACCTTAAAATGTTCCTCGCTGTTGTGAGGTGAAAAATTGTGTGTTGCGCTCGGCAGAAAAGTTTATAGCGTCTTGTACCTTTGAAATCCTCGCTTCGCTCAGGATTCAATCTTTATCTAGAATCCTTTACTTGCTCAGATTTCAATAGAGGTAACTCGCCGCTAAATAACCAACTTTCCAGCCTTGCATAACAAATGCAACACACAATGTTTCACCTCACAACAGCGAGGAACATTTTATGGCTGTTACCGCTTTCAACTTCCGGTAAAAAAATCTTTAAACATAATTAAAGCCAAATTACCAATTAACCTAGCCCCAAAGTAAGCTCTGTGAGGCTTGTGTTATGGGATAATGATGATGTCCTCCTCGACGTATCCGTCGACGGCGACACACTGGCTTATTCTCTTATTTTTTTGCTTTTGCCCGCGACTTCGTCCGCGTGATTAAGATAGTTTACATTTTTTTCCGAACAATACGCCTATTCAATTCTAAAAAAGTAACACTAGTTAGTGTGAATATCTCGATCGTATACCAATTTTATCACAATATATTCCCAAGTTCAGCTGTCAAAATAACGCCCAGAGTACCGTTTTTAGCAAAACTCAAGCTCGTTTAGTTCACTCAATGTCCGCTCAATATGAATCCAATTTGGCGCTGCTGTCGCGACTCAAGAGTACGAAACGTCACAATACCAATGTCGATCGATCGGAATTGAATTCAAGAGTAAGCTTACAGGTTTACATGGTGACCTATGCCAGTAGTTAGTGACACCAAAATGTGCGCTCCTAAAAGTCACATATCGTCATTTGACGTTCTTGGCCGCGCTTGACAGACTGATCGTATTCGATCACGTTTGTTAAGCAACGTTCGGTCCGGTCAGGTGTCGGATGGGTGACCGTAAAGTGACACTACACTACACTAAGCGCAACAGTCAGCCGTTTGAGCAATCAATAGGAATTGTCAATTATGCTAAGACACAAATATTTATGTTTAATCGACAGCCTAAACACAAAGCTTTAGGATCCTAACTTCAAAATTGACGGACTTTCATACAAACTTTCATCCCCTATTTTACCCCCTTAGGGGATGAATTTATAAAAATAATTTCTTAGTGCTCATCTACACCATAAAAGATCTACTCTCCAAAAATGGTGTCTCTATTTTCAGCCGTTTGGAGTCTACTCTCATGTCAACAATCAATCAATTTAAGAGAATAAAAGACTTTCTCCCCAACCTAATATAAAGATGTATATAAGATGTAGCGATGAGAGTTTTTAGTTTCAGAAATTCCATAAATTTTCATGCTATTTTCGCGTTTTTTCTAAACTTATCCATACATTTCTTACAATAATGTTTAGATCAGTTGGGTGTGTATAGCAATCTGGGTCTCCTTCATTCACTCGCTGGATGTGATAATGGCCATTATCAGATCACAGCTCGGTCTATCTTTTGCAGAGAACTATGGCTCCAAAGTTACCTCGTTTGTACGAAAATCGACTCTTGTCGTTTATTATGTGACCACTACTGTATATATATTATAAACGTCCATGACTCAGAAACAAATGCTCGTATTCATCATACAAACATTTGCCCTTACCGGGATTCGAACCTAGTACCTCGGAGTCGGCGACATGACACCTTGAAACCGGTGTTTGTACCACACTACCACGGAGGTCGTCAAAAAGGGGATGACATTTAACTCTCAAGTTGCACCTTAGATGCTTTGCCCACCTCGCAAGGGATTAAGGACCGGTTAATCTAAAACATTTGTATCTGTCTTTTCTTTTACATGTAAAGACTAACGGTCGGTTTCAATAACCTATCTTCAGTAAGAGATAGAGCTTTATTGCCTAGGTATTTTTGTTAATCAGCCCAAAATAACCTAAAATAACAGTGGTTACTAAGTAACGTAACCAAGATAGGCCTATCTCGTGTTAGGGATATATTATTGAAACCGGCCGTTAAAGAGTAAGGAAAGTAACCACACTTTTGCAATTTGTCGATGTTTTTGGGTTGTTATTTTATCATAATGACAGTTATCTTCCTTGAAAAAAAAGGTTTTAAAGCACTTCACAGTACTATAAAATGTACTCGTATATTGATTAATTTAATACGTTCCCGCTATCACATACGCTTAAAAGATGAACCTACGCAAGTGCTTTTTAGGTGTTTTAGTGATTTTCTGATTGTTTTTTTTATAATCATCTGTATGGTTTCTAAATGTTATAATTAATTAGCTGGTCTTGTGTTTTTTTGTGGCTCCAATTTTACGTTTTCTTAAAAGATATCCCTCTCACACCATGTTTTCATACTACCTTGCTTTAAGGCGTAAGACTGCGACTGACGTATAGTAATGAGAAACGGACGCGCGCGGGAGACGGATTTTGCAAATTAGGCGAAAAAAACACGAAATCACTTCGTAGTAAATAACTATAACGATTAAAGAGAAATGAAACTACACGATGCTGAATATTGTTGGTGCCATCTAATTAAACCAATTTCCAATAGTATATGTAACCTCATTTTTAGGGGGCCATTTCGAAAAGAAAAAGTGTCGAGGCAAAATTATAAAATCGTGTTTCTGGTACACTACAAATCTAGATTAAAAATTTCTTCATAGAAATGTATATCTTATTCCCAGGTTTGTGATATCTTATAACCATCCTATAGTTTTATATTAAAAAGTACATACTTTCCGTATAGCGTCTCAATAGCGTAAGTTTATGTATGTTATTCATGATTATATCTGTTTGTACACAGTTTCATGGTGTAAAGAGGTCGTCTGAGGCAGCTGAGATGGACATAGTGGCGCACAAACACCACTGTCCGTCGCCGATGCAGCCGCTCCGACGCCACACCACGAGCACTGCGGATGTGAAGCCTTCTGCTACCATCACTACGTCGATAGGTGAGTGAGCTAACTGTGACGTCGTATGGCGTCCATTAGACATAGTGGCGGACAAACACCACTGCCCGACGCCACACCACGAGCACTGCGGATGTGAAGCCTTCTGCTACCACCACTACGTCGATAGGTGAGTGAGCTAACTGTGACGTCGTATGGCGTCAATTAGACATAGTGGCGGACAAACACCACTGCCCGACGCCACACCACGAGCACTGCGGATGTGAAGCCTTCTGCTTCCATCACTACGTCAATGGGTGAGTGAGCTAACTGTGACGTCGTATGGCGTCCATTAGACATAGTGGCGCATAAACACTACTGTCCGACGCCACACCACGAGCACTGCGGATGTGAAGCCTTCTGCTACCATTAGTACGTCAATGGGTGAGTGAGCTAACTGTGAAGTCGTATGGCGTCCATTAGACATAGTGGCGCACAAACACCACTGTCTGACGCTACACCACGAGCACTGCGGATGTGAAGCCTTCTGCTACCATCACTACGTCAATGGGTGAGTGAGCTGACTCAGGAGATCGTATGGCGTCCATTAAAAACTCCACATACGGTACGATCCGTCTTTACGATCCGTCGCAACAGACCGATCGTAACAACCAATCGTTGGTGTATTTGATGATCGTCAACGATTTACTTGATCGCATACAATTTGAAATTTGTATTATGGTTGATCGTAACGACCGATCGTAACGACCGATCGTAACGACCGATCGTAATGACCTATCGTAATGACCTATCGTAACGACTAATCGTTTGTGCGTGAGCGGCAAACTGGACAATCGGTCGTTACGATTGGTCGTTACGATCGATCGGTGCGTCACGACAGATCGTTCCGTAAATTCCTTTAGACTTGGAGCATGATCCCCAGGCCCCAAACCCTAACTAATGTATGGGATTACGTAGTGTTAAGTATGTTTGTTCAACAGTAACTACGACAAATGCATAATGCCATTTGTTTGACTTTTGACGCTTTCTTCATTCCTTTGTCTAGATTTTTACAGCCAAATCCAAACTGAACGTCATACATCTTAAAGTTTAAAGTCGATTGGAGAAATTTGTCAGTTATTTAAAGCCGTAGCTGCTGTTAACTGTAGTTTTGGTGTGTATATCGTCCCTTAAAGGTCCCAAAAAAATTATACAGTCTTACTACAAAAAATCTGTTAGACCATGTTTTAAGCAGTGTTTACTCAGCACAGAGCGGTCACATTAACTTTGACCAAGAAAAAATTACACTTTAGATTCGATTTTGAAAAAGTATTGTATATCAATGGATAGGGAATTTCATGAACATTTATAAAGTGTAATCACATTTTGCAAAAAACTTAAAAAGCTTATTATTATTTGCAAATTACGAAAACTTGTCAAAAAACCGCTTTTTTTTTTTTTTTTTTTTATGTACGACGGTGAGACTCTTAACCTTCATCATACCTGATGTTAAGTATTGATAAGGCTGAAGATGGAAGCGAGCTTTGCCCGAGTAAGCGCCTAAAGCGGCCATGGGGGTAAGGGCAAAGTGGTCATGCCAAAATATAACAAGAAATTACAAAAATACCTATATAAAAATAAAAATAAATTATATTTCACTTTATTTATTTTTTTCGCTTTTTCGTGTCTTTTGTTCTACTTAGCAGTAAAACATGACAGTTGTCTTGGTCACAGATGTCAACGCAAATTACTATAAAGGTAACATATCTGATAAAAAACATTAGTGTATTTATGATTTCAATAAAGGGGTTTGAACTTTTTTGTATGGAGGCTAGCATCGTCCAAAACCGAAGACGCCATTTTGAAAAAAAAATCAAAATTAATTAAACAATAATTTATTTGTATCTAAAGCCTGGTACAAAAACAATATTATCGTTAATAACCACAGTAGTCAAAGACTGTGTCGCAGTTATTAGCGCCCACCTCGAAGTTATACAAATTTGCAAAAAATACAAATAAAAATCACGTCTTCGGACGCACGTATATATATTATATTAAGTATATGACTGTTATTTCATTGATAATGGTGTTTCGTTTGAAAAATAAGTAAGTACCTGCAACATCAGATTATCACTATAAATGATTGATGAATGGATATCTGTATTCGATGCGTATGGTTTATTTCTAATAAATCGTCTGTCTTCCAAATAGTTTCTGTCCAACAAATTTAAAATCACCCATTTCATGAATATTTATTACAATACATTTTAACTAAACACACAAAAGCACGATATCACCACTAACTGTCAAATCGATTTTTTTTTAGGTTAAACTCAACTTAAACAAGGGGGGAAGGGTGATTAACTTCGACAGTGATTCAGACAGTGGTCTAAATAAGGATTTGTGGTAGTCATTTTCTTAGACACTTGTTAAACAGTAGATAAAACCTAGTCTAAATGTTTTGTGGTAAAGCTGATAGACTTACCTAAAATCTCAATCTTGTTACCGGATATTTAGGGACATATTTCATTACATCCCCCCAGACACAAAGTAATCGCTATAAGTTCATCGCGCTCATATTTTTATTATATCATATTTTTTCTCTCTTTTCTACAGCGTCTTCCCCCTGGCACAATACCCCCGTGAAGAGCACCAACGCATTCTTACTAGGCGTGGGTTTACCGCCGCAGATTCCCATGATGGACACTGCCCTCCCTCAACAGATGATAGCTATGCCGACAATACCAAGTATGTAATGATAAGATTATAAACTTTATGTTATAGCACTGAAGGATCTAATTTTAATTAAAATTAAAATTCAATATTATTTATTCAGTCTCGTTAGGTGGTTACAAGCATGAACGCAAAGCCCAATGGCGGCGGGGGAACCGGCAAGAAACTCGTGTTGTATTGCTTTTTAAATGTATTTTCTCAAAAATGCTTGAAAATTATGAGCATTACTTGACAACCTTCTTCGAGATAAATCGATATTGCTGTACTGCTAGTTGGTTATTTAACTCTGTTGCTAACAGATTTTAATTTAAATTTATTAAAAGTGCAGTGACATTGCTGCTTTAGTAAAAATCAATGTAACAACTACCTTACTAAAGCAGCAATGTAACTGCACTTTCAATCAAACGTTGATAGAAACAAGTTACATAATCAGGGGGCTGGCCACATACATGTGAACACCGGCCGGCAAAAGATGTATGAAACCCATATCTGTCGAGTTTAGCGGCCAAATAAATTACATAGTAAACTCATGTCTGTCGTGTAATTAAAAAAATAAAAAAACTTCTTATTATAATTACAGTGCAATGTATGATGTACGGGCAAACAATGTACGGCTCACCAATTGTGTACTCTACGATTGCGCCGCAAGTGACATACCCGATGCAACCGACCATAATGTCTCAAACTATGAGATGTAACCTTCTGTACAGCCAAATCAACAACCCTCAGCTCGTGTCACAGAACCCAACTGCTGTAAAACCAGAACAGGTAATTTAATTCATTTTTTATGACTGGTTGACACGATGTGAGTTCTGAATGCTTCTAGATAATTCTCAAAAGCTGGCATATGGGCACGAACATAGTGAAAACGAACGCAGCGCGAACGATTCTCAAATGCTAGTGGACTCGTTTTAGAAGGCGACATGCTCCTTTTGCGTGAAATCTCGCAGTGGCATCGTGTCAATCTGACACTATAGCTACAAAGCGAAACTAGACGAGGTTCGTTTTGCTTGCACACCTTACTACGTCATCCTACAGTTTATAGTGGTCTCGTCTCGTTTCGAATACTAGGCTCGTGCTGTCAGCAGCTTAGTTGAAATGTGATGCGGTATGAATCAACACAGAATAACTGCATCATACGAATGTACTAATTGTAAGAACTCATTGATTCCAACTGGTACATTTGAGAGCAAAAACTTAAAAACTTACCTTTAAATTTTTCAATTTGTTATTTTGTTTCTTTACAGTTAATTTGTATTATATTTACATTTACAAAATAAAATGTTCTACTTATAATTTAATTTTATCTACTTACATATTATTTTACCGTCATTTTACATTTACCCCCAAATGCAGCTTTAGTGCGTTTGAACCTTCCGAATCTGAAAGAATTCTTGAGTTGCCAGGGAGTTTTTGGCGCGGTTTTTCAGTTAGTTTAGGTTAGCGGCCTTTTATAAATAATATCCATACTGGTGGACGTTGTAACTTAAAAATTGTTGTAGTATACTGTCTCGGCCGTCTTTCTGATTAATTATCGCTAGCTATTAGTAATGCGAAGCTGCGTGTTTTTTTTAGTTATCATGATTGTTTCATCAGAACTTACCGAGAGGGCTGCCTCGATGTAATTAGTGCCAAATACTCCCAATTTTAATAAAGAGTAAAATCTCTAAGGACTTTAATTTTTAACAACACTGGCAAATATATTCCCAAATGTATGGAATGAGTTGTTGCTTACTAAAATAGAAGCATAATAGTTGCCAGTGTCCACTTTTTTTATTCTTCCATAATAGAACGGCATGGGTCCGATATGTATCAAAGACACTCATACGACTACTATAATGTCGTCCTTTGCAGATACCGCACGAATCTCGTCGAAGAGAACGTGCTTATTGAACAGGACCAGGAAACATATACATTGATTCTCAGCATTCAACATAAAGCTGAACTCCTTATATTTATCTCATAAGCTACTCAGTAATTATTACTCAGCTAATTACTACTCCGTAATAGCGAAGTTCCACCAAGTGGAAATTGTCAAATTACAAAGTCCGTCTATCAGTCTCAAAGATAGTAAACGACTCTTTATTCCCATAGTAATGTATAAAAATCCATCCATATGAAATATACTGAATGTCAAAGGTTTTACACCTAGAATCAACTATAATATTTTTAAATGTTTAAATTGGTTCCACATGTACCTTCCTTTCCTTACATGCTACTACTCGACTGTGTAGTCGTATCACATATTATAAATTAAAAATGACAAGTTACCCTATAATTGGCTCTTTTTCTTTTTAAATATTCATACTACCTTTATTATTAACTCGTTTGCGTAGATTATTTTATTAGTAGCGCCCTTTCCAATCGCGACACTTCTTCCTGTACAAAATCATCAGCAGAATGATACTTTTCGTTATCATATCACATGTAAATCATAAACGCTATATCAGGGGCATTACACGCAATTAAATCCGGTTTCAGTCTCGCCAGCATATGCCATAGCGATGTATCGCTATGACCTTTCAAACGACAATGGATTTTACAGTTGAGTGTGGATAAAGCGCTATATCACGCGATATATATCGTGTTTAGTTGGTCGGTCATGCTACGAGGCAAACCGAAAACTAAGCTTTGTAAACTAAGCCAGCGCTGCTAAACTAAGCTAAGCTAAACTAGTTTAGATTTATGTGTCAAACGTATAGTTCAGAATTTTTAATAATTGTTGTTAAATCCATTGTTACTAATGCATAATTGGATAGTAAATCATAACATAAATCATCGATGTACCCAAAAATCAGTGGCGAAAGGACAGTGTGTAATGGTGGGCCCACCACTCAATAGCAATAATATCATGAATGATAACAGATAATTTTAAAAAGGTCAAAACTCTATACTTACGGAGTTATACTTCCTATATACTACCATATCAGTGATCCCAACCTAAGCAATTAATGATCGTAGTTTACTTTATTATAAAATTAACGTTACCCAGACCCAAACCGTATCGTTTATAGTCGTTGCCTAACTCACTACCGACAGCATCAACTGTGAACGAATGGATGCACTTCTACAAACTTACACCTACGACTTTATATCTTTGATGTGGTACGCGGGTTTAATTATCATTGATATTCAGGGAGAATAATAAATCTAGTGAAATACTTTGTATTAATAATATTTTACCTAATAAATATCTATCAAGAATTAGACCGCGCCGACTTTAAGACGTCGTGTCGTGTCCCTACATTGTGTCTACAATGTATTAACATTTGATCATAGTTTTATTAGTTACTAATGTTCCGCTACCTTTTCGCCGCCACACATGGTACTAAGAAATCTTTTATCTGACGCCACGACGTAATAATACTAAAAAACAGGTACCGAAAAATAGTGATGTCCAAACATTGTAATCGATATCTTATTTTACTCTTTTCTTTCAAACATTAAACGCATTTTATTCCATTTGTTTTTAATTCAATAGTTGTTATAAGTGAAACATTAAAATTCACAGTAATCACTGTGGTTTTAGCAGACAAACTGCGACAAAATCAATTTTGGTTGATAGTGGTACATCTCTAGCTGAAGCTTGACGTCGCCGCGTTTACTTGATATGCTGACATTGGCGTCAAGGTCATTACAAAAAACATGTTAGCGCGCTTTAACAATAGTGTTGTTACCAAAATAGATCGATAGAAATATAAGAAAACATATTTTTATTATGTATCTTGTGGCTTCTTATTATTAGTTAAAATATGTCTTGAATGGCTGGTAGGCAGTTTTATGTAGGTATTTAGGTATTTAGGTTTAGGTTTTATATATGTGGGCTGCTGAAAACTCTTCGGCCGATGCGTCACCGCCGCGCCGCCATCGCCACGCCAGAGTGCTCGACTTTCTACGGGAGTCGACACGCACAGTTGCCGCTCAAAGTTCGACTCGCGATGCTTAGCGTGTCGAACACTGACCCATACAGCCTGTGCGCGCGGTTCCGCTTGCGGAGATTTTACATTTTTAATATAAATGATAGCTCGACATATACATAAAAGGTTTTCCAAATCGGGTCAAACACAAATTGTTATTATAGTATCACTCCTTGCACGGAGCATTAGTTTATTTATTGAAATTCTACACGTAAAAATTTTATTACTTTGTGGTGGTAAAGCTAGTAAAGCTAGCACATAGTAAAATTTACCACCTTCAAAAAATTTCTTCGGTCACTATGTATTATAATAATAATATGTAATTATATAATTATTTACAATATTTACAATTGCCCTTAATACAATATATAAATAATACATTTAATTTTTTGTACACTAATATTTCTTTTATACAATGTCACAATACTGCCTGTGAAGTTGCGCCGGTATATGCCGACGTTGCCGCCGTAGATTGTAAAAAAATAATTTAGTATGCATGTTACCATACCTTTTCAATTTATTTTGAAGATTTCTGCCACTATGTCTAGTATAATTAGTAAAACAAGAAAAAATAGTATAAACAAATCAGTAGAATACTAATACTAATGGCGTGTGGGGGTTTTTTTTGACGTGATATTAACCGCCGACGTTGGCGGTGAAAAGGTTAAAAATTTCCCTTTATATATTTATATTTTTTCATGTATGAATTACACCACACGGACGTAGTCGGCGTGCAGTGCAGCGCATTTTACAATTGCTGAACCAATTATGAAACTTACTTCTTTACGGACGTTTCGATTTCATTCTGCGCTGCGCGCCGACTCCTTCCGTTCGGTGTATATTATCATATCACTAAATTCCTTATATTATTTCCTATTTTTTGTTGTACCGTACTTATTACCTGGCCCAGAATGGACCAATGGATTGGTGATCGTGGCCAACGAATAAAACAATAGAATATGCAGTAGTGCCCTAGTGGCTCGATCTGTCAGTGCTATGGCTTCTAGTCCCATTGCCGCCAACAAGTGTGTCGCAGACCAACTTGACAGCAGTCGTAACACAGACTAGCACAGGTGTTATTTATTAAGCTAGAAAAATGCTACTATTAGTATTATAGCAGAGGTGCAGAGTCTGGACGCACCCAGAAATAAGGTTTAACTTATACATTATCAACAATTAATGTTTAAGTTAGTCAAATTATATTATAATAACATGCTTGTACAAGGTAGCGCAAAAGTAATGTCATAATGTGAATTGGCTGTCTACCATTTCGTTAGAAATGAAAAAAAAGCTTTCATGAAAAGTTTATTTAAAACTGTAAAATTTTGTCATCAATTTGAAAAATAGTCGCTTATATGGCTACCCCTCGAGTTGATTCACAATCACTGGGCCTGGAAATGGGTGTAGTTACAATAGCTTCACGTTCTTCAAGCGTCAGTCCACGTTGACAACTAATTCTATGGTAAATTTTAAATAGATTTTTTTTTCCAATATTTTTCTATTTAAAATTTACCTTAAGTATAAAAATAGCATTGAAAAATGCAAAAATTACAAAATCATAAACTAATTCTATCTTTGTAAAACACGATGTAAAAGCAGTGATCTTTGACGCAATATGCATACATTTGAACACATTCAAATTCAGACTTTACTTTTAGAGCCAGGCCACATCACGCGTACCGTCGCGATGAATTTGCATAATCGGATAAAGGGGGTTAACAGCACTTTTAGATTTATTGTGGTATATTTCTAGAGATATTTTTATCTTTTACTTCGGGTCGGCGTTTTATTTTGTGCCGTCACTGTATAACACTTTGTATGCAGCTTGCGGCTCACGCTTGACCGATTTGGTCAGAGAGTCGCCTTATATGTATGAAACGGTATATAATGACGTCACGCAGAGCGCGCGAATCTCGAAGTTTGAAAACTTGTAAATACGAAACTACTTATCGTATTTGAATAAAACAAATACAAATCAGTTTTTATACGTTTAAGCTATACTGTAAAAAAAGTTTCAAGCGATTTAATGAATCTGTTGTTAATTCCCATTCTGCGGTGCGACGCCGCAACGCAGTGATGTAGCCTAGCTCTTACGCCACTATGTACAGTCACGTGCAATTATATAGAAACACTAAGCAGCCTCGACACATTACAATATTGAATGATATTTGTGGACACAGAGCGCTTTGTTTCCGTGTGTTTCAATGTAATAATAGGTTGTATAGCGTTTACATTATCATTGCAAGTGACTGTACATTCTACTCTACATGCCACAGACCTACATAATTTTTAACCAACTTCAAAAAAGGAGAAGTTTCTCAATTCGACGGAATCTTTTAAACTAAAGCCGTGTATGGACAAACGAACATGGAACATTTGGTTCGTACGTGTAGACCTGAAAAACCAAAGCGAAATACGAACACCTTACGATCACAGTTCGACTTTTGTTCGTAATTAAACCTTACGAACTAAAGTAACTATGTTCGTTTGTTGTTTCGTTGCACAGAACAACCAATTTGGATCACTACTAACATTTTTGACGAACACAGTGTTTGATGTACGTTAGTGTTATTGGTATGCACGTGCGAACAAAGCGTTGTTCGTGTTCGCCATTATATGTTCGTGCGTACACGGTTGAATTCAAATAAATGTTATACTAGCGGCCGCCTGCGGTTTCACCCGCTTGGTTTCCGTTCCCGTTGGAAAATCGGAATTAAAAGTAGCCAAAATTTTTATCCAGGCTATATCCTGAGTGCCAAATTTGATCCAATGGGTTTAGTAGTTTTGCGTGAAAGAGCAACAAGCAAATAAACTGACATAATTTCACATCTATAATATTAGTAGGATTTCATGTCATCCTAATCCTAACTTTATATCTTATATACAGGATGGAAAATTAAGACGGGGCAGTAAGGGCAGATTATAACCGTTGCTATAGCTACATGAAAACGTTCTTAAAAAACCATTCTTTATTTTTTGAGAATTTTTGAACTTTTTTCACAGATTTTGAAAAAGATATATACAGTCAGCAGGAAAGTGGGCGGTTCTCAAAAAACTTTTTTTCATTACATTCGATCCTGATTCTTGTGAGGATTAAACCATTCTAAAGGTAGCATTCGGATCTCGGCAGTCGCCACCCGGCAGCCGCGACCCGGCAGTAGCGGCTCGGCAGCCACGCACTGCATTGTATGTATTTATTATATGACGCGTTCCGATACACGCTGCTGTGCAGCGCCGCCCAGTAGCGCGACCACGGCAGCGCCGCGCAGCCGCTCCGAGAGCAGTGTTGTCGCGCTGCCCGCTCATGGCGGTAAACAAAATGAAGTCGTTTACAGATAAAAAAGTTTATTTATGTTGTCATACATAGTTCAGCTTTTATAGGTACTGAAAACATGTCTCAACACACACATTGACTCCTACTTGACTATTGCCTGCACTCACGTGGCAGTCGTGGTCCGGGCCGCGGCAGCTACTATCAGAATGCTAGTCGCAGCGCTGCTCAGAAGCGCCGCTCAGCAACGCTGCACAGCATCGGCTGCTGGGCGGCGACTGCCGAGATCCGAATGCCACCTTAAGACACCATCGGAGGTTTGAGTACTAGAAACGTCAGAAATCGCGAAAAACTCGAAATCACGCGTCCCGCGTTCACACTACACGCAGTCGTACCCGCTTCACCTACGAGTACCTTTGTTGAATAAACTTTTTTTCTTAGAGAATAAGTGGAAATATTTTTTTGCGATTTCTAACTTTTCTAGTACACGGCTTTACAATACTATCAAACTCCAATCGACATTGAACTTTAAAACGTAAGTCATTGACTTCGGAATTGTCTGTAGAAATATGTCATTTTGTATTAGCCGTGGTTGCCTTTGATTGTACTACCACAGTCTATCTATACATACAGTCGTCCGACGGACACGTTTCGACAGAGCAATCATGCTTGGCGAGAGGAGGTGCTAGCGAGACCGAGCTGCCATACGCTCACTTGAGACAATGACATAATATGTCCTGTCAAATACTATGAAAGTCTTGTTAAAAGCAGCATGGGCGCGAGGTTTCAAGGGTCCGTACTGTTAGTTCCCTAGTTACACTGTGGTACTACTATGATACTAATATATTTTATCATTTATTTATTTAAATGTATAGGTAACTATAGGCAATTATTACACCATCTTTTAATTATATCAGTACTAAAATATAACTACGTTTTTATCAATATTAATAGTCATGACAATTCAATGAATTCAGGACATTGCATTGTTTTAAACAAATAACTATGAAGCAAATATTAGGATCTAAGAAGGAAGTGTTGTCTACAGAGAACAGAACCAGAACCGTTCCCAACCCCCAGTTGCAGTAACAAAAAGAGGGAGGATGGTACCAGGCTAAATGTGGAGCCTGTGGACAAAACGGACGGTGAATCGAGCTACTCCTCTTTCTATTCCTCGTTCTTAAAGACTGAATCAGGGAGCGCTGAGGAAAGCGACCCTAAGAAATTCAAAAAAACTAAAGTAAGTACACTCGCAAAAGTTTCAGGTCTACCACTTTTAGACCACCCGTATTTAGGGTTCCGTACCAAAATGGTAAAAAAGACCTTTATGGTGCGACTATGTCTGTTAGTCACAGCTGGGTATATCAGGAACTAATGCTATAAACTTGAAATTAGGATAGTTTTTGATGACGTTTGCCCAACTATATTTTGCAAATAAGAAATAAAAAAAAAAAACTTCTTGCTACAGTGACTTAAATGGACATGTGGGGTATCATATGAAAGAGCGCTGCTTGCACATTCTCAAATATTTTTTCTTTTTGTGGCCACATAGTTTTCGACTTATGATAAAAATTAAAAAAAAAAATCGCCGTTATCTCTGAAGTTTACATAAAGAAGAATCTAAAATTATTCAAAAGTGATTTTGTACTTATATGCTTTTGGTTAACTGACTTCGACCTATGTATGTATGGGTACAATATTTGATGGTGCGCGAGCCCGGCTCGCTCTTGACCGGTTTTTTTACCAAACCCGTAATATTTAAACCTAACACTATCATAAAATTGCTATTATAACATTTATAACCGATAATAGGTCAATCTTTTTCAGTTGACGTGCGCATTTATTTCATAACAGCAGTTTCAGTAAATCGCTTGAAACTTAAAAACGATAAGTAGTTTCGGATATGTATGTACAAGTGTACAAACTTGTCTGCTAATGTGTATCAGTGATGATGAATAAATAAATCAGTAATTGTATTTGTATTTGAAGTGCTCATTGCGTGACGTGATTTTTGCAAGTTTCATGTTTAAATATTTTTTTCTCACAGGCCGCTGTAGTAGAACTTCAGGCAAATGGCTCGCTTTTTAACTCAAGTTCCTCCTCTTATACATACGACAACACTAAAGACCATGTAAGAAAGATTCCCCCTAGGAGGAAACTGCAACCAACGTGGATGGAACAGGTAAGATATTGATTAAAGAGGGAAATAAATCAAATCGCTTGAAACTTTATTAGAGTATACCTTTTACTTTAAAAACTAAATCCTTTTTGTTTTTGTTCAAATACGATAAGTGCGAGGGCTGATTGATAAATTTCCGAAACGACAAAGAAAATCTGTAAAAAGAATTATTTAAAACTAGCGGATACTCGCGGTTTTACCCGCGTGGTGCCCGTTTCCGTGGGGAATATCGGGATAAAATATAGCCTATGTCACTCGGGAGAAATGTAGCTTTCTAATGGTTTAAGAATTTTCTAAATTGTCCAGTAGTTCCTGAGATTAGCGCGTTCAAACAAACAAACTCTTCAGCTTTATAATATTATTAGTATAGATACATCTATTTCTCAAAGAAGTTTCCTTCTCCCTCGATTCATTTAGTCCAGCGCTTCTCCAATGCCGTTACACCATTTTGATAAAATGTTTTCTTCAACCTCTTAAAATACTCGTCTACAGCAATAATAATTTCATCATTTGTTGAAAGTTTGTTGAGCGCCGATCGTTCAGTACAATATTTGAGTCTTTTTTTATCATGTCCGGATCGTAACTCCCACGTTTAAAACCAGTTACCCACATGTGAATTATACTCAATGCAGGAGCAGAATTACCTAAAACATTGTCTAGCTTGATTTTAATCTGGGTTGCTGTTTTCCCTTTAAAACGTTAAACGAAACTATCACCGCACGAATTTTGTTTCTTGCCATTGTTAAGAAAATTCACGACAAAGAAAGTTCTAGGTTCTGTCATACAAATTCCAGCAGTATGATTAAATTCAAATTTGGCTTTATGTTTTCGAAAAGATGCTAGAATATAATGAAATAATTCTTTTGCAAGTATATTTTTTTAAGTTCGTCGTTTCGGATACTTATCAATCAGCTATCGTAGTTTCGGATTTACAAGTGCTCAAACATAAAAATTCACGCGCTCCTCGCGTGACTTTAATCATGCAAGTTTCATACAAAATGTCCGGGAGAGATCCGTCCGATCCGTTTGTGACGTAACTTTACAAGTCGTAAAGAGTTGTAAAGTGACGTCACAAACTAGAATCAAAATTATTTTTCAAAATATTTATTATATTTTGTATACAATTTTCAGGTCTGCGTTACGTCTGAGCTAGTTTATAAGTACCAGGTTTTGACAAAGTCCATGGAGGAAGTTCTGTCGAGCGATAAGGAAAAAATTAGCGAGTTAACTCAGGTAATTTATACCAAATACATTAGAAAGTAAAGCGCCTTAATATGTAAAGGTTTGGAAGAAATCGGGCAACTAAAGTGGTTAGCCCATTGCTCCGCGCTCTATCGCGTAGCGCGGGGGTGCGGGTTTTAATTTTTGTATGCAAATCACAGACCTATATCGAGATAGACGGTAAAAGTGTACCTACCTTTCGTGTCAAAAGTTTGAGGTAAAAGTGTACCTACCTTTCGTGTCAAAAGTTTGATCCACGGTCAAAGTTTTTCGACCTACGTTAGTCCGCTTGAGACCATTTTGCTATGAAAAAACGTGTCACTCAGAAACGAAAATGGTTGAGTGTGCAGTGCTTTCTTGCAAGAGCTCGTCAATAACATTTCTATATCACTAAATCTCGCTCGTGAAGTCATCGTAGTGACGAAAAATTCGACACGCTAGGTTCTCATACAGTATGAAGCGCTCTTTTCGTCTATCTCGATATAGGTATGTGATACAAATACATCAGTTAGTATAGAAAACAAGCGTTATCCCGCTAGCGGATTCCGCCACTAGGCGGCGCGGAGCAATCTGCTCGGAGAGGGTGGTTTTTTGAAACAATCGAATAAATGCTTTGTATAACACCGCAATCGCATGCAAATCTTGCTATTCCGTATGCGAATAGTAATTCGACTCGATCTTCTCCGTCACCGCGCGCGTGATCCGGAGCCAGTAGTAACAATGTTGGTTCTGACATCTGTCTCACGAGTCCGTTTAGTCACGAATTGTTATAAGAGTTAAAAGTTAAAAGAGCTATTAGACCACTACTTATAGATGACTTACGCTTATTTTATTACCGCTAATAATACGCAATATTGTTATTATTTGTATGAAATCACACAACATGAATATTTTAGCATACTCACCGTCTTTTTATGAAATAAAATCAAATGTTCTTTGTTATTCAATTATAACTTTAAAAATTTATTCTTACAGCCCTCATTAGTAAACGAACAACTCGGTCAGTTGTATTTGGACCTGCAGTTGGAGGGAATAGCAGCACGACTCACATTAGAAGATGGCATTACCAGTTCTAGCAGTTCAGGCGAAGACAACATCAGCACAGAAAAGGTTAGTTACAAAGATAACGTAATACCTACTAAACTCTAGCCTCCTAGCTTCAACGCCGCGATATCACAGTCTACAGTCGTCCAGTCGTCGTGCAAAGATACGTGTCCAACAGACACGCGGGGTTACCGCGGACACGTATCTTTGCAAGAGCAACGCGACAGCGCTAAGTCACGTATCACCATAGCAACCGCACGGTTACTATGGTGATACGTGCGGTGGCTATGGTAATACATGACTTATTGCTGTCGCTTTGATGTCGCGCTGCTGTTGACAGAGTCAGACTGAGCAATCGTGCGGGGCTCGCGAGACCCAACCATTGACTTGTACAATGGCCCCAACTGCCATATAACTCGTTGGAGACAATCACAATGACCTTTCAAACACTAAGAAGTCATAACTATTAAACATAAAAATAAACTAGAAAAAAGTAACTTGTCTCATGTCGCTCATTGCGGCATTGCGCGAGGTTTCAAGGGCGTGCTCTCACTGTTAGTTCATTAGTTACGCTGTGGCGATACGATATGGCATATGACACTGTCTTGCTTACTCCACTAAGATGTAAACAGAAGAGTGGCACGTCGTCGGGCGAGTGTCGATAAAAGCCGGTCATGCTAGGGATGCTGATTTTTAATTCGACGAAATTCTGAGAGCTGTCATTTTTTATACGTCAGATATCATCAACATTTTCTGTCTAGTCTTTTTGTAAGTTAAAGAAATGATAAGAATTTTTAAAATAATATAACAAAACATGTGTGACAGAGAATAAAATCAAGTTTCCAAGTTTAGTATTTCGAAATAGAGACTTTTTATTTAATAATGTTTAAAGTTTGCAGGTACCCGCGAAGCGAATTGCTGCGATCGAATAAAAAGCTTTTGCGATACGATGCGAATTTTTGCTATGCGATGCGATTTTTTTGTATAGTAACGCTTAAGTATATTTTGAACCTTTATAAAACTTCATTGAACCCTTTCTTAGGACAATCGGCGGAAACGGGTGCACAGTAAGCTGGTTATGATTTACGAAGAAGACGCGCCCTTCCCATCTCCCAACGTGGACGAGGAAATAGTCTCCGTCGCATCCCCGACTTAGTATAGAACACCGTGCGCAGTACTGCTGTATCAACACATCCACCAGGGGCTACTCCGCGAGAGAGTGATACAGACATATTGTCGCAACGAAAATGAACGCTATTACGTACTCCATAGTGCCGTTTGTTGCTTGTGTGCCACTTGTCAATGTGTGCGGAAAATTGAACATTTTTACTATTATATATTTTTTAGGTAATATGGTTTTAATTATGCTAAAAACGTATCAAATTCGTATTAAATTTGTAAATGACGTTAATTATCACAAGTGGATATTGATTGATTTTTTAGTAATAGATGGTTTATACGGGACGACTTTTGAAAGGGTCATAATGTGAAATATTCATTTAAATAATATAGTTTCGTAATATAATAGTTAGTTATATTAGTTTTATAGATTTTAGAGCCAAATCTTAAATGCAAAAATAATAATGTGTTTTAAGATTCATATAAAAAAGAAATTTATTTAAATACTACAAAATAGTTGTTTATGTATTTACTTTTGTTAATTTTACTGACTATATTCGCGGTGTGATAATATGCCGGCACTAAGCCTAAACTATAATAAATCGCAACATATATTTTTCAATATCATATATTTCGTATGAAATTGCATTTCACGTGCTAGTCAGATATTACACTGCTATATTTACTGCCGCACGCAATTCTCACACATGCATGCATAAATGGTCTGTTTAATCTAAATATATTACGCAAAATGTCATCTACGCTCAATAATCAAATGCGTGACACAAATATCATATGCGTAATGTTTGATCGAATCAAAATAAGTATGCTGTCTTATAATATAGTTTTTTTTTATCTAGTCGGATGAATGAAATCAAATTATCTACATTGGAAAAAGTGATAAGGTTATGTCTAAAGACAATATAAACTAGAGCATTAACTGCCTGTTGTTTAGCCTATATGACTAATGTATGAATGTTTGAGACCGATTCAGTCTGATAACTAGTGCATCTGACTGAAAAAGTTCGAATCCCAAATAAAGTAAATTAATGGTGGTTATTTCCAATTTATGGCTGTTATAAGTCTGTCTTGTGTAATTACACAGGGTAATAGATTCGATGTTAGATAGGTATACATTTCTGTTACCAATATACGTTCCCACCAAAGGAGAGATATGTTTTAGATTTTTACATTATAAATGTTTCAAAAGTTCCCAGACTGCATTAGAAAGAACAAGTTAAATATATATGTGTATGTGTATTAGAGAAAATTAAGTATTAACAAAATACTTATTATTATTTACGTTGACCAAAAACATAAGAAGTGATACTGCTGTAAACTTTGTCGTTCAGAAAAATGAGTTGTTTGAAGATCTCTACTGCTAATGTGTTAATCTTTCGTTAGGATTGTTTTCAGTTATGTAGCATCAAATACCGGTGTATAAGATTTAGAAATCTATTTTTTATATTCCCGTTGTAAAAGTTATTATATGAAATAGGAAATAATGTATAAAAAATTACTCAGACTATTTGCTATGAGCATCAATATTATTAACAAGCTTTATTGTTAGTTATGATGACAATCGGTCTAAAACATTTGCCTTTAAAATTATTGAATAGTGCAAATTAGGGCTAACGGATATTTTTTTTTGTTTAATATCTTTCAATTGTGAGTAATATCAAGTTTTCATAACATTTTTAATTTTTATTTATTTATAGAATATACCCACGAGACTGAATCGAATCGAATCGAATTTAAACATTTGCTATGATATTAAATGTCCACTAATCTTATTTTGCACTATTTTATCGGACAAAACTGAATCAGACAAATTGAAATTATTAACAGCACTACAGTTACGCTGGACTACATTACTATCCCAGTTTATACAACTCTTTAGTTCTACGCTGTGATACTTTTTGAATGTTATTGTCTATGGATTTTGAAATCCATAGACAGTCTATCTATGGGTTTCAAAATGAGTCGATTTGATTTTCGCCATTTTGGCGCTGATAGCAACGACAACGAGCGTAACCGTCCATGGAACCAAAAAAATACTAATAATCGATAAAAATATGTACTTATTTTGTATCACACATTCTACACTTGATTTTTAATGAATTTTAACATACTATTTTAACAGAAAAAAAATATGTAAACAAATCTGCCATTCCATGGTTTTCACTTTTAAATCATCAGATAGAGTCTGTGTCACGAAATGGCACAGCTAGTTTATGTCCCGGGTTATGCTCTCAGGTAAGACGGTGCGTGTGGCCGGGACATACGACGCTCGAGCCAGGCTCTTACCATTTCGAATAGATGAGTCCAACATACTAGCAAGTACTAGTAATAATAAGGTCGGTCAATTACAGTACCTATATGTACAGTACGAATCTAAGTTAAATAATGAAATAGAATATTGTTCTTTTTATATAGTTTATTTTAATGTACAGTGTCAAGTTAATACAAAAATGATGATGAATGATTTCTTTCTTTTATTTAACGTCCTGTAGTGTTTAAGCAATTACTATAGAAACAAGATGAAGCTTCTGTAATATTAATTTGGATTCCTAACTGCAGGTAGTATTTGCCTACTCTCCAAGTATTTACACTGATGACTATACATAGTTTCACATAGACATATACAGGGTGGAAATTTAAAAATACCCGATACCTACTGCGGTAGAGTACTAGAAAAGTTAGGAATCAAGTCAAGCCTACCGTTTTTCGTGCGTGGTATGAGTACAAGAAAAGTAAGAAATCGCGAAAAATTATTTCCTCTTATTTGCTAAGAAAATAAGTTCATTCAACAAGGTACTCGTAGGTGAAGCGAATACGACTGCGTGAAGCGCGAGGGCGGGACGCGTGTTATTCTCACTCAAACCTCCGTTGGTATCTTAGTGTTCACGAGAAACAGGATCGAATGAACAATTTTTTTAGAACTGCCCAGTGCTGCCCCTGCTGACTGTACATTTTAAAAAAAAACTGTAAAAACAGTTCTAAGCTCAAAAAATAAAGGATGGTTTGGTAAGAACGTTTTCATGTAGCTACAGCGGTATAATATCTGCCCTTACACGATTCGATACCCAGTACTTGTCGGAGCAAAAGTGCCAAAAGCTCCACACTACAGTCGCTTTGCTATTACTCATATCAGTAATCATCGAGAAATATGTTCTAGTCCTATCCGACCCAACACCCAGTCCACCAAGAGCATATGAACGTAACCTACGGCACGCGGCACAGTTCCAAGTCCCTGTCGAAACTAAAGTGCCAAACGCTCTACAATGCATAATGCATTGCAGAGCGATTTGGTCTTACGAGTAGCTGCGACAACAGGTCAGTACTACAGTCGCTTTGCTATCACGGTTGGCATGGCCGGCCATCATAGAGAAATCTGTTCTGGTTCCAACACACACACAGAATTCATGCGCGTTACGGGACACACGACGCAGTTCCAAGTCCCCGTCGGAACCATAGTGCCAAACGCTCCACAATGCACTATAGAACAGAGAGGCAGTTGGTCTCTCAGACAGTCCTTGTTCCTAATGGGGAGACTCAACTTAGCCTCGTTTGTCATACCGAAGGCAATGACGAACACCTGCCGTAATGACGATCAAATCGACAAAAGGATATAGCAATTTTGTATAGCAGATCGAATACAATATCCAACATACAGTACAATTTCAATAATTCTTTCACTAGGCTATTTGACAGGTTTTGAAAATCCATTTTATATTATGTAGTAGAGTTTAAGGAACCCAGTAAAAGTTGTTTTTTTTAATTCTGGTACATATTTGCTGAAAAATATCAAATTAAAAATTCAATATTTAAATAGCGCGCCAAAACGCTACTTTGACAATATGGCGCTGCAATGGGTTCGGTGACGTCACTTGCCTGTATTCTGCATATCATCCACATACGTAGTCAAACGATGTTTACAAGCAGGTGACGTCATTATAAACTCGACGAATCAGGAGCGTTTTGTGTCACGTGACAAAACGTTTAAAAATGCATTTTTATTTACGGATTTTTTTAATAAATTTATAATTATTTTCAACTTACGTTAATAAAAACCATTTTTAAACTCATAATTTATACTGATAACAGTAATTGACACTTTATTTTTCGCATTGTCAAATAGCCTACTATAATTGTAAATTTTTAGCTAAAAGCCTTGCTGATCCTCATTACGGCCCCACCGACAATTCACGTTACGGGAACAAGACTTTTCCCAGGTGAATTGGTGGGTAGTGGTGGTTTCCAGTTCAAAACGCATTCATGCGTGGAAGCCATTACACAGCTCACCGCGACCGCATCTGATGTGGGCTGAAGAGCAGACAGCACGGGCAGAGGCTCAATTAGCTAAATATAAGTATGTCGGCCCGGTACTTCGTCCGGTAAAGTCATACAATATAGAAGTCGATGCATTGGCACGCAGAATCACGAGCCCAAAGGCCACCTGCTGCCATAGGCAACGATAGCTGTGTTCCAGCGACAGAAAAAAACAGAGTTAGCTGGTTTTGCTCCCAAGACAGCTCACGTATTGCTTCAGTAAGTAGTTACGATTATTTTACAACAGTACAACTTTAGTATGATGCAATTGCAATTTATTCGTTGTCGGCAATACGACCTCACCGGTTTAAATTCCTCGCACAATTTGGTGCCCTTAGTGCTGAGCCACATCAACTCGGTGCGTGGCAAAGTATGGAGCTGGTGGTTTTGGTTGGCGGAACTGCAGCAGAGAGCCATTTCAAAACTGCTAGTATAGACAGAAACTGACCCTGCTACCGGTCAAATTCATTCCTGCTGGGCCTCCCGACCCAGAGGTGCTGGTCCTGCTTACAGCGCCGCGGGTCATGAGTTCGATCGATCCCTGTGTGTCTTGTGTCTGGTTGTTAAATAATCTATATATATGTAATACCTCCGTTAGTGCTGATATCCGAAAATCAGATGCTTAAGCTACTACTTGTTTCCGAATAAGATCAATAATGTGTGTGATGGATGTTGTCTAAGGGCGATGTTAATCTAATTCAATATTCTTCTAAGATCCTTACCATTACCTGGCCTAACTATACACTCCCCGGAGTTTGGCTTTCAGAAAAATATATAACTTAACTACTCAGGGTAAGGAAGATGCAACAAAATTTTCAAGTAATAATTTTTTACAATCTATAGCTTTCTATATAAAAAGCTTGATTAATATAGGTAGCCACGGAAAATCACTGCTGGACAGTCTGTGCCATCCGACACATGTTGAGAGGATTACCTTTTATATGTCACAAAGGGTATGCTGCGAGGAGCTGAGGCGTTCACCTGGGACTGTGCGGTCCCAGTATGTAGTATTTTTCTTGAATTGGTTGCAAATCTTTTATAATGGCAATTTTAGTAACTGGAATTTGGAGACATGAAAAACAGCAGCTGTGGCTGCAGGTTTGTTCAAAGTAATTCTGCAAAAATCTGTGATTAATGCAATTCTTTATATTATTGCAATATTTTGAAGTTATCTGTTTGAGACAATATATACAATATATACATTAATTGTGTATCAATTTCCTAAAAAAATTATAACACATTAAAGCGTCATAACATAAGCTACCAGGAGAAATCAAACATATCACTCAATTATGGATTCGGCATATCGAAGACGAAACAAATAATGGAGATAAAACAACTTTTACGGATATCAAACGCGCTATATTTCCACGAACTAAGTTGTAATTGTCCGTATTTTTTGGTTTTTTAGGGGTTTTTGATTTTCCCGACGTTTCGGCACCTTTACAGCTGCCGTGGTCACGGGATGACCGTAAAAGTTGTTTTATTTCAATGAACAGTGCGCGCCAAAACATAAGATGTACGTATGTGAACCAGTACGGACTGGAAACCGCAAACAAAATTCGTCAGTTGGAAGATCTAGTAACCAAGCGCGCAAGAAGACAACAATCCATTGTCTTCTTGAAGAAATGTCGTGATCAAGATCTCATCCCGTGCTGTGTCCGTATTTCTCCAAAAAATGACATACGAGGGAGCGCCAAGATCTTACAACAGGCAAGTCGGCAGCTGTAAAGGTGCCGAAACGTCGGGAAAATCAAAAAACCCCTAAAAAACCTAAAAATACGGACAATTACAACTTAGTTCGTGGAAATATAGCGCGTTTGATATCCGTAAAAGTTGTTTTATTTCAATGAACAGTGCGCGCCAAAACATAAGATGTACGTAAATAATGGAGAGTTTTAACTACCAACAAAACTTACCTACCTATTATTTTTCCTGAGATATCTGAAATCCAAACAATTCCTACCTGATACAAGACGTATAATGACGAAATAAAAGCGCGCCAACATGGTGTACCTTTACCGGAAATAGGGACAACTTCAGAGCGTAACAGGTGGCGCCCCTAGCGGAAGAGAGAGGCAAAATTATGCGGAATCGCATGCAAAACGGTCGGCTTGACTCAATATGGATTCCGGATGTCACAGGAAAAATAATAGGTAAGTTTTATTGGTAGTTAAACTCTCTATTTTAGCCCCTTGTATAACAACCTACCTACTATTTTAGGTGTTATGAATTGATCCAGTGAATCAATTGAATGACCCCACTTCATAAAATAATAATAATGTTTTTAGGTAAAATTTCAGATACCTACTTCAGCCAGCGACTTGTGTTATTCACCAGACTGGTAGTGGCTCTGTCTTTATTGAGCCTACTTATGCTGCTTTCTATTAATTTTTATCGTAACTGTAAGAGAAACCTAGCCAAATTTGTGATAAAGATGATAAATATGGCAATCAGGTATCTGATTTTAATTTGGCGAACTAAAATTTATGTATCGGCCGGTTTCAGTAATCATATGTATTAGGTAAAAAAATCTGTTTAGTAAGTATTTTATGATGAGAAATTCGCTACATACACATAACGTAGGTACTCTTGTAAAGTTAGCCATGTATAGGGATACATGTATGCATGTAACTTGATAGGGATCAAGTTAAATGCTTACATTATAGGAATAGTATGCAATTACAAAAAAAAAACACGGTCGAGAGTTGAGACCCATCCCGAACTGATAATCAGTCTATTTATAAAGTAAATAATTAGTAACAGCCATGAACAAAGGATTAGCTTTGTTATTTGCTCTACAGAATTGGACGATAGAAGGACTTAAATATCCTTAATATCTTTTCCTCCATAGTAAGCGTTAATGACTTCAAAAAATAAAGATTCCTGATTTCGAAAGAAATTATAGAATAAACGCTGGGGTTCAATGCCAGGAGGTTTGCTATAGGAAGTCAAATACCGTTGCGTACACATTGTCAGCGGACTAAGTTGCTACAATGTGTACGTACACATAGTCACGCACACAGCCGCGCGCTGCGCCTGCGTCGCTCGCTACCTGTGCGCAAGAGTCACATTCCACCGCCCACCTCCGCGACAGGCCGCGCAAGCGAAGCCTTTGCCATTCCTCTTGTTAATATTAGAAAGTTTTATTGTGTCTGCTTATTTGGATTCTCCATACGTGGAATAATGACATCCTTTCTATAAGGTAGGTTTTAAATAATTTTCTAGTAAGGTACAAAGTGGCCTTGATCGGAGAAAAACTGAAGGCTCTACTGGATTATCTTAATGACGAAGGCTCGTTCCAACCAGTACAGTAAGTAATACTTATATTTAACTTGTTATCGTATGTTTTCATGTTTTGTTGCGTAACTATTTGAAGTTTGTATTACCTATAGTAGATAAGTAGGAACCTATTGTTTTAATTGTCGAGGTAACGATCAACTTGATCATGTGATTTAAGTTATAAACCCAAATCAGCCTCTGATCTATTAGTTTTTGTAAACATTCTTGAGTGATGACTAATTCTTAACGTTTTTGGTTAAAACTCTATTCTTTTTGTTTATGGCTCGTTTATTGGTAGGACCATTGTTATGTGTTTATGGTGTACGAATTGTATTTTTGTCATGCTCATCCTTATATCTGTTAAAAGCATGAAATCAAGGTGACTACCAATGCATTGCATGGTTTTGTACTTCGCAAATAATGTCAGGCGTATGTTAACCAGTTATAATAACGATACCATTTTAGAAGCTAGTTTCTAAGTTGCTGTTTCCATCTTTATTGTGTTCTTATGGAAAATTAAGGTTATACTTGAAGTTATTGAGAGAGGTCGCTCCATGAAAACCTTGACTTGAATCAAGCGAACAAGTGATTTGTAGTGACCAAATGGGTAAATCCTGAATCAGGTAAACCAATTTGGTACTACTTACCAATGTTTTACAGACTCTGACTGTAAAATCCATTTAGTAAGAGCTGATTTGTAAAACGCAAAATAATATAGAAATTACAAATATAAATAGAACTCAAACAACTTTAGAGATTTAACCCAACGTTGATTACTCCCATTCGCACGATAATAATAATTATATTCCACAACGATGTTAACTACTGAGAATATAATAAAAGCAATATAACCCTAAAACCTACATGTAAATTTTTCAATCAATAGAAAATGTAGTTTACTGAACGATGTTAAATTGAATCCCAATAAAGCTAACGGAATAAACCTGCTCCTTAAAATAGTTCTTTTTATCTACTACCTACGGGCTCCTAAAAGCCTTGATCTGATCACTCGATCGATCACATAAATACGGTGTACTCAAGGTGAAACAAATTCATTAAACACTACCAAATATTCTAGATTTTCTTTTAATTTGATAGTTCTTTCACTGTTTGAGAGAGTTATTGTCTACACTCTCTTGGTGACAGTTTAACTTATTGTGCTCTTGCTTGCTGTCCTGTCTGTCTTGCTGTTACAACTTACTTTCGATTTGTATCTCGTTATAATTAAAATATTTCCTAACTTACTTTGAGACCCTCTTTTACTTATCCTTCCTTTACACAGTGTCTATAGAGTTTGCCTTTAGTCAGTTCTCGTACCTATTAATCAAATCTCTTATAAAACAAAGTCTGTGCAGTACAGTCGGCGAACTTCCCGGTTGACTAGTGGAGTTTTATTATTGATCTTTATTTAAAAAGTACTAAATATGTAGAAAACGTTTATATCATACATAATACAACATTATCAGGTATTTCATTTAAATTATAAGTAAACTCTACTGGTCAATCGGGAAGTTCCCCGATTGTTCCTACATAAAAGAAATTGTAATAGTTAGTCTTCGACATGTTTTTTTTTCGTTTAATTGTAAAATCTAAATAAAATTGTAGTATTCGCAATGTAGTTTTAGCTTCTTCTGAATTTTTTGTATTAGTTCATTTCACTAGGTACTAACATAAAAATAAAATACTTGAAATATGATCGAGAAATATAAAATATTATCCTCCTTTTCCTTAGCGTTGGATTATTTTTATAATCGACGGGAAGGTTCAGCATACCTGATGTTAAGTATTGATAAGGCTGAAGATGAAAGCGAGCTTCTCCCGGAACCCTCAACCACGGAGGGACTGGCTATCTTATACTAACTGCCGGAACACAACAATGCTGAAAACATTGTTGTTATGGCGTCAGACTAAGATAAGATGGTGGTGTCTAGCCAGGCGGTCCTACCATCAACTAAACCGAATACAATATGTACCCCCGCTTGGAATCGAACGCGGGACCCCTGGGTCTGATACCGGTGGCTGTTACCACTAGACCACAGACGTAGTAAAATTTAATGGGATAAATTTAAAAAAAATAACGTAGTTTGCCACCTTAAATGCTTATCTGACTAACGAGTGTAGACACAAGAGTAAGTAGGTCTGCGCAAACATTGTCGCGTCGCGTCGCATCACACGACAGGTGTGAACATGTTGCGTTGTTGATTGTATTGTATACTTTAAGGAGAATTAGCTATTTATAGCCTCCTGGCACATTGAGCTATACAACTCCTTGCATGTCACCCCCTCCCATATGCCAAATGATTTACTAGGCGATTTCGAAGACTTTACCATTTTCAGAATAGCAAAGCTCTACCTACTTGAAACTATAAAAAGAATCTTCAGGTATAGTGGGCAAAAGAAAGCACTTTTGATAATATACCCTTTTGAATAGTAGTACCTACCACGGTTTGAATAAGAATAATAAAGAAAAAGCGGACAAGTGCGAGTCAGACTTAAGTTTTAAGCCTTTTTCCTGTATTTGCAGTAAAAGACGATATTACTTATCAAATTTTTGTGGTTCTAGGTCAACGGGAAGTACTCTGAATTTTGATTCCCTTGAGAGTAGAAATCTACGTTTTTTTGCATTGAAGTATTATTGTATTGCACGTAGTAATATGACTTAATGTTTTTTTGCGACATAAATGGTCCTATTATTGTTTTACGTTAATTTACAACTTTATTTTTTTTTACACCTTGAACAGACTATTGACCTATACGGTTTTAATTTAAATTCAATACCTCCACGTGTTCCCAAGATAATCGAAAAATGATGGACGGACAGATGAACAACAAAGTGATCCCATAAGGGTTCCGTTTTTTATTTTGAGGTACGGAACCCTCAAAACAATAAGACAAATAACTGTTGCTGTTACTTGTAAAAAAAAATTAGTACCTACCTATTGTTTCAGAAAAATTGTCACCATTCTTTATGACAATTCTAAAAATCGGGAAAAAATATCTAGAAAGTAAGAGACAAGTTTAATGCCTCGTGCAAATTACTTTTACTCATCATTAGCTTTATTGTAGAGGATGATATTATCGAAAGGTGATGAAATAATCATTAACATTAAAATGCACTATTAAAACTGCGTCCAATATTAAAACCTTATTAACAATATTTATGACTAATTCCGATAATAGTCGGGGTTTCATTAAGTTATTGTATGAAAAACACATTTTTCTATTAATTGCGCCCATAATGTACCTATAACCTGAACCAATAGCTATTGAAGTACTTAAGTAATTAGCTTTTCTTTAACACTAAAGTTAGTTTTGTGTGACTGCAGCCAGGGAACTTCCCGGTTGTCCAGTGTAGTTTTTTTGGAATCTTTATTTAAAAAAAAAAGGAATGTATATGAACTTTCCGAGAAAACTTTTACTAAAAAAAAACTGTACTGGTTCCCCGATTGTACATACAATACGAACCATTAATAATGACTTGTTTTAACTTATCTCCGCCAGAGGGCAATAGGTTTAAGGCGATACTCGAAAAAATATGCTGAAGCGAAGAGAAAACGACGCGCACGGGAGCAAGACCGATTTTGCAGATTAGACAAAAAAACACAAAATAAATTCGTATTAAAAAACTACAGCGATTTAAAAAAAAATGCTTCTATACGATCCTAAATATTATTAGTGTCCACTTATTAAACCAATTTCCAATAGTGTAAGTAACCCCATTTAAGAATAATCTTGAATTTTCGTATTTTTTAGATGTCTTTTCGAAAAGGCAAAATCATAAAATCGTGTTTTTGAAACTATACGAATCTAGATAAAGGTATGAAGAAATCTATATGTTATTACCAGATTTTTAACTGTAACCGTGCTATAGTTTTATATCAAAAAGTCCATACTTTTCCGAGTAGCGCCTTGTGACGGGGCTCCTAGTCCGGCAGCACTACAGTCGCCGGGACGTCGGAACCGCCGCACTCGTTTAATAAATTGGAAACGAAATAAAAGTATCGTTCACAGGAGACTTGTTTTTATTTTGTAATAATGGAAATAAGGAACTGTAACAATATGAAAATACAAAGATATAGCAAAAGTCCTAGTTATAAATACTTAATCTAAACAATGAGTAAAAAAGTAGGTAGTTATGCTTACCCCGATACACGGGTTCCTGATGTAATATGAAAAATATATTATTTACACAACTTTAGGTAAAAATGGTTAAATAGTAGCGTTTAGCTTGCTGGTTTCTGTAAGATTACGTCAAAATGAGCTGAACAGGAATCGTGGAACGGAGAAAATTTGAATTTAGACAGAACAGATAAAAATATAATTTGATTACCATAGAGTGAAACTACGGAGTTTCCAGCCATTATGGAGGTTTCATCCATCCATAAGGCTAGAACGAAATGGCATCGTTACAGCCTTAAGTACCAAACGATTGTTCGTTACGAAAATAAAGATTGAAATTAGTTCGTGGCTAATTTATTTGACCATTAAAACAGAATATTATATTAACCCTAATTGCTAATTAAACGTGTTATTCTCCTTTACACCTATTATGCTCTTGTCGTCATATACTAGTTACTTATCAATCTTTATACCTATATTTGCATCATTTTAATTAACTACTCACTTCCGCTCGCGGTTTCACCCGCATGGTTCCCGTTCCCGTGGGAATATCGGGAGTAAAAAGTAGCCTTTTTTGGTACTTTCCGTCCTTTCAACTAACTCTATGCCAAATATTAAGTCAAATGGTTGCTTAGTGACGGCGTGAAGGACAAACAAACAAATAAACACACTTTTGCATTTGTAAGTAATATTAGTTAGGCTTCTGGGTTCATTATAGTCAAACAAAATCAAGAAACCTTCAGATTTCTCATTATAAGAAACGGAAATGCCAATAAATATAGGTTTAATGACACACCATGATATCATGTACTTACATATTTGTATGACTCAAACATCTTATCGAAGTGTAGTTAAATCTAAGATTCATGTTATCTCGGCACTATTAGGTAAATTTTATTTAACAAAGGTCCTTTGAAACATTATTAAGTAGACCATAAGAAATGTTAAAGCGCTTTACGCCCGAAGCGAGATAGCAATTTTTGAAGCTATCTCGCTAGAAATTTTTTGAAGTTGCACTTATAATCACTAATTTTGTAATGCCGGCAACATTTGGTAAGCAAAAAACCAAATCAAATTCTAACACACGATATGTAACGTAAATTTTACAACAAAAAATATCATGATATAAGTAGCTGTAATATACACTCACCGGCACATTTAATGGCTCTCCCCATTATTTTCATACAAACATGCTCACTTTGGGTCTATATACATCAAAATTTCAACTATGCTAATATTTAGGTTATGCGTTTGACAGTGACTGTAGTATTAGATTTATTACATTGTTTCCGCGAAACAAACAAGCGTTATAATAGGTATACTTAAGCACACTGCATTTGAACTTTTTTGTTGAAAAGTGCAAAAATTATATTGAAAAGTGCAATATTTGAAATGCCAGATAGCTCGTGTGCGCTTGAAGGTAGTCATATCCGGAACGGGCCGGCGTCCCAATCACATCCGGTGAGAAAATATTGCGAATGATTTTTGTTATTGAAGTCTTCTCGCTATAATCAATACATGACATGGGCATTGCATCAATACACGGGCAATTCTCGCGCTGCGACTTCTCGACATTTTCAGCACGGCTAGCACGAATACCTTTCGAAATAGAATCAAGAAAGTATTGAAATCGTCACGTCAAAAATGTATAGGAAAATGTAGTTCCGTTTACGTCCGGTAGGAACGCTGCTCAATCCTACTAATATTATAGATGCGAAAGTATGTCCGTGCGTTCGTTTGTTACTTTTTCACGCAAAAACTATTGAACGCATTTGTATGAAATTAGGCACAGAGATAGAAGAAGGCTGGATTAAAACATAGGATATTTCTTATCCCGATATTCCCATGGGAACGGGAACGGGGTTAGACCACGGGCATTCGCTCAGTACTTACCTACGTCATACATTTTGTGGACGATACTGCTTTTTCGATACTTACCACAAATCTTGTATTAAAAATTCACTGAAATCTTCAATATCGACGTCAAGACTAAAACATTTTGACAGTGGTAGAGATTTCACTTACATTTATTTTATAAAAAATATGGCTATAAAAAGAACACTATCGGACCAGATAGTGGTTAAGAATTCAAAAAAATAAGCCAAAAAAGTCTTGAAATATTTTTTATAAACATTGTATGTTAACAGGGTCTAGACGCCTACAATATAGTTGTTGAAAATTGTCTTTTCACCTCACACGCTCGGAAAAGTTAGTTATGTCATACAATTTCTGCTTGGAAAATCGCATTCTGCGGCCTAGCGTGGAAAAGTGTTTAAAAATAAGAACCATTCTATTTAAAGAAAAAAACACATGGTACGTTCCGATTATGAATCGGCACTATTGTCTTTTTATGTTACATTTTATGCTTATTTTAAATACGTAACTATTATTTAATCATAATACTCCATTTTGGTTTTATTATATTATTTTAGTTTTGAATCATTAAAACAATAAAAATAGATTAAACTATTTGTTAAAAATAAGTATTTTATTTTCTATTTAGGTGCATTGCACATGGGACAACTATTGCAGCAACTGGCAACTAGCAACTAGCTGTTTCCATATTTTCAATATTTCAATTGAATCGCGCACACCTTAGCAACGCGAGTTTCGAGTTCCGGTAATCGTCAACAGTTTTCAGTTGCTGTAATCGATGACTGAGTTAGTTCCTAATTGCCGCAACTAGTAACTGTTAAATATTATACCGGTTTTTAAAGTTGCCGGTTTCCTCAACCGTCAATCGCAAAGCGTCGGGCGATTTCACAGCCTCCCTCCCTCTCCCTGTGCTCTCTCTCTTTTATGTTAATAAATTGGGATCGATCTAGAAAAAAGGGATGAATCCAAAACCGATGATTGCTGCGAATAATTTGTCTTTTTTGGCGGCGTCGACGGTGACGACGTAATAAAATGAGAGCAAGTGCTGCTTCTTCGATATCCATCGTCACACTGAACGCTGATCGCGTAGATTTAGCAACTCGGCTATGAAAGTTGCTCACAGATTGCCAAAAAATTACGGCAACCGTAAACGTTATAGCAACTATCAACTTTTTACAAGAAACTTTAAAATACTGATAGTTCCTCAACTTAAGTTGCTCCATGTGCAAAGCGCCTTAAGGTGGGTGAGTTTTATAACCTATGAATGGATTTCAAAGGTGACAAAGTCCTTCATTTTTAAATTGTCTTGTACCAAAATTTCCGAATAGTTTTTATTGTTATTAGAAGTAACATTTTATTTATATTTTAAATAACTTTGAATTAACTATAATACTCCCATTTTAATACTTTTTATTGAGGTTTTATTATTCAATTTATATCATTAAAACAACAAGAATAGGGTATATTTAGATTAAACTTTTTGTTAAAAGTTTTTTTACCGGAAGTTGACAGCGGGAACAACCTAAAAATTCCACGCTGTGTGTTGTGAGGTGAAAAATTGTGTTTTGCTAGACAAAAAAGTTTTAAGCGTCTCGTACCTTTGAAACGCTCGCTACGCTCGTGGCTCGCTTGCTCAAGTTTCAATAGAGGTATCTCGCCGCTAAATCTTTTCAGCCTTGATAAACAAATAACTATTTCTCAAACATGCTTGGAAATGTGAGCATTATTTTGACAACCTTTTTCGAGATAAATCGATAGTGCTGTACTGGCCACATGCATGCGAGCAGCGGCCGGCAAAAGTTGTATGAAAATCCAAAATCCATATCTGTCGTGTTTAGCGTGGCAACCAAAGAGCTAACTTATCAAATTAAAAGTTATATTTAAATTTCGAACTAGCTTGCAAATAAAAAGTTGGTTAGAAAAAAACAAAAAAAAACAAATGAACACTTTAGCGCGGTACAAAATATTGTTGTCCGTTGTTCGTCTGATTTTGAGAAAAGTACTATACAAGCCTTGGCCACAACCACAGAACAATAAAAAAGGTTCCTTTTTTATTGTTCTGTGGCCACAACTAGGCATTGATGGACTTACGTATGTGTGCCTCGGCTTCGCCTCGGCCCACATTTACACTTTCGTCCAACAATACTCCTTTTGCTGGCCGCTGCAGTAATGTACTATTTTGTTACACGACTATTCTTAGAAGTATTATAGTATACAGAATGCGCACAAATGAAAATTAGTGAAGCTATTATTTTTATTGACGGGAAAAATAAAATAAAAATTAGAAATAGGTACGATGCAAAAATTTAAAAAAATATTTTTTGATAAAAAAGTATTCGGTTATTTTCAAAGGCAGTAAAGTTAAATAGACTGTGGTGATGGTGATAGATAGTTTGATTCAAACTTACATCGTTTTTTCCATAGTAGCAAATAACAACTTTAAAAATCCATAAAAAATAAAAGGGTAATTTTAAGAATCAAGCATTACTCATTTTCATTTGTGCACATAATCAAGACTCACAACTGTATATCCCTTGGCTACGTCCTAACTTAAGAACAACCAATGAAGCTATATTTTTTAAATATTCCTTGAAGTTCAATTAAGATTTTTTTGTCGAGAAAAATTGGAATTCCCACGGAAACGGCAACCACGCGGGTGAAACCGCGGGCGGCCACTAGTATATTATAATTAAGAATAAAAAAATATCGGATGTAGGTACTATAACGGGGGCGTGCTCTATTGAATTAAAACTATGTTTAATTCGATACTGTTTTTATATTCAGTAATTATTCTAATATTTTATAATAATTTTCTATAATTTATTTGACAAGGCGACCATCCATTGTCTACGCACGACTGACCTCCCTTTCTTAATTTTTACTATAAATTAAACCAGCCAGTAACGCCGGTGTAGCGGACTCCTTGTAGTGCGGAGACATACGATTTCCACAGTACTTTGCCTGTCTGCCTTTTTACACCATAGCCAAGGAATCGATATTAGTGAATATCAGTAATATCCGAATTTCTTTGCTTTTCATATGTAATGAAATGAAATGAATGAATAAGTGGTGTATGAATTGAATACCTACGACATGAAAACTCTTTTGTAGCATCCTCACACCTGTAATAGGATTTCAACCTGTCGTATATTTTAAGAGAGTGGTTCAAAAATGACACTTGTATTCCGTACATAAAGATTTGTTTGCAATGCACCTTAGTACGGATTGTGACATACAGTCATGTCATTAGAGTGCACGTGTCCCGAGTAGCATACAAATAACTTAAGACAATATGTGATTGTTTTCCTTGCCAAGTTTAGCTCACCAAGACAGTTAAAAAGTACGAGTGTCATAATTTTAGACGAAATATTTTGTAATCTTCAAACCGTTTGTAAAGGTCACCAGCTCCACAGTAACTCCATCCATTATAAAAGGAAGCCATGACGCCATGAAAACTTTCCTCTTACGTAGGAAACCATTACACTATGACAAACTCAGGTATTTTTAACGCAGACTCCACGAGACTTACAAAATAAATGCAAATATCATGGACATTAACAGACGTTCCCTGGGGTCCTTCCTACGGTAACACCACCACCGGTATCAGATCCAGAGGTCCTGGTTCGAGTCTCAGTGTACATATTGAATCACTTTGGTTGGTGGTAAGACTTGTTCTAAGTCCGCCTGGCTAGCTATCACCATCTTATCTAAGTCTGTCGCCATTACAACAATGTTTTCAGCATTGTTTTTGTCCGGCTCAGTGGTTGAGGATTATGGGAGGAGCCTAATATGATTACTCAATATCAGCTATGATGAAGGTTAGGCGTTCCCCTTTCGCAACTAAAAATATACTAACCGACTTTAAAAAGTAAAAATAAGATTTTTGGAGTCGGTGCTGCCACCGTAGAAGAAGTGCAGTTTTTATTTATAACTTTTTAATTTTGCATTTTACAATGCTATTTTTATGTGATAAATATTAAACAAGAAAATATACTAGAAAAAAGCAACTAGTCTCATGTCATCCCGTCAGGGCGACATGAGACTAGTTGCTTTTTTCTAGTATATTTTCTTGTTTAATATTTATCAAGTGCAGTTTTTGATTTTTTGTCGAAAGTTTTTATTTCTCAATTTTAAAGGTCGAGAACAGCGCCACCTGCATATCAAAATGAACTCGCCGTCGTAAATTAAATATGAATTACCACCGCCTAAACATTTTCAGCTTTAGAAACTATCTTGCCAATTTCCGAGATAGCGTCACAAAAGATATAGGATTTTTGCATTTCACTGCACTTTCTGAGAATAGTAGTGAGAACATCTTTGTACGTACGTGTCTTATCCGAAGACGAACCTCTAAGTATATGACTATATTTCACGACGTGTTGGTACACACAGGCAGTAACAGTTTTATTGTTGTTATATGTTCAAGGTGATCGAGTATTAGATCATTCACATATTTTCGTGTCACGTATTTAAAAATATATATTTTATGAAGAAAAAATAACGTAGGTATTACCTATATAAATTAAATTGTAATGAAAAGATTTGTTCTTATTTATTTTTAAATTGATTTATAGATTTTGTTGTAAATAATTTTTATCTCGTCCAAATATATAAATAAATATATTAATTAATTTATTTATATAAATAAATAAATAAGTCATAGGCTACGCTCAGTTTGGACACGAATTTGTTCGTACGTATACATATTGATCGTGGTTCGTAGTCGTACGAATTGAGTGCGCACACTGATTTGCTTTTCTCTGTCAAATATATTATAGTGTAGAGTTCTGGTAATATTGCGTTTTACGCACGAACGTGTTTAAAAATCCCAACAGGTTCGGATGGTTTTCACGTCAGAACTACACGTACCTTTCATGACAAAACAACTATTGAGTACAAAGATAACTTTGTAATATCTTTCTTTGTTTTATGTTGTAAGGAAACCTGTAAAAATACATGTAAAGATTATTTACATTCTAAGTAAGATAAGTAAGAAAAAATAGACTTTACGTATACTTACGACTTTTGCACCCAGTATGTGCGCTCCCATATTACTTGGAAGGTTGGGTTCGCATCGGTCGTACCTGTTTGTACAGTATGTGGGTTAGAACGAGTAAAATTCGTACGAAAACGCGTCCAAAGTGAGCACGGCCTTAACCAATTTGTGTTTGAAACTTTAGTTTTTTGAGTAGAAGTAGGTAGAAAGTTTCAGTTGGTTCTAGTAAGTACTTTACAAACTAAGATTATGTATGACAACAAACTATATATTTTAGCATTCAACATAATTTATTATATTGATTAAGATATCAATATTGATAACGTCTTAAAACAATTTTAAATATTTTATTATTTGTTTAGTAAACTATTTGTTGCGTGTTGAGAAAATATTTGAAAACAATAGCTACAAATATGCGGATGTTGCTGCAATTCTGTTATTGGATCCAAATATTTGTTGATGTGAAGGTATTCTGCGTTGACTGACTGCTTCGACTGGATTTTTGCATGGGAATAAAAAATACTGCAGTAAGAAGTGTCCTCTAGTCATATTACTTCGTCGTATTCCGTTATATATGTTTTTTTACACCAGTGCCCAGTCGAAAGGACCCGCCGCGCCTCCGCCATAGAAACAAAAACAAGAAATAAGTAATAAATAATATACCAGAAAATAGCAACTTGTCTCATGTCACCCTGACATCCCGTGCATTTTACAATGCTATTTTTATGTGATAAATATTAAACAAGAAAATATACTAGAAAAAGCAACATATCTCATGTCACCCTGACGCCGTTAGGGTGACGCCGTTTTATATTTTCTTGTTTAATATTTATCACATAAAAATAGCATTGTAAAATGCAAAATTAAAAAGTTATAAAGAAATATGTAGCTTTTGTATTTGTGTCAATGTCATCTATGTGCAATTAATGTTTTTCAATAATATTTCAGCTGTCATTGCCGTTAAGGACTGCTTTTTTTAAAGACTAGGTTTTGGCCTCATTATATAAAATTACATTATTTTTATATCATGAGGCCAAAACCGTGTCCGGAAAATCAGAAGTTACTTTTCGAACCTAAAAACTTGCTTTTATATACTCGATTTATAGATAAAAACTACTTAAGTTAAGTGAAAAATATGTCTTCTGACCTACATAAATTTTTAAATAGCTTACTTTATTCATATATTAGGTGAATCATCCTGAAAAGCTTACAGGCTGGTTGCCTAGCAACCAAGTCGAATACTACACGCGCTTTAGTTCAATGGTTCAACAATGACTGCATTTTCAGTGTTTGTGATCATATTTCCGCCTTGAAATTTAAACTAAAATCGACTGCATATCATGTAACTGTGTCTTGTTATGGATCTATTAATTTCGCGGTGAGTGAAACTATAATAACGGAGAAAATCATTGCATAATACGATCTTGTAATAGTAATTGTTGTGCTAGTTTAAACTGAATTTTAGCTGTAATTATTATGTTAATCTGATACTTAATATTGAATTTCAATTGTTTTATTGGTCCTAACAGTCGCTTAGGTAAATCGAATTATTAGTCATGTCAGCGTCATTATCATCAAATCCTATATTTTCCATTAGATTTTTACGAAACCTTCTTCACTCTAATCATAATTTTTAATGTTTTTATGAATGTGGAAACAGATTTGAAGTTATTCGCAATAACTACAAATTTTCTAGCTTATTTTCGTTATTAAAAATATCAAGAAAATAATAAGTAACTTTAATAATTTAAGTGTTTAAAATATTATATAATAAATACGTACATACATTTTATTCAATGTGTAGATGTTTATGTACACATGCAAATATTATGAGTAGAATTAACTTGACGAATGTTTGCGCGACCGATGAGTCATATCATACTATGCAGAGAAAGTTACGACTGCGGTGGGACAGTCTTCGGGAACTGGTGTACACCTGATTTTATGACACCCATTATGATTTAAAATTCTATCTAAAATTGTGTTATGGATTTTAGATAACGGACAAACATACTTTTATAGGTACTTTTTTTGTAAATACATACGTAGTATACATATTAAACATCCAGACCAAGACAAATAGACATATTCACGCACATAAATATTTGTCTTGTCCGGGAATCGAACCCGGGACCTCTGGCGCAGAAGGCGGGCTTAGTACCCCTGCGCCAAACAGGTCGTCAAATGTGAAATTCTATCACCCAAAATAAATAATTTGTTTAGAAAGTCTTCCATGTAGAGACTATTTAATTTCTATGACTTTAAACTAGAGTTGTGTAGTTATCATAAAAACTTATAAAAAAGCATATTATTTGTTGCTAAAGTAGCCTCCGCCCACGGTATCACCGCTGCCGCTCACGGTTTCACCCGCGTGGGAATATCGGGATAAAAAATTATAACCAGGCTATCTACTATCTGATTACCAAATTTCATTCAAATCCGTTTAGTAGTTTCAGAGCCTATTCAAAGCAAAAGAAAAACAAAAAACAATCAAATCTTTTCTCTTTATCATATTACTATAGATGGACTAGTTGTATCTGATATGCGTTGTAATGCCAAGTAAAGTATACAGAACTATAATTACAGATATTTTGGGCCAAGAACCCTCGCGGTCGTCCCCGTAACACACTACCAAAGTTTTATCATAATTTGATTTGATATATGTATAGATTTAATTACATAGATTTCGAGTATGAAAGACTTCAACGTCAGATAGAGTTCACATGATATAAAAAAGCATATTTTAATATCTTCGGCACAATACCGGAAATAGGATACCTCTATGATGAGTCACTGTACGTCAAACAGTAATCTATTGTTTAAAAAATTGTATTGTATTGGTATTTAAAAAAGATCTGGTACCTGCTTCAGAAACCGTAATTATGAAGAAAGATTGACTCAAAGGTTTTAAATACCTGGCAAACCTGGTAAAGTTGGTTTTAAGGGTTCGTAGTCGAGTCAACAAGGGACCCATAATATTTTCGCCATGTCCGTATGTCCATTTTAGGTCAGCCGTGCGATTCTGTAACAAAATCCGCGATCACTTCGACTGACATCGAACTCACGCCTCTACTGAACGATGTTAAAGTCGATTGTTATTTGCACGACTTGAGTGAATTCGGTGTCGATGTGATCGCGGATTTTGTTACACAATCACACGACAGTAGGGCTAGCACGAAAACCTTTCGAAATAGTATCGAGGACCTAATGTCAAAATGTATACGCATAAATGTAGTTCCGATTAACGAGTATTAGGAACGATGCTCAATATGTTAAACATTTTTGTACTTTACTTCCTCGATACTTACTCGAAATTACTAAGCCCCTCTGGGTCTGGTCAATACTTGTAGAAAGCTGTATTTTGACATGAATGTGTATTTTCACCTTCAGGACGACTTTGTCCACTTTCCTATGTCGTCTTCTTCCTGTCTCATCCACTTTTTATCACGTCCACTTCCTATCACGTCCACTTTCCTATCTCGTCCACTTCCTATCACGTCCACTTTCCTAAATCGTTCACAAGAAACTAACTACTACTTGTCGCTGTCATCTGATCAAATATTTAGAACGAAGTCAATCGTGTTGAGGCAGTGTTGAGGTTTTCATTTCAATCTTCAATATTAAAAGCGACTTGCTGACATAGACGTTTCTCGATAAATCAACGACCCGAAAAGGCCCTACCGATTTTTGTGTAGAGACTCCCTATACAACAAATCCAAAACTAATTACTATTAATTATACAAAACTTCTTGGTCCTGTCGTCTTAAAGGGCATTTACGTTCAACTGGCCAGTTATATTGTGTGACATATTATAACTTAGGGATTATTTCTTTCAATTGTTAGTGTTAGAATAGAATACCGAAACCATTATAGGATCACACTGTTGTTCGTCTCTCCGTTTTTCTGTATGTCTGTATGTCAAGATCAGTTTTGTCAGAAACGGGTTGAGTTATAAAATTGAAATGAAGCAGAATATTTTAATATAATATATAATGCGAGGATATTTCTCTCATTGATGAAACGACGGTTGCCAGCACCGTAGAAAGGGGGATATACCTATTAGAAAAATTCGAAGTGTCCTCATAATTGGTTAATCATTGGGCCTCTGTAGCATAATTGGTTAATCATTGGGCCGGTTTCCCAAGGATGCGGGTTCGAATCCCGTCAGAGCGACAAGAGACTAGTAGTTATTTTTCTAGTAGTATATTTAAAAAAAATATTTATCACTTAGAAATAGCATTGTAAAATGAAAAAATTAATAGTTATAAGATTTTTTTAAATGAATTTTAACTATCAATGTGACATAAATACCTGTAAGTTTTAATTGCGTTGTCTTAGATGTTTGAGATTTGTACAATTTAAGGGACTGCAGACTCTAGTATTTCATATTAAATCTACTCGACACCTCTTCCAGTTTTTGAGAAAATGGGTCTGGACAGACAGCCCCGTTTCGTTTTTCCTATTGAGGTACGGAGCCTTAAAACGACAAAATATTAAAGTAAAACGACTAAGAATGTAAACGACTTTGAAAGAACAGAGGACTATTTGATTCGTTTAAATACTGGACGAGTTAGGAATATGGACGAGATGGCAAGTGGGCAAGATAGGAATTGAAGGGGGACGAGTTGGGAATATGGACAACTTGGGAAAGTGGACGAAGTCGTCCTGAAGAATTTTAATCATAAAGCAAAGTCAAATGTTAAGTGGGCGGCGTTGGGTAGGTCTTTTGTATGTAAAAAATATTGTAGGATTGTCAATACCACTTTTGGTTTACTTTAAAGGTATCTGTTTGCCAAATAAGCTTTAAAATTGTTAGAGTCACGAGTCCAGGTGAAAGGTAAAAGGTACAATTTTTTTGGTACAAATCTCACTGAATGGAGGTGAAGTCGCGGGCGGTCGCTAGATAATCGATAAACGGTGAATTCAATTTATATATATATATATCCAAAAAGGCTAAATACGGAAACATATAACTCACTTGGTCTGTGTTAAATTGACTTGCCAGACCATGAGGTGTAAGAATCATTTTCAGATTCAGATTCAGATTCAATTCAATTCAATTTCATTTATTCAGTCTAGGCTGTTACAAGCACTTATGAACGTCAAAGAAGCTACGCCATCGGTTCACTAACCCTGCGGCGGGAGACCTTGTAACGAGAAGAACCGGCAAGAAACCGTCAAGGGCTATTTTTTTCTTCCTGTTTTATTCATATAGAGTCGTCAAATTAAAAAGTGACCTTAATATATCAGTAAGGTCAATTTCCATCACAAAAAGAAAATACTAATTACAATATTACATTTTATGGTTATCCTAACCGTAAACAATTTTCAACTCGCAAGGAAGGACTTACATTATAACATTTCTCGCATTACAATATCCTCTTTATAATATTAGTATAAAAATTATTTACTGCTATGTACTTATCTTATGTGTTTTTATAATTTACAGCATAAGCAGCAGTGTGTTTTGGAAAGAACCATACTTTTAGTTTAGTCACTTTATCAATTTGTCGACTCTGTACCTACGAATTATGACCGATACAAATAACAGCCCTTTTGAGTCTTTTCGCGCCGTAAGGTTTGTGAACCGATAGCGTACCTTCTTTGATATTCAATTCAAAGCGCCTCTGTGGTCTAGTGGTCACAACCACCGGATCCGGGTTCGATTCCCAGTGAGGGGCACATACTTTATACGGTTTGGTTGGTGATAGGACTTGTTGTGAGTCCGCCGGGCTAGCTAGCACCAGCTTCTCCTTATCCATTTAAATTCCTCTGTACTAGTCGCGAGACTGGCTAAGGGTTGAAGTATGGTTAAGGTGATCAGGACCAAAAATTCCCTTAACAAATTGGTGGTCTGCATGGTAAATAGGTAGGGTGGGATTTCTAAAAGCGATACCGATAGAAATCAGCTTGTATAGACCCTTCGCCTCTAAAAAGTACATTACTTTCAGGTGGAACATGACGCGACTGGCGTGTCTTCTCGCGATGGCGGGCGCTGCGGCAGCCCAGCTCACACTGGACGGAGTCAGGTGTGGTCAGCTGACCTGCCAGCTCGAGGAGTACTGTTCTTCGGAGACGAACAGATGCGCCCCCTGCAGCGTGGTCTGCAACCGCACCCACCACAACTACGACTCTGGGCTGTGTATCAAAGAGTGCCAAGGTATTGTCCCTAATAAGTAATACATACCTACATCACATTATAATCACGTGTTATCCTGCCATACAGATCACAGACTTAAGGATATGATATATTAAATGACGGATAAAAAACATACTTTTTACCAAAGTTACGGAATAAACAGGGCAGGAAGTGGATTAATTTTGAACTATAGTTAATAAAGAAACTACCTATTTGTTACGAGATTTCATGAAAACCCTATGTTGGTACGAGACTTGACTCTACGAATAGATATAAAAAAAAATACTATCACATACAGGAGCATTGAAGAAAGAAGAAATAAATCTCCTTGATCACCAAGGCCGGCCATGAAACCAAAAGACGCTTAGAAAACAATGTTCGCTCAAGCCATCTCGGATATGGGTATATATGGTATCAGTGGATTCAGTACGATGCCCTGAACAGAAATTAGGATGACAAGCGCGCAAATGGTGGGCGTAGAAACTGTGACGTAATAAACGTTAAAAAAAACCTCTTGAGTACCTATACCATGTCGTTTATCAAATGAAAGGGCTTTCCGAGTAGATTCCAATTATAGCATTTTCACTACTTGGTGTAACAAATTATTAGAAAACCTCTTAAAATATCACAATTCTGAGTTGAATTGAAAACGACTAAATGGATTTTTCTAAAATAAAAAGCAAATGATGTATGTACTCTGGATATTATCTTTATAATGTTAAAAATTGAAAGAAGTACATAAGTACATAAATTTGAATAACAGTGTAATTTTCTATTTTACAACAATTACCGTGCTCCAAATACATAAACTTTAAACAGGTTACTGTACCCATTTTGTACTCAATGTAGAAGTAATTCAAAGTTTGGACGTTTTCTAATAATTTGTTAGACCAAATAGTGAAAATGCTATAAAGTGTATTAAATATTTGGAATCTATGCGCAAAGCTCTTTCATTTAACACCCCATTGGTATGTTTAAGAGAAAAAAAAAACTTTGTACCGCCTCCTTTATTACGTCACAGTTTCTACCCCCACCATTCGAGCGCTTGTCCTTTTATATTATATATATTTTTGTGTTCAGAATCACACTGAATCCATATATACCCATATCCGTGATTACTTGAGCGAAAGTAACCTAACACTCAAGTTGGTCGGCCTACTACTTACTTGTACAAACTGAGTCATGTAAGTAAAGATGGCATAATGAAGTTGATAGGAATTGTACTGCGCACCTATTTGAATGGCTATATTGTACGTGTAAGTATAATGAGTGGACATCCTCAAGCAAACAGCGATGGTTAAAATCATCTCCAAGCAATAATAACTCAAGCAGTCGAGGCATTAATTATGAACTTAAATTATAACGTTTCAGAGTTATTTTTTGTATTCGCAAGAAACCTGGGGCCCAATTCTGCCGATGCTTAGTTACAATCGTATACTAATCATGTTTCAATAGTAGTGCTGTTTTACACAGTTCTTGTTACAACAGTGTTTAATAAACTATACACATCAAAAGTGTCTAGAGATCAATTACTTTTTTAACGATAACAAATATCCAATTAAAATTACCAAATGTACCTGGCAAACTGGCTTTTTACTTAAAATTATTTATTTATTCCAAGAGGGAAGTTAAAAAAAAGAATTATTAACCATCCAAAAAAGTGAAAATAATAATCTTCTATAGCGGCGATACTCTAAAACGCACTTGATCCCTATAATAGACACTTTTTGTGTGTGTACTATTGAGACACGATTGAGAAACGATTATGACAAAAATTTTGCAGAATTGACCTCCTGTTCGTCCCGTTCTAGTACACTTTAGCGTGTTTCGCTTCGCTTGATCTCCTGTCTCGTTCTTGCATAATGAAATGCATTCGAGTTAGGTCGAAAAACTCAGAAGTGCAGAAATTCTACGCACACACTGAAATATTTTATAGGCGAATGCACAGAGACGGTGTATTGGATTGGCGTTCTTGGCTTCAGGCTCTTTTAAATGAATAAATAAAATAGTTGTATAATATACCAAATAAATATTTATTTTTAAGGCTGTATGTTACCTGTTTGATTACTAGTGATAAAATAATAAACACAACCATAATCGAATCCAAGATAAGTTTCGTTAAGTTATGGATACAGCATTTACTGCTGCATATATTGTTAGTACATATTTTTGTTGACTACCCACTAAACAAAAAATAAATACCTAGGCTACACCAAGAACAAGAAAAATATACATAATACTTACATGTTCAACATACAAACATGTTGTTCTAATGTGCTGGAATCTAACTAACAACCTCTGCGCCGAAGGCAGTGCTGATGGCCCGATCTCCTTGTCCATCCCAAAGGAAGGCCAGTGCCCTATCAGTGCGGCTGACAATGATGATAATCATAATAATATGCGAATTATCAATTGTCAACGAAGTAAAACAATAAAATTACATTCCTACATGGCAATATCACAAGGTTTCAATAAAATGCTGTATGATCGGAGAATATAGGATTATGTTAAAATTACCTTTTCAAGCATTAGTTTCTGAATAAAACTCGATATTTCCTGATATTTAAATGCAAGGCCTATTATTATTTCGAAGAGAATCTGTTTTCTAATGCAATAGTGTATTCATAGCTAGCTTCTCGTCTCGTGTTTTTAAGTCGAGGTAAGTACTTGGAACTAGTAAGAAAGGCCTTTTAAACCTACAATCCTATTTTTATTGCAATAAAAGCGGAACTAAGAAAATAGACGACATTGCAAAATAGGTCTGATATTTTTTTAATGAGCTGAGGCACAGGAGCTGCTATCAAAATAGTATTAATTTTAATAATATTTATTGGTATCAAGTTCATCGTAGAGATTTAGGTATAAATCTCGTGACCGCGGCCATACAGTCAGTATTTAACTTCTCTTGCCATAGTATAGGTGCCGTGAAGCAAAAACAAATGTATCCTGTAAAAAAAATTCAACGAAAAGCGCATGAAAAATTTGGTGAAACATACACTTTTCAGAAAGAAGTAAGAAAGATAGAAAATGCATTTATTTGAGACAACAGAAGACAAATACAAAGGCATATAGAAAAAAAAACACATTTTACACTTAACTATATCCGCTTTCCTAATAAAAGCATCGGTTTATATTTAGATTTATTACAATATTTGCTACCGCTAGCCGATGCAAGCAATGATCCGTTACATGGGTGACTTTGATGTGAATTCAACAGCAAGTTTAGTCACGGTTCGGCCCGACCGTATATTGCAGCCAGCGTGTTGATGTTGACAGTAGCTGCATGCAGACTTTATTAATTTTGAAACAATGTTTTTTTTAGCGTAAATGGGATGACACAATCTTTGTTTATTTGACGTATTGCTGAATTGATAAGGTATTAAGTGTTGAGTGTTATATTCCAAAACAAATATACTTAGATCTTTTTGTCAAACTTTTTCAAAATGTAATATGTTAAGAATTCTAAAATAAATGCTTAGCCACTGACTGAATCAAAAAGAATGGATGGAAATTAATGTTGTAGTCTCTGTTATAGACGGCTGTCTTTTTTATAATGAGTCAAAAACATATCCGATTTATCAAAAGTGAAATTATAAATCTATGTCGTAACCTGAAACATATGTTTTTGGAGTACTCATAATATTATTAAACATGATTAATTATCACTTATACTCGTATCCTAATAAGTATTAGATTTCACACCCTTTTAAACAAGTATTTTACAATGCAGGTTAAATGTCGATACATCAGTTGTCTGTAAGTAATCTGACAACAAATATCACTAGCCAGTGTTGCCAAGTTTAATACGTTTTGAAATTCGAGTAGGAATTTTTCAATATGAGGGGATTTAATAATCGGCATAGCATAGCAACGATTTCGTCGTTCGGATTGCGATTTAGTTTAGAATGCATCGGTGCTTGGTAAGGGCACGGTCTATTACCGTGCCCTTACCAAGCACCGATCATCAAGTAAGTTGTCTATCTTTCTTGATTAAGGCGCTACTCGGAAAAAGTATAGACATTTTGATATAAAATTATAGCACGGTTACAGTTGTTACAAATCTGGTAATAACATATATATTTCTTCATACCTTTATCTAGATTCGTATAGTTTCAAAGACACGATTTTATGATTTTGCCTCGACACTTTTTCTTTTCGAAAAGACCTCTAAAAATACGAAAATTCAAGATTATTCTTAAATGGAGTTACTTACACTATTGGAAATTGGTTTAATAAGTGGACACCAATAATATTTAGAATCGCATATAAGCATTTTTTTTTAAATCGCTGTAGTTTTTTTATACGAAGTGATTTTGTGGTTTTTTGCCTAATCTGCAAAATCGTTCTCGCTCCCGTGCGCGTCGTTTTCTCATTGCTATCTCGCTTCAGCATATTTTTTTCGAGTATCGCCATAAGGTTAATTAATAGTATTACAGCCGCGCGGTACGCAACACGTGATAGGGCTGTCCGCTAATATAATTTAGCCATTACCATATGCTTACTGCGCACAAAACTTTAACAGCGTGCGTTTCGAGACGAGACCAAAGAGTACCTATGTAATCACTAAGATTGAGGCTCTTGCCGAGCTCTCGCCGAACCGAAGCGCTTCAGGTACAACTCGCGAACGGACTGTTTCAAAGTCAAAGTCAAAGATTTTTATTCAAATACTTATAGATAAGTACTTTCAAATAGCCCAACATTTTTTTCCCTACCAGCCATTCAGGACATCTTTTAACTGATAAGAAGAACGGCTGCAAGAAACTTATCAGCTTTAACAGAAACAACAACATTTACAATGGAACATGTTGTTGCAAAACGCAAACATACAATTTTGAAATATATTTACTATAAGAGGAAAATTTTCCCATATTCAATTATTAGAATATTTTCCTTTTATCCAATTTATAATAGTTATGTTTTATGTTAGTATCACATCCATGCATTTTGGTCTTTTAAATAATCATCTACCTTGTAATAACCTTTGCTTAAGAGTGACTTTTAATATATATTTTAAATTTATGCAAAGGCAGCTCAATCAATTGTTGTGGAACTATATTAAAAAAAGCTATACCTTTCCCCAAAAACGAGCGTCTAAATTTTTCAAGTTTTGGAACGGCAAGCTTATTCTTATTTCAAGTATTAAAATTATGGACATCGCTATGCTTAATAAATAACTCAAGATGTTTCCTTACATATACTATATTAGCATAGATGTATTGTCCTGCCAAAGTTAGTATATTAATCTCTTTAAACAAATCCTTTAGAGAATCTCTCCGTCGAAGGTTGTAAATGGCGCACAGCTCTTTTTGAAGTATAAAAACATTTTCTATATTATGAGCTGCTGAGCCTCACAACAACAGGCCATAGGACATTACACTATGAAAATAACTAAAGTAAACTAGTCTTGCCGTTTCAATATCAGTTAACAGCCTTATTTTCTTTATTGCGAAAGCCGCAGAACAAAGTCTACTCGACAAGGCTTCAATATGTGGATCCCATTGTAGCTTTGAATCCAATGTAATGCCAAGAAATTTTGTACTCTCAACTAACTCTACTACATTCCCATTCAAATTAATATGCATATCGACCAGCACTACATCAGTTAATGAGAATTTAACAAACTTGGTTTTAGTAGGGTAAAGAGACATATTATTACTGTTAAACCAGTGTGCGACTTGAGAGAGAGCACTATTTACTTCGTCAGAACAAATGTTTCCTCTATCAACTTTAAAAATTAAAGATGTATCATCTGCAAATAGTACTGTCTCACATAAATTACTCGTGTAATGAGGGAGATCCTTAATATAAATTAAAAACAGCAAAGGGCCCAATATTGAACCTTGTGGCACGCCCATAATAATGGGGGCTCCAGTATAAGCAGTATTATTGACAATTACTTTTTGATTTCTATTGTGCAAGTATGACTGCAAAAGGCTAACAGATTTTTTAGAGACACCATAATGTTCTAGCTTTTTTAAAAGTGTAACGTGATCAACGCAATCGAAAGCTTTAGACAGGTCACAGAATATACCAATTACGTCTTGCTTGCCCTCCCAAGCCTCAAAAATATGTTTGAGGAGTGCAAGTGAGTTTTACCTTTAGAAAAGCCGAACTACCTTACTAAATGTGTTCAAATTGCAGCATTTTAATCCATGGGGTATCGGAGCTATGGGCTGTCAAAGTATCCGAAAAATGCAATTTATATTTGGATTTTTTCACAGCTACGTGATATCGATCAGGTCACGCTGTGCGCCCAAGGATTCACTAGAACTAACTAATTATAAACAATACATATCTCGAGTGGGTTGTCTAAAAAATTACTGGCCAGACAAAAAAATCACAAGATTATTTTTGCGATTTTTTATTGAATATTGCACTCATGTGTTTTATAAATAAATTTAGCGAAGTTTAACGAATAAATTTAATACCAACCGAAAATATGAAGTCTATAGGTAGAATATACAAATGTTGGGTTCAAATAGGTGAAAATAAATATTGTCGATTTACCTGTTTATACCTGATAACCCAGTAGTAATGCTAGGATAGAGAACCAAACGTTTGTATATTCTATAAGCTTCATACTTTCGGTTGGTATTATATTTATTAGTAAAACACATGAGTGCAATATATAATAATAAAAAAACACCTTTTGCGTTTTTTTATAAACAGGATTTTTTTAGACAACTTACTCGAGATATATTTTCTAATACTTATATTAAATTTGATTTAAAGTAGGTACTTTTTAAACATTTAACAGATCTACTATATAGTAAAAAGACAGAATACTGTGTATCAAAATACTGTGGTATGGGGTACAACAAACGAAGCGTTATGGTCTGATGCTTCGGACAGGTACACGCACACATACACACTCACATCACACACAACGGTGAGCTATTGCAGGTGTATTGACTTTGACTCGAACCTGTGCTCGAACTCTGTCGCACCACCTGTTTGAACATTGTGAGCATACAGGTACCTAAGTACATACTACATAAGTAGAGAATAATAATTATTAGATCTGTTATTAGCGGACCACACACTATCAGTAATACTGACATTAAATTCATCATGACGGTAAGTAATAAAAATTTAAGTAATTAAATATATTTTTTTAGAAATAATGACATTTGGTCCGAAAAATATCGTCCGTTTCGGAGTATTTGGTGGTTGAATTTTTTTGCGGTGATAATAAATACCTACTTAAATAAACTATGCCACTATCAGGATACAGGCGGTATCAGTTGCATCAACTGCTTGCCTGTTAAATAATAATAATAATAATAATAATAATACTTATAGCGTCATCATTTTTTTCTCCGCCAATCAAATAAATATTTCTTGACATGGTTTTTTTCACTATTGCTAACATAATAGGTAGGTCTTCATTTACAATAAATCAAAGTTTCACGGGGAAATTCAGAAAAAACTACTTATCTTGGATAGTCAGGTCAGGACAGGAGGTTAAAAACATTGTAGCGTAGCGTAGCTCTTTTTCAGGCGCCATAGTAACTAAAATGCTAAGCAAAATAAAACCTCGTAATAAATTCCGTATAGTTATTGTTCCATTTCACAATTTTTCATTTTTGTTCTTGTATTTATAATTTTTACATTGTTAACTTTTGGATTACGTCTTACTGAACTGCAGCCGTTATGAAAGCTAACAACTACATATAAAAATCCGTAACTTTCTCTGCTTTAGCTATTTTGTACCTTGCACATATTTATTATTGGTTTATGCTCTTCGGTATCACTCATATAAGAACATTCCTACAGTTTATCTTGTAGTAATGATAATAAATAGATATTTCTCACATTCACACCAATTAACCTAGCCCCAAAGTAAGCACTGTAAGGCTTGTGTTATGGGATACTAGGGTAATGGATATAAATAAATAAATAATTGCATACATTAAGTTTCATGAAGAACTTGTGTAATGGATACTAGATAACGGATAAACATACTTATATACGTTTTTTTGTAAATACATAGGTACATGATATACATATTAAACACCCAGACCAAGACAAATAGACATGTTCATGCACACAAATATTTGTCTTGTCCGGGGATCGAACCCGGGGCCTCTGGCACAGAAGGCGAGTTTAGTACCCCTGCGCCAAACAGGTCGTCAAAATACATATAAGTATTTATGTGTAGAAATATATATTTATAAATATATTTAAACGTCCATGACTCAGGTACAACAAATGCTCGTATTCATCATACAAACATTTGCCTCTACCGGGATTCGAACCCAGGACCTCAGAATAGGCGTCACCTTGAACCACGGAGGACGTCAGTAATGATAATAATACTAAAATCCACCGTGGCCACCTGTCTCCTGTTTCTTTACAAACATTGTCTGTGTTTGCCCGGGTCACGTTTCTACCTGCCGCAGTATTGTCGTAAGTCACATTCTTTCGAAACTTTTCATGAGGAGTCATCCTTGACATTTAGTAGGATGGAGTATTAGGTATAAGATCAAATCGATGGGAATCGTACGCAAATCTCGTACTTTGTACAAGATTTGATTTATATTTCCAATTTGAATGTACCTTAAGTCCCTTCGAAATTGCATTAAAATTTCTCATCACTCATACATGAATAAGGTTTTTTTTTATTTTATGTGTCCAAAGTTAAGGTGGAGGTTGTGATAAGAATTTAAAACAAAAACAGGCGAATTGAAAAAAATAATTACGGCGTCGAGCCGAGCTTGTTGCGCTCTCAATAGTTATTTCCTATTATTAATATTATTTTAAGTTTATTTCCTTTTTCATTGCTTAGGTAGGTTTAATATCCAACTAAACGACGTTAACGTTTGATAAAATAAAATTCTTAAATAAAAAAATAAAAAAAAGTATTTTTTTCACGTAACACAACCAAAGAATACCTATATATTCACCTAACACAACCCCCTTAACTTTGGGCATAAAGAAAAAAACACGGTATATTTATTGTACTCTCTCTCTGAAGTTTGCATTGTGAATCCAGAAAATAATATTTCACTGTATTATTTTCCTTTCTCTTCGTTTTTCTATGGCATGGCATAGTCATGTTATTTATTCTTTCCCTTTTATTTGTTTTCAGGATATCTGTTGGATTTGAGGTACCAGCGTAAAACTGACACGTCATCGCCAACAGACTATAGCAGTAAGTTTTATTATAATATGACATTTAATAAAAATAAATGTTATGGGCCAAAGCGAATGATTTTAAAGTGTCTGTACTTAACAGTATACTTATACCAACATCATCATTGTTGGTTATTTTAAGTCCCCACTACTTCGTCATCAGCCACTTTCAATGTCCCCACTGCTGGGGCACTGCCTTCCTTATGGATGGATTAGGAAAATGGGCCATGACCCACCACGCTGGCCCAAAGCGGCTTGGTGTGGTGGGCTTTAATGACTAAAACGTGCCTTCTGGCAGGGAGGAGCTCGAGATAGTAAATTTTTGGTCACCCATTCCGTGTACGACCTTTACGATCGAATAACTATTCCATCAAGCTCTTAATCCTAATAGAGCTTATATGACTTGTTATTTATTTATTTATTACCTGAACGTGTAAATGTAGGTACATAATAACCCATTTCTACTTATGTACTTTTTATCTCATAGCGTTCTTAAATAAACATTTTGTGCTGTATATTGCAAAATAATTTCATAAAGTCATATTAAAATCCAAGGTATGTTGTTATACAACCTGTTTACAGCCACAGAGCGTGTTGTCAGGGCAAATATGTAGAAAGCTCTGCGAAAGAACTTTTTTTTAATATTAACTTTGATGAAAATGCTTTAGGTACTTATGCTTTGCTACATATTGCGATGAAAATGATAATTTAAAAATGTAAAGCAAGTTTTGGAGCTGCGCGACAGTTTTTTTTATTATTTGTGATTTTAACTATAACTTTACAAATGGGTGCGATTGCGTAATAATCCAATCGTATTCATTGGACAATTCATATCGTATCCAATTAAATAGGCTGCAATTTGTATGGAATAACGTACCGTATGGTACAATATGAACTGTTAAATTAATACAATTGACTTTACGCAATCACGTATCATACTGAAACATATATATACATCTAAATTCTAAACTCTCTATAAGTACTAATATTATAAGAGGAAAGTTTTGTATTTGAACAGATATGAATGAAATTTGGCCCACAAATAGTAGAGCTATATATTTTTATCCCGATATTCTCACGGGAAAGGAAAACCCGAGCGACCGCTAGTTATTGATAAAGTAATAACACATTGTTTTTATAATATTACTGGCAGAACGCTAAGTAAAGTTGGGATAAGATCATCATAGGATGATGATAATGATGACTGGTGAATTGCTAGTAATTTGTTTCCTACTTCTGAGTATTTTAAAACTTAGAAAGCGAAGTACTTTTCACTTACGTTGCTTTGCGAATTTCTTCTTTTTTATCGTCATTTACGTCTTAGAAGTTTTATCTAATTATAGCCTGTGGCATAAATACTTGCTGGACCTTAACCAAAGATTACAACAGACCTTACGTACCCTAACGTAATGTGCATTTTTTTATAATGATATTAATATAAATTCATGCTCATCTTCTTATGTATTGTCATTTGTCAACGCAGGAATAATATAATAGAAGTTCTATAGTCTTAACTTAATTAAGTAATTAAACTTTATAAGACTTCTCAAATAAGTCCGGTTTATAAACAGGCTAGACTGCTATAAAAATAACTAGGTACTTTATTGGGCATTACTTCAAAAAATTTGGCTTAGCGAAAGTTGTTTTTCTGCATTTACTAAAGTACCTAGTTATACTGATAAATTTTAAATAGAAAAATATTGGGAAAAATCAACTTGGCCACAAGTGAATTCTCAGATGGACTCGAACCCACGAACTTTGGAAATCCGGTCCAAAACCACTGAACTACCGAGACTTAAATTTAAAATTTATCATAAGTATAAAAACAGCATTGAAAAATGCAAAAATTCAAAAATCATAAAATAGTTATACTGATTTTACACAAGCGAGTCCTAAATAAAAATAGCTTACATTTTAACTAAATTACAAAGTTCCTTAAAGTTGTAATAAAAAATTAAATTGTATCAAGGTGTGCAGAGACAAGCGCAAACAGCGCTAATACTAAGCAGTGTAGCGCTGGCTGTTCTGCTTCTGGTCGTCATCATCTGGTGCAGAGGCAGCTTCTCCTGGCGATACCTTAAGCAGAAGCTACAACCGGCTAAGGTATGATGCCATTACTGCTATATCATAATCACTGGGTCTAATGGTACATGGTACTCCATCGCAATTCTTGGCAGACAAGATGGCTAAAGCACCTACATACCTGAAATTTGGAAGACTGTGTTGTGCTTTGTCAGTCTGCTGTTGCGACATCACCAAGATAATACTTCAATTTTGGCATGCCCAACAATAATTTAGGATGTCACCTTGTGGCACAGACAAACTAATTTTCTGGCATCTAATAAAAACAAAATATCAATCCAATAAAATAAAAAACATTTTTTATGGCATTCAGCTATCAAAATCGAAACGACTCTTGTAGAAAATTGGACACTCAGAAGAACTAGATAATACGATAAAGATTACTAACATGTTGTAAGTCTTTTTACCAATACCAGAGTTCTATAATAAATGTTTTATTTCAGAACCGAGTGAAGACTTATCCTGCAGACATCATGCATCACAATCCGCACGCAGAAATGTCTAAGCCGAAGCCCGAAATGAAATTGGAGATCAGGAACCCTGAGCCCAAACGAAACCCTCAGCCTCTGAATCCAAGAGACTTGGACAACAACCCTTCTCATGCCGAGAAGAGTCAGGGAGCTACCACCCCGAAGACTATAAGCACAGCTTTGAGCAACCGACACCCAGCCGAAGATACGACTCTTGACTTCTCTTACGATAACATGGCGATGAACGAAACGCCTCCAGAACAGATTGGCCCCCATCGTTTCTGAGGGCAGGTTTCCTTCGGTGGGGAAACCGTTACAGTATTACCTGAATAAAACCTCTTCAATAAGTATTATAGGTATTCTCGCCTTATAAATGTCTAGTTTCTATCAAAAAAAAGGGTGAGACTTCATGGTGAACAAAACATTTATATCTGTGTTGACTACCTCAGCATAATTTAATAAGCAAGCTGACTAGGTATGTGTGGTGCCAAATACCTCAACATTTGGATTAAATCAATGCTATAAGAACAACAACAATTTACCTAATAATGCATCGCGAGCAGCCAAAATTAGGAATCTGTTAGTCATTTGTATAATAAGAACTTCTAACAAAGAGATGGAGAAAGGGCGTTCCGTTTATTACAACACGATCATGGGCAGTAAAGTTCACAGGAAATCAAGGTTTACAGAGACACAGTCGACCATCACCTTTAAAGGTTTTCTTCTTTTGGTGGCAAAACGCTGATCAAAAGCCAGACAACGATGCGTCCACGGCGAGGTGTAACGGCAAGGCACGTTTCAACTTCCACTGTTTATCTAAGCATTTCATCTAACTTAGATATTTACAGTAACTTGCAATATCTTTATCATGCAAATACCTTCGCGCTGCCCGTCAAAAGTTGGTACACTTTGAGCGAGGCCTTTGTCTATAACGATAAGACAGCTTTGACGTTCATTTACTTTTATGCAAGGCATAGTAAGTGAAGCCTTAGGAATATTTTAATTGATGTTCGTTCACGTCAACGTTGTAGTTGAACAATAAAAGTTGGAAGGCTACGTCCGCTTTGAAAAGGTTTTCCTGGAGTAAGAAAATACCTAGACTGATGAATACGGCTTTTAGTTTTCCTACTTGGAGAAAAATATTTAAGTTTGTTTACTTGGAAATACCTTATTAGCTGTGTTCAAGCAGATTTGTTGAGAAATACTGTTGATGCGATATGATGTCGAGGATAGATATATTATTATATCATTTTTATCGAACAACTATGATTGTGATAGCCTTCTCACTTTTTACCTGAATACCACCACCTTCTATGAAACATATAAATTATAGAATATTTAGCATCCTACTTGAAGTAAATAAATGATTGTTTTCAAAATTATTCAGCTAATCTGTTAGATCTGTTAACCTTGTCTTATGTGTAAGAGGATCAGATTTTATGATTTTATGACCATAAAAATCATAATGTATTCTAGATTGTTTATCATAGCAGTCGTTTTCATATTTATTATTACAGGCGTTCGTGCAGACACCAGATATAAAAGACACCATAGAACTCTGCTACATTATTGTTACTGAACTAATTTGGTATATAGCATTTTTGTTTCAGATTGATTTAAACATTTTGTACGGTGTATAGATATTATTGCTCGTGACTGTAATTTTGTGATGAATATAAATAATGAACTTAAGTTTGTACTCTTTCATGGTGGGTCTAATATGTATATTTTGTATACAAAAAGTATATAAGTATGTTCATCCGTTATCTCTATAGATGATTGGTGTGATTGTATGAGACTTTACTTATTTATCTTAACGGATCCATCACTTTATTGTATCTCATTTTTTTGGAGTTTAGGTAGATGGTGTTGGATGAACATCACATTTTATTTAGGTACTTAACTAGGTAGTAAATAATTTTATAGATAATGAGTCTAAAATTTAAATTTTATTAAAGTTGCTTTTTCCTAACAAGCCGAGCTAACATAAAGAGCCATGATCACCAACTGCTGATTCGATAATCGTGGTTTACAACTACGTTCTAACTGACAACTTTTAATCTTCAAAGTAACAACTAAAAAGCAATGTCATTTTTAAATGGCGGTTAGCATTAATCAGTCTGTTACTCAGTTGGTGTAGTCGGGCCTTCATTTTAATCTACTGTGGTTTTCTATTTTAATCAACTCTTCTCATTTACCTCTGCCATCTTTCAGAATCCATCGTGTCATAAGAATGATTTGTTTGCGTTTTGTTTTCAATACTTTTCAAAATTCTTATCATGACCCTCTACAGAGTAAAATTTTGTTATTCCTGTCTATTGAGATATATCTATGGATTTGAAATACCTACAAAAAATGTGCTTATCTACACTGTAATGGCGGACTTAACTAGGCAGCCATTGAACATTCGCAAGATAAATATCGGAATACATATTGTTTCTAAAGACAACTATGGCAGTTCCACGTTAGTACTTCTTTATTTATTATTCCTGCCAACGAATCAATTGAAGTTGTCAAATTTTTACATACTTCACACTTTGAAGGCACAAAACTTCTATTGGAAAACAAGTTGTTTATTTTAAGAGAATCGTAGTACAAAATAGCATTGCTATGATTGCAACAATACCGCGCTAAGAGATGGCGGTAAGCCCTCAGAAGAGTTGATAGTGCTAGAAAATCATAATGAACGTGTTTAATTTACACATTCTTATTTTCAATTTTTGCTTAAAATGTGGTTGGTTATAAGGTATTTATTTAAGTAAACAACAATTTTCTATCAGGTGCAGTAGACAACACTTTATAAGATTTCTTTTTATGAATGTTACGAACGCACTTCAAAGTGCAACGTTTTTTTTCTGTCTACTGTATAGTCACGTCAGTCATAATTATGCCTTGTAACAATACATTATTAAGTGACTTTTGTGGACACGGAGAGCTTTGTTTCCGTGTTTCAATATGATAAGGTTGTGTAGTGTTCACATACGATTGCTCGTGAATGTACCAGTTTTTCGTGCTAGCCCTACGAAATTTTTTCGAAATAGTATTGTGAAAGTATTCGATAAAAAGGGTTTCCGTTTGCGTCTGGGAGGAAGGCTGCTCAATATGTCATACATTTGTTGACGATACTTTTTCGATACTTACCAACTCGAAAGCTTTTCATGCTAGGTCTACTGTACGCACTTACATGGATTCGTAGATCAACTTAAAGGGAAGTAGTGATATTTATTAAATAATCGATGGCGTGTATTCATATAGCAATAATGTTTAATGATCCAATTAACATATCATAAGTAATAGCATTAATTTTATTATAAAGTAGCTTTTATAGATGTAGAGATTCGTAAAAATCACTTCTTATAAGGTTATAAAAAGTTCATGACTATAATACTTATGTCTATCTCTTTCTAACTTATGTATTTTGATTATTAGCGAGATGGATATAATATGATATGACATGGACTTGTAAGTTTGATATGTATATTAAGAAATCTTTAGAGATATTATTGCTTTTTTGACAGTGTTCATCAAATAATGCGCTGTTTACATTATTGATATACCTATTTGTATATTAACATTTTGTTGATCTGGTGAGCAATTTATATATTAGTTTTAGTCATTTTATTTATGTGTATATATGTATGCTATTGAGTTCGACTCGGATTATGAAATACATATATCAGCATGGCTGAGGTAGTATTTTTATTTAGTGAAATTGGGATGTGATTGTCAATATGTTTGTCGTGAAATAATCGATCATTTTATCTATAGATACGGTACCTACTGTACGAGTTTTAAGAAGCCCGCGACATGTCAGTCTCTCATACAAACGTAATACCAACATGATTTGAAATTAGAGCATTATTTTCTGTACTTGTGATGTTATTCGGATTAGGACAGTATTTATCTAGGTTTCCATTAAAAAAATAATCCAAAATATCTACCCAATAAATAAAATGCCAATTATTATTTTTTATGCAAAACTGCAATTTGCATATATTTTTAATTTTTTTTTAATGTTTCGAAACGGCGGAAAACCAAGAAAACATTAAAAAAACACGGAAAATCAGATCTTATCTCGTGTAATACAGTGCGCTTGAAATCCGTAAAGGTTGCTTTAACCCCCGACGCAAAAAGAGGGGTGTTACAAGTTTGACATAATAATAATAATAATAATAATAAAACACTTTATTGCACACAATAACAAACAATAAAGAAATAAAAAAACAGACAGAAAGCATTCAAAAGGCGGCCTTATCGCTAAATAGCAATCTCTTCCAGGCAACCTTAGTTAGAAAAATAATAACGAAGAGGACAAAGGGGAGTGGGTGCAATTATGGGGAAGGATAGTTGATATAGATGTACATAATATTAATAAAAGAAATAAAGTATAATATAATAGAATTGAAAAGGAATATATATATATATATATATATATATATATATATATATATATATAAATACATAATAAGTAAATATTAGGAAAAAGAAAGGAAATGCTTTTTAACTTGATCGCGAAAAGATGCCAAAGTACGAGCTTTCCTAATACCTTTTGGGAGAGAATTCTATATAAACGAACAGCGTGTACAGAGAAGGAGTAGGCATAGTTGACAAATGTGTGTATTTGTCTGTCTGTCTGAGGCCACGTAGCTCCTAAACGACAGGATCGATTTTGATGCGGTTTTTTTATTTGAAAGGTGGCGTGATCGAGGTGGTTTTTCAAGATCCGTTCAGCCGTTTGAAGATCAGCAGCTCATTTCTTACTTTAATTTTTATTTTAATCAACTAAATAACCTGATGGCATTCAAACGGCTTAGCAGATCTTCATAAATCTATATACTTAATTCAGGTTCGCAAAATTTGTGACGACTCGATAGGGACTTTGGCGCGTAGTACGCGGCCGAGTAAGGTATCAAATTAAAGGTACTCGAGTCTATTTGTTCCGAAAGCTATAAAATATACAAAATGTTAAACGTGATGATCACAAACTGCAATTAAAAAGTGTCATTATTTTCGCATAATTTGGAATTTTTCGTCGATCGACGAACTCGAGTATCGGGTTGTAACCGCCCTAGTTATATCTTAATATCAGCCTACAAATAAAAAAAACCGCATCAAGATCAGTCCTGTCGTTTAGGAGCTACGTGGCCTCAGACACTCAGACACTTATAATGTTTTTACGATCATGCTTTATAAAGACACGTTGGCAAATCTACTTTATCAAGAGCACAGAGGGTGAGCAAATAACTTAAATAACCACTTCCGAAAGTAGGAGATTTTTAATTCGGATGGTATGTTTTTTTTTATTATTTTATATTTTTGATTGTCAAATCCAACACATTGTCTTATCTAGTTGTAGTTACCGTTAAAATTAGACGGTGCAATCTAGCCTTAAGGTGGTACGACTTCCATACAAACAAACATTGCACATTAATTGGTTCATCATACATTAATAATTCAGAAATACATGTGCAACTAACTCGTTTCAGTTATTTGTTTGCGTAAAAATTTACTTTCATGCATGAGCTATATAAATGCGATGGGTCACACACACATACGTAGAATTATTGAAATTATAAAATATTTGTATATTCGTGTTTTATGTATGAATGTACAATTTTTTTATTATTTCGCGCATACAAATAACTGAAACGAGTAAGTTGTGCATGTATTTATGAATTATTAAGGTATGATGAACCGATAATTGTGTAATGTTTGTTTGTATAGAAGTCGTACCACCTTAAAGCATTATTCACTTACAAACAAAAAGATACAATTCGATTTCATGTTTTTGTGTATTGTAATGGAGTATAATTTTTTTTCGTATCTTATAGTTGAGCTTTATTGAACGGAAATCAACGCTAGTACTTTAAACAATGTTAATTTTTTGATCTTTGACTTACTTTTGGTTAAAGTTGTATATATTAAAATTAATTCAGCAAAAGACGCTTACTTCGCAAGCACTTATTCAAAAGGGAAAATAAAAAACCTTGAAAATCAAGTTACGATATTTGGACAACATTTGATCCGTTTTGTGTCATTAATAGGCCTAGCACGAAAAACTTATGAGAAGTATCGAAATAAAGTAAAAACATCTGTGACATATTGAGCAGCGTTCCTACCGGACGTAAACGGAACTACTTTTTTCTATAAGAAATATTTTTTGACATTAGGTCCTCGAAACTATTTCGTTAGTTTTTCGTGCTAGCCTTACAGCACATAAAATAATACGAATACGTTCCAATCGTTTCGAAAATATCACTTCTTAATGTAAAATAATTGTAACTGCAAATATAATCATAATGTTGAACTGGCTGTAGGTGAATAGGTACCTATATCTATACTAATATACAATCAAACAAACAATCAAATCTTTCCTCTCTATAGGAAAGATTTGTTTGTTTGTTTGTTTGCAATGAATACCTAAACTCAAAACCTACTGAACGGATTTGGATGAAATTTGGTACACAGATAGTATATAGCCTTGTTATGATAATAGAATGGCTTTTATCCCGATATTCCCACGGGAACGGAAACCACGCGTGTGAAACCGCGAGAGGCCGCCAGTGTTTCATACAATGGAGATCAGTCAAATTGGACCAAAAAGTAAAAATGTCGGCCAACGAAAATAATTGGCACATTATTATTGTAAACAGTGATACGATCATTTTTTGTTATGACGTCAACAGTGTACGATCAGTGGCCAAGCATTTATTCAAGTTTGATAATGTCACTTTTTGGGTATAGGTAAATTTATACGACTACAAAACGGATTAACCTTGTAATAATGTAATTGTATAACCGAATACAGATACTTTAACGATTATTACGATATTTTACGATTTTTACGACTACGATTATTACATTCAGATCAGTTCCTCGTCAGCATCATAAGCGACCCACGAACGCCCTACTGCTGGGTTCCGTTTTGTGGTCGTACCTACCAATTTATAGCAAAAATAATGCCATTTTCAAACTTGAATAATTGCTTGACCACTAATCGTACACTGCTGACGTCATAACAAAAAATGATCATAACACTGTTTACAATATTAATGTGCAATTTTTTTTTTTTACTTATTTGTGTACCAACAATGTGTGTAACGTGACTGATCTCTTTAGTAAATTAACCATTGATTTGTGTATATCTGTGTTATTGTCCACCCTTTTATTTCTAATCTTTACCTATAGCCTTTAAAAAGAAATGAGATGTAGACAAGTAGACAGAAATCATTTCAGATTATTCCGGTAAAAGATGATAGACGCGGAAATGGAGTTCACGAGAAACAGCTCGAAATAAACCTTGTTTTAGTGCTGTTCGTAATAAGAGACTAGATAAGGCAAAGTGACTACTATTTTTAACATTATATTATGAGCTCATATCTATTTCTGGATGTCAAGTACTGTAATCACAATATTATTTTGAGAATAAAATTGGGAACCGAAATGTTTATGGGTTATTATGTGAATAGAGAATCAGTTGCCCTCTCCATAGTTGTAACCGGGTTTCATCAATTTTCGATAAGATAATAGCCATAAAGAACCTGAACGACTGAAATCGAATGACATTTATATGATGTTCAGCGTTAGCGGACAGTTTCGTGAAAATAGGTCTTGTTTAGCCTTGGATAGCGCATAACTACCATTATTCGGCTTATAATTGGGTTCTTTTAACATGTTCACTGCGCATCACCCACAAACGGCCCGACACTGTGCTTCTCTTGTGCGGACTGTAAAAACCAGATTTTTCTTTCTCTTGCGGAAAGAGTATCTTCGCTATTACTATCACTTCGAAAGAGACAAATATAGTTTTCGGTTTGTGAGTACAAATGCATAAATAAATTATCAAAATATTGCGGCGGACCTTTATTGACCGCCACCGCACCGAGCATAAACAATAACCGTTAACGGTCATCCACCAAATCAGGCCCGCCGCCGCACCTGATGAAAGTATTTTTTTACCGCTGTGAACGTATTTAATAACACCTAAGTCGTTGCCCTTATTTTCTGTTTCCCATCTAAATACATTTTTCTCTGAACATTTGAAGCAAAATGACGTACAAAATGAGATGCGTAGAATCTCTTTTGAAGAGACAAAGTTAGTAAAGCGTCGTGTCGCGTCGAGACGTACTTGTTCGGCTTTGTATTTTAAACACATTTTTAAAATTTTCATATCACGTTCTTGAAAAATTTTCATACTTAATGTTGCTTTTTATTTACTTTGAATCTTACGAAATGTAAAAGAAAAATAATTCCAAAATGTTGATAAAAATAATATATATAGACTGACTGATTAATTTTGCTATAATAATCATGCCGAACTTATTGATTCTTTTTAGACTCGACGGATGTCAATTTTGGATTAGATTAGATTCTTCGCACAAAATGTTGGTAACAAACGACTATTAACATGTCGTTTGTTAGTATATTAAGGGAAGTTTTTAACCGATCGACAAAAAAAAAGTAAAAATACTTTTTTAAAACAAGCGTTTATCTAAAAACGCTATAAGGAATAAAATAAACTTTTACTATCAACTTATAACGTAATTACACAATATAGAATATATTGTGTACGCTTTTCGCCAGATTAAGTTATTTAATTTACTTGTTAATCTACACAGTTAAATCTCGCGACAAGCTTAAGTATAAATCATCTATATTAAAAAAGTTTTTTTTTTTACTTATAATTTATTTTTATTTTTTTAGTTATCGCTATAAAGGTTTCATTCGTATTCTCAACATGTCCTTTCATTTGATACCCATATTCTATGAAAGCATAAACAACTTAGTGCGCCATATTGGATTAAGAGTGACGTTATTTCATTTTTCGTGTTATTTTCAGCAAGCCCTTTCATTTGATACCCATATTGAAGGAGTGTCTCAACGTCGAAACTCTTGGGTGTTCCGCCATATTGGATTTAGAATGACGTCACTTTATTTTTCGTATTTATTCTCAGCAAGCCCTTTCATTTGATACCCATATTGTAGTTGTGCATCAAAAATAACTAGTCCAGCCATCTTGGGTGCTCCGCCATGCTGGATTTACAATGACGTCACATAGCTAATCATGCATAGTCATCCAAACTAAACGTGAGATATTTACTACTTCTAAATTGAGTTGCATGATTCCACCCGAACAAAGATAGTTACATACATATATTATTATAATACATTGCAAGTAAAATAAAAGCTTTTAACTTTTTAAAGCTCAAATTCCGTTGTTCAGACTTTTTTTTAAATTCTCTACAGAATGTATGAATATGATTAATTATATATAACTATTAACTACTTACTTTACTTACTTATTAATGTTAGATATATTGTTCTTATGACGTCCATACAAACATTCCACTAGGCTAGGTATACAATGACTAGAAATAAGATTTTGTATAATTAGGTATTTTTGGAATTATAATTTAAATTAACGATATAATCACGATCGTTTATAAGTTTGTCAGGATTCCGCTATTGCCCACCAGGTAGCTATTTAAAAGGTTTTTATTAATAATGTAAGTAACTAACTATTTTTATTCTATCGTATCAGGTTCGAAACAAAAAAATATTTAAAGATTAGGTAGTTCTTAGCATGTCTGTTAGTTATTACTTATATCGTATATAATTCAGTTTCATAACGGTAATATTAAGTAGTTACAAAATTACTACGAAAACATGAGAGGTATTATAATACACAATGTTAAAAAATAAGACAATACAATTATAGTAATCTCATAAATTTTATTGATATAAAATATTTTAATCTTAAGTTAAAAAGTCGGACTTAATATTTACTTAAAATAACTCTTGTGGCAATATTGTACTTAAATGCGTTAGCGCAGGCCGCAGTCTGTGTAGTTTAAATATTATAGTTAAATATGTTTTGTATATTTGTGATGCCCTCAGGTAATCCGTCCATGTAGATTTAAGAATGTATTTAATTAGGTCATTTTTAACTACTCTTGCACAGCAAAAAAACCGAGCTTTTAATATTTCTTTATTAGACAGTGCTCTCTAAATTGCCATTGGTTGCTAACAGGGTGCAGCGCCGCGCCAAATATAGCGTCATATTGTGTACTTTAGTAATACAGTAATTAGGCCCACTACGCCGATACGGTATGATATGGTGCATGATGCTCCCTTGCTTAACTTACTAATGTCCCGGGTACACGCACCGTCTTACCCGAGAGCATGCCTGCATAAACCGGTTTGTGCACTTAGGGCCTTTTTACTGTCATGTCGTTTCATATTTTTTTATTGTCATGCGTGCCACCCGCAACCAGGAGGTCAATTCTGCTAAATTTTTGTCAAAATCGTCTCTCAGTGGTGTTTCAATAGTAGTGTTTATTTACACTGTTGTAACAAGAACTGTGTAAAAGAGGACTACCATTGAAACGCCATTGGAATACGATTGTGACTAAGCATTAGCAGAATTGGGCCCCAGGGCGCGCCGGCGGGACGCGGGCACGGCGCGGTCGGTACGCGGGTAGGTCGCGTGGATACGTGCCGCCCGCATGCGTGTGGCGTACACGGACAGCCAGTGTTGTTTTTTAATAATTCCGTGAGGTGGGAACCTGGTGACCACTAATACAGGTCTTACCTAGTACACGCACCAGTCTCCCACAATAGATTTAAGTTATAGTGTACCTAGTTCTTAGTAAACTGCTCTATTGTGTGGAGATAATAAAGTTATTTTTATTAATGTCATGCGGGACACACGCGCGTTGTACAATCAATATGAAAATCGATATTGCTTTGATTGCTTTCTTTACATTCATTTTGAGGCGACTTCTCTTCCTGGCGACACGCACAATGCGCGTGGCGAAATATATCAGCTCTGCGTGCGGCCTGCAATACGGATACGAGCTGGCCCGCACGCGGGAGCAAAGACGCATGACAATAAAAAGGCCCTTATGACCTAGCGGATTGTCCCGGCTACACGCTACATCTTGCCTGCGCAAACCGGTTTGAGCAGGCATGTGTTCAGGTGAGACGTTGCTTGTAGCCGGGACATAAGACAACATTTGGCATTGGCTTGGAATGTGGGCCCAAATTAAAAAAAAAACAATAGTGCCAACAGTGACATTATTTTAATCATAGAAATATTATTACGTTCCTATCGAATGGAACAGTTACATATCATATTATAACTAGGTATCTAAACTAAATAACAAAGAATAAAATGCTATCACATCTACAAAAATTAAAAAAAGCTCAGTTTTTATGCTACCGAGTGAATTTATTTTTATGCTGTAAATATTATTAAAACACTTTTATAAAAATAAATTGTTGATGATCATGACGTCGTAAAATATCTCGAGGAGACGAAATATTTAATAAAATGTTTGTGTTTAATCAATAAAGTGTGATGTCATTTATGTAGTTGTAGTTTAATCACTTTAGATGTTTTATTTCAATATGTACTTAATTGTTAAACATGACTTAAAAATGCATTACTGATTTTCAATAAAGAGAAGTTTAGAGAAACATTATTTCATTTATGACTTTTTTATGGGATAATAGTTAAAAGTATCGTCTCTTATGCTTCCTTCTTCTTGGGTAACGGTGATAATCACCGAGTAATTCTCGCAATCGTTTTCTCATAATCTTATTCTTCTGTTTCTCCAACAAGTTGGAATATACATCAGAAAAGGGTAGGATGTTGATCCCTCCATCCTCAGATACCAAGCCTTTAATGCCAGGAACCATTCCAATTTGGGGCGGCGGAGGACCGAGGGACGGATAATGTGGCTGTGGGTAAGGCGGGTATGGATAAGGGTACGGGACCCCGGGAACTGGGAGCATAGGGTTCGAGGGGATAAGAGGCACACCGAAAGGAACTGACGCTGGAATGGCTGGTATAGCTGGTACAGGCGGCGGCAACATCATGGGTAATGGCTGAGGCGGCGGGGGTAACACTTGAGGCATGGGAGGAAGGAACGGGAAGCTCGGGGGATTCGGGGGTAACGGTACCGGTATTGGTAGGGGTACGACATCATCCGGAGGTTTTTGATACTGCTTAAAAGGACTAGGGGTACTTCTTCTGTAGCAATACTCTGGTATAGCCCTCGGATACCAATATAGAGGATTACAGGCATCATCTTTTTCTTTATCCGGCAAAGGTCTGAAGTTTAATGGGTCCATGTAGCTGATTCCAGCTATCGTACATTTTGTTATGTTTGTGGCTAATGTAAATAGTAGGAACACCTGAAAGTATAGTCATTACAGCCATTTGTTATCAAAAGCAAAAATATATATTTTTAAATCTAACAAACACTACATCAGCTTTATTTTAATAGGGACGATAGGTATAATACATTTTTTTAATTTTGTACACTAAATAAATTATCAATACATACGTGGTGACCGCTTGTTTCCAAGATCACCCGTATTTCAGATTATACGATCTACAAATCCTAATCAACCGCCTCTGTGGTCTAGTGATGACAACCATCGGTGCCAGACCCAGAGGTCCCGGGTTCGATTCCCAGCGGGGGTACATATTGTATTCGGTTTGGTTGGTGGTGGGACTTATTATAAGTCCGCCTGGCTAGTTACCACCATTTTTTATAAGTCTGACGCCTTAACAACAGTTTTCAGCATTGTTGTGTTCAGTTAGAGATTAGATAGCCAGTTCCTCAGTGATTGAGGATTCCGGGAGAGGCTCGCTTCCATCTTCAGCCTTATCAATACTTAACATCAGGTATGATAAAGGCTAAAAGTCTCCCCGTTGTTCATAAAAAAAAGGATTACAGTTAAAAGAAAATTATACTTTCTTTAAATGCCTTAGGGGCAAGTTAATTATAAAAAGATAATCTTATGGCATTATTGGAGCTAACTTCACACTTAACACAATTCATCTTTAAGACAATTATACGAAAACAACCAGTTGTAAAATATTGAATAATGAACACAGCCAAAAAATAACTAGATATTTATCTGTAAGTAACAATTAAGTTGACAATTAATAAGATTAACAAAATAAAACTAAAAACAGGCAATTTCATAATAAATACAATATTTAAACTTACACACACAGTATCTTTTTTAGCGTTAATAGACTAATATAGAAGTGAGGAAAATACTTCTTACCTGAATTTGGAATCGTATCATATCTTAAAGTACCTAAGTTTTTTTTATTAACTACTTATGCGTTAATGGACTGAATGCAATCTGAGCTATGTGAGCGCAGGTGCAATTGTAAGTGCTAAATAACTATGACCAACATAGAACAATCGATTACTTTTTTTAGACAACGTTTTTTTTCGCAGAGCACTTCAAACAAGTTTTTAATCATAAAAAGAACTATGAAGTCTTCAGTTCGACAATGGTGGAAGAAAATTAATTATTCAAGAGCCTTGAAAACTTTTGAAAAGAGGTAGAAGCTCACATTATCCATCTGTTCTATTAAGAGGATTGTGTAGCTGCAAAGTTTCATACAAAAGCATAATTCAATTTTGATATTATTTATACATGTTGTTTATATATTGGATAAGGAAAGCATTACGTAAAGAAAAATTGCATGAAACTAAAATTATTAGTCTCAATATCCATATTTTTTACTAAAACCTACCTCGAACGTTTCACTTTATCAAAGTTTAACTAAACCAAATTAGTGAAAGAGAAAACCGTACAGCCTAGAATGTGTACTGAATCCAATGACACCAAAATTGCCTCAATTTCTGAAGGTTTAGGGTAGAAACATTACAATAAAAGTATGTACAGTCAACAGCGTCTCAGCATGCCTGACGTGTATTACGAAAACATTCGACTGAAAGAAGGGCGCTTTTTGTTATGTTGATGCAAAACATGTTTTATTTTCAAAGGCTTTCTAAACTATCATCGGTGATGTTTAGTCCGTAACACTGTTAGTAGTCCACTTTTATTTAATTTCTTTTTGATGTTATATTTGGGTTTCTTTTTATGTTCTTTATTTCTTAAATGATCTCTACCAAAATCAAACTTTTTTAAGAACTCATCTATTTCCTCTTTTTTATCCTTGCGACCACCACTAGGCTTTTCTGTTGTAGGTTCCTCTATGGGATTGTATAAAGGTCCGAATGCAAAACTGATATCTTTATAAGCTTTAGCAACAGCTTTCATGTAATCGCCACTTTGCTTTGAAACCGGTTGGGTGTACAAAGCTGCAGCTCCTAGTCCTGGGAGAAAAGTGATCTCAGCTTCAGTCGGTTCCCTTATAACATCCTTTTTGAGTAGTTCTACCATCTTTTCGTATGGTGCCATGGTATCATCATCTAAATCTGAGTCCTCGAAACTGAAATATGGTCCTCTTCTTTCTTTTGCTATTCTAGTAGCTCCTAGCTTACCAATGCCTTTTCTAATTAGTTCTTCAAACATTTTCATGCAGTGTTCTGGCAAATGCAGAGGGTGCCAATAAAAAGGGTCGCACTCATACACATTTCTGTATCTCTGGGAAAAGTCAAATTCGTCCATGTATGTGATGCCCGCAATGGATTGGCTTGTGAGCTTGATAAGTCCATACAATGCTGTGACGAGAAGCTCGTATTTAAACTGTAACAAAGGATTATTAATAATATTAAACCTATTTCATACAAAAACGGGGTTTATAAAATAAACGTATATTTTGAAGTGGAACGCAAGCTTAGACCAACCGTCGTCAAACTTTCACTTTTTGCCGCAAGGGTTTTTCCGTTAATAGAACCTAAAACAATATTACTATTTATTAACTATAATTGTTATGCCAAATGTTTCCGTTTGCAATGTGTATACTTTTCAAAGTGTTCGAGTCTATGCTAATTAATAATTTCTGTATGGAATGAGCTTGTCATAATGAATAGGACGCTAATTCCATACCAATGTCAATGTGTGGGCTACCAAAATTAATTATGCCACATGTTCCCACGCAGATAATTACCACTGAAACGAAATAGCTGGTGGAAGCTTTTCATCGTAATAATTAAAGTAACCACGTGGACATCATTTTAATGCTGTTTTATTTTGTTTTAAATAATGCATCATTTTCGTTAATTTTAGTTTAATTTTAATGTAGGTACCTAATGCATATGTTAATAATAGTGCAGTTTATAAAATCGTTCTATCAGGGTACATATTTTATTTATTTTTATCTCCTTTTTTTGGAAGTTTTATCAAACACAATTATGATTATGAAAATACCGAACGGTCCAATTTTGTTTTTTTAGATGATTTTTTGGTACACAATCCAAAGTTAATGTCTTAGAGTGATGAACTAATCAAACATTTATCTTATAATGTTTTTGAACATAGACATATGCGGTTTCTGAGAAATGCTTTCTCCCTTTATTTCTTTCAGACTTTGATGTCTTGTGAATATCATTTATAAACTCGCGGACAAATAAGGCGGGCCACTGTGTTATTTTGATACTAACACGCTCACTTTACAGTTTAATTAGGTATTCAAAAAGTATCCACAGTTATGTGAAAATTTATATGTCGATGTCGAATAAAAGTCCCAAAAACTCAAGAAAACCTTCAGTTTTGTGCAAAGTAAGAAAAAACAAATTCAATAAATCCGCTTTCCTACTACTTGGCCAACACAATTAGGCGCATGACAGCTGAGAAAAACTTGAAAATACTAAAACCAAAGTTTCAAGAAGCTAATATAAAATATTTAGTCAGTTAATCAATCAGATAGCGCTAATTATTCAGATAATAGAAGAAGTACGTTGTGATAGAAGTGGGTTGTAGGCGCCAAGTGACCCACATAGGCCTTTCCAGCTTATTTTAATTCATATCAAAATCGATCTGTCCTTATTGAAAAACCCTATAGTTACTACTGTGCTCCTAGCAAGAGTTGATATTAACTGACTATCAAGGTTTTGGAAAAGAAAATTATCGGATGCCCTGCTGATTTCAACAATGCAGTTTATGAAGAACAAGAAAATGAAGAACGTTTTTTTGTATTTAGTTTGAAAGTATTTTGCAACTTTGCCAAAGAGTTAATACATTTTCAGAGCAGCAGTGGGCCCAATACCCAAAGGTCGCGGGTTTGGTTCCTCTCTGAGAATAACTTGTGAGCCGAGTCGTTATAAAAATCGAAAATTTAATTTTCATTTAAAATAATAGGTCGGATGAGTGACTGTAAAGTGTGCTTCAGAGGGCACGTTTAACCGGTCGTTAAGCCAAGTCAGAGTCCTTAAAGGCAGCTTGATAAAGTCTGACACCACAGGGAGCCACTTAATCTTGATCCTCATAAGTTGAGAAAGAAAGAAGAAAGACCGCAATTATTGCAATTTAGAATGTAAATGACACTAATACCAACTTTCGAGAGTAGATATGTTAAGTAATGTTTCGTGATATCTAGGTTAGGTATACATGGAAAACTTACCGCCATTTTTTACTTTTTTGATTTTAGCGAATGTCAAGCGTTTTCATGACGTATTTGTCAGCACTCCGGTCATGTCGCTTTTGTATCGTATTTTGTAAGTTTTGAGTGCCAACAGTGTACGCTTACGAAAGGCCACCTGTGCTGTTACGCAACTGCGATGTTTTTTATTTCTATGTGCTCGCTGTTTTCATTGCGTAAATTTCGCATTGAGACTGAGGGAAAATTATTTCTGACACACACGTTTTTTGCGAATTCGTAACGACATTTTTTCAGTCTTTGATTTTATTATAAAAGAAGGACCTAGGATCGTTGTATTGTGGTTATTAAAATATCAGGTACAAAGTGTTAAAACATTAAGGCTGAGTTGCGCCAGTTAACTTTAAAAAAGATAGGTATTTGGTTGTCAAAGCTGTAAAATTTCTTGAGTTTCTATCTGTATTTTTGTGTGTGCAAGTGTTTTATCTATCTATCATATACATATTTCAACGGTTTTATGTTATAGTTATCACTATAGTTAGATGATGAAATCCACCCTAAGTACAAGAAGTTCCTATTGCAGCCACGTCATATTTTTTTTTATGAAATCGATCGATAGTGTGCCCGTCACAAGTAGCCGAACACGTCATTTATAGAGTTTCGTAGCCTAATGGCAAAAAAAGGAAACCGTTATAGATTCGTCATGTCCGATGTATGTCACACCCACTTTATTCCAAAACTATGAGGATTACACATTTGAAACTTGGTAGGTAGATGTATTCTGTAAACCGCTTTACGGTTTTTACACAAAAATAAAATATATATATATATATATATATATATATATTAAGGGGGGGCTCCCCATACATGGAACTGAAGCTGAAAAATATTTTCATCAAACCTATACGTGTGGGGTATCTATAGATAGGTCTTTAAAAATTACATTGAGGTTCTTTTTCTCAAAGTCCTTTTTCTCAAAGTATTATTTTGAAAGATATACACTTCCAAAGTGGTAAAATGTCACAGCCACTTTTTTCCAAAACTGTGTGGATTACACAGTTGAAACTTGGTAGGTAGATGTATTCTGTAAACCGCTTTACGGTTTTTAGACAAACATAAAAAAAAAAATATATAGATTAATTAAAAAATATATATATGCTGTAGATCTTATTAAAATTGGTTTGAATGAAATATAGTAGTCACTTTTAGAAATAAAGCACATTTCCCAAAATGAAATGAAAATATTTTTTTTATTCGTCAAACCTGTACGTGTGGGGTATCGATAGATAGGTCTTTAAAAATTACATTGAGGTTCTTTTTCTCAAAGTCAAGCGTTTGAAAGATATACACTTCCAAAGTGGTAAAATGTCACAGCCACTTTTTTCCAAAACTGTGTGGATTACACAGTTGAAACTTGGTAGGAAGATGTATTCTGTAAACCGCTTTACGGTTTTTAGACAAACATAAAAGTATATATATATATATAGATTAAGGGGGGGGGGGGGGATACATGGAACTGAAACTGTTTTTATTTTTTTTCATCAAACCTATACGTGTGGGTTATCATTAGATAGGTCTTTAAAAATTACATTGAGGTTTTTAAAACAGTTTTGTCTCAAAGTCAACCGTTTGAATGATATACACTTTCAAAGTGAAAAAATGTGAGCCCCCCCCATTCTAACTTTTAAAATAAGAAAGTGAAAAATCTAAAAAAAAAATGTGCTGTAGACCTTTATAAATACTTTCAACGAAAATTAGTTTCAACGAAATATATTATGCAGTTTCAGAGCTATAGCACATTTGTTAAAACCGCACATATAACTTTGTAATTCATACAGACACTATGAAAAACAAATTTATTTTTGCAGGCGAAAAACTATAGTGGTTTTTTTTGTTTGTGTATTTAATATAATAATAGAAATTTAATTGCACACGATACAAAAACAAACACATACAGAGAAAATGACAAAAAAGAGGAACACACAATAGTCGGTCTTATTGCTACATAGCAAACTCTTCCAGGCAACCTTGGGTGAGAGACGAAACCCTTCATGTGCGAGTTCGACTTGCACTTTGCCGATTTTTTTTATTATCAGATAGTAATTTTATACAAAGTTTAACTTCTAGTTCCCGTCACAATCCTAGCAATGAAAAACACGACGAGCAATACAATACAACAACACTTTATTTCAACAACACATACGCAGAAAACATTTACAATAAAAAATCTTAATTAATGTTTTAAAAAGGCAGTCTTATCGCTCAGAGCGATCACTTCCAAATAGAGCGATAGTAGCGGAAGGTTTGCAGTCGGCACATGAAACTATTATATTGATTCCACATAGTTTCGATATTAATATTCGTTGTGAAGTATCAATATTCTGAGTACTGCTGCTCAGGTATTGACATGCCTCTTCGGGAAGGCGTAAGCGTATTACGGGATTCATCCTGAAAAATAGACATATATATACAACACATTTAGTATTAAAAGAAATTTCATCTGATAAATATTAACCAAAAAATATACTAGAAAAAAGCAACTAGTCTCATATCGCCATGTCATATTTCTCTCATTGATCTTTTTTTTTTACTTTACTTCCTGGATACTAACTCGAAAGTTATTCGTTCTAGGCCTACAGCTCATAGTTGCTCCACAATCTATTATATAGATTATACCTTCTCTAACGCTGTGGAGGTCTATATGTGTGGCTCTATGAACACTGATAGTATTTTTCAGTCTTAAAACATTGAAGAGGCCGTAAAAATTTGTAAAATAAAACTATAATCGACTTAAGAAAAGTAATAAGTCCTCAGTCAGCGAATTATTTTTATTTTATGAAGTTATTTTTGACGTTATCGTTATCTTTACAAGTCTAAGAAATATTGTCGTTTAAGAAAGTGTGTGTTGCTAGTCTTATAATGTATAAATAAAATTTCAAAATTGGTGCTCGCGTCAGGCTCGCAATCAATTTTGAAGTTGTATTCCGAAGTTCGTCTCGCTGTTGATAGGCGGTGCTGTTTGGCAAGCTATAATCGTTTTCAAAAACTATAGCTTTGTCTCTTTCACATACATAGACTGCTTTACCGACATGAGTAGAGTATCCGATAGTTGTCGAAAACGTTGAAAGTAAATGTCAACTCGCACTAAGGGGTGTTTTGCCTCTCGCGCTCGCCACCTTGAAGACTAAACAGTAGGCCTAGCAAGAATAATTGTCGTGTAAGTATCAAGGAAGTAAAGTAAAAAATTTATGGCATATTGAGCAGCGTTCCTATCGGACGTAAACGGAACTACATTGTCCTATACATTTTTTGACATTACGTGTTCGATACTCACTCGATACTTTTTGATAGTTATTCGTGCGTGACTGACTCTACTCGTGAGCGGCCTCGCAATGTGGATACACACTCTCTGTTCATATTGTGTATTTGAAGTAAATAAAATAATTTCGAGGACTATAGCAAATCGCTCACTCGCGAGACGGCGCTGTACGCATAAACATTGACTTAGTGCTAAATTTTGCTTAAAAATTGTTATTTACTAAAATAATTCAAAACCCTCGTGTGACAGTGTTTGTGACTATAATCTTCAAAAAATATTTGTAAAACAAACAAGATTTTAAACGTCCCTAAAAGCATATTATGCCTACGCACACTCAGTCCTATCGTACGGTCGTCCATCTTGTGGGGAAACTCTCCAGACGTGAAAAAACTATTTTTCCTACAAAAGAAGTGCATAAGAATCCTAACAAATATAGACCAAATAGTGCAGACCTTACTTTATTATACTATATAAAATATTGAAACTAGTATCCATTTTCATTCTTGAATCCTATAAATTTATAAGAACTTTACTTACCCATGAACAGCAATAAAAGAAATAATAGATATTTAAATAAACTAAAAGTATCCTTTACTAAATTACAATTAGTTTCTTCAAGTCCCCACTTCTTGACAATCAAAATCTATAACCTAACCTAACCTACCTATATAAAACACTTATAAAACATTTTACGATCCATAAATCAATAAAAATATTCCTGATTGATCAATGCTTCTAAGACTTAAGTAGATTATGCACTAAAGGGATAAACTTATATCATGGACAGCATATCCTGAGCGAAATGAAGGATTCTGTAGTTAGTCCCAAACGTAGTGAGAGAATTATGGTAAGAATCCTGAATGTAGCGAAGTATTCAATTCTGCCCAAGGCTAAGACACTTTTATCTCCGAGGAGCATACTCTAATTTATACATCTACAGTACCTACTGTGACGTTAAAAAAAAGAAATTATAAAACTAATAAATAACAACAATCAATTTGCGGAATTTTTTTTAAGGCTATCCTATTGTGAATGTAACTCGTAACATAATAATTATAAATCGTATATGTTGATTGAATAATGTTTCAATAATTATTTTAAAATGCATTAACAATTTATTTAGATTTAATTAGTAATGTCATGACTATTTAATAATCTATGGTAATGTAATGAAAATAGGAAAGTACTGGACGCCAGAGCTGCGATGTCTGTTTTAGAATAATAAGCGTTTGTCAATTGTTTAGGCGTCATTGGAAGATTAAAAAAGCAACTTGTACGGTGACAATTAAACATTGTAAAGGAAATATAAATATTTATATTAAAACCCCGAGTATTCTGAAGTTGTTCTTATTAACACCATGTTTAATTATTGTAACATCTAAACTATATATGTAATTAATTTAAATATAATTAAGTATTGTAATAGTTATAATAAAGCCCCCTAGTCTATTGCTATTTTCTTGCAGGGCGTTACACGCTAACTTAAATATTTCGAATCATCTCGATAAATGTGACTTGAACTATATATAATAGGATTAAATCAAGGACTTCTTACATATGTTATTTCGAAATCTGATGGCGGTAAACTAAAATTCTCGTGGTTTGCTAATGTTTTTGGAGCAAATGTTCTGTTGTTGTCTATATTTGGATATCTATATAATTTTATGATTACTGGCTTAATTATCAATGGAGGATCACCATCACATTTTTTATGATCTGAAAAATAAAATTAAATAATGTTACAAGCACACACAAACGTCAAAGCAGCTACGTCATCGGTTCGCAATATCGACGGCGAGATCTTGTAACGAGAAGAACCGGCATGAAACTCGTCAAGCGCTGTTTTTTCTGTTTCTGTTTCATAATTGGTTTCATATCATAGATTAGTCTAATCGACCTTTATAAGTACGAGGATGACTAGCCTTATGATCGGAAATTTAATCAATTCCAATCACTTGTTTGTTCTAACAATAATTACAGGATAGAACCTGAATAGTGACCAGAAAAAAAAATATGAAAAGTTAGTTACAATACTTTTTATGTATTTTCCCCCTGAGGGGGTAATTTAAGACTTTTTTATGTTTTATTCCTTCTTCCCCCCCGGGAATTTCCGGGGGGATTTGTGGAATGACCCTTTTAATAAGTAACATTTTTGGATGCCATCTTTATTCTTGTCAATGAAGGTTTGATGTCAAAATTAATGAAAAATCAAACGTAACCTGGACATGGTGGATGTTCTGCATCAGACACGTTTTGGACATGTCGTATGTTGTGTTGAGTGCTGAAAATATCTGGAAACGTTATTATCCCAGCAAGGGCTATTTTCTGTCGCATAGTAACACAGGTTGCCACAACGACCATAACAAAAACTGTCTCTATTACATTCATTGTACTGAAAAGAAAATCAAATCGAGGTTTTTGAATTAACTGATATTTTACAGAATGCCGTTTAAATCTTATATACTACTACCAACGAATGTCTAAAAAGATTTCCTCTCGAAACTGGAAAACATTGATTCGTTTGCTAACATTATAAAAAAATACTTACCTTAAATAAACAGCTTTTAAGAAATGCACCGGTGTCCAAGATTCAGTGAATGAACTAGCTTTTAGGTATTTATTAATATCTTGAACATCTTTTAGTTGCTTTGCAAATTTTTCTCTTTAGAATCAGAAAATATGCATATAAAACGAAGTAGAACATAATTGCAATCGCATTAAATGAAACCTTATCGGAGTTGTTCAAAATATCGATTCAGTTTATACGTGTTTTTCGTAATGTTAATAAAACAACAAGTACCTAAGTAAAATGCTACATTTCAGTAGGAGTAAGCGATTTCAAGCACGATTTACACTGGTCAAGGACAGTGGCAAGTTTCAGTGGCGAGTGACGAGCGCCTGGGCAGTGAACAGACGGCGCGGCGCCCGATTAGATCTACTTGCAAAGCAGCTTGCGAGCCAAGTTTACTGTTCGATCGTTTACACCACTATACGTACCAACTTCGCTAAAGACTTGACCTGTGCAAATCAGGCATAAGGTTTATTTATGTCTACAGACATTGAGCGTGCCAGACAGGTGACGTGTCAGTTTTATTGCAAATCCTATTGTCTGTTTACGATAATACGACGGTTTATAAATACCCTCGATTATTTGCAAACAATCGGTTCTTGCAAAAAGACGATGTTATATATGTCGAAGGCAAATTGTATGAATCCGCGTTTTACAAACGGCGTCGTCCGTTTACAAACGCTCGCTGTTTTGAAAAATCATACAATTTGCCTGCGACATATATAACATCGTCTTTTTGCAAGAACCGATTGTTTGCAAATAATTGAGGGTATTTATAAACCGTCGTATTATCGTAAACAGACAATAGGATTTGCAATAAAACGGATAATTTTTCGATGATTTAAAAATAATCCATATCACTTCGTTATATTGTACGTATGCATGTGACGACAAGCAAACTTTACGCCGATTGGTTGAAATATGGTTTGTTGAACATACAAGGCTAAAATTCATTTAGAAAGAGTGAAACGGCGCCTGCAGGCAAAGAAATAAGCGCCCAACCAATGCTAAATAACTCTGAATTTGTTGATGAAAAACTATTTAACACCCGTCGTGCTACCAATCCATGGGCCCATAAGATGACCGCGTGCAATAACACGTATACAGTAACTACGAGTAATTGTACACCGTACCGCGATTGGTGCATTTGATACGGGTTTGTTCACAATTAAAAGCTGCTGATTTCGTTTTTTTTTTATAAACTGACCGCTGAAAAATTTATATTTAAAAATTAAAGAAAAATTATCTGTTTGCAATAGTTCAGCAGTTTATAAATACCCGCGATTATTTACAATCAATCGGTTCTTGCAAAAAGACGGTGAGGCGATATACAAACAAGCACGAACGATCCCAACCTTCCAATTACTATGGGAGCGTACATACTGGGTGCGAGAGTCGTGCGTATACCGTAACTCTACTAACCTATTTGTAGTCTATTAAATATATTTATTTTTTCGAGAAAAGGACATTAATTCCTACACTCAAATTGATTTTAATTATTGATTATACTTGAGTATGCAATAATGTGTTTTAAGATTTCCCCAAAATTTGAACGGAGCTTATTTTTTAAAGGCCGTTAAATTTTATAATACTTCTATCTTAAAAACATTTAAATCTACACTAGTAAATTTTTATGTTAGGGCTCTTAATAACCAGAGACACGATATCTAAAAACATTTTATAAAAAAAAACAAACCAACTTCAAAAAGTAAAAAAATAAAACTTTTGGATTCATTCTACATTGCACTTCTATTAACTATATATTTTTTGGCCTTAGTTAGCTATTACTAGAAAACCCCTTTTTATCCTACATTTCTAGCACCGACTCCAAAAGTTTTATTTTTTACTTTTTGAAGTCGGTTTGAATTTTTTTTATAAAATGTTTTTATTTTAGATTTTTTAGTTACATCACGTGCCGTTACTTAAAAATTATATGGGACCACACATAAACAATTTTCTTTCAGATAAAAAAATAATTATAAAAATCTGTTAACAACTGGTGAAGTTATGGTAAAACATTAAAAAAAAAACCGTCGACTTGAGAACCTCCTCCTTTATTTGAAGTTGGTTAAAAAGTCTCCCCAGTAATAGCAAAGGATTTGAACAAAACTAAGGTATAGGATGTTCAAACAAATGAAATCCTACTCAAATCCCTACTGTAGATATTTATCAGCAGGAGTCATAGGATCGAGAGTTTCGTGTTCGTTTTGACGAAGAAAAGCAAATCAGTGTGCGCACTCAATTCGTACGAATCAAGATCAATATGTCAATGTACGAACAAATTCGTATCCATAGTGAGCACGGCCTTACTAATACTAACGTATCGTAACTAAAAAACTAATCTATTTGGTAAATAATTAGGACTGTTAAAATTTCTGTTTGTAAAGTTTGTAAGCATTGTATTCTCCAACAGTTGGTTATAAAAAAAAAACGATTGCACAACAAAATTTATTTGTTAGTCGCTATTTTTAGTACCTATTACCAGTGGTGTTCTTTCTTTTACTGTCTTCCATCATCCAGTGGAGGGCTTCTACGAACCTCTTTCTTGTGATGAATGTTGGTGACAGGAACTCGATCCTAGGACAGCAGCACCCTTCTCTCTCAAATGATTCTGTCAAAACATTGGCTGCCCTCCGCAGGCAGGCATCTCTAAACCTGCCCTTAGGTTTTTTTTCAATGTCCTGTGATCTCTTTATTTCGTTTCGATGTAGTTCCGCTTCGCCATCGCTGATGATACCTTGCATGTGCATGAAGTCTACCATGTCCTCTCTTATTTTGTAGTCTGGGACACAATCTGCGAACAAACGTTATTTTAGTACGTTTTATAGATCTCTTTCTGTATCTCGTGGTATTCCGTTTTTTTGCGTTAGAAAGACACGATCTTTCTATTCTTCTTCGGGGGTAAAATTTCTAATACAAAGAAGGAGATAATGTTAGAGAAATAAATGCATCTAATATATAAAGCGGATCTGCCAAGCTCGCAGTGTGTAAGTATGCGACATTTCAATTTATTTGAACAAACAGGGTGGAAAGTAAAGACGGGGCATGAAGGGCAGGTACCTTAACAGTTGTAGCCACATGAAAACGTTCTTAGGTTAAACGTTTTATCCTTAATATATTGCAAAAAATTAAACTGCATTCTCTGATTTTGAAAAAAGGTACATGAGTATATACACTCATTTGCAAAAAAAACGGGCGGATTTGATTTTCATTCATCTTTAAAAATATACAATACCAAAAAGGTTTCAATCGTTTGTACACGTTACTGGCCGGTTTTAAAAATGCTGTGGTATTTAAAAAAGTACGTTCTAAATTCAAATTTTCATTTGATGCTCATTTTTACAGAAAACCCCTTTTTATCCTACATTTTTGGCGCGAAGTTCCAGAGGTTAACATCGACTTTCATAACTTTTATTCAATTTTTATCGATTAATTTCATATCCTTGACTGTCAAAGCTTTATTTATTGTTGTTTGGCTGTATCAAAAATGGTAGATAAAGTGGTAAAAGCTACCAAAATTATCGCGCTGCTTGAAGAAGGTTGCAGCCAATGTTTCGTGGCTAGGAGGCTAAATGTTAGTCGCTCGACAGTCCAAAGGACCTGGCAGCGATATCAGGAGACTGGTTCCGTCGAGAGAAGGCCTGGTTCTGGAAGAAAACCATGTACCCAACCACGGGATGATCGTTTTCTTGTGAGTCGCGCATTGAGAAATCGCAAATCTTCGTATGTGGATCTTAAGAACAACCTCCAAGAAGTAAGAAATGTGCATATTAGTCTATGGACGGTCAGGAGGAGGCTTTTCGCTGCCAATATACAGGCTTAAACTTTTTTCTAATTCAACTATTCTGCATGTTTTCTTTATTATTTTATTTTGTCAAATTATTTTTACTCAAAATAATCAAAAATACACACTCACACAAAACAATACATACACCCTATAACATAATTTCTAAAATTTCAACCTTAACGATTAAATTCAACTCAAATAAATACAACTCTAAAGATACTAAAAATTTTAGCGGTATTACAAAATCAACTATGTATTATCATTATAAAACTATAAACGTGATCGTCAGTTGTTTAAGCTGTCCCAGTGAAATATTATTGATTTGCGATTTTGGTTTGAATATTGATTTAAACATATGTATTTTCAATGGCTAATACGAGAGACCTACTAAACGACATTGATGAACTGATGCCATACCATAGCGAATTAATAGATTTGGATGAATTAGCAAACAAGATACAATATAATGGGCATAGTTTAAAAATAATAGCTCAGAATGTAAGAAGTATATATAAAAACTTTGATTCTTTTCAAATTTTATTGGCTGAATTGAGGGTGAAATGTGATATACTTATTTTCACTGAAACCTGGACACATCTCAATAAACCACTCCCTCATTATGAAAACTACTCCCTAGCATTCTCTAAAATATGTCGAAATCAAAATGATGGGGTGGTGGTTTATATAAGTGATCGTATAAATTGCATTGTTGAAGAGCCAAACATTGAAGACGCTAATTGCTTGGTTATCCAAATTAACAATGATACTATTATAATTGCTATTTACAGATCACCTTCAATCCATAACATCGATGTATTTTTAAACTCTCTAAATTCAATTTTGTACAAATATAAATCATATAAAAACATTTGCATCATTGGTGATATTAATATAGACATTAAAACTTATAGCAAGGATCTTAGAAAAGATACCTATTTAAATCTACTAGCGGAGCATGGTGTTATACCAGCCCACGTCTTTCCAACTAGAGAGGCGAATTGCCTTGATCACGTTATGTTTAAGGGATATGCGTCATCCCGGACATTTGTTTTTAAATCCGCATTCACAGATCATCAACCAACTTTGTTTACTTTTAACTTTGTCACAAAACCTACTATAAATGATAAATCCCTTGTATTAACAAGAACTGACTTTAACAGTGCTTTACAAAAATTAAAAAATATTGATCTGTCATTTATCTATTCTATTAAAGATCCGAATGTGGCAGCCGACTCTCTAGTAACAACCTTAAGACAAGTACTGAAAGATAACACAAAAGTTTTTCCAATTCCACGAAGCAAACGCATTTTGAAGCCTTGGATTTCTACTGGTATTTTGCGATGTATGCGACACCGTAATAGACTTCAAAAGATAGCTAAAAATAATCCCGATGACAAAATAGCGCAGATCACGTTTCGCCGATATCGTAATTTCTACTGCAATCTTGTTAAAAAATTAAAACAATCTTATTACAAATCAGAGTTAGTAAAAAATAAAAATCCCAAACACATTTGGAAGACAGTTAAAAGTGTAACTAACACAATCAATACTAAAAGTTTATCTACTGAACTATTGCGCATTAACCCGAAAGGACCTTTAGAATCTCTTAATGATGTGAATTCCTTTTTTTCTACCATAGGCCAAAAACTCGCTCAGAACGTTCCCAAAACTTCTACGGGACCCTGTACTATAAATTCACAGAGTCATTTGAAATCTTTTGTTCTGCTTGGCATTGACGATGATGAGGTTCATGAAACAATACGTAATCTCAAAAATGATTCGGCTCCTGGATGGGATGGTATCCCAGCCCATTTTTTGAAATCAGCATGCCATTGTATTGTTCCAGTTTTAACCTACATTTTTAATCTTTGTTTAACTAGCGGTACTTTTCTAAATTCATTTAAGAAGGCTCTCATAACGCCTGTGTTCAAGCAGGGAAATAGAGACGATGTCAATAATTACAGACCAATATCGGTCTTGTCGGCTCTATCAAAAGTTTTTGAAAAACTTCTAAATAAACGACTTATTAAATATCTGGAAAATGAAAACCTATTAGCTGAATCGCAATTTGGATTTAGAGCTGGCAAGTCGACCGAAGATGCTGTATCTAATTTAACAGAAAGTATAGTTAATAACCTTGATAAAGGTAAGAAGAGTATTGGTATATTTTTAGATTTAGCAAAAGCTTTTGACACCGTCTCTATTCCCCTTCTGCTTAACAAATTAGAGAACATCGGCATACGTGGACTACCATTAAAGATCTTTGAGGATTATCTTACTAATCGCCATCAATGTATTAAAATTGGAAAGTACACTAGTAGTGAAATGCCTATTTCATATGGAACGCCTCAGGGTAGCGTTCTCGGACCGAGTCTCTTCTTAGTTTACATTAATGAGCTGTGTCTTCACGCTCCTGTGAATGGTAAGGTGTTTACCTTTGCAGATGACACAGCTCTTGTATACTGTGGTGATACTTGGGACGAGACTCGTAAATGCGCTGAGCAAGGTTTAAGTGCGGTGATCTCTTGGCTGAACAGAAACTTGTTGTCACTTAACGTTGGCAAAACCAAATATGTGACCTTTTCAATTAACAGTAGCACCCAACCTCACTCAGACTTCGGTATTCAGGCTCCCACGTGTCATGGTGTTCCATCTCAATCCTGTTCATGCCCTCATATAGCGGCAGCATCACATATTCGATATCTGGGTGTTGACATAGACAACCATCTTTCTTGGGCACGACAAATTGAAAACTTAAATAGCAAACTAAGGAAAATAATCTGGGTCATGAAAAATTTGCGTCATGTTGCTGATATGGATGTACTAAAAACTGTATACTACGCTCTTTGTCAGTCCATCCTTTCATATTGCATTGTTGCATGGGGTGGAGCATGCAAAACTAGACTACTCTCCACTGAACGAGTTCAGAGATCATTGCTGAAGGTAATGATCTTCAAACCTTATAGATTCTGTACAAAAGAGCTGTATGCAATTTGTGGCTTACTTACTGTAAGGCAGCTTTACATCATAAAAACTGTACTGAAGCAGCACTCTAAGTTAATCTATGATAAATCTATATTAGATATTGGTAGAAGAAGAACAAGGAAAATTTGCAAAATAGATAAATTTAAAACTACTTTCTATAAAAGGTCTTTCTGCTTTCTAGGCCCTTATTTGTATAATAAGATAAATAAAACCATAGAAATCTATAACTTAACAAAAACCGCATGTAAAATTAAAGTAAGAGATTGGCTACAACAACTTGACTATGACAAAACTGAACAACTTTTAACGTAAACAATTTTTTTAAATCAAAATTTTAAAAGTTTGATAAATAATTTACTTATACTTTTAAAACTTAATAGCTAGATAATAATTACAACCTACTTTAAAAGTAATAACTAATACCTAAATAAATCAATCAACCACATAATTTCTATAGTCTAAAATATACAGACTGATACACACACACACATGCACACACACACACACATACATACACCCACACACACACACACACACACACACACACACACACACACACACACACACACACAGATATACATGCTCAAATTTCGTCCAATCACAGTTTATACATAGTATATCTCGTTTGTTTTGTTAAGTGCTAATGAATACAAAGTGGGAAGGATCTGTCTCCTAGAATACAGGCTGACCTAAACTAGGAGGCAGAGTATAATTGTTTAGATTAGCATGGAGGTATTGTAAATTATTATTAAGAATTTTTTGTTATGTTTATGCTAGTATTGGACAATAAACAAATTATTATTATTATTATACGCAGTCACCGCCCGCGGCCCCAAATTACTCCGTGAGCACAGAGTTCACAGACTTAGGTTCGCTAGAAATTGTGAATCATGGACTCAAGAAGATTGGAATAGGGTTTTGTTCTCTGATGAAGCCAGGATATCTCTGTTCGGTGAAGATCGACGTCGGCGAGTGAAGAGACTTGTAAAAAGACAAGGAGAACGCTTTGCAGAGGCATGTTTCGAAGAAATCACACCTTATGGTGGGGGCTCTGTTATGTTTTGGGCAGGAATAAATTCAATGGATCGTACAGAGTTAGTCTTCATTAAAAACGGCTCACTGACTGGGCATCGATACATAACGGAAGTTCTAATTCCTCATGCACAACCCGCATTGGCCGCTCTAGGTGAAGACTCTATTTTTATGGACGACAATGCTCGCGCCCTCCGATCCCGCGATGTTAATGCGTATGTGCAAGAGGTCGGCATTCGTCGTTTGGATTGGCCAGCTCGAAGCCCCGACCTCAATCCCATAGAGCATGTCTGGGACGTTCTGAAACGGCGTGTGATATCAGTACACCCGGCTCCGCAGACCATCAGAGAGCTGAAGAATGTGATTACTGCGGAGTGGGAACGTATTCCGCAAGCAAGTATCCGGGATATACTCGCTAGCATGCCCAGACGAATTCAAGCTGTGATTTTAGCTAGAGGGGGTCACACTCGAAACTAAACATTTATCTGCTTTTACTTTATTAAAGAAAAACAAACAAAAAACTTTTTTATTTTTACTTCATGAGTATATGCACTACTAGCGAACATACACTACTAGCGAGGTTTAGCATTATTTCCCATAAATTGTATCTAAATTTTATGAAATACTGATGAAAACGATTATTTTCTTATTAATTTACCAAATTGTGAGGATAAAACTACCTATAATTATCAAACAAAGCAATATTAACATTTGAAATGGTTCATTGCTTAGGTGCCCGTTTTTTTGCAAATGAGTTTTTTTACTTTTACTTAACTAGGATGTTCACACATAGGTACATGAGGAATAAAGAAGGAAGCTTTAGATTTCGTTATAGGGATATATGCTGTATTGATAATAAAACAAATTATCATAATTTATACTTCTATACTATACAGGGTAGAAAAGAAGATGGTAGCTGGAGGGAAAGTACCCTAAATATTCATGTAAGCAAATTTTACTCAAAGGAAACATTCTTTGATATCCAAAAATAAGTTAAACTCTTAGTTAAACTGCATACAACGATTTTTGATAAATCACTCACCTGTACCGGACATCGATCCAGCTTAAATGAAAAAAATTACACCTGAACTTTTAAGGTACCACTCGATAGTATTAAGTACCTATGAAGATTAATTTAGCTTAAGAAACTTAGTGGCAGTTCCGGCAGGCTTTGTCACACAAAGCCTGCCGGAAAGATGAAAGATTAATAGTTCAAGTTCTTAACTTTATATTAATTAAGTTGATCGAAATGAGAGCAACCACACAAATATCTTTATACTTAAGACTACGATTGGTATTATAAAAGTACAGGATATTAATTTTCTCATTTAAGCCGGTTCGATTCCCGGTACACGTGTAACTATTCAAAAAACTTTGAATGCAGTTTAACTTATATTTTTAAATAAAGGAATGTTTCCTTTGATTAAAATTTGTTTACATTGTTATTTTAGCTAGGCACTTTCCCTCCAGCTACCGTCTATTTTTCCACTCTGTATAAAAATATTATAAAAAAGGAATATTTGAGTGTTTGTTTGTTTGTAACAAAAAACCTCAAAACAACTGAACGAGTTTGGATGAAATTTGGTATACAGATAATATATGGCCTGGTTATGAACATAGGACACTTTAATCCCGATATTCCCACTTGAACGGGAACCACGACAATCAAACCGCGAGTGACCGCTAGAAATGCATCAGATTTCCTGTCAGCCATTTTTAATATTCCTGCGACTGTGCTACAAGAAAATGCTAAAGTTTTTTTAAAATATTGTTTTAACTGCACTTTACTATAAAAACTATGTGAAAATCGTATGAACCATTGTAAAGAAGTCACTACACTTCTTTACACCTTTCATTAAAAATTTCAAACAACAATATTTCGTTCATAGAAAAATAATAGCTAGTTGTGACATAAATCGAGTATTTTGAACTAGAGCCAATGTGTTGTATTCTTAATACGTCATTACTACGAAGGAAATGAAAATAACATGTTGCTGTCATAAAAAACAGTTATCTTCGCAGATAATTAAAACAGAGGATTTTCGTTTAGTGAAGATAATACAGAAGGAAATAAAACAGCATTTTATTTCGGTGAGACTGCAACTGATTGCAATATCTCCCTTTTTTCATCGGACCACCAGACGTTCAATTAATATGCTTTATGGGTAATATTCCCAAAAATTAGCACTAAACAAAGCGTCAAAGCTGTTTGAACTTTTTTGTATGGAGGCTGGCCTCATCCAAATCCGTAGTATGACTCATACTACGGATATGTATGAGACACCATTTTGTTTTTTTTTCAAAATGGCGTAGCACGATAATAATAAAACCTATATAAATAAACAGATTGAATTATTCATCATTATTTTACGTTTACCCAAATACTCAAATCCATTTTGGGGAACTCATGATTACGTTACGGACAACTTTTTATATGGAAACAACCCCAACACACAGAGGAATAATTTTTATTTTGATATGTAATGCCCTAAAGTAATACGTTAGCCAGATAACTAGACTAAAAAATTAACAATGCCGACCCAAAGATCACCTTTGTATCTTTAACTGCAATTACCTCATTAACCTGATACTTACCTGAGCATTATGTTGCTTAATATTTTTTGTTCATCTTTCCGTTCCCTATCCATTTATATAGGTATTATCATGCGGCGCGAAATTTGAAAAAATAACAAAATGACGGACCGCTGACGAGGCCAAAAGGTTCAAACAAGGTTCAAACCCATTTATCATCCGTATTGCTAGAGACTTTAGATCGCTTTCCATCAGGCAAGATAGCGGCCAAGCGCTGACCGATCACATTACAAAAAAACTAATAGCTAAATACCAGCATCTGCCCGCGACTTCGACCGCGTTATTAAACAACACTTGTTTTCACAGCTTTAACAATTGATACACACAAGTGAAAGACCATGTAGCAATTTAGGCGAAATTGAATTACGATGCAGATTGGTAGTATTTTATGAAATCTACAGGCCTAATTCTTAAAACCGACTTTCAGCTCACTTCATACTGTCAAAACACATGTCTGAAAGTCAAAAACAGACCACATCTCGATTGGATTTCTTTTTATATTAAAAAAGAAAGCTTTCATTCCCAAAATTCAAGGATTTACACATGGCCTGTTTTTGACTTGAGCCTATCAATTTACTTGCGACTTAAACAGATTATACCCTTTAGCTGGTTAATTCGTCCAAGCTTTTAGCTCAGTGTTTGAGGATTCCGGGAGAAACTCCTCTCCATTTTCAGGCTTTCATCATGTTAATACTTAACATGATGAAAAAAAAAATAGCTAGACTGTCCTACTTTGGCTAGCATGCCTACGCTCCACAATTCCACATTACAATCGATTATTAACCGCCTCTGTGGTCAGTGGTAATAATCAACGGTATCAGACCCAGAGGTCCCGGGTTCGCTTCAGCAGGGGTACATATTGTAAAAGGTTTGGTTGGAGGTAGGACTTGTTGTAAGTCCGCCTGGCTACCTACCACCATCTTATCTAAGTCTGACGCCATAATAACAATGTTTTCAGCGTTGTTGTGTTCAGTTAGAGATAAGATAGCCAGTTCCTCAGTAGTCGAGGATTTCGGGAGAGGCTCGCTACCATCTTCAGTCTTATAAATACTTAACATCAGATATGATGAAGGCTAAGATCCCCGTCAATCGTAAACAAAAGGTTAACTTCTCAGGCCCCGATCTAAGAGACAAATAGTTAATCTATTGTTCTATGGACACCACCGGTATCCTGCTAGTATAAATCACGAATTAAACATTAATGTTTAATTAATTAAACATGATTTTTATCTATTAATAAGATAAGAGTCCCTGTTGAACCTCATTTTATATTCAAAAGCATCCTCGATACCGCTCAAGAGGTAATCCTTCATAAGAATGTCAGTTTTTAAGTGAAACTTCAGTATTGATGGCGTAGCTTTTCGATACTCATGAGATCAGCCTCGATAGAATAAATGAGTTTTATACACCACCTGTATCAAGTATGCTTAATTTAAAGTAAGCTATTAAAGCCCGAGGGAGCTAATGTTGTATGGAAGTTCCCTTAAGTAATTATGATGACATTTAAATTTGGAACGTTAAAATGGCAAAAAATCTTTTTACGAAAATAGTTTCGAGAAAAAAAGAAGAAATTTGAAGAACAAAATCTCCTCACTTTTATTTCATGCCATCGGCGTTTAACCCTCGACGATGACGGAATTGAAAAGCTTCTGGAGGGCTTTGAGTATCGGCTTACCGCCTGCTCTCAGAAGTTCTGTAGTGATTCCGTCATCGCCCGCTGCCGTGTTGTTTTTGGGCTGTTTTAGGGCCATACTAATCTCGCATAGGCTGACGTCTGGTATATCTTCGGCGAATTGTCGGGTAAACTTGACTCTGGAGTCTTTGGCCTTGCTTTCATCAGGTGTCTGCGTGGAATATAACTGCCCATACAAACTCTCGACCCTCCTCAGGATTTCAGTATTCAGCTGCGTCATCTGGCTTTGCCCAATAGACCGATCTCTCGCGAATACTTTGGAGCCTTTATGCCGCTTGATAGCCTCTTTAATACGATTTGTATTAAATTGGCGAAGGTCACTTGTCAAAGACTTAGAGATCTGCCTATTTAGTTGCCGATAACGATGAGCATCCGCTGGGTTTTAAAGCCTCATTTCACGTCTCTCACCCATGTGTAGGAGTGTGTGGTCGGAGAGTTTCTTTAATTTGGGACGGTGGCTCTTCAAGTACTTGGACCCTATCGTACGGACAGTATCCACCACCGTGTTTTGAAGATCGTCCACATCAATGCTGTTCTCAAGGGCTTCGAAGCGGTTTTGGAGCTCGAGTTGAAAGCTCTCGGGGTTTGTCGGAGCGTAGATCATCAGATCAGCCACGATCTTACCAGCTTCACGTTGATATTTAATGTGATTAACGCCGTCAAGACAAGGAGCGATGAACGAATGGTACGTGGCACATTGAATATCAACGTGAAGCTGGAAAGATCGCGGCCAGCTTTTTCGTCGACATGATGAAAGGAGATGGCTAAGCAACTGCCTATAACATGTCTTACTAGGGCTTAACATTAAAATATTCATATTTTATTTATTTCGAGTTCAATATTCATATAGCACTTTCATGAAATAATCAATTTATTAAAAGATTTCATGTTGGTTTTGATGTTTTTGTTTGACAAGAAGAATGTCCGTATTACGAAATCAGTGGGCAACAAACCTTCTTTTATTTTGTATTTGTGTAAACTAAAACAACTAATATTAGAGAATTTATGTTTATAAATTATCTAAAAAATATGATTTTCTTCATTTTGTTTGTTCATAACAGATCACCGAAATCTCAAAATAAGTAATAAGTTTGGTGGACCTATACATTGACAAGTGATGAGCATCCGTATATGATACGGCTACGTTCAGACGGCATTATTTTACCCGCAAACCACACACAAGTTTTTTTTTATTAAAAGAGCTGTGGCAGTAGAAAATACTTGTCCACATATTCTGTCATAATATATTGTCATAAAATATTGTGTTTAAAAAATATTTTTCACGTGAACTTCCGAATTTGTTACCTAAGAAGCCGAGTCTGGCTGCTTTCAGAAAAAATGTTGCCTTGAACGTAGCCCAAATTAACTAAATATAAAACGTCAACCTGACAGACGGAGGAGTTTTTTCATGATTTTATTTTTAAGATTTTAACTGTTTCAAAAGTTCCTGAAAGTTGTTTCATACGAAATACTAATATTCCGCTATCCAGCATTATATATTACTAGGTTCAGTGTAAATACATTGCTATGCAGTCGTCCATACAAAATTTTGCCATCTCCTTTATCTAATTTTTTACTTTACCGGCTGGACGATCCAGGTCAACTTTCGGCTTTCCGGCTTTGCCATAAACACCACGCAGCCAAGCGAGTTGGCGATCGCAGTATGGCCAAACTGCTGGTCCTCTCCTGAAGGCTGAGGCCTTTAGTTTATTAGAGGCCCTTAGCCCTTTAAGCTGAGGCGGATGAGTAGGGTAGTGGGGTTGTGCTATTCTAAGCCGAAACTACACAGACTTTACTCCTATTAAAAATAATTAACAAATAAATTGGCTGTATGTCTCGGGGTCCCTTGCACAAAGAAAATATTTGAAATTGGAATATGTGCACTTAATTTCCGGGTTTTTAGTGTCTTTTGCATAGATTTATAATTTTTTCGATCTAAATCTATGGTGTAATTTTAAATGTGTGTAGTCTGGGTCAGAGATTTCAACGCAAACTACTACGAACGTTACATATCTATTGTTAGGTTATCATTGCCCACGGAACTAAATAGAAAGAAAAAAAAACTGTGATTTTTGATTAATGTTTTTAATTTTATTTTTTTATCATATATTAGTTTTATATTTTTTTTAGAATAGAATAGAATAGTCATTTATTTGGCAACACATAACACGTACACAAAGCAACAAAAAATTAAATAAAAAACAAACAAAACAAAACACATGGAAAAAAAGCAAAAACAAATACAAATACTGCAGTGTAGAGGCCAAAACTGGTCTCAGCTCAGTATACGCAACAGAGAAGATCTGCTGCACTGATATTCTGCTGAGTCCAGTTGTGACCCCACGGAACAACTAAAATAACAAAGACCAACAACTATAACACATGATTATTTACTACTATATAAAAAAAAAGCTACAGCAAAAGCATAACATTAATACCTAAGTAATGGTGGATTAATAAACTAAACTAACAAACGATAAACAAAAAGTTCACTAAACTACGGCAATTTACAAAGCCAAACTCCATAGAATCACTCACGAGGCGACGTGAAGTACAATACGGTGAGTGAAATATAAATATAAATTTTAGGGTTCCATACCCTGAAAAAAGGAACCTTTATAGAATCACTTTGTTGTCCGTCTGTCCATCCGTCCGTCTGTCTTCGTTTATCTCGACAACGCGTGGAGCTATCGAGTTGAAAATTAAAACCATAAAAAAAAATAGGAACGTTTATGTCGCAAAAAACGCAGATTTTGATACTCTCAAGGGAATCAAAATTCATAAAGTACTTCCCGCTGACCTATAACTATGAAATTTGTATCGTCTTTCACTACGAATACAGAAACTAGAGTATGCTCCTCGGGGATAAGTGTCTTAGCCTTGGGCAGACTTGAATCCTTCACTCCATTCAAGATTCTTACTATAATTCCCGAACGTACACTGCTTTTTGCCCTTAGTGCATAATCTACAAATAAATATTAATATTATAATAACATAATTATGTATCACTAGCGGCCGCCTGCGGTTTCACCCGCGTTGTGCCCGTTCCCGTGGGAATATCAAGATAAAAAGTAGCCTATGTGTCAGTCCACTACTTGAAGTTCCTACATACCAAATTTGTCCAAATCCGTTCAGTAGTTTTTGCTTGCAAGTGAGACAAACTGACATACTTTCGCATTTATAATATTAGTAGGATTTAGTACCTACTGACTACAATACTAATTACTTAATGGCGATAATTTCCGAATACGGCTTGAATCCATACTTAATTCACAATCAGACTTCAAAAATAAAAGATTAAGCCTATTGGAGTAGGTGCAAGCCAAGATATTATCGTTGTGTATACTAAATTGCACTTATATACTGTTGTTTTTCTTGCCTTGCCCGCCACCGACTCCAAAAGGCTTACTTTTAAATTTTTGTAGTCGTTTATACGAAAAAAAAACACAGGTGTTTTGTAATTTTCCGAAAAACAAGAAGGTATGCCCCACCTCGCTATGACCGAGGAGCTGCTGAGATTGCATTTCTGTTCACCCATCCCATGACAACCCATCACAAAAGCCTACTTACAACTTCAGCACCTTTAGATGTCGTGTTTTAGGAATATAGTAGAACCACAAAAAATATTTTTTTCCAGAAGGACTGTTCTCGCCATACTCGAAAATCTTGCTTGAGTCACTAGGGTTGTTACTGGGTTGTTTTAGTAAATACATTTTATTTGTGATAGTATTTTTTACTGACACTAGTCGAAACTCTTTGCTAGGTGCTTTTAAAGAAAACTATTTGTCATGTATTGCTATTAATAAAGCTTATTGAATATGATAAACGCGAGTAAATACCTCTTAAAGCTGCCTGATAAATAAGTTTTACCTAAGTGGTAAATATCGTCCCTACCGGACGTAAACGGAACTACATTTTCTTCTCATTTTTTGACGTGATGATTCGGATTCTCTCCCGATACTATTTCGAAAGTTTTCTTGCTAGCCCTATTGAATAGACAAATATAAAGCACAGAATGAGGGGGCTGAGTAGTCTCTCTGCCTGGTCGCCCGCCTTACTTTGTGATAGAATGTAACTTTGTATGTTGATTGGGTGCACCAGCGGTACACAGTGTTGATGTTTCTATAACACATGTTACCTTTGATGTTCCAGGATTAGTGGAACTCAAATAAATGTTCTTACACATGTCGCATCCAACTGGTTAAATCAGCCGTTCAGTTCGAGGGCTAGCCCGTCAATTAAACGCCGGAAAACACAGATGAAAACTTGTAGCCGGGCGCCGGCGGGCGGTGCAATATCAGGCACATTTTTATTATTTTAATATTGAGTCTAATATATCACTTTCAAATAAGTTGTAAGGAAAAAACGGTACATAAAATTGCCAGCTGATGCGAGCTATTTGACGCCATATTTGTTTTCATGACTACAGTGGCAAAAAATAAACTAAATTTAAATCACTTGGCTGATTTTACGTCCGCCATCTTCAAAGGGCTAACTTAGAATAAGCCAACTAGTCGAACGTTAAGTGATGCTGGTTCAATCAACGATCAGCGTAGGCATTCAATTGAATGCCGGCGTTTAATTAACGAGCTAGTCCTCCAATTAAAGGGCTGATTTAACCAGTTGACTGCGACACACATACCACCTTCGGTGAAGAGCTGCGGTGCCTTAGTTTGCTGGCAAGCACTAACAGCGGTATTTGAATTCTATATACAAACAAGCTCCTTAGTTAAATTTGAGATATTTCGCTTAAAGTTTTGGGAATTACCCAAGTAGTTATAAAGCTTGATATTACAGTATCACCACCACAATGTTACATAATTATGTACTAATAAATACAGGTATACTTACTAAAATGTTAGATCGTTTTAGAAACTATACATATTATAAACACAAACATTAAAAAAACGATAAATTACAAATTTAAATAATTTTTCTATTTTAATAGCTTTAGAGAGCAAATATATATTATACATTGTACTATATAAAACCTATCACTAAAAACCGCATCAAAATTGGACTAGTAGTTTGATTTTGCTCAAACAAATTTTTACTCCAGCGCCCCCTGGTGAGTTGTCACCGTAACACTTACCTAAGAACATTCACCAATCAAACCCAAACCCATTAGTGAAAACCACATCAAAATCGGACTAGAAGTTTTGCTTTTGCTCAAAGAAACGCTTACTGAAGTGCCCCCTGGTGAGTTGTCACCGTAACACTTATTTAAGAATATTTACCAATCAATCGCAAACCCATTACTGAAGACTCGGAAAACAAAATCGGACTAGAAGTTTTGGAGATAAATGTTAAGGTTTACAAAACAAATGTTTACTGCAGCGCCCCCTGGTGAGTTGTCACCGTAACACCTATCAAAGTAAAAAAAACTGCATCAAATCGGTCTAGTAGTTTTGGAGGTTAATGGTAACATTGTTTGCATAAACAAACAAATAAACAAAAAACCTCTCACCCAAAATGCATATACCGTCTCCGTACCATCGTTGGTAATAAAATAATTAAAAAACCCCTGACTTAATTATCCGCCGGGGGCTGCCATCACTATTATAAATTCAATTATTCACGTGACTATAAAACTGCAAAACTATAGTTCCTTTAATTTGCAGCCCCCGACGGATAATTAGGTCAGGGGTTTTTTAATTATTTTATTCTTTTTCAATAACGTTTTAATCGTCGTGGGTATTATATTCCAAACACTTTAGAGAGCGATATTATGTACATTAAACCCATTACTGAAAACCGCATCAAAATCGGACTAGTAGTTTTGGTTTTGCTCAAACAAATGTTTGCTGCAGCGCCCCCTGGTGTGTTGTCACCGTAATACCTATCTAAGAACATTCACCAATGAAACCCAAACCCATTACTGAAAACCGCATCAAAATCGGTCTAGTACTTTTGGAGATAAATGGTAACATTCGTTTGCAAAACAAATGTTTACTGCAAACCGCATCAAAATCGGACTAGTAGTTTGCATAAACAAACAAAAACAAACAAACAACCTCTCACCCCAAACGCATATACCGTCTCCGTACCGTCGTCGGTCGTTGGTAAAAATACGAATAACTATTCGAAATTGGTTAAATTAGTGGACACCGATAATATTATTTTGGGATCGTATAGTTTTATTTTTTCTTTTTTCGCTATAGTTATTTACTATGAACTGATTTCGTGTTTTTTTCGCCTAATCTACAAAATCGGTCTCGCTCCCGCACCACTGACAGATAAGTTCTAGGTAGCTTATCAAGACAGTTCATTTGACAGTTTTTGACATGAACACTACTATGTCAAGTTATATCTATGAATAGCAATTCGCATGCAAATGCTAAAAACTGTAGGTAAGTATTTTTTTAAATTCCGATTCGCATTCGAATTTGCAACGAGTAGTTCCGACCACTCTTTTTTTAATGGCTTTCTTCCGTTCCTCAACGCCAACGCACGCCCCGTAGTGAAAGATACACTGATTGCCGGAAGAATGTTCGGAATAGACGCGCTACATTGGATTCGAGCAATCGAACGAAAGTTTGATGTTTAGTAAGTAATGTCATTTTTAAATTGACATTGACCTGACGGATAGTTTGACAACTCAAAAATGTTTCGTTACACGTGATTTAAGTCTGTGAATTTTAATTCGAATGCGAATTGAATTCGCATGAGAATTTCAAATGATTAAAAAATACGTCTCCTGAGTTGTTAAATGTTAACTCAGACTCATCTCGGATCATCAAAGGAAACCCATGCGATTGTGGCGCAACCTCTGATCCATTAGTGCATCCATTTGGGATAAGGCATCGGGCAAAGGGACATTTATCCAAAGTTTGGAATGATACAGATTTCCTGAATGCTGCTTGACTTCAAGAGATTCAATCCTTTGCAATTGGTCGCTATATACTCGCATTAAAAGAGGTTTCATCCTATAACGCAGATTGGATAGAAATTGGATCAAAGGTTTTTATAGCAGTTTTAAAGAAATGAATCACATTTAAGTCATTAAAGAAAGAAGTTTAGTCGGTATTATCATACACTGATTCTAAAATCTATTTATATTTTAAACTTAGACAAAGTATTTATTATATTAAATTAATTAAAAAAATCGTTAATTTGCCTTTAAACAAAGAAATATATCACACACTTGAAAATTTTAAATGTAGGTATGGCACGTCAAAGCTATTGTCATTGTATATACTGTAGTGTTATTTTACATTTTTTACGTGGTGTTTATTGTGGGCGGTGCATCTCGCATGTTTTTTACGGTAGTAAGCTAAATATTTTAATTTGATATTTGTCTATGGATTTCAGCAAGGTGACACTAGCTTTTAAAATATGCTTTACCTATAAATGCTGCCAGATAGACTCAGGAAAAATGTATATTTAATTTAATGCTCCAGTCCAGACACTTTCTACCATACTAAAATGCACTAATCATTGAACAAAAGGAGGTTAAATATTTATTATTATGTTGATTTGGCGCAGGGGTACTAAACCCACCTTCTGCGCCAGAGGTCCCGGGTTCGATCCCCGGACAAGACAAATATTTGTGTGCATGAACATGTCTATTTGTCTTGGTCTGGGTGTTTAATATGTATTTTATGTACCTACCTATGTAAAATGTAAAGAAAATTTCTTTCTTTTTTTACCACAACCCGAGTCCGTGCTGGCACTGGCATAATCCATTTTTAGCCTTTTGTTTTAATATTTTTATATAATTTGTTATTTTTATATTTTTTTTTTGCTTATTTTTTGTTTTAAATGATAAGGAGTCGGGGCCGTTTTGGGACAAACTTCCCTATTACTAGTTTTTATTTTGTTTGTTTCGCTCTTATGTTTGTCCCAAATAAACGTTTATTTCTTTCTTTCTTTCTTTCTTTCTATGTATTTACAAAAAAATATGTAAGTATGTATATCCGTTATCTATTATCCATAACGCAAGTTCTTCATGAAACTTAACGTGGGCTAGACAATTGGTGTGATTGTATGCAATTATTTATTTATATTGAAATGCAAACAGGTGTTAAGTGATATATTTCACCTACTTATATTTCCCGATGTTTCGGCCAAGTTGCATAGGCCGTGGTCTGACTGGAGATGCGATGTTACGTCGCGCCCTTCGCGTCGATCGTGGTGGAGTTTTCTTCTTTTAAGTACCTAGGTAAAATTCATCACTTACGGTTCTACGCGTTTAATACTCGTTTGAATTTCAATATTCTTAATGCAATACGAAAGTTTAAAATTGTTTAAAGAGGTTTTTCGATGAATTAATAACATTTAGTCAGCGTGATGAGTTATGGTCAATTTTCCTCACCTATCCTCAGAAGAACTGTTATTCCAGTAAAAACATCCAAATGACTGTTGTTAGGCTTAGTTAACTCACGTTTATTCGGTGGACATCGGCAATCATCGTTGACACCTTCCGTTGTAATTTTTGCTTCCGTTGTCGTTTTCGCTTCTGTTGTCGTTTTTGCTTCCGCTGTTTGTGTTAGGGTGGTAGGCGATTGAGGTAAATGGGACCATTTTTGCCAATGCTGCGACGACTGGGTTAACACCACCAGTCCTAGCACCAGTATAATTATCTGTAAAATCAACAAAATATTACTAATTCAACCTTTTCTCAAATGACTTACAGAAACTCTACCTCTTAGTCTGACAAAAATCTTACGACAAAAAATCAATTATACCATCTAATATTTTATTTTACCATTACCAACTAATATGGGGGCGGTACTTTCGCGCGCGAGATACAATATAATAGGTTAATAAGGTTACTGTGTTCTGGTAACTATTTATTAATCTGTGGTTCTGGTTCGGCTACGTATGGTATATTTTTTTAAGATTCCGCACCCAAAGAGTAAAACGAGACCATAATACTAAGAATCCGCTGTCCGTCCGTCTGTCTGTCTGTCCGTCTGTCACCAGGCTGTATCTCATGAACCGTGATAGTTAGACAGTTGAAATTTTCACAGATGATGTAAGTATTTCTGTTGCCGCTATAAAAATAAATAGTAAAAAAACAGAATAAAATAGATATTAAAGATATTTAAGGGGTCTCCCATACAACAGAAATGATTTTTTTGCCGTTTTTTATAGATAATAACTTAGCCTGTTTTTTATTAATCGTTTACCTAAGTTTAGCTTGCTTCTTAATTTATTATATTGCTCGGAAATATTTCACACAATTTCCTAAATGTTTTCTGTCATTCGTAAAATGGCGCTTTATTTACGAGTCTCTTTCAGCCGTTACAGGTGCATTTTCCTCAGGTTTAATGTATTCTGATTTTTTGAGGATTAGAATTGTCTAGACAAATAAAAATCAAGGGTCTGTATATCAATTTATCATAAATTTAGTATAAATTTATTATAAAGCTGTAGCCCTAGTACGAATAACATTTGAGTACGTAAGTATCGAAAAAGTATCGTCAACAAATATAATATATGAGTGAGTTCACTCACTGAAACATAGCTTTCCATCATATTAATATTGCCAAAAAGTCAATAATTGCATTAACATAAATTGTGAAACAATCTCTACAAATACTTAGTAGAAAGACAGGTAGGTAGTTGTTTACGGTGTGTGTTTTATTTATTTAAACATAAAGTAAGATTCCGAATTTTGATCGTATATATCGCGATACATGTCTTGCTGAGCTAACTTTTGCGCTTGCGTGGTGCGTTTTCTTTTCTTGCACGGCTCTCGGAATGACGGGCACCGTTGACTAACTAACTTGACATTACTTGTAGTCAAACTTGTAGTCTTATGTGTTATAGTTTCTTTGAATTCTGGTGGAACGGTGGAAGACGAGGTCATCACTGGCTCTTCTGTCGTGGTCGTTGTTGTCGTGGTTTCTGTTGGGCACTTGGTGGAGTACGTCATAGTGTTTGTGGTCTTATGTTTAAAGGGTAAGTTAGGATTATCCACGTGAAGTTGCTTGGCATCCTCTTCAAAATATTGAGTGTACCATTTTCGACCGCTCGACCCGACAAATAGTGGGAAGTTAAGATTGTAGTTATTATTGCCCCGACAGCTCCTACACAGCCTTGCTGGGGCGGTGAACATCAACATATCAGGTCTGCTATAAAATTCTAGAAAAAACGCACATTATTGTCTTACAAAATTTTTTCTTGGTACAGTCACGAGTACACTTCACAACTTAAATCGCATTGACGAACTCGGAAACAAAGGTCTCTCTGTCCACAAATATTATTCATTATTGTAGTGTGACAACGTTGCTTAGAGTTTCTATGATATTGCACGTGACTGTACATTAAATATGACTTACCTCGTCCATTGACTACTCGTCGGATATACAGGTCACCAAATGTAGTTCTTTCCTCGGGTTTTAAAAAGTTTTCAATATTGCATTGAACGGTTATTATGTTGATAAAACTGGAAGCATTATAAAAAAGTGATACTGCAATAATGTTTTAACGGAGATTTAGCGTATTCCTACAGTCGAGGAACTTTCCGGTAGTCAAGTAGAGTTTTTTCAGGGTGCGTTTCAGAAAGTAAATAGATTTGTAGAAAACGTCAATATCAAAAATAATAGTAAATTTCCACAGAATGTTAATAGTAAAATATTTCTTTGACCTTATTACTATTCGGATAAGCATTTCCCAAAAAACTCTACTAGTCGACTGGGAAGTTCTCTGATTGTACTTAGAGAGTATTACCAAAGTGTTGAGTAAATATAAAATGCTATTGTTGAAGCAATATCATTGTGAAATTTTATAGAACGACCGATATGTGACCGTAGCTCTAAGCAATCCAGCATTTTACGATGAAACGTATCGATAAATTGGATTGAAACTAATGAAATTGTACATTTCAGTGTTACCAAATCTTTTTATGACCTATATTCACTCCAAGGCTTACTGCATAAAACAAATCATTTTTTCTATGCAAGGCCGTCAATTTTGCCACTTTGTAACATAGAATAACATAGACACTTCTATATGACGGTAACATATTCTATGTATGTAATGAGTAAATAATGTAATGCCGATTTCATATGACACCTTTAGGCGTGAACATTAATGGTTTATAAGTGCTTGCATGTATTTAACAAATAGTCTTGTAAGATAGTGACAATTTATAAGTGTGTTTATATTTTTTATGTGCAATAAAAGAATTCTATCCAATAGGATAGGATTATAAATATATCTACGATAGTTATAGTCTTAGGAGCAATAAAAAAACAAGTAAAACAAAACCAATAAACCAAATAAAACAAACAAAATCAAAATACTAATTTTTAAATCTTTCAATAGTAATTGGCAATTAAACAATGAAAAAATAGTTTTGTATAACTAAGTTATCATGTTTAGAAACACATATTTAATCATTGTTATGTATTTATACCTTTAGGTCTGCGGCACAAAATAGCTGATAATGCTTCTCTAAATTAAGATAGCAACCGGAAACATTGACGGTTCGGACTTACACGGCAGGCTTGATTTCAATATACCTCGGAGTAGTCGTCGTTTGATACTATTCCATCTGCCTCTATGTAACACTAATTACAGCCAAAATAGCTTTATCTACCGAGCGACCAAACAACTAAATTAGTTATCAAAGATCCATATCCTTGATGTATTTAATACCCGAACGGCGAGGACATTAAAAAGCAACCATTTCTTTTAAATGATTAAGCTAGCCTTGGCTCATAGTTATGTTATTTTTTTTTGTTTAACATAGTTGTCGCATCATAGTAGTTTTGCATATTGTACTAACATAATTTATTATTTTCTTATAGTTAATACTAATCATAGGTCATTTTTTCACTGTATCTTGTTGCTATAGGTATGTGTAAATCTGTTATTGGCTTATGTACATGTTTCGACATTGTATTTTATATAAGTATGTTGAGCTGTTGATTCACCGAATGATAAAAATAAAAATATTAAAAGTTTTACGGATTTGAGTGTACTGTTTATATACAGTATAATTATATTTAGTAGCATATTTAATGTGTTTTTTAGGGTTTTTTGGTTTCCCGACGTTTCGGCACCTTTTCAGCTGCCGTGGTCACGGATTGACTCAAACCGTGTGTTTAGTCAAACCGTGACCAAATAGACGTTCATGCACACAAATATATGTCTTGTCCGGGGATCGAACCCAGGACCCTTTGTGTAGAAGGCAGGTATATTACCCCTACGCCAGACAACTCGTCAAGCGGATCAGAAACAGACCAGACAGGTCGCCAAATCAAAATTATTATAAAGTACCTATTTATTTTTATTATTTTCACATACCACGGTCTGCGCCCGGACCGTCTTTAATGTGAAAGCGTCTATACAATCAATACATTACTGCAAAGACGCTAGCCGCGTCGAAATCGAATCGACGGGCGACACACCGTCACTCACTGCACGGCGCCGGCTGCTGTGCATAGTGAAACTGTCTTTGTTGCTCATACTTACCACAGCCCCCTGATTATGTAACTTGTTTCTATCAACGTTTTGATTGAAAGTGCTGCTGCTTTAGTAAAATCAATGTGACAACTACCTTACTAAAGCAGCAATGTAACTGCACTTTCAATCAATTTCAATCAAAATCTGTTGGCAACAGAGTTAGATAATCAACTAGCAGTGCAGATATTATTCTCTATTAGGGTTGGACCACATCTGTCAGCACAATATCGCCTTTGACGGACGCTATGCACCGCCGATGCTGCAGCATGCTACCTATAGCATTCCGTCTTTCTCGCTCTGGCAAGTAGCCTGATTGGTCCTGATTTTGAGCGACAGAAAAACGCGATAGCGTGCTGATTGCTGTTGTAATGGCTGATGTCACATCATATCAAGGAGAATTACCTCCCAGCTCATACATTTCGACTTTGATATAACGATTTCTTCCTTAATTAGAAATAGGAAATGCTTTGTTAATTTTTTTTTTGTAACTAGCGTTCAGTGGTGAGGGGTAGAAATATGGTGAAGGTAAGCCGAATCAAGAAACATCCACAAATCAGACAATAATAAACATCTAAAATAAAACCCTTTGTTATTTTGCAACTGTGTGGCTTCCACTTATATTTAACTTTTTGCTGACAGACATAATTATTATGATGTGTATGGTAGACCGTCGAGGTGGGATTTCTAAAAGGGAAGCCGATGGAAATCGGTATGTATGGACCCTTCGCCATTGCCCACGACTCGTCCGCATAAAAGTTAAAAGACAAGTAGACTAGACATTTACTTTCAAATAAAATTAGCATGGATGGATGCATTACGTGGGCAGTTTCATAAGATCGATACGTATTTTCTAGTCGGTCTTGCAGATATATTTATTTAGAACAGTTTGTAACTGTCATAGGATCCAAAGTCTTTCCAATTGGCGATAGACGTAGAGACAATTGTTTTACGAATACGGCCCGAAATAGATTGTCCAAGACATTGGCCCAAAGTGAGTTTAATAAATATATCTTGACATACACATAATTCATGGTCTCGCGATTCTGTTCGTTTACGTTATTAATGACAGAACATAAGTCACTATGATATGTGTATTAAACACTTTCCATTGTTTTTTATTTTGTTCCAAATGCATTGTAGGGCTAGCACGAAATTCTTTCGAAATATTAAGTCTACAAGAAGTCATTAGTTATTAAAATTCTTTTGTATCAAGAAATTAACGTCGAACTGTCAATATATACACACATCAAATATACACACATCAAAAGTGTCTAGGGATCAAGTTTTAGGGTATCGGCTATAGAGAATTATTATTTACCAGCGACGGTCCGTAATAGTGATGGCAGCCCCCGACGGATAATTAAGTCGGGGGTTTTAAAATTATTTTATCCTTTTTCAATTACGTTTTAACCGTCGTGGTTTATTAATTTTTTTTTATTTTGCATTTTTAACTTTTTTGGATGGTTAATTAATCTTTCTTGTAGTTATTTGTTATGCAAGGCTGGAAAGTTGGTTATTTAGCGGCGAGTTACCTCTATTGAAAGCTGAGCAAGTGATGGATTCTAGGATTGAATTCAAAGATTGAATCCTGAGCGAAGCGAGGATTTCAAAGGTACAAGACGCTAAAAACTTTTCTGCCGAGCGCAACACACAATTTTTCACCTCACAACAACAGCGAGGAACATTTTATGGTTGTTTCCGCGGTCAACTTCCGGTAATAAGTTTAATCTAAATATACCTTATTCTCGTTGTTTTAATCATATAAAAACTAAAATAATAAAATAGGGAGTATTATAGTTAATTCAAAGTTATTTAAAGTAGGAATATATTGTTACTTATAAATAACAATAAAAACGATTCCGTAAATGTTGACACTAACATGAGGAACCTACAAGACAAAGACAATTTAAAAATAAATATTTATGTAACGTTCCGAAATCCAATCATAGGTTGTGAAATCTCACCCAGCCTAATATATTTTTATAACAAATATTTTAATCTTATTGTTATTGTTTTTATGATTCAATGAACTAAAATAATATAATAAAACCAAAACGGAGTATTATAATTAATTTAAAGCTATTTAAATTAAGAATAAAATGAAACAAAAAAGTCAATTGTGCGATTCGGAACGCATTATGACATATTTTTAGGTATTAAATTAAAAAAGTACTTTGCCGCGCTAGGCCGCAAAATTTTATACGCCTAAACTGATTGACAAAACCTGCTTTTCAGAGCGGTGAGGTGAAAAAAAAAATTAAGTTTAAAGACAATCTGAATGACTACATTTGGAAATGTAAAAAAGAACTTGATCCCTAGAAATTTTTGATGTGTTTATTTTATTAATAATTAGTGTAAAATCAATAACATTACCGATGACCAAAGAATGTAACATGACTTGCGGCTTTGTAATAGTTATCTCTTCTACAGAAGGTACAAACTTTGGGTTACTGACGTTTTAGGCAAAATAAGTTCAATCGGACACTTTTATTTTAGTGGTAGTGTTACGATTATATATATAGTTAAAGGTTTTTTGTACAGTCAGGAAAAAAATTCTAAGTACAAGAGTTCAAAATAACTCCTGGCTCCTATAACTTAAGTCAGTCATCCCGTGACCATGGCAGTAGAAAAGGTGCCGAAACGTTGGGAAAACCAAAAAACCTCAAAGGCACCGAAAATTCGATCTTAACTCGTGAAATACAGTGCGCTTAAAAATCCGTAAAGGTTTTTTTTATTTCACTGTACTTATTTCGTTCGAAACTTTAATAACCCAAATTTTTCCATTCCACAGGAACCGAAGCACGAACGGAAGCAGAAGCAGAACAAAGTACGTCCATTCCATACCACAAAAGATCAGGGCCGGTTTTACCGACACAATTATAAGTACTGGGGCCTTACCATCAACTGTAATGCAATTCATTGTAGGTTGTGAGAGTGGGATGCTGCCATATGGCGCGTCTAGCGGCGTCCCGCACTGACAACCTCAAAGTAACCTAAAATGAATCGCATTACAGTTGATGGTAGGCCCCCTGAATTGCATATCTAGCAGGTGATTTTTTTTAATATCTGTCGATGGTGAAGTCGGCCGAGTCGTATTTTGAAACACTCGAATTACATTCGCATGCGAGAATCATGCATGATTCGCAAACGAATGTGGTGTTAAAGCGAATCTTGCAATTCCTTATGTGCTGTAATTCGAGTGATTCTAAAATATGGCTCCTGATTCATTCAATCATTATCTCCTCATTTTACTTTCAAGAAATAAGAGTTTCAGGGTTGATACAACTCTATGAGCTCTTTTTTTAACACTAACAGTAATAATCACATCACGATGACATTATTATTTAAAACAATATTGATTACTATTTAATAATGACAAGTGTCTTTCCCCTTATGAAGGATGGTACAGGGTCGGCCCCAGAATAAAATTTATTGTTAGTGCGTAGAATAGGACTAAACAAGTTTATTATAGTTAGTTAGACAAAGTACTAAAGTGTTAATCAATTTTGCAGCAAGGCCAATGCAGTTCGGGCAATGTACACGCCGCCTACCTCACATTTGCACTTATTTGAAAAAATAACATTGGTTACAAAGCAGAGGGCTAATTGTCTAATTTTAAAATCTATCGCAATCCCTTTCAATTCGTCATTTGAAGGATATTTGCATACTTCAGGCGGTCACTATTTGATATTTGATAGGGATTGTGATCGGGACGCGTTTTGAATGGTATTAAATGAACGAAATTGAACTGTCTAAGCAAAGTGACACATGAAAATATCTTTTAAATGTATAGAGAAGTGTCAAATGAAGTCATTTTACTAGGTCCAGACCGCTAATTGTCTAATTTCAAAATCTATGACAATCCCTTTCAAAGGTATTGTGATTGTGCTAGTGATTTATGGAATTGTATAACTTATAGTCGCAATCCCTTTCGGAACGAATGATGTTTTGAATAATATTAAGATAACACTTAATTTGACACTTCTCCATATATGAAATATATTTTCGTGTGTCACTTTGCTTAGATAGTTCTATTTCGTTCATTCAATATCCTTCAAACCGCGTTCCGATCTCAATCCCTATCACATATCAAATTGAATAATTTTAAAGTTAATTAGCTGAATCTTGGTAGTTCTCGTTTTATTTATGAGAAAATATACTTTTTATTAGCATTTTAGTGAAGTAGAAATAATTTTGATGTTGTCATTTTGAACTAAGTATACAAAATTAATGAGCAATAAATTACGCCTCACTGACTGTGTAGTGTCGGCTTAGAATAGCACTACCCCCTCTCATCCCGTGGGTGTCGTAAAAGGCGACTAAGGGACACAGCCTTCAGGAGATGGGCAGCAGCGTCTCCTACAAACTTGGCCATACTGCGATCGCCAACCCGCCTGCCAAGCGTGGCGATTATGGCAACCTCCCCTCAAGTTCCCCCCCCCTCCCCTCTTTTGGGGGAGGCCTATACCCAGCAGTGGGTGTTATGTGGCTAAGGCGAAAATTACGCCTGCTCAATTAGTGACAATTATTGATGTTTTTTTTAATAACCGTTCAGCTATGCTCAGCATCACATTAATTAAACTAATATATCAATCAGTGTGTCGTAATTTGCGACTATTTTTATTCGAAGTCTAGGCTGTGTTGGTCATTGTAACATTTAATTATCTACAATTTGGCTGGTTGCCTGTTTTACCTGCTAGGTAGATCAACTGTTTGGCACTCACCCAAACTATTACATTTAGTGAACTGTCAAAGATAAGTTATTTTAGATATGCCGACATTGAAATGTTGAGTTTCAAATGCCCAGTTGATGTGTCATGTATGTCTGACATTGAAAAACTGTACGGTTAAGTGTCATTTTACTTGTTTCTTGTACTTTTATGATTTATCGATATTAATTACTTCTTTTACTAACAACAAAGTAGTTTAAATAATAAATAGTTTATAAATCAATGTTATGCCTGGTGTGTCGTCATCAGCCATTTTTAATGTCCCCACTGCTGGGGCACTGGCCATCCTTATTTTAAGGATGGATAAGGATCACGGGCCATGACCCCCCACGCGGGCCCAATGAGGATTGGTGGGTTTTAACGACTGCAAATGGAGCTTGAGATAGTAAATTTTTGGTCACCCATCCCGTGACCGACCATTGCGAAAGTTGCTTAACCCCAACAAAGCGCGCGAACCACTGCGCAACAGGCTCCTCCTGGTGTGTAAAATATGCAAAATAATAGTATCTATCAAAAGAGTTTCCTGATGGATCTAAAAATATGAACAAATATGTTTGTAAAAAATATATAAGCATATTATTAAACTAATAAAAACGTTTTTAAATAAATAAATAACGTTTTTTAAAATTTTCTATCCATTTCTCAACTATATTTCGTAAGTAATCAATAATCGTTTTATTCAAATGAAAATAATGTCCCGTAACTTACGTTGAAATTCCTCAACCACACAAAGTAAATTATTTCATCAAATAATAAATCAGCTTTATTAATTAATCTTCTCAGATTTATTATTCAGACGATGTTAATGGTGCCATTTATCTGGTCATTTATCTGATTATTCGTTATAATTATAAGCCAGCTCCTTAGGTCGATTATAAAACATTCTTCTCAGTCCTAATTGCTGCACATTTTTTTAGCACCAATCAGTCTCGAGACAGTTTTATTATATTCTATTGCTTGTGTTGTTTAAAGAATACCAGTAAAAGTTTACGAAATCTTGAAAAAAACGACTTTATGGTCTATAATGTTATAACTGCCAATTAATTCAAATAGCAAATTAATTTTAAGTAATTAGAATAGTAAACAACGAAAATGAAAGCCAGCTGTGAAAATATTAAGTAGAGGTACTTATTATCGAGAATATATTGAGTATCGCCTTGCTTTTCTATAATGAATTATTTCGCTTTGCACTGTTTATTATATATAGTCATCGATCAACTTGACGAATAAAAATTAGAATATAACTAAGGTCCACTTGCAGGATAATTGGCTATATCTCGATTTTGTTAAATCTAGATTCAGCCCTACACAAATGTCAACTATTTAAATCTAGATTTAATATTTTGACACTTTCGTATGGGTTAAATCTAGATTTAATTAAATCGAGATTTAATAAATGTTGCTGCAAGCGTACCTAAATAAGGAATGTGTACGCAAGCATTTTGTAAATAAAACTGCATATTTAACTTAAAAGTTTATTGTCTTATAAACAAGACTGATTAAAATAGGAATGCGGACGGCTTCCGAACAGATCGTTCTCACTCAACGTGACGTCAGGCGGCGGGTCGGAGTTCACACCAACGAGATCCTGTAACATGGACAGAGAGGTCACGCCGCGGCCCGCGGACAGTTCGAGAAGCCAGGTCAAGCGGGGTGTTAGAGCGAAGCTAGATGGAGACGGTGTTAAATCCTAGTGTGGAATACTTCCTCGAGATGAGGGACTTGCTGTGGTAACGGTGGAAGCGGGCGCCGGTCGAAATGCCGCGGAGCAGCGCGGTGTCCTTGCTGGTGGAGCGCGACATGACCGACGAGGTCTTGGACAGGTACGTCCTCAGCGCGCGCTCCCCCCACGTCTGCGCGCGCGGCTTCTCCACCGGCAGCCCGTGGTTCCGCCTGTCCAGGTAGTTAATCACGTCGTCGTAATAGTTGCGCCTGTAGTCGTAGAGGTAGGTGTATTGGAGGAATTTCGGCCTGTAACGCGAAAAGCAAGGAATATTTTAGTGCATTTATTTACGATGGGACAGAGTTAAGACCGATGACGAGGTCACCTACCTTATCCAATGTTTGAAAATCAGCTTTCTGGGCTCTGTGCCCATAACAATATTCTCGGGTGCGGGGTTCTCGGCCTCTTCTGCGGGGGCTTCGGCGGCGGCGGCGTCCGGCGCCGCTTCTGCCGCCTCGGGCTCGGGCTGGGCGGGAGTTTCGTCCTCTACGTCATCCCACATCTCGAGAAGGGTAACTCTACGGAAAACCACACTATATTATTCAACTGGATCACTTAACACGATTTTATTGATTTCACTTTCACTAATCGCGCGGGACACGGCACGATGCTTAAGTACCTCACTGGGTTGGATACACGTGTGGACTGGTTGATCGTTCGTCTACGACTGGTGCGCTCGCGCCCTGGTGCCGCACGCAGCCTCCCAAATTATCTCCCTTCGACCCCACCTGCCTGTCGCAAGCGCTAACTGTTTTGCCAATGATTCTCTGTCAATACAACGACCGTGCATCGACGGATTCCTTACCATTCTTAATTACTGTGCCAAATGGCGAATTCCTTTCTTATTTTAAGAGAACTTGAGTTCTGTCTGCCGCCTTAATTTTGGATTTTTTTAAACTGTGACGTAAACGCGTAGGCAGAGCTATACTAGTTCTTATCAAGATGTTTTAAAAATCTTCACTAATTCAAATTTATATGTTTACTAGGCTCGTCGCGTCTTAAATTAAAGAGACAAAGAAATCTAATTTTAGCTATTTCCTGTAATCTGTCTTTATGTAACATGTTTTCGGTGGCAAAATTAAGCCGAGCTCAACGTGGCCGATGCACGTATGAATAATTAAGACGTTTTAGTTGAAAAGCAGATAGATATTGTGAATGCCAAGCCACTTCAAACGACGCACGTAAAATGATTAATTAATGTGGTGTCAAGCGGATTGGTTAAATAATAATGATTGTTAGTTAAAATATCAACATTTTTAGGTACATATTAAATCTTCGCTTCGTACAAAAAATGTTGACGCTCACATTTTCTTACTTTTATTTATCAGCTCCAAATGTCATAACAGAAAGCTTTGTTTTATTTTAACCCGTCATTTCGAAAAGGACACAAGTCCACTAATGAAAACTTTTCAGGATCAACAAAAATATGCTTCTTGCAAAAAAGTTTATGGTGGTGGAAAAACTAATCAAATATGCCGATATAGTAAGTTGATATAGATATAGTATATGAAGATGTGCCCTTTTCACAGGGAATCTGTAAAACGCATCATTAAAAGCAATGGCTTCTAAAAACTATACTGGAAAAAAGTGCGACTCGTGCCATTTACAAAACGACGGGTTCAATTTATTGTGGTATCTTATAAGTATTGACACGTATTGACTAAAACTTGCTAGGTTTACATGTCGTTGAAGCCCTACTGAGAGCAAAGTAGAACGAAAAGAGGTTCGTTTTACACTGCACATGAAAACATTAAGGTTGGTGTTGACTAGCGTTATGGAGCGTAATGTAACGTGTTACACAGCGAGCGTTCGTGTAGTCAATACGATTTAACACACGGCACGGCATACTGTTTTATGCTCATTGCGAATGTTACGATCCGAAACGCCATCGGAACCAACAAGACACATACATATTTAAGCCTTTTTCGCCTAAAGCTTCATACATACTGAGGCAAATCCCGAGCCGCAATTCACTCGCTTGCGTAGCTGTTTACGCTGACGCAAATCCCGCGCGTCAAGGAAAGGATATTATGGTTCAAAATTACCCCAGATCTCGTTTTATTTTGTCCCTAAATGATACGATTTCAATTATTTGTACGGACAGGTAATATTTTTTCGCGTCCTTAATTTTTATTTTGCTGTAGGAAAGGATGTTTATTTTGAAATTTTAACATATTATCTTATTTTATTTTCTTCAAAATGTTACGATTTCAATTATTAGTGTGAACAGATGATAATATTTTACAATGAATTAAAGATTTCATATTTTTCCTACAAAATTCATCTTTTCCCCAAAATGGAGAAAAGCACACTTAATCTTAGAACCCTGGTCCTGCATACATTTCGCTGCAACTGTGGCTATGAATATATGGGCCATACAAGTTATTTGACGCAATCGGCGCGAGCGACTGGCTCGCGCGGGATTCGCCTCAGCGTGTCTGAAGCTTTACTTCGTTTCCTACTCTCAATGGTGTCGGTGCTTAATACATACATGGTTTTAAAATATATCTAGCTTTACCCGCGTGGTTTCCGTTTCTATGGGAATATCGGGATAAAAAGTATTATTTGTTACTTTCCGCCCTTTCAACTAACTCTATGCCAAAAATCAAGTCGATTGGCTGCTTAGTTATGGCGTGAAGAAAGGACAAACAAACACACTTTCGCATTTATAATATTATTGTTAGAATAAATTAATTAATTAGAATAAATTTGGCAGTGTTACTGGCAAGTGCTGCTACGTTTCAGGTGCCGGTTTTCTTACTTACCTATAACACTTGAGTTGTCTCAACTCAACTACCGCTTACTTGTCGTCGACTTGAACTGTGGGCGCAATTCTTCACTCCCGAGCGCTGGCGCTGTTAGCGCTGTATCGGTCACACATCATAGAGTCGAGTACTAACTGAATATTAAAAAAAAAATATTATTGTTAGGACGATAACGTTGAAGTTGCGCTGTACGGAAACACCATCGACTGTCAACATGAGGTAGACAACGATGCCGACGGCACTTACGCGGTAGACCAATGATTAAAAAATACGTCTCCTGCGCAACAACTCGTATGAACGTAGATAGAATACTAGTATAGTATTATATAATATGTTGTAAAATTCATCAACACTGCCTATTCGTATTGATATATATGTCTAACATTTAACTCATGTTGCATTATTTTATTGTGAGGTCGTAAGGAGGAGTCTACTCTACAATGAGAAATCAATCAACAGCTGAAACTAGGTATCAATACTTACAATTCGTAGACTTATTTGTAAGTAATTACTTATATAAACGTTAATGATAATTATCATTCTGACCCTCTAAATGTAATATTAATCTGAAAAGTACCATGCCTACCATCAATTGTAATGCAATTCATTTTAGGTTATTTTCAGTTAAGAGTAAGACGCTGCTATACGCGCCGTGTGGCAGCATCCCACTTTCACAACTTAAAAATAACCTAAAAAGGAATCGCAAAGAGTTGATGGTAGGGCCCCAGAATTCAGACTTCCAGCCAGTGACAAAGACAAAGTATTACTTATTACTTCCTTGATCTCAATAATGAACAATATTGATTGTTTCTAAGATATTTTCGTCTTTGGCAGTTGTATTGTTTCGTGCTATTGTTAGTCAAGGAAGATACCAATAGCGGCAATGATATAAATGATCGCCAATAAAAATATGAAGCTTAGGAATTAAGAGTTAATTATGAATCATTAGTTGGCTTGGCTCGTTGTTGTTTTCAGGTAATCATAGGTATATCTGTTTTTAGATGTGAAAAACATTGATAGTATTCTATTAATTATCTCTGTGGCTAAGACACAAATAAAAATGTTTCCGGATATCACAATGAAGAGTTACCAATGAATACAGTATGTAAAATACTTGTTTCTTGACAGGTAACTGATCATACACTTGCAATCTGTGGAAATGTCCACGAAATCTGCAGGTAGCAGTGGCGAAGGTTCCATACATACCGATTCCCATCGGCTTCCCTTTTAGAATCTTAACCCGACGATCTACCATACAGTTAAGTGAATATGTGGAGAAATTTTTGGTCCGGCTTACTTTCTCTATATTCTTACCCCTCGCTACTGGCAAGCAGCAATATGTTTTGCAGATCTGTTAGGATGCCTTACACGGTATAAATAAAGGAAGTTACTGCGAGTTTTTATACTCGTATGTATAAAAAAAGATTCCGTCGAATTGACAACTTCCTCCTTTTTTCTGAAGTTGGTTAGAAATAATTATTTTTAAACTAAAATCTGCATTAAATTGTACCGTTATATAAAAAAGGGGGGCCAGTGTGATTTGAAGCAATAAATGGCTTTTTCCAGTGCCTAACCTAACCTAACCTTTTTTTCTACTAGGAAAAATGCTTTTACGCATCCCTCGCCCCCAGGTGAATCTAACCTAACCTAACCTATCCTTTTGTCCTGGGCCAGGCAGACTAGTTCAGCAACACTCTGGATCCAATTTAATCTATGCCATTATTCAAGACTTTCCTTCGCCCTGGGGTTCTTCTTCCTTTCAAACTTTCCCATCATGGTCAAGGCAAGAACTCGTATCACCACCACCAGACCACTAAACTTAAATCCCCGATATGCGACTTTACGCCGAACGATGGTCTAAAAAAGCTAACATCGTTGCTGATAGATGTGAGTTTAGTCTTTACTTACATAATGCTATAGTTTGCGAAAAATAAGATAATTTAGTGATGACATTCGAACAAATAGACTCGAGTTCTTTCAGAATACCTCTGGAATTTATTATTCATTTCATTTGGCAGTGCAAAACGTTAAGAAACATCTGGAGCTATTAACATTCGCGGCATTCGTTTTGCAAAACAATTAACTTATATAAGCAGCTGATGTCCACATCACATGATTGATCTATAATTAATTATGATCTTATTATTGTTTATGTGTGTACTGTTGGTAAAAGCTAGAGTACTGCAACCGTATTGTTAAAATTAATTTATACACTAGTACAAGCCATCAACTTCACCTTTATGGAATAAACTTGAGACATTACTGATGAGCTAAGTGGCGCAGTGGTTCGCGCTCTCGGCCTGCGATTGTAAGCAATATTATCTCGAGCTCCAGAAGCATGCTTCGGAAGGCACGTTAAGCCGTTGGTCCCGATTGTATTTGCAGCCGTCAAAACCCACCAATCCGCATTGGGCCCGCGTGGTGGATCGTGGCCCAGCATCCTCTTTATCCATCCGTAAGGAAAGCCAGTGCCCCAGCAGTGGCGGTGCAATTAAAATGGCTGATGACGTATCATATTACAATATACAAAAAGGCAGGCAGCAAACGGTTCCCTTTCCCGCCTTAATAGGTGGATCAGCGATCTGGGGAATGTTGCCAGTAGTCTCTGGGATGCAAGAGCTATCGTTGTAATGATCCTTTGCCTATTTCCAGAATCGGAAGTTATATTGAACATAATTACTATACCCGTGCCGTGACTTCATCCGCGTGAACTTGTTTAGTAACCCATTTATACTTTTATGCCTAGGTAATTCATGTCCTTTAGCATCAAAAGGTATTTTTGCGGCATAGGGTAGCCTCCTCCTTGGTCAATTCAATCTCTGTCCAAAATTTTCATCCATATTATTTTAGTGACCCAGACGCAGTAAAATGTAAACATACAAACAGTAACAATGTTTGTATGCATCGTGACTAAAAGATAAACCCAATTTAGATATAAATAGAGAATGGAACCATCGAAACATTGTTCATTCAATCAAACCTGGACTTGGCAAGGGGAACAGATAATTTAAATATTAATTAGGCGAGGATTGATAAACGGGCGGAAATGGGCCTGCCTAGACAAATGGACGCAGATGAGGCGGTTGACTGGACAGATTGACTTTATCACACCAACCTACCGTCTTGGCCGCTTTACTATATATACAAAAAGAAACTAAAGGGACATTGCATAAAATCCAAATTACCTTAGCAATATGTTGAGACATTTTCCATTCGTCCCTAATGGGGAATTGATCACGATGAAATCAATTTTACATCAATTTCTAAGATTGTATTTGACGTTGGTAAATTAGCAAGTGAATCATGCAGTTATGGTAGTGAATAGAAGATAAGGTAATATCACAGAATAATAATACACTCACCAGCACATCAAGACCCACCCCGTTTTTTTTTTTCATAAAAACATGTCACACATATTAAACTCATATTAAAAAGACACTATTTTTAACGTTTCTACTACTCTTTAATGTGCTCATTGGACAGTCGAACGCTTGACCTAAACATTAGCATACAGATCTTTGCAGAAATATATTGCCATTGTTATTTACAGACGAGTTCAACAATATCTGTGTCTTTTGAGCTTTGTCGTAGTAATTATTGTGACAATTTGTACAGTAAGTCAAAGATGATGGCAAAAAACTTAATGCGACAAAGTCCAAAAATGCACAGTTTTTACTTAAAAATGTCAACATATTGCCGCAAAGGTAGCACTAACGTAGAAATTGTGTCATTTTAATATGAGTCAAGGTATCTTTTATTTCTCATAGCCCTTGCCTCGCCTACCTATTTCATTTTTCATTCAATGGAAGTAGAATTTGGAAAAAGCTCAATGGCGATAAAGTTAAAGCTAAATCATATTATAATATAAAATATTTGCTTTGATTTTGGATCTTTTTTTAAAATTCAGACCTAGGGAGATAGCATTCGCTGAGAAGTAGGTATAATTTTAAAATTAAGTTTATGTTCAAATGTTTGTCTTGAGTGTATTAAACAGCCGGAGCAATCTATGCGCAAGTGTTTTAACCACAGAACCCAAGAAATGCCCAAAACACGGGAGTCCGAAAAAATTTCTTAGTTCTATTTTTTATTTCTGCTCTTTTCACATTTCTAACATTGTATTATAGCAAGTGCATGTTTTCGAGGCAACATTGTGTATCGTATTCGTATATCGTAACAATGTACGGATTATTATGACGGATATTTTTTTTTATGTAAACGATCCTTACCTAAATTGTATCGATATAGCTATGATTGATGGTTCAAACTCATAGCCAGGCCACTAAACAGAAGCGTTACCAATCAATAGCGATAGCTGTAACCTAGACCGGCAGTATTTTTAATGACCTCAATCAAGGTGTTGAACTGTATTGACGAATAATTGGCATCTATTTTGATCTATTGACCTAATTCGATTGCCAAGCTGTAGGCTGATCTTTTTGAAGCACCTACTATAAAGAATGTGATGGGAGTTTTTATTTTTTTACCGGTAAATCGGGTGGTTTCTTGATTTAACAAGCAACGACAACAAACTTTTTTGTTCAGTTTTGGTACCTATCCATCAACAAGGTTTTGTTAGCTCGTTTCTTCAATGATAATAAATATTACAAAAAATCATCAACTAGGTAACTAACTGTACAAGTTTCTGAAACCCCGTAAGATCTCTAACCAAGAAGAATCGCCAGGAAAGTGGCAAGGGCTGTTTGTTTGTTTTATTTTAATAATTTGTTATATTGATTTTTTTCCGGCTATTCATCACTTTTGCAGGAAGGAGTGCCAAACTCATGGCCCATGTCACTATGGCCAATGTCAGTATATATTAAGTTATTACTACTACGTAAAGGTAATTTCGATAAATCGTCATCACCAGTTTTTTAATATACCCATTGCCACAGAATACTAAATTGAAAAAACCCTAGGCTGCAAATTCGTCATGGATGGTTATAGAGAAGGGGTCATAATCCACAACGCGTGGATTGGTCAGTGTTCACAACTGCGAATGTGGATAAACTTTTGGTCACCCATCCGTGAAGGAACATGGCGAAAGTTGCTTTGCTTTGCCAGATACACTAAATGAATCTATTTTAATGAATACTACCCAATCGTGTGAGGCGGGTCGCTACGTTCCCTAAAATATGGTTGAGCGAAGCGATGGCTGGTTCATGCGCCATGCTCGTGAACGCGTGCTGCCAGCGGGATGGGTCTGCTCATGTCTGCTTGTGTTAAAATGTGTAGAATATATTTTTGTTTTGATTTTATGTTATTATGTTTATGTTATTGTTACAGTAATCTTGTAATGCGAGAAATGTTGTAATGTATAATAGACAAGTCTTTCTATGCCCGTTTAAAATTGTTTACGGTTACAATAACCATAAAATGTAATATTATAATTAGCATTTTCTTTTTGTGATGAAAATTGACCTTACTGATTTGTTAAGGTCACTTTTCAATTTGACGACTCTGTATGAAATGAAACAGGGAGAAAAAATACAGCCCTTGACGAGTTTCTTGCCATTTCTTCTCGTTATTACAAGGTCTCCCGCCGTAGGGTTTGTGAACTGATGGCGTAGCTTCTTTGACATTCATAAGTGCTTGTAACAGCATAGACTTAATAAATATTAAAGAAAATAAATATAAAAGATATTGAATTTGAATTGAATTTATTTGAATTGAATCGTGAAAAAGTGAGAAGAAAAGAAAAATCTGAAAAGGTAGAGACATCTGTAGGCCTAGCACAAAAAACTTTCGAGTAAGTATCAAGGAAGTAAAGTAAAAAAAAGTATGACATATTGAGCAGAGTTCCTACTGGGCGTAAATGGACTACATTTTCCTATACATGTTTTGACATTACGTGCTCGATACCTCGATGCTTGCCCTACTGGTGTCCGTTTTATACCCCGCGGAATTTCAAAGTATTATATTTAAAAAAATATATTCCTTCCCCGAGGCCGTGGTCAATTTGCAAATGCTTTGAGCTATTAGTCACTTTCACATCGCGTCATTACTGACGCTACAAATTATGGAATATGGTAGTATTTTAATAGCTCGAGAAGTCATTGAAAAATGTCGTCAACATTTTGCTAATTTATAATTAATATTCTATATTATTTCTGTTTCTCTCTCTTTTACCTACTGATTTTAATTTGATGAAATTTAGCTTAGATAAGATACAGGCCTTGGAGAAGGACTTAATGCTACTTTTGTCGCAAGAATTATAAGTTATCCCTAAGTAACGATTTCGCGGGCAAAAAGCTATTGAATAAATATAATTATGATTTGACAGTCAATTCACGATTCTGGTTTATATTCATATCACCGATCAATAAGAAGAAGATAAGTAAGTATGATAAGGTACAATTCAAAACCGTTACTATCTGAATAGTTATTACTATATTATATTAACCACAGTTAGAACATTACATTTACATTTTATATTTATTGCAACATTAGCGGCCGCTCGTGGTTCCACCCGTGCTGTTCTTGTTCCCGTGGGAATATCGGGATAAAAAGTAACCTATGTTACTCTCTGTCCTTTTAACTAATTCTATGCCAAAAATTAAGTCAATTCGTTGCTTAGGACGTAAAGGACGGACAAATAAACACATATTTATAATATTAGTTAGAATTAGGATTGACTTCTTAATTTTTTTTACACAACGTTTCGCTATCCTATTGGACTAAAATCATTAACAAATGAAAAAAAAACAGGTTTTGCACTCCTGCGGGTTGGTTAAAAACATCTGCACTACGCAAATGTGAGATATTATTAATTTGTTTAAATTTCAAGCATGCCGATTAGATGATCTATAAATATACTTATTTACGCGTCTACAAAATGTTCTCTGCATTGAGCTTGAGAAATTGAGAGTTGTCAACTAAATAGCTGATTTGTCTAAAATATTTAAGGTAGTTTCCCTCCAGGGTCCAAAGATTTTTTCCAGCTTGTACAATTTCAACCACCCATCCATTCTATATATAGAATAGATGGGTTGAAAGGAAGTTTGTTTGGAAGGCCAGCTCCTAAGGAAGTCCGTCCGCTGTGAGGCGCGACACGCGCGCTTTACGAAAGCCAGTCGGAGTGGTGGAAATAGTTATTTGTTATGCAAGGCTGGAAAGTTGGTTATTTAGCGGCGAGTTACCTCTATTGAAATCTGAGCAAGTGAAGGATTCTAGGATTGAACCACGAGCGCAGCGAGTGGGTCAAAGATTAAATCCTTAGCGAAGCGAGGATTTCAAAGGTACAAGACGCTAAAAACTTTTCTGCCAAGCGCAACACACAATTTTTCCCCTCACAACAGCGAGGAGCATTTTATTCTTTAAACATAAAGTTTAATCTAAATATACCTAATTCTCGTTGTTTTTATGATATAAAAAACTAAAATAATAAAAAAGGGAGTATTATAGTTAATTCAAAGTTATTTAAAGTAGGAAATATTGTTACTTATTAATAAGAATAAAAACGATTCCGTAAATGTTGACACTGACATAAGGTACAAGACAAATATAATTTAAAAATAAAGATTTATGTCATAGTCCGAAATCCAATTATAGGTTGTGAAATCTCACCCAGCCTAATATAAAATTCTTATAACAATAAGTTTAATCATATTGTTATTGTTTTTATGATTCAATAAACTAAAATAATATAATGAATGCAAAACGGAGTTTTATAATTAATTTAAAGCTATTTAAAATAAGAATCAAATATAAAAAAAGTCAATAGTGCGATTCGGAACGCATTATGACATATTTTTAGGTATTAAATTAAAAAGTACTTTGCCGCGCTAGGCCGCAAAATGCGATTTTCTACGCCTAAACTGATTGACAAAACCTCCATTTCAGAGCGTGTGAGGTGAAAATTAATATTTGTACTAGATACGTTTATGTAATTGTCATGAATGTATACAGCGCTTTTTTTTGAGATTGTAGAGACCGATTTTGTAGATTAGGTGAAAACACCACTAAATCACTTCGTAGTAAATAACTATAGCAAAAAGTAAAGAGAAAATAAAACTATACGATCCTAACTATTATTGGTGTGTACCTACTAATTAAACTAATTTCCAATAGTGTATGTAATCCCATTCGAAAGGAAAAAGTGTCGAGGCAAAATCATAAAACCGTGTTTCTGAAACTGTGCAACTCTAGATATAGTTATGAAGAATTATATATCGCCCCACTCTTGAAAGAAAGTCGTGAGTGAAAAACAACAACTTTTCGGGAGCGTATAAAAAAATGCCAAAAAATTTATTATTAGTCTTAAAAATATGCAGTTTACAAATGAAAACTTAAACTAACTCGGAAGAGACCAAGCTATTTATATTCTTATTTTAAGAGCGTTGCATATGACTAAAAACGTAAATTTTGGGAAATCAAGGAAATCAACGTTTATATGGTTATGATATAATTAAAAAAAAATCAGATCTTTGCAAGAATGTATTTATTTAATTCTCCATTTATTCGTCTTATTGAAACAGTTTAACGTGTGATTTAAAAATAATAAAGTTGGGTTAGGTATTAGGCGGCCCACCCGAAAACTGGTCTTCGGGCCAGCTAATAACTTTTTTTTTATTAGTATTCATTTGGTCCAAAATAAATATCGTCATCGGACCTGTGAATTATTGTTACAAATACTAGGGTTCAGATGGTCCAAACGTTTTTAAGCTAGGAATGTTGTATTTTGACTAAACTGAATTAAAAATGCTCATTCAGTTGACAATTTACGGTCACCCATCTATATTTTGTCCTTACAAAAAGTATCTGCATATTTTTAAATAAACATATTATAGTACTTATGATATAAGTGCGGTAAGTTGAAAATTACAGCCGAGGCGATATTGCTACAAGAAAGCAGAGGCTGTAATTATCAAAGCGCACGTATGTCATACGACGTTTTATAACATATTTGCGAGGAAATAAATAAAACGATTACGACTGTTTGTTGCCAGAATAAATGAAAAAAAAAATGAAAAAAAAAAAAACTCGGGACTTTCCTCAACGAATAAATTTTTAATCACTTGTTAAAGCAGTTATAAAAATTTGAACAATTATCAATATCCATGTTTTGTTGTTTTCACAGTGCTTTTTAGCATTGCATAGTAGCACCACAATGAGCTTGACTTATATTTTTGAGAAAGTTCCATGAAACAGGCTAAAAACACACTTTCTAAAAATGAATTTGCATCTTTGCTTGTTTTCCACATGATGAAATTTTGATGCGCTTTTAAGTATCTATCGGTCGATTTTTCGGGCAAGAAGCTTAGAGTAGCCTTTTTCGCTGCCTCTGAGACTTCTGGCGGTGTCGAATTAATAAATTCATCACTACTTGACGACATTTTCAAATAAATAAATAAATAATTGCATACAAACACACCAATTATCTAGCCCACGTTAAGTTTCATTAAGAACTTGTGTTATGGTTACTAGATAACGGATAAACATACTTATATACTTTTTTTTTAAATACATACATAATATACATATTAAACACCCAGACCAAGACAAATAGACATGTTCATGCACACAAATATTTGTCTTGTCCGGGGATCGAACCCGGGACCTCTGGCGCAGAAGGCAGGCTTAGTACCCCTGCGCCAAACAGGTCGAAATAAAAACAATACAGTGAAAAGAAAAAGCGCGCGTAATAATTTTTACTTGTTAACAAATTAGCGATGCGCGCGCATCAGCGCTTTTTTAAAGCAAAGACAAAAACAGCCAGTATTATTAATAAAGTAAATTAATATTTTTTTTGTCTTTATCTTTCCTTTGTCCTTACAAAAAGCATTAAAATGGCTGTTGACGATGACGACGAATAAAAATCATAGTAGCAAAAGGCGGGCTTTGACATGTCAGTAACTGGGACTGTACCAGTATTCCTCCAATTTATTCTGCACATCATTCATCGCTGCGGCGGCAGTGAGGAGAGGAGCTTTTGGTAGCTCTGATGGAAATGCTAGAAATATCTTATAAACTGAGTAAATTAGTTGAGTTTGAGTTTACTACTGCCAATCCCATTGCGCAGACCAACCAAGGACTGCTTTTCCCTTGTCGCTGACCACAAGGCCGCATCCTTGGCGTTAACGTCACCTAGTACTATAACTGGATTTGGGGTCAGACGACCTATGACATCATAAAAATTCTTCAGCCAACTTTGCAAATTTGACAAATCTTTGTATGGAGAGAAGTATGATCCTATCCTACCATATTTAACCCATTCCAAGTGGCAACCACGTATCCCGGTCCCAATTCCTTAATTGTGAGTGGGGGAAAAAATTGGGTCTGTGGGATGGGATCACTACTGCCACCTTGTCATCAGTATCACAAGCCCAGTAGGAACGATTTGACACAAAGTAGGATTCCATAATTACAACTACCTACGTTTATCAACCACTCCGTCACCGACTGGTTCCATAATTCAATTCAAATAATTTATTTCAGAACTAGGTGCCATAGTAATAGTAACAATTTAATATACTTATAAGCTATGTTACTCGGTATTACAGTATGAGTAGGTAGTAAAAATTAAAAATTATCCGGTATGGAGCTTCACCCAGTGTCGCAGCAGAGGAGTGTATATTGTAGGTGTATTGGTAACGTAAAGTGCCAAGTATCTAACCGACTTTAATCTGTCCACTTCAGTAAAATGGAAGCTATCTTTCCAAATCAACAAACAGTCTTCAGTATTTTTATTGTAGTTTTCCAAAGTATTATTAACTTATAACGTCATTTAACCCGAATTAGAAGTACGACAAACTTACTTTTAAGTCATTATAACAACCTAACATAAATACTGATCACCTTTTAAGACGTTGTGATAGACGCGTGTAAATGGAAGACGTGTCCTGGAAGTAACTCTGGTTCACCAGCTTAGCAGTATACTTATATTAAAAGTATTTTTGCCATAATATTTTTTTTAAATTCTGTGTTATCAGAAATTTTAAACTACAAATAAAATTTTACTTGACGACTTTAAGTAAATATGCCTTGCTCTGAAATGAGGCTGCTTTTACTGAACCGCCACTTATTTCCACTATCATTAAAAACCTGAGACAGAACACTATCATTAGAAACCATACTATTAAAAAGAAAAGAAGAAAAAACTTGCCTAAATCAAGTTATTTTATTAACATCGGATAATATGGTAAAAAGATATGTATTTTTTTGTGAAAAAAAAAACTTTAAATGGCTTTTTCTCGAAATGGTGTTTTGGCGTTTCAGTAATTTTGCCTTTCCACTGACGATATTATTGTGGTAATTTATTTTGCTGTCTCGGTTTATTGTAGAGGTAATATTGTCAGCAAGCGCTTTTCCTGTTAGCTGTTAATAAAATTAGCAGAGTCGATAGGCGTTGACTTAATATCATTTACTTAGTTCAAAATTTGTTTCATTTGTCTTCTTTGAGTAAGTTATATTTTTAACATTCTTCCAAAGCAATTTGCTGTTTTTATTTGAATTCAGACGATCTCTATCATATTTCCTTTTTTTTATTTTTTATTAATTTGTTGCAGAAGTTCTCTGATCTTTTATATGTGATTTTTTTAATTTCATTGTATGGGTCTGATTTCACATGTTTTTATAGCTTATTGCGATTATTTATACATTTTAATAATCCTGGAGTGATCCAAGGTCTGATGATTCTTTTTGCACTGGGTATGTTACTTTTGATACTGGGTCTTATTGCGCTTCTTTGGTAAACTTATTTAATGACGATTATTGGACTTAAATAAGTTTAATTCGTACTAAAATTACTGAATTGACAGTTCTGTAAAACCTATTATGTTTCTGTAATTTAAATTCATGTCATAAAATTTGAATTTAACTAAATGTCTATGGAATTCAACTTATTTTATGGCCGTTTGCCGAGGCATTTTTTATATATATTTTTTTATTAATGGCTTTATTCCTGACAAACGCCTAAGATGTATGTCAAAGTCAAACGATTATTAGGTTTTATTAAATGATTTTCGTTAAGGTGTAGTGTCAGACTGTTTCATATGTGAATTAAGATCACGCGATTATCAAATCACGTGAAAAAATGAAAATATAAAACGAAAACGCGGGAAAACCCATGAAGACGGTTTAACGCCAGAAAAAGAAATGAGTAAAAAGGATGAATGATATGTGTGTGTGTGTGTGAAAAGTATATGAACTGGATATATTTTGTGAATGAGGTATGCTCGACTTCATTTAAAAATATTTTAAATGAGATGTTAAAGTGTAAAACATTTAAAATATTACATAGATACCAAGGAGTTTTAAACAATGAGGTTGTTAGTTTGAAAAAAGAGTATGGATGAAATGAGGTCGCATGTATAAAATAAATATAAAATTAGGAAAATTACTGAAATATACTACTAATAAATATTGATAATAAATAAATAATATGCAATGTAAATAAATGAAAATGAAACGTTGCTTTTATTGAAAAAAAAAACGTGTAGGTAAAGGAGGAGGGCGCGCTTCGATAAATAGATTTTGGCCTAAAGTACGTATGGGGAGCTTTCGCTCCACCTTTTACGGCTTCATCATGAAGATTTTTAAGTTTTTTCATTTTCAATGCTGTGGTTGTATAAAATAAAATTGAATGGCCGTTATTTTTTTCTTTTTTTAATTTCGTATAAAAAAAAATGTTTCCTTATGGCTGGGCTGATAGGGATTTTTTTTTTACTATTTTATGAAGATTTTTCATTTATGTACGGACTAAATAAGTGCGAACTTAAACAACAACGCCTAATTTAACTTGTGTCAAACTGTCAGAAACGGAATAGCAAATAAACATGCAGTATACAAAATTAAGTTCAAAATGATCATAACTAGGTGTCAACATGCACTTAATTATAAAAAAAAATGTCATTCATTATTAAGGTTCAGAGAGAAACGCAATCGGACCCACTGTTACTTTCTATAGATTTTGTTATTTTTAGTATTAAACTTTCTACTATTACATTTGGATCTACAAAAAAAAAAATCGTGAAGGTTTTGCTGCTATAGGTGCTGTATAAAGTCAATACTGTGCGTTTTTATTACATTTTGTCGTTAAATATTAGGCAAATTTTATAGGATTGTAAAGTGGCCTGTGCTAGTGGTTGAAATTACAGCGATAAATGGTGAAAACTTTTTTATTTATTTTTGTCGTAAAATGGTCAAGGCAATTATCTTTCCTAGTAAGCATGTAATCTGATTTCCTTTACATTATGCCTTTAGGGTGCTTTTTATGCATACAACTCTTTATATTAGAGGAGCTTGGTGGCGCATTGGTTCGCGATAAGCAACTTTCACAATGGTCGGTCACGGGATGGGTGAACAAAAATTTACTATCTCGAGCTCCGTGCTTCGGAAGACACGTTAAGCAGTTGGTCCCGGCTGCATGTGCAGTCGTCGAAACCCACCTATCCGCATTCTCCTTAGGTATCCATAAGAAATGCAAGTGCCTCAGTGGGGACATGAAAATGACTGATGATGTTGGTGTTTGAAATTGAAAATGAGGAAAATATGGACCAAAAAAATAACATCTCCTTTAAATAAGTTATGCTTTAGGACTTTCTGTGTTCTGTGGCTTTGGATAACAAAAGGCAACTTCCCATGGTGAAATCTTCCTCTATAGCTAATTCTTTGCAATCCGACTTGTGGTCCCGGAAATTATAACTAATGTCCGGGACCACAAGTCTGATAACGACCAAACTTTTTAGCGTTACTACATCATAAATTGCAAAGACTAGTATAACTTTACTGTATCTCGGTATATCCTGTATCCCGGTGTGGAGAAATCTGTCAAAGGTTCCAAATTAGTCCAATTAGTAGCGCTCATGTGAACTATGTAGAAGATTATATATCATTTTACAAACAGGATTCGTGCAACTAGTAGTTTCTACAGAACTTTGTACGATAACAAGCTTAGGTATCAATGGTTAATTGCATGAATGCAGGTACGCTGATTTTAGGTACTACAAGGATTTTCGGTAAGTAAGCCACTTATATTATAAACTGTAATTTCTGAATGGGTAGTAAGTACTTGGGTCAAATCATCTCGCCAAACGATTCGATGACCAAAGAAATAAACAAAAGAGTAACCAAAATTTTCGTCGGCATCGACATCGACTTCATTTGACAGATGGATGTGACATATTGCTCTTAGTCTTTGGCATGTTTTCATTTGTGTCAAAAAGAAGCAGCAATGTGTCACATCCATCTGTCAAAAGAAGCCGATTTCGATGCCGATTCAACTTGCACGGTACGGCCCCTGGTCACTGACAGATGGCCATGGACAAAAATTAGCCAAGTGTCAACGGGCAATGGAGAGAAGTATGTTGGGAGTCAAGCTTAGAGACCGAATCCCAAATGTTGTTATAAGGAACAAGACTAAAGTAACTGACATTATATACTTACTCGTATTAATCACTTTAAATGGAACAGGACAGGCCATATCGATACCTTGGGGCTCAAAGGGCGTAACCACCATTTTGGTCAAAATGAGAAAATTAAATCAAAAATTAACGACTTTTGGTGTAAGAATCATATTTATAGGATCAATAACAACAAAGTTGTGATAAATACAAAATTTAAATTTTAGTTTTTTTGGCTCTCCTGAAAAGTCTTGTTTTGGTGGTTACGCCCTTTGAGCCCCAAGGTATCGATATGCTTTGTTGTAGGTCGGACAAGTGGAGTAAACGGCTTACGGTATGTTATCCAAGAGATGGTAAAAGACGAAGGGGACGCCAAATTAGACGATGGGAGGATGACATTCGTCTCACCCTGGGACCATACTGGACAAGAGTGGCCAATGACCGAACACAGTGGAAAATGTTGGAGGAGGCTTATGCCAAGAGGCACACCGAGTTAAGAGATACTATATAATATTATATAGTTCAAACAGTCACATAGATGTAAATAACTCGGAATAAATGGCTTTATTATTAGTAATTAACCGATCGACTAAAATACTTTTTTTACTGACAAAAATATTAGGTGAGCGGCTTTAGTCGCCAATCTAACCTAACCTAAACGTATTTTCTCCGCAAACAAACCTAGTATTTTAGTCGGTAAATTTTGTTAGTCGGTTTATTACTTATATTCCTTTTTGAATTAACGGAAAAACATTAGGGGGTAGGAGTATTCGTATTCGTATTGATACGAACTTTTATGGTGCAAACAGATAGTTTGCTCCGTAAATACTGGTAAATAAAAAAATATATTGTAAGGGTACGATAAAGGCAGAAAATTGAGTTTTGAATGTGTCTGATCATTATCGACATCTACACTATATAACAAATTTTTTAAACAAAGTCTGTATAACCTCTTAGTTGTAGTTTCCTCCGAAAATGATGAGTTTCTAAACTACACTAACTTTAAATACTTATATTGACAACTAGCCAGCCGCGACTTCGTCCGCGAGGAGTTATGTTACAATACAATCCCATTTCATTCACTAACCGTGGGTATTATAGATAATTCAAAGTTATTTAAAGTAGGAATATATTGTTACTTATTATTAAGAATAAAAACGATTCCGTAAATGTTGACACTGACATGAGGTACAAGACAAAGACAATTTACAAATAAAGATTTATACCACAGTCCGAAATCCAATTATAGGTTGTGAAATCTCACCCATGCCTAATATAAAATTCTTATAAGAAATAGTTTCATCTTATTGTTATTGTTTTTATGATTCAATGAACTAAAATAATATAATAAAACCAAACGGAGTAGTATAATTAATTTAAAGCTATTTAAAATAAGAATCAAATATAACAAAAAAGTCAATAGTGCAATTCGGGACGCATTATGACATATTTTTAGATATTAAATTTAAAAAGTACTTTGCCACGCTAGGCCGCAAAAAGCGATTTTCTACGCCTAAACTAATTGACTAAACCTACTTTTCAGAGCGTGTAAGGTGAAAAAAATATTTTCTTAGTGCTCGCCTACATCGTTAAAGGATCCTGTATGCAAACAGCTTAATCGGTTCAACGGTCTGGGCTGTGCATTGTCTGTCACGGTATTATTTTATTAGTATATACTAGCCTTTCGCCCGCGACTTCGTCCGCAAGGACCTATATTGCTCGGACTTGGTGCTTGGTAACAGCCTAGACTGAATAAATTATATTGACTTTAATTTTGACGACGATATATCATGATAGGTTAGGTTAGGTTAGTTAGTTTAGCTTAGTTTTTAACACAGTCACACATTTTCTTAGTTTTGAGAACACCTGTTGTTCGTTTTTGGTAATAATAAGTAGCCAAGGACAGCCGTGCCGACCCAGCCAATTACAGGCCCATCACGGTCACGGCCATTCTCTGTAAGAAAATGGAACGTGTACTGAACCATAGGTTCCTGTCGTATCTAATAGCAAAAGAACTCTTCAGCAAACGTCAACATGGGTTTCGCTGAAACTGATTTACTGAGATCTTCTAGCATACGCCACCTAAATATGGAGTGAGGCCATCGCGAGGTATGTTGAGGCGCACGCTGTCTCTCTTGATATCTCGAAGGCTTTTGACAGGGTGTAGCATGAAAGTCTTATTCACAAGATTCCAATATGTGGATTCCAATACATCTTGTTGGTGTGTTTTGATTAACACACACCAACAAGATGTATCATTATCTATTAGGAGAAAAAAAATATTAAATCAGTAAGTAATTTTATCTCCTAAACTTAGCAAAATCGCAGTACCGACATAGGGGTGATTTGGATACCTCTCGTTATAATTATCAACGTCAACGTCAAAGGACGTCAACCCTTTGTTGCCCGTGGTCCGAAGTACTGCGTAGTCCTATTGGTAGAACCAGAATGTTTTTTGTCCGTGGTTCTACCAGTTGGGCTACGAGCAAGTCACAGTTACCTGTGGTCCTTGAAAATTTTTATCCATTGATGGATCTTTTTGCGCTGGTTTGTCCACTCAATGTCCACATAATGCTTGATTTAGCATTCATGGTGGTACCACACTCTATATAACTTCTCTTGACGCTGTGGTGGTACTATAGAGAACGAAATTTCTCATAATTATCATCAGTGGTACTTATTAACTAAATATTAAGTTCCTACCAGTAGGACTACGCAGTAGGACTATGCAGTAAGACCACGGGCAACAAAGGAAATTCCTGGCTACCCTTAATTAACGATCATGTTTAAAATTGTATCTCATACTTCTGAGTTCCATCTTTGGTTTATGAATGAATGAATGAACTTATTTGCTTTTGAATAGGGTAGACTAATAAAGATTACTGTCGGTTACAAAACCATATTACAATAGTTTTACCTACTCACCTACAAGCTTTAGCATGCAAATATTAAATTAAATAAGTGACGCAAATAAAAACAATTTCATTAACAATATAAAATTAGTTTTACAAACGTTAAAAATATAAATGGGTGTCACAAAAATAGTCACAATTTAAGGCGATAATCATGGGTAAGTAAAAATCTCAAAATATTTTAATTGTTATCTTGCTACAGAAGTAATCCATCATTATATTGATGGACCATTATTATGATGGCACCTCAACCCTGCTTAATCCTAGAAACCAGGAGCTCTATTTTTGAATCGCTTGTATGACTTAAGTCACACGCATGCGACTTAAGTCATGGTACATGGAGTACATGGAGCTGAAACTGAAATTTTTTTTTCTTCAAAGCTATACGTGTCGGGTACTATAGATAGGTCTTTAAAAATTACATCGAGGATTTTTTCTCAAAGTCAACCGTTTTAAAGATGTACACTTCCAAAGTGGTAAAATGTGTCCCCCCCCCCCCTTACTTTTGAAATAAGAGAGTGAAAAATACATTTATAAAAACTTTCAACGAAAATTGGTTTGAACGAAATATATTTAGCAGTTTCAGAGCTATAGCACATTTTCCAAAACCGCAAATATAACTTTGTCCTTCATACAAACACTATGAACAAAGTTTTTTTTGCAGACAATAAATTATAGTGGCATTTTGGGTAGGTGTTATAGGTAATCGGTAGTCAAGTGAATACCTAATTTTATATAATAATAATAATAGAAACTTTATTGCACACGATACAATAACAAACACATACAGAAAAAAAATACAAAAAGAGGAACACACAATAGGCGGCCTTATTGTTACATAGCAATCCCTTCCAAGCAACCTTGGGTGAGAGACGGAACCCTTCATGTGCAAGTTCGACTCGCACTTCGCCGATTTTTTTAACGAAAGTTTTGTGACTTTTTCGCTCAATCATCGCCTCCAAAGTGTGAAGTGTGTCAAAATGTCATAACTTCAATAAAAAGATAATGCAAACAAAATGTTCTTATGACATGATGGCAGGCCCACTAGCAGACACAAACATATTTATAACTGTGTAGGTGTGTAAGCGACTGTTGTGTATAACATATGGTGTTTCCACCATTTCTGTATTTCACGTAACGGATGACAATAAAATCGATAGCCCGTATCGCTCATTAAAACTGGTGATGGCGTGCTTGCCTGAGGCTATGCATGCAGGCACAATATATAAAATATACCAGAATATACTCCCGCCGTCCTTGAATACATTATCTGACAACAAGTATCGCTAGTTGCGACTGAATTATGCTTGAATGCGTGAGAATGCCTGTAATTGTTAAGGCGGGATTCCACCAGTGAGAAGGAACAAATGTCCAGAGTTCTGCACAATTGTTCCTTTCGTTGCACTCTTTTCAGTAAACATATATAATATGTGCGCGCACTCGTGTACGTGTTTAGGATAATTTTGGACTATTGCTTTAAGTTTAAAAAAGGAGTTTAAACTTTTTTATATGGAGGCTGGCCTCGTCCAAATCAGCAGTATAAGGCACCATTTAGAAAAAAATTCAAAATGATGTCGGACAATAATTATATATAAATGAACAGGGGGGGACAAAGAGCATCATGAAATATTATGGATTTATAATACCCTAAAGTGTCACGCTGGCCAGATAATTAGAGGTAAAAATTAATAATGCACACGATACAGTGCATTATTCATTTTTACCTGAAAATGAAATACTAACAATAAAATGAATTACTTAATACTTTGGTGTTGGTATAAACCACATACTTTGGTGATGACCAAAGTATCACCGTTGTTTCTTTAAACTCTCATTCAACTCCAATTATCTCACTAACCGGTCACTTTAGGGCATTATGTTGCATAATATTTTTTGTTCATCTTGACAATCCCTATCCATTTTTAAAGGTGTTATAGCGCGGCGCAATGTTGTAAAAAAAAATCAAAATTGCGGACCGGGCGACGAGGCCAAAGATTCAAACCTATTTTAACTATTTTTCTTGCAAGTCTCAATTTGTTTCGCAAGGTTTTAAAAATGGGTCCTCAATCCAGATGCACATCCAATATGTACATGCTCTTATCGTTAAGGGCGAAAACACATGTCTGCGTTGCGGTGCCGTGCCGCAGGAACCACCGGTGCATGTGTTTTCGCTCTAACGTGTGTGCGAGAAAATGGCGCGCTTGTTCCGCTTTTTGTCTCTGCGTAGGTGCCCACCGCAGCCTTGCATACTTTGTGGGTACAGGTATGTCATTCAATGAAAATAATTGTTACATTACTGAAAAGCGTAGCTAAGTTACACTTTAAATTCGATGATACAGTGTACTTTTAAATTACAATAAACCCGTTATGAATATACAAAATAATTATTAATAAGCACCTATTTTAAGTATTAAAATATGAAATAGGTACCTACTATGAGTGCTTTATAAAATCCATCTAACAATTTCAAAACAAATAAGAATTGTGCTAGGCATGGTAATATCCGCTGAAGTTGGTGGTTGATGGAGATACAAATGAATTTTTTACACACATAGAAGATAAATTGTATAGTTATATGGTTTTAAACAATGACTCAAATGCTTTTTTGGCATAATATATCTGTCTAGTGTAGGTATGGTTTTACACCGCAGTTTCAGACATAGTGCGGCTTCCTATTCCGGCACGGAAGCCGCGTTGCTCTATGGTTTTAGACCTTTTATTTTGTTTTACTCGGAAATAATTAAAAGCTGTATATTTTGTTCTTTATTCAACAAAGAAATTAAAATGGGGCGATACTCAGCGCTTTCTACACAATAAGTATAAAATAGACATCAAATTGACGATCATACAAGGCAACACTCTATGATACACCAAAATACTGCTTCAGAGTGGATAATAAGTACATTTGTAAAAAAAATAATAGAGCCCAAAGTCGACTAACGCGGGTATTTCAGTAAACTTCTCAAATCTCGAGCACTCTAAAATACTGGTTTTAGAGTTCAGAGTTATTGGGTAAGTTTATACAAAGTGAACGCTTAGAAGGTTACTTGTTTCTTTTCCCGTTCTGATCTGATAGTGATTTTGGATGCAGCTAAAGTGGACTCAGATGCATCACTGTCCGCAACTAGAGCGCGAAGACGGGCTGCGCGTTTTTCTCTAGCAGCGCTTTTTTCGCTGAGTTCTGTCATTTCATCTTCCAAATCGGTCAATCGGGCCCGCGTCGCCCTCGCTCGCTGCGCTGCAGCGCTTTCGTCGTCACGGCTCAACGCAGACCATTTTGTGAGTGAGTTTTCTTCATTGAGCCTCCTCGCGATGCGTTTTTCTGTCCTCTCCTCGTTGTCCTGCAGCGCTCTCCTAGCACCGCTGATTTCAGATTGGCCGACTCCAACGCTTTCGAGGATCTTGTCGGAGATCCTCATTCGGTTCTCAATGTTGGAAACGGTGTTCTCAAAGTCGATGTCTTCTGCGAAGCGTGACGACTTCTTGCCAGCACGGAGACGCTTCAAAGACTCGGTGATCTGGAAGTAAATGAAAGTAAACATTAATATACATAAATAAATATATAAGTTTGCTGACACATTTTCTTACAAAAATACAGATCAATTTTCTTATCCTTAACTACATATTCGGTCTGGAAAATGACGTGTGCACATGAACTAGTTTACATCTTGTATCTCAGGTGCGGCCCTCTTTATTGGATACAAAAATATAGATGTAAACAAAGCATTTCAACGTAAAAAAATTTTTAAATAAAAATTATATATATTTTTTACTTAATACGATTTTTTCCTGTTTAATGTAAAAAATCAGAATACCCTCATAAACAGTTAAACATCACAACTCAGTATATTTATAACTTATAACCTATTCAAATAGCTTCAGTAAAATTCAATTTTCTCTCCAGAACGGAGCGAATACCGTGCATCTTCCAGTAGAGGACTACACGCTATTTTGATTAAGTAGTTGTACCACAGAAAATCTATTTCGGCCCGAGTACCTTGTCATTTCGATTGGCAGACCTATCAGCTACCTAGCGGTTAACTCTATTTTCATCTGACGTAAAATTAAATGCACCCGACATGCAGGTAAAGGTGCCTTGGGTTAGTCAGTTGCTCTCGATAAAAATAATTAACGGCTCAATTAAGACGATAGTGGCGCCGCTGCATTAGAAAGTTGTTGAATTACAGTGTATCAAGTTTTTATAATGTAGTTAACATGATAAATTGAGTGACAAAGGAGATCATTCTTACGCACACCTTAAGTTTTGGCGCGCACTGTCCATTGAAAATTAAACAACTTTTATGGATTTTTTAATGCGCCGTATTTCACGAACTAAGATTTAATTGTCCGTATTTTATTACGGTTTTTCTGAGGTTTTTTGGTTTTCCCGACGTTCAGCTACCGTGGTCACGGGATGACTGATACCGTGTCATCCCGTCATCATTGAGTCATCCCGTGACCACGGCAGCTGATAAGGTGCCGAAACGTTGGGAAAACACGCAACGGATTTTGATGCGGTTTTTTTTTAATAGATAGAGTGATTCAAGAGGAAGGTTTATATGTATAATAACCTTCAATATAAAGTAGAGAAATACTGTAATTTTTGAGGTTTCTAATGTGATGTCGAAAATGATAACATTTTTCCGCTTACATTGCAAACGCAGGCTAAACCCTACAAGATTTATCAAAATAATGTACTAAGTATTTGTACACCTTGAAAAGGTCTACAGAAAACTTCGCGGTGGTATATGTTTATCTCTTATGGATAACCCACAATAGCATAAGTCGTGTAGTCCACGCGGGCGAAGCAGCGGCCGGGAAGCTAGTTCATTTATAAAAATGCTAAAAATTATAATCATTTATACAAATTGCTAAAACTAATGATCCGAAGTCATTGCGAAACAAAACGATTTAGTAGCTTTTGTTTTTCGATACAGTGGTATACAGGGTGTTAAAAAACCTAGAACGAAAATGAAAACCACGTATTATACCCATCGTTACAATTTTCTTGCATGGGACCAAATCCGGGAACCTGATATTTTAAGAGTTATTTTAAACAAGATCAAATATAAAAGGGGAAGAAAAATGATCTACGTAATAACATGCAGTCGGAGGCATATAATTTAATATTAAGTCGATTCATTAATTCTTCTTCTTCTTATCGTGTGAGGATTAGTGGCCACCTCTGGTGTGAAAGTTTATCAGGCCGCCTATAAGGCCTCTGACTTGGCTTAACGACTGTAATCAAATGACAGCAGCCGGGACCGACAGTTTAACGTGCCCTCCGAAACACGGAAGCGCTATGTTATAATGCCACTTTACGGTCACCCATCTAACACTTGACCGGGCCGAACTTTGCTTAACAAACGTGATCGAATACGATCAGTCTGTCAAGCGCTTCGATTCATTAATAAGGTCGTGTCATTAGTTCTGTAATTTTTTGATTTTGCACTTACAATTTACTAAGTGGGAAACAGTGCAGTAGTACACTTGAAGTACACGAGAGTTTTAAATAGGACTCTAATAAACAACGCTATTTTATGTTTACGCTAAAACGACGCTAAACGCTTTTTTTTGAAGATAGGTCCTCGATAGTTTTTCGTGCTAAGGGTACTGGAAAAATCACTATGTGTATGGACAGGATAACTTTTTATAAGGAATTATCCATTTAGACTTCTTAGGCGGCTGTGATTATAGACCAATTATAGAGATTGCGTATTAGCGATTAGTATTAGTTTTAGCAAGAGCAAATCTGTTGTTTGCTGCTCGTCATTTCCAAGAAAAAGGGTTCTCAGAACTCTTTGAGACGGTAATAAATAAGCTTCTAAATTAATTTCGCCGTTCTCGTTGTAGAATTCAGCTTTAAATAGACTAAAACCGTATGAGTTACTTCCCGGTGACCTGGAATTGTGAAACTAAGTAGGAAGTCAATTTAAGATTAAAGTTGGCTTTCCTTTGCGAAATCGAGAACTGTCATTAAAAATAAAATGAAAAGAAAACCGATTCGTTGGTTCTTTGTTCTTTACAAAATCACTTAATGGCATGTTTCGGTTACAGCCTAGTCTTTTTAACCGACTTCAAAAAAGGAAGAGGTTCTCAATTCGGTTGGTATAATTTTTTTAAATTTTTTTTTTATGTATGTACACCGATTACGCCAAGATTTTTGAACCTATTTCCGTGATTCTTTTTTTGGTCGATGCAGAATAGTTGCTAATTGGTCCCATAAAAATTTGGTTTAGTTTGACCCAGTACTTTTTATGTTTTAAGCATTTTTATATATTTCATTTCATATTTGTTACTTGGATGACATGATATTATCTTCCTTTAAAGACTGTGAAATAAAAACTTTAAAAAAAAAAAATGAAAACCTCCAAAAGGTTTATTTTTTGCTTTTTAGTGTTTTGAAGTCGGTTTTCATTTTTTTTTAATAAAAAGTTTTTAGTTGGTTGATTTAATGCATTAGTGGAAATGAATGAAATAAAATTTCATTACTTTCTTTTAATTTATTAAAATAATCTTTTTCGATTCAAAATGGTTACAGTATACGCATACAAGCAACCTTCTTACCTCTACCATTTTTGTCTTTGTGGTTCAATTTAACAAGTCATATCCAGGACATTCCACGGTAAAAACAAGAGTACAATTTTTTCAACCTCTTGTAGCTTATTTAGTAAGTTTTTACGTGAGATTTGATCCAAGTTTTGAGTAGGGTTAAATTTCCATTTTCTTTTGGCTGTACCTTAAAAACTATTGGAGTACATTTTTTAAAGTATGTACAGATTGGGTACAGATAGGGTGCAACAGCTTTATGAACTTAAAAATAGGAAAAACGATAATGGAGTTGCCATGGGAGCATGACGTGAAAAACTTATCGTCAAAAAATTATAGAAATATGTAGTTCAGTTTACGTCTGGTAAGAACGCTGCTCAATATGTCATAACTTTCTTGACGATACGTCCTGTTGTCCTCGATTTTTCGTGCTAGGCCTACTGGACCAGAGTTTCTGCGTATCCACCATGAATGGGAGGTTGTATTGATTGAAAAATTCCGTCACCGATGACGCTGACAAAAAATGTGGAAGATGGAGCTAAAATATAATAATTCAGAGCAGAAATGAAAAGGGTAGAAGTCAAAGAAGGTTAATACTCAAAAGCTATAAATAATGAGATGGTGCAGTCACAGTCCAAACAGTCTTTGCTCTACCTACGAACGGCCAAAATGACGCATTCACACAGATACGCGCCGTTACACGCGCGCTCACTGGCTCGGACTACAGCGAAAACCAGTGAGATCCGTGTAGCGATAGCGAGCGGCGCGGGTGTGTGTGAGCGCGTCATTCGGCTGAGTGCAACGACTGTTTATTATGTTTAGCCTGTGGTGCAGTGGTTCGCGCAACTTTTGCAATGGTCGGTCACAGGATGGGTGACTAATAGTACATTACTGCAGCGGCCAGCAAAAGATGCATTGATGGACGAACGTGTAAATGTGGGCCGAGGGGCACACATACGTAAGTCCATCAATGCCTAGTTGTGCCCAAGGCTTGTATAGTAAAAATGCGCGGAAATTAAACTACTTTTTGAAATTAGACGAACAAAGAACAACAATATTTTTACCTGCGTTATAGTGTTAATTTGTTTCTTTTTTCTAAAACCGCTTTCTATTTGCAAGCCAGATCGAAATTTAAATAAAACCTTAGATAAGTTACCTCCTTGGTTGTCATATTTCGGAGTAAAAGATCGTTTCTTATTACTTCCGAACCGTACGTTCCGTACTCAAAGGGTTAAGCAGGACCCTATTAAGCAAGAAAATATACCAGAAAAAAGCAACTAGTCTCATGTCGCCCTGACGGGATGACATAAGACTAGTTGCTTTTTTCTGGTATATTTTCTTGCTTAATATTTATCACATAAAAATAGCATTGTAAAATGCAAAATTAAAAAGTTATAAAACCCTATTACTAAAAGTCCGCTGTCCGTCCGTCCATCCGTCTGTCTGTCCGTCTGTCACCAGGCTGTATCTAATGAACCGTGATAGTTAGACAGTTTAAATTTTCACAGATGAGGTATTTCTGTTGTCACTATAACAACAAATACTAAAAAATAGAATAAAATAAATATTTAAGGGGGCTCTCATACAACACACGTGATTTTTTTGCCGTTATTATAGATATTGGTAACCCTTCTCGCACAGGGCCAGTGTTTTAAACGGACATAACAAAACTAAATGCAAAACTTCAGCGTAACCAAATTTAATATTAATAACCCTTTTAAGAATAAGTACCTATATTTTTTTAACAAAACAACGTAAAATTATTGATTTTCTGAAAAATATTAAACAAAAAAATATACTAGAAAAAAGCAACTAGTCTCATGTGATGAGACTAGTTGCTTTTTTCTAGTATATTTTCTTGTTTAATATTTTTCACATAAATATAGCATTGTAAAATGCAAAAATTAAAAAGTTATAATTATTGATTTTCTGATAAATAGTAAACTTAAACCTTACGACAAAGGTGAATTGAAGAAAGCCCCCTACTGTCTGAGTTTCCTGTGGCTTCTACCTACGAGGTGTCCCGTCGTAAGACCCACGAAGCCAAGGCATTAGTTGTTGTCGTCAATAAGTGCACGGTAGGTACAGTCATGAGAAATAAATAATACGTGAACGCTATACAAGGTGGAAATTTAAAAAGGGCAGGTACCTTAAGCGTTGTATCTACATGAAAACGTACTTAGGAAACCATCATTTTAAAAATACAGTCACCAGTTTTTTTTTTTTAACTTTTAGATGCTCACCGATCCTGTTCCTTATGAGGATCAAAATGGTCTAAGACACCAACTGAGATATGAGTCTCAATCAGAAAAATCAGAAATCGCGACAAAGTATTTCCACATATTCGCTAAGAAAATAAGTTCCGTCAACGAAGGTACTCGTCGGTGAAGCGGATATAGCGGCGTTTGGCGCGAGCGCGGGAAATGTGTGCAAAAATATTTTTGTAAAACTGACCATTTTCCTGCTGACTGTAATTTTTTTCAAAACCGTGAATGCAGTTTATTATTTATAAAAAAAATTAAGGATGGTTTCGTATGAACGTTTTCATGTAGCAACAACGGTTAAGGTACCTACCCTTACTGCTCCGTCTTAAATTTCCACCCTGATGTATTCAACCTTATCATATTGAAACACGGAAACAATGATCTCTGTCTCCACGAAAGTCATTCAATATTGCGATGTGGCAAAGTTGTACATTGTATACATATTATTGCTTGTGACTGTACGTAGGTAAATACATCAGCATATTAAAGTTTTCACTTATACTACGAAGACCGGTGTTATTACGAGCTACATAGGGATCAAACTGTGTACACGCATCGACAGGATAAAATCAAATGATGAAATTGAATTTACATTTCACATGTTTTATAACAAAAAAAAGTTAATGAAAAATTAACAATTTAAGTAATTGATACATTACTAGACGTACGAGAAAAACATAATTTAACTGGACAGTACGCAATTAAATTTGGAGTAGGTAATGAAAAATAAAGAAATATTGTAAAAGTTGTAAATACTAAACTTACTTAACATTGTAACTTGTTAAACTTTTAGACTAAACTGACTTACGACTTAAAAAAGGGTGTGACATACATCGGTTTGGCCGAATCTATAAGGGTTTCGTTTTTTGCCTTTAGGCTACGAAACCCTAAAAAAGAAGGAGGTTATCGATTCGTCGCCTATTTATAAATATTATGTAAGTATGTTCACTGATTATTCGCAGACGGCTGGATCGATTGGAATGATCCAAAAGCTTGTTCCCAAGGTTTGTTCCGAAGTTGGTATGACTTGGTTGGTAAGGCTAACTTGGGACCAATTTTTGAAATCGGTTCAGTAGTTTTCAGGAAATCTTGAAAATAGTGACGTTAAATTTTTCATTGTTTGTGTAGGTAAGTGCAAAAATTAATCTAACTTTAAAAATGCTGAAAAAAAAGAAATCGACTTCAAAAAGTAAAAAATAAAACGTTTTGAGTTGGAGTGAGCCAAGACAAGAAAAATTTAAATATAATATAACTGCACTGTAGGATACGATAAAACATTATTTTTATTAAAAGTTTTAGAACTAAAATAAAGAACAAAATGCAATGAAAAAAAGCAAAAAATTAGTAAGGAAAAAATCTGAAAATTAATCACAAAGAATCTAATTCATATTTTCCTTCCATTTCCTTAAACGTCATTTACCACGAAGTCTGTGTCCCGTAACTAAGTTTGGTATCAAACAGAACAACGAAATGTTTTTATTTTACCATTTTTCTTTAACAGAGAGGGCTCGGCTCGGTTAGTATTGATCTCGCACAGGAAATGCAAATAATAAAAGTTCAGCTATTTGCTGACTGACTGCTTGTTTTTTTTTAATTTACCTTCCGGAAAATTTAATAATAGGAGAGAAGCGAGGGTCCGTTCCTGTGTGGCTAACATGCCAATCATTCATTGTCTGGTCTAGAAAATTAAACGACTGTTTTTCCCTAGCTAGACGGTATTGGTATTGGTATTGGTGATGGGCTCTTTTCTCCGCATTTAGACTCTCATTTGGTCCGTTATGCGTGAACATAGCATCGGTCTGGCTAGTCAAGCCATCCCAGCTCCTTCCAGAAGCGCAGAAGCCTCCTGGGGCGTTCACAGGCTTCTAGGAGCGACCTCACGTCTTTGAGGATTTCTGCCCGTTTAGCCCACGCACTCCAGGATTACGTGGGCGGCTGTTTCCTCTGCGTCCAGGCATCCCCTACATAGGGGTCGCATTCATGATGAATAGTTGTCGGTTTAAAGTTAGGTGACCTGTAAGTGTGCCTATAACTATTCGGAGGTCTGGACGATTAAGGCTGAGCAGTCTACAAGTCAACCGCGGCGAGACTGCAGTCATCGCCAGCTTGGACTGTCTACAGCTTGTTTGATCTACCCAACGCTTATTATGTGCAGCACGAGTACGCTGTCTTACCCATGAGCGCAGTTGGCTGAATGGGAGTGGCAGAATGGGTATGGGTCCAGCCACTGTTGTGGAAGATCCCCTTCTTGTCAGCTCATCGGCGGCATCGTTCCCGTATGATCCACTATGCCCTTTAATCCATTGTAGGATTACACTGTTGTTGTTGGATGCTAAACGATCCAAGACTCGGTGGCATTCGTAGACAATACTGGAGTTGATCGTGTTGGCCTCCAGTGCTGTTAGGACGGCCATACTGTCGGTCAGTACGCGGATGTTCAGTTCCTTCATACCTCTAGACAGGGCCGTGGTAGCTGCGTTTATTAGCTAGACGGTTCTGTTACTGATTTGACATACTCATACGCTGCTCAATGATTTGGATAATTGGAAGAGTGTAAGTAAAGTCAGGAAGTGTTTTGAATATTAGGAAGTTGTCTATTGCTGCTGATACCTATTTTCAATTACCTTTAGATAGTAGATTAGGTATTTTTCTCGCCAGCAAAGGTTCGGTATCGGTTAAGCAAGTTTCGCAATGGTTGGTCACGGGTTGGGTGACCAAAAGTTCTTATATCTCGAGCTCCTCCACTGTTCGGAAAGCACGTCAAGCCGTTGGTACCTGCTGTATTTGCATTAATTAAAACCCTCCAATCTACTTTCTGCCCGCGTGGTGGGTCTAAAGTGCTATCCACCACTCCCGGTCCATTCTCTTTATCTATAAGGAAGGCCAGTGCCCCAGCAGTAGGGTTATTAAAATGGCTGATAATAATGCACACACACACACACACACATATAACACTTAACCGCCTCTGTGCTCTAGTGGTACAACCACCGGTATCAGACCCAGGGGTCCCGGGTTCGATTCCCAGTGGTAATACATCAATATGTATCCCCACTGGGAATCGAACGCGTGATCCCTAAGTTCAGTTTGGTTGTTGGTAGGACTTGTTGTCTTACCTAATTCTGACCTAATTCTTGTGTTCCGGCAGTTAGAGATAAGATTGCCAGTTCCTCAGTGATTGAAGATTCCGGGAGAGGCTCGCTTCCACCTTAAGCCTTATAAATACTTTACATCAGGTATGATGAAGGCTAAGAGTCTCCCCGTCATTCATAAAAAAACGTAATACATTTACAAGTTTGAGTAATTATACTTTTACTGCGGTTCCTCGGCAGAGGTAAGTGACAGGTGGTGAATGTGCAAAATCACTCGGAAGTTCCGACCTTTCGGAATCCGAACCGGCCCTCCGTAACATAGGTACCTAATTTACAGTATTCTTTTACTAATGATAGGAAAGCCGGTCCTACTCGACGCCGAAGTATGCATAAAATAGGAATAATTTAACATTTTTAATTTGCTGATATAAAGGCTCTGTAATGACTAACATGCAGTTATTCAGTGTACTGATATAGGCCTGCTTCCTGATGCGAAAAAAACACTTCTTGGAGTTTTTTACAGCGTCACCATTAACCTTATTTTGATTATACCAATCAATGTAAGTGAAGATCAAAGGACCAACTTTTGACAGATGAATATTTCAAAGTCAGTCAGTCAGCAGATATTGGTTTGGACATGATGCTGGGGGTCAATTCTGCTAAATTTTTGTCGTAATCGTCTCTCAGTGGTGTTTCAATAGTAGTATTTATTTACACTGTTGTAACAAGAACTGTGTAAAACAGCACTACCATTGAAACACCACTGGAATACGATTGTGACTAAGCATTAGCAGAATTGGGCCCCTGTTTATTTACACTGTTGTAACAAGAACTGTGTAAAACAGCACTACCATTGAAACACCACTGGAATACCATTGTGACTAAGCATTAGCATAATTGGGCTCCAGGTTTGATACAAAGTGATATAGAGATTTTAAATGGCCTTCTGGTTTCATTAAAAACGAAGCTTTTCGAACTACACCCTATCAGAGTCATGGGAGTTGGGACCCGTACACCATGAAGATTGGGATACATGCACTATATGACAACAAAGCTGCGTACTATAGAGTCAGTATTTGGTATCGAAATAAAACAATTTTTACCGTTTTAAGGCGCTCTACGTCTGAAGCGAGATAGCATTGAGAAAAGGACGCGCGCAAGAGCGAGACCGACTTAGCGGATTAGGCGCAAAAACCACGAAATCATCGTAATAAATAACAGTGGCGATATAAAGAGAAATGAAACTAGACGATGCTAAATATTCCACTAATTGAAAAAAATTCCAATAAAATATGTAAGCCCATGTGAGAATAGTTTTGAAGTTTTGTGTTTTTAAGGAGTCTTTTCGAAAAGAACAGTGTCGAGGCAAAATCATAAAATTGTGTTTCTGAAACTTTACAAATCACGAAAAACGATAAAGATATGACGAAATATATTATAGTTTTATAACAAAAAGTACGTACTTTTTCTGTATAGCGTCTTAATGTACTATATACGAGTAACTCACCGTAACGGTAACTGTTAGCACATTACTTTTGGATTTGGGTTTTTAGATATCGTTTTTTGTTATCGCATATTGTTTACATCACCTGAACTACGAATAAATATTAACTATTTTATATTCTTAGTCATGATTTTCGTGAAAAATCTTTGAATTTAGGTAGCGTTTATTTCTTATTTCATAAAACCTAAAGTACTTCCGTAATTTTCACAAAAACTATAAGCGTATGGTAGGGCTAACCAGAGGCTAACCATAGGTTGGAGCCCGTGGTGCAGTGGTTCGCGCGACCGTGCTGCGATTGTTGAGGTTAAGCAACTTTCGCAATGGTCGGTCACGGGTTGGGTGACCAAAAATTTACTATCTCGAGCTCCTCTTTGGAAGGCACGTTAACCCGTTGGTTCCGGCTGCATTTACAGTCGTTAAAACCCACCAATCTGCATTGGCCCCGCGTGGACCCATTCTTATTATCCATCTATAAGGAAGGCCAGTGCCCCAGCAGTGGCAACATTAAAAATGGCTAATGACGATAGGTGGAAATATTTAACACCATTATTCTGGTTAACTCAAAGGGTTGGGCAGTGTAAAAATAAAAAACATCGGCGAGAATGTTTAATTAAAACAGCTTTTTATTTGCATGCCGAGATCAGACTGTGACGGGAATTCGTTTTTTTATACTCCTAATTAATAAAGGGGTGACTCCATTGTTCGAGGAGATTTCTTTGTTTTATCAAGCTGCCGGTAAAAGCTATAATAATGCAAGGTAAGTTATGAGATGCTTTACATCTCAAAGAATTTCTTAAAGCCTTTCATTCAATGTTCAAGCTGGAATTTAATATAGTGTTTCGACAGTTTGTGTCGTAATATGCTAAGGTATTTTTTTATGAACGACGACGGTGAGTCTCTTGGCCTTCATCATACCTGATGTTAAATATTGATAAGGCTGAAGATGGAAGCGAGCCTCAACCACCGACGAATTGGCTATCTTATCTCTAACTGCCTGAACACAACAATGCTGAAAAGATTGTTGTTATGGTGTCAGGCTTACTATTTTACGGGTAAATATTATTTTCTAAAAAAAGCAAATATCTTTTAATGATCGCCGTAACTGGTGATATGAATTAATTTAGTTATTAATGGTTTTTGAATGGTTCATACAATTTTAAACAGTTAAAAGAAAATATATTAGTATGCTTATGGTGAAATATTGACGATTCGAAAGCACTTATCTATAAGTCTATTTGAATAAAAATCTTTGACTTTGACTTTGATATTGTTACCATCATGAGCGAGAGGATTTCCTTAGTAAAAGATTTTCCAGAATTATGATTACGATTTTTCAGATTTATAGTATTAAATAGATGAAGCGCTCATGGCGGCGCTTGATATTCGATCAGTAAAGTTCAGTGCGGCTAGGTGACGGATGGGTGAACGTAAAGAACGTAAGCTTGATAAACTCTGACACCAGAGATGGCCTAATCCTCGTACGATAAGAAAGAAAGAAAGAAAGATGAAAAGGATTTGAAACTTCATATTCCTTTGTCGTAGTACGCATTCATCTGAATGAATATTCCAATAACAAGTTTGTTTATAAATATCCATCTGTATTCACGTTGACGCAGTTCGCGTGGAGATAAAATAGTCGTGTTGTTTCATCATTTATTTAAATACAGCCCACACATAATCTTCAACATCACATTTTTTATACCAACTAGCGTTTCAAACGATCCTCTGATTTATGCGGGATGTGAACGCAATACCTACTGTGATACATTTAAAACTTTATTGCCATTGTGACTGTGTATTGTCTCGAAATAACTTTAAAGACGTTGCGAACAGTTTTATGAAGTGAATAATAATATTACAATTATTTGAGAAAGTTTCTTACTGATACAATTATGGTATCTTATGGGTTTAAGATACAATTGTTTACTCTGCTACTTATAACTACCAACACATTGATTTAAGTTAGAATTTCCTTAATCGTATTGTAGTACATTCAACAGCAGCTACGTCTTTACATTTGCACTGCAAAATCCGCCGCTATTACAAGCGTAGCTGCTGTTGACTGTACTTACTTTGTTTCAGGTACAATAAATAATATTGTAAAAGTCTCTACTTTAGTGAATGAAAAAAAAACAGAAATAGCTACTTATTTGATCTATTGTCAAATATTTCTTTCTATTATCAAGTTTATCTCACACGTCTACTTTCACTCTACTTCAAAGCAAATAGTAAAAAAAATACAAAACAAGTGTTGCATCTTGCTAATTGAATCGGTAGCATTCGGTAGCTCCTACTGTGTTATAGATTCGTATCCCATGAGTCATAATGGAACCTATGATTAAAACAACCAACACGGTGTGTGTACCTATACCTATAGGTACATGAAATTACAGCAATTCTCCTACTACCGCTGCTGACTTGAAAAAAAAACCTGACAAATATTTCAAACTAGCTTTCCGCCTGCAACTTCGTCCGCGTGGAATTTTAACAACTATTGCGTCCTCTTAAATAATGTTTAGATAAATCTTGTCCTAACACTACTATAGAAAACAAAAAATAAAATTATATTTTTGGTTAATTTTTGTTTTTTCTTTTTTTAATCTTATCTTTACATAACGAGATTTTATAAGTAAAATATTTCGACTAAATCTCCTGTTCGAGGCAAGGTACCCAAAAGACTAGCAGCGTTGCCCCTTTGAATGACTAAACTTAAGAAATGGCCACTTCTCCGGTCGCCCGTTGCCTCGAACATGCGAGCAGTTTTATCCTTAAAAATAGCTTTGCGCTAGGTCCTCAAGGGCTCATTTGTATTAATGTAGAAAAAAATCAGAATTACAAAATTAAAGGGTAAATTAGTTTGGATCAATTAGTGGTATTGTAATGGAGAAAGTTGATGTACATAATTAGATAGCTAGGAAGAGTCGAAAACTAACACAAATATTTTAAAATACAAAAGGAAGGTCCCACTTGTATCGTTATTTAGACGGTAAAGCCACAGCGTAAGCAGGGCATATAGACGCTAGGATATGCATGACAGTTATGCCTGTGCATGCGAAACCATCATGCATAGGCAATGATGATGAAACGAACAAGTTGTAAAACTTTATATTTAATCAATATTTTTTAGGTTTTATTTTCAATTCATTTTATTCCATACCTTTTATAGTAATTTATTATTAGTCAACTATCTCAATGTATTTTAAGAACCCGTGTAACTCAATTTGGCATCATACCTAGTTATTTCTGTGCACATGTCACTCCGATACGTTATTCGAGTTCTATTTATATAATTTTATGTACGAGTACTTACGCGTAGAATTTAGTAATTAAATTCCTTACCACATTAACACAGTCTATAATACATGATGATACATGATACATACATGATGCATGATGGTTTTGCATGCACAGACATAACAGTCATGCATAACCTATCATCTATATGGCCTGCTGTGGCTTTACCGTCTAAATAACGATACAAGTGGTTGGGACCTTCCATTTGTAATTTGAAATATTTATGTTAGTAAGCGACTCTTCCTATCTACCTAATTCTTTCTCAAACATCAACTTTCTCCATTACAATACACCTAAATGATTAAAACTATTTTACCCTTTAATTTTTAATTCTGATTTTTATCTAAATAAATACAAATGGGCCCTTGGAGACCTAGCGCAAAGCTATTTTTAAAGGACAAAACCGATCGCCTGTGTTTGTGTTTTTTTCATTCACAGAGCTACTTTTCCAACACTATTATTATTACAAACGTCCATGACTCAGGTACAAATGCTCGTATTCATCATACAAACATTTGCCTCTACCGGGACTCGAACCCGGGACCTCAGAGTAAGCACCACCTTAAAACCGGTGTATGTACCACTTGCACTCTACCACGGATTTCGTCAGTATATTTTCTAGTTTAAAATGTATCACTAAAAATAGCATTGGAAATGAAAAATAAAAATCGTAATAATAAAAGAAGTAATGATAGTTTGACCTATTACAAATTTATAATCATAAAACATTTTTGTGTTTATTCATTACTCTATGAAATATCATAGAACAATAAATAATTAACTTTCAGTTTTTTTTATTGACATTTTCAATTTACTTCGTCAAGAACCATCTAATCCTAACGCTAAATATTATTGGTGTCCACTTATTTAACCAATTTCTAATAGTAAATATAACATGTAACCCTATTTGAGAATGATCTTTAAGGGGTCTTTTCGAAAAGAAAAGTGTCGAGGCTAAATCATAATATCGTGTTTCTGAAACATTACAAAACTACGAGGGTGGATTGAAAAGTAGTCGGTCTAACACAGATCCATTCAATTCTAAAAATCAACTCTACCCACATTATTTAGTTCAGTTCAGACTAGTTAATTGTGTGAAGTTTGAAAGGTGTGCTATACTTAGTTGTGATTTTATAAATTTATTAACAAAACAATCGGACATAATCTCAGCAAATGGAGCAAATCGAGCAGCGTGCCGTCATTAAGTACCTCCATAAGAAGAGGCTGTCATCAAAAGCCATCCATGATGATATAGTCAGTACATTATGGGATTCCGCTCTGTCATATTCATCCGTCAAAAAATGGATATCAAAATACAAGCGTGGTAGAGAGAGTGTGAAAGACGAACCCCGCTTTGGGAGGCCTTCGAAGTCCACTCCTGACGAAAATATTAAAAAATACTTGATTTAATTATGGGAGACCGCTGATAAAAAATCAGAGAGATAGCCAAGACTATAGGCATCTTTTATGAACGAACTCAAAACATCATAGTCAACGTGTTGGGTTTCCACAAGGTGTCTGCGAGGTGGGTTCCGCGACTGCTTTCAGTTGAACAAAAAAAGCATGTGATTGACTATTGCACGCGACTGTTTGGAGTTATTTGAAGCCGATGACGATGATTTTTTGAATCGTTTTGTTACTATGGACGAAACATGGGTTCATTACTGTACACCAGAAACAAAACAACAATCAAAACAATCGATAAGACCTGGTTCACCACCCCTAAAAAGGGTAAGGCGATTTTGTCGGCAAATAAGGTGATGGCTTCACTATTCTGGGATTCGAAGAGTGTAATTATGGTTGATTATCTTGAAAGGGGTCAGACTATAAACTCTGATTACTACTGCACCTTACTACGTCATTTACGAAAGGAAATAAAAGAAAAACGTCCATTAGAAAAGACCTGTTTCATCAAGATTACGCTCGTGTTCACACGTCTGTGCAATCAATGGCTGAAATCCACAACTGTGGCTTTGAACTGTTACCGCATCCGCCTTATTCACCTGATCTGGCACCATCAGACTTTTTTCTGTTCCCTAACTTAAAAAAGCACTTGGGAGGTCAAAGATTTTCGACAAACGACGAGGTCAAAGCAGCAGTAGACGCATATTTTGACTCTAAGGAAGAATATTTTTTTTCAATGGTCTAAATGCTTTGAAGTTAAGGTGGCAAAAGTGCATTGAACTTGATGGTGATTATGTAGAAAAATAAAAATATATTTGATATAGTATGTGTTTATTTTCTTGGTTAGGCCGACTACTTTTCAATCCACCCTCGTAGATAAAGGTATGAAGAAATATATATATGTATATCTTATTAAAAGTTTTGTAACATGTCTAACCGTCCATTAGTTTTATAACAAAAAGTAGGTAAGTACCTACGTACTTTTTCCGTATAAGTAACGGCATAACGTGCCTTCCGAAACACAGAGAGGCTTGAGAAAATTTTTTGGTCACCCATCTTGTGACGGACCGCTGCGAAAGTTGCTTTACGGCTACAATCGCAGGCCGAGCGCACGAACCACTGCGCCAACGAGTTTCTCTATATAGTAGCAATGGATAAAACCTTTTTATTTAATTATCAATAGCAACAGCAGTGCACTGGACGAGAGCAGTACGCTTGATTATCTTCTATTAATTAACAATTTGGTTGAATATAATTAACTATAATGAGGCGGTGAATTCAATTATTTATTACAAGTATAAATGCGTACATTTGGCTATTGGAAATTGAATAACGTCAATAACTTTTCGACTAGGCTTGAACCGAATTTTCCACTCATTTGCTTGTGTTCAAAGTTCAAACGTTCTCATTTAGACTAAGTTCTATCTAAATAATGTATTTTTCTTTTGTTTTATTTTACCGAAAAGTTAATATAACTATTCCTATTATTTATTTTTCTTATAATTCAACTTACACTGTCTTAGTCATAAGTAAACGGTAAACTCAATATAATATTGGTCCATCTACTTGTTCTAGTGTGCGAACTGTTCATAAGTATTTTAATTCATTAAATCCGAGCCAGATACCGGTTTACTGAGAACAATGGAAAATCTGTTGTGACTCATCATAATCCTTTTTTAACCGACTCCAAAAAAAGAAGGAGGTTATTTTAATTTAATTTCTTGGACAACATATTTCTTACAAATATTATCAGATCTGTTGTATGCACAGAATTATTTGTGCTTTTTGCTGGTAAGCATTAATGATACCCTCCGGGCTAGATGAGGTAGTAGATGAGGTAGGTAGCTAGCCTTAGTAGTTTCAGATCAACAATGTATGACAACAATGCATGCAGACATGCGGTCTCACAGACCGCTGCGGTATTCCAAACTGCTGGATTACCCTGTTCCTTGCTTTTCCCCGACCTGAGCCTCTCAGTACCTTCGAATTCAGTTACATCAGCGACATGGAGAGTAATAATCGTGTCTCAACGTGGAGGTCTTTTGAGTAATTTACTTTCGGTCTCTGAGACCGCACGTCGGTGCTTACGTAACTTTTTTGTTACTTATCTGAATCTGATATTTCGTTTTACAAGATCGATTTACAGTAAAATTTTCGCTTTTTAAACCATCACGAGTAAGAAAAAAACAAAAGAAAGATTGTTATAAAAAAATTAGGGTGGAAAGGGAATTTGAGTCTGTGGCTATGATGAACATGTCAAAAACATCTTTTTTGGTTCTAATTAGCCAAAACAATAAAAATCTGTAATATCTGCACTATAACAATAAAAATGTGTGCCTTTACGTGGGCCTTCACAAAATAGAAATTCATCTCATCAATTTTTATCTCGTTGCGCGTCCAGCGCTTGAAAATTTTGTAGGCTATTAAAATTTCGGCTTTCTTCCAGATCAAAGGAATGCAACTTCTGTTACTATTATACATTCTGTGATATTGTGTTCTAAATTTTTTTGTTGTTTTTACTATTTCCTTTAATAATAGAAAAAAACAACTATTTAGAAATTTTTTATTGACTTCAATATAAAAACAACATAAATAACCGTCAATTAATATTCCATGGTGTTTTATTTAAACAAAAACACTTATTTGTTCACATCAAGATCAATAAACTTGTTGAAAATAATAATAGCGTTCTGTGAGACCGCACGTCGGCGGTTGCGTGACAAAAAACCCATATCTGTGGTTAAAGAATATAAACATTATTAGGGTCACAGCTCGGAGAGCGCTTGTATACGTGGTATTTCCTGCCAGATAATGGCACATCTTTTGTCCTGCCCTGCGTGTCCCTACACCTGTAGGCCTAGCACGAAGAACTTTCGAGTAAGTATCGAGAAAGTAAAGTAAAAAAATGTATCATATATTGAGCAGCGTTCTTAACGGACCTAAACGGAACTTCATTTTCCTATACCTTTTTTGACATTACGTGTTCGATACTATTTCGATAGTTATTCGTGCTTGCACAGTTTTATCAACGATCCTCGCTAGCGTCTCACGCATACTTAGATATTTGTATGAAAAATTGTTCAGAGCCTCAAGCGGTGAGGAGACGAACTAAAATGGTATCATGAGTTGACAACGTTGACATTAGGTGAGTTTACAGCTAATGTTACGTAAGCTCCAAAATTCGCGGTCACGTTTTTCATACAACTTGGTATAATGACTTACAAGTTTGGCAGATGCTCCTGTAATTTACGTTTACAGGAGCTGTTACGGCACTCACGGCCTTTTTTTCAGTGAAAAGGTATTTATTCAATTATAATTAATTAATACACGACATAGTTTGAAACAAATTGATGGCAAGGTGTTTTATTGGTTAGCAAATAATTTATGCGGCTGAACGATACGAAGAACACAATTAATTAATTAATTTGGCTATAGTCAATTGCGAGAACGGAAAACCTAACATTGAATATGTTCCTCCAAAAGCTCATTTAGTGAATTGTGCCTCCTATTACGACAACATACAACTTTAAAATCGTGTAGTGTGTGCACCTCGCCTCATATATATTATTATGTAATTGATATTGAGAGTGCAGTTATATACGCAACATTGAACCTATTAGTCGTTTAACTCTAGTTTCACTTGGGTCGCCATCCGGTCCCCACTTTGTATGACGACCCTGCCAGTGCTGCCGGTTAGGAACTTTCGAAATTAGATTAAATGTGGACATTTATAAAAAATAAATAAAAATAAGATTGGACAATTGAAAAAAGATAATTAACTTCAGTGCAAAAGGACACTTCATTATTAGTATAATGGATAATTATAAAATATATTAATATATATAGTTATAAATAAAAACTTCAGTTTTGTTATTTTATGTATAATAACTGGGCAAGCATTGGTTCACCATCGTGCTTAATAAACAGGATGTGGTCTAAGGTGTTGCATGCTTGCTCAAGAAATGCTTATTCACTCTCGCCTTGAAGAGGCCAAGGTTGTAGGAACACATGAGCAGGCAACGCATTCCATGCCAGTTAAATCCAAAGTAAAAAAGTGAATTTTACAAAATTTTCATTTAAAATGTTTAACATTTAAAATTTAAACACTTGGTGAAATTTTGAACTTCTGCTGGAGAGTGTGTTGTGAAGTAAAAAGATGGGAGCTGGGCGTTAAGCTTAGCTGGCTGAGAAGAAGATGACTATCTGATGTAAAGAGCTGGGCGCCGGGAGAGGCATGAGTTCGATGTGAAAGCAAGTCAAGTCAAGTCTGAGGTTCCAGTAAATTTCCTAAGATCCAGCCAGAACGCGGATACTTCATAGTATTTCATTTATCGATTTTTTTTCGTGGTAACGTTAATTTTGCAATTTATTAGAGTAAAAATTTGAACATTATAAAGTTGATAAAAGAACTAAAACTATTTTTAACTCAATATGTAATTTTTTTTTTATGATCGATTGGGACACTCTTAGCCTTCATCATACCTGATGTTAAGTATTGATAAGGCTGAAGATGGAAGCGAGCCTCTCCCGGAATCCTCAATCACTGAGGATTTGAATATTTGGGCGATTTGTAATCACTTTGTTTTTAATACCGACTAAGGAAATGAAGGTAAAAAAAAAGTTATTATTGTAATTTTCAGTAAGTACAGAAGTTTAATTTATATAATTTAAATGATCTGTTTCTGTTTTTTTAGTATATTCTCAATAATTAACTTTGTATGTTAGTCAAACATATTAAATGAAAGCAGTTATGAAATATCAAAGATGGGACCAACTTGGGATCATACCTGTTGTTATAACGTTTGAATCATTGAAATCGGTTTAGACGTCTTCGAGTAATCGGTGAACATACATAAAAAATATATACGCGAATCGATGACCAAGAGTTTCGGACCAGGGCCCCTACCGCGCTATTGTCGTCGGCATCAACATCGTCTTTATTTGACAGATGGATGTGACATATTGCTCTTAGTCTTTGGTAAGTTTTCAATTGTGTCAAAAAGAAGCAGCAATGTGTCACATCCATCTGTCAAATGAAGCCGAATTCGATGCCGATGCCACTTACGCGTTACGGCCCCAGCACCCTGTTTCATAAACGTGCGACACCGTTATGAAACAGGGCAGGAATCGGATTTGAATTCCGTGCTTTGTCTTTGTCTATTTTGGATTGAGTGACAGTGACAATGCATACATTTCCGAATGTTTGTAGAGTGCTGAAGGTCTAGAAGCAATGTGATACAACAGCAAGGCAACTGCCAATGATCGCTAGTTTTTGTTAAATCCATTTTGACGGCATTGCTTTTATATAGGATACCTATCAACAACCTATTAAAAATATTAAGTTTTATAATAACTTAATATTTCAAACTGTTTAAAGAACAGTTTCTTGGACAGTCTCAGAACCTTTGGCTGTCTTTTACAATACCTACATTTCATTATAATTTTGTGTTTTGAAAACTTATCATAGGGCTATCTAGCTACTTACATCCTCTGACAGCTCATCTTCCTCAAACGCCGAAGACAATGGTCTTCCACGCTGAGCCCTCGCGCCTCTCGAGTCGAAGAAATCATCGTGAGGTGCTTCGATGTCCTCCAAAGCATTCTTGATGCGGCCCTCCACCTCTCCCCTGATACGCTCTCGGTCTGGCTCCCTGGCAGCAGGTGTCTTGCCATCCAGACGGTCCAGGACTGGCTTGTAGTAGCTTTCGCCTTTGTTGTAGTTACAATCGTAGACGCGCGTGCGCCTGGTCCTTCCAACGCGACTCATGATTGGTTCTGGAAAATTGGAAGAGGGTTAATTTGTGATCTTATTATTCTTCAAGTGCTTATCTAGATGACGCGTTTTACGTGCGAGATTATACATGTATTAAGAAATACACAGATACCGGGCAGCTAACACCTAGCGAAGAACTTATGACGAAACGCGTCACAATCGCGGGTACATCTAGACAGGTTCTAACTTCTAAGGATTACCTCTATATTCCTGAGTGACTAAGAACATTAGTAATCATACATAAAACTAAGTAATGGTATTACAACGTAGTATTCCAATAATAGAGTTCGTCAAAAGAATACCTAGATCTTTATGTTGATTCCCGTTAAATGTATGAAGAAGTACATAAAGACATCTACATAAGTCTTTTCAAGAATAATCGATATTATGTATTTTGTGTGACTGTGACTGTAGAGAGATGTACTGCATACAACATAAATTTTGAAAGATTAAGATAACTAATATAAAGTTTTTTTTTCATTTTATATTTCAAAATATTTTGAATGTTGTATGACTGTAAATATGTAAATATGAGTAAGTATTAATGATTTAGTAAACCAGTCTTCCACTGAAGCTATTTTGGCAAAATATTTACAATTTGTTAAATATTTTAGTTCTTTTATACCCGGTTCTAGTATTCGTCACAATAATTCAATACGTTGTGATTGCAATTGATCTGCGTGAAGAATATTTGGTATTGAGTTGTTACCAAATATTCTTCACGCAGATGCATTTACTTCTTCTCTTACTTTTTTGGGGAAGAACAATGTTAACTGTGTCCATCTTTTTGGCATACCCGCATTACACGCCATTTTGAAAAAAAAAAACTTGTTTTGGCGGCCAGTAATAAAACTGAAATGTCTATCGACCGAGCAAATTATTACAATGAAAAATGTTCGGTGATCAAATCTCTAAGTGATACGGTATTTAAGAATTTTGAGTTCAAAAACTAAAAAGAAATATGTAAAAAGTGATTTTGAGCGATGTATGCTGTATACTTGAAGTTAATTATACAATTCACTTAAAATATTACTTTTTTTTTGCTTGATTTTTCTGTCTTTGTACTAAAAAATCTCAGAAAACGCTTAAGAGATTTGATCACTGTAAACTTTTTTTTTGTTATAACTTACTGTCGATTGACATAAGTTTCATCGCTGGCCACCGAAACACGTTTTTTTGTAAAATGGCCGAATGCCAGATTACATACAAAAATGTACGGAACTCTTTGATTATACTTTCATTGATAGTAAAATATCTTTCACTTTTTACGTATCCTTTATACCGGTTCAGTGTTTATTAAAAGAATAAGAGTGAACTATTTACGCGGAAGTTTTTATCTATTCAGTATCAATTTCTAAAATGGATACTGAATAGATAAAAAATTGCATTGCCTCTACACTTATCCTAAGTGAATTAAATCTGCACCTATTTACTTTTAGCCTAAAGCTAAGGTATGTTTGATATTATGTACATAATACCAAGAAAATATATTTGACCAAATAATATTTACGATAATTCAGTATACGGTCGCTAGCCATCGACAATCCTTATCGAAATATTAACTGGCTGAATACAAAACAATACTAGAAAATATTCAATGGACATATACAAATACTTCAGATTCTCTTCAGAGGTAAGTCCATTGCATTTCAGATAACAACTTCCACACGAACGAGCCGAAAAATCAGAGGGGTATTGTCTTTATACTAAAACTTTTTGAAGTAACTTTCTCAATAAAAATAGTAGTAAAATTATAATCCTATGGTATATGATTGTACATAATAATATTCGTTCACTAGTACAACTTCATTATAGAATAAACAAATGCCAACATTTTGAAGCTGAAATTAAGAAATTCTTAAAAAGACAGAGATTCAACGATTCTTTTCTAAACGAATTATCCTAATATTAACACCACCTATCATGTTTACGCCAATAATCACGTATTTAAAGAATCAAAATAAATATCGCTGTTAAATTAATTAGCTACGTAATGTGTGAACACAGGAAGTCGAAAATAGTATCAATAGGAAATTTCATCATCTCACTAGACTGCCAGGTCAGCTTTAATATTGACGTAATCTCACAATGTAAACTTACACGCGATAAAAAAGATTCTTGGCATCAGTCCTCTGGTGCTAAATGAAGATTCAATAAAAAAATACATAACCTCAATGAAAGCTTGCTGGCTTCGTCAGATGAACGTCAAATAATTCAACACTCATACATAAGCTCATTGAAGCCTGAAATCTATTGATGAACATACCAAACCTCACACTGAACAGTGAAACAATTTCAAAATAGATTTCGCAAACATTCGATATGGGGGTATTTTTAGTATCGAAAACCCGGTTTTTGTTCGTCTGGCAGAAGGTATTGTATGCACTTGGTGAATCTCGAACAGCACAGCTAAAAATAATCACTCTTACGATATTGAAACACTCATGCGAACACAGAATTTGATATGGAATCTGAAGCTAACATCGAAAGTGATAGAGTAAACAGTACCGGAAAGAATAAGGTCGCACAGCAAACGGCTTACGCACTAATAACGTTGAAGGAATTCGCTGTTGTAGTGTAAATAGTAAAGTTAAGAGTATATTAACGAACTGACCTGGAGCGTGTATAAGCGTCGAGTAAGCAGATAGGACTGGCAAGGCGGGCGGCGACGGGCCGGCGTGCGAGCGACGTGGGCGCGACTATGTTTAACTATGAGCCACACCGAAATATACTGACTTTTGTTCTGAATGATTTCCTAGTGGGATAGCTAAAGCTCGTGATAGCAAGAAGACCATAATGCGTTTCCGAGAATATGTAATGGACGTAACACGGTCACTGAGAGAGACCTACCTAGTGAAAACGTCATAAAACACTCAATAGAATCTATACATACAAGTGGATAGAAAAGTAATTGTATTTGATAAATGACATGGAAGATAGCCAATTAAGAAAAAGACTAAAGCAAAGAATATGAGAACCCCATATAAGGAAAACCTATTACCGAAGTAACGAATGTCATACCGGGTAATGCGAGTATGGAATTAATTTTGGCAATGATCATATTTGAACAAGTATTTATAAATAATATTTATACTCATTGCATTTCAGCAAGACTGTCTGCTTTCTTTTAAGTGCATAATTTTCGCTTACGCATGGTTTTGTTTACGGTCATCTTTCATCTTCAAACATTTCCATAGTAGTTCCATACTATATGGAAATGTTTGAAGATGAATTTTGTTTACGGTCACGGCTGGTCTTTCATCTTCAAACATTTCCATAGTAAGTATTATATGGAAATGTTTGAAGACGAAATGAAGTGGTAAAGGAATTTAATTACCTAAAGGTAACGGTAATGTTGTATTGTTAAAGGCGAATCTCTGACACTATTGATAAAACTTCACTTCAGTTAGCTAAACAATAATTAATTTTTCACGTGACACGCTTGGAAAAGGACATTTTATCATTCAATTTCTGCGTGGAAAGTTCTTTCGCATTTTGCGGCCTAGCGTGCTAAAGTAGGTACTTTTATAATTTAAACTTTTTATGTTACATTTTATTATTATTTAAAGTAACTTTGAATTTATTGCAAAAAAAACAATGCACCAACTTGCTACGAGTATAGTCTATTTTTTTAGGATTTAGTTTCGATTTTTTCTTTATCCAAGGTAATATAAGGGCGATTGCGTTTTAGGTCAGCGATTTAATCGATGGTAGAATTTTAATATGATAATGATCGTAGTACAATATGTTAAATTTTAAATAGAAAGTCTCGGTAGCTCAGCGGTTAGAGCATTGGACCGGATTTCCAAAGGTCGTGGGTTCGAGTTTCATCTGGGAATTCACTTGTGCCCGAGTGGATTTTTTCCAATATTTTTCTATTTAAAATTTATCATAAGTATAAAAATATCATAAAAAAATCATAAAGTAGTACAGTTCAATACATAGGACGACAAAAGGGACGACCAACAAACACAATTGACAATAACTTAAAACACAAACATGTTCAGTGACAGCTTCACTATAACCACAGCGTAAATAAAATATATACATATTATTGGTCTTACTAATAAAGAATTACAACCCACCCGTTTAACAACTGTGAAACTATGAATTTGATAGAGGCGTTATACGTCGCGTATATAGTCGTTTACTAATAGTAGTAGATTATGCACTAATGGGTTAAAGCAGTGTCTTATGTCACGGGCAGCATATTGAATCAAGTCTGCCCAAGGCTAAGACACTTTTATCCCCTGAGGAGCATACTCTACTTTATACACCGCAGTCTTACTCATAAACATACGCTATACAACAGATAAACAATTGGATAGTTACACAGTGAATAACAACTGAATAAGAGTTACACACCTTAACTACTAATAAACGTTGAGTAAGGTTCAGATAACTACACAAGCTAAATAGCGTAAACGTTTTTTTGACTGGCAAGCTTTCAGTGGGAACGTTTAGAAACGAATGAGGTCAAAAGTATTACTGTGAGTCTTATAATGATTAAATCTTGTCCGTTACGCTTTAATGTGTGAATAGAGTTTTGATACATCAAAATAGCCAGTATAATTATATTTTAGAAACCTCTGGTACAGTAATTTCGAGAATCGACACACTGGAAAAACATTATTTCATTGATTTCTGAACGAATTACTTGATGTCACGATCGGCGTTGTTTATTCTATGGTAGATGTCTGTTTATGACTTATGTCAAGGACTTCAAGGACCAAGAGGATATATTATTTCTCATTTCTTTGCGTGAAAAATATGGATAGTATGTCCTCGTGCTTCTCCTACCAGTAGGAGTACGAGAAACTTTCATGTGTAATAATCTAGGTACTATTAGTAAAAAAGTAGACTGAAGCTAGGTTAGTTAAAATTCTGTTTAGCAATAATTGTATTTTACTTTAAAACACATTTTAAAATGTATTATTTAGTTTTATTAAAAATATCAAAAATATGTCTGAATAAACAAGTTTCTAGCTGCTTGTCCACTCCTATTTTCTTGTACTATTGGATCTATTCTGCGATTTTGAGGGAGTTCTATGAACACCATTTCTTCCAGTTCCTCTCCCATGTCTATGGCAATGTTGTGTAAAACTGCCAGAGCCATTATATGCAATTTTACATTTTCCAATGATACGGTGAAACCAGTTAACAAACATCTAAACCTCTGTTTCCAAAGTCCAAAACAGCGTTCAATGGTATTTCATGTGGAAATATGTGCTCTGTTGTACGCTTCTTCACTAGGCGTGGTAGGATTGAGTACCGGTGTGAACAAATATGACGTTAAAGCATACCCAAAGTCACCAATGAGACGTCCCTTAAACTCTCCGCTTTCAAATCTGTCTCGTATACTATCTCGTAAAATTCGAGAATCATGTGTACTTCCTCTCCATCTTGCAACTATATCCCTGATTTTTAACGAGGCATCACAAACAACTTGGACATTCAAGGAATAGAAACCTTTTCTGTTGACATAATATTGTCCTACGTCACCTGCTACCTTCTTAATTTTCACATGCGTACAGTCAATAGCTCCCACCACGGCTGCTATAACTTGCTCCTGCTCATTAATGGTATAGGGTATAAAAATTAAGCGGTTAGCTGTTCTTGCTAAAGCTACTGCTACTCGACGGCAGACATTTGTTATGGATTGCTGGCTTATTCCATGCAAATCTACAGAATCATCTTGAACTTCTTGACGTCCCCAGGTCTTAAGCGCAATTAGCACTTGCAATTCTGGCGATATTGCACATTGGTCTGTATAATGTCGTCCCCAATTAAACTTACAATTTTTTCTACATAGGCTTTAATTTGTAAACCGATATTTATATTTAAATTCAGCATCACTTAAGACGAATAGGTTAGCACGAGGCTTGTATGTTTTCACCTTTCTAGGATTTTCCTGATCTTCTTCATCCCATTGGTCGTATAAATCAAAGATATTTAGGTAATCCATATGAAAAAAGGAGATAAAACACACAAAGAAAAAAATTTCAGATGTGTATATAATTTTACGCCGCCATCTTGACGTTACACAACCGCTAAACAAGGGTAGGCGGCTGTTTAAACCCTGTGTAACATTTCATAGAAAAATCTGCTTGCTTATAACACCTGTATACAAGGCTTATGCCAAATATCGGTTTATTAGTAGCTTCTGTGCTATAACATGTGTATACATTGTGCGCAAATGTTTAATATAAGGCTGCTACTGTGCTTATTGTGACGTTAAATAAAAAAGAACTTAAAAAGACCAATTAACAATTCGTGGAAAAAAATATCGAAAGAATCGAAAATCACAGATTTTTTCTTTAGATATTTAGTTAGTAGGCAATGCAATGAAAATTTTCATTATATCTGTGACCAAGAGTCAAGACTACACACATTTACAATTTGATGATTTGCCATGTTTTACTGATAGGTAAGACAAACGACACGAAAAAGCACGGAAATTAAAGAGATAGCTATTACATTATAATTTGAATGAGTGCACAATATCACTTAATTCCAATTTCAAATGTTTTCTTGGTGCTATAGGGACCCCGATCGACCTACCGACCCCGATGAAAAATATAAACATTCAGCCATGTTTATATTTTTCATAGGAGTAAAGATTCTTTGAAGTGTCAATTTTATAGTTAAAAACTCCTTAGACGAGGGCCCTGTTTCATAAAGCTTGACAAGTCGACAATTTGTCAACTATGCTCGAACATACTTTTCTTGTCACTTTTCCACGCAATTTTGACCTTTGTCATAATTGCAGAATGTAAGTTTTCTATAAAAAGGAATCATACATTATAAAGTTCTCTTTTTCAAAATCCTATTACGAACTCTTTCGATCACGTGAAAATTTCTAAAAGAAAAATAACTGTCGCTCCTCATCCGGACATAGACCAAGAATGCCTATCAAAAATGTGCTACAATTTGACAAATATGTCATATTTACCGATTACAGATAAGTCACACCAAATGTTTTATGAAACGTTAAATTGTAGAATTGTCGCGATAATTTGACAATTATGTCAGCTTTTATATAGCACCAATGTTTTATGAAACGTACAGTAATCGTCAAATTGTCATCTGTCACCTGTCGCTGACAAATTGTAATCTTTATGAAACAGGACCCAGGAAGTTATGCCTTGAACAGCCTTGTTATTTTTCGAAACTATTTTTGATTTGACATTTTGGCGTTCCAAATTTAAATGTTATTATAATAACCGAAGGGAAGTTCCATACACAACATTAGCTCCTTCCGGGCATTAATAGCTTACTTTAAAATTGAGAATACTCGAAATTTAATACGAGGTACAGATGCAGACGGCATCAACATTAATGGCCAGTATTTGACACACCTTCGTTTTGCCGATGATATAGTCCTTATGGCTGAAACCTTGGAGGACCTGAACACAATGCTCGAAGATCTCCGTAGTGCTTCCCAAAGAGTGGGTATTAGAATGAACATGGATAAGACGAAAATCATGTCAAATTCCCATGTTGTACCCACTTCAGTTCACGTTGGGAACACTACACTCGAAGTTGTTGACCACTACGGTTACCTTGGACAGACAATACAGAGTAAGTCCAACTTCGAGAAAGAGATCTCCCGTCGAATCCAACTCGGATGAGCAGCATTCGGGAAACTCCGTAAAATCTTCGCGTCCAACTTACCGCAGTGTCTCAAGACGAAAGTCTATGACCAGTGTGTGTTGCCAGTGATGATTTACGGTAGTGAAACGTGGTCTCTAACTATGGGTCTGATAAGAAAACTCAAGGTCAGCCAGCGTGCAATGGAGAGGGCTATGCTCGACGTTTCCCTACTTGATTGAATCAGAAATGAAGAGCTCCGTAGGAGAACTGAAGTAACGGACATCGTTCGAAGGATTGCCCAGCTGAAGTGGCAGCAGGCGGGACACATAGCGAGAAGAACCGATGGCCGTTGGGGCGGAAAGGTTCTGGAATGGCGACCGTGCACATTACGACGCTCCGTGGGTAGGCCCAAGGTGGACCGACGATCTGGTGAAGGTCGCGGGAAGCCGCTGGATGCGGACTGCGCAGGACCGATCGTTGTGGAGATCCTTGGGGGAGGCATAGGCCTCCTGGGTATAGACCCAGCAGTGGGTGTCATGTGGCTGAGACGACGACAGATGCAGATGGTGTTTAAAGACTTACACACCACCTGCATCTGTAGCACGTAATAAATATCAAGCATTCACAATTTGAAAGTATACTTGCACAATTATAGAAACCGAAAAGTAATTGTCTCTTAAGGTGGTACGACTTCTATACAAACAAACATTACACAATTATTGGTTCATCAGACCTTAATAATTCATAAATACATGCGCAACTAACTCGTTTCAGTTATTTGTTTGCGCGAAATAAATAAAAAATTGTATATTCATATATAAAACACGAATAAACTAATATCTTATAATTTCAATAATTCTACGTATGTGTGTGTGAAAGTACATTTTTTTAATAATTTCGCGCAAACAAATAACTGAAACGAGTTAGTTGCACATATATGTATGAATTATTAATGTATGATGAACCAATTAATGTGCAATGTTTGTTTGTATGGAAGTCGTACCACCTTAAAATCTAAAACTCAGTTAGCACATGGCTAACTGAGTTTTAGAGACACCATAATGTTTTAGCTTCTTTAAAAGTCTAACGTGATCATAATTAAGAGCGTAAGAGAATATACTCGTACCAATTACGTCTTGTTTGCCCTCCCCAAGCCTCCAAAATATGTTTGAAAAGTAAAATTCTAGCATCAATAAGTAGTATTTTCACCTTTAGAAAAGCCGAACTGATTATAGCAACGATTTGAATTACTATTCTAATAACTAGACTATATTTTATGAATTAATGATAAACTATTTAATTTATTAATACTCTCAACAACAATTAAGCTTAAAAAATAAATGAAAGGAGGCCTGTTTCATTTATTTTTCACGCTGATGAGGAATAAATGGTAATTTATTCCTACCCAGAGGAGGTTTATGTATCCTCGTCTGACGAACTATCTGTAAAAACTATATCTTCTACACGCAGTGGTGTAGGATCGCCTGTGAATCATTTAGGCTGTAATTTGTTTTCTACTAATATCCAACTACAATACTGTGATAAATATTAAACAAGAAAATATACTAGAAAAAAGCAACTAGTCTCATGTCGTGAACCCGCATCCTTGGGAGTCCGGCAACAGATTACTAAATAGTTACTACGTAACAGATACTTCACTCAGTGGAAAATGCTGTAATAGCCTACTCCTTCGCGTCAGCAACCGCTGCATGCTAAAATGTGCCTTAACGCTCAAGCGTACAGTTGTGGTTGCTTCGCACCGAGTGATCCCACAGCAATCGCCTCTTCAATAAAATTAAATTAACTTAACTTTTTGTTTATAACTTTTTAATTTTGCATTTTACAATGCTATTTTTATGTGATAAATATTAAACAATTAAACAAAAAAAAAAAAAAAAATTGGTTAGTGCATTGGGCCGGACTCCCAAGGATGCGGGTTCGAATCCCGTCAGGGCGACATGAGACTAGTTGCTTTTTTCTAGTATATTTTCTTGTTTAATATTTATCACATAAAAATAGCATTGTAAAATGCAAAATTAAAAAGTTATTATTAGATGGTTGTTTCATCTTAATCGATAGTCAAACATCTGTAAAGATGTTTCTTTCGAATGCGAGGATATTTCTCTCATTGATGAAGCGACGGTGGCCAACACCGTAGAACGGTGAATATACTGGAAAAATTCGACGTGTCCCAAGGATGCGGGTTCGAATCCCGTCAGGGCGACATGAGACTAGTTGCTTTTTTCTAGTATATTTTCTTGTATAACTTTTTGTGTTTGTGTTATTGAGAACTGTAAATATGTTCTGACTATTAGGTGGTAGTTTAAAATTGTATCGTTTATAAAATATTATTTTTATAAATTTGTGCTGACTGTGCAATGCATCTAGATAAAACATAATTATAAAAATTAGTGTGTATGTAAAATAAAAAAAAAAACTTTAAAGTAAAAATCTGAAAATCTCCAGCACATAAGGCACCAGACGGCATCGTAGGTACGTGTACAAACGCATGTAAAAACACAAAAAAAAATATTTTATCCAATTTTTTTTATGAAGTACGGGGAGACTCTTAGCCTTCATCATACCTGATGTTAAGTATTGATAAGGCTGAAGATGAAAGCGAGCCTCTCCCGGAATCCCCAATCACTGAGGAACTGGCTAATTTCCAGTTACCCCCAAATATTTGTTAATTATTTGGGGGTAACTGGAAATTATGTCATTATTTACATACCCTCCTCGTGATTTATAGAAAAAAATCACAGATCTAGTGCTCTACACGACTTGAAAGGGGATTGAATATGAATCTACCTATTAAAAATACAGTTCTGACAATTTCATTGATTGAACTGAACGCGTCTTTTTTCTGTCGTTTTTTATTCGATTTTACATTTTTTTTACATTATCTTGAAACCCGTCGAATAAAATTTTCAGTAAGAACGCGTAATTTTTACCAATATCGAAAAAGTATAATGACCTAAAATGTTCCTTGGTTCAATACCGAGGTGCTTTTTTATCATATTTTTTAATTCCGCCCCGTTCTCGAGATATCGGAAATGTTCTGTGAAAACACACGTTTTTTCGGTCGAAAAAAGTCGGCTTTTTACAAAATATTTTAACGGCATCTTAAAGCCCTTCAAATTCCGCGTCTTTTGAGCCCTCATTTGTCCTCGTGGCCCTAACCTCAGGGTACGGGTGCGTCGCACTTTCAGCGAAAATGGGGGCCTACTGGAGCGAACGAAAAAACATTTTCAATGTTAAAATGATAAGCGTCGCCGAGAGTTTCAAAGGTACGAGATAAAAAATCTATATATCTCACACTAATCAAAGGCATTGAAAATTATAAATAGTTCCTTTAATCTTATTATTATTGTTTTTGAGATTCAAGAAACTAAAATAATATACTTAATAAACCAAAACGGAGTTTTATAATTAATTCAAAGTAATTTAAAATAAGAATAAAATGTATATGTATATGAAAAGCAATTCGTGCGATTCGAAACTAATTATGCCGTTTTTGTCTTTCTAAATTAAAAAAAAAATACTTTACCACGCTAGGCCGCAAAATGAGATTTTCCACGCAGAAATTGAATGACAAAACAGCCTTTTCCGAGTGATAGGGGTGAAAAAAAAACTTATCATTTGGCTAGCTACGCTACTCACTAGATAAAATAAAGCTATTGAATCCTACAGAGCTTCCAAAGAAAATAGGCCCAGCCCTTAGGGACTGGCCCACCTCAAAACTTTGTGGGAAACAGTAAATTATTCTACTGCAAGGGTCTCTCTTGGGGCTCTAAGAATAACAGAAGAATGTAGCACAGTAACAGGTATTCAATCGGGTTAAGGAAAATTACGTCTTTTTCTTATTCAGGGGGAATGATCACGCACGCTGCAGTAACAAGTTGTTTATTATTTTCAATAGCCTTATGGTCTTTGGACTGCAATAAAAGTCCAAGAATAAAAGCAATAAATATCCGAATAAAAGACTCTGGTAGCCATTTGCGCACTTAAACCTGTTCAGTAGTTTCTGCGTGAAAAGCGAACTGTAGGCTTATTACGAGTTTGGCAAATTCGACATTACAGTAAACGTTAATGTAAAATGTAGCTCTGTCACTTTTATATTTAGCGACTAGGGGTACAGTACCCCTATTACAAGTTTGCTTAACATGACATTTACAGGACTCGTGAGCGTAGACTATCGGATACACTGCTCATGTCGGTAAAACAGTCACTAAATATGAAAGAGACAGAGCTACATTTTACATTAACGTTTACTGTAACGTCGAGTTTGCCAAACTCGTAATAAGCCTACTGATAAAAAGACAGTTTACGCGTTCGGGTTCCGTCACAGGATAGGTGAACAAAAAATTATTATATCGAGCTCCTTTGTGCATGTGGTGGGTCAAAGCCCATTCTCTTTTCCATTAATAAGAAAAACCAGCACAGCCAGACAGCATGCTACAAGCACATGACGAGATAAATAAATATTTTTTTTTTATGATTTTGTAATTTTGCATTTTTCAATGCTATTTTTATACTTATGGTAAATTTTAAATAGAAAAATATTGGAAAAAGTTAACCACAAGTGAATTTTCAGACGGGAATCGAACCCGCGACCTTTGGAAATCCGGTCCAATGCTCTAACCGCAGTCAGCTACCGAGACTTGCGAACCACCGTCGAAATTTACCATAAATATTATTTTATACCGATATTTCCACGCGAACGGCATCCGCGAGAAGGGTTAAAACCGCACGCGCCTACTAGTTTCATCACTGAAATGGTACGCTTAGTTCGGGGAATTAATTAAGGAACCTCATTAATAATTTCTATCAAAATGCTATCAAAAATTTAGCCTTTATGTGAAAAATGTTTATTGTTATTGATTAAAACAAGAAAATATACTAGAAAAAAGCTCTAGTATATTTTCTTGTTTTAATATTTTTCACAAAAATAGCATTGCTAAATGCAAAATTAAAAAGTTATAATTTAGCCTTTGTAAGCATTGAAAAATAAAAATAAAAAATAAGTACTATCAACTCAAAACTCTTTATTTACTACATCATTCGCGTTGGCCCGTCATATAATAGGTACTTCACACTCTTTTTTCGTAGTGCATAATGAATTTTGTGACCCGGTGTCGTGCCAAAATGTTTGTGTCACGTGCCATCAATAGTACGCGTGCCATTGGTTCGCCATCCCTGGCTTAGTTGTTAGATTGAATATCAGCCCCCCTACCGCGTAAGTGACATCTGCATCGACATCGGCTTCATTTGACATAGGGATGCGACACATTGCTGCTTCTTTTTGACACAAGTGAAAACTTACCAAAGACTAAGAGCAATATGTCACATCCATCTGTCAAATGAAGTCGATGTCGATGCCGACGTCACTTGCGCGGTACGGCCCCAGGTTAAAAAGTGGCATAAGTTACTCTCCATCCTTTCAATAAACTCTTTACCAAAAATCAAGTCGATTGACTGCTGGTTAGTCAGGGCATGAAAGAACGACAAATAAACACTTTCGGATTTATTATATTACTAGCCGTGCCCGCAACTTTGTTTGCGTGAAAACCGGAACATCGTTTGCAAATCCCTCCCGGCTTAATTGGCGGTAAGGCGGTCATTTTAACCAACTTCAAAAAAGGAAGAGGCTATACAGTCGCCTATATTCTTTACTTTTTGAAAAGAATACTTAACCATTTAATTACATTCTTATCATCTTATCGCCTTTAATAAAGAAAGTTATCAATTAGTCAGTCAGATAGGGAAATAGAGCGTTATGTAGGTTCGTGTGTGCTTGTCAAAAAAGGAAGGTAGTCAAAAATGGCACGGAATTGATGCCGATCCAGGTGACAAATATTTTTGAAAAGGTAGGAATCGATGTTGTGTGTCCTTTCCCACGTTCGTCGAGGAATAATCGTTATAATTGTTTCTGTTGAATATGCGTCACATTTTGCTATTTGTATAACTGTTCCTAGGGTTACAGCAGTCGTTAAAGTATTTTTTTTAATAAAAGAAATATTTTATAGATTTATACAGGAGATTATCTCAGATCGAGGTACGGTTTACACTGCGAGCACAGTAAAAGAGACTAGAGAGGTTTGGTTCTTTTCATCCACAGAGCAACGGGCTAGTTGAGAGGTTAAATAGGACTCTATTACCTATGCTATCGAAATATTTAGGTACTAGTCAACGAGATTGGTTTCGTTTTTACCGTTAATCCTACACGCATATAATACTAGTGTACAGAGACTACAAAGGTATCGCCGTATAGTATTTTATTTGGCAGGGAACAAAGTTCTGTCGTAGACCGATCTTTAGGTTTAAATGTAGCAGGATTAAATGAGACTATGACAGAGCGCATAGATCGTATGAAAAGGCTCCTTACCAAGGCGTTAAGTAATATTACAAGTGCGCAAGTTGTACAAAAACGACGCTACGATATGAAAGTTAGACCGATATCGTTGAATGTAAATGATTTAGTTATGTTGGGTGTTCCAAGGCGAGTGACTGGCAGATGCACAAAACTGGCAAGTCTTTATCATGGTCCATACAAAATCATTGAACGAGTAGCAAGGTCTAATGTGGTGATTCGTAGATTGAACTCACGCTCTCGTGGAGTTGTTGTCCATACAAATCGTATAAAAATTTCATGTCACGATGATGTGCGTTTGTAATAATTTGTATGTATTGTATGTCTTTGTATAGGGATAAGTTTGATAAATAGGTTAGTTTTATGTTTATTTGTTGTAATTATAATTTGCTAATATGTGTGTCTCTTTATTTTTCATATGAACGAGTGAAACAAATGAGGTCTTTGTACGAGAATACCAGAGGAAAAGGATAAGGCAGTACCTACTTACTTAGATATTGGGGACTAATGAAAAAACAAGTTTCCAATGTTTTGGTTTAATCCTTTTAATTTTAATTGAATTGTTTGGTTGAAAAACGTGAGATAGGTATATTAACACATGGATGTGCCTATAGTTTTTATAGCATGTAGTTTTAGTTACAGTAGTTAGATTATTTTAGGTTAGATACCTAATTATAAGAGTCGGAATGTAGTAATTAGTAAGTTTGGAATACGGATGGTAATGGTTTAGTAAAATAGGATTTGTTGATCTAATCGACTTGTACTATTGTTGGGTATACCATGATAAGATAAGGCAATAAGCTATTTGTCATGGAGTCCTGATTTGGGTCTCACACACTTAAAAAGTAGAACTTAGGCGGTATAGTATCCGGGTTGTAAATGGTTTGTTATTATTAGTAGAGTTGGTTAACGGATCGTGTAACTGTAAAATGTAGTTGAATGGTGTGGGATCAAATGATTAGTTTATTAGTTCGTAATATAGCGGATATAGGAAAATAAACAATGTTCTACGAAGCAGATTATTTATGGTATAGTATAAGAGTTATGTAGATAGTGATATAAAGTTAATTTATAATTGTTTGTTTAATTTAAATGGCAGGTTAATAAATTTCTCTCACGGTAAGCAATTTCTAATGTGGAATAGATCGGATATTCTTAAAAACATTCGGAATTACTTAGAAGAAATTCTACCTGAATAATTTATTGGAGTTTTAGGGATTGTCTTAGGTCTTAAAAATTAATCGATAATTCTATAGATTATGCGGAGATATAGTATCTTTCGCACCAAGTCATAAAGTCGACTAATTGATATTTTTTTGAGATTATATTTCTGACCTTGTACTTAAGCCTCTTGAATTCTTAAGAGTTTTGATTAGGTTGATGGTGTACGATACTACTCCTTTTGATAAAGTTAATAATATCTTCTTTGAGCCTTCTTTATTAGTTTTAAAAACGACGTTTACACCCTTATAAAGTTTAAATTTATTTCTATATTAACTTTAATGTTTTGCAAAAGGTGGTTTCATGATTTGAATCTTTAATTAAGAAGGAGAGAGGGGTGTTTACAAGTCATTGATTAGTGTTTATTCGAACGACCAAGTTAGGCAGTTGATTTTTGGTTGGTTTTTGACCTGCCAAGTTTTTCGAATGATCACACTTGTTTCGAAAAGCTATAGGTACCCTAGCTGGGTATAACTTGAGCCATTCGTGATTGTACATGAATGGCCCAACCTGAGGTAGGGTATCCATGAATATTGTTTAAGCAAGAAAAAAAAAATTGCTTTATTACATCTATTATACGCCCCCGTCACAGTACTTACCTATATTTTATACTAGAACCAAAAATACCTATTAAAATGCAAAGTAGCATCTTTTTGAAGTCGTTTTTTTTGTTGTGATGATAATAATTAGATAACCGATGACTGTGATTTAGTTTCATCAGTCATGTTTCAAAGTGGTTTTGTAACACGCCTTCAAAATTAACAGAGTAGCACAAAATTGTTATTTTTAACACTACATTGGAGCAAGAAACGATCGAGTTAAAGATTTCCCAAGCCGCTATTAAGAAGCAACGCCAGGCATATCGCGCCGTCGACAATGAAGAGGATAATATGTCGCACATCAGTGAAATCGACGCTGAGGTGAACGAACGATTTCGATCATGGACGCACCATTGGCAATTAGCGACAAGCCGCATTGCCCCACCGCGTCCGCCGCCGTCTCCTCCGCCGTCTCCGCCGCCGTGTCCGCCGCCGCGTCAGCCGCTGCACCTGCCGTGTCCGAAGCCGTGTCTGCCGTGTCCGACGCCGCACCTACCGTGCCTACCTTCGTAACTTGTGGAACTACTTATCACACCCAGTCGACGTAACGAACAAGATCGAGAAAATAACACTGCCGTGTTCATCGCCGTGTCTGTCAGTAAAACAGAACACCAACCCGTTGAACAGACCGGGACGCTATGGCCTCTTACTCGTGAAAATATTGACATGGCTGTACTTTATTCGCTGTCACTTTCTCTCTCGGGCGGTTAGTACTCGATTAAGATTTCTCGCTCCCACGCTTCGTGGATCTTTTTTCGGAGCGAAAAAAATCTAAATCAATACTTTTTACAACGACGAAGTAGCAAGATCAATATTAAAGAAAATGCCCGGCACACTACGGTTATCGTGGTATGAAAAGTGTCAACAGATATCAGAGGAAGATCCGTCACTCGTCCAAATTATGAAGTTTCTACTCAACTTCGTGGGAGGATGCGCTCGGTACGCCCCTACCCCGTGATTGCCAAGAATAAATACTACAAGACTGCGCCGACGTCGCATCCGCAAACAAGAAAACACATTCGTTAACATTCGTCGTTGCAGCGAGACCGCGAATCACCAGAAGGCCATGTGACACTCACCTTAGTAATGGCAAAAGCTAAGGTCGCTCTGACGTTGTTAACATCGATACCACGCTTCGAGATACAAGCTGCCGTCATGAGAAGACGCATGACCGCAGCCGTCATAGAAGAGCACGACCACACCCGACTCTAAAACCTACTGCACGGACAGCAAAACGGTTTTAAATTGGGATAAACCCGGATCGCGCTTATACAAACCGTTCGCCGCGCATCGCATCGCCGCCGTAGAAGAAAAAACCGCTGTACACGAGTGGCTACGAAGCTGAACATCGCAGACGATGCGACCCGGGACGTGCCGCAGGACTTCGCTAGTCAACACATATGGTACACCGGTCCGAGCTTTCTACTGAACGACGAGTCGGAGTAGCCAACAGAACGAGTGAAACCGGGGGACCAAAACGGGTGAAGAAAAATGTACCTACAAACACACTATCAGCTGATTCGAAGAAAATAAGTGAATGCGTTCCGGGGCCCGCAAACATATCGAAATGGCTTATCTATCTACGGGCTACGGCGCGAGTGCTTCAGTTCATCGCTTATCTACGTCGTGCGGCAGACTTGATCTTTCGCGCCATACAAGTAAGTTGTTTTTGAGTGATTTTTTTTTCCAGAAATAGTCGTCTCTACGCGCTCGCAGTAACATATGAAGATAACGTGATGAGAGTGACGAGCAGAATAAGCGCAGTTCGCGACGTCACCGCGACGGTGGCGCCATCCGTGATCGACGGCAATGACCGCTGAGTGAAACTGTATATAGAATATGTATAAGATTATCGCACGCTAGGGCAGAAATGACAATCAACGAGTGCCGACAACATTATTGGATTTTCCGTCTACGGCCCGTAACAAGGAAAATAGTCAACCACTGTGTGTTGTGTCGCATAAGAAGACCACACCCGCCGCAGGGAGCCACCCACCGAGTCGACTCGCACATCACCAGCGGCCATTCACCTTTACTGGGCTCGACTACTTTGGGCCACAGACCGCGTCACCGTGGGCCTCGCGCAGCAGAAGAGATACGTCGCGATATTTACGTTCTTTACTACCCGGGCTGTACATCTGGAAGTAGCAGAATCACTCAATACCGACTCGGCGGTCATTGCGCTGCGGCGCATGACAGCACAACGGGGGTGTCCGACTGAGATATTGTCGGAAAACGGGACCAACCTGCACGGCGCCGACAAGGAGTTGCGCCGCGCCATCGACGAAGCCACACACTCGGAAGCAGAGAAGAAGATGATCAGTTGGCGCTACATACCTTCTGGGGCCCCGTTCATGTGAAGGTCACACTGGTCTGATCTGTCAAGGAAATACTGGCGGAAACACAGCAGAGTAGCCACCCTACAGAAGAAGTACTGTCGACGGTACTCGCAGAAGCGGAGTACTCGGTCAACAGCCGTCCGCTTACACTCACACTTACACTCACTCTCCATGTCTCCGTGGACCACCAAGATGAAGAGGCCCTAACTCCGAACCACATCCTGCTCGGCGGGTCAGCTTTGACACTCACAGCCGGCACCTTCACCGACGGGGACCTCATCGGGCGCGCCAACTAGCGCGCGTCTTAACAACTCGCCGACCTATTCTGGGCGAGGTGGCTATGCGAGTACCGGACGGTTTGCAGGACGGCCGGCAAAATAGTATTATAAAAAAACATTTTATAAAAAAATTCAAACCGACTTCAAAAAGTAAAAAATTAAACTTTTGGTGTCGGTGCCAGCCAGGGCATTCTACATTGCACTTCTATTAACTATATATTTTTTTGGTATTAGCTAGCTAGCACCGACTCCAAAAGGTTTATTTTTTACTTTTTGAAGTCGGTTTGAATTTTTTTTATAAAATGTTTTTATTTCAGATTTTTTAGTTACATCATGTGCCGTTACTTACACTAAAAATCAGCCCATACACAACAATCTCATCTAGGTAAACGACTACTTGCCAAAAGGTGATTGATATTTTTCAAGATTATGAAAAAACTACTAGCCAGATCTTCGTAAAAATTATATGGGACCACACATAAACCATTTTCTTTCAGATAAAAAAAAAATATAATTATTGCGTGAAACTTCAGCTCGAACAAGAATCTAACAATTACCTGGATGATATAATTGTTTCATGACTTCCATGACATTAGGCCCCATATCTCCGAAGATTATCATCGGATCTCAATGAGACTTATATGGGACCAAATTGATAGTGTACCCGATTGAACAAAAAAACAACTATTAAAATCGGATCACCAACACCGGAGTAATCGGTATACATATATCAGACAAAAAAAAAAAACGCGTTGAATTGAGTACCTCCCTCCTTTTTTGTTGAAGTCAGTAATGAACAAAAACTCAATAGTACCTGATTGCAAGCTAGCTCTGCTTCATTAACTCCAGCATCCCGTCGTCCTACGACGAGAAACACCGAGTATCGTACGTCTCGCACTCCGCTATGTACCTATGAACGCATACAGTCCACTCATTCGAAGCGGGGCGTGCGGTATAATAATTACATATAAATATACAAGATACTCGCGAAAAACATAACCTTCCATACGTACATCTTATGTTTTGGCGCGCACTGTTCATTGAAATAAAACAACTTTTCAAAAAACCTCTTTAAACCCCAAAAAATACGGACAATCACAACTTAGTTCGTGGAAATATAGCGCGTTTGATATCCGTAAAAGTGGTTTTATTTCAATAACCTTCCATTTTAGTCGGGTAAAAACTGCGAGACGCTATTCTTGAATTATTTCGATAGTAATATTGAGTATTCTTTGATATTATCTATAAATTCGTGCGGTATCTGTTTTTTTTTTTTTTTATAATAAAGAAATATTTTTTTCATACAATCATACCAATTATCTAGCCCACGTTAAGTTTCATGAAGAACTTGTGTTATGGATACTAGATAACGGATAAACATACTTAATAATATAATATATGCTTTTTTTTGTAAATACATACATAATATACATATTAAACACCCAGACCAAGACAAACCGCCTCTGTGGTCTAGTGGTACAACCACCGGTATCAGACCCAGGGGTCCCGGGTTCGATTCCCAGCGGGGGTACATATTGTATTCGGTTTGGTTGGTGGTAGGACTTGTTGTAAGTCCGTCTGGCTAGCTACCACCATCTTATCTAAGTCTGTCGCCATAACAATAATGTTTTCAGCATTATTGTGTTCCGGCAGTTTGAGATAAGATAGCCAGCTCCTCAGTGATTGAGGATTCCGGGAGAGGCTCGCTTCCATCTTCAGCCTTATCAATACTTAACATCAGGTATGATGAAGGCTAAGAGTCTCACCGTCGTACATAAAAAAAAAAAAGACGGGTTGCACTCCGGGAGTGCCGGCAGAAGTGAAAACTTGATTATTAACGTTGAGCATGTTTGATATTTTGGAATGGTTAGGGAATAATTTTGCACCAATTGCTTTATCAGTATAAAAGTACTATCATTTATGTGGTAGAATACAATATTCATTTATTGCGCTATCGTACACAAACATGACAAACCATATTAAAGTGAACGTTAAGTTAGGTAATAAGATATAAGAAAACATTAGTTATTATAGAGAATCGAAAAATATATATTGACAATAAAACAAGAGACAAGTAAAAGACATTATCAACAGTCTGTCGCTAAGCAACCGAGACCATAGTCAACCTGTCACCTCAACATTCTCCATCCGTCCTACGCTTTTTCGATCAGGTCACGTGTCCTGACGCGAGTTTAAGATTTTATACCCATTACAGAAAAAGTGCTCAACGCCGCTAAAGAAGTTTTCACTTCAAAAAAAAAAAGACATGTTTCCCACAAATATTTGTCTTGTCCGGGATCGAACCCGGGACCTCTGGCGTAGAAGGCGGGTTTAGTACCCCTGCGCCAAACAGGTCGTCAAAACGACGTCGTAAAAATCGTCGTAAACTTTACTATTCAATTCGGCTGGAACCACGCTGGAACTGCAACTGCATCGGTGGTTCGCGTAAGTGTATATATTCTTTGACTGTGGTCTGTGATGCAGTGTGAGGTGTGAGCCAGCTTACCGTTTAAAGATTATATATGTTCATTCTCTTTATAGTAAATTTTTGGAAGACATATGTCAATGTAAGAAAAAAAATATGACATAAAAAAAAACAATCGATTCAGTCAGTCAGAAAGTAAAAACTGAAAACTTGACACTCTAGAAATAAAAATACGTAAACTAAGTTAAGAAGAACGATGTCCAAGAAGAAGAAAGCGCAAGAGGGTATTAAAAGGTACTGAAAGTAACAATATTATTTTCATCTCACACGCTCGGAAGAGGAGGTTTGTCATTCGATTCGTCGTAGAAAATGGTTTACCTAGCGCGGTAAAGTACTTTTTTAATTTAATACCTAAAAATATGTCATAATGCGTTCCGAATCGCACTATTGATTTTTTGTTACATTTTATTCTTGTTTTAAATAGCTTCGAATTAATCATAATACTCCGTTTTGGTTTTATTATATTATTTTAGTTCATTGAATCATAAAAATAATAACAATAAGATTAAACTATTTGTTATAAGAATTTATATTAGGCTGGGTGAGATTTTACAACCTATGATTGGATTTCGGAACGTGACATAAATCTTTAATTTTAAATTGTCTTTGTCTTGTTCCTTATGTCAGTGTCAACATTTACGGAATCGTTTTTATTGTTATTTATAAGTAACAATATATTCCTACTTTAAATAACTTTGAATTAACTATAATACTCCCTTTTTTATTATTTCAGTTTTTAATATCATTAAAACAACGAGAATGGTAGGTATATTTAGATTATACTTTATGTTTAAAGAATTTTTTACCGGAAGTTGACCGCGGAAACAACCATAAAATGTTCCTCGTTGTTGTGAGATGAAAAATTGTGTGTTGCGCTCGGCAGAAAAGATTTTAGCGTCTTGTATCTTTGAAAACCTTGCTTCTCTCAGGATTCAATTTTTTAACCACTCGCTACGCTCGTGGTTCAATCCTAGTATCCTTCGCTTGCTCAGCTTTCAATAGAGGTAACTCTCCGTTATATAACCAACTTTCCAGCCTTGCATAACAAATAACTATTATGTCTTTAAATTTGAGCACTGCTTTTTAATCATAATGTTGTTTTTTTTTCAATTAGACCCCCAGTTTTTGTGTCGAGGAGCGAGCCAATGGCGCTATGTGACTTGTACATCCAGCCGGAAGCAGCATTCCAAATAGTATCTAAGCTTGGGGATATGGGATGTGTCCAATTCGTAGATGTGAGTTGTCATATTATCCATAAGGCCGCAAAAGGTGCCTTGCGGCGCCAAGCGCGCAGAGCGGCAGATCGAATAAAAAAAAATTGGCGTCATTTTCGACATTCTACTAAAAGTTGAAAATCTCACTAGGGAACAGAGATATCAAAACTATATCGGAGCCAAGATTTCAGACGTTTATTGACTTTGTATTGTATTATTGAGATAATAAATTAAAACAAAACAAATTTCAGCTCCGTTAGTACTTAAGGCAAAGTTAATAACTCCAATATATTTGTCTTATTTGTCTTGATTGTGATGCATTAAAACAGTAAGGTGCACCGGGGCTATTGCAACTATGCACTGTTATCCCGTAGTAGGTATACCTTATAATACGCCGTTACCTCGGCTAATTAGTATTTATATTTAGACCACATGTAAATTTACTTACATATATACTCCAAGTACCATCTAAAGTGGTAATCTAACCTATATTAATTTCCTAATCACAGTCTATGGAATTCCAAATTGATGGAACAATTTTTAGCAATAATTTTTAGTTTCCATAGAAAGAACGCTAGGTGCAAAGTGAAGATGAAGAGCGAAACGAAAACATGTCTATGATTTGGTTTGTTTCAGACAAGGGAAAATGTACAAATATTCAAAAGGAGTTATGTGACCGAAGTAAGCCGTTTCAACGAGTTAGACAGAAAAAGATTTTTACAAAAAGAAATAAACAATGCAAAAATTAATTTCGTAAAGGTCAAGCAACAACCTAACGCATTGTATCCAAACGAAACACTTTCTCTTGAGGTAAGTTGAGAGGCACTTAAGCGTTTTCACAATATCCGATCCGATATCGGATATCGGAGCCGACACCGATTGTTGATGTCGGTGGCGACATCGGGGTTACGGGCGATAATGTTTGCAGTAATTTTTGTTTTCCTATTTTAACACTGTACCTAAGTGCAAGAATAAGTTATCATCCTGGATTCCACTTACTTCCAACACCACGTAGAACACGTATATGCACCATATTTATTATTTAAACAACGTATTTTTTTTAAATACGCATGAAATCGCGAGTCGAGCCACTAAGGTGACAGATTTAATCGGTTGATAATATCGGCACGGAAGTCGGCTGGCGGCTATTGGCCCCAATACCGATATCGGATCGAATAAGTGAGAAAACTCTCTTACTCTACGATTCAGAATTCAGATAAATAATAAATAAATAGATATTTCCAAACAATCACACCAATTATCTAGCCCACGTCAAGTATCATGAAGAACTTGTGTTATGGATACTAGATAACGGATAAACATACTTATGTATTTTTTTTGTTAATACATATATAATATACATATTAAACACCCAGACCAAGACATGTTCATGCACACAAATATTTGTCTTGTCCAGGGATCGAACACGGGACCTCTGCCGCAGAAGGTGGGGTTAGTACCCCTGCGCCAAACAGGTCGTCAAAAATGTAAATAAATAAAATATTAAATTAAATATTTTGCCTAATTTGGTAAACCCCCGACGCAAAAAGAGGGTTGTTAATAAGATTGACGTGTGTGTATCTGTTTGACGTGTGTGTATCTGTTTGTCTGTCTGTCTGAGGCAACGTGGCTCTTAAACGACTAGGCCGATTTAGATATGTTTTTTCTAAGCTATAGTTTATGAAGATCCGTTTAGCCTTTTGAAGATTATAAGCTCATTTCCTACTTTTATTTTAATTTTAAATACCTAAATGAACTGATGGTTCAAACGGCTTGGCAAATCTTCATACATTATAGCTAAGAACCATCTTGATTATATCAGTTTTCTAATAAAAAAAACCACATCAATATTGATCCATTTAGGAGCTACGTTATCTCAAACAGTGACAGATTTATCAACTTTCATAGGACATGACATTTAATATACAATTCCACTTGACTGATCGAGTTGAAATTAAAAACTATTAGCAAATCCGGTGCCGTAATTAAAATATGGTTGGCTCGAACTGATGAAGCGACCATCACGGTCTGCAGAGTGTGTACTCTGCAGACCGTGCTGGTCGATGACTTACACAGCACACATAACGTGTTTAGTATTTAGGCTCGTTGAAACGGTCTTGGTGAGGGGATACACGTACCGTTACTGACTTTGACCTGAATTTGGGTATAGGACAATTTGATCTTAATAATAATAATTTAAAAGCCCCAACACAAAAAAAAAAACTCATTTCAAAAGTTCATAATAATATTTATTTACCCTGATTACTTATTTATTTACGTTAATTAATTTCATAGACGTCGGTGACCGATACCTATCAATAGACACTTGCACGATAGTATTCAGCTCATAATAGAGGTCCCTCGACGTCTGTGAAATTAAAAAAATCGGCCAAGTGTGAGTCAAACTCGCACATGAAGGGTTCCGTCTCTCACCCAAGGTTGCCTGGAAGAGATTGCTATGTAGCAATAAGGCCGCCTATTGTGTGTTCCTCTTTTTTGTAATTTTCTCTGTATGTGTTTGTTTTTGTATCGTATGCAATAACGTTTCAATTATTATTATTATTATTATTATTATATTATATACACCTACCCAAAATGCCACTATAATATTTTTGTCTCCAAAAACGACTTTGTTTTTCATAGTATTTGTATCAATGACAAAGTTATATTTGCGGCTTTGGAAAATGTGCTATTTCGTTCAAACCAATTTTCGTTGAAAGAGTTTATGTAAAGATCTACAGCATATATATCTTTTGGACTGTTGACTTTGAGAAAAAGCTGATTTATGAACCTCAATGTAATTTTTAAAGACCTTTCTATAGATATCCCACACGTAAAGGTTTGATGAAAAAAAAAAATTTCATTTTCAGTTCCATGTATGGGGAGCCCCCCCCCCCTTTTATATATATAAATATTTTTTTTTGTGAAAAAACCGTAAAGCGGTTTACAGAATACATCTACCTACCAAGTTTCAACTGTGTAATCCTCATAGTTTTGGAATAAAGTTGCTGTGACATACATCGGACAGACAGACATGACGAATTTATAAGGGTTCTGTTTTTGCCATTTGGCTACGGAACACTAAAAAAGTAATAAATAAGTAGTGTAAATAAATATTATTTTGAATATTTTGAACATTTTGGTGTTGGGTGTTTTAATTTTTTTTTGTTTTTTTTTCACTATATACAAATATGAAGAAGACATTTTAGAAATTACAACCTATGAAGCCAAACTCAAAAAGAATTACGCGGAGCTGATCGAAATGCAGTATGTTTTGAATAGTATTGGGCCACTCCTCGGCAAAGAAGAAGACAAAAATAAGCATGCAAAAGGGTACATTTAGCTTAACATTTTGTTTTCATCTTTATAGGCAATGTAGTAATCAACAAACATTATAGTCACGCAAGATAAATAGTACAAAAAAATAGGATATCTGTTTCATAATCAATAATTGTTGATCTAATATTTGAATACTTGATCAGTGTCACTTACATTACCAACTTTTATCAAAAGAAATCCAATAACACTCAAATTAATATTTACCACTGAATGTGGAAGATCATTTCGCTTGATAAATAACAGGAACCCTGCAGTTACTAGTCTTTTACAAAGTGGACATCTCTTCATCATCACTGGAGTAGTGAGCCGCAGGATAAGCTACCCATTCGAAACTATGCTGTGGAGAATTACAAGAAGCAACGTTTACTACAAATTAGCAAGTGAGGACAAAATTATTGAAAACCCGTATACGGTAATTACTTGTTTATAGACGTAAAATTAGACTGGTGTTTGTTTTTGACACCAATTTCTAATTAGCATTTGCTATCCAGGGCCAGGAGACACGAAAGGTAGCATTTCTTGCTATTTGTCAAGGGGAAGAACTCAGCTCACGGGCTGAAAAAGTTTGCACTGGTTTTCGAGTAAATTTGTACCCACTGCCTAAGAGCTATGAGGAGCGTTTGGATTTATCCGTGAAATTGGGAAACATAATCCATGACTTGAAAGAGGTTGATATTTGATAATTAATCGTTGTCATAGGGATTAGACAGACATTATTGCGCTGAAGGTTTCGCCAAGGGTGTTGAAAGAGGCAACTTAGGGTAACATACAGCCATGGGTAGGCGGGTACCAGTATCTCCAAATATCTTTGGCGACTGCGATCGTACAGCAAGAGGGAGGTCCCTTTTAGCAGATGCATTTTCCTAACAGTGGGCATCGTGCTGTTAATATGATGAAAGTTGGGGTATTTTTGTCACTAATAGTATCAGTTTAAGGATATCATCTACCTATAGATTGAACTATTATTATAAATAGGGATGTTTGGATGTTTTGCACGTAAATAAACGGCTTAATAGATTTAGATGAAACTATTTATCATTAAAAATTTATAGGACAGGATAAATTTATGCCGATCAAAGGTTACTGTGGGATAGAACAACAAGCCACGTTCAGCCACTAAAGTAAAACATAAAATTTATTCCAAGGTTCTAAAGAAGACCCAGATTCAGAAATACAAGGCTCTACGGGTGATAGCAAGGCAGTGGAATCCCTGGTCGATTCAAGTGATGAAATCAACGGCCGTATACCACAACTTGAACCAATTTAATTACGATGTTACAAAGAATTGTCTCATTGGACGTTGCTGGGTAGCGGAAAGAGACTTGCATCGAGTCCAAAATTGCTTAGAAAGTAAATCAGTGAGTTATCATTATCTATCTATTTCAATTCGCTGTAAGCAGCGCATTTATTTTATATGCTTGAGAGCGGTAATTAGTATGCTTGAAGGCGCTCCAAGATGTGTGCAGGACCCCTAATTTCTTGACAGTTTTATCTGTATTATTTACTACGGGAATAATATAATAAGCAAACCTTTAGTTTTGCGAACTATAATTTATTTTCGAAGAAACAAAAACTTTCGGGGTAGGAGTGTCCATCAAAACGAATTATTTTTACTGTGTAGCCGACAAAGAAATCGCGAAATTAGTGGGCCTACCGCGTAAGTGCCGTCGGCATCGCTGTCAACTTCACTTTGACAACGGACTGCGTTTTCGTACAACGCAATTTCAACGTTATCGTCCTAATAATAAGATTCCTTTTCCATAGTCAGTTAATATTCGACTCTGGGTGGGACCGAGACAGCTCGCGTGTGAAGAGTCGATATTCGACAAGCCGACGACACTTACGCGGTTGGTCCACAGTTCAGCTGTTTCATACGTTTTGACCGAGTAGGTAGGTATTGTACTATTTGCGGTTTTTTTTCGCCTTTTCATTGTTGGCTCCATAGTATAAGTTGTTCGTATTGATGGATACTACCACCCACCCTAAAAGTTATGTGGTAGGTAATTAAAAAAAATACGGTGTATTCTAAAAAGATTGCTTTGATTTTGTTTTCAGAAAGAAGTCGGCACTAACGTACCGTCATTTATGACAAAAATAGTAATACGAGAAGGGACGCAGCAGCCGACATATTTTCATACCAATAAGTTCACGGCAGGATTTCAAAAGTTGATTGATGTATACGGCGCTGCGAAGTACAGAGAGCTGAATCCAGGTATTGCTTAAAGCTCAATTTTGATACTTATTATCAATGACAAATTACTAATAGACATGTCATCTGCTTACATCATGGCGATTAAAAACAGCAAAAGAAAAGATACTATAGCTACACACACAACACAATACATCAAGAAAGGGACAAAAACTAACGTCAACATTCGGAAGAACTGTATTTAGGAAGAGAAAGCGCATGCACGAATTTCACTCTTTCGAAATGCAAAATAAAAAAAACAATTACAATCAGTACTTATGCCTGGGAAAAAAATATGTTTCCACTCTCTAATTGAGCTGGTATAATTTTTACGCCGTCTAATGACTGTGTTTACGCAATATTTTCGATAATTTTTATGACATCTGGCTGGCGGGATTCGAATGCGCGCCGCGTCGCGTATATGGAAACCCTTCCAGTGCTCAGGGCACCGGTACGTCGGAGATGCGGGACGGTTTACAACCATATATATATATATATATATATATATGTTAAATTGCAGTGTACCCTCCCGCATCTCAGACGTACCGGTGCTCTGAATACTAGAAGGGTTTCCATATGTACACTGTCGCGTCACAGACTGTCAAGACTGCGTGTAAGTCCGGTTACTACTTGCCTTTTTTCTTGCCGTTTTGGAGAGTTGGCAACGCATCTAGTTATATTATATCGCTTATGAGAGCTGGAAACACATCTAGTTGTATTATATTACTTATGAGAGCTGGCAACGGATCTAGTTATATTAAATCGCTCATTATTTATCTGCTTATTATTTATAGTTTAGTCTCAACGGCTGTAAAAGTAGGTCCTTCACCTGCACGTGGATTCACTCTGCAAGTCGTATCCTAATGCCTGGTTGACACGATGCGAGTTTACGCACGAGAATACTTCTAGATGATTCTCGTGATGATGCGTGCACGAATATAACGATAACGAACGTTTTACCAGTGTTAGTTTTCTCGTTTGATAAGGCAGCATGTTCATTGTGCGTGAAATCTCGCAGTGTGAAATCTACCTGACGTGCATTTTCGAACGCGCCTATGCACGCATTTTTAGTACATAAATCTTGATGATGGAGGTCATACTAACTTTAACGGTTCTTCCGGTTATATGATCGATGTCTGATAAAAATGTATATACACAAGTGTAATACGGAATCTCGACGCACAAAACATCGAGGCACACGAATTCGAAACTACAAGATCGTGATGCACGTTACCGCGAAAGATCGTAACTGCGATGCCACAACACTTCGATGCACGTTACCGCGAAAGGTCGTAACTGCGTTGTCACATCACCTCGATGCACGTTACCGCAAAAGATTGTAACAGCGTTGTCACATCTCCTCGATGTGCGTTACCGCGGAAAGCCATTATTGCGATAATAGGTATTGAATTATGACCAGTATCCCTTTTTGAACCATTTTATTGATCACTACAGGTTTTGACTCTCAAATCTGCCTGTGCCTACCAATACCTTGGTACTTGCTGAGTTGACTTGTCACGGTGTATGTTAAAGTAATAACGTAATAAAGAAGATCATTCAGGCTTCATACATTTTTGGGCCTTTTCTGAAAGTACCGGCCAACAAAAAAATATTGCTACGTATGGTTAGAACTAGTCGTTTGGAATCATAGTTGATATGGCACAAAAGTTGTAGGATTACTCAAAGTCAAGGTATACAAGTTGAAAGATTCGTCATTTCCGAGACTCTTCCGTCATTTCGAGATTCCGTATTACACTCTTATGACGAGTGTAATACGGAATTTCGACGCACAAAACATCGATGCACACTAATTCGAAACTACAAGATCGCAATGCACGTTACCGCGAAAGATCGTAACTGGGATGCCACAAAACCGTGATGTACATTACCGCGTAAGATCGTAACTGCGATGTCGAGTGTAATACGGAATCTCGACGCACAAAACATCGATGCACACTAATTCAAAACTACAAGATCGCAATGCACGTTACCTCGAAAGATCGTAACGGCAATGCCACAAAACCGCGATGCACATTACCGCGTAATATCGTAACTGCGATGTCGAGTGTAATACGGAATCTCAACGCACAAAACATCGATGCACACTAATTCAAAACTACAAGATCGCGATGCACATTACCGCGTAAGATCGTAACTGCGATATCGAGTGTAATACGGAATCTCGACGCACAAAGCATCGATGCACACTAGTTCGATACTACAAGATCGCAATGTACGTTACCGCAAAAGATCGTAACTGCGATGCCACAACACTTCGATGCACGTTACCGCGAAAGATCGTAAGTGCAATGTCACAACACCTTGATGCACGCACGTTACCGTGAAGAGCTATTAAATAAACTCTATACACACAACTCTCCTGGAATATTGATATCAATGTTATCATGAATAAGTGCTCGTCCACACAAGACGGAAAGCTGGCAATCTCTTAACAATTCCGCTTGTTTAAGATTCCTCCAGATTTATCTAGGACCCTACCACGAGTAGTTAAGCAATGTTAATGTAAAGATGGCGTTAGCAGTATTTAACTCTCTTTTAACACGAAGCATTCTGCACACTATACCTGCATAGTCTATTCACTGAAACGAGCGTGCTAGTAATGAGATAATTTGGTCGCTTGTGATTGGCGATGAAACGCATTGCATAAGCGCCTTATCTTCAGCCAAATTTTTTCAACAGGTTTATTCATAATTATTACATTCCCATTTTTATTTGCCGTGATGTTTGGCGATGTGGGACACGGATTAATATTGGTTGTCTTTGCTACATGGATGACATGTGGAGAAAAAAAGTATAGTAAAGAAGTTTCAACCAATGAGATTTGGAATATAATGTTTGGTGGTAAGTGTCTGGCGAAGATGTTTTGTTACCACTAGTCTAGAGTACAGAACAGAGGCGGTTAATCAATGCCTACACTGATAGTTGATTGAATGTCAGACTTTGTGCCTTGTACCTACCTAGTAGTAAAGAGGCGGCACTTTTTGATCCGTATCCAAATTAATGAATTTAAAAACGTATTTGTTACGTTAATTAATTTTCACAGACGTCGTCGGGGACCGATATGTAGGTACTATTCAGCTATCAATTATCATGATGATCATAATAGCGGGCCCTCGACGGCCGTCTCGGTGAAAATTAATAAACCCAATAAATAAGTTATTAGGGTAAATCAATATTATTTTTACTTTTTAAGAGTATTTTTCGTGTTGGGGGTCTTTTGAATTTGAAATTTAACTTAAAAAAAAGTAAGATCAAATTGTCTGATGCCCAAACTCAGGTCAAAACACACTATTCTCTTACTAAGACCGTTTCAACCACAGAACAGAAAAAACAATCTGTCTAAGTACTCTATAGTTCCCGATCCTACCAATCCTACCATATTTTAATTAGGGCATCGGATTTCTTACAATTTTTCAATTTCAATGTCCTGTGAAAGATGATAAATCTCTGGCTGTTTGAGGCAACGTAGTTCGTAAACGAATGGACCAATTTTGATGTGGTTGTTGTTCTGTTGAGAGCTGATATAATCAAGTTAGTTCTTAGCTATATTTTTTGAAGATCTCCTAAGCTGTTCTTTTAGATTCCTAATTAAAATTAAAAGTAAATAAGGAAATGAGCTGATGATTTCGAACGGCTGAACGGATCTTCATAAACTATAGCTAAGAACCACCTCGATCACGTCAGCATTCAAATAAAAAAACCGCATTAAAATCGGCCCAGTCGCTTAGGAGCTACGTTGCCTCAGACAGACAGATACACACACTCGTCAAACTTATAACAACCCTCTTTTTGCGTTAAAAACGTACGTACACGCAACTGGGTTCTACAACCAGTGGCGTGTTGTCGGTAGTACCAGGCCTCCGTCACTCGCCTATACCTACCGCGATAAGCACCTACAGTGCCTGACTGATTTACAACTTGAAGTTGTAAATCAGTCAGGCACAGATTAATAAATAGTTACCAGGGCCGCCCCGCGCTTGTATTACACGCGTGCAGTTCGAAACATGAATTTTACAAAACATTATACTTACTTACGAAACATTAATTTTAAACATCACCTACACCATGTTTAAATGTTTTTCGACACTATGCCACTAGACAATTAGAAATTAAAATGCTTTGTTCGATTTCGAATTTTAGCAACACTGAAGTTTAATAATACTTTAAAGATAGTAAGAAATACATACAACATTACATTAAAGTTAAACAATTGTAAATACAAAATATGCTGTATAAAATTATGTTTTTATTTATTTTACTTCGCTTGTACAACCCTGACGCTTGAGCTGTGGTGGAGGTAAATTCTGAACACAAACGAATTGCGCTCTTGTGGGCATTGTAGTAAGGTGCAATTTTTGATGCACCAGATGTATTGGAAATTTTGTAGGCTATTAGAATGTCGGCTTTCTTCGAGATCAAAGTAGTGCAACTTCTGTTACTATTATATATTCTGTGGTAGTACTGAAGCGGCTATCTGCGGTCTGCCGATGACAGGTGCCAGTTCAGTATTAACTCAAATTTTTATATAATGCAATATTTATTTGTTGTTGCAGGTCGTTATGTCATATTATTACTGGGACTGTTTTCTATTTACACTGGCTTCTTATATAATGATTTTTTTAGCAGATTTATGAATTTGCCAACTTCTTATCTCAATGAGGTGCTGAAATTAAGTTATGGTAATGAGACTTTACGAAATAATGGATATATTTATCTAGATCTGAAAAAAAATAGAGGATATGTTTTTGGATTGGAACCTTTTTTGGCGGTAATTTTTTAAATATTTATTTGTTGTTAAAACTTACTGGGGCCTGTTTTACGATATTATTAGTTTACTAGTATATTAGTTATTGGTTACTAGTGTATTAATTCTAATAAATACTGTTTCACGAAAATTTTTATTAGACTTGTAACTTATAGTGTGGCATTACGTTACCCGTCCCATATAAGCAATATAGTGAAAAAAAAACATTAAAAGAGAGAATTTTACATCATTACGTTTTTTACGTGCCTTGGCTTTAAGATATAGATAGGCTTGGTTATTGATTTTAAAACAATATCTGACTTTTTTCAATTAAAATTATAAAGTTTCTTTACATTAGTAATTGACGAAGGCACCAAAAATAGCTAGGATAAAAAACAATATCTTCCTATTTTTACTTAGAAAACCAAATAAAATCATTCTCCTACTCCACACTTTATCATACATCATACTAATTACTAATATTATTAGTGCAAAAGTGAGGTTGGATGGTTGGACATTTGTCACTCTTTCACGTAAAAGCTACTGAACGCTACAAACTTCCGCATTTATAATATTTGTAGGATAGAATAGGATTAATTATTTATTGTTCAAATGCAACGAATGACGGACTTTAATGCCGTTACATCTGCGAGGAATTAAGTATTCGCGCGTACTTAGAATGTCGCGTGATAGTGACATTTGTCAGAATAAAAAGTATTCTATGTCCATCTCCACGGTTCAAGTTATGTTCATATCAAATTTCTCTAAATCTATTCAGCGATATACTCGAGAAAGGGATCAGCCAGACAGACAACCATCACTTTCACATTTATAATATTAGCATGGATAAGTGTAAATGGAGAAGTATTTGATGTCACGAGGTATTGTAAAATATATTCCGAAGCGTTAAAATTAAAAGTCGCTATGTCTATATTGCATAATTTTTCTAAACAAAATTTAAAGTTTTTTTCAAATGTCCACCGCGTCGGACTTCGAAATCGATGCAATTTTCGTAATCAGCATCGCATACAACCTGAATAACGTCACCCATATCGATTTTAACATTTTTTACCCCTTTTTATCCACTTACGGGTTGATTTTCATTAATCACAAAATTAAAATTTGTTTATTTGGATTTAATGTCCAACCATAATCCTTTTAAAAAATGAGCGACCTTTACTTTTGAAAATATAGGACTTGTTTACTCAACTTTATCCCCCTTTTCACCCCTTTGGGGATGGAATTTTCAAAAACGCCGCGATATGTAAATGTTTGTTTTTAATTATCAACCTAAATACAAAATTTTCAGATTTTAGCACTCTTACTTTGTAGTAGGTAAGCCCACGATGCTAAATGGGGATTTACTCGAGCGTCATAGAGACCTATTGGGTTGCAAAAAGAAGCTTAGATGATAAGATAAGATAAGAATGTAAATATGATAAGAGGAAAAAATTTTTTATATAATGTATACCTTTTCATCGGTGGGGGGAGCGGCTTTATGTAGATTTTCAAATATGTAAAAAAATACTGTTTCATGGACATACTCGAGCGCGTCAGATATTAATAGCATCAATGTCCTACGTATTTTTAATAATGTACGTATAAAAAGGTGCTCCTAAACGGACACATTTTCCTGCAATTTCAAGCCGGCAACTATTGCTGTATAACGTTGATTAAATACGTTAAAACAAGTTGCATGTAGTTGCCGGCCACATATTTTAGCAAAAATGTGGCCCGTTTAGGTGCACCTTTAATCTGATGGTTTGCATGATGGGGGTGGTCGTAGTACGTAAGGGTAGAAAATGAAAAAAAAAAAAGATTCGAGCGCGTCAGATTTTCTAAGGGGGTGTTAAGTGAACCTAAAAAAGCTCTCATTCAATAATCTGACGATTTCGATGTGACGCAAACTCGCGGCCATTATTATAATGTGCAAAAAATCGCCATTTTGAAATACTCAAGCGCATCAGATTAAGATATATATGGTTCATCTTTATGTCCTAGACGTGCTGTCTCAAAATCTGACGCTTATCTAGAGGAATTCCCCTAATCAGACAAAAAAAAAACATTGAACTTAATAAATTGAAAAGCTCAGGAAATAGCATGCAAATAAAAGAGTGTATGTGTTTTAAGTAGAATTCTTGAATTTATAAGAAAATAATTGAAAAAAATGTAAAAAAAAACATTAATTTATTTTTTATTTTTTATAAATACCTGATTCTGGAGTATCCTCAAGAATATCAGGTTTTATGACTATATCTTCATACGCTTTCGGCAATTGATCACCTGCAAACCAGATCATTTTGAACTTTCCGTCGACAACTTTATCGACGAATTTTGTTACTTCGGCTTGTGGAAATCGTCAGATTAGAAGTTTTGTCGTTATCCTTGAATTATTTCCTTCAAAATTAAAAATAAACATAGCCACGCTCGAGCATGTCGAGATGACGTTTTTTTTTACAACTTTGTAGCCCTCCCCTTTCTTTACGTCACTCTCTAATTGTCAGATTAGAGGAATATACACTTTTTAGCATGTAATTAACTTATCCTACCTTAATCTGACGCGTTCGAGAATGTCTGATGATAATTTTTTTTAACTAATCTGATCCTTTATTCTCGACGGGCGGCTTTATATATGGGGCTCATATTTGGTGGAGGTACTTAACCGGGTACAAGGTATCCCCCTGTATATTAATCTGCCGCGCTTTAGTAAATCCCGAAATCCCCGCTTGGGCTCCCCAACTATTGAAAATAAAAGACTTCTCTAACACAACTACATCCCCCTTTTTCACAGTTTTGGGGTGAAATTTTCAAAAACGCCACGATCAGTAATTTTCCATCATCAACCTAAATAAAATTTATACAAATTTTCATCCCCTTTTTCACCCTTTACGGGTAGGTTTTCAGAAAATCCTTTCTTAGTGCACCCCTTTTACGCATACCGATCGGTTATGCTGGGCTCACCTAGAACACCACCGCCCCCCGGCCGGGAGGGGGGGGGGGAGGGTACTACCAGCTAAACCCCTCACTACTTGCCCTCTCGCCGCCTAACGCCCTGGGGGACCCTTGTGGTAATCACCCCTATGGCTGGCGGCCCGCCCGGCTTCCCGGGCCTCCTTGTGGCTGAGAGATGGCCGAGCAAGTGGGGCCATCTCTGTCCAGGCTGGTGGGGAGAGACCGTGAGATGCGGGAGACAGCCAACAGGCCGTCATACCCGGACCACACCGCCCCGCTAAAGGGGGATGAGGTGCGCGTAGCGCCGCCTCCTTCGCCCCACCCGTCTTCGTCGGAGCCGATCCGCATGAGCATCCTCTTCGCTCTTAGTGCACCCCTAGACCTCACATAACCTATGTGCCAAAATTGGAGTCTTTAGATCTAGCGGTTTGGGCTGTGCGATGATATGTCAGCCAGTTTATTCTTTTATATATTTAGATTTCCTGGGGGCTAATTATAATTTGAAACCCCTATCAATTTATAATTTGAAAGATATATCTTTCAAATGACTAATTGAAAAGGATTGCGATAGATTTTAAAATTAGACAATTAGCCCCCTTTTCAGGGCAGGGCTTACATGCACGTCACGAGATAATTTTCTCACGCCATTTTCTTGTGGTGAGATGACATATCTCTACTTCTCGACTGTCGATAATATTGCACTACATTTTGTCATGTCGTTCTGTCAAACGTAGACTTCGAGAAATTTCTCTTTAAACTGCAACATACGCGCCATATTTTCTCATAAATAATCGAGTTTTGACATTTAGTTTCGATTTATTTGTCGTCGATCATTCTGTTCGAATAGATAGCTGGAGAAACGTAAAAAGTGTTGCGAAAAATGGCAGTGCCGTATTACAATTAATTATTAACTATATATGAAAAGAGGTGGAATAGGCGGATCGAAAGGCCTACTTTTGAGCTACCTTCTACAAGCAAGAATGTGAGTTTTTCAACTAAATGTGACAGGGGTACCAGTAGTAAGGTGGAAGAATTACTGAAAAAGCAAGCAAGTAATTTTCGTTCATTTTCAAGAGCAATTTCAAATATTGATTTAGATATAATCAGTGATCAGTGGGAATTTGAAGATCACCTGAGAACCCTTCAAACCAGGTGGTCAGCGATCGACTCTCTACATTTGGAAATCGACATGGAGCTGGAGGGCTCTAACGAATCATATGATGAAGCATATTCACATCATGAGCGGTCCTTTTTTCAAATCAAGAAAGCAATCAACAGCCGTATGTGTTCAGTAAGTCACAAGGAAAAATTCGTGCCTCGTATGGAAATTCCAGAATTTTCAGGAAACTATCAACACTGGATTTCTTTCAAAGATCTATTTTCTGAGTCTATTCATCGCAACGCATCATTGTCGAAAGCTCAGAAGATGCAGTTTCTAAAAAGTAAAGTACGAGGTGAAGCAGAACGTCTTATCCAGCATCTTTCAATAAGTACTGAAAACTATGATACATGCTGGGAGATATTAAATAACAGATTCAATAACAAGAAGTTAATTTTCAATACTCATGTTCATACCATGATGAGCATACCTACCATTCAGCAACCGGCTGCCTATCTAATCAAGAGACTTCATGACACCACTCAAGAATGTTTAAACGCCGTAAAGAATCTGGGCGCCGACATCAGCACGTGGGATCCATTATTGGTTTACCTATTATCACAAAAACTAGATAGTCAAACGTACAGCGACTATATGGAATCCCTAAACCAGCCTCGTGAACTTCCTAACTTGAAAGAGTTCCTGGAATTTTTAGAGAGCAAATTCACTATCATGGAGACCTCTCGTAGGAAACCGGATGGAACGCAACTTCAGCAGAAAAATAATTCTACATCTCAATTTTCAACAAGTGGAAAATTTCATCAAAAACCTAATATTTTCAAGAATTCATTTTTGAGTAATCAAGTACATTCAAGACCTATTCAAAACAATTTCAAGAAAACATGTCCTTTATGTGAAAAAGATCATGGAATTTATTTCTGTAAAATATTTCTAGAAATGTCGCCAATAGTGAAGCTAAAAACTATTGCGAAATTAAATTATTGCAACAACTGTCTGTACGATCATAACGGAAATGCGTGTACAGCGAAAAAACGATGTCGTGAGTGCAACGGCCCCCACAATAGCATTTTACATGAAGCATTTAAAAGCAAAACTAATAATTCAGAAATAATAAAGAAATCAATGCCTCAACCGAGCATCGAACGAGCCCAAACCAGCAACGCGCATGTTTCACAACAAAAAGATTGCTCTGAAGTTCTACTTGCAACAGCCATGATCAAAGTTCAAGGAGTAGATGGCACCTATCATATCATGCGTGCTTTAATAGATCAGGGTTCGCAGCTGTCGCTTATCTCAGAAAACGCGGCACAAATATTATCTTTACCCCGAGAAAGCTTCAAAGGAGTCATCTGTGGAGTCGGAGTCAAAGAAAGCAATTGCAAGGGTCGATTCGTCATAAACTTTCAATCGATGGATGAACAGAATGACTTCAGCGTCAATGTTTTGATAATAAACAATTTAGTTCGAAATTTACCAAATGCTACTTTCACTAAGCCATCGTGGTCGTACTTAGATAACATCAAGCTGGCTGACCCACACTTTTACGTCAGCCGACCGATAGACATCCTTTTGGGGGCTAATATATATCCTCAATTGATGTTAGAAGGAGTCTGCAAATCTCAAGATTCATCTCTTCCTATCGCTCAGCAAACTCAACTCGGCTGGATCCTGTGCGGTTCAGTTACGACTACGTTACAATGCAACGTAGTTTTGAACAACATCGAACAAATAGAAAAGTTTTGGAATATCGAAGACATAACGGAAAATGATCAATTATCTTCGGAAGATTTACGTTGCATAGAATATTATAAACAAAGTACTACAAGAAAAGCAGACGGCCGGTACCAAGTCAGGCTTCCATTACAAGAAAATTTTCAAGAAGAATTGGGTTTATCAAAGCCAAGAGCAGTCGCTCAATTTCTACAATTAGAAAGAAAATTCAAAAAACAACCGGACATGGCTATCGAATATAAACATTTCTTTGACGAATATATTCAGTTACGTCATATGAAACAATCACAGCCGGCCGGTAACAAGACACCGCAATGCTATTTACCGCATCATTGTGTCGTGCGGGAAGGGTCACTAACTACGTCACACAGAGCCGTTTTCAACGCTTCATCACTTACCACGAGTGGAAAAAGTCTCAATGACCTTATGGCCTGTGGTCCCAACCTGCAGCAGGACCTTCAGTCGCTGATCCTTAAATGGCGGCAATTCAAGTACGTCTTCACAGCAGACATTGAGAAGATGTTTCGCCAAATTTGGATGCACCCCGACGATCAACAACTTCAGAAAATCATATGGAGAGCTTCACCACAGCAACCACTTCAAGAATTTCAATTAACTACAGTTACATACGGCACCAAGGCCGCTCCGTTCCTGGCGATGATGACCTTGAGACAACTAGCTCGGGACGAAAGCGAAAACTTTCAAGATAGTCAAGCGCCCCAAACAGTTGAAGAATGTTTTTTCATGGATGATCTCATTCAAGGTCAACATAGCTTAGATAAAGCTCTCAATTTACAAGAAGATTTAATTAAACTATTGAGTTCCGGCGGATTCAACCTTAGAAAATGGTCAGCAAATGAACCATTATTATTAGAAAATGTGAAAACAAGTAAGGAAAAGCAAGATAAATATGAGTTTCAGCAGATTGAATCAACGAAAACACTAGGGTTGCGCTGGGACCCGCTGACAGACAGTTTTTCATTCGAAGCTAAACTTAGTAACAACACTACTAAGGTTACAAAAAGGACGCTGCTTTCAGACATTTCAAAATTATTTGACCCGCTTGGATGGCTGACCCCCGTTACAACAAACCTGAAAATCCTGTTTCAGCAAGTTTGGAATACTGAAATTGGCTGGGATGACAAGGTTCCAGAAAGCATTTTACAAGATTGGAATATAATAAAATCAGATGTTATCATAAACATAAACAAAGTTCACGTGACGCGGTGGCTATATACCGAACAAGCGGCCGATATCGAATTACATGCCTTCTGTGACGCATCGTTGAAGGCATACGCTTGCGTCATATATTGTAAAAATAATTCAAACAACAATATCGTTTTAATTGGAGGAAAGGCGAGAATAGTCTCAACCAAGAAAAATATTTCACTTCCGAGATTAGAACTATGTGGGGCCGAACTTATGACTAAATTGATAAGTAAGGTTTACCAATGTCTTTCAAGCAATGAATATAATATAACTACACTCTGCTGGACAGATTCAACAGCAGTTTTGGGATGGATTCAAGGAGATCCCAAACGATGGAAGCCATTTGTCGCCAATCGAGTAAAGAAGATCACGGAAGTAGTGAGCCCGAACAACTGGCGCTACGTGAAGTCTGCTGACAACCCTGCTGACTGTGCTAGTCGAGGATTACTCGTTTCACAACTACTCGATCACAACTTGTGGTGGCAAGGCCCATCCTGGTTATCTACATTTGAGAAAAACAAGGAATCGCAGCAATTATTTTCTACAAATGAAGAGTTAAAATCGTCGGTCGATTCAGCTGTAGTCAGCAATGCCGTAGTCGTAACACAATGCGATGACGTCATAGAGCTATTACTCAATAGATATAGTTCATTAACCAAGATTATCAAAACTTTAGCATGGTGGCGAAGACTTCTGAAAAAAGATCATAAGATGAAAACTTCATATTTGTCAATTCAAGAAGTTCAAGAAGCGAGGGATTACATTATCAAGCATACACAAAGAAAGTATTTTTCAGAAGAAATTAGTTGTTTACAAGCAAGCAAAAATATAAATAAAAATAGCAAGATATTGAACTTACATCCATTCCTAGATAAAGATGGATTACTGCGAGTTGGTGGTCGACTGAAAAATGCATATATTGACCCAGATATGAAAAATCCGATCATAATTTCACATACCAGTCGGCTATCGCAATTATTAATTGATGACATGCATTTACGTACCTTTCATGGAGGGGCTCGTCTCACGCTTGCGAACCTGAGAAATAAATTTTGGGTTACCTCTGGAAATAGAGTTGTCAAAAGCCGTCTCCAACCATGCGTAATCTGTAAGAAAAATAAACCAAGCTTACAAGATCAATTAATGGGTGACTTACCTGCAGCACGAGCGAACCCAGCTCGTCCATTCTTTCACACCGGCGTGGATTTCACGGGTCACGTCGAAGTTAAGGCAAACAAAGGAAGAGGAATTAAAACTACAAAAGGATATGTCGCAGTTTTCGTGTGTATGGTGACCAAGGCCGTACATCTGGAGCTGGTCTCCGATTTATCCTCCTCCGCCTTCATTGCTGCCCTAAGAAGACTCTCTGCTCGCCGGGGTACCCCGCATCACATTTACAGTGACAACGGGACTAACTTCGTCGGTGCAAGTCGGATTCTGAAGCAAGAGTACTCCGAACTTCAAAAAGTGATGGATGATGATTTTCATAAGCAAGTTGTTGACCTTGGCATCGAATGGCATTTTCAAGCGCCGTCGTGGCCTAGTGCAGGAGGCCTCTGGGAAGCCGCGGTCAAGAGTCTAAAATATCATTTACGACGAGTACTGACCCATCAAAAATTGACTTTCGAGGAATTTTCAACCTTGTTGTCACAATTAGAGGCATGCTTAAATTCAAGACCCCTATGCGCTCTAAGTGAAGACCCTGATGAGCTTGACTTCTTAACGCCATCACATTTCCTATCAAGTGGACCCATATTAACCATCGTAGACACCGAACATGATGACAGGACACGATGGAGATTAATTCAAAAAATTCACAAGGACATTTGGCAGAAATGGCGTGACGAATATTTATTACAACTATCTACGCGTTCAAAATGGAATTCACCTAAAGAAAATATCAAGCTCAACGATATTGTAACTATTCACGACCCGAACCTACCTGCAGGAAAGTGGGCGATGGGCCGCGTCATTCAATTGCATCCAGGCAGCGACGGCTACGTCAGAGTTGTGACGTTGAAAACGAAACACGGCGTCATCAAACGGCCCGTAGTCAAGTTATCAGTCCTGCCCGTTCATAACGCAGTAAATCAGACACCTATTGTGACGTCATCAGAGCAAGATCAAGAAATCAAGTCACAAACTAATAACCAAAGGCAAAAACGAGACAGAAAACAGTGTAATCGGAGCCATAAAACTTCAACGCTCACTTCGATTATTTACTCGATTGTTTATTTCATGACTTTACTATCTACATGCTTCAGCTACAAAATAACTGCATTAAATAACACTCAAGGATTGTACTTTGACAAGATCGCAAATATTCAACTGATAAGAGATGATTGGAAAGTTGTTGTATATTACAACATGGATCCTTACTGGGAAGGTTTCGCAGCATATCAAACTTTCTACGAACACTTAGAAAATACGTGTTTCAAAATAAACAATCAAAGTAATTGTGACGTTATAATGTCTCAGTTACGTCACTCGTACGCAGAGCTCGAGTACTACAATAGCGTTTTGCTGAATCGTCCAAAGTTACATATGAGGCGACGCCGTGGGCTTATCAACGGTGTCGGATATCTTGCTCATAGCCTGTTCGGAGTATTAGATGAAGAATTTGCGGAACAATACGCAAAGGACATTGACCTTATACACATGAACGAAAAACATTTGGCAACACTAATGAAAAATCAGACTTCGATAGTGGAAGCTGAATATAATTTATTGAAAAGGACGGAAGAAAGTATTCAAAATCAACATAAAAAATTCAATAGACACATCCTTGTCCTGGAACAGAATTTTAACAAGATGAAAGTTGAAATAACAAGTTTAGACTACAAGAATGAATTCACTTCGTCAGCTATGGCAGCACAAAATTTACTTCAGAATTTGAAAAATATTCAAGATACAATAATAGACACAATAACAAATATTTATAACGGAAAGTTCAATGTGCATCTAATAACGCCTCGACAACTTCAACATGAATTAAATTCGATTGCGGGACATCTGGAAAATGATATTTCCTTACCCGTGACAACCATTCAGACAAGTACAGATATTTACCACTTATTGAAAGTTAAAGCACGAGTCACAGAACAATATTTGATAATAGAAATAAAAGTGCCACTCATAAGCAGAGACAAGTACGAGTTGCACAAAATTATTGGTGTCCCTAAGCAAGAAGGGAGAAATATGGTTACCCTGATACCCATTTCAGAATACATAGGGGTAAACTTACAAAAGGATTCATACTTTCCACTATCTTCAGAAGAAATAGAAAAATGTATTTATCATGACCTTTCAACCTATTTTTGTCATCTACGGACCCCAGTTTTCAAAATGAGGTCAGATCAAGACTTATGCATAAGTGACTTCAATAATAATTGCAAAATACAAATCGACTTATGCAAGAATCAATGGATTAGCTTAAAAAATATCAACACTTATTTTTATTTTTGTTGTGACCAATGTCAGCTGAGAGCCATGTGTGGGGATCAAGTTACCGCCTCGCAGTTGACCGCCGCAAACGTCATCGACATATCGGAGAACTGTGTTATTAAGACAGAAAATTTCACAGTATTTTCACATCGTGACCTTTCAAGCATTCTCAGACTGAATATGGAAGTTGAAAAACCGGAAATTCATCAGATTAAGAACATTCTCAACTTCACGATAAACCCTCTCAATCACTCCACTTCAAACGACTTGAGATCAGACATTATCTTAGGAGAAATAAAGCAAAATATTGAGAAACTGAAGAGTGCAGATATCCTGACAGATAAAATTTCTTACCACGACATTCATCATTATTCTATCATATACTGTCTGGTTGGAATCATACTGGTGACCGGTGTCATATTCATTTGGAGGCGATTTATTCGTGGCCGTCGGGAGGGCACGCCAGCACCCGCGAGCGACGCGACTGCAGCGTCAGCGAGCCAGCCGCAGCCCAGCGGACAACGTGACGTCGATAACACCCCGCCAGATCAAGAATCCGTCACTCTGGAGATGGGCGTACGGACCAAGGACAGAGGGACCACCCCTGTGTTACGCAAAGTTACTTTTAGTGATAGTTTAATGTGAAATATTTAAGCTAATTATACATTTTAATGTTTTTTATTTACACTTATTCAATTTTACAAATGTTTTAATTTTCAAATTCGTTTACATTACTTTGATTGTACATTTTAATATTTTATATTTACATTTTTTTTTATTTTTCAAATGTTTACTTTTCAAATTAGTTTACATTATTATAACATTATCTTTTTTTTTGTCGCTCGGCAGCATGTACGGTCATTAACCGCACAATTTTATTGTTACCTAGCAAGCGCATAGCGCGTTGTCAGCACTTTGGTAAATGAATATTTTATTTAAATTTTTACAACTAATTAGTTCGCATTCAATATCGATATGTTCATGTTGATTGACTCATTACTTCAATAAACAAAAGAAAACAGTTCGGACTTCTAATTTCAAGATTTTCAAGTACTTAAATTTCAATTCAATATTTCAAGATTCACTTCAGTAAAAGTTTGTGTGGTAGCAAGAAACCATACAAAAACAATAGGTACAATACTTATTATACGAATGTACTAAGATTACGAATATAAATATTAAATGCGAGCAATCATACAACCAAACTACACTATCAAGAACTAACGAATATAATTATATACTTACGTTTTCTTTTGAAATGCCATTTCAAACTAAATACAACTACCTAAATTCAAAATGAAATAAACAAAACCACAACCGGACCGGACTTCAGACAAGAATGACACATGTGAATGTGACGTTTCGGTGAAGACACCGGTTTAAAAATTGCCAATAGTGCTATCTTTGTCATTATTCATAATCGCAAAAGAAAAGAAACATTTTTATTTTTTTATTTAATGAACTTGACAACAAGACCTTGCTTAACATTTCATTCGTTCAATTTGTTGTGTATGGGTGGTTTTAGTCACCATAGACACACATGATTATCAGTGTTTTCATTTAAAAATAAAACTTGACGTTTCGTCATGAAAGGGATATCTCACGACGTGATGATTCTCTCTCGTGGCGCGTATGTTGCGAATTGCGAGAAAATTATCGAGATTGAGAATTTTTCTCATCCCATCTCGAATTTTCTCATGGTCGTGCATGTCAGCCCTGCTGGCCGCTTAGGTTTACTCACCCGCGGCGAGGCAGGGTGTCGGGCGGCGAGTAAATTTTTTTTCGCTCAGCTTATAAACTAGTAAAGCGAGTACTTGCCGGCGCCGGCGGAGGCGCGGCGGTGTGAACAGCAAGCGATGAAATATTAATATTTACATCTCTTTTGTTTAAACAGAATGTGTTATCTTTTGTACGTTTCTTGAGCGAGAAAATAGCCCATAGTTACTCGCTCACTCGCCCGCGATGAGACAGGTGCCTTATGAATTATATTTAGTCCAACAAATTTCGGATACTTTAATGTAAACTACAATGTAACTCACTTTTGTTTTTAGCATTCGAAAAACAAACAGATGATTCTGAATTCTATAAAAATGAAACTATCCATCATACTTGGTGTCGTTCATATGCAATTTGGAGTAATATTGAGTGTATTTAATTATTTGTAAGTAAAGTTACACACTATTATATTAATAGTGTATTCGTTATGAAAATACATGCGTTCAATATAATAGTTATAATATTGTAGGTAATGTAGCTTGCTTGCTTTTTTGTTTTAGTAATGCTTTTTTATAGTCGTTTTTGCATAACGCTAACAATTTGAATTTTTCAGGTACTTCAAAAAAACATATTTAATGTTTCTCCAATTCATACCAGAGATATTGTTTCTTACTTGCCTATTCTTTTGGTTGGTCATTATAATATATCTTAAGTGGTTTGTTTACTCAGCCCAAATAGGTTTGTATTTATTATATTTTACTCTTTTCATAATGTACTAACTTCTTTTGCTACGTTTTCCTATCTATTGCGCGATATATATAGCTAAAAGTGTTTACAATGTTTGTTTCATAACGGAAATTTAACTAAAATTTGCTATCCCATTCATTGATTTATCGAAAATATAGATTCTATTTATGCCTGTATTAACGTGATCCCACCGCTCTGTCCCACTGGTGAATCCATGGTTTTTTTTCTTCGTAATTCCACATCTTCTTCTTCATCTCGCGCGCCGGAGGCGCGCGGGTGGCCCGATCTTGGCGTGAGCCACTGCGGGTGTTTCATATTCGCGGCCTGCCTACTAGCAGGCTGGTCAGTAGGCTTTCCCCCCTCCCTAAGTTGCTTCACCGACCGCCCTCAGCGCGGTCAAGCCCTGCCGGGTGAGACCCTTGCGGGAGGCCCAGCGAGCGACCTGCGAGCAGGCGGTGGACTTATTGTGAGGGGGGAGTACCTGATGTGGGTAGTTGCGAATTTTGTTATTTGTTTTTGTTGTAGCGTAGTGGTGGGGGTGCCCCCTCTGCGGTGGCAGAGGAGGGGATTGCGTCACTCGGGCGTTCGTAATTCCACTGCACAAGAAATGCACTCGACAAAAGATTGATAGGTTTTGACACAGCAATGCGACAGCAGAAATTGCGCGATAATTGCTTTACGTCACGTATCAACAGTGCGGCCTCTACCGAACAAACGATGAACTGCATTCATTTAGTTTCTGTTATTGCTATAGTATGGCCATAACCTGTTTTTTCTGTTCTGTGGCCATAACCGCTGCGCACTCCCTGAGGTATGCGCGCGGTGAGACGGGGGGGACGCGCTCTGTCAGTCCGCCATCAAAGCTCGTGGCGGCAGGTAGTGTCGCAGACGCATATGAGATAAAAATTCAAAGATGGGTCGTGCGTTATCTCGTGATGTAAAAGACGTAATTTTTAAAGTGGCTGAATATTTTAAGAAAAGAAAAGCAGACAGAGAAAGCTTTGAATTCGAAAATGATGCGAATATTGCCAAAATCGTTGCGGAGGCTACGGAGTACTGAAAAAGAACCGTGCATAGTGTAATTTCTGCGGGTTATTTATCTATGGAAAATTCAAGCCGTTTAAAGTTTCAATCGAAAAAACCAAAAGTTATAAAGAAAAAACATGTTGTGGCTGATTTTGACCTTGGAGTTATCAGAAGAAAAATTCATCAGCTTTACGAAGTCGAAAAAAAATACCAAGTGTCCGTATCAAGTTTGAGGCAGGATGGCATATTGAATTGTGGACGGGAATATTTAAGACAGCTTTTTCATAAAATGGGGTACGGTTACAAAAAAATGCAAATCGAAGAGACTACTCCTTATAGAGCAGCCTAATATTACAGTGTGGCGGAAAAAATACCTTACACAAATCAGAAATTACAGAACGCAAAACCGCAACATATATTTTCTTGATGAAACATACATCAACGCCAGTCACCTTGCCAGTAAATGTTGGCATTCATCTTCAGAATCCGGAATTCATGCTGATATTCCCCCTCGAGTGCGATCACGAGTGGACGTGTTTCGGTGCTGCTGCAAGTGATTTTTATTTTAAATTTAAATAAACGGAAAAAAGAAAATTGGTGCTTCGTGATTTGAACTTGTGATCTCAGAGTTTGGTGCATTGCTCGGTGGCCGGTGTGTGGTGCGCTCGGCTACGCAGCGATAACCCGTCACGGCGAAATATTCTGTTACTATCTACTGACCGCACGACTATCCATCTTTTGTTGCGCTTTAATATGCCACTCCCCGCCACATCGATTAAACGATAAAAAGTATATAAAACAATTAGAAGATAAGATGGAAGCAATGGAAAGGAAAATGAAGGCGACTGGACTCGAAATTCGGAATGTTCCTTTATCTAGCCAAAAACATGAAACAAAACAAGATTTGTGCACTTTAGTTAAAAAGATGGCGCGGTCTGTCAACTCTAATATCCAGGATTCTGATATTAGAGATATCTATCGCGTACATTCGCGGAAAGAAACATCTAAACCTATTATAGTAGAGCTGAATAGTGTTGTCTCAAAAGAAATTATTTTACAATCAGTGAAAAGTTTCAATAAAAGTAAATCAAAGGATATGAAGCTGAACACAGCTCATTTGGAAATTCCAGGTCCACAAAAACCAATTTACATCTCAGAAACACTTACAATGAAGGGTCAGAGATTATTTTCTCTGGCTCGCGAGTTTAAGCGTGATAACCATTTTGCCCATTGCTGGACTTCCAAAGGACTTGTGTACCTACGAAAAGGGGATAATCTAACGTTTTACCGTATAGACTGCGATGAAGACCTGGCAAACCTTAAGAAGACAATATGACTATTTGGAGGCTTGGTTTCTCCCGTCAACCGGCAATTTTTTTCTATACTGTTTTTCATTTTTCATTTTATTATTATAAGTTTGTTTTTGCATGAATTCTACTGCATGAAATTGTTTATTATTTGCTTACATAGTACGAATTTATACTCTGATTTTACTTCGCTAAATATTGTGTGTATGACACAGGGCCATAAATTTTTTACCGTTAAAATTCGATCCTTTTAACATAAATTCAACTATTAATGAACTTGATGAAATATCTATTAGCCAATCTTTTATGTGTGATCCAGAGTCGTGCCGAGACCTAATCACTTCTAACAAGGCTCTCAATTCTTTTAAAATACTGACACAGAACATTAGAAGCATAAGTAAAAATATTAATTAATTTGACATTTTTCTCAATAGAATCAAAGTTTACTGCGATCTTTATATTTTAACTGAGTCATGGAATGCTAATAAAACACTGTTTCCTAAAATCTCCTCCTACGATACATATTTTACAAAAAATAATATAAACCAGAATGACGGTATTGTTCTGTATGTCAGAAATGGCTTGTCCCTTGTTGTGGAAGAACCAGATTTCAATGATGCAAGTTGTTTATTGATACAGACAAACCAAAAAACACTCATAGTTGCTCTTTACAGATCACCATCCAATAGAAATATCTCTGCCTTTATCGATTCTTTAGACAAAATCTTAATTAAATATAAATCTTGTTCAAATATAATTATTACAGGAGACATAAATATTGATGTGAAAGATAATAACAAAGATCCGAACTCTACTGAATACCTGAATTTATTAGCCTCCCATGGAATCTTAAAAGCTCACTCTTACCCTATCAGAGGTGAAAATTGCCTAGATCACGCCATGATCAAATCAAGCGGTCCAGTTATTACTTTTGTCATGAATTTATGGATTTATTTATTTTCCACTTCTTCACAAACCAACTCTCCTCAAAGATTTACTTACTCTGGTCACCGTAGTCCTTGTAATTCCATGGCTTTAATGGAGACTACTAATGATGAAATTGCTGCTCTTATTAATAATCTGAAGAATGACTGTGCAACTGGATGGGATGGCATCTCCAATAAAATTCTTAAAATAGGTTTAGAATATTTTGTTTTTCCCATTACACATATTGTGAACTTGTGCTTACGAATGGGAGTATTTCCACAAGTTTTCAAAATTTCTATCATTCATCCTATACATAAATCAGGTAGGAGAGACTGCGTGGATAATTACCGCCCAATATCTGTCTTGTCTGCTCTATCCAAAATACTAGAAAAGGTCATGAACAAAAGGCTATTATCTTTTCTTGAGAATCAAAAACTTTTATCTCAAAATCAATTTGGATTTAGAGCCCGAAAGTCTACAACTGGTGCTGTTACTGAACTGACAAATCATATTGCCGAACATCTTGATAACAAAAATAAATGTGTAGGAGTGTTTTTAGATTTGGCAAAAGCCTTTGACTCGGTTTCCATTCCGCTGCTTTTACGGAAAATGGACAAAATAGGCATTCGCGGACACACTCTAAAACTTTTCACCAATTATTTATCTAATCGGACTCAAAGGGTGCAAATTGGAGCACACACTTCCGGAGATGCCTCAGTTACCTATGGTGTGCCCCAGGGCAGTGTAGTCGGTCCTAGCCTCTTCCTAATTTATATTAATGATTTCTGCAACCTTAAGCTATCAAGCTGTAAGATTTTTACCTATGCCAATGATACGGCCCTAATATTTTACGGTAAATCTTGGGAAGAGGCTAGAACAAAGGCTGAAGAGGGTTTACAGATTGCTATTGATTGGTTACAAGCCAATTTCTTGACCCTAAATACCACAAAGACAAAGGTCGTAACTTTTGGTAAGTCAAAAAATGAACTGCCCGGTTCCGAATACACAATTAAAGCCCATAACTGTTCCCTGAATATTGCCTCAGAATGTCAATGTAAGTCCCTTGATCAAACCGACAATATTAAGTATCTTGGCGTTCTCGTGGATCGTACCTTTTCTTGGAAATCGCACATTAATATGATATCGTAGAGAACGCGAAAACTCATGTTTATTTTTAAATCACTCCGTCACATAGAGGACAAAAATCTAATAAATACAATTTATTTCGCTTTAGCACAGTCCATATTATCATATTGCATTACAGCATGGGGTGGAGCCAACAAATCTAACATAATAACAGTTGAAAGAGCCCAACGAGCCTTGCTGAAAGTAATAGCGTGTAAAACGTTTAAATTTCCAACACGCGATCTATATGCACTGTGTGATGTACTCACTGTAAGGCAATTGTTTGTTAGCAGCACCATACTCTCAAAACACAAAAAGCTGAATTATGTAACACCAACGGCTTCCACTCGAAGACAATACAACGTCTGCTCTATAAATACTTATAGAACAACTTTCATAAAAAAGTTTCAATGTTTTCTTGGGCCCTTTTTATATAATAAAATGTTTAGCAACCTTGTTTTGTATTTAATTTAACATGCCTAATGTACTTAAATTGTAAACCACCGCTGTACACACTGTTAAAGCACAATAAACAATTTATTTATATTTATTTATTTATTTTATTTATATTGGGAAAGGACGGCGACTGGTAATTCTCCACGCTGGGAGTCCAAGTGGCTTGGTGGATGAAGTATATTGACTATATTCAAATCAGATGCTAAAACTGGCGACTATCATGGAGATATGAACGGGCCTACTTTTTATAAGTGGGTAGATGAAAAGTTAAAAGATAAGTTGCTTCTAAATTCTGTTGTTGTAATGGACAACGCGTCTTACCATAGCGTTCAGATTGAGAAGAAGCCAACTATATCAAGCATCAAAAGAGAAATGCAAGACTGGTTGCTACGCCACAATGTAGAATTTTCAGGAACAATGACAAAGGCTCAGCTGCTAATTCTTATCACAAGTACACAAAAAGAACCCGTGTATAGAATTGACGAACTCCTGAAAGCCCGTGGACACACTGTTCTGCGTTTACCTCCGTACCATCCAGATTTAAATCCTATTGAGTTGGTCTGGGCTGATGTTAAAAACAACATAGCCCAAAACTATATTAATTCTTCTCTAGACGAAAAGATAATCATATTGGATAAATTGTTTTCAGAATTCACGGCAGAAAAATGGCTGGGATGCGATGATCATGTCCAGAAAAATTAAAATGATTACTGGAATCGCGATATTAGGTTCCATAATATTATCGATTCAATCATAATAAATTTGCAAGACTCTGATTCAAGTTCCAATGGCGATACGGACGATGAAGATGATAACGAAATGAAAGATGAAGTTGAAACAGAATCTATGTCGGAATAACTTTACTACATAAACTAATATGTATTTGTTTGTAATTATACCTAATAAATTTTCAATAAAACAAATCCTAATTTGAATTATAAGTTTAGTTCTTTCATCAACTGCCTAGGTATTTTAATACGATATCGAGTATAATGTAGATTACATTTTATCAACTAAAACGATAATACAACTAATACATTTTTATCCACTAAAGAGCCTCCGACCACCGTTCCGCCACAATTCTTGCCTTAGAAATGTAAACTGATATCGTAAGATTTGTCCGACGTGTATTGATCTCATGTGAACTCATGCTCTTTTTTCCCCGGCTCCCACCTCGCCGCGCATACCTCAGGGAGTGCGCAGCGGTTATGGTCATACTATACCAATATTTTTTTTACTCTAGCGTCATAGCAATACGCGGCGTCTCACTCTCTCACCTAGGTAGGAGAGCGAGAGAGTGAGACGCCGCTATAAGAACCATCAGCGAGTGATTAGCCAGCAATCACATACGTAATACCATTTTTATTTTGACGTAACGCAGCGATCGCGCCATATCTGCGCGATAATTGCAAATTTTTTGGTAATAGTCCCGCTGGTTAGTTAGTTATGCTAGCTTTGTGCAGTCAGCGTCAAAATGATCGAAGCCGATCGACCTATATGGAGATAGACGGAAAGAGCGCTTAACTGTATGAAAACTTAACGTGTCGAATTTTTCGTACCTACGATGACGTCACGAGCAAGATTTAGTAGTGTAAATGTTATTCACGAGCTCTTGCAAGAAAGCACTGCACCATTAACCGTTTTCGTCTCTGAATGACGCATTATCATGTAAGTACTACCTACTACTTAAAAAACACTTTCTCATTTATTTCTTACTTATTCACATAACTACCTAAATCTAACCGCCTCTGTGGTCTAGTGGTAACAACCACTGATATTAGACTCCACAGAACAGTTTCTGTTCTGTGTTAGACCCAGAGATCCCGGGCTCTATTCTCAATGTGGTTGGTGGTAGGACTTGTTGTAAGTCCGCCTGGCTAGCTAATTAAGTCTGACGCCATAGCAACATTGTTTTGTTCCAGCAGTTAGAGATAGGATAGCCAGTTCCTCAGTTGTTGAGGATTCCGGTAGAGGCTCGTTTCTATCTTCAGCCTTATCAATACTTATCATCTGGTACGATGAAGGCTAAGAGACCTGAGGAGTTTGGTCCGTTTTGGTCTTAGTTCCTTAGTTTTAGTTCCTTTGATGACAGCCTACAAGTGTTTGCACTGTCGTTATGTCAAGAATATGTTCGTTTCATAGTAAAATATAAATATAAAAAAAATGTATCTAAACAATTGGTTAGATTGAGAGTTTTAAAAATTATGTGAGGACATTCGGTTTTTAAGCTTCACCGATAACAACTACCAGCTTCTTAATTTTGAACATTTCAATGAATTTTTTTGAGTTCTTTTGAATCGTTCATAATAGTGTCCCATCTCTAGTGCGTTGATCATCTGCCATTAACCCTGCCAGTGGTCGCATGGATAACATATTTGCTAATCCCGGTAGGATAACATCACAACATCATAATTTGCATTAGGTACTTATTGCCCAATATACTGGAAAAGGGATTAAAGTTCTTGAAAATGTTTTATTTACAATAGCTTCAAAAACTGTCAATCGCTATATTTTTATAGTGCTATTCTGTGATGTTTACAATATTTGTCGAAGATAACCTATACTTATGGATATAATGCGCGCGGATTTGAAAGAGTATTTAACGAATACTCTTTCATGTTAATGTGTAATTTACACGATGCCAGTGACTGGACTTAGTTTCTCGGAATTTCGGACACAGTAACTAGACTAGCAGGGCTAAGATGAGCGCCGCGATTATGTGTCGAAATTTATCTCGCGATGTCTGGCGCGCTCATATCAGTACGGTGTGAGTACAGACAGTGCGTTGACGCGATAAGCGTCGAGAAACTTTTGTCGCGGTGCTTATCTTAGGCCTATTGGGTAGATTTGGACAAGATTGGGCAGTAAGTCAGATTGCCCGCACAAATTATACTGCCCGAAAATAGAACGGACAGTTAGCTGGACTAGTCAGCGCTGGACTGGACCTCTATTTTTGAATCACTCGTCGCGCGAGTGGCGAGGCTAACGAGGAGGCGATCAGGCGACTAGCGACCTTGCCTGCGTGGACATAGCACGCTTTTCGCTTAGCCCCTCGCGCGCTCGAGTTGGCAGGCGGTACTACAGGCGAAAAGCGAAGCTGAGTATATAAGGGCAAGGTCGCTTTTACGGAATACGGAAACTCAAACGTCGCACGAAAATCAGTAGAATCCTCGATACGAGTGAATAAAAAATAGAGCTCCTGGACTGGGTTGTATGTAGTGTCTACACGAGCTCAGTAGCGAGCACATTTACATGTTGTAAAATAAAGTGCGGCTGCCAATAGGATTACCAAGCAATGGCTCTCGATAGGAACTGTCAAATAATGCATTCTCTCAGTGGCTGCATTATACATTGACATCATATTTTCTTGAAAATGTTTCGCCAGTTGAAACGGGAGTCACGTTATTCGAACTTATAAAGTTTCTAAATTCAGTACATCGATATTTTGAACTTCGAATTTTAGTATGAAAGTCTATATTATGACATTATGGGTAGTAATTAACCGATCGACTTAAAAAACTTTTTAGCGTCAAAAATACTAGGTGAACTACAAAGTTACCAATCTATCCTAACCTAAAACTATTTTTTCCGCAACCAAACCTAGTATTTTAGTCGCTCAATTTAGTAATATTTTGTCGGATGGTTTATTATATTCCATTACTAGATACCGCCCGCGGTTTTTTTTAATTTACGATGGGCTTACTCTCAGCCTTCATCATACTTGATGTTAAGTATTGATAAGACTGAAGATGGATGCGAGCCTCTCCCGGAACCCTCAATCACTGAGCGACTGGCTATCTTATATCTAACTGCCGGAACACAACAATGCTGAAAACATTGTTGTTATGGCGTCAGACTTAGATAAGATGGTGGTAGCTAGCCAGGCGGACTTACAACAAGTCCTAACACCAACCAAACCGAACACAATATGTACCCCCGCTGGGAATAGAACCCGGGACCCCTGGGTCTGATACCGGTGGTTGTTACCACTAGACCACAGAGGCGGTTGAAATTCACTCGCATGGTTTCCGTTCCCGTGGGAATATCTGGATAAAAAGTAGCCTAATATTACTCTACGACCTTTCAACTAACTCTTTTCCAAAAATCAAGTCGGTTGATTAGTTAGGGCGTCAAGAAAGGACAAACAAACACACTTTCGCATTTATAATATTCGTCAGGATTAACTCCGGTAAAATAATTTTTTTTTCTATTTTTATTTATATTTTGTATACACTTGTATTCCACGCGACCAATCAGTTATTTTAGTAGGTACTCGACCACTCCGGGTTAAGACTATTTTCGAATAATTCTTGTAACAGTTATTATCGTTTCAATAAAATTGTTAGACGATGACCCCGACGATGATCACGACGACGATGATACGATATTCCATGGACCTTTTAACTATTGGGTCATAATTTTTGCACCATTTTACTATACAATTCGGCATATTTAGGAAATGACCGCTAACGGCTTTCAACTTCAGTCTCCCGTGGACAACTGAATCGTTGTTGGCCTTAAACCGATATTTCAGAGCCCACGAGCTGGCATTTAGCACCGTTCGTTGGCCGGCTCCTTACTAGTAATATATAAGCTAGTGTTTAATCCACTTGGACCGCACGATAAATGTCTTCTTGATTTTCTTCTTCTTGCGATGCTTGCGTCACTATCGTCTGTCAAACTCCGCCATAAGCGTTTCGATATCAGTGCTACAGTATATCTTGGTATTTTGTATAAAAAAAAAGCTTTTTATACTTTATGATTTTGTAATTTTTGCATTTTTCAATGCTATTTTTATACTTATGGTAAATTTTAAATAGAAAAATATTGGAAAAAATTAACTCGGCCACAAGTGAATTCTCAGGCTGGAATCGAACCAGCGACCTTTGGAAATCCGGTCCAATGCTCTAACCGCTGAGCTACCGAGACTTGGTACCGAGTCTCGGTAGCTCAGCGGTCGCAACGAAAATCTAATGCAATATGTTATATGATAATATTAACTTTCCGTATACCACAAGTTAAAAGTATTTTAGTATTTCAAAGTACCTACCCCTAGGTGATCCGTCACGCAGATAGCTGGTATTTATCTGATTCATTTAGGTATACGGAGCAATCGTCTCGTCTCTTATCGTTTTGCTTGAGTTAGCGTTGATTTTTGTCAAATTATAAGGTATTTTGGTAGATTTCAATACTCGGATCATTTTGACGCTGACTGTAGGTACTTAGATTTAAGTATTTTCCCATTACATTCATAGTTTTTTATTTCTTTTTTTTTATTAGCAAAGTATACAAAAGTGGGAACACGCGATTCACAAGCGGTATTGTTTCAATTACAAGTAAACCCACTCTAGTGCAGTGCAATACCTGCGGGCTGGAACCACGGCCTTCTTCTATTAGTTCCTTTGTTGTTCGCTGGATACAGCACTATCTTATTCGACAGCAACTCGCCGTTGACGATTGACGATTCTCTGTTCGCCAGTTAAGTTATCAGCCCGCGGGACTGTGATGTTCAGCAGCGGCTGTATTTCATCGCAGAACACACGACTAACGCCATCATGACGGGTTTTACAATAATTAATTTACTTATTACAGTTCACTGCGCGCCACAGATTCTTGAATTATTCATGAATTTCATTCAAGCGAAGCCGCCGGTCTTCCGTTGGGATTATGATTGGGGTGATATCAACGATGATGATAAAGCTAACTACGAAAACATATTATATAGATGTAACATTTTTGCGACAATATTTCCTTTCCAAATGGTTTTGTGGTACACCATTATTCTATGTATACCGGTGCTATTGTTTGGGACACCAATATATTTATGCATTTATAACAAGAATCAGGAAAAGAGAGAGAGAAGAGAAGAGGTATGTTATAATTAATAAATTATTAGGTACAGTTTTGTCGAGTTTACTCGGCCAACCAATTAGTCCAGTTATTTTATACTTTAGACTTAGCGTCAAATCCGGTTAATGCAAGTTTTTGTAGACTTGTTTATGATGCATAATTCAAGTTTGTCACATCGAGTGTCAACTTTGTCAAAAATCCTAAAAACACCGCGAATAAAGCAAACGATTCTATCAAAAAACCAGTAATTTGGGTAGTTTTTTTTTATTTTTTTTTATGAACAACGGGTAGACTCTTAGTATTCATCATACCTGATGTTAAGTATTGATAAGGCTGATAGATGGAAGCAAGCCTCTCCCGGAATCCTTAATAATTATTAATAAGTTATCTGTGAATTAGGGTTAAAATTGCCTAAACCTGAAAAGTGATGACATATTTCACCGTTTTTGGATTTTTGCCCAAATGCGTTCAGCGCTCGAGGTCAGAAACTTGGCTTATTAATTGTACCAAGATCATAAACAAGTCTGCAAAAAATCTTGACAAAGTTACTGGGCTAAATGTCAATGTGTGTGTTTATCATTACCTATTATTTTGAACCTTAATGATTGTGATTGTCTTCTAAATGTACCATATTATAGTCAACTACCTTCTTCTAGGCGCTGCGCAAACTTAGACATGATTCTGACACACTCTTAGAGAACCATGCCCTCAGTTCTGCTTGTATCTATTAAGTAAGAAATAACTAAAAAGTAACTTCGTCTGCGAAAGCAGTGGTTAATTTAATATGGATTATATCAAAACAATCTCTGCAGCCTGTAACCAAGACAGTTCCCTAGTTTGGTCAGCACTGACCGTACATACCATGTTAGAAAGTTCAAAGAAAAAGGCTCCGAGTTCCCAGCGTCCCTTAAATGGGACAGGGGTGCTTAGAATCGCTGGGCGGAAAGCAAATGAGAATGGAATTAAAATAGCCACGTGGAACGTAAGGAGTATGCAGTTTAACATAGTAATAGAGATGGACCGTTTAAACATCGACGTTTTAGGTGTCAGTAGAACTAAATGAGTAGTAAGTGGCAAACTTTACATCAAGGATAAAATATTCTCCTATTCAGGGTTAGATGCATCAACGACGTAGGAATAATGGTCAGTAAGAGAGTGGAAAGTTCCATTTTTTACTTTGTTCCACTCAATAACCGAGCTATGTTGCTACGACTTGACACTAAACCTATTAAAATTCACATCATACAGATCTATGCTCCAACTAAAGATAAGAGCGACGAAGAGATCCTAACATTCTATAATACTCTTAGCGCCCTCTGCAAGAATACCAAGAAGGAAGAAATCAACATAATACTCTAACAGGGGTGAAGGGGAAGTTGCGGTAGTTGCCGGTGCTAATAGTTTGTATAGGAGAACTGATAGAGAGGATCTTCTTGTCCAATTTTGCCAAGTAAATAATCTGGTGATAACAAATACGTTCTTCAAATTACACCCGAGACGACTATACACTTGAACATCTCCTGCACACAAGCCTGAACATTTCGTCAACTAAACATACTATATCCTTCTAAACAGTAGATATAAGAACATCATTAAAAGCACCAAAACATATCCAGGCACCGACATAGGTTCTGATCACAACCCAGTTGTTGTTTTTTTTCAGTCAATTTTCGTGCAGTCTCAAAAACACAAAAAGGCGAAAAAAGGTGTCGTAGTCTTCAAAAACTGAAACAACCTGAGGTAAAAGCGCGTGCACACCATTACATAAATGAGTGGACAATCAACCACAAAAATATCCGTCAATGTCAAAAAACGTGGGAGGATTTAAAGACCACCATGACCAATGTCAATAATACCGTCATTTAACTAAAATAAAATAAAAAGGAAAGTATGGATCACTTTTTATGATTTTGTATTTTTTTGCATTTTTCAATGCTATTTTTATACTTATGGTAAATTTTAAATAGAAAAAATTTGGAAAAAATTAACTCGGCCACAAGTGAATTCTCAGACGGGAATCGATTCCCGTCTGAGAATTCACTTGTTTAAAATTACATAAGTTACATAAGTATGGATCACTGATGAAATCGTGGATCTGATTGAAGAACGTAGGCAATACAAAGCACGACTCAGATAAAGTACGGAGAGCTAAGACAAAGAATCCAGCGGGAATGTCGTAATTTGAAGGCGGACTGGTATAAGAAGCGATGCGTCAGCGTAGAATCATTGATGACAAAACATGACTATTATAATCTTTACAAAGAAATCTGAGATATGGCAGATATCCACTTAAAACAATGCCCTTCTTTCTTAACGGACGCTGATGACAAAATGGTGCTAGTTCTTGATGCTAAAAAAGAACTATGGGAAGGGTATTTATATTGTTAGTTACATTTCAAGGGGTATATCGGAACATTATTTGCAGATAGTACACGAACACCTATATAACAGAATGACAGTGAATCCAATGGACCTCAAATACCTCTGGCGGAGATAACTAATGCACTTCAAAAGGCAAAATCAGGAAAGGCACCAGTACTTGACGACATCCGCATTGACGTGCTAAAACTATTGGATGCAGAAAACACTGATGCTCTTCTTCATATGTTCCATTCCGTTTACGACACTGGAGATATCCCCACAGAGTGGTTAAATTTCCTCTTTGTCACTCTTCCAAAGAAACGAAACGTCAGAAAATGTTCTGATTACTGCACTATAAGATTAATGAGCCACATTCCTAAACTGTTCCTATCCTTAATACAGAATCGTATAAGACAAAAAAGTGATGAACAAGTAAGTGAGAACCAGTTTGGATTTAGAGTGGGAATGGGAACCAAAGAGGAGCAATTTGCACTAAACGTTTTAGTATGGAAATGCAGAGATATGCAAAATGACGTCTATATGTGCTTTAAAGACTACGAAAAAGCTCAGCACGGGGTACTCTTGAAAGAATAGGTCTAGCCGGCAAAGATATCTGCATCATAAGAAATCTATACTAGAACAAAACGGCAACTGTGAGAGACGATGGAGAGGAAACGAAACCCGTTGACAAACAAAGAGGCGTAGGTCTGTCCCCCCTATTATTCAACGTATTTTGAAGCCATCATGAAGGAAGAGCTTCGTGACTCAACTGCCGGGGTAATCATTAACGGCCAAATAGTCAACAACTTGCGCTACGCAGATGACACAGTCCTCATTGCCAGCAGTAAAGAAGATTTGCAGGAAATCGTGAACAGGGTTGCGTTGTGCAGTAGAAATGCGGGACTAAATAGGAATTTCAAGAGGACCAAGATCCTTGTCGATAAACAACCTCACGAGTGAGTTGACAAATATAAATACCTAGGCTCGTGGCTGACTGAGTCGTGAGAAAGTGAGACGGAAAGTATTGAAATAGCCTGAGCAGCTTTTTAAAGGATGAGTATTGTGCAGTAGAGAACTCTCCCTCAAACTACGAACCAGGATTCTCCAATGCTACGTCTGGCCTTATGTACTCTACGGTTTTGAAGCGTGGACTTTGAAGGAAGACCTTCGAAAGAAACTGGAGGCGTTTGAGATGTAGATTTACTGCAGAATGCTACGCATAAGTTGGACGAAACATATTACCAACGGCGAAGTTCTAAGGCGTATGGGTAAAAAAGTGGAGCTGGTTTGTACCATTAAAATAAGAAAAGTCACATATCTTGGTCACATCCTCGGGAATCCATAGTATCGTCTTCTCCAAACCATCATGATGGGGAAAATTGCAGGAAAGCGCAGTCCCATTCTGCGCTTTCCTGCAATCTTCCCCAAAACGACACAAAATGTCATGGCTTCGTAACATCCACCAGTGGGACGGCGTTAGAACAGTAGAACAGTTGTTTGGACTAGCCATGGACCATTCAACGATGAAGCGGCACTTTATGAAAAGAAGTGCCCAAAACCAGGCACACTAGTGTCTACGTTTGCGCAGTGCCTGAAGGCTAACTTCTTCGATCATAAGTATTTTGGCTGCAAATAAGAACTTGAAATGTCAACCCGCAAAACACGAATGTATTTCACAATTTGCTATGTTTATCGTTAAAAAGATGCCGTGTGGTGACGGCATAAGAATACAAGTGTCACCATTCCCTTTACATGCCTGGGATGTCGTAAGAGTCGACTAAGAGGCTCGACGCATTGAACACCTGTGCGAGAGAAGGAAAACTTGAAACAAACCCTCTACCAACCCGTCTGGCCAGCGTGGTAACAGTAGGCTAATAACCTCCTTTGACCGCCACAATAGGCGTGAGCTAGGAGAGGCCTATGTCCAGCAGTGGACGTCCACAGGTTGATGAGTGTGAGTGTGTATTGTTAAAACTTTAAATCCAGTACTGTCACAAAATAAAGAGGTACAGAAGTCAAGTTTAGTACTAGGGCGCTCGAGCAACGCTGAACGCACACATAGACACTCTCACCGACATGGAATCTCACCTACACTCTACAAAACATTTCGAGCGCGAGTGCCGCTCGACGCAGACAAACCACGTGTTCAAATACGCCGAGAGTGCGTGTGTATGTATATTCATTAAGTATGAAAGAGACAAAGAGATAGTTTTCGAAAAAGATTTTAGTTTGCCATACTCGTAATAATTGCACTCAACGTCTCTTGGTGGTGAAACCGGAACTTACTATCTTTTCTGACTAATAAATCCACTAGCATCAGTGCCATTTTGGGACTAGAAATCTATTTCTCGAAATTTCATTAAAATACTTTTGTAGGAGTAGAAACTAACAGTATTTTTGAAGTCGGTTACCATACAATTAGATTTTTTGTAATTGGCCTTTGCGGCATACAAATCTATACATGTTATTAATTAATAAATATAAAAGCCTTCGTTATTAATTAAATTAATTATAAACAATATTACGAGGGCTGCTATTTATGTATCCGGAACTGACTAGCTACAGAACAATATTTAAAAAGTAATTATAACTTTTGAAAATGGAACTCTTTGGCTGACGAATACAATTTGTTTCATGAAGCTGTTATTTGTTTTATCATTTAATTTTGTGGCGGCATTTTGAAAATTGCTGTGTTTATCATTATGGATTTAACTCGTGAAAACTTTCGTGCTATGATTTACTACGATTTTCGGCGAGGGCGAACTCAAAAAGTGTGCATCAACTCACTTCGACTTTAGGGCACCATCAAAAACTACTGTGTATCAGTGGGTTAGTGACTTAAATCGAGGGCGGTCTGTGTTCACGGACGAATTTAAAGAAGGTCGCCCTAAATCGGTTGTTGTACTTCAAAATAATGTATGCTGTGCGCGAACCAATCATGCAAGATCGTCATGTTACATATCGCGAGATAAAAGCGTCTCTGGGCATAAGTATGACGAGTACACATAAAACATTACACGAACAATTGGCAGCAAAAAAAATGTTCGCGTTGGATTTCACAACTTGACAATTTATAAAATAAGGGCACGTGTCGATTGGTGTAAAAAAATTATTACAAAAGTACAATCAGGGTGCGTCAAAAGCTGTCTATAATATCTACACAGGTGACGAATCAAGGATTTAAGCGTATGATCCTGAAACAAAACAACAATCAACGGTTTGGGTGTTCCAAGATGAGCCGAACCCGACAAAAGTCATTCGTTCAAAAAGCACTTTGAAGCAAATGGTCGCTTGTTTTTTTGGTAAAAATGGACATGTGCCTAAAGTGCTACTAGAGTATCGTAAAACGGTTAATTCTGAATGGTAAACGAGCATTTGTTTGCCAGAAGTGTTTGAAGAAATAAGAAAGAACCGACAACGCAGAATTCTTCTTCATCATGACAATCCTAGCTGCCACACATCGGCCGAAACTATTTGAAAGATCAAAAGATCGAATTAGTGGCTCATTCGCCGTACAGCCCCGACTTGGCCCCCAACGACTTCTATTTATTCCCAACCGTGAAAAAGCTGTTGATGCGTTCAAAATGCACGTTTTGGAGATACCTCAATCCGAATAAAAAAAGAGGGATTCTTAGTACCCCCTGTCCTTGCCAATACCGCCGCCGTTATTAGGAATAGCAGGGCGGCTGGGAATTGGGGGTTGTGGTCAGTTCGGCGTCGCCATGAAGGGTTTGCCCAATAATGCCACGTGGGATATGCAGGCAATAAATAATAATAATAATAATAATAAATTTTATTTCAATAAAAAGTTTTGAGTTACAGTTATTAGTGGCCAGAGTCCCCTTTTAAGCATACAATGCCTGTAACAAGAGACTCCGCTCTTCCATGACATTATTTTATGTATTTATCATTACATTAAGTAGTATAGAACAACTTATCATAAATATTTTTAAATTTAAAGGCAATAATGGGTAGCTAATCGCACTGATGTCGCCCGAAACCGGTCTGTAATCGGTCGCCAGAGATTTATCTGTTTAGCATGGTGAACCATGAGTAGGAGAAGTTGGCTTGGGACCAGAATGTTGGTCGGGATCGCTTACACCCGCCCCCTGTTGTTGTTTTTGTCGTTATTACATTATCTGCTAGGCGATTGCGTTAAGTCAATCGTATTTATTTGACAGTTCATATTGTATCATATTAAATGTCATTCCATACAAATTGCAGCCGATTGAATACGATATGAACTGTCAAATGAATACGATTACCTTACGCAATCGCACCCGTCTTTTTACTTGATGAATATATTAGATTAACTTCAATCAAGCGAAAACAAGGTTCGATCATTTGAATAGTTCTGATTGGACTAGGGTTTCGAACTTATTAAATTTAACGATTAAGTTTTATCAGTAAAACATAGTAACAAAATTTACAAGAGTTTAAAAGACATATAACACAACGCATGTTATTTGAATATTTTTAATAATAAATCCTTACTTTTATTTTACTGTTTTTCATTTATAATTACAATTTCTAAATATACCTCACTACCGTAAATGTACATCATTACCATTTCCACAAAATGCTCCTAAACCTGTTTTCAAAACCATATAGCCATTTTATCAATTAACTAATTAAGTTCGGCCAGCGCAGCCCTACATAGTTTACGGTTCACGCGCACATTGATACGTGTACTTAAGATAGTAGTAGGTGGTAGTAGTAGTATGTATGGAGTGCCGGGGGGCTGCCTATACGTCTAGAATCCATTTTCTTTTTAAGTCACCTTGCAAACAGATTTTGAATAAATTGAACCCGAGAAATAATTATATTTTGTGCATACCCGTTTACCACATTCTGTATTTTTACGTAAGTCAGAGTTGACAGTTGCGCCTGCGTGACGCCCGAGTTTTGGATGTGAGTGTATGAATTTCAAGGACATGCGGGAGCTTAACTTTTGTACCTCTCTCTATTTTGGTACTGTGGTCCGGAAGTCAAAAAGGGGGTGCACCTTAAAATTGTGTGTGTCTGTATATTATATGTACTGTACTATACGGTAAATTTCTGTAGTTACTTTAAAAAAAATCGTCTCTGGCGCTTCGCCGGCCGCTGGCGGTGCCGCGGCACGCTCGCTCCGCTCGCTCGGCTGGCGCGTTTTTCGGACACAGTTCTAACCTAATCTAACCTCGAGGTACCCCGCTTTTGAAAACAGAGGCATTTGTAATTTTGTGAAAAAAAGTAAGTGATATTTGCTCGAAATTTTTCTAAATGCTGCATCTGCTTTGCTATACCCGCTAGCGCCGGCTCCCAAATCAGCGAAAGGCGCCGGCAGCGGAGGCACTTCTTTAAAATTAAATACTCATGATGAATAACGTATTTATTTGGATATGGAATAAAGACATGTTAATAAAAATACCTTCGCAAATAATGCATTACCTTATAAAAGGATATAGAGAGTCAACCTTAAAAGACTGACACATGATGTCGCGGACTTTTTTTTTAACTTTTAAAGGGTAACAATTTCATCATAATATGATTTTTGCGTAACTATAAAGGCTTCGCCAAACAGAACGCGTACCTAGCGCCGCGTTATAGCGTTAATAGCGTTGCGTTTTAACGTTGCGCTCTTTTACGTCACACTGGACTACATTTGCGTAGCGCTACGCAGTTACGCAACGTTCAGACCTTATTAAAATGTCGAGTCATTCAGATGTGGACGAATTATTACTTTTATACGCTTTATCACGATCAAAGGAGAAAAGTATATGGGTTCACGAATTTTTTTTCATTTATTTCATTTCCGATTTGTTCCCACAATTTTAACTTCATTGCAAAGCTTTTTGTTAGAATTATCCTTCATATTAAACAAGCAGGGGTATTTCCAAACTAATTCTATCAGACTTTCAGTATTTTTTTTATGCCGCATATACGCCTTTAACCGTTTACGCAGCGTCCGCAACGGAAGCTCTCAATAGTTTTTGCAACATGTTCTGTCACGAGTACTTAGTGAAATAAAAACCGATTTTCAAATAAATATTGATTTTGTACATGAAACACATTGTACATGAAAAGAAAGCTTACACTATAGTTAATACTAATTAATAAAAATAATATGAAATGGCTGGCACAATTTTCGATGCAAGCCCTTGACCTTCGTGGCTAGCATCTAAAGAAATACGCGCCGCGTTCATAGATATTAGCGGCTGTTGTAATGAAGGATGTATGGAGAGGCTTAAATTTGGGTGTGGTTTAGCGCAGGTCCTATCCTATAGGATAGGACCTCCGCGCTAATATCTACATAACTAGGGTCTGATTTCATTATCAAGCGGATTGAAATCTGGGCTCATCATCATTTCGAATGGCGAAACTGCGGCGTCCTAAACCTTTATTTTCAAGTTCAGCAGCCATTCTTCGACTGTGGGCGTCTGGTGGTGAAGTTCTCTCAGTATAGTGACCATGGGAACAGTATAGTGAGCAGTCCTCTGCAACGTGGTACAGGGTCTGGTCTGGGGCTCCGCGTTCACACGCTGGCGAGTCCTTAAGTCCCCATTTGTAGAGGTGGTGGTTCGTACGCCCATGTCCAGTTCTGAACCGATTTAGTTTCACCCAAGTCGCGCGTTGGCTATCGCTTCCTGCGGGTTTTTCTGTTGGGTCAGGAACGAGGAACTTGTTTGAATGGTCAAAGTGGTCCCAGGAAGAAAACCACGCTTCCTTCAGTCTAAAAGGTGCGTAAACTCGTTCGTCTGCCCAGGTAGGAGATCTGGACTGAAGCCGTTGGATTGGAATATGTTCTAATGTCCCCGGATTGGTATGTTTGGCCTCTGACTCATTCCCCACTCAGCAACAGCTGCGTCGGCAACGGAGTAAACAAGCGCGAGTGCTGACGACAGTAGGACCGAGGCCAATGCTCCTCAGGTTGTACCAGCTAGACTTCTGATAATATTTACCCTGGTTTTCAGTCTTAGTGCTTGGTTCTCAAGGTGGTGTTTGTAGGTTAGGGACCTGTCCAGTATTACGCCAAGGTATTTTTGGGTTTGATTGAATTTAAACGATACTCCACAAAAAGTCACATCGAGCTCTCTGTGCGCTAGGCAATTAGTTAAGTGGAAAGCTGCTACCTCTGTTTTCGCAGGATTCGGACAGAGGCGCCACTTGTTGTAGTACTCGCCCATCGTTTCAAATACAGCGGTTAGTGCTGCTTCTCCCTCCTCAAATGTCCTCGCCTGGAAAGCCAGTGCGAGGTAGTCTGCATATACAAATTTGCGGCTTTTCGTTTCGGGCATGTCGCTAGTATAAATGTTAAAAAGTAGAGGCGCTAGCACCGAACCTTGTTCGAGGCCGTTTTTGAGTAGTTTTTATCTGCTTACTTTGTCCCCCAAGTGTACTTAGATGTTTCGGGGTTCTAGAAGTGTCTTCACTAGAGTAAGTGTTATTTTACATGGGATCGCGAGGCCAAGTTTGTGTACAAGTCCATCGACCAATACAGTACCGTACGCGGCGCTAAGGTCTACAAAGGCCACATAGGTCTTTAGGCCAAGTTGAAATCCCGCCTCTATAAATGACGTTAATGCGAGTACTTGGTCTGCACAACTCCTGCCCTCTCTGAAACCACCTTGCTCTGGTGGGATGGTATCATTGGCATCCTTGTAAATTCGGTTGTACACCAGACGTTCCAAGAGCTTGTATGTAACAGATAGCAGGGATATCGGTATGTAACTTGATGCAACGTCTGGTGATTTACCACGTTTCAGTAGCGCAATGACCTTTGCTTTCCTCATTATTTCAGGCGTGTGCAAGTTTCAAGGATGTGATTGTAAAAGCTAAGCAACCAACGTTTCGCAACCTTTCCTCAAGGAAAAGAAACTCAGGATAAACACCATCCGGTCCTGCGGCTTTGTTGGGTCTTATGCTTTTCAGCGAAACGAGCAGTTCAGTCATTGTGAATGGTTGGCAATAGGCATCGATTTCCCCGAGAGTTTTTTGTTTGTTAATCCAGCTCTGACGTAGCTCCTTTTTCAGCTTTATCACTGGTATTTGCTTTAGTGAGGGATTGTAAACGTTTTGCAATGACACCAGGCTCGATAGTTGGAGTTTTTAGTTCGTGCTGAGGGGCAGCTCCAAGTTTGCGTAAAAGAGCCCAGCTTTTCTTGCTAGAGTGAGTAAAGTTCATCGTCTCGACGCTAGACTGCCATTTAGCCCTTCTTGATGCATCGAGTGACGTCAATAGTTTATGTGCTGCTTCGGGGTTATTATTAGCCAGATATTCTTCGTAGGCTTCCTCGGTCTCAATCGACCACCCTGGAGTATAGTCTTTTCGGAATCCACGGGGTACGGAGCGTTTCGCAGCTGCTATAACGGCCTTGGTGAAACGGGCGTAGTTTTTGGCCTCTGGTTTAATGAAGCGCGTAGTAGCATCCAGGCTTTCGGAGAAAGTTTTCCAATCTGCCTTGTTGAACTTCCAACGGGGACGGGGAATAGACCTAATTAGAGGTACTTGGATACCGATGTTAATTAGGGCTGGTCTGTGCTGGCTATGGGGAAAACTGTTCAGGATACGCCTCGTTATTGGAAGTTTATTACCCTTGTTTTCCTCTGATGCGAAGCATAGGTCAGGGTTTGTGCTGGTTCCCCATCTGGCGGATTTAAAGAGCTTTTATCTTTTGGATCAAAAATGAGGTGCAAGTTGTTTATTTTAATAATTATTATTTATTTAATAATAACACAAGGAGCTTACAATTTTCTTTTTACAATAGTCCCGCAAAACCGACTAGTCGGTTTGTCTGTGGGATCTTCAGTCTCTATTATATATAAGTAATATTACCTAAAATTAATAGATATAATTTAAATATAAAGTCACTCTATACAGCTGTAATGAAATAAAATGATAGTTGTACTTACTTATTGATCTAGTTTAGTTATTTTTATTATTATTTATGAATATATTTTGCAGCAGTTTGTTTTTTTAATAATATCTTAAATCTATTTTTACATGTTTCATTTATTCGCTGGCAAACCATTCAGTAAGTAAGGTAGGCGTTTTTTAATGGTTCTATCTCCGTAATAATTGTTTACCCTAGGTACCTCAAACTTGCCAGCGGATATTGACCTTGTCGTATGGTTGTGATTGACAAGGGGTAAGTTATGCTCGTGATTGTTATGTTGATTAGTGATCATTAGAAATTTATGTTTTAAGCTAGCTGGAAGGATGTTACATATTTCGAATAATTCCATATAATTTTGTTTACATTTAGATTTAGTTTTGTTGTCGACTAGTAATTTCAGAAATCTTATTTGAAGTTTTTCTATTTTGTCTATGTTTGTCTCGGCCTATGCATGCAACTGCGGTCGTTTTTCTTATAGCCCCAGGTCGTGTGGTGGCAGTTAAAGTCACCCAGAAATACGGAGGGGTGGGGTTGGCTTGGCAGAGAGTGGGTCAGGTGGTCTACCGGTGGTAGTTTGTAAATTGTTATAAGGTTAATGTTGCCAACGTGCGCGACGATAATCTCTGTGCTGTTTTCTGAGGCTGCCACAGACAAACTGCAGTCGTTCAAGGAAGATTTTTGGTAGATAGCAGAGCCATGTATAGGAGACAGTGTGTAGCCCATGATTCTATATCCGTCAATGGCACCTCTGCGTGATAAGTCAGTTTCCTTGTCTATATGGTGTTCTTGAATACAGATAATGTCGGCATCATATTCATGGGCCAGTTTAGCCAGGTAATCACATTTTTTTTTCGAGAAGATCCTTCTATGTTCAGTTACAAAATACGGACTGAAGGTCCAATATCTCTTCTCCGGGGGCCCTGAGAGCCGTTGGGTTTAGGATGCATGATGTTACAGCAGTAGCAGAAGCACCGGGAGAGTCTAAGATTTCTCAAAGAACGATTCGGTGAGCCAGTAGGGGTCAAGAGCATTTAGCCGTGTTAGCTTGGATAGCTTTGCCGTTGCCCAGGGTGGACCGCGAGGAGGTAGTTCTTGACCAGGTTTCGCCCCAATCTGGGCCAGAGGATGGCCAATGAACTCGATTTTCATGCGCGGCCTGATAATTTTGAGTCCTCTTGGCTATGTGACAAGGCCCTGAAGCCTGATGAAGATCTAAGACGTCTGTCAGGACTGTATTTTGGTGTATATTGTTCTTGTTTTACATACCCTTCCCAAAAAAACACCTCTTTTAGGCCAAAATACGACGCTCCGAGCTATCACTGGCGAAGGGTGATTGGCCTTGCTGGACTCGAAAAACACATTCGCTAACTTTTTCAGTGCTGTGGGCTGCTAACTTTATTGTTCTGATTGTTGCATTACTTTTTTATTGTAATCATCGGAAGACAGAATCGGACCTTGCCTATTTTCTGCGAATCGTTCAAACAAAACACGAGATCGGCCCAAGTTAAAAAATAAATCAGGCGTGGATCAAGAAGATGTTTTTTTTTCTACGATAGCTTATGATCTCAGGTTTTATGTCCAACACTTTTCTCCGCTCTTTCTGTTAAGTCCCGTCTGTTATGTAAAACAGTTTTCATTTTTGGGCAGGGTTTCGTTGAATACGCCCATTTACTACATTACCACAGCTAACGTCCGAACCGTACGAGGATGACCATCTTTATCTCTTTCTCCGCTTCTTGAATCTTTCCCAAATTTTTTGATAGCTTTATTTAATTTTTAACAAGACCGAAAATTGTATTTGTTTCGAACCACAATTATTTATTATTATTTATGCAAGCGACACTAACATTGTATTAACAAAAACATGATTGAGATATACAACAGTTAAGCTATATACAATAATAAGTGTCGACAAAATTCGATTGATCGTCATTTCTCTAGTCTATAATTTAATTTACATATTACATACAAAAACATAAATATTATTATAAGGATAAAAAATAACATGAAATCTATACTTACATAACAAAATTTAAATTGATTAAAATAAAAACATAAGATTGACCGAATAATACTAAAAACAAGACTGACAGACAGACATTGAAAAATAATATATAACAAAAAAAACATTTAAAACGTTTAAAAATATTATATTATTAAATAATTAGATGAATCAACAAAATAGCAACGATTAATAACTTAATACAAATTTAAATTGAATTTGTGTTCATTAAAAATAAAAAGGTATGTAATGTCAGATTAAAAATATAAAAAAAAAATCATTTTTCATTAAAAAAACATTTATAACTTATTTTTAAACGATGAAAGTGAGTAGTGATACGTATCAAGATCCGAGTGTTTAGTACTTACATAATTAATTATAGGTCTTGCACATTCGTACCAGAGGCGAATGGTGTCCTATATTAGTCCGACAAAAGAGATTCTAAAAAATAAAGCTATGGTCTTCCGCGGGTAAATATATGGCACAGTTAATCAATCTGTTCTATATTTTTTTATGCCTTTCCCGTGAAGCGGTTGGTGGACCCTCCGTCCGCGCGGAGGTGGTGAATTCTTCATTGGATACTCTACAGCCGGCTGTGAGAGTTATGTCAGACTCTTACTGACTATGGAAGCGACCGTACCTCTGGGAAGGGATACGGCGCGAAATCTGTTCTATAAAACCAGCGCAGTCTATTCTACTGCTAACAATACCATGCAGGAATGCCATATCTAGCTTGGTACGGCGATCGCGAAGCGATTCCATATTAAAAAAGGACTGTCTGAAACAGGAGATCTAGATGTTATACCGCTGGCAAAGAAGGGCAAACGTCTAGTAAAAGCCCTTTGGATAGAATCTAAAATTTGGGAGGATACAGTATATACTGTGGATTCCACACTGGACACGCCAATTCCAACCTACTTCGAACAAAGGAGTTAAGCATTATTTTTTAAGCCGAGGAACGGATCTTTTCACAATATTATCAATGTGTGAATGGAAAATACAATTTACTATCCAGCAGTACACCCAGATATCAACTTGTGTGAATTTGGCACCCGACTTTGGCAAAACTACTTTTTTTGTATTTTTGAAAGATTTCGATAAGTAGTGGATAGTAGTGAAACTATTTTAATTAGTAGTAATTTAAAAAAAGAATGTTGTTCCCCAAAATAAAAAATAAAAAAAGTTTTGCTGCTGTTTTATAAAGATGCAATTTTATTTATAAGTCGGAAAATCGGAAAAATTTTGTTTTTACGTATTTTTTGAAGCAATTTTTTGTGACCTAACTTTTGTTTCAAGGCCTATACGATTACAACTAACGGTGAAATTGACTGAGGAATAGCATCATATTATGTAACTTGAAAATGAACACATTAGAAATCTAGAAATTTTAGTGTAAATTCTTTTTGGCACCCGATTTTTCGATTTCTTTATGTTCGTTATTGCACAAACTATCACGCCTACGGACCTTAAGTCTCAAAACGTAGGTAATGAATTTGCTATAATTTAATTTCCCATTAATTTCTCCGGAGATACATCATCGAAATTTTCTATTCCCCATAACTAGGAGAACTCACATTTTAGAGTGCTGCAAATCTGGATAAATACTATGTGGGTGGACCCAAACATCGAAATTATTCCAATTTCAGCATTAATTTTTGAACCATATGACTGTCCTCATAGCGCCTGTTGTCATTTTTATAGGAGGGATGATGGTCTTAAGCCTAGATCCTATGAGGAAACGCAAAGAAAGCTTCTCCACAGATAGGAAAAAGACTCGGGTACAATCCACTTCTTAAAATTTCAGAAACAAGGTAGTGGTTTCTGAAGATATCAGCGAAGGGACTCAGACAATGAAGAAAACAAAGAAGAAAGTAGAAAAGCAGAGCAGAAGCATGAATCATTTGGAGACATAATGATTCATCAGGCAATTCACACAGTTGAATATGTTTTGGGAACCGTTTCCCACACAGCATCGTATTTGCGGCTCTGGGCGTTATCCTTGGCTCATACATGTAAATATATTACTGACCAATAGCTGATGATAGATAACGAGTTAATAAAGAGTATTCTGTGTTTTTCTATCTAGAAAAACACACAATACTCTTTAGTAAGGAGAGGCATGCAATACTAAAAACTTTGTGAATATGCGGCGGTCACTTTAATTAGTTACTAATAGAGGTATTGGTTCATCTTATTTCAATACGGGCGGTTTCCGCAAGCCGACGAGTTTTTGTGCCTATTTTGCGTTCGGAGTTGTTAGGCAGGCCGGATCTCTCCAGCCATACCAGCTCAACCAGAAATGCTTCTAGTGCCTTAAAATCGGAGAGAATCGGGTCAGGCCAGACGTTAACATTAATAGATGAATGCCCGGAATCATGTGAATCGTTGGTGTCAATATCTTGTTCGTGACGTCAAAGATGACGTCAGAGTTGTGTCTACGTATTCAATAATCCTGTCCTTTTGTTACAGCTTTGTCTGAAATGTTATGGAATATGGTTTTATCGAAATTAGCCCTACGAGATTATCGTGTTCCAGGAGCGTACATATTGGTCATAATATTTGCAGTGTGGGCCTTTTTCTCTATATGCATTCTAGTAGTTATGGAAGGATTATCTGCGTTTCTTCATACTTTACGTCTCCATTGGTAAGTGTTCTGAAAGTGCCTACTTACATGACACGACTTCCTACTGGCGCCGGTTGCCTTGTAAACGGCATTCGCGCCCGTGCCCTTTCATATGTCCATGGTGTGAGCGCGGTCGCATACTTTCAGTTGCACCAAAATTCACCTTGCGAACTCGGTAAAAATATGATCCAATTTGCTTGTGTCAAATGTCAAATTCCATACATTTTTAAATTTGACAAGCTAATTACCACATATTTTTTACGAATTTGTAAAATGAATTTTGGTGTAACTGTCTGTAAGTATGTCATAGGACGAACCAGATGTTAGTTATCTAGTCCTGCGGGGTTGTTGGTATTTTACAAATAACCCTGTATAGATTTGTGAGCTGCAGTTGTCAAAAATATATTTTTGTCTCTAGATCCACTAAAATCCACTGTAAAGATCCTTTGATGAATTTTTTTGCACTTTTTTGTCACTTTAATCCATGATACGTAAAATCTATTGTGAATATCAATTGATGGATTTTTTGCACTCTACTCTCTTCAGCCTGTCTCGACCCTTCGGGTGTAGGCCTCCTTCAATCTACGCCACTCGTCACGGTTGCACTCTTATGTTAACTTTAATCCTTAATTCAGGATACACGGTGGTAATATAAAGACATAAATTTTCCACCGGTAGTACTTTTTGAATGAGAATTAAGTCAAATTGTATAATTCCGTGAGCCCAGAGGCTAGGGATCTAATCGATCGAACTTCTAGAATGCATTTTTTTAGACGTTGTCCTGTCCCTGTGTTATTGTCTAATTTTTAAATCTATCGCTATCGCTTTCTAATGTTTAGTGATTGAGATAGCTGTATATGGCATTGTGTAACTTGATTTCGCAATCGCTTTTGGAATATAGCTCTTAAATATCTTTCAAATGACAAACTGAAAGGGATTGCGATAGTCTTTAAAATTAGACAATAACACAGTGACAGGTTTATTACCAAACTGTCGAAAATATCGATAGTATCGATAATACTGATTGTTAGTCTATCGATTGTTTGTCAAATGTAATACTATCGATAATATTGTTACCAAGAACATGAGATACTATCGATAGTGTCGATGATATTGCACTCTTTCAATAGTATTGTGATGTTCCAAACCATCGATAGGATGAATAATATCGATAGTATCGATACTCCTGGTATATCCCCCTATCGATAGACTATCGATTAGTTATAGATAGTCTCTACTCGCACTATCGATCGGCAAGACTATTTCCATATTATCATTGTATGTGATTAATACTAGTGGATCTTAGCGAAAAAAATCCCGAACCTTAAATTTTTTGGCACATAATTGTTCCCTGGATCAACAAAAGCCGATTAGGATCGGTATCCCCCCTCTGGCACAGAAGGTGGAGGCCAAAGTACCGCTCCGCCCGGCTTCATTCTAAAAATTATAACTGTGCTTATAGATCCAGTTTGTTATAATTTTTGTATAAATCGATGACTAGGAATTCAATTCTGGTATAAAAAAAAAACAAAATGTCTCAAGTAGTTTGTAATAAATTGCACTATATACAAAAAATCATTCAACATACGAGCTTTGGTACACACATTCTTAATAAATGAATTGTGAATTTGTTGTTATTTTTAATAATAAATGTGATTTGTTAATAATAAATATGGAATTAGAAGTGACGCAGCTACTTCTTTTTTAAGTAAAACGCACAATAAAAAACAAATCCAGCTCAACAATCTTCGTGGATGGTTACATGAATCGAATAATATTGAAAATAAATTAAACAGTTTCAAGAAAGGTCTTCATTTTTATTATAGTTATACTTAAATAAATGTTATAGTTATTAACATAAGTGATGCAAGCTAAAAAAGGTGCCCTTTGGAAAAGCTATACGCGGGTATAGCGGCGTCTCTTACAACCTGAAAACAATCGGAACAGAATCGCTATGAGAGGTCATGGCATGGTACGGACGGCCCCATACCCAATGTGAGTAAGCAGGTATTGCTGATAACTGCTAAATGCTTATTAGTCCAGTTAATTTACCTAGGTAATATGAGGATTTGTCTTTTGTTACTTCCTAAAGGAGCGTCCTGCGAGAATTCGCTTTGAGCATTCGGCGTCGAATATTCGAGTGGTGTGGACGTTAAGCCGAGCGTTACAAAGCTTACACCCGAGCACGAACTTCGGTCGGTGTGGACATCACAATGGATGTTCGCGGAAGTGACTCGCATCCGAATGTTGACGCAATTACTCAGATGTGGGATTAGCCCACAGGAGTATGTAATGTAGGAAGGAATATTACTTGTAAACTATCGGAAATATTTGTGACCACCTTGGTCAAACGTATTGTCGTGATCGGCAATTTAATGTAACTAAAAAATGCTCCAAGCTTTTGCTCGAAAGTGAATATTAAGTTCGTTGGGCAGCATTTGTTGCTTGCCGGCGATTGTTCGTTTACAAATGCCCGCTAAAGAATGCTCTTAATGAGGACGCTTCTTTATGATAATTTACGTAAGGTTTTTTCATATATTTTTCAGAATTATGATCCATTATGAGTTGAAATTCTAAAAGAACACGACATTTGAAATTGACCAATTATCGCGCCAACGCTCCCGAATAATGCTCTAGATAAGACTACTAAATGCTTATAATAACTTGAACAAATATGATTTTTATGTCGAAAAACAAGATGATTGTGTAAATCAGACTTTATTACAAGCACTTAGGTACAGCGTTTTATACTTACTCGTATTATTTGAGAGATGCGTAGGTGTAAGACGCTTTACTTTATAGACAAAAACATTTTAATCCATCATAATAGCAATCGCTAATTGGTTTTTATTAATAAAGTTGTATCACGAGTCTCAACAAAGCCAAGACGACCAAAATACATTAAGCCTTTTTTACAGGTTGTAGCGTCAGCTTGGACTTTAAATCTTGGGCAAGATATGAGTATATCTTGCAACAACGTCGGAAGTGGATGGGTGAGATAGTGCCACAGCGCTTTTTAGGGTTTCGTAGCCTAAGGACAAAAAACGAAACCCTTATAGATTCGCCCAAATCGATGTACCTATGCCACAGCCACTTTATTCAAAAACTATACTATCATCAATCAACCGGTATGAATAGGTGTGAATAGGTATCTGTAAGATGTGATAGGTATCTGTAGGATGTTTAATATGTATATTATGTATGTATTTACAAAAAAAAAGTATATAAGTATGTTTATCCGTTATCTAGTATCCATAACACAAGTTCTTCATGATACTTAACGTGGGCTAGATAATTGGTGTGATTGTATGGAAATATTTATCTTCTAGTCAAGCGAGTTTCATCCTAGATCGCATCATCGCTTACCATCAGGCGAGTTAGTGGCAAACTCTAACCTAGACATTTTACAAAAAAACCAAGGGGAAATTGAGATCGTAAGGAGTGATTGGTCAAGTACCCACCAGGCGGCGTTCCCAAGTAGGTACTCGAAATGGTCAAGATAAATCAAAATTGCCGCCACCATTTCACAAACTTCAATTCAAATAAGATTTGAAAATAGATACACGATAATAACAAAATATCGTACCCTTCAACTGGAAAACATGATACTTACCTACATCAATTATTACACACGTCAAAAATTACTGCAAATTTCCAAAAAAAAGTTAGAAATCCTGTAACAGTGCACATGGGGCCTTTCACTGTCACTATTGAACAAATTTTAATGCGGGACAGTGTAGGGCGGGGGGAAGTATTAGTTATCTAGCTGTTTCTAATTACCCACCATTCCCAATGACCCTATTGTCCTTTAATAATAAGTTACTTTTATAATAAGTTACTCAAGAAATGTACGTACATTTAAAAAAAATACGCTAATCATAAGTATATAACACATAGTAAAATTAAGGGTAAAAACATTTGCAAAGCAACATGGGCGATCATAAAAAATTAAACAATGGGACATGCAGTAGAAATTACATTACTAAAATTAATAGTAAAGGAAATGACATCACGGATCCAAAAAATATTTCATCGACATTTAACAATTATTTTATTAGTGAGACAAACAAAACAAATAATACAACACGGAACACAATGACAACAAACCTGCAAAACAGTATTTTTATAACACCAATTGACGCAAACTATGTTATAAAAGTTATTATGTCTCTAAGAAACACTCAATCGGAAGGCTCTGTTTGTACTAGTGTGTTAAAGGCCTGTAAAGAGGAGCTAGCACAGGTTCTAGCCTATCTTATTAACTTATCACTGCAGACAGGCACATTTCCGGAGAAGCTCAAAGTAACTACTGTTAAGCCAGTATACAAAAAGGGTGAAAAAAGTGATTTATGTAACTACCGCCCCATAACACTTTCATCAGTATTTTCAAAAATATTTGAGAAGGTAATGCATGATCAGCTTACTGGATTTTTGAATAAATTTAGGCAAATAAATAAAAAATAAATCAAAAAAAAAAAAAAATCAACAGCACATGCCGCATTTGATCTCATTGACAAAATTCAACAAAATGTTAATAATGAAAACTACACAACGGTTATATTTTTGGACATGTCAAAAGCCTTCGATTTTGTTTGTCATGATCTACTCTTATCCAAATTAGATCGCTATGGGATAAGAGGCCCGGCACTAAAATGGCTAGAGTCCTACCTAAAGAACAGAAACCAAAGTGTGGAAATAACACAAATAGATGGAAAAAATGTAAACCAAACATATAAATCGGAATTAATGCAAAATAAATTTGGGGTTCCACAAGGTAGTGTACTGGGTCCATTGTTATTTGTTTTATATATAAATGATTTAATTGACATAAAGGATGATATGATATTGTTTGCTGATGATGTATCTGTTATAGTGACCACTAATAAAAATCTGACAATTGAACAACATAAAACTGACATATTAACAACTCTGACATTAATAGTAAAATGGCTTCAATATAATAATTTAAAAATTAATCTATTAAAAACAAATTTAATGAATTTTAATAATTTCAAAAATCGATCAATTGACATTACCTTTGATGGTCATTCTCTGGGAAATAAAAAAAGCGCGATGTTCCTGGGTATTCTAATAGATACAAAATTGTCATGGAAGGAACAAATAGAGAAAGTTTGCGGCAAGATAAATAGGTTTGCATTTGCTTTGTATAAACTATCTAAAGTGGCAAGTGCAAATGCAGCTGTTACTGCTTACTTTGCGTATGTGGAATCTGTGCTAAGATATGGCTTGATAGTATGGGGAAACGGCACTGATATCAAACAATTATTTATTGCTCCAAAGCGGTGTATAAGAGCTATTTGCAACATAGCTCCAGATGTGTCTTGTAAGTTATATTTTAGATCCTTAAAAATACTGTCCTTACCGGTACTCTACATATTTGAAATGTGCGTGTTTGTTAAGCAAAACATGGACAAGTTTAAAATGGCGAAAGATATAACCCAAAGATCAAGACGTGACCCCCACAAACTGGTTCTAAACACGATTCCAAAAACTCAACGATTCCTTAAGAACTGTAATAGTGTGTCACTCATAATCTTCAATAAAATATCCAGACACTTTAAAGATCTACCCTTAATCCGTTTCAAAACACTTTTGCGTATGTGGTTGGTAGAACACGCGTTCTATTCTACTGATGAATTTTTGAAACATAAGGAGTCTAGTTGTAGTCTATGCACGGTTAAGTTTAATAAATGATATTATTACGACAAAATTATATAATAAATTAAACAAGATTAAACTGACATGGAATTATGACATTGAAAAATATTATGATTATGAATTGAAGAAACTGACATTGAATTAGGTATGACATTGAATAATAATAATAATAATGTATGATGTAAAATTTAATTTAATTCATTAACATGCATATTACGCTCTCATCCTTAAAAAAAAAAATTGCGTGCTATCTCATATGGCTATATAGGTTTAAGCACTTAATTAATGACGACCACCTTCATTGTAACTACCCTATTTACTGCGAATCAAATTATTTGTATTTGTATTTGTATTAAATGTCGTTACTTCCGGAAGCTGGCTAGTTTACTTGGGCCCGGCATCTTGTCAGTCGAAAAAGTTTAACGGGCCTTAGGAAAATTTGACGATTCAAAAGCTTAATAATTAGGTACATAGTCTTTGAATAAATATATTTTATTGTAATAATTGAATAGGTACTTATTAAAGAAATATTAGAAACAAACCTATATTTAATTACCAACTTACAACATGTCCTTGATACTAAAATAGTACATGTACAGAAAGTTCACTCTGCAAACCCAACCAAACAAATAGCTAGTTTTGAGTTTGCTACGACGTAATAAAGTGCAATTCACGCCGCACTGCGCTAAATACCTAGAAATTTTATTTCCTTAGAATTTGCGTCTCTTTCTATCGCGTAGCTCGTATTCCTGCTGACGCTGCTCTTGGCTCCTATGATTTATAAATTATTTTAATATTTGAAGCGCACATGGCGGTGCTTGACAAACTGATCGTATTCGACCACGTTTGTTAAACAATGTTCGGTCCGGCCAGGTGTCGGATGGGTGACCGTAAAGTAGTGATAGTCGGTAAGCCAAGTCATAGGCGGCTTGGTAATCTTTAACACCAGAGTTGACTGGCCACTAATCCTCATACGATAAGAGAAAGAGAAGAGAGATTAATTATTAATTTTAAATTATAATAAATCTCTTTATTTTATTTATTTTATTTTGTGTAGGTATATGCAACGTGAATACATAGGTAGGTATAATAAGTAAAGGTTAATTAATACCTATCAAAAGTATAAGAATTTGGCATTTATATTGGCATACATATCTAAAGTACCTATCTACTTCTTTAACATAATAAATTTTATATGGCATACGTTTGTTTATGAAACTAAATAATATTTAAATATTTATGTGTTTACTAGCTTCCGCTCGAGACTTCGTCCGCGTGGTATTTAGAACTTGGTCCAGAAAGATTTAGTAAAAGAAAAAAAGAAATATCTTTCTTTTTCACCTACGCTAATTCCACAATTCACCTTTAAAAAAATACAACTTACGCCACCTATTGCGTTGTAGTGTATTATCCCGTAGAAAATAGGGATTTTTACGCGACAAAAAGTATCAAATTTTTTCCTCACCAGGCTTTTCAGTACCTGTGTCCCGAATTTCATCCAAACCCATTCAGCAATTTTTGCGTGATTGACTAACAAACATCCAAACATCGACACATCTACACTTTTACATTTATAATATTAGTTGGATAGCAAAATTTCTAAAATTATGTGGCACCGCCTTTTTTCCCCACATTGATTTTTTATGTTTTCCCTTAGGAATGAGATATTTTAACGCGACAAAAAGTATCATATGTTTCTCTTTAGACTATAAAGTAAAACCCCCTTTGGGGTTGATTTGTATAAATCAAAAAATAAAGGTTTGTTTATTTGTTTTTAATTTCCAACCATAAGCCTTATAAAAAATATGGTGACTTTTACTTTGAAAATAAAGGGCTTTTCATTTTCAACTTTATCCCCCTTTCCACCCCTTTTTCTCGACGTTTTTCAAAATTCTAACCCCGAATTTTGAAAAACGTCGAGACAGATAAATTTTTATTTTTAATTTCAACCTAAATACAAAATAGATCCCAACACTCTTACTTTGAAAATAATGGACTTTTCTTACACAACTTCATACCCCTTTTCACACTTTAGGGAGTGAAAATTTTAAAAACGCCGAGACAGGTAAATATTTATTTTCAAATGTCAACCTAAATACCAATCTGAATATCATCAAAACTGACAGACTTTCATACAAACTTTCATCCCCTATTTCACCCCCTTAGGGGTAGAATTTCAAAAAATCCTTTCTTACATCTACCTGCATGCCAAATTTCAGCCCGATCCGTCCAGTGGTTTGGGCTGTGCGTTGATAGATCACTATGTCAGTCAGTCACCTTTGAGATATATATATATTTAGATTTTTAAGAAACTACTTGAGAAATTCCATATTTTTATACCAGAAATGAATTCCTCCTCCGCGGTTTATACGAAAATGATACCCAACTTGACCTTTTTGCTAAACACGGACAGATACATTTTTGTCAGACGGGCTACCGGGGTCTACAGATCTTAATCCGGGTGGCACACCTGTCCCTACCAAGGTATCCATACTGGTAGTTCGAAGTGGAATAAATATCCACTTAGAACTACTGGTAGGTGAACTAGTGGAAACTCTTGATTCATTTATCCCTATTAAAGTAAATACCGGCTAATCTAAGTAATAATTGGCTTATTTTGACCCAGGGAACAAATGTGCGAATACTTGTGTCAAAAAATGTAAGGTGAAAACAGGCAATGCTCGCGACTTCGCAATTTTTGGAGCCATAAATCTATATTAAAAACTCTCTGAAAACAATCTTCAACATTATATGATTGTAAAAGATCATTGAAACTAAAGTATTTCGACCGTAGTAAAGATTTTACTTAGGTCCTTTTCTGATTTGTCGGCGCAACATCGGTGCGACATCAACACGTCGGTATGCCGAAAGCTTACCGCGCCGCTTCCGCCTTCGCACATGTCTGCAAATATTTCTGCAGAGCCGCTTGTGCCGTCGTGGAATAATGTCGTCTTTGAGTTCGAGTGATGAAGATATTTTAGCTTGTTACATTTATACTCGTTTTTTTTTTTTAAATCATAAATCATAATCATAAATCATTTATTTGCTAGAATATGGTACAGTATAGATTTTAAGTGTATAGTTTCCGCATATTCTACCGAATGATTCGATGTGCAAATACAATAAAATTGTCCATTGTTCATTGAAAAATTATTAGATCCGACCAAAATAGAATTAAGTCAAAATTATTGCATTAAACTATATAAATCAAAATAAAATTACAATGTCATATCAAATATAAAGAAAATTATCAAAAACATTCAATGGTCAAAAATCTCTAAACAGCTCAAATTATACAAGTCAAATTTAAATAATAAATAAATGTCAAATCGGTAATAAATTAATTTCATTTTAATGTTTTGTCATTTAAATATTCATTAATGGTATAATAATTCTTTTCTTTCTCAAAATATTTTTATTATTCAAAATATCTCCGAAAAATGGGAATTTGAAGACATTTTGAAACATATCGAAACACGTTGGACAGCTATCGACCATTTACACTGGGAGATAGACAGTGAGTTGTATGAAGAAGATAAAGAATACGAGCGTTCCTTTAATATCTATGAGAGAGAATACAATGACATCAAAAAGGTACTTAATCAAAAAATGTGGTCAGCATCATTCAGAACACATTCAACGCCAACCATGGACATTCCTACTTTCAACGGTGATTATCATAAATGGGTTTCCTTCAAAGACCTATTTTTGGAGGCTATTCACAATAACCGTTCTATGTCAAATGCACAAAAGATGCAATTCTTGAAAACTAAAGTTAAAGGCGAAGCGGAAAAGCTTATACAGCATCTCAATATCAGCACTGAGAACTATCAAATCTGTTGGGATATATTAAATCACAGATTTAACAATAGAAAGTTAATCTTCAGCTCGCATATCAACATTCTAATGAGCCTACCAGCAATGCAACTTCAAACAGCACCACTTATCAAGAAAATTCATGACACTGCAAATGAGTGTCTGAACGCTATAAAGTCTCTTGGAGTCGACATCACGACCTGGGACCCATTAGTTGTTCACATCCTGTCGCAGAAACTTGACTCTGAAACACATAAGGACTACATAGAGTCATTGAAGACCCCTAGAGAATTACCAACATTGTCCGAATTTTTCGAATTTTTAGAAAATAAATTCACTTCTCTAGAAGCTTCCAAACGAAAGCAAGATAATATTGCGCAAAAACCTAATACACAAAATCCGTCATTTACTGCAAAGAGGTCAAATCAGCAAAATTATTTTAATTACAATAAATATTCAACTAGCAACGCACATCAGCCGAGCAAGCAGTTTGGAAAAGCGTTATTTGTTTCGTCAACAGTTCGATGCCCTCTATGCAAAGGAAAACACGGTATTTTTAACTGCAAAGATTTTTTGGAAATGTCGTCTGAGATGAAGTTGAAGACGGTTAACAACCTACGAATCTGCATCAATTGTTTATATGATCACAAGGGCAATAAATGCATTTCTACGAAATCATGTAGTAAATGCACTAAACAACATAACACATTACTACATGATTCGTTTACGAAACCATCTAGCAGTGTTGAGTTTAAACACACAGAAAGCGTCCATGTATCACAACAGAAAGCATCCGAGATTCTATTAGCAACTGCATTAATCAAAGTGTTGGCATCAGATGGCACGCATCATACCATGCGTGCGCTCATCGATCAAGGATCTCAGATATCTCTTATGACAGAGAATGCAGCTCAGAGGCTCCGCGCACCCCGCCGTCGTTGTAAAGGTGTGGTGTTTGGACTAGGCGCCAAAGAAAACAGCAGCAAGGGTTCAACGCAGATAACAGCAGCAGCGATTCATAGCGATTTCACCTTCAGCACGGATGTCATCATAATGAACAATCTCATCAATAATCTTCCAAATCAATCATTTTCAAAACCATCGTGGCCCCACATTGAACACATAAAATTAGCAGACCCCGAGTTTTACATCAGCAGACCAGTAGACTTATTACTTGGTGCCGACATCTATTCCCTTATCATGATGGGAGGAATCATCAAAGGTGACAATGACACGCAACCAATAGCACAACAGACCCAGCTTGGATGGTTGCTATGCGGTAATGTCAAAACCTACCAATGTAATGTGATATTAAACAACATCGACGATATCCAAAGGTTTTGGTCAATTGAAGACATCGCTGACAGTTCTGAAAATAATTCATTTGAAGATCATCACTGTGTTCAAGTATATAAAGAGCAAACGACACGGCAATCAGACGGTCGTTACATTGTGAGGCTTCCCATGCAACCAGACGCCATGCAAAAATTGGGAGAGTCCAAACAGAGAGCAATAGCACAGTTTCGTCAGTTGGAGAAAAAACTCGAAAGAAATGAAAAACTATCATTCGACTATAAAACATTTATAGATGAGTACATTAAACTCGGCCACATGCAAAATGTAAACAAAGGAGACGGTAATCAGACACCATCGTATTAGGTAATACGATGGTGTCTGATTCATTCCGCATCATTGCGTCATTCGCCCGGACTCCGATACTACAGCACTACGAGTTGTATTCAACGCGTCATCGCCTACGTCATCAGGGCTTAGCCTAAACGATTTAATGTTTAGCGGCCCTAACTTGCAGCAAGATTTACTATCACTGATTTTAAAATGGCGACAGTTCGAGATAGCGTTCACAGCACAATGTCTGCTGTGAACGCTATCTCGAACTGTCGAAGAAGATGTTTAGACAGATCAACCTGCATTCTGATGATCAAAATCTCCACAAGATTTACTGGAGGGATCCAAGCACGTCTAAAACACAGAATAACAACCAAAAACAGGTTTTACAAGAGTATAAGCTAACTACAGTAACTTATGGCACTAAAGCTGCACCTTTTCTTGCGATGATGACGTTAAAACAACTCGCGTCAGATGAAGGTCACAAGTACTCCAACAGAGCAAAGCAAGCACTAGAAAATGAGTTCTACATGGACGACCTGCTGTCTGGTAGTCATAACATTGACTCAGCGTTGCAACTAAAAACTGACTTGATAGCTTTACTTAAGTCAGGGGGGTTCAACCTTCGTAAATGGTCATCTAACAACACTGACCTATTAAAAGGAAATGAACCTACTACAAATCAAACATCCTTCGACTTCAAGCATCCTGAATCAACAAAGGCTCTCGGATTGCGTTGGAACCCGCAAGAAGATGTTTTGAGGTTTCAATTTCAATTGAACACTGCACCAAAATTGCTTACTAAACGCTTACTTTTATCTGAAATATCAAAGGTCTTTGACCCACTGGGATGGCTCTCTCCTGTTACCACCAAATTGAAAATACTATTTCAAACTGTATGGCTACGTGACATTCATTGGAATAGCGAGCTACCAGAAGAGATAAGCAAGGAATGGAAATCAATTAGTCAAGATTTAGAAAATATAAACCAGATAAAAGTAGAACGTTGGATAAGAAGTCATGAAAACGACACTATAGAGTTACATGGGTTCTGTGACTCATCAACAAAAACCTATGCCTGTGTCGTCTATTACAAAATTAATCTTCAAAATCAGATTAATACCGAACGCTCATCAGTTACCATCGGCGCGGCAAAAGGAAGATTAGTACCAGTTAAGAAAAATATCACATCACCACGGCTTGAGCTAATGTCATGCCTTTTATTATCAAAATTAATGGAAACTTTAGTAAGCACGTTACCTAACTACAACATCAAAATGTTTGGTTGGACTGATTCCACCGCGGCACTAGGATGGATTAAAGGCGATTCCAACCGCTGGAAAGCGTTTGTAGCGAACCGGGTCGAGCAAATAAAGGCAGTCATGCCTCCCGAGTGTTGGCGTCATGTCAAATCTCAAGATAACCCAGCTGACTGCGCTAGTAGAGGGATCACCGTGAAACAACTACAGCAGCACGCATTGTGGTGGAATGGACCGTCATGGTTTACCTCGTTCAGCCCAGAAAATCACAACGACAATCTTATTTACGTAACAGATCAAGAAACTAAACAACAAACTAAAGTTCATTCAACTACAGCCGTCACTACGATAAATCAAAACAATATAATTTACGATATCACAAGCAAACACAGCAATTTCATTAATGTAACTCGAGTTCTCGCTTGGATATTACGAGCGGTGTCGCGTAACCAACGATTACAAGAAAAACAATTTTATTTATCAGTCGATGAATAATTATCAAGAGCAAAACATATGATCATTAAATATTATCAACATCTAGAATTTACTGAAGAAATCAACAGCCTCCAGAATCAAGAGAAGATCAACCCTAAGAGCAAGATTTTGAACTTAAATCCTTTTCTGGACAGGGAAGGATTGTTAAGAGTAGGTGGCAGGATCAAGCATGCACAAATTAAGGAAGATATGAAACATCCCTTAATTATCCCTCATAGTGGTCATATAACAGACTTGCTCATAGATCAAGCCCATAGAAAGACATTTCATGGAGGAACCAGGCTCACTCTATCACACATTAGACAGCAATATTGGGTGATAGGAGGAAACAGAGCAGTTAAGAAGCACATACGATCTTGTGTTATCTGCAGAAGACAGAACCCTGAAAAGCAAAAGCAGCTTATGGGGGACTTACCGGCTGCCCGAAGCAATCCGACTCGGCCTTTTTACAACTGTGGCGTTGATTTTACGGGCTACGTTGACGTAAAGATAAATAAAGTTCGAGGAGTCAAAACGACCAAAGGATACATCTCCGTATTTGTTTGTATGGTCACGAAGGCGGTGCACCTCGAGCTGGTCTCGGACTTATCATCATCAGCGTTCTTAGCAGCACTAAGACGGATGGCAGCCAGGCGTGGAGCACCGCGTCATATATATTGCGACAATGGCACCAACTTTGTCGGAGCTAGTCGTATCTTACAACATGAATACCTAAACCTACATGAAATATTGGATAAAGAATTCTATTCTCAAATCGCTGACATGCAGATAGAATTTCATTTCAACGCACCATCATGGCCCAGTGCGGGCGGACTCTGGGAGGCTGCTGTCAAGAGCCTGAAGCACCATCATCGTAGAGTACTTGGCGAACAAAAGCTCACCTACGAGGAGTATTCCACGCTATTAGCACAAATAGAAGCGTGCTTAAACACTAGGCAGCTTTGTGCTATCACAGAAGATCCTGAAGACATAGATTTCCTCACGCCGTCTCATTTCCTAGCCAGTGGTCCCACGCTCAGTATTATCGAAACAGAACGAGATGAGCGTACGAGATGGCAGCTAACGCAAAAAATCTTCAACGACCTGTGGAAACGATGGCAAATCGAATACCTATGCCAATTATCAACTCGAACTAAGTGGCAGCAGTCTCAGCAAAATCAAAACATAGGCGATATAGTCGTCATACAAGATGCGAACTTACCACCCGGAAAATGGTCTCTAGGAAGAGTTGTTGAACTCCACCCTGGCAAGGATGGCCACGTAAGGGTTGTGAGTCTTAAAACAAGAAACGGTATCATACAGAGACCAATTGTAAAATTATCAAAATTACCGATCGAAACGCAAAACAATTATCCAGTTCAAGCACAGCAAAATGTCCAACTACAGCTAAATAATCAACTCAGCAATACTTCACCAAAACCCAAAAAAGGTATTAGCGCCACTCTGAAAACATTGGCTATTACCTTACTTACTATGATGCTCATTTTACCGACACACTGCGCCTATAACATAGCACGTTTGAAGGATAAACAAGCAGTTTATTTCGACAAGATCTCTAGTATGCAGCTAGCACGAGATGAATGGAAGCTCATCGTATTCTATGACATGATTCCATACTGGGAAGGCGCAGAAATCATATCAAAATATATTAACAATTTAGAACTACTATGTGACAAAAATAAAGAACCACTTTGCGAAACAATTATGACTCAGATACTACACGGCTATACGGAACTCGACCACTACAATCACCTGTTACTTGGTCAGCAGTTTGACGACGTAGCGCCGACACGTGCGCGGCGCGGGCTTATCAACGGAGTCGGTAGTATAGCGCGTTCCCTGTTCGGCGTGCTTGACGATCAATTCGCAGAACAGTATCAGAGAGATATCGAATTACTACGAATGAATCAGAGAGACATGGGATTATTATGGAAAAATCAGACCTCTGTAGTTGAAGCTGAACACAACTTACTACAAAGAGTTGAAGCAACCATGAATAAACAACACAAATTAATTAATCAGCATATTATCAACATCCAAAAAACAATGAATTCAATGAAGAAAGATATCCAAGACATTACTAATAAAAACGACTTTGCATTATCAGCTATAATAGTCAACAACGTTTTGCTGAATCTTCAAAATGTTCAAGACAAACTTTTAGATACAATAGCCGACCTTCACCATGGCTCATTCAACGTGCACCTCTTATCACCAAAACAACTAAGAAATGAACTAAATATCATATCAGGTCAGATTTCCAAACAGGACTTAGCATTACCAATCAATAACATGCTGAGTGACCTGCCTAAACTATATCACTTGTTGAAGGTCAAAGCAAAAATGACAAGAGATTACTTCATATTTGAGATTCGATTGCCGTTAGTCACCAGGGATCATTTTGAGATTTACAAGCTCATACCTATTCAACATAAGGCTGAAAACAACATGATCAAAGTTAAACTCGTAGCTGACTATGTGGGAATAAACATTCAAAAGGATTCATACGTAACTATGACCCAGGAAGACGTTCAAGATTGCAGTCAGTATAATGATGATACCTACTTATGTTTATTACAAAGGCCAGTTTATCACATGACGTCAGACAACAGTCTCTGCGTCAGAAGTGACGTATCAACAGAATGCGTCACAAATATTGAGTCATGCAAATCGACGTGGTCCGAACTACATGCAGTAAACACATACCTATTCTCATGTTGCAATCCATGCGCTACGCGAATTATATGTGAGACTCAAGTTTCATCAGAGAAATTGAATGGCAGCGGTATCATCACACTCAGTGAAGGATGTAGTATCAAAAGCGACACCTTTACGATTTATTCTCACAAACAGCGAGAAAATAGCCTACATACAGAAGCAGATATATTAAAAATAAATATACCGCCAATCAATCATATCATAGAATTGACTTTGCCTGCGTACAACAAAACAGATATTTCAAATCCAACTAATGAAAGCTATCTAGACCATCAATACTTTCAAGAACAATCAAAGTCAATAAATAATCGGATCCAGCAGCTGAAGAACGCCGAGACGGAGATACAGCCGGCCTACTCTATGGCTTCTTCGCACGACATTACCCAATACGTACTTATTAATATAATTTTGGGAATTATTTGCATCACGGGAATAATATTTGCCTGGCGTAGAATACGCCGATGTCGAATAAACTCCGTCGGCGCAACGAGGTCAGTGGGCGACGATGTCACACACACCGCGACTCGCGCTCCATCGCCGCCCCCGCCGCCGGAGCGGCCGCGCCGCCGCCGGTTGCCAGGCGCGCGCGCCGTGTGCAGTTCCTCGCATCAGCAACATCGCAGCAACAACCGGCGAGTGGTCCATCAGATCAAGAGGACATCGAATTGAATGACTTAACTTACGCTCGTGTCCCCTCATTTTTATAATCATTTTAATAATTAAGTTTTGAAATATTTAAGTTAAAATGTAAATATTTAAGCACTCATCACTATCATGCATTCATTTCTCTTAATCATTTTGTCAGCATCCTTTCATCTCCTCTCCCGGAGCATGTACGGTGCAATAACCGTACATAGCGCCATGTCAGCATTTCACGTCAATTGCAATATATTTAATTATTATTTATTGTTTCGATGTGTTAGCAGTTTCAGTTCACAATTAGCAGTCGTAACGTGTACTCATTACCTATCATTTATCATAATTATACATCTTTTTACATATTCAATATTTTATTCCACTTTATCAAATATCATCTCTAAAGATTGTGTGGAACACCATACATCTTTTTGTGGTGTTTGGACTAGGCGCCAAAGAAAACAGCAGCAAGGGTTCAACGCAGATAACAGCAGCAGCGATTCATAGTGATTTCACCTTCAGCACGGATGTCATCATAATGAACAATCTCATCAATAATCTTCCAAATCAATCATTTTCAAAACCATCGTGGCCCCACATTGAACACATAAAATTAGCAGACCCCGAGTTTTACATCAGCAGACCAGTAGACTTATTACTTGGTGCCGACATCTATTCCCTTATCATGATGGGAGGAATCATCAAAGGTGACAATGACACGCAACCAATAGCACAACAGACCCAGCTTGGATGGTTGCTATGCGGTAATGTCAAAACCTACCAATGTAATGTGATATTAAACAACATCGACGATATCCAAAGGTTTTGGTCAATTGAAGACATCTCCTCTCCCGGAGCATGTACGGTGCAATAACCGTACATAGCGCCATGTCAGCATTTCACGTCAATTGCAATATATTTAATTATTATTTATTGTTTCGATGTGTTAGCAGTTTCAGTTCACAATAAGCAGTCGTAACGTGTACTCATTACCTATCATTTATCATAATAATACATCTTTTTACATATTCAATATTTTATTCCACTTTATCAAATATCATCTCTAAAGATTGTGTGGAATACCATACAATGACACTGCTGGCGGCAATTGTCGACCTTGCTTAAGGTCATCAATTCGGGTTACTTTTCTACTTCCAGTACTAAGACAATATGAATATCCTCCATTTTGCAAGGGCCGAACGCGTCCAACTCGGTAAAAAGCAGAGCGGCTACTGGACATGCATGCAGAGACGCGGTAAGCCGAATGTGTGCCGCGCCGCTGCTGCGCTTACTGCACCAATCAGGAACGCTCCATTTAAATAAAGGCGCTCGGTAAGCTATCGGTACCGCGTATACCGAGCGTGCTGATGTCGCACCGATGCCGCGCCGACAAATCAGAAAAGGGCCTTACTCTTTCAATAAATAAATTATGGTTTAAAATATGTCAAATTCAACATATCGACAATATTGCCCCGCTGCTGTTGCGTCGACGAGATGTGTCGTTAAGGTGGAACGATTAAGTTACAAAAAGCTGAACGGTCGTTAGATGGCGCTACTTTCGCTATTTAGTAGTTTTTATTTATTTGTTAATTGTTCTTTGTATCTTTTTAACTCAAAATACTATTAGCGCATTCTATAAATAAATATTGAATTTTCGAAACCAACATTTATCTTTTTGTAGTACATAAATCATCCAAATATCTCGAGAGAGTGTTTCTGTCTCCCAATTTTACTAATCACTCACACATGCATACCTTATTTCTGAGTTTCTTGTAGTAGAATATTTCGACCCATCTGAAAATGATAAAGTAGCTCAGCGGTCTACGTACTCGGCTTAGATATCAAAGAGTTAGGGTTCGAGACTTCTAATGGTAGATTTTTTTTTTATTTTTTTTAAATTATTTATTTTATATTATTGTTTATTTAAATAACATCACAATATTAATTTTGATGTATACATTGCAACAAATGCAATTGCAACTTTTTTAAATTGCACAAGTGACAAGAATGTAATTGATACTCTAAATTTTAAGATTTCTTAGTGTGTTTGCCCATTATAATATCTTTTTTTTAAACCACTGCTGAACAGATTTTGATTAAAATTGCAGTGTTTCCTCAATAAAAAAAAGTGGTGGTGGTTGTTGGATCATCATGTTACCGTTTTCTATACTTCTATACTATATAATATTACTAGCTTCCCGCCCGCGGTTTCGCCCGCGTGGACTACACGACTTATGCTATTCTGGGTTATCCATAAGAGATAAACATAAACCACCGCGGACTTTTCTGTAGACATTTTCAAGGTGTACAAATACTTATTACCTTATATTGATAAATCTCGTAGGGTTTACCCTGCGTTTGCATGTAAGCGGAAAAAATGTAATCATTTACGACATCACATTAGAAACCTTAAAAATTACAGTATTTCTCTACTATATATTGAAGGTTATTTTACCTTCCTCTTGAATCACTCTATCTATTAAAAAAAACCGCATCAAAATCCGTTGCGTAGTTTTAAAGATCTAAGCATACATAGGGACAGACAGCGGGAAGCGACTTTGCTTTATACTATGTAGTGATAAAGAGGAAAGATGTGTATGTATGTATGTAATGAATAAACTCAAAAACTACTGGACTGATTTCAAAAATTCTTTTAGGATGCTACACTATCCCTGATTAACATAGGCTATATTTTATCCCGATATTCCCACGGGAACAGGTACCACGCGTGTAAAACCGCGAGGATCCGCTAGTACAATACTACAATACTATTATATTAGTTTTATTTAAAATCAATACATTTAGCTCCTTTCGGTATATTGGCGCGTATATAAATTTGCGCAAATGATCATATTTTGTCTACTTGTTTGTTAGTTACAATCTCCATTTTATATTATAATAGTTTTGGAATCAAGCTCGAGACGCCATTTTTATACTTACTCTTTTTGTTTACTTATGTGGTGAAATTTTACATCTTGTAAATCTTGTTAAATTCTACCTTTAAACCTTAAATTTACTGCGATAATTTATTATGGTGATGTAAAAACTTAGAAGCTTGATTTTTACAGTTCGGGGGAACCATAGACTTTAATCTTTATTAATATCAATTTGATACTTCACGTGTTTCTGAGGATTGAGTCTTTAAAGGCACTTATGTGCATATAACTAATTTCGTGTTTTAATTTATAAAGATATGAAGATTATAAAGAGATAGAATGCCCCAAAAAAAATGACTATTAAGTACTTACCTCAAAATGTACAAACAATTATTAAATCGAGACAAACGTAAGAGCGGCAACTTCGCGCGTTGCGCGTCTTAGCCGCATGGAATGGCAACGTCGCGATTTTTGTATACGTACACGACATTTGTCACATACACAGTCGTAATATTTGCAAAAATTTAGTGTTCATTTATAGGTGATTTCTGAATGAAACAATGTTTGTTTATTAATTTAGCGCAAATGAATACCCGAGAATAAATAGTTGCACATATATTTAAGTATTAATTCTGTTAATCTACCAAGATTATCTCGACTGTTTTTTGTATGAAAATCGTTCCACCTTAAAATGTCAAGGAAGCAAACACCATAGAAACTAGCGAGTTGATACGAACAGCTTCGGACGAATTCGGGCAACTATGCGACACTAGGGAACCTAGCGACCCGAAGTGCAAACGCACAGGCAGGTGACTTGCTTAGTGAGCCACCTAGCGAATAGCTTAGTAAACCGAACGATATTAACCCGCGAGCGTAAGTAAGGTTGGGTGTAATACACCCACTATTAAATCGATCGATATTTTGTTAATTAAACGTCAAAACGACCTGTGCGTCCAAGTAGCTGCACGTGAGGAGGGGTGTATAATAATATAAGCATTGAGTGTCATCATCGCTACTGACCGGCGAGGTGTTAAGATGGTGTAAAAATTGCGATTGAGTGACTTACACCCACCTTACGCTCCGTGCTACAAATTATTGCTAATACTTTTTTGTTTTAAGTTTTTATTTCATAATTTATTTTACTCTTGCAAGCTAAATAGTTAGTATAACTTACGACGATAACCAAAGAAGATTATTTGTTCTCTTTGATAAGGCAGATGCTGATTTTTGTCATAATTCCGAAATCGACATAATTAGTCAAGGAAGCTGTAAAAGTTATTTATAATCAAGATGACGAAGATGAAGATTATGCTGTTTCTGAAGAATTTGGTAGTGAAGGTAACGGACGATAATTGACTGGGAAGAACGGCATAAAATGGTCTATTTGATTAAGAAGAACGGCACAAAATGATATATTTTCATATGTGAAAATATACACTCGACCTCATGATGATTAAAAGTCTGAATAATTTATTAGTACAAAAATAGATTTCATTCTTTGTTTTATAATTTATTTAGCTAGAAGAAAAATGCACATCGTTTTGTTTGTTGTATTTTAATAAAAAAAAAAACATTGTGTCCTACTACGCATAAGTTCAAAATGTCAATTCCGCCCAATTTCGTAAATAAATATAGAAATTCATGCAAAGTATTTAACTTTTCCCTCGGACACAGTTTTCGAAGTATGAAATAGCAACAACAATTAATAAAATAATAATAAGATCATGTAAAAATGGGTTAAAATCGCACGGGTTTTTCAAACCCAACTTACGCTCCCTGTTTCATATTTTAATCTTACGCTCGCCAGGTTTGCTACCGAGACTTGTGAACCACCGTCGAAAGTCTATTGGAGAATTTCGACGGTGGTTCGCAAGTCTCGGTAGCTCAGCGGTTAGAGCATTGGACCGGATTTCCAAAGGTCGCGGGTTCGATTCCCGTCTGAGAATTCACTTGTGGCATTTAAAAATTTACCATAAGTATAAAAATAGCATTGAAAAATGCAAAATCATATATTATTGTAATACATTGAAGGAAATTCATGAAATCAAGGAATTGTATAAAATTCCTAGGAAATACAGGGTATTAAAAGACCCATAATGAAAACGAAAACCACGTATTCTCCCTAGCATTACGATCATTTTCTTGTATGAGAACAAATCTGGGAACCTGATAGATAGGAAGTTATTGAGGATCAAAATATTTTTTTAACATTTTCACGAAAGCAAATTTTACATAACTTGTATACAATTCCTACATTTCATTCATTTTCTTCAATTTATTACAATAGCCTTCTTTTTACAATAACTGTTAACAATTACAATAACGACTGATCGCATGATAAAATACACAAAAAAAATCTGTCAAAACGGTTGAGGTACCTTGAACTAGCGAAGAATTGCCAATAGTTTTATAACTCTAGCTCGAGCGCCCGCTAGATATAAACACACGGTGAAATAAGGTGTACCATGGGCTAGAAAAAGTGCCCGTGGTGCACCTAGGTAAACCACTCAGTTGTGCTACGACCAATGGCTGCTAGAACCTCTTATAATTCTGTACCTTCAGTGGAAAGTGATCTTATTCTTATATCGATTTGGAGTTTAAAACACTATACAAATCGTTTAAAAATATTTTTTTTTGTGTCCAATCGGTATATTCAGAGATAGGTTTTGTGCATAGTAATATAAGTGCTTACTTTTTTATGGTTAAAAAAGAGGAAATTGTGTATATTGATACACAGAGCAACGTGGCTTCCGTACCGGAAGGAGTAACCTTATATATTAATTCTCTATACAAAAAGTTCTGACGTTTTTGATGAGCACACATTTATAGAAAATGTGCACTCAATAGCCCATGGATTTTTAAGCAAGCAAGCAAGCCACCACCCCTGAAGTGACGACCACGACCACTCTCTCAGAGTGTGACGATGAAGAAGAAGTCATTTAGAAGAGGCCTAAGTAAACTACTCAAAAATAAATTAACGAATGTATGAATGTATCGGAGACCGAAGTTAGGATCACTTCGTTTTTGCATTTTTTATTTTTGTTTGTAGTGTTATATATTTTTTATTGGTTCAATGAAAAACCAGTCGTTCTATATCTTTCTTATTGTATGCGGATTAGTGGCCACCTCTGGTGTCAGAATTTATCAAGCCGCCTATAATGCCTCTGACCGTAATGCTTAACGACTGTTAATAGCCGGGCTCGACGTTATAACGTGCCCTTCGAAGCACGGAAGCGCTCAGTAGTAATGATATTTTACGGTAACCCATCCGACACCTGACCGGACTGAACGTTGCTTAACAAACGTGCTCGAATACGATCAATCGATTAATTTCTATAGAGAGAGACTGACCCAGTCAGCTTCTTAAAGTACCATATAATGCTAATAGCAGTCTATCATCTTCTTAGTTCTGCTGTGCTAATAGCAGGAGCAACGGGTGTCTAAGTGGAATATAATGACCCATAGAAACTCTCGATCTCTATCCGGATTTTAGGTTTAGTAGAAATTATGCGATCGTCGTCAGTTTTCAGCTTTGTCATTTTGCTTTGCCTGTAGTGCGATTTCCTAAGCTCAAGCATCGTTAAATCCTTGGGATCATCAGATAAAACAGTGGAGAGCGCACCATCGGTATTCTCTAAGATCATTTTCAACGCTTTTTGACTCTAGCGCTACTCGGCTGTTAGCAGCCATCAGCCAGATGGCTGGTTTTAACTAGTGTAAGTGGCGCGGTAAAGAATTACATAATTGACATATTTGTATGAAAAAACCAGAAAGTAAAAAATAAACCTTTTGTTGGAGCCAAGGAATTTTACATTGAACTTCTATTACTTTTATTTTCCTTACCTTAGACCTAGACCGACTCCAACAAAAGGTTTAATTATATTATTTTTCACTTTTTGATTTTTGAAGTCGGTTTTATATTTTTTATAAAAAGTTTTTTATTTCGCAATTTTTAAAGATAGAATAAGTCTCGCACCACAGAATATATATTAGTACCTTACGGTACAGAAATTTCACTCCCTAGTTTAGGTATGATAAACGGAAGCGTCCGGTCACCGGACTAGTCTTAAGCCAGCCTAGGCACTCGCTCGACTAGTCGCACACGCAGCGCACGCATCCGCGAAACAAAAGTAAACTGTTAATACCGTAAGGCACCTCTGACAGCCCTAGCGGATTGAAGCGAGACGGCAGACAGTTATTGTATTATGAACGCTACACGCAATGCAAAAGGTTGAAATTAGGTCGTTTTCCGGAATAGTATGTAAATATCTCGGGGATTTTGCGCCGCTTGTATGGAAGTGAGACAGGCCTGCCCGCACTTCAAATTCAAAATTCAAATTCAATTTCATTTATTCAGTCTAGGCAGTCACAAGCACTTATGAACGACAAAGAAGCTACGCCATCGGTTCATGTAACGAGAAAAACCGGCAAGAAACTGGTCAAGGGCTGTTTTTTTCTTCCTGTTTTATTTCATACAGAGTCGTCAAATTGAAAAGTGACCTTAACATATCAGTAAGGTCAATTTCCATCACAAAAAGAAAATACTAATTATAATATTAAATTTTATGGTTATTGTAACCGATTTTCAATTGGAAAAGAAAGACTTATAGGTATGAGTATCATACATTACAACATTTCTCGCATTACAAGATTACTGTATACATACAGGTCAATATCAATTTATTTTAGATAAAAATATTAAGGCCTTAAGCACAACATTAAGATAAGCAGACTGAGGTAGACCCATTTCCGCTGGCGGCACCCGTTCACGAGCATGACGCATGAACCAGCCATCGCTTCACTCAATCATATTTTAGGGAACGTAGCGACCCGCCTCACACAACACCACCGCAGAAATGTTTACAGAAAGCATGATATATCCAAGTTACCTGTGTTTAAAGTTGAATCGAATACTTTACTAAACATTAATTGAATGATAGGTACTGCTACAATTTCGAAAAAATAAACGAAATATTTATGACCAAGCTGTTTTGTCATTCAAGTAATCTTTTATAGTATAATATCCTTTTTTTGGGAAGACAATCTTTTACATTCATCTTAATCATATGAGGTTTTCCAGATTTCAAAATAAATTGTAGCCTATACATATTACGGCCAGGTGGAATTTTCGTTATCTTCCATTATCATTGAATATTTTCAAAATGGAGAAATAGTCAACGCAATCATTGGATTGACATTATTATTGATAACGTCGTTTGATAAACAAAAAGATTGCATTTAGTTTCATTAGCCAGTTAAAATAAAGTTATAGATCAAAATACCTATGTATTTTTAATATAAATCGGACTCAGTGTGATAGCATCTTTTTATAATTATTTTTGTTTAAGGGGATCCTGATGAACAGATGAGTTCACGGGGATCCCCTGGGGGATCCCCCAGGGTTAGGGGATCCTAGTGGACGAAACGGCCAGACCTAGTGGCTACATGTTAAAAAAAATTTGATTCAAATCTCCAGGCTGATTATTTAAAAAAAATAACCTAGCCACCAGTCATAACTGTCACATTTTCATACTGTATGACAGCCAAAATAGTGACGAAACTAAACCTGAACCGAGTTTTCGTCAGATGATCAGCCCACTGCTCAGTAGTTTCCGAGATTAGCGTGTACAGACAAACAGGCACACAAACAGGCAGACAAAAATTTAAAAAATGGTCTCAACGTATACTTTTTCTGTTTTTACGTCGTTTCCAATTAATTTTTGATGGAATCAGCCATTTCTAATGTCCCCACTGCTGGGGCACTGGCCTTCCTTATGGATGCATAAGGAGAATGGGCCATGATACACCATGCGGGCCAATGCGGATTGGTGGGTTTTAACGACTGCAAATGCAGCCGGGACCAACGGCTTAAAGTACCTTCGGAAGAACGGTGGAGCTCGAGATATAAATATTTGGTCACCCATCCCGTGACTGACCATTGCGAAAGTTGCCTAATCTCAACAATCCCAGGCCGAGTGTGCGAACCACTGCGCCACGGGCTTCTGGATTTATATATTTATTTATTATGGAAGTTCATTAATTAATGATGAACTATTATATCATCTTATCATCATCTATTGATGAACTATTTGGGTATTGGTGAGCTGTTCTCTTTTTATTTCCACTTGACCTTTCTGTCGTCAGATACGTCAACATCTTCTACACACTCCGGCGATCTAAATGTTGAATCGCCGTACGACAGGTCTTCCATTCCATTGAAATAACCGTGGAGGAAATAAGAAAACAGCTTTTATCTCTTGACCTTTGCAAATCAGCGGGCCCCGACTTACTGCCTGCGTCATTCATAGTCAACTGCGCTAATGGATTTGCCATACCAGTCAGTATTCTGTTTAAGAGGTCGTTGGATGAGGGGGTAATGTCTTCTATATGGAAAAAAAGCTTTTATTACCCCTATACTTAACCAAGAAATGTTCAAAGACAGCCATGGAAAACTATAGGCCTAAATCTAAATTATACTTATTTGCCAATAAATCATTGACAATTCATTTTTTTGTTTATTTCCTATGGAATTTGCTTTTAGTAAGTTTTCTTGCCTTAAAAAAATGTAAAGCAAACTCTTCTACACTGGCACTGACACAGTTCTAAACTCTATAGAAGATAAACATCAAAATGAATTTTTCGGGAAATCACTAAGCAATATTGCGTATGCGTCCTTTTTAGACCCTCAGACCGTAAGATCGAAAATATTGTTCTACCTGTCGACTATTTATGATGATTGTATACTATATATTTATGACCTTGACTGTACTAAAAAGTTCAGCGACTTTTGAAGATGAATGTATCAAACAAGATATTTAAATGATATACCTTATTGCCTTAGTTATAATTACTCACGTGTGTTGACAGTCGGGCTTAACAAAATCGAGTCCTACGCTTCCTATTTTCTCTAATAAAGAGTCTTCATATTTCTAATCTTCCTAGCTTTCTAGTTTATTTCAAGTAATTTTTCCGTTGAACTGTTAGATTTCTAATAAACCTTTTTTTTTTACAAGTAGCTATTCTTCTTTACAAGTAACATTCTTTCTATCTTTTGTTTGTAATTATGTCAATATAAATGGTTTACATCTGCCTGCAGTACTCCAATCGCTACTTAGAGGAGATTATTGTAAAAAAATATATATAATTAAAACATATGTAAACGATGCCATACAACGTGCATATTAATGAGTACGTACGACATAGGATAATTCTGTTAAAGGAGCAAGGTTTACCTATTTCAGTGGATTTATGTAAGCAGACTTGTTCAGCAAATTTTGATATTTTACAGATTAGGCTAATTATGTAATTAAACATGTTCAGCTACTTTTGTAAAAATAATATACATCGACCTTTGTTATTCCCAAATGTCTACAGAGATTTGTACAACAGCCTGTTCAGTTACCTACATATGAACCTTTAAAGTGTAAAGGTGTTTTGAAAATTTGGATGTGTTCATGGAATTTTGTTGCTGACTGTACTACCTTTGTCGGTAGTGCACGAGAGCTAAAGGAGCTGTTTGACTTGGAAAAGTCTAGCATTGCAGTTGAAATAGCTGACTGGTTGGCTGCAAACCGTACCACTTGGCACTTTATCCCTCCCCGTTCTCCAAACTTTGAAGGATTGTGGGAAGCTGGCATAAAGTCTACCAAACACCACCTCAAACGGGTGTTAGACCAAAAGATTACAACGTTATCGTTATTATACACACAAGTTAAATATTTTTCATATTCGAAATTTAAAAACTCTAATATATAAATAAAAATAAAAAAACTATTAATTTCAGATACTAGTGAAAACAAATATAAGTAATAAATAATGAGGTACATAACTTAAAAAAACCAAGCACCATCTCTGAATTGAAGATAGGTACTTAACACTTCATTGAATAGTCCGACTGCTATTAGCAGATGCCTTTAATAATAATTTTACTGAAAACCAATTTTCTAAGTCTACAAATAAAAGGAAACCTTAATTCATCAATGTCTAATTCCATGTGTCTCATGCCTATGACAGAAAAAGAAGTAAGAACAGAAGTATTAAGTTTAAGCAACACAAACGCAGGAGGCTATGATAGAGTTAGCACAAAAATAATAAAATTATGTATTGATCAGACAATATCAGTGTTAACTTATCCTATTAATAAGTCGTATTCTTCAGGCACTTTCTCTGATATTTTAAAGATGTCTATGGTCAGACCACTTTTCAAAAAAGCTAATGTTACTAATTACCTCCCCATAACACTTACCCCTATTTTCCCAAATTTTCTTGAAAAGCTATGCTTAAATGATTTGTTGCCTATTGCTACAAATATAATACTATAAATAATTATCAATATGGGTTCCAAACATTGACTTATATATTACTAGGTTCCAAATGACAAAGCTAGATCATTAACATTTTTTTATATAATGAATAAATGTTTTGGTTATATCCAATAATATTTTTTCTACTACAGGGCTATTTTTTTACTGGTATTTGGGCCCTTTTTTATTTAACATAAACATTACTTATTTGACATTACCAACCATAAATGTATATTTTCATACGCTGATGACATTTCCATAATTGACATGATTTAATTTTTAACAAGGTACCTTAAATCGAAAACCATTTCGAGATTTTTCAATTTCTAACACCGCCGTACGTATTTTTTCGGATTGTTTATTCAATTATTTAACGAAATATTTGGAATAAACCCCGATTTCTCGTGATCTAGGAATAATAATGACATTCCTTTGCTTATAAAAGTTCTCTTATTAAAAATCAATAAAAAAAATCGCTGTCAATATAGTCAAAGAGTAGTGTTATACTTCCCAGCAGCGCCACTAAATTGTACAAGTTTCAAATTAGTCTCTAATGAACAAGCATAAATTGTTCTAAATGGTCCGCTGTCGCAAAAAATTGTTCTAATGATAGTTTCAGAGATAAAAATACTTTTGTGTGGCGCTGCCAGGAAGTATACTTCCTAGCAACCTCACGGCGTACAAATGTGCAAATCATTTTAAAATATCGGCCATAAATTGTTCGTAATTAGTTCGTAATTAAAAACCTCAAATATGCGTAGTTTTGCTGAAAAAAATACTTTTATCAATTACTTAAATTACAGATAATAATGCTCGCTCATTGCCGCTGCGGACCCACGAAACCCCTGGCGATACCCCTGGTGGTATTGTGGTCTTTTAAAATCAAGCGATACCCCAACAAATAGTGTTGCGACACTAGTTAATTAGTAATAACTTTTTTAATGTTTTTCGAAAGTAAAAAGGAGCGATTGACACTACCAACTCCATTTCGCTCGCTTTTGTAAAAAAATGCCAATCTCTTCCGAAACAAGCTAGTTTATCGTTATCTTTGTAGGACGAAAAATGAACGATCAGCAATCGCTTAAATAGGTAAGGAGCACTTTTTTTTGGTTAGGGAATATATTGCATGATAGAAAATTTATTGACCAGGTTTTACTAAAATAATATGTTTATTTTAAAAGCATAAAGAAATAATTTTCGTTAATCATATTATCATCATACAAAGGGCTTAGCAGGCTAAGGAAGGACGTGTGTCCCCTGTGAGGAATAGTTTAATTTGTTGAATGTCAATTGTTTGCCCCCACAACTAGTAATCACCCCAACTTTTAGCCCTCTATCTTGAACTGTCACAGAGGTACTGTCAAAAATGTGTTTTTGAAACATTTTTTTTCAAACGTGTGTATCTCCTAAACCATAGCAGCTAAAGCAACGAAATAAAATCTCAGCTACGTAGTTTGAGTGGGAGTATATCCTATAATTTAATTGATATTTAATACGTGAAAACTAAAAGAAATAAATGTCAATTTATTTTTTTACAGCTCTTTTCAACAGTTTTTTTTTTAAGTACAACTATGAAAAAAAAATATAACTTGCTTATAGTATTAGCTACTAGCGTACGAAAAATCAATTGATCATATTTGGTGCAACATCAGTAGCTTGATTTTATATTGAACTAGCCGGCCCGACAGACATTCTCCTGTCTCATAGCTGACGGTTAATGTTTAACTAACTGACAGTTATGTCAAACGCCATAAAGTTGCATTCGTAATTACAAATTGTCAAAAGCACTAATAAGGTTTCATTATTATAGTAGATTGTAAGTATTAAAAGGGGGTACAATAATATTTACGGCGAGGGCGCTATTTTGAATCCAAAACGAAGCGCAGGATTTTAAAGTGGAATCCCGATCATAGCGAGGGATTCTAGAGTACAATCCTGAGCGCACTGAGGGATTCAAAGTACATCGCCCAAGGGAAAAATTGTTTTGCTCTCGCCACTGCTATAACTACTCAGTTACCGAGACCAGTATCGGTAGCTCAGTGGTTAGAGCAGTGGGCAGGATTCCCAAAGTTCATGCGTTTTTTATTTATTTTCTTATTTTTTTATTTTATAAGAACCTTCTCCTGACAGTAACAAACACAAAAAAGAAACAGCGAAATATGGGTAACGACATATAAATCGGCGCAATTATATAGGTAAATACTAGATTAAACATACTTGACGACTCTGTGGTAGAGTGGTGCGAACACCAGTTTCAAGATGTCGCTTGTTCTGAGGTCCCGGGTTCGAATCCCGATAGGGGCAAACGTTTGTATGATGAATACGAATATTTGTACCCGAGTCATGAACGTTTCTATATATTTCTACTCATAAATACTACTACTACATACATGTATAATGACATGTATTTATATCCGTTACCCATAATACAAGCCTTACATGCTTACTTTGGGGCTAGGTTAAGTTCACGGGGATCCCCTGGGGGATCTGGTTAGGGGATCACAGTGGAGTGAAATAAATATTTATTTATATTTAACACCCAGACCAAGACAAAAACACATGTTCATGCACACAAATATTTGTATGATTGTGCGTAGAAGGCAGAATATGTACCTCTACGCCAGACGTCCAATAAGATAAGTTAGATAAGTGTGTTTTACATAAGCGTTGTCGAGTGTTTGATCTCTTCTTCTAATCTAAAAGAACTATTACCACTGCAATAAGCGAGCATTATTATCTGTAATTTAAGTAATTGATAAAAGTATTTTTTTCATCAAAACTACGCATATTTGAGGTTTTTAATTACGAACTAATTACGAACAATTTATGGCCGATATTTTAAAATGATTTGCACATTTGTACGCCGTGAGGTTGCTAGGAAGTATACTTCCTGGCAGCGCCACACAAAAGTATTTTTATCTCTGAAACTATCATTAGAACAATTTTTTGCGACAGCGGACCATTTAGAACAATTTATGCTTGTTCATTTGAGACTAATTTGAAACTTGTACAATTTAGTGGCGCTGCTGGGAAGTATAACACAAAGAGTATGTAACAGTGCATTTCAATGAAATGAAAATAAAAAATAAACGATAAAATGTTTCAAAATGGATTGAAATATTTCAGTTTTGGGTGACAAATTTTATCCAAATCAATTCGTTCAGCCGTTTTTGCGTGATTTTGTATCAAAGATCTAAGTACTCAAACTAAACATCCAAACACTCACAAATTGTAGGAAAGAGATAGAATAGAATATAGTTATGACTATTCACAATTTTGATGCGAAAATAAACCTTGATAGGGTTCAATGCCAAATAAAACTGCAAAAATAAACACTCCAAACTAATATATTATTTCCAAAATGAAAATTCTAAATATTTCACTGAGTAATTTTTTTCTTGAAATTCACCCATCCATATTAAACACTCCAAAGAGTAAGCAAGAATCTACCACCCTAATAAATAAAATCGTACTAAGGACCAACATAAACTGAAAAATCAAAAGAATATATGAAGTATCTTAACAACTTGAACATGTTATCGATAAAAATATTAATAAATAACTTATTAATCTCAAATAAAAAAATATTTTATACTTTGGAACTAAAACCAGGCGATAAATCCCAACACACATGCTAGCAAAAACAAATTTATTCGAAACAATTGTCAACATTAAACGATAATTACCTATCTAAAAATAATATGGATTTTTTTCTCCTGATGATGACGCGGTGAATGGATTATCGCTTACTTTTTTGAATTACAAAAGGATAATTGAATCAAGTTATTTATTAACCCGCCGTCTCAGCCACATGACACCCACTGTTGGGTATAGGCCTCCCCCAAGGATCTCCACAACGATCGGTCCTGCGCAGTCCGCATCCAGCGGCTTCCCGCGACCTTCACCAGATTGTCGGTCCACCATGTCGGAGGCCTACCCACGGAGCGTCGTCCTGTGCGCGGTCGCCATTCCAGAACCTTTCCGCCCCAACGGCCATCGGTTCTTCTCGCTATGTGTCCCGCCCACTGCCACTTCAGCTGAGCAATGTCAGTTACTTTAGTTTTCCTACGGATCTCCTCATTTCTGATTCGATCACGTAGGGAAACGCCGAGTCTAGCCCTCTCCATTGCACGCTGGGTGACCTTGAGCTTTCTTATAAGACCCATAGTTAGCGACCACGTTTCACTACCGTTAGTCATCACTGGCAACGCACACTGGTCATAGACTTTTCGTCTTGAGACACTGCGGTAAATTGGACGCGAAGATTTTACGGAGCTTCCCGAATGCTGCCCAACCGAGTTGGATTCGACGGGAGATCTCTTACTCGAAGTTGGACTTACCTAACTGGATTGTCTGTCCAAGGTAAACGTAGTGGTCAACAACTTCGAGTGTAGTGTTCCCAACGTGAACTGGAGTGGGTACAACATGGGAATTTGACATAATTTTCGTCTTATCCATGTTCATTCTAAGACCCACTCTTTGGGAAGCACTAAGGAGATCTTCGAGCATTGTGTTCAGGTCCTCCAAGGTCTCAGCCATAAGGACTATATCATCGGCAAAACGAAGGTTTGTCAGATACTGGCCATTAATGTTGATGCCGAGTCCTTTCCAGTCCAAGAGCTTAAAGATGTCCTCCAACGCAGCTGTGAATAGTTTCGGAGAAATGACGTCTCCCTGTCTCACACCTCGCTGCAGTTGGATGGGACTTGTGCTCTGGTTTTGTAATCGGACCGACATGGTGGCATGTTCGTATAAGTACCTTAACACCTCGATAAGTCAAGTGCCGGGTAAGCTTGGCTCTGGGGTCTTTAGCCTTGCTTTCAACAGGTGTCTGCGTGGAATATAAGTGCCTTTTCATACGTCCCGGTTGCCGGGTAGCCGGCGCCGGGTACCCGGCGGCGAAGTGTATGGCCATGTACGTTAGCTTTCATACGTACCGGCGTAATTCACTGGGCAGGCGGTCGCAGGGTGCTCGCCGGATCCACCACTATGCGCCCGGTTGCCGGATATCGGTTAGCCGGCGGCCGGACGCGTATTGCTGTATGGAAGACGCAGCATGCTTTCATACGCACCGGCGCGCAGTCGCCCAGGTACAATCACAGGGAGAGCAAGCGCACGTCGTTTATTCTCACACCCTCGTATCGTCCTATCACTTTATGCGAAAATAGTAAAATGGAGATAGATATTGAATTACTAATAACTTTAGTGGAAGCTAGGCCGGTTTTATAAGATAAAACCTGTTCAGAATATAAAGATAACTTACGCTTTGGAGCCCAAGAGAGGCGGAGCGCCGCGAGCTTTTACAACTTTATGTCGGCATAACTCTGTGAGGACATGACGGATTTAGACGCGGTTTGTTGCATTACACGCAGAATTACATTCTGGTTAAATTTGTAATGTATCGCGATGCACAAAAGTCTATACTGTTCGAGCAAAACCCTAAAAACCGAATTTGACTCTTCTTTGGCGCCAAAAGCTAATGTTATGGTGATGGTAGGACATCGAATTTTTGTCACCTCCTAGGTATGGTTGATGTCTAAGTATGTGCCAAGTTTCATTAGAATCGGTTAAACGGTCTGGGCGCTATGACCAGGCGGACAGATTTTCAAAAGAGTCAACATAAGAGAGGCTCCGCTACGCTCCGCCTCAAAAATGAAACAAAAAAGGCTTGGGAAGTCTATGTATTATTAAAAAACAACTTTGAAGAAATAGACGACAATGATAAAAACGCATTTGGTAAGTCAGTAGGTACTTAATTTTATTTTAATTTCTAGTTTACATAACTGATGTAAACATGTTATATTTTAGATACTGCCAACTGACTGCTCCGGATTCGGTAAAAAATAGTCCGCTAAAATATTTCTTACATTATTTGCTGCTAGCCCTCCACGTCGTACTTGCTTAAAATTTAAAATTTAATAAAAAAAAAAATGTATGTCACTACGCGACTGTACTGGCGTCGATAGTAAACGGTACTGGATATAAAATCGGCTCGTGTGAAAGCTGAATGTGATACTGGATAGTCGGCGCCGGCTACCCGGCAACCGGGACGTGTGAAAAGGCACTAACTGTCCATAGAAACTCTCGATCTTCCTCAGGATTTCAGGTTTTGTAGAAAAGATGCGACCGTCGTCAGTTTTCAGCTTCGTCATCTGGCTTTGCCCAATAGACAGATCTCTCTCGAACACTTTGGAGCCTTTATTCCGCTCGATAGCCTCTTTAATACGGTTCGTATTAAATTGGCGAAGGTCGCTTGTCAAAGACTTAGAGATCTGCCTATTTAGCTGCCGATAACGATGAGCACCCGCCGAGTTCTGAAGCCTCATTTCACGTCTCTGATCCATGAGTAGGAGTGTGTGGTCAGAGAGTTTCTTTATGTTGGGACGGGGGGTCTTAAAGTACTTGGATCCTACCGTACGGACAGTATTCACCACCGTGTTGTGTAGATCGTCCACATCTATGCTGTTCTCTAGGGCTTCGAAGCGGTTTTGGAGCTCGAGTTGAAAGCTCTCGGGGTTTTGGATATAGGCCGGTAATGGTCGGAGCGTAGACTTTATCAGCCGCGATCTTTCCAGCTTCACGTTGATATTCAACGTGCCACGTACCATTTGGTGATCGCTCCCCGTCTTGACGGTGTTGATCACAGTGACATCATTGAATATTTGCTTTTTCGTCGACATGATAAAATCTATCTAATTTTTTACTTTACCGTCTGGACTGATCCAGGTCCAATTTCGGCTTTCCGGCTTTTTGAAGAAGGAGTTCATCATGAAGAGGTTCTCCTTCTCCATAAAGTCGGCCAGCATCTGGCCTCTGTCATTCTGTTGCCCAATTCCAAATTGCCCCACTCTCAACTCGTCACCGCAACGTTTCCCCAACTTAGCATTAAAGTCCCCCATCACAACGGTGTAGTGGGTTTTGTGACTATGCATGGCTCTACAAATTATGTCCTCATACATAGCCTATAAACGCTGCTGCCCGTCTCGTGAAGGCTGAGTCCCTTAGTCGCCTTTTACGACACCCACGGGATGAGAGCACTACCCAGTACTATTCTAAGCCGACGCTACACAGCTATTTATTAAGCAGCGAGTTCAAATAAATCTATTTTAATTAAAATACGTTGCTGTAAAAACTGCTAATATTATAAACACCATAGCATAGAAATCAATCGCCGAAAATATCGATGAAAAATATATATTGCACATCTATAGCACCTCACTATAACTGGCGTTATATACATAAAAAATATATGCATTTTTCAATGATTTCTCATAAATAAATCAGCTTTTTTATGATGTTTCAATAATTAGGCATCAGAAACTGCGTGCATATTTAATATCTTAGATAAACTGACCTATTAAATTACCTGTAAGGCTCCAATGAAAATCTGGCTAAAAATATGTTTTAAGTACATTTTTACTTTCATAACGCCACAAATTTCACATTTTCCATAAACGTCATATCAGTCGGGTATTTATAGCAATCTGAATCTCCTCCATTCAATCCCTGGATGACCATTATCAGATCACAGCTCGGTCAATACTTGGCAGAAAACCAAAGCTCCAAAGTTACCTCGTTTGTATCAAAATCGACTAGTTTTTCTAATTATTTGACCACCACTGTATTCCCTATCAAGTTTTATAATGTTATACTAATCAGAATATCGACCATTTTGTAAATCTTATCTATATTTAAAAATAATTTGCTAGCTATTTAAAATAGTAAAACATGAGCTCCACAATATCCTAAACTAGTAACCATCATTTCACATACCATGTTTGATGTTAATTAATGATTATGATTATGAAATAAACGAAACAATTTATAAGTTATCACTTTATTCGAAACTAAAGGTAAGGAATAAATATGTAATAAAGTTGATATTATCAAAAGCTCTTTAGAATACAGTTCGTTAAGAGCTTCGACAAAAAGCAAAAAATGCAATCGTAATGTTGTCGCCAAAGTCTTACATTATAAACAAGCAAGCGGTACCTGCTTAAATGCTAAGGGTAACAGCTAACAACCCGCAAGATCGACCGACAGTTAAGTTCTGAATAGCTTAGCTGCAGACAATTTACCATATTTTTTATATTACAACTGTCAAATTATTTGCCAGATAATCTATCCAGAACTTACCTAACTTTCGGTGCTAAAACCGGCCACAAATCATGCAATATGCAACTCCCTAGCATGCTCACCGAAACACGGTATCATTTTGAAAATTGTGTCTCTCGTTTCCTACCCTGTTTCGGTGACGACACTAGACCGACTCGGATTGAGCTGCGCTTGCAGTTACAATATTGCAGCGTGAGTGCAGCGCATCATTTAATCTAACTTTACAAATCAAAAACTATAGAAAGCAGTTAATACGCAGCTCTTGACGTTTAAATTTTTAACAGCGCCATCTGTTAGCGGCCATAGCGGCATGATGTGGACAACTTCACTAACGCTGCCAACGCATAGACAGGTGCCTTGATTAGCGCCTAGAGCCTAGTGACTCAACTAGTGATTAGCGCTCATTCTAAGGGCCTGCGCAGACGACGAACATTGGAGGACTTTTTGTCCGCGACACGACCTTAAAACTAAGAACATAAAGTTGAATATATAACGAGGACTATCGCGTACTTTTCATGGATATACGCGATCTAAGTTCAATCTTATTTGGTTAACAATAAAGACGTGTCGCGGACAAAAAATCCTCCGTTATCCGTCGTCTGCGCTACCTATAAGCGCTAGGCGCCAAGCGCATGTGCGGCCAACGAGTGTGGCCGATCACTACAAATAAAGAACGTTCGATTCACTAAGCTACTCGCTAGGTGGTTCACTAGACTCTGGGCGCTAAGCAAATCACCTGCCTATGCGTTTGCAGCCTGACCGAAGCTTGGCTAAGCGAAAATGCGAAATTGTCCACTTCAGGCCGCTAGGTTCGCTAGTGTCGCATACACAGACCTATATCGAGATAGACAGTAAAAGTCCTCGCGTGTAAAAAGTTTGTTCCACGGTCAAAGTCAGTTCGCTTGAGATCATTGCCATGAAAATACGCGTCACTCAGAAACGATAAATGGAAAATTGTGCAGTGCTTTCTTGCAAGAGCTCTTCAATAACATTTTCACATCACTAAATCTCACTCGTGACGTCATCGTAGGTACGAAAAATTCGACACGCTAGGTTCTTATACAGTTTGAAGCGCTCTTTTCGTCTATCTCGATATCGGTCTGTGGTTGTATAGTTGCTCCAATTCGTTTGAAGCTGTACGTATCAACTCGCTATGGTTTTTGCTTTATTGACATTTTAACGCTAACACATTTTGATCGCGATGCCGAAGCATCTGGTAGTTACGCCTTATACCGAGTTTACGCACTCGCGCGAGTGGCGAGGCGAAAGGGGAGGCGATCAGGCGGCTCTCCACGTGTAGAGATAAGCGCTATTCAAGCGCTATTCGCTTTTCCACTCGCGACGGAAGGTCGCTTTTCACCTCGTCCAGATGCCTCAACACTTGTGCGAGTGTGTAAATCCAAGCTTTTTTTTCCGTTCGGACAGATTTTCGTTTCCACAGATTTTTGTTTCGCCAGCGTGTCACTTTCTTATCTCAAATGTACAGTTACATAAAAAACACAAAGTACCTTATTCAAATTAAAAGTCATAAGTACTTATATTTATGGTATGGCGAAAGTGAAAACTAACGTCAAATTATGTCATTCAAACTCAATTGCAATCTACTGACGTAAAACATTATTTTAGCATTTTTATGCATTGTATTGTAGTAATGAAATTTTCATTCATCATGGATAATGCGGTCAATCTTAATGTCATGACAGACTTATTTCTATTTTTTGATAAATTGTGAAAAAAGATTTCCTTTTTGAGAAAAAAAAAACAAGAGATATGTCTTTTTTAGAAATATGTTAAGAATTCACTCGTGCCAGGTAGTACGATCACTACTATCGCCTATTACCACTGAAATGTATACTTAAAAAATATAAATTTAACTAAATCAATATTTGTGATTGTACTTTTACCGTCGAAACTGGCAAAACGAAAATCCTGTCAAAACGAAAATGTGTCCAAACGGAAATAACCCAATCTAGGGTACCTTCACTACACTTCGTATCTGTGTGTCTGCTTACGGTCGGTTTCAATAACTTGTCTATGGTAAGAGATAGGCTTACTAGAGCTTTGTTGCCTAGATATTTTTGTTATTCAGCCTAAAATAACTCAAAATAACAGCGGTTGCTAAGTAACGTAACTAAGGTAGGCCTACCTCTTATTAGGGATAAATTATTGAAACTGGCCGTTAGTCTATACTTATACTAGCCTTAAGGGCGTACCGCGCGGATGAAAGTCTTCGAGCTTAGAATAAGGCAATTGTTCTTGTTACCCATTCCTCAATTTCAAAATACAACATTAACTCTCAAACAGCACATATTTATAATGTTGATGTTTTGATGGGTGATATAAGTCTTAATATCACCCATCAAAACATGTTGCGTCATTTGTTTTTCTTAGCATCAATAAAATCTAAGAACAAGCCAAAATCATTCATTTGGAATTTGAATTTCCACAATAGAGTTTCAAGTCGCGTAGCATGTAAAGTCGAGCGCGGTCACCGGAGACCGCTTAGTGGTAATTGGGTTATTTCTTTAAATATTTAGATGTGGAAGATCTGCAGAATATCAATTTAAACATTTTCATGTGAAAATATTGATTTAAGTGTAAAATTGACAATATTAACAAAAAAAAATTTTTATGGCCGTCGTTACGTTTATGTACGTACAGCTTATATTTTTTTAATGTATTTCTTTCAAATTTCAAAAACGCGGCGACTTTGTGGATGGGGCAGGTTAACCTGCACCACTTAATGTATTAAACTAATTCATACATGAAAAATAGTAACAAGAAAATATACTAGAAAAAAGCGACTAGTCTCATGTCGCCCTGACGGGATATGACATGAGACTAGTCGCTTTTTTCTAGTATATTTTCTTGTTATAAAAATTGCATAGCAAAATGCAAAAAAAAAAAACATAATTCATACATACTACTACATACTTAAAAGTAATACTCACTTAAATACATACTACTCACTTAAAAGTACGTAATTTTCGGAATTTCGTGCAGGATACCCATAATATAAGCATAATTTCTATAGTCGTAATTAAAACATACAACATACAAGTAGACAATGGAGATTCGACCTGCCCCTGTCGACTACCTAACGTCATTATCACTTGCCAAGCTGACTTGTCGCAACAGTTTTTGGACCAGCAGTATCAGCTTTCTTATTAGCTATGGTCATAGCATGTTCACGTATTAGTTCTTTGAAATTAAAGGGTTTGAACAGCCAACCACCACCTTCATAGAATTTCGACATGAACTCCACCCTGGAAATAACCACTAAGGTGTACTATCAGTTAATGCTAACGCCGATATTAGCAATATTTATAGTTTTAACTTGCGGTAATAAGGAAATAGTGTTGCGGTTCGATAGTGGACTATCGCCAATTAATCGATAGTCTATCGATACTATCCCCTCATCGATAGTAGGAGAATCGATATTATCCATCCATCATTGGCTTGGAACGTCTCAATACTATTGCATTTGACTAACCATCGATAGGCTAAAACAATACTATCGATATTTTCGATAGTTAGTTATTTACAAGTAGTAATATTATCGATTATATCGATAGCACTATCGATAGTACCTATGTTATTTTTAATCGATAAATCGACCGAGAAATACTGTCGATAGTTTGGATTATTTGGATTTGCATTAGGAAACGTTCGAAACCTGACAGGTTAGGGCATTTTATTGTCATGCGTGTTTGCTCCCGCGTACGAACCAGGTCCGTCCGTGTTGCAGGCCGCAACTTGTTGTTTTTACTGTCGTGCGGGATGTGTAGGGGTCAACGTGAAATCTTCTTTCTTCGGTTTTTTTTTAATTTCGTAAGCGGTGATTACTTTCTTTACATTAATTTTGACGCCAGTTCTCTTCCTGGTGTCACGCGCAATACTGCGGTGTGGCGAAATTATCAGCTCTGCGTACGGCCTGCAACACAGATGCGGGCCTGGCCCGCACGCAGGAGCAAACACGCATGACAATAAAAAGGTCCTTAGAAGTCGACTATTTTTACATAAAAAAAGTTTTGCATCTTTTGCTGATGCAAAAGTATACAATTTCTTTATCAGTGTTTTGAAAGTAATCAACTTAACCTTAGAAAGGGATTGCCATTGATTTTAAAATCAGACAATAACACAGGGACGGGTTGACGTCTAAAAAAACCCTTCTAGTTCGATCGATTAGGTCCCTAGCCTGGGGGCTCCCGGAATTATACAATTTGACATAAGTCTCAGTTAAAAAGTACTACCGGTGGGAAATTTTGTTCTTTAGATTACCACCGTGTATCCTGAATCAAGGATTAAAGTGGACATAAGAGTGCAAAAAAATACATCAATGGACCTTCACAACAGATTTTGCGATTCATGGATTAAAGTGGACAAAACAGTTCATCAATGGATCTTTACAATGAATTTTAGTGGATCTAGGGACAAAAAGATATTTTTGACAGCTGCAGCTCACAAATCTATTGGTACTGGTTTATTTGTAAAACACCAATAACCTCGCAGGACTAGAAAACTAACATCTGGTTTGTTTTAAGACTTATACTTGCAGACAGGTGCACCAAAAATCATTTTACAAAGTTGTAAAAAGTATATGGTTTTTGGTAAATAACTTTATTGTAAAAATTAAAAATGTATGGAATTTGACATCTTTGACAAACAAATTAGGTCATATTTTTAACGAGTTAGTGAGATGAATTTTGGTGCAACTGAATGTATGACAATCGGCCGACCGCACTCAAACCGTGGACATGCGGAAGGGCACGGGCGCGAATACCGTTTACAAGGCGACCGGCGCCCGTAGGAAATCGTATAATGTAACGAGGCACTTTCAGAACACTTACCAATGGAGTCGTAAAGTATGAAGAAACGCAGATAATCCTTCCATAACTACTAGAATGCATACAGAGAAAAAGGCCCACACTGCAAATATTATGAACAATTTGAACGCTCCTGCAGCACGATAATCTCGTAGGGCTAATTTCGATAAAACCATACGCCATAACATTTCAGACAAAGCTGTAACAAAAAGACAGGATTATTGAATACGTAGATACAACTCTGACGTCATCTTCGACGTCCCAAACAAGACATTGACACCAAGTCACATGATTCCGAGCATTTATCTAATAATGTTAACGTCTGGCCCGATTTGAAGACGCTGCAAGCAGCCACTCCTGGTTGAGCTCACTGACCAAGTAATCACTACGTTTTTTAGGAGACGGCATTTCCATACAGCACTTAACTGATTTATGAACGTAGTTTCTACCAACCTGATTTTTTCAAGAGGTACCAACATAACAGTATCAGTTGTCAAAATGACAAGGGATTAGGGATGTACCCTTAAACGTATACCTATCGATATCCACCTAAGTCCTATACCTATAGATATACACCATCGTTATAATTTTTCACATTCCACTCGGAAGTTATTATTTACCTATTAGTTTAGTATTGCACAAAATAAAACAAGATTTCATATGATTTATGTAATTCTAATAAATCTATAGGAATGTTGGAAGGCAGTGTCAGGAGTATGAAGCAGCCACTGATATAAAGGACAATAGCGCGAGCTCTTCATCCGGACTGGATGTTATTCGTCCGGGAACCGGGATCCAACCGACCGATGCTGGGCGGAAGTCTTCGTTCCCCATGACGGACATAAAAAATATCGTTAACTAACTTGACAATGACAAAGCACTATGGCAATATAGTTTAAACACTACAATCAAATGTAATTTTCATCAAATTATTACTTAATTTTATAATATTTACTTATAATACTATTATTATTAGCACTGTTTTTACTCAAATCGACTTTATTAAAACAATTGATTATATTATCCGTCTTAAGTGGGAATTTAACCAAAAATACTACCTCTTTCAACCTTCTCACTCTACGAACACAACAAATTACGCACATTCGCAAAGATTTGCCACCCACTATGTCTCTTAATTTTAAATTTCTGAGCAAAATATTACTTTATCATCACTGACAGATAAATTTTAATTCGGCTACATGCTGGACCACATGACGTGACGTATAATGCGGCAAAATTGCCGTGTCGTTATAATACGATAGGACAAAGCGATTAAACTTCCTTTTTCATTAGTCGAATTTAATGTTGGCACAAACTACGTTCATAAATCCATATATTTTACATTTTTGTATGAAGTGTAGTCCCTGGTTGAGCTGGGATAGCTAGAGAGAACCGGCCGTCCTAACAACCTCCGGACGTAAAATAGGAGCTAATACTCGTCGACTGGCGGAAACTGCCCGTATTGAAATAATATGTATACCTCTATTAGTAACTAACTATAGTGACCGCCGCATGATCACAAACTTTTTACTATTGACTGTTTGCCGCTCCTTTTTAAAGAGTATTGTGTGTTTTTCTAGATCATTATAAGCTATTGGTCAACAATATATTTACATGCATGAGCCAAGGATAATGCCCAGAGCCTCAAATACGATGCTGTGTGGGAAATGGTTCCCAAAACATATTCAACTGTGTGAATTGACTGATGAATCATTATTCCACCAAATGATTCATGCTTCTGCTCTGCTTTTCCGATTTCTTCTTCGTTTCCTTGATTTTCTGAGTCCCGTCGCTGATATCTTCGAAAATCACTACCGTGTTTCTGAAATTTTAAGAAGTGGATTGTACCCGAGTTTTTTGCCATTATGTGGAGAAGTTTTCTTTGCGTGATAATTCATTCGCGAGAAGAGCATTCTCCTTACTGTACTAATGACAATAAGCGTTATTTGGCCAGCCACATCGTACAAAAATTTACGCTGAAAACGGAATAATTCCGATACACCTGCTTTGGTATGTTCTTTGCGTCCACCTGGATAGTATTTATCCAGATTTATGTGCCATAACTTTTAAGCATTCTTAAAAGTTTTGGCACATAGAAAATGAAATTTATGGGAAATAAAATGGTAGCAAATTCAATTACCAACATTTTTAAATTAAGGAGAGTCCGTAGGCGTGATAGTTTCTTTAATAACGACCTTAAACCAAACAAACCGAATAATCCTGTGTTATTGGGAAGTTACACTAAAATTCCTAGAGTTCTTTTGTACTATGTGTTCATTACATTAGGTTTCTAAAGTCTATCAAATCTAAGAAGCCAAATAGATCAATAGCAATAGACTTGCAATGAAAACATAAAATTCTAAAGAGGTTTGATCAAAACAGGTTGAACTTATTAGGTAATACCTATTATTAATTATTACAGGTTGTATTTTTTAACACAAAATACAAAAACTTTGCACACGTCGTCGCAGCCACGGGTTTGCTCCGATCACCACCGAATGACTGCTCGGTGCAGGGCGGGAGGTTGTTCATAGGGCAGAATGGCAAACGTGGCACTATCGTTTTTAGTTACCATAAAAACATGGTGTGAACGCTTTGCCTCCTATGGCCGCATTGAGCTTTTTTTAACATCACTCATCTAAGAACACTTGGTTGGTGTGAAAAATATAATCCTTCCATATTACTCCTAGAAAATTAGGTTAGGGCTCAAATTGTCAGGAATTTTAATGACTTTAAAAACGTTAAAGCGACCTTTCTCGTCGGAGCCTTCTATGTCTTTTTGAACAAAACTAAAAAAATAGCGGTTATTCAGTAATAACTCAGCGTGTAAACGCGCTGAGTTATTGCTGAATAATTGCTGAATAACCGAGTTATAAAACTTGTGGCAATTCCTCGCTAGTACATTGTAGCTGACGTATTTATTAACAAGAATCAATGTACCTCAATCGTTTCGACAGAAATTACGATAAACAGTCTTATCCATTCTAGCGGGGCCCTCGGCTATATTACTATTTGGAATCCACAATAAGAGAAATACATTTCTGAATTAGAAAAGATTCATAAACAATTTTATAAGCATCTTGAATATAAAGCGGCAATACAAGGCGGCAACACCTAATGGAAATCCTGAGTTACATCGAAACGGCAATAAAAGCGAACGAAACCAGGATGTTCTACCAACCAGTCGCTCAACTCCTAGAGGACCTTGAAGGCAACCTTGTGTCAGACCCGGAGAAAGAAAGAACGATGTGGCGTCAATATTTTGAAGATCTGCTCAATTGCCCGCCAGTAGAAAGCCAAATGGGAACTGACTCATATTCCGACAGCGTGTATGAAGAGCCTCAAATTTTTGAAGAAGCGCGTAAGGCAATGATCAGGCTCAAGAATCATAAAGCTCCAAGAGGAGATAGCATACCGGCAGAAATATGGAAATATGGGGGTGAGGTGGTTCAATTTCAGCTGTATAAGCTAATAACTAACATCTGGGAACAAGAGCGGCAACCTAATGACTGGAACTTGGGAGTTTTATGTCCGATCCATTAAAAAGGAAACAAGAAAAACTGTAGCAATTACAGAGGATTTGCACTGCTTCCCACTGCATATAAAGTTCTGTCATACTTAATGATCGGACGGCTAACACAGTATGCGGAGCGAATCCTACGCGACAACCAGTGCGGATTTCGCAGGAATTTACTACTACGGTAGACTAAAAATGTTTCTTCTCAGGCAAATTATCATGGAAAAGAAATGGGAATATGCACAAGCGTACACTGCCTGTTTGTAGACTTTACCAAAGCCTATGATAGTGTGGACAGAGAGGCCTTCTACCGAATACTGTCCTCTTACGAAATACCCGGGAAACTGATCAACATGATAAGGGTTGCCACAAAGGTCAGCAAGATGCGAGTAAAAGTGGGAGGACAGCTCACACAGGAATTCGAAGTAGCCACTGGTCTTAAGCAAGGAGACGCTTTGTCACCGATGCTGTTCAACTTGGTTCTGAAACACGTCACCCGAAAAGTTCAGTATATTGATGCCGGAGTAGAACTAAACGGACGGCACAAGGTCATAGGATACGCAGATGATCTTGCTTTATTGGGCCAAAGTAAAACTGAAGTGGTGAGACTCGCTGAAGAGCTGGAGAGAGAAGGAGAACGGGTTAGTCTTAGAATTAGTCGAGAAAACACTGAATACCTTCATATGAGAAGGTATAAAGACCTACGTGCGAAGCGGGACAATCTCCTGGTGAAGGATACGACCTATAAGGGTTGACTATAAGAGTTAACAAGTTTTCTATTTGTAAATTAATATGTGTATGGAATACTATACTATACTATGAAGTACAATAAAATAAATAAAATATATTCGCATAAAAATAACACTGATCGTAACTTGTCCCAATGTACCTCTCGATTCATATCTTAATTCCAAGGAATATTTGTAAAAACAAAAGAAATTAAGCAAGAAAGTTGCATTTTAGAAAGCTGTAAATCTAAATAAATACTATTAGTCCACTTAACGTGTAGCCCAAAATGTTTCCTTCACTACACCACGTTTCCTTTGTTTACCTGTGTTGAGCGATACGCTTCATAGATTTCTGTCGATCGTTTTTAAGTAAATTGGTTACACTGGTACACAGAAGGGAACTTTCTATGCACACGTATGGCATGGACTATACTAAAATACAACGGCAGTAGGTTCTTCTTACGTGTTGGAATATTATTAGTGGGTTAATTGAATAATTTTTTAACTTATGAGAAGACATTTCATTTTGGTTTTTTTTATTACCAATATTAAAATATATTAAACAATTTGAATAAAAAAAATAAAGATGATTATTTTTTATTGCACATGTTCTACTCTGCATTTTTACTGTTGTACTATGAAACACGAACGATATTGTGTTAACGACAGTTTCGTATGGAGGAATAAATAAATTCTTGGTACAAGTAAGGTGAATGAACTTCTGTGCACATTCATCTGGCACGGACTATAGGTGTAGTAATAATAATATTGAACGAGAAGTGCTGCCCTAGTACTTCTCCTTCAATATTTTTATATAATAAACTCATTTGCAAAAAAAAAACGGGCACCTAAGCAATGAACCATTTCAAATGTTAATATTGCTTTGTTTGATAATTATAGGTAGTTTTATCCTCACAATTTGGTAAATTAATAAGAAAATAATCGTTTTCATCAGTATTTCATAAAATTTAGATACAATTTATGGGAAATAATGCTAAACCTCGCTAGTAGTGTATGTTCGCTAGTAGTGCATATACTCATGAAGTAAAAATAAAAAAGCTTTTTTGTTTGTTTTTCTTTAATGAAGTAAAAGCAGATAAATGTTTAGTATCGAGTGTGACCAACTCTAGCTAAAATCACAGCTTGAATTCGTCTGGGCATGCTAGCGAGTATATCCCGGATACTTGCTTGCGGAATACGTTCCCACTCCGCAGTAATCACATTCTTCAGCTCTCTGATGGTCTGCGGAGCCGGGTGTATTGATCTCACACGCCGTTTCAGAACGTCCCAGACATGCTCTATGGGATTGAGGTCGGGACTTCGAGCTGGCCAATCCAAACGACGAATGCCGACCTCTTGCACATACGCATTAACATCGCGGGATCGGTGGGCGCGAGCATTGTCGTCCATAAAAATCGAGTCTTCACCTAGAGCGGCCAATGCGGGTTGTGCATGAGGAATTAGAACTTCCGTTATGTATCGATGGACAGTCAGTGAGCCGTTTTCAATGAAGACTAACTCTGTACGATCCATTGAATTTATTCCTGCCCAAAACAGACCCCCACCATAAGGTGTGATTTCTTCGAAACATGCCTCTGCAAAGCGTTCTCCTTGTCTTCTTAGCACTCGCCGATGTCGATCTTCACCGAACAGAGATATCCTGGCTTCATCAGAGAACAAAACCCTATTCCAATCTTCTTGAGTCCATGATTCACAATTTCTAGCGAACCTAAGCCTGTGAACTCTGTGCTCACGGAGTAATTTGGGGCCGCGGGCCGGGCGGTGACTGCGTATATTGGCAGCGAGAAGCCTCCTCCTGACCGTCCATAGACTAATATGCACATTTCTTACTTCTTGGAGGTTGTTCTTAAGATCCACATACGAAGATTTGCGATTTCTCAATGCGCGACTCACAAGAAAACGATCATCCCGTGGTTGGGTACATGGTTTTCTTTCAGAACCAGGCCTTCTCTCGACGGAACCAGTCTCCTGATATCGCTGCCAGGTCCTTTGGACTGTCGAGCGACTAACATTTAGCCTCCTAGCCACGAAACGTTGGCTGCAACCCTCTTCAAGCAGCGCCGTAATTTTGGTAGCTTTTACCACTTTATCTACCATTTTTGATACAGCCAAACAGCAATAAATAAAGCTTTGACAGTCAAGGATATGAAATTAATCGATAAAAATTTAATAAAAGTTATGAAAGTCGATGTTAACTTCTGGAACTATGCGCCAAAAATGTAGGATAAAAAGGGGTTTTCTGTAAAAATGAGCATCAAATGAAAATTTGAATTTAGAACGTACTTTTTTAAATACCACAGCATTTTTAAAACCGGCCAGTAACGTGTACAAACGATTGAAACCTTTTTGGTATTGTATCTTTTTAAAGATAAATGAAAATCAAAACCGCCCGTTTTTTTTGCAAATGAGTGTATATTATCTAGTGTCGTGAAACCATGGGTAGTAATCAAGGTTTTATTTGTTTTTAGAATACGTAAAACTATAACAACATGTTGTTGTATGTAACTGATAGTTTTCATAGTTTTTTATGGATATAGTCGGAATTCCAGGGAACAATCCCTAATGCCATGGAACCACGGGTAATTAAAATTACCTATGGACCTGGTTAATGGGAAGACTCACGTGGACCACGGGTAAACAGTGATGATCGAGGACTTTACCCTTCAGGCACTGCTCAAACGTAAACACATCATTTATATTGGGTAAGCTACAGTTATTGTTTTGATACAAGTTTTGATAATATAATCAATATAAAATCAATCACTGCTTTCGCAGACGTAGTTACTTTTTAGATCGTTTTTACTTGAAGACACAAGTAACATCAAAAAGACAGTAAAAATACATGCAAATCCGCACTGAGGGGATTGTTCTCTAACAATGTGTCAGAATCATGTCTTAGTTTGCGCAGCGCCTAGAAGAAAATATTGGTAGTTGACTATAATTAGGAACATTTTGTAGGCAATCACAATCATAGAGGTTAAAAAAAATAATGATAAACACTTGGCTTGACCAGTCTAGTCCAGGCTAGTCCAGTAACTTTGTCGCCTGAAAGGAGGGATTCCTTACGTCAAAAGCCGACTGCCAGTAGTTCTGTTTTTTGCAGACTTGATTATGATCTTGGGCCCTAATAATAAGCCAAGTTTGTGACCTCGAGCACTGAACGCAATTTGGGCAAAAATGGAAAGACACTTTTCAGGTTTAGGCAATTTTAACCCTAATTCACAGATTACTAATTAATAATACCTACCCAAATGACTACTTTTTAATTCTTTCGCGGTGTTTTTGTTTTTGATAAAGTTGCGTTGTTGTCACGAACTTGGAATATGCATCCTATAGAAGTTTCCAAAAAATCAGAATAACCGGATTTGATGCAAGGTCTAAAAAAATTACTGGACTTATTGGATGGCCGAGTAAAATCATCGACACAATTATAATAATGTATTTATTAATACCTGCATTACCGTCTCCTTTTTCTTGATATGAGTCAATAAATATATTGGTGTCCCAAGCAACAGCACTGGTATACATAGAACAATTATCAACAACAAACAATTTTGGATCATTTTCTGGGCCTCAGGGTCAAACATGTAAGGGTGACATTTTTCTACAAGCCGCTTAGGCTCTTGCAATAGAAGCATATCGATGAATATTATAAGGATCGATGGCGCGCATTCGGGGCGTATGGGCGAAGAAGAACCTGTAATAAGTAAATTAAATAATGTAAAACCCGTCACGAATGCGTTAATCGTGTGTTCTGTAAAGGAATACAGCCGCTGCTGAGCATCAGATAGTGCTGCCTACAGCGACAACGAAGGAACTAAAAGAAGAAGGACGTTGTTCCACTGTTAAGGTGGGTACCATGGGGAACAGTGGAACCACAAGTATTTTTTCGCCTTAGACCCACTGCACTAGAGTGAGTTTACGGGTAAATGAAACAATACTGCTTATGAATCGTGGTTTCACTATTTAAAACGAACTTACCCGAGTTCAACTTAATTACATGATGGTTTCGTCCGAAGAGATTCTAACGGCCTCTGCGTTTAGTGGTAATAACGTGTGATCCGACCTAGCCCAGCTACGACGCCCAAAAAGGCTGTCGTTATCTCTATAAGTTGTGCGGGTGTGTACTTTCTGGTATTCAAGAGGAAAAAATAAGTACCACAGTATTTCACCAGTTAAAGCACATTTTTGAGGCCGGACTACAACGCATGCGACCCAGCCGGGCCATGCTCGTACCTAAAGAAATTGGTAGCTTTATGCAATTGACAACATTTCATAAATTTTGTCATAAATTTTTAATTTTTATTTTGAAATAACGTATAAAAATAGGATACACGTATTTTTTCCTTTTGCAATGTTTTTATTTTAATTCATCATAAATATATTTGTAAAATTACTCATTCTAAAAGAGCGTAAGTCCAGTAGAAGTATAAGTTTGTTTTGTTAACGTTTGTATTACTTGTATGGTTTTCACTTGCAAGATTGTTTTGTTGTTGTTTTCTTTAAGTCTCGCTATTTTAACTTGATTTTAAAGGGAGGACAGGCTAAGACATTTATGGAAAATGTTAAATTTGTGGCGTTATGAGAGTGAAAATGTACATCTTACATATTCTTAGCCAGATTTTCGCTGGAGCGTTACAGGTAACTAAATAGGCCAGTTCATTTAATATACTAAATAATGCACCCAATGTCTGATGCTTAATTACTGAATTGTCATAAAAAAGCTGAATTATTTTTGAGAAATCATTGAAAAAAGCATATATTTTTATATAAATAAAGCCAGTTAGAATAGTAGTATATTATGTATATATTTACAAAAAATTAGGTATATAAGTAGGTATGTTTATCCGTTATCTAGTATCCAAACAAGTTCGTCATGAAACTTAACGTGGGCTAGATAATTGGTGTGATTGTATTATATTATTTATTTATTTTATATTTATATTGTTTTTGCTGTTGCAGACTTCGAAGGGACTAAAATTCGAGGCAAACTAAAATAGAGTAGTTTTGACAGCAACGTATTTTTATTGAAATATATTTATTTGAACTCGCTGCTTAATATATAACTTGATTATTGTCTTTTTTTTAATAAAAAATGTAAGCGATAATCCATTCACAGCATCATCATCAGGAGAAAAAATGTAGATTATTTTTAGACAAATATCTTTATCATTGAATGTTGACAATTATTTTGAGTAAATAAGCTTTTGCTAGCGTGTTGTGTTGGATTATTGTCTGGTTTTAGTTCTAAAGTATAAAATATTTGAGATTAATGAGTATAGACGACGCCCGCCACAAAGATTTTTTTTATCGATATCATGTTCAAGTTGGTAAGATAATTCACTATTCTTTGATATTTTCAGTTTATGTTGGTAGATTTTATTTATTAGGGTGGTAGAAACTTACTTACTCTTCGGAGTATTTAATAGCTTAGGTAAATTTCAAGAAAAAAATAATCCAGTGTAATATTTAGAATTTTCATTTTGGGCTGAAATATATTATTTTGGAGTGAAATTGGCCTAAATGGCCTGAAGTGCCAGATTCATATGCTCGACAAGGGACTCTCGACAAGACTGGATTTCATCACTGGTAGCCTTTGCAGTTTAGAAATATCTGCTGGTTAAAGTGGTGTCATCTGGATACTCAATGATATCAGATACCAGCAGGTCTTAATGTGCAGAAGGAACAGTGTCGCAGACAGGACAGATCCTTGGGGGCATCACCTGCATCAATTTTTAGGTCGGATGTCGGATTCTTTTGCCGAGTGGAACATTTCTTGTGCAGTGGGTTTACGGCGAAAAAATACTCGTGGACCCAACAGTGGGACAAAGCGGTGGGACCACTTTAATACAGGCATATAGGTAGAATTTATATATTCGATAAATAAATGAATGCCATAGCAAAGGCGATGCCTAAAATTGGCGTCTTTTTTCTGCGCGCGGCCATCAACCAAACCTCTTTATTTCGGTTCAGTATAATGTAAAATGAAAATCTTACACCCAGTTGCAGAAAGCTGTCCTTTAAAACGAAATTAGTTAATGAGTCATTATCTCTAATGAGTTCATTAAATTTAAAACTATTAATGGTCCTTTTAAAGGTCCTTTAACTAATTACCATTTAATGACGACTTTAAATAGTATTGCAAGTTAAAAAATAAATTTTGAATGAACTGAGTGAATGGTTGCGTTTTGTTACTAAGTTCTGTCTTGTAACACGAATGCATTTGCAAGAATAAAACGTGTAAACGTCAAATGGGCGCGCTCTAGGACAAAAGCAAAAGTAATAACTACAACGGTGAACTGCAAAGTAAATGCTGCCTTATTTCTCATAGAAATAAGGCAGCATTTACTGTATTATTCTCCGGCCCCATTCGGCCAGTCCAGAATGAAGAAATGAAGGAAATTCTTTTTTGAAAGGACATTTAAAGGATTATTAAAAGCGTAGCGAGTGGTTCAAAGATTGAATCCTGAGCGAAGCGAGGATTTCAAAGGTACGAGACGCTAAAAACTTTTCTGCCGAGCGCCACATACAATTTTTCACCTCACAACATTACAGCGAGGAACATTTTATGGTCGTTTCCGCGGTCAACTTCCGGTCAAAAATTCTTTAAACATAAAGTTTAATCTAAATATACCTTATTCTCGTTGTTTTTATGATATAAAAAACTAAAATAATAAAAAAGGGAGTATTATAGTTAATTCAGTTATTTAAAGTAGAATTATATTGTTACTTATTAATAAGAATAAAAACGATTCCGTAAATGTTGACACTGACATAGGGTACAAGACAAAGACAATTTAAAAATAAAGATTTATGTCACAGTCCAAAATCCAATTATAGGTTGTGAAATCTCACCCAGCCTAATATAAAATTCTTATAACAAATAGTTTAATCTTATTGTTATTGTTTTTATGATTAAATGAACTATAATAATATAATAAAACCAAAAACGGTGTATTATAATTAATTTAAAGCTATTTAAAATAAGAATCAAATATAACAAAAAGTCAATAATGCGATTCGGAACGCATTATGACATATTTTTAGGTATTCATTTAAAAAAGTACTTTACCGCGCTAGGCCGCAAAAAGCGTTTTTCTACGCCTAAACTGATTGACAAAACCTCCTTTTCAGAGCGTGTGAGGTGAAAAAAATTTTATACCATTATTTTTATATTTGTTACTGTTTAACGTGTTATTAGAACGTAAACTTGCATAATAAAAATGATTCAGATCAAGTTTCTTTACACTTTCAAAAATCCATAAATGTATGAAAACTACGAATCTTTGAACTTGTTTACCTTGACTTTGTGTAATCCTACAACTTTTGTACCATATCAACTATTACTCCAAACAACTAATACATGTTACTCCAGATTAAAATACGGGTCAAAGCATCGTTTATAATTACAATAGCATCACACAAGTTCCCAAAGCGATCCGAACGTATACTTGGAGATCGTCTGCATACAGATGGTAGGAAGAAGAAAGATGATAGCCTGGATGCTTTCTATCCCGATATTCCCACGGTAATGGGAACCAAGCGATTGAAACCGCGGGCAGCCGTTAGTATTGTTACCTATATCGCAAGGCAAATAGAAAACAAATTGAATGTATATAGTTATAAGTTTTTAATAATTTATATTAATCGGTTAATTAAACTATAGTCAAGAAAACAAATTTCGTACATTCATATATATATATATTCAAATTGCGTAGGAACTTACACAGCGGCGTAGAGAACAAAACGAATTAATCCAGCGATGATTGTATTTTCTATTTATAGTCCGTTATTTTGCCTTTACGGTAGAAATAATTACAAAAAATATAGTAAAAAATATAATTATTTCATAAAACAAGTGAATTTTCTTTTTGTTAAATAATTGAATTTCTATCCTCAATAGCTCGGTCCGGACTGAGCTTAGACACTAAACCACTATAATCATTCAGACTCATGGACGAATTAATTCGTCCCAAGTTCTGACTGAACCGAAATAACAAGGTTTGGTTGATTACCGCGCGAAAAATAAAAGACGACACCTTCCATACAAAATTAGGCATTAGTCTTTTTAGTTGAATTTCAGTTACGAAACAAACATGGTAAGTAATTTTAGCTATACAAATGTATGGGACAAATAAGAAAATGTAGCAAAAGATGTTTCCACATAAGAAAAGGGAAAAATACAGTAAATAGGTACAAACCATGATCTCCGAATGTAATCCACTTAAAATATATTAAAAAGACCAACCAAGAGAACAGGCAAGTAAGGAACAACATCTCTGGTATGAATTGGAGAAAAATGTTATGTTTCTTTTTAAAGTACCTGAAAAATTTAAATTGGTAGCGTTTGGTAAAGACGGCTATAAAAAAAAAAACCCTTAGTAATGCTATTTTATTACCCGAGTGCAAATGAATGGTTATGTTATAACTTTTAATTTTGCATTTTAGAATGCTATTTTTATGTGACAAATATTAAACAAGAAAATATACTAGAAAAAAGCAACATGTCTCATGTCCCGTCGGGGCGACATGAGGAAAAAGGCCACTGCCTCTTTTTAGCATATTTTCTTGTTTAATATTTGTCACATAAAAATAGCATTCTAAAATGCAAAATTAAAAGTTATAACATAACCATTCATTTGCACTCGGGTAATAAAATAGCATTACTACATTACAAAATATTAAAATTATTATATTGAACGCATGTAAGGTAAAATCCCCAATCGTGGACCACTCCAATGTTGTACATTTGAAACAAATTCCACATAAAAATAACTAAATTCGAGTATTTATGTGCATTTTATTTGATTTAATCTAATCTAATTTAATGTATTAATTTAGGTGAATTTAATTTTGATTTAATCCGATTTAATTTTGTAATTGACATTTGTAAACAACATATGGACATTGTCTGAATTAAATGAATTTTATTTTATTTTATTTATTTAATGCAACCGGTAACACTTATTTGAACAAGCCATATCTCATCTGACATACTATCAACATTTGCTAGAAGTTGGCTATGTTGTGTTTATAAAATGAAACATAATATTCAAATTTTCTGGTGAGGTTAGTTAAAAGAAATGTATTTTCTTCTTAGAATCGGATGCGCCTATCGTAAAAATAATATATTTTGAAAAACCCCATGAAGTTTATGTTTTTAACTTATTATATATTTTTTATACAATAGTTAAGGATGCTAAATTATACCCTTACTTTTCTTCTAGTGTTGTAACGTACTACACGACCAAGACAATTAGGCGCATGACAGGAATGCGGTTTTGCACTTTTTGCACCTGCAGCCCACTTCTATCACCGCACTTATATTTTTATGTGATTAATTAGCACTACAGTGATTAACTGATTGATTACCGCGTTTTGAAATTTTGGTTTTTTACTTAGGATTTTTTTAGTTTTTCTCAGCTGTCATGCGCCTAATTGTCTTGGTCAGGTAGTAATATGATACTTTCGATGGTCATGATTGGTTAAGTGTGAGCTAACTAACCCAATCGTGAACATTTTATCATGAATAGTAATGAAGCAAAATTATTATTTTATTTTATTTTATTTATTAACGCTTTATTGCACATATACAGCAAATGGCGGACTTAATGCCCTTAGGCATTCTCTACCAGTCAACCGGAAAGGATGTTAAAGGAGAGATCATGGCGGCAATGGAAAAAAAAACAATAAAAAGACAGTGATTAACAAGCTAACCACATTATAGATAAATATACACATACGTACCTGAATGCATACATACCTACATAAACGAATAATACATAAATATTAATAAATAAATAAATATATATATATATATATATATATATATATATATATTTTTATTTATTTATACAACTTATTATATTGTTATATATATACAACTTTACATACATATAACTCATAAAAATACGATACATAGCGTACATTAGTCAGAAACGACGAGGTTATTATTTTATTTCAATGTAGTATGGCAATTAGTAAATGTGAGACATCTGGTAAATATGAAATAAGAAAATATACTAGAAAAAAGCAACTTGTCTCATGTCGCCCTGACGGGATGTGAGACATCTCTTGTTTTTATCAATTTGGACAGCAAAATGTTATCCGATTAATAATGATAATCAAGTTATACTTTCTTTTAAAGTGGCCCCATTAAATACTAAGCACATCAACATACTTGGACACGATCGCACTGTTTATATTTCTGAGCATCTGTCAAGTAAAACGAGTCACTTATTCTACTTAGCGCGGGAATATGTACGCATTAAAAAATTGGTTGCGGCCTGGACATCGTTTGGCAACGATGGTTCTATATTGAAAACTATCTACAAGCTTCCACGGCTAGACACAAAACTCAAAATGAGGGCGTCGTTATATACTATAACAAGGAATTAAAAGCTACGGTGGAAGAGCCTGAAATTGAGGACGCTAACTGTCTCGTCCTTAAGCTCAACCAAGACACGTGTGTTATAGGAGTTTATCGTCCTCCAAGCCAGCAAAATACAAATAACTTTGTGTCCTCCCTCGATTCAGTTCTTGCAAAGTAGAGTAATTTCAAAAATACTATTTTATGTGGAGATATAAATATTAACACAATAGACAGTTCACGTGATCGGCGGTCGTTTGACTATTTAAACATGTTAGCGAGCCATTGTATGCTACCAGGGCACTCAGTGCCAACTCATGGTCGGGCGTGCCTTGACCATATAGTGGTTAAAACTAAACTTAAAGCAACTTGTATTGTTTTTGACACTTTGGTGACCGATCATGATAGTACAGCCTTGAGTCTAAAATTGGATACGCGAAAAATAGTCAGACCTCTCATTGGTCACCGCATTGACTTCGAACGCATGGACTCTTGGATGGGAACTCAATCTAACTACCATACTTGATTGCGAGGACGTCAATGTGGCAACTGAATTACTGGTATCAAAGTTATCCGAAGACAATTACTAAACCTTGGGTGACACCAGGACTCTTACGATGTATGAGAAATAGGAATAACTTACACAAAAAACTAAAAAGGCAACCAAATAACGAAACTCTATGAATAACTTGTAAGCGTTACAGATTTTTTTTGTAATTCGATTATTAAGAAGGCTAAAAGAGTGTATGACAAACAACAAATAGAGCAAGCGGGTAATAACAAGAAGACATTATGGAAAGTTATCAAAATTATAAGTGGCACGGGGACAACTATCAGATCATTCAACTTCCCTGGTATCGAATGATAACCCCAGCAGTCTGTTAACTATGTAAACAACTTTTTTGCAAATATCGGTTTGCAACTTGCTGAAAACATAGCTAATAAAAATCAGTGTGACCCAATCAATTCGAACCAAGTTTCTTCTAATTCACCTAAAGATTCATTTGTTTTGACCCCTGTTAGTGAAGATGATGTTTCTCATATTGTTAAAGGTCTTAATAACGAGTGTGCCGTCGAAATTGATTTATTATCGTCTAAAGTTGTTAAGCGTTATGCACCAATACTTATTCCTGCCATTACTCACATTTGTAATCTTGCAATCAATACTGGCGTTTTTCCTTCAGCTTTTAAGATTGCCCTGATCAAACCCATACATAAAGCAGGTGAAAAAGACTGAGTTGATAACTTCAGACCCATTTCCATACTGCCAACTTTGTCTAAAATACTAAAACGTGTTATGAACCAACAATTAATTAAGTTCTTGAAGACAAAAAAGTTACTCTCACACTCACAGTATGGTTTCCGTCGTAATAAGTGACTGACGCTGTTCATGAACTTATGGATTCTGTTGTGACACAACTAGATAAGAAAAAGAAATGTGTAGCAATATTTCTAGACCTTGCCAAAGCCTTTGACACGGTTTCCATTCCACTCCTTTTATCAAAGTTGGAGGGAATGGGTGTTAGAGGTCTACCATTGGATTTATTTAATAGTTACTCGAAGAACAGATCCCAAAGGGGTTAAGATCGGCAATTGGACGAGTGACGAGATTTCCGTGTCATACGGGGTCCCGCAGGGTAGTATCCTTGGGCCCACGCTGTTTCTCGTCTACATAAATGAACTCTGTGAACTCCAGCTTAACGAAGGCAAAATAACTACCTTTGCCGATGACACTGCTCTTCTCTTTTGCGGTGATTCTTGGGCTAACGTTTTTGAAAGCGCTCAGAATGGTTTCGCCATAGTAAGCAAATGGCTAAAACAAAATGTATTAACGCTTAATGTCGGCAAGACGAAATACATTCCGTTCGCGCTCAAACAAAATCAGCTACCATCATCTGATTTCTTTATAACTGCGCATGAGTGTTACCCTGATGTCCTCGCTTGCTCCTGTCCAACAGTGCAGGTAACTGATAAAATTAAGTACCTGGGTATCATACTTGACCAAACAATATCGTTCAAACCTCATATTGACGCTTTGGTTCCCAGGTTACGTAAATATATATATATATATTTTTAAAACTCTTAGACAAGTAGCAAGTCATCGGGTCGTCAAGATGGTCTACTGTGCCTTATGCCAGTCTATTACGGAATACTGTATAACGATTTGGGGAGGGGCAGCTAAGTCACATCTTATTCAGGCAGAGAGAGCACAGAGAGCTATTCTCAAGGTAGCAGCAGGCCTGCCTTTCCGACACTGAACCCATGATCTTTATATTAGATGGAACGTTCTTACCGTCAGACAAATTTTTATACTATACACGATTCTTAAGCAACAATCTCTGTTATATTACGGCCCTGACTTACACAAACATAAAAGAAGGAAGGATAAGTTATGTGACACGCGCAAATTCAATACTGCCACTTCACATAAGTTTTTTGTTTCTTGGGGGCTTACCTTTATAACAAATTGAATAAAATTCTTAACATATACTCTCTGCCTAAGTTTGATTGTAAGTTAACAGTCTCCAATTATCTAAAAACTTTGGACTACGAATCGACGGAAGACTTAATTACAATAAAAAATATTATAGCTTATTCATTCTCTTATCAAACTGTTTTTTTTTCCTTTTTAACATTATTTGCTTCGCATCCCTTAGCTTCAGAGCCTCTCATTTTATCCTAAAGAACATGCAATAAACAGACACACACGCACGCATAATACACATAATCACAAATGGCATGCAATACCAATGCAATACCAGGCATAAAAGGTTTCTAATTTAATTTTTAAATTGTATAAAGCTAAACTGATTTCTGTTTTTTTTGCTTTTGTCGTTATTGTCTCTCACGTTAGCGTCCTTATGAATAATTAAAATGCAAGAGGGTCCTGGTGACCTGTAGCTCAGGTTTCATTGGAAACCTTTTCAGGCACCAGTCTCCTCACAATGCAGGTCACAATGAAAAAAATTATTATCTATCTCTGTATTAGAATTAAGTGCACCTATTGTGATGAGAAAATAAATTGTTGTTTATTTATTATTATTATTTTAATTTGCATTTTACAACGAAATTTTTATGTGATAAATATTAAATAAGAAAATATACAAAAAAAAACAACTTGTACCATGTCTCATCCCGTCAGGGCGACATGAGACAAGTTGCTAGTATATATTTCTTATTTAATATTTATCATGATTAATAAGTTTTTAATTTAAATAAATAAATATTATATCAGCAAAATTGCTCATGACGAAAGCTGTCTCCACGTCGTTCATAAAAAAAAAAACGTTTGCTAGTACTCTTACACTTGTAGGGTATTATGAGTTATCTCATATTTGGATAAGACTAGGAAAACTGGCGCTATACCGTCCACGACTGGTGGTTTTACCTTAATTTATATAATGCACAAATAAATATTTTTTACAAATTAACATTACCATTACTACTACGATTACCATTAACATTACTTACAAATGATTAAATAAACTCAATATTACTCCAAACTGCATATGAAAGACACCAAGTATGATGGATAGTTTCATTTTTATAGAATTCTCGATCATCTGTTTGTTTTTTGAAAGCTAAAAACAACAGTGAGTGACATAGTAGTTTCCATTAAAGCACCCCAATTTTTTTAGACTAAGGTACTTGTACTATTAAGTATTCTGTGACTAAGGGCCGATTTTCAATTCTCAGTTTTGGTTTATCAAACGTTAAATTATTAACCAACTAAGGCCGATATTTCAATGCTCACATAACTCACAATTGTTTTTAAGGTAATAGTAGGGGAGCCCACGATGCTAAATGGGGATTTACTCGAGCGTCATAGAGACTTATTAGGTTGCAAAGCTTAGAAGATAAGAAGAAAAAAATGTTATATAATGTATACCTTTTCATCGGCACTGCGGACCCACGATACCCCTGGCGATACCCCTGGTGGTATCGTAGGTCTTTTAAAATCAAACGATACCCCCAACAAAAAGTGTTGCGACACTAATTAATAAGAGCTATATCATCTCTTGAATTTTATATTTACAAAAAAAAAATCAAATTATAGTCTTAGTCTTCTTCCAGTTAAATTTCCTTTATAATAATTTCCTAAGAAGGGCAGTATTTTGATAAATAAATTGGGATATATAAATAAATAAATAAAATTTGATAAATAAATAAATAAATGGGTGGGGGGAGCGGCTATAGATTTTCAAATATGTAAAAAAAAACTGTTGCATGGACCTACTCGAGCGTGTCAGATACTGATAGCATCAATGTCCTACGTATTTTTAATAATGTACGTATGTTAATCTGATCGTTTGCATGATGCCGGTGGTCGTACGTAAAAGTTGAACAGGAAAAATAAAATTTAATCGAGCGCGTCAGATTTTCTAAGGGATTGTTAAGTGAACCTAAAAAAAGCTGTCATTCAATAATCTGACGATTTCGATGTGACGCAGACTCGCAGCCATTATTGAAATGTGCAAAAACAAAATCGCTATTTTGAAATACTCAAGCGCGTCAGCTTAAGATATATTTGGTCCATCTTTATGTCCCAGACGAGCTGTCTCATAATCTGACGATTATCTACAGGAATTCGCCTAATCTGACAAAAAAATAATTAAATCATTGAACTTAATTGATTTAAAAGCTCGGGAAATAGCATGCAATTAAAAGAGTGTATGTTTTTTAAGTAGAATACTTGTATTTATAAGAATATAATAAATAAAAAAATGATTTCTTTCCGGCGACAACTTTATCGACGAATTTTGTTATTTCGGCTTGTGGGAATCGTCAGATTAGATATTTTTCGTTATGAATTATTTCCTTCAAAATAAAATAAAAATTAGCCACGCTCGAGAATATCGAGATTACGTTTTTTTACTTTTAAACTTTGTAGCCCTCCCCTTTCTTTACGTCACTCTCTAATTGTGAGATTAGAGGAATATACACTTTTTAGCATGTAATTAACTTACCTTACCATAGTCTGACGCGCTCGAGAATGTCTGATATCATTTTTTTTTACTAATCTGATCCTTTATCCTCGACGGGCGGCCTTATATATGGGGCTCATATTTGGTGGAGGTACTTAATCGGGTACAAGGTATCCCCCTGTATATTAATCTGTCGCTCTTTAGTAAATGCCGAAATCCCCGGTTGGGCTCCCCTACTTTAATAAGCAGGCAAATTGAAGAACTAAAGTGTGTGCAAGTGAGATGTAAATATTGCGATCTGCAATTGTTTGTTTGAAAGCTGTCATATTTATTTGACATATTGTATGTCACTCGTTGACAGAATTATCTATGACATTTGTCATAGCTTTAAGCAGTGTGGACACGGTCAAAGTCGGCTTTGGCTAAATCTGCGTGGACACGATTAAAGTACCTATGTTTTGTCAAAGTAGTTTTGATCAAAGTTTATTTTACGCAAACGTAACTCAATAAGTTTAGCGCTCACTTACTTGCACACTTTATTTTTTAAGTTTGCCTGGATAATACCTTATCAGAGGAATAGTGAAATTTCTGGCCTCCGTCAGAATGGCTGGTTCCCCTGGCAATTGTTTATTTAGCTGTGAGAGATTATTAAAAAATTACTACATATTTGCTTTACTTATTAAATAATTGCTACATAACTTATATAGGAATCCGCAAATGTTTTTGACCAGCTTTTCGGATGTCAGGTTGGCTGTCACTCGAAATTTTTCTCGAACAAATCATAAAAATGCTATATATTCCTTCTTACGTACGTACGATGTACGATGATAATACTGAAATATATAAATGAAGCAATTATATAGTAATTATTGCCGCAAATCTTTTTAAAAAACTTTGCATGATATACACAGAACTTAGAAGATGACCATTCAACCTAACATCAGAATGACTGGTCAAACACATTGCGGATTCCTAATAATCTATGTTAATTATTTAGCATATGAAGCAAATATTGGCAAATATGTAGCAACTATACTTAAGCGCGTTCTACGCACGTGTGCAACCCGTCGATAAGTGCTTATGTTTGACCTATATGCCAGTAAAATCGGACCATGTAAAATTCAGTTTTTCTGACCTTTGACCTAGATAAGGTCAGTTAAAAAAAAATATTATATTTTTCCGACCGTCTGTCTACATTTTTTTGTGATTTTTGAAGCTATTAGTGAATTTTGTATGTGCTATACTCATGGCGCTGGAGGGAACATTAGAATGGATAACATGGGCCTTATAATATAGAGAAGATTGCTGAAACCAGAAATTCTGATATCTTACGTGGTAATCTAAGTACGGAGATAATAGTGAAATAAAATAAATGAAGCCAATATGTAGCTACTGCTGCCGATGCATATTATAAAAAACTGCCTTTCCTTTGCCGTGGTACAGTCGGGGAACTTCGCGGTTGACCAGCAGAGATTTTTTAGGAAGCTTTATTTAATAAAGTAATAGATATGTAGAAAACTAAAAGAACATTAATAGGTATATTAATGTGAATACTAAATTATTTACTTACCATTAGTACTTTCCGAGAAAACGTTTCCCGAAAAAAACTACTGGTCAACCGGGAAGTTCCCCGATTATACCATTAGACAGTATGTGATTTTATCTAGCGGGGTCCCTCAAGCGGGACAATTCATCGCTAGTTCAATGTAATTACGGATTTAACAAGATTCAATGTACCTCAACCACTTTGGCAGAAATTACGAAAAATTGTTTGATCGATCTAGCGGGGCCCTCGGCTGTATTACACTTGGGGAGCATAAAAATAACACTAATCGTAATTTATCCCAATGTACCTCTCGATTCATGTCTTAATTTCAAAGGATTTTTATTAGAAAAAAAAATAAATTCAGCAAGAATTTTAACTATCTTGCATACAAACAAAACAAGTGCACCATTTTTATCTGTTATTAATGTACCTCCCAGTTACAAATACCTAATTGACTGTACCTCAGTTTTTTCACGTCGGGCAAGCGTCAGGCTAGACGCTAGAATTTTATGATACATCCGGCTCCGACGAGGCAAGCTATATACAAACAAACACAAACGCACAAACAAACGCAAGACACAAATTTTAAAAGTGAGGCCACTTTTACGCGCAATTGGCTGTCAAAAGTTTTCATTTTTTTTTTTCTAAAACGTCCCGTTTCCGTGCCTTGAGAGTGGCAAAGAAGTGGAACACTCTGCCTTTCATTCGTTTCTTTATATGGCTATATTATTATATGTTGTATATTAATATTGTTGTATATTATTTATATTTTTTAATTTTGTGTATGTATATGTAGTTATTTATTATATTATTTATTATTATTTTCTCTATTTTTAGAACGTCAGACGTAGCATCCTGGCAGAATAACAGCGCTTCTGTGTTTCATTCCTCCCATCTGAGAATGGCACAGAAGCAAAATGCTGAGCCAGGATATTTATTGGCCCCACATCTGCATATTCCTTATGTTATAGTTTGTAAGGTTTGACTTTAAGATTTTTTATTTTTATTTTTTATTCTATAGTGTGTGTGTGTGCCAATAAATGTTTTTTCTTTCTTTCTTTCTTTCTTTCTTTCCCAGTTCTCCATGTTATCATCATTTTATGTCCAAAAAAGTACCTATACAAAATCCACAAAAAAAATTACAAAACATGAAGAACTGAGAGGTACATTGATAATAGATAAAAATGGTTATTTTTTTCTGTTTGTATGCAAGCTAGTTAAATGGCCCCGCTGGAAAGCCAATATGTGGAACCACAGCATAGTATTACTGACACGGTACCATTGATGGTACCGCTGCAAAATGTAATTGCTACCGTACCATCAATGGTACTGTCTAATAATACCACGGTAAAGGAATGGAAACTGCGTGATTTACGCTCAACTAGGAGGTGACCAGCCAACCTGCCATCAGAATGTCCGGTCAAAAAAATGTACGGTTTCCTAATAATTTAATCTATGTTGCAATTATTTATTATGTGAAGCAAATATGTAGCATTTTTTTATGTAACTCTCACAGAGAAATCCCATAGGCAACCAGCTATTCTGACGATGATGTTATCTGAGCATTAAAAATCGGCCTTAATATAATTAATATCATTAAATACATTGATCGTGTACAAGAGTAGGTTAAGTGGCCCGCGACCGGTCAGCTCCCCATATTAACGTTATACCAATTTTTGAAGTCCACGACGGTTAAAACGTAATTGAAAAAGGATTACATAATTTAAAAACCCCGGACTTTATTTTCCTTCGGGGGCTGCCATTAAATGAACTAGTTTTGCAGTTTTGCTCCAACAAATGTTTACTGCAGCGCCCCCTGGTGATTTGTCACCGTAACACTTATTTAAGAACATTCACCAAACAAACCCAAACCCATTACTGAAAATCGCATCAAAATCGGTCTAGTAGTTTTGGTTTAGCTCAAACAAATGTTTACTGCAGCGACCCCTGGTGAGTTCGTCACCGTGAAACTCATCTAAGAACATGCACTAATCAAACCCGAACCCATCACTGCAAACAGCATCAAAATCGGACTAGTAGTTTTGGAGAAAAATGGTAACATTGGTTAGCTGCCGTCTCCGTCTTCCGATACCCTCTCCATACTTTCCGTTGGTTAATTTCTTTAATAGGAACCTAGATAAATACCCACTGTCTTATTTTTTTTTATCAAGCATTTTAATCGATCGTTAAACATTTGAAAAGATGTTGCTTTCGAATGCAAGGATATTCCTAGCATTGATGTGACAATGCTGGCCTACAGCGTATTAAAATTATAAAAGTATTGGAGAATTTCGACGATGGCCCGCAAGTCTCGGTAGCTCAGTGGTTAGAGCGTTAGACCGGCGTGGCCGAATTGAATTTTTCCAATATTTTTCTATTTAAAGTTTATCAATAGATCATGCATCAAATTTTTTATTATTTTGATATAACTTTTGTATGGGACACTGACGTGTCGTGGGCCTCGTTAAGAATTTGCGAATCGGATATCAAAACCAAGAAAACTATTAAAAGCGCAAACTTAAATAATATAAAAACCAGACACGGATCAAACACAAAATATTGGAATATTTACTCTATCATATGAATAGTCGGGCACATCATATTGTGTATAATGTGGTGTGACCATCAGGCCCGCGACATTTGAGTCTCCCATATAATTATGTTGGGCCATATCGTAAAAGTTGATTTTTTTCATAATTTTTAAAATTTTCTTATTGTGGTTTATAGTGGTCTTGATAATGTAAGGATGTGACTCCACAATTACTGAAAAAATTAACATTTTGGAGTCGAGGCCAAAATGTAGATTTTTTACTTTTTAAAGTCTGTTTTTATACATTTTTTTTATACAAATATGACGATGGGAACAGCTATAATAGACGAAAGTTGTCCAATGATAGAACGACGAACTGATGTCAATTTATACAACAAATAAATATAAAAAAAAATACCGTTAAAAGAGGTTCCATTCCAAATACATATGATAGTCGATTAGGATCTTTTAGACGTAGAGCAATATATTTACTATTTCTTAACGTTTCATCACCAAAATCTTCTTTCATCACCTCATTGAGATAAGAACTTGGCCAATTTATAAATCTGCTAAAAACGTCATTATATAAGAAGCCAGTGTAAATAGAAAACAGTCCCAGTAATAATACGATATAACGACCTGCAACAATAAAGAAATATTGCATAATTTTAAAATGACCTAGGGTTTAATTTTAATTACCTAAATGAACTGACGGCATTCAAACAGCTTAGCAGATCTTTTTTGAGGTCTTTTTTTCCTTATTGAGAGCTAATCTGAAAAAAAGGCCTCAAAATTGGTCTATTCGTTTAGAAGTGACGTCGCCTCAAACAGCTACATATTTATCATGCAACTTTCACAGGACATGGACATTTACTGTACTTCCACTTGACTGGTCAAGTTGAAATTTTAAAACTGTAAGCAAATCCAGTGCCGTAATTAAAATATGGTGGGTTTGACCTAATCGATCTGATGAATTGACCAGGACGGTCAGCAGAGTTTTCATCTCCTCGATGACTAACAGCACACATATCGTGATTAGGCTCGTTGAAACGGTCTTAGTAAGAGGATAACCATACAGAGTGACTTTGACATGAGATTGGGCATCGGACAATTTGATCTTATAAAAATTTTAAAAGCTTAAAATAAAACTTAAATTTAAAATAAAAAAAAACCTTTAGCACAACAAATATTCCTAAAAGTTAATAATAATATTTATTTACCCTAATAACTTATTTATTACATTTATTAATTTTCACGCACATCGAGGGACAGCTTTTAAGATCATGATTTGATAGTTGAAAGGTATCGTGCAGTGCCTAGCAATAGGTAGGTACATTTCGGTCCCCGACGACACGCCTGTGAAAATTAATAAACGTAATAAATAAGTATTGAAATTTTTAAGTAAGTTTTGAGGGCACGATTCATGAAATGCCACTTTTTTTGTACAAGGTAGGTACAGTCAAGGTCAAAGATATGTATACACCACAAGTTGCCACAAAATGTAACCATCTAAATTACTATAGATATAGAAACAGCCAAAACTACAAAAATAAGTATACAACAATTTGAACAATATTTAGTAAACAGACAAGTGCAATAATATGTATTCATAGGTACCGCATTAAATTTGATACATCAAAGTAATCATAAATTGTACCCACATGATAATAAGTACAGATTTTTCAATTAAAATATTATATTAATTTATAGTTTAGCTGGGCTGCTAAGGTTTCACATCAGGTGTGCCAGAACTTCGATTTTTATGAGTCAATTGAAAATACTTATCACAACAACTTATCCCAGGGTGCTATATTTGTGCCAGACCTTCGATTTTTATTATGATGTGGAACCATAGCAGTCCAGCCAATGTATGAAAGATATGAAATGAGCAACATAGGATAAGTTGTTAAGCGTAATGAGCATTTTCTATAGACAAACAAACATCGAAGGTATGGTACACTTGATGTGGAACCCTAGCAGCCAAGCTAAACTATAAAAATACGAATATAGTACTGTGGGATGTTGTTTAACGTGATAAGTATTGATAAGTATTTTTAATTTACGTATGAAAATTGAAGTTCTGGCACACCCGATGTGAAACCTTAGCAGCCCAGCTAAACTATAAAACATACAAATATAGCACCTTGGGATAAGTTGATTGGCGTGATAGGTATGAATGAATTATCTATATCAGATTCGCTTAACTATAACATTGACATTATTTGTGCTCAACGTTTATTCAAGTTTATGATTACGGTAGGAAGGTTGGCCGTGTCAGCCAGTTATTAATAATAACCGAAAAAATAAGTAGACAGTAGTAATAATCACCGGTTATTATGAATAATTTTCACACAATTTACATTTACTGTGACATTTACATTGTTGGTTGGTGGTAGGACTTGTTGCAAGTCCGCCTGGCTAGCTACCACCATCTTATCTAAGTCTGACGCCATTACAACAATGTTTTCAGCATTGTTGTGTTCCGGCGAGATGAGATAACCAGTTCCCCAGTGATTGAGGATTACGGGAGAGGCTTGCTTTCTTCTTCAGCTTTATAAATACTTACCATCACCTATGATGAAGGCTAAGCGTTTCCCCGTTGTTAGGTAACATAAAAAACCTTAACGGGACAGCCTTTAAATGAAATGTTTGATTTAACCAGATGAATTCGCCAGACACTTACCAGCAAACATTATATTCCAAATCTCATTGGTTGAAACTGCTTTACTATTCTTTTTTTCTCCATGTATCATCCATGTAGCAAAGACAACCAATATCAATCCATGTCCCACATCGCCAAACATCACGGAAAATAAAAACGGAAATGTAATAATTGTAAATAAACCTGTTGAAAAAAAAAAATCTAAAGACCATCATCTCATCTTCAACCAATCACAAGCGATCAAATTATCTAATTACTATCTCGCTCGTTTCAGTCAACAGACTTAGTCAAAATCAAAGTCAAAGATTTTTATTCAAATAGACTTAAGTATAGATAAGTACTTTCGAATAGTCCAAATTTTTTTTTTCCCTACCAGCCATTCAGGACATCTTTTAACTGATAAGAAGAACGACCGCAAGAAACTTATCAGCTTTAACAGAAACAACAACATTTACAATGGAACATGTTGTAGCCAAGCACAAATTTACAATTTTGAAATATATTTAATATAAGAGGAAAATTTTCCCATATTCAATTATTAGAATATTTTCCTTTTATACAATTTATAATAGTTATGTTTTATGTTAGTATCACATCCATGCATTTTGGTCTTTTAAATAATCATCTACCTTTGCTTAAGAGTGACTTTGTAACATATATTTTAAATTTATGCAAAGGCAGCTCTATCAATTGTTGTAGAACTTTATTAAAAAAAGCTTTACCTTTCCCCAAAAACGAGCGTCTACATTTTTCAAGTCGAAATTTTGGAACGGCAAGCTTATTCTTATTTCTAGTATTAAAATTATGGACATCGCTATGCTTAATAAATAAATCAAGATGTTTCCTTACATATACTATATTATCATAGATGTATGTACTATGCAGGTATAGTGTGCAGAATGCGCCGTGTTAAATGAGAAAGTTAAACACAGCATAACGCCATATCTACATTAACATTGCTTATTGGTTGGTTAAAGAAAGCTGGCACGTTATTGTAACTAAGTATACTATAAAATATAATAAGTAACGATATAATATAGGTAACTAGATGCGTTGCCAGCTCTCCAAAATGGCAAGAAAAAAGTCAGGTATTTAACTGTTATTTGACTTCTACACGCAGTCTTGACAGTCTGTGACGCGGCACATTCGAAACCCGCCCGCCAGCCAGACGTCACAAAAATGTGTTTGTGTGTGTAGCTGATGTTAGCAGATGCCGTCTTATTAGTAACTAGCGGCCGCTCGCGGTTTCACCCGCGTGGTTCCCGTTCCCGTGGGAATATTGGCATAAAAAGTATCCTATGTTCATAACCAGGCTGTCTACTATCTGTGTTTCGGAGCCAAAACAAACTTGTTTGTTTGTTTACAAAACCATGCAAACAAAAAAACAATCAAATCTTTTCTCTTTATAATAGTAGTGTAGATACGTCATTGATAATAAGTATCAAAATTGAGCTTTATGCAATACCGGGATTCAGCTCTCTGTACTTTGTAGCGCCGTATCCATCAATCAAGTTTTGAAATCCTGCCGTGAACTTATTGGTACGAAAATATGTCGGCGGCTGGATCCCTTCTGGTATCACTGTTTTAGTCATAAATGACTTTACGTTAGTGCCGACTTCTATCTGAAAACAAAGTCAAAGCAATCTTTTTAGAATACTTATGATTTGTTGTAGACGACAAACAAAGAAATGATTTCAGTGTTTGTGTTGAAACCGTATTTTTTATAACCAGAAAACTTTTAGGATATGGTAGCAGACAGCAGCCAGTGATCTATTCAGGTGCATAGCTGCGATAACGAACTTAAAAAAAAGAAAAAAAAAAAGTTACTTGTATAATTGTTGGAGGTCTTAATAAAAGTAGTAACAAACTATGATTTTGTAGTACGATGCCTAATATCGCCATAGAATATTAAAATATGTACTTACATATTTTAATATTCTATGGCGATATTAGGATACATACTTATGTATATTACTAAATCTATCAATACTTGTGATTGTACTTTTACTGACGAAAGAAAAATCTGGCGAAACGAAAATCTGGCAAAAAATATTCTGTAGAAACGAAAATCTTTTTAAACTCATTTAGCAGTATAATATATACTTGTCTTAATTGAACATAATATAAACAACAACTCCATATATAAATCAATAAATACCATAAAACGCACTATAATCTATGAAATCTAAGGAGTACCGTTTGATAGTTTTCACAGATTACAGAATAGAGATGGGGTCAAAAATCGAGGTTACTACTCGTACAATATCCGATTCTTATGAGATGTCGATATAATTTTAATTGAATTTACTAATCGCTTACAGTTGCAACAATCGCTTACAACACACATTTATAGAAAATGTGCACACAACTAGGGGGTTATTCTCTAAGCAAACATCGACGCTGTTGTTATGACTGAATGTCACATAAAGCTGTCAAACAGTATTGAATTGTATTGAATTCAGACCCATCTTACTTTTAAGCCATGTCTATAAGTTGTTTTCAAGAGTCATTACGAATCGTCAGGCTCGCAGGTTCGACGACTTCCAGCCTCCCGAACAAGCCGGGTTCCGTAAAGACTTTAGCACCATAGACCACATCCATACGCTGCGGCAGGTTATACAGAAGACCGAGGAGTATAATCTGCCACTTTGCTTGGCGTTTGTGGACTATGAGAAAGCCTTCGATTCGATAGAGACCTGGGCGGTGCTGCAGTCTCTCCAGAGGTGAAAAACATTCCGGATCACAGTAGGCGATTGCTTGTTTGTTGGCTTGGCGTCCCGAATGGCAGTAGGCGATTGCTGGTTTGTTGGCTTGGCGTCCTGAATCACAATAGGCGATTGTCTGTTCTTGTCTCGGCATACCGAATCACAGTAAGCGATTGCTCATTTGTTCCTGAATTTCAGTCGACGATTTCGTTTTTTGTCCTTTCCTTCCAAATTAAAGTAGGTAATTGCTCATTTCTTTGATTAGTCTCTAGATAAATCGTAAAATGATTAATTAATGTTTAATTCGCTTAAAAAATAGTACTTTAAAAAAATATATGTCTTTTTTGCATTAACAATGCTGTTTTATATGATATTTTTTTTACTAACGTAATTTGTTTGTGTAACACCGGCCACTATCATGGCAACACCGCCAAGTCATACGAGCGACCCTCTCCCCGCATATCCCTCTCCCCGCATCCGTTGCGCGCTCCGCGCGCCCATGTCGCCGGCCTATCTGCGTTCCCGCGCGATAGCGGTCGTAAGCAGGGGGCCGATTCTCACGCAATAGAGATCATGTCGAAATAGAGATTTGTCGAAAAAACATAGCGGATGTCGAACGTAAACAGATTTTTGTATTCTCGCAATGTCACGGTAGAGATATGTCTATTACCAGCGTTCGACATGTCTCGAGTGGTCGGTAGCGTTCGAGATCGAATGTCGAACAGTGTTTGGTCGACTTGTCGTTTTATTTTCTTTGTTTTACATTTATTATAGGAATACTTTAATGGAAGTTAATTGAAAATGTCGGGGAAATGAACTTTTCATAAATGTATGTGAATTTATTAATAGAAAACATGGTGAAATAGGCGAAAACTGCTACGCTACTGCTAAATATTCCTCGTTGTTGTTAGAAATGTTTTGTTCGCTAAATCTTATACTATCCATAAATTAACAAAATTGAGCAAGGTATTGGGTAAAAATTTGAAGTTTGATTTTGTACTGTATTGAAAGAATAATTAATAACAGAATATGAATAAATAATGATTATAATACAGTGTAAGTCACAGAATTTTATTAAATTTAACTCGATAACTTTAAATCTTCTGATCTGACAGTAGTCAGAATCAGAATATTATGTTCTAAAAGTGCGTCCCAAAAAGTAATTCCTTTGCTGCTTGATTGGTACCCCTGTTTTCCGTGAAGACAGCTGACATGGACTCGCGTTTCGTATTAAGCAGAATTTAACAGTCTTAAGATAAAATTATTAAGAAGATGCAACAAAAAAATCTGTTAAATATACTGTCAGTAATATTGTTTGATCATATTTTATAATATAATTATATTTGTAAATATAAAATAAAGTATAAAGCCCTTCTTTAAGTTAATTCATACATTTCTTGATTGCAGTTCATTTAATCGATAAAAACGGAACGTGTCGTTATAGACATTTCAAAATCTTTGGACATGTCATCTCTACCGAATTATTAAGTGAACTGCAATCGAGAAATGTATGTTTTAACTTAAAGAAGGGCTTTATACTTTATTTTATATTTACAAATATAATTTTACTATCAAATATGACCAAACAATATAACTGACAATATCTTTATTAGATTTGTTTTTACATCTTCTTAATAATTTTATCTTTAGATAGACTGTGAAATTCTGCTTAATACGAAACGCGAGTCCTTGTCTGCTGTCTTCACGGAAAACAGGGGTACCAATCAAGTAGCAAAAGAAGTATTTTTTGAACGCACTTTAATAACATATTCTGACATTTCTGACTACTGTCAAATCAAGAGATTTAAAGTTATTGAGTTAAATAAGATTTTTTTCTGTGACTTACTGTGGTGTAAAAGTCAAAATGGTAATGACACTATCGCAAACATTTGCCATCATAATTGATATATTGATAATAAATAGTTTAGCAATATAAGTATCTTCATCTTGTTCCAAATATCCATAACATTTATTAATATTCTATTATTTATTATTCTTTTATACAGTACGAAAATAAACTTCCAATTGTTACCCAAGATCTTGCTCAATTTTGTTTATTTATGTTATATATCCGTAGCATTATCGCCAATTTCACCATGTTTTCTATTAATAAATTAATGAAAAGTTCATTTACCGACATTTTCCAATTATTGCCATTAAATTATTCCTTTAAAATAAATGCAAAACATAGAAAATAAGACAAGTCGACTATATACTGTTCGACATTCGATCTCGAACGCTACCGACCACTCGAGACATGTCGAACGCTGGTAATAGACATATCTCTACCATGAGATTGCGAGAATACAAACATCCGCCATGTTTTTTCGACAAATCTCTACTTCGACATGATCTCTATTGCGTGAGAATCGGCCCCCTGGGGCCCGATTCTCGCGCCTTCGACATCTTGAATTCGACATTTTTGGATTCAAAAATCTGTATTAAAGGCTCACTAAAAACAAATCTTCGACATTATAGGATTATGAAAGATAATTGAAATTAAAGGATTTTGACAGTTGTAGAGAATTTACTTAGATTTTTAATAAAAAAAAAAAATATATAAAAATGTCGAATTCGACATATTTCAACGCGAGAATAGCCTTCTTGGAGTGTTGTAATACGCGCACCAAGATTGGCGCGCTATTTGAATTGCCCAATCATTTTATGTATTAACTTTATTATGTTGACAGCCTTGACAACTAGAATAATTATTGTAATGTTGCCTATAATGTAATAATATAGATTTTTACTACGAATAAAGTTGTGGTTGTTGTCTGGACGCCATACTGTGATGTTATTATTTATTTCTATCTCCTCAACTACTTACTTACCCAAGAAACCGCTCTGCAATGCAAGGCACCTTCTTCGAATCCACGTGTCCTGCGTGGCGCAATAAACTGATTGCCCGAGAAACCCCTGAGCTAGCCCGGCTAAATTTGCTAATTAATAACGTTTTGCTAACTTGACTAATTAGCAAACAAAGAAGATGCAGTTGATGATTAAGTGTTTCCATATTAAGGTGGTACGACTTCTATACAAACAAACATTACACAATTATTGGTTCATCATACCTTAATAATTCATAAATGCATGCGCAACTAACTCGTTTCAGTTATTTGTTTACGTGAAATAATAAAAAAATTTTACATTCATACCTAAAACACGAATATACTAATATTTTATAATTTCAATAAATATACGTATATGTGTGTGACTCATAGCATTTATATAGCTCATGTATCAAAGTACATTCTTTTATAATTTCGCCCAAACAAATAACTGAAACGAGTTAGTTGCACATGTATTTATGAATTATTAATGAATGATGAGATGAACCAATTAATGTGCAATGTCTGTTTGTATGGAAGTCGTACCACCTTAAAATAACTAACTTGACTTGACGTAAGATCTTATAACTTTTTACGGCTTAAGAATTGTCATTTTTGTACATTTTGTTTTTCTGATGGTATTAATTATTCTGTAGTATTTACCATTTCATATAACAGAAGTGTTTAAGTTTAAGGTTTGGCCACGACATAATGTATACTCAAAGAACCACAATGTATACTCATAGAATCTGATATTGCAGTAACTTAAGTTGCTTCGCAGCGGAAGGTCCAAAAAAAATCAATTTATTTAATAAAAACTTATAATTAAAATTACAATATAAAAGAAATGATGCTCGACCGATGGTAGGTACAAGAATGCATATTAAAATTATCCACGATGCGGTGAACGACGTCAGCGGCGCTGTCACGTTACGCGGCGTCAGCAACACGTGCATTCGGTTGTTGCCTTGTGGAATCGGGGCGATGCCTACTCGGCGAATTGCATATACTAGGGCTGCGTAACACCTCCCCCCGTAGTGCAGCGAGTATTGAAGACTCTTGTCGTAAATTGAGCTGGAGGCTGCGCAGCATCGGATGATAATGATCTTGAAGCGACGGGGACAGCGTAGATTCTCGGAATCTGGTGTTGAGGCTTGAGAGATTCATCTGGATTGTCCTTTTTCTGAAGCATATATTTGCGGTATATTATCGTAGCCATTATAATTACACATGCACCAAATAACACATACATAGGAATAGTAGTGTGATATAGACTGTAGTCGGTGAGTGTGATCGACTCCATTGGATTCTGCATGGCTATTTTAGAACTCGTTGCATGAAGGTGATCTATTATGGAGGTAAGTTTGAATGGCAATGCCTTAGTTGTTGGGGTGCTGCTGGTTTTCGGCAGGTCCATGATCTTCATAGCTTGGCCCTTTATACGATCCTTGGTGTTCGTGATCAGGAACTCCGGTGTTTCAATGAAGCATTTGTGTGGTAAGATAAGTAGGTAACTTCCCTGAAGTATCTGGTGCAGATCTTGTCCACATGACAGGTGAACCTTGGTAGGCTTAGGGAAGCTGACTGTGTAGTGCCTGTCGTCGAGCTCCTCGAAGGCTGGATTCTCTAGCTGGATGCTGAGAGGGTGACATACCGTACCCCTTTGTTGAGTGATGATTAGCTGGTGTATACAGTCCGGGGATGTTCTGCTCCGCAGGTTCCGCATCTCCTCACATAGATACCCTTTGCTCGTCTTCGGGCATTCTGCCTCTATGTACTTGAAATCTTTCGAGTGTATAGCAAGGAATGGGGATGACGGGGTCAGGATTTCGTTATATTTATTGGGAACGATAGATAACTTAAATAGATTATATGTTTGAGGTAAAGTGACAGGAAATTTATATACTATAACAATACTATTGTCTGTATAATACGATCCTAACTTAATAATGTCGTAGTATTCTCGAGTATCTAAGTCTATTATATTTTCCTTTCCATACAAAGATTTCATCTTATTTACTATATCTCGAATTGAATCAGGGCTAATTACGGAATGATGCATACTCGAGGTTCTAATAAAAGCTAAGTTATTTTCTAGTTTAGTTATTTCTAAAGATAATAAATCTACGTTATCACTTAAGATGAGAAATACTTGGGCTAAATGGGCATACTTGATTAAATCATTATCGTTAGTTGCTACACTTTTTCTTATTTTAGCAATTATAGTTTCAATTTTATTTTGATTAGAAATTATATTATTGATTATTTTAGAGTATTGACTTGTCCATTCCTTAGTTATACTGACATGATTATTTAACTCAGAAATTATCGCGTTTTCTTTATTTTGTATATTTTTTATAGCATTATTAAAATGTAACGCATCCGTATGATCAAGATTGCCCGTTATACTCTTTATAGCGGAGCCCAAGCCATCTATAAGCCCTCTTTTAACGCGGTTACTTTCGAACGTTAGTAACTGATTAGAGAGAGTTTTAAGTTTATTTTTTAAGTAAGAAACATGAGGTTCGAAAAGGGAAGACGTACTGTTATCAAGATCGGGGCTAATAGTAGTTAGTTGGCTATTTAGGCTATTGATTTTGCTCTGGAGGTCATCAAAATTAACATATTGTAGGAATGAGTGATAATTAGAGATTATATTAGCAGGGCCCAATTTAAAAGGTAACACGCCAGGTCCGTCATCTAGATTCTCAAGTTTTATCTCCTGCATTAGGGCTGGTTGGAGGATGAGTTGTATGGCCAAGATGATCCTGCAACAATTGGGCGCTTTTAGGTACCCTCTTTAAACGTGATTTAGCGACAGGTCCGCGTTTCTTCCTAGTATAAATGTGAATAGGAAGATCCGCCATTACAACATCTTTCGTATAACGAGGAGCAAGTTTTTGACGAGATGCAAAAGGGTTCTTTACAAAAACTTGCTGCTCGGGAGTATACTCTACTTCAGGCTCGCGTTCCTTATTACGTAAGTTGGTTATTTCCTTACGATATGACGTACCAACGTCATGAATTAAACTATATACTTTACTCATTTTCTCACGGTGATTATTGACATATTGTTGCAAAAGATGTACTGATAAATCTATATCGAAAGGGTCGCGCGGATCAAAATGACCTGTAATGACTTCGATTGGCCTACATTTAGTGAAACTATGTATGCTGCTATTATATCCTAGTATGGCGTATGGCATAAGATTAATAACAGATTCTGATTTCTTATCGATCTTTAGGACGCGGAGATGTTCTAAGACAGTCGAGTGAAACCTCTCAACGATACCGTTTTCATTTGGAGCATGAGGTGCAATACGGTGATGCTGTATCTTATGTAATCTCGTAAATTCGCTAAACAACTGATTATTAAATTCAGTGCCATTATCTGTAACTAAAGTGATTGGTATAGAATGGTGAGTACAATACTTAAGTAGTGCTTGTACTACGCTTACAGCCGTCCCGTCTCTAAGATAGTAGGCTTGTGCGTATTTCGAAAAGGCATCAACTATAGTTAAGAATTTCTCGCTCTGAATTGTTAAGAGATCTAAATGAACTAATTCGAATGGTTTACTTGCCGGTGGAACTATACGATACTGTTGATTGATTGGGTTGCGATCATATTTAGCCTGACCGCAAACGGTGCATTCGTTTATAAACTTAACTATGTGCTCGCGCATTTTCGGCCAATAGTACTTATGTGATAGTGTTAGATAAGTTTCGTTGATACCGCGGTGGTTAGTCTTACCATCGTGGTATTTATTAATAATATCTTGCTGTCTTAGATATTCTCTCACGTTCTCTAGTTCGCGTTTAGTTATCATAAGGTTCATAGCGGAATTTTTAAATGTTTTTTGTATTATAGGGACTATCGCATACATAGCTTCAGGTGGGTGGATAAGGAGTCCTGTCTTAATCTTAGGATGAACATATTCCTTGATCGCGCTAATGACATCTTCATCTAAATTTGATTGAGATAATTGAACAGATATACGCGTATGCGTTTCGAACGGTTTAGTAAATACAGGACGACCTTTGATATCACCTACTACATTTAATATTAATTGTTTAGTAAATTTATTCAAAGGGTCATCCGTAATAGGTACCTCCAGGATGGGGTTTTCTTCATCAGTGTGAACTGTAATGGTTCTAGAATCATCAAGCTCCGGAGCGGTGATGGTTCTAGAATCATCGAGAGAGTGAGCTTTTTCCGTAGGGTTAACTATAATTGAACTTATTTCGTCGTTATTAATTTCAACTCGCGACAAGGCATCCGCGTTAGTGGTGTTATACTTCCCAGCAGCGCCACTAAATTGTACAAGTTTCAAATTAGTCTCAAATGAACAAGCATAAATTGTTCTAAATGGTACGCTGTCGCAAAAAATTGTTCTAATGATAGTTTCAGAGATAAAAATACTTTTGTGTGGCGCTGCCAGGAAGTATACTTCCTAGCAACCTCACGGCGTACAAATGTGCTAATCATTTTAAAATATCGGCCATAAATTGTTCGTAATTAGTTCGTAATTAAAAACCTCAAATATGCGTAGTTTTGCTGAAAAAAATACTTTTATCAATTACTTAAATTACAGATAATAATGGTCCCTTATTGCAGTGGTAATAGTTCTTTTAGATTAGAAGAAGAGATCAAACACTCGACAACGCTTTTGTAAAACACACTTATCTAACTTATCTTATTGGACGTCTGGCGTAGAGGTACATAGTCTGCCTTCTACGCACAATCATACAAATATTTGTGTGCATGAACATGTGTTTTTGTCTTGGTCTGGGTGTTAAATATAAATAAATATATGGGATACTAGGGTAATGGATATAAATACATGTATGTAGTAGTAGTATTTATGAGTAGAAATATATATAAACGTCCATGACTCGGGTACAAATGTTCGTATTCATCATACAAACGTTTGCCCCTATCGGGATTCGAACCCGGGACCTCAGAACAAGCGACACCTTGAAACTGGTGTACGCACCACTCTACCACAGAGGTCGTCAAGTATGTTTAATCTAGTATTTACCTATATAATTGCGCCGATTTTTATGTCGTTACCCATATTGCGCAGTTTCTTTTTTGTGTTTGGTACTGTCAGGAGAAGGTTCTTATAAAATAAAAAAATAAGAAAATAAATAAAAAATGCATGAACTTTGGGAATACTGCCCACTGCTCTAACCACTGAGCTACCGATACTGGTCTCGGTAACTCAGTAGTTATAGCAGTGGCGAGAGCAAAACAATTTTTCCCTTGGGCGATGTACTTTGAATCCCTCAGTGCGCTCAGGATTGTACTCTAGAATCCCTCGCTATGATCGGGATTTCACTTTAAAATCCTTCGCTTCGTTTTGGATTCAAAATAGCGCCCTCGCTGTAAATATTATTGTACCCCCTTTTAATACTTACAATTTACTATAATAATGAAACCTTATTAGTGCTTTTGACAATTTGTAATTACGAATGCAACTTTATGGCGTTTGACATAACTGTCATTTAGTTAAACATTAACCGTCAGCTATGAGACAGGATAATGTCTGTCGGGCCGGCTAGTTCAATATAAAATCAAGCTACTGATGTATCTTTAAATCATAGAATTAAATAAATAAATATTTTAATACAATCACACCAATGAGGAATTTTCCGAGGTACGTTCTTTAAAAATCTCATAGATGGCGCTGTCCATCTCCTTTGACCTTTGCTAAGACAAATCAATAAAAAGTAAAAATAAGCATGTCATGCACATTGCACATTTGTGCATGACATGCTAATTTTTTACTTTTTAAAATATACAAAAGGATCAACCAACGCACCGAAAAAATATTAACGAATTCAGCGAAATGACCATTCCATAGAGAAATGACATTGAACATGACATTACTAGTCTATATGTATAAAATTTATATATGGTGCGTTGGTTGATCCTTTTGTTTCGTAACAATTTTTTGATATCTTGCTTTCGAAGACCGGCTACGATTTTTGGACACTGATACTGATTCGACTGCTCATTGAAGACTTGGCTGCGTTAAATGGATACCGATTGGACTGCGCGTTGAGAACTAGCGACGACTTTTTGGATTTGGACTCTGAGACAAGTCATTCTGGAAACTGATTAATTAACATCGCTTTATAAACATGAGCAAGCAAGATTATGATTCCTGGTCCCTGGTCCCTGGTCCCTATCAGACCACCCAAGATGCACATTTTGACATAATAAAGTGGTAAGGTCTTTCAGCAGCTAATCGAAAAGTTAACAAATAATTTTCTTCATACATGTTTTTTGCTTGAATTTTATTTTCTTTCTCTGTAATAGAACAGAAAATGTCCAGGACGCTAATATCCAATGCTGGCAACAATATATCTGTATTGATGTCTTGGAATACTCTTGCATCAGGGGCTTGAATTTTGTATGTAGTATCAGGATTGTTTATAACATCTCTAAACAAAATGTCGTAGTCTTGAAGCCCGAAGAGAGAACAAGGTGTTGTAAAAAAATTGGGTCATCAACAGTATACAAAGTAATAAATACTACTTACCTTTGAACGATTACGGCTTTTTATCACAGTTCGCTTAGCATTGCGCTTTGCCAACTCTGCTTTAAGGTCTGATAGGGACCAGGAACCATAATCTTGCTTGCTCATGTTTATAAAGCGATGTTAATTAATCAGTTTCCAGAATGACTTGTCTCAGAGTCCAAATCCAAAAAGTCGTCGCTAGGTCTCACCGCGCAGTCCAATCGGTATCTATTTAACGCAGCCAAGTCTTCAATGAGCAGTCGAATCAGTATCAGTGTCCAAAAATCGTAGCCGGGTCTTCGAAAGCAAGATATCAAAAAAATTTTACGAAACAAAAAGATCAACCAACGCACCATATATAAATTTTATATAGACTAGTAATGTCATGTTCAATGTCATTTCTCTATGGCATGGTAATTTCGCTGAATTCGTTAATATTTTTTTCGGTGCGTTGGTTGATCCTTTTGTATATTTTAAAAAGAAAAAAATAAGCATGTCATGCACAAATGTGCAATGTGCATGACATGCTTATTTTTACTTTTTATTGTTTTTGTCTTAGCAAAGGTCAAAGGAGATGGACAGCGCCATCTATGAGATTTTTAAAGAACGTACCTTGGAAAATTCCTCATTATCTATCTAGCCCTTGGACTTCTACTATTTAGTATTCTGTGCCCATAGTAAGTTTCATGAGAACTTGTGCTATGGGTACTAGACAACGGATAAACATACATATATACTTATTTTTGTAAATACATACATAATATATATATTAAACACCTAGACCAAGACAAATAGACATGCTCATACACACAAAATATTTGTCTTGTCCGGGGATCGAACCCGGCACCCACTGCATAGAAGGCATATATGCATCTATGCACATAATATAATATCATTGGATCTATGTATAAAATGTCATTGGTTTTATTTTCTCAGTAGTTCCCAAATCGAACGTATCGACATATAATCATTACTTGGTTAGTGTTCCATCTAGGTAATCTATGAAGCAATAAGAATAGTATTATTACAAAATCCTTCATTCGAAGTTAACTACTTTAACGTTCCTTCTCTTTGCTTCTATAGTACAATGTCATCTACGAAGCTTAAAAAAATACTAAGATTATTTTTCTTTAAACTGTAGTTAGTGTGTTATGTTTCAGAATGTCCAGATTTATAATTTTTAATAAGTATGATAATAATATGATTAACGAAAATTATTTCTATTCGCTTTTAAAATAAACATATTATCTATCGTGCAATATATTCCCTAACCGAAAAAAATGCTCCTTACGTATTTAAGCGATTGCTGATCGTTCATTTTTCGTCCTACAAAGATAACGATAAACTAGCTTGTTTCGGATGAGATTGGCATTTTTTTACAAAAGCGATGCGAAATGTTGAGTTGGTAGTGTCAATCGCTCCTTTTTACTTCCGAAAAACATAAAAAAGCTATTACTAATTAACTAGTGTCGCAACACTATTTGTTGGGGTATCGCTTGATTTTAAAAGACCACAATACCACCAGGGGTATCGTGGGTCCGCAATGGCAATGAGCGAGCATTATTATTAGTAATATATAAGTCAATGGTTATTATCTATAATTTAAGTAATTGATAAAAGTATTTTTTTCAGCAAAACTACGCATATATGAGGTTTTTAATTACGAACTAATTACGAACAATTTATGGCCGATATTTTAAAATGATTAGCACATTTGTACGCCGTGAGGTTGCTAGGAAGTATACTTCCTGGCAGCGCCACACAAAAGTATTTTTATCTCTGAAACTATCATTAGAACAATTTTTTGCGGCAGCGTACCATTTAGAACAATTTATGCTTGTTCATTTGAGACTAATTTGAAACTTGTACAATTTAGTGGCGCTGCTGGGAAGTATAACACGCGTTAGTGTTCGCTTTACCTTGTTTATAAACTATTGTGAAATCGTATTCACTTAGTTTCAAACGCCACCTTGTCAAACGCGAATTAGGCTCTTTTAGGTTCATTATCCATTGTAAAGGTTTGTGGTCGGTAATAATTTTAAACTTTCTGCCAAAGAGATATGGTCTAAAGTATTTTGTGGCCCATACGATTGCTAAAAGCTCCTTCTCTATTGTACTATAGTTAAGTTCACTTGAATTTAAGGTGCGTGAAGCGTAAGCGATAGGTTTGTCCGAGCCTATAATGCCCTGAGATAAAACCGCACCTATCGCTACGTTTGATGCATCAGTTGTTAATAAGAACTCTTTAGAAAAATCTGGATATTGAAGAATTGGATCATTTGTAAGTAATGTTTTGCAATGTTCGAAACAACTAACGTAATTATGATCTAAAGTAATTTTTGATCCCTTTTTTAAGCACTGAGTTAGCGGCTTGGTTAGTTTAGCAAAGTTTGGGATGAATTTTCGGTAATATCCCAATAACCCGAGAAAACGTTTGATCTCAGTGGTCGTTTTGGGCAGTGGATATCTTTGAATGGCTGCAATTTTATCTGGATTAGGCTTTACACCGTCTTTACAAATAACATGGCCTAGGAATTCTGTTTCCAACTTTAAAAATTCAGATTTATCCATCTGTATTTTAAAGTTGGATTCGCGTAGTTTTTTAAATACTTTTTCCAGATTTATAATATGCTCCTGTAAGGAGGTACTAAACACGACAATATCGTCAAGATAAACTAAGCAGACCTCATTCTGAAGGCCTCTTAAGACATTATCCATCACCCTTTGAAAGGTTGATGGAGAATTCTTAAGACCCATTGGCATTCTCAGAAATTCGTAATGCCCGTTTTCTACGTTAAACGCGGTCTTATGAATGTCTGCTGGGTCCATCTCGACTTGGTAGAATCCACTGGCCAAATCGAGGGTAGTAAAATACTGACATTTACCCAACTTATCCAGTACATCAGTGATGTTTGGGATAGGGTATTTGTCGTCAATCGTTTTCTCGTTAACTTTCCTGAAATCCACCACAAGACGCCATTTAACTTTACCGGACGCGTCAGCCTTTTTGGGAACGACCCAAATAGGTGAGCTCCATGCAGATTCCGAAGGTCTAATTATATTTTGATTGAGCATCTTTTCTATCTGATCTCGGACTTCTTGGCGGTGGATATAAGGATAGCGATAGCTTTTCGTGTGTACCGGAATTTCATCTGTAGTTCTTATTTTGTGTTTTATCTTATTGGTGAATGTTAGTGGTTCACCCTCAAGGTAAAACACATCGGCGTAATTCGCACACAGATTTCGTAAGTTCGCTAGCTCTTCCGCGTTTAGATGTTCTGTGCGAAGACGAGATAAAACTTCACTAACTCGATCAGATGAAATTTCAGTACTATCGAATTCTATATTAAATATTTCAGCTGATACTGGCCTGTCCATAGAAAATATAATATCATTAGGGGAGTCGTTAGTAATTTCTACCCAGCCTCTATTATTTTTAACTTGCGTCACACATTCGGAAATTAAACAATTACATATGACTTGATTATCTACAAATACTTCACCGTCACTACTATTAACAGGCAAACGAACTAATTTAGAAGTGTTGGCTGGAATAATCTCTTCGTATAAGTTAGCATTACGCGAATCGTACATTTCTATCGGAAGTGACGTATTACGTGTAATAAGAAGTTTATTTCTTAAATCAATGTTGGATTTCCATGCGTCGAGTAAATCGAAACCTAATAACCCGTCAAAGTAGTTATGAAAATCGTAAACGAACAAAGTGAAATCTCCCGATTCCTTGAACTCAGGGAAAATAGGCAGGGTTATTGAGTAATCGTTTTTACTGGTAGCATGGATATTAGTTACCTGAAACGGTTCATAGTTTAACTGAATATTACTAAAATACTTATCTACGGCCTGGGGGCTAATAAATGATTGGTTAGCTCCCGTATCGATAAGAAACTTAAGCGGAGGATCGTTTATTTGAATATAACCAAGTTGTCTTTGAATGTGGAAATTAACTTCTATTTTTGTATGTCGGATTTGGAACCTTTGTGAAAATTTTGATCCTCAGATGAGGGAGCCTTTTGGTCCACCTCCTCAACTGAAGGTTCCTCGCACCATGACTGATCCTCAACATAATTACAATCGTAGTACTGGTCATAGTTATTATAGTCGTTATTATAGTAGTCAACTTGGTTATAGTCATATTCATAGTAAGGATTATCGTAATAAAAATCATTAAAGTTTATTTCGCGTGATTTGAAATAATTACTTGGTGGTGGGTTTCCGAACTTGGTCCAGTCATGTCCCGAAGGGGGTAACGGTTTTGAAACGAAAGGGGCAACTCCACTCATGGGACGTGGCGGACCGAATTTAAAAGATTGTTGCGGTTGGTTTCTATTGGGTATTCTAAAAACATTGCTTTGAGGGTTATAATTTGGTGGCGGCGCCCGGAACATCTGCTGAGTTCGGGTCGGTCCACGTGGTAGCTGTTGCCAATTATTATTTTTCCACCCTTGATTAGGTTGGTACGGCATATTCAAGGGCTTGGACGGTCCATGGTTATTAATAATATTCTGTCTAGATGGACCAGGCATGTTAAAAATAGGCATTCGCTGTGAAAAATTATTTAACGGTAAATTAAAATTACTTGGAGGCAACTGAGGTTGATATTCCTTACGGCTAGGCCCTTCATTGCGTTGTTGCATATAAAGGGTATTTAATTCCTCCTGTACAAATTCAAGAGCCTGTTCGACCGTGGCGGGGCGCATACACCTAATTCGACACCCTAAGGGGTCCTTTAAACCGCGTAAGTATGCTTGCAGGGTAAGCTTCCTATAAAGATCGCGCTTAGCCTCGATCGTGCTACGTACTGTCTCGTGAAGCGACACATACGTCATTATAGTGCTATAAAGATTTTGGCACTTCTCATAAAATTCCTGCGGGGTGCTAGAGCCCTGGGTTTGCATTGACAAATCATTGTACAACGCTGTTTCGTCGCGATGGTCCGCGAAATTATTTATTAAGGCGCTACGTATGCCTTCCCAAGTCTCCGGGATACCGCTTGAATTTATAAGCCTGGCTGCGGGGCCCGTGACTTTATTTAGTATGCCGTTAATAAGTGCTAAGTTATTTAATTCGTTACCTACAGTCGTTTTAAAGTTAGAGATAACTAACTGATCGCATATGTTAATAAAACGCGTAAGTACATGTGGATTCCCGTCGAATTCGGGTACTAACCTGAGAGATTTAAAAATTACGTCAAGGTTGTCGTTAGCCATGGTCACGGTTGATTCGTCAATTGTTTCAATCGAATCTAATTGCCTACTTTCGTCCATACAATTATTTCTAACTTTACTACCCTTTTTATCTCGCGAGGCCCTTGGATGAAAAATTTTGAAAGATTATACTAACATCAATAGTAAAAAAAACTAGTTACTAAAATAGATTACGTTAAAATATATATAAGATAGTTATAAGGAAAAATGCTAGGATTATGAAGGATATCGGTACTTGAAAGATTCAAGGTACTTACAACATTTTCTGGTATCTTTTTCTGGATGAATCGATGTCTTGATTCCCTTCTGCTGCCAGCTTTCGTTGTAGATTCGTGATACCCGAAACGCGACGCGATAGCCACTCGGGCGGCTTGGGGAAGATTTCGTGGTGATTTTACCCTTAAATACCCGATCCGACCCGCGGGTATCCTACCGACTGCGCCACTTAAGTTGCTTCGCAGCGGAAGGTCCAAAAAAAATCAATTTATTTAATAAAAACTTATAATTAAAATTACAATATAAAAGAAATGATGCTCGACCGATGGTAGGTACAAGAATGCATATTAAAATTATCCACGATGCGGTGAACGACGTCAGCGGCGCTGTCACGTTACGCGGCGTCAGCAACACGTGCATTCGGTTGTTGCCTTGTGGAATCGGGGCGATGCCTACTCGGCGAATTGCATATACTAGGGCTGCGTAACAAGTAACATAATATTTATTTGACCCCATCCCTATTTGTCAACCATGACGGCCAGCGCAGCCCTACAAAGTTCACGGTTCAAGAGCACATTGACTCGTGTACACATGATAGTAGTAGTAGGCTTCGCGCGCGGTCGTATGTATGGAGTGCCGGGGGGGCAGCCTATACGTCAAGAATCCATTTTAAAATACAAATGTAAGGAAATTAGGGTTCTTGCACACGTTGGAGCTCCTTCAAGCATACTAATTTATCGCTCTAAAGCATATAAAATAAATGCGCTGCTCATTGCGAATTGAAATAGATAAGACTAATGACAACTCACCGATTTACATTCTAAGCAATTTTGGACTCTATGCAAGTCTCTTATCGATACCCAGCAGCGTCCAATGAGACAATTCTTCGTAACATCGAAATTAAATTGATTCAAGTTGTGGTATACGGCCTTTGATTTTATCACTTGAATCGACCAAAGATTCCATTGTCTTGCTATCACTCGTAGAGCCTTGCATTTATGAAACTGGGTCTTCTTTAGAACCTTGGAATAAATATTATGGTTTTACTTTAGTGGCTGAACTTGGCTTGTTCTAACCCACAGTTACCTTTAATCGGCATTTAAAGTATCCTGTGTTCTATTAGGGGTCCTGCTGTTTTAATGATAATTTCATCCAAACCTATTCAGCCGTTTACGTGCAAAACTTACAAAAATCCCTTTTTATAATAAAACTAGGATCTATTAGATATCAGTGGCAAAGGGTCCATGTGTCGCAGCCGTATCGTATAACACGCCGTATTACATGGTGCGCCGGATTGAAAAACGTCGCTGTTTTATAATGCGGCTATTTTACATTCAGCCGGATTGTAGTCAGGATGCGTTCTACAAAGCAGCGTCCAACGTTTAGCTTACGGAGTAAGTAACTATTTGTTATTCTGTGGTTTAGCTTAATTGTAAACAAGAAACAATGTACGGTGACTAGAAATTATTAAGCAAAGTTTCAGAAAATGCTGGACACAACTAACAACATTACAGCGACGTTTTTCAATCTGGCGCGCCATTTTAAAATACGGCATGTTATACGATATGGCTGCGACTCATAGATATCCCATCGGTTTCCCTTTTAGAAATCCCATTCCAGCGATCAATCATAAATTATTGTCACCAATCAGTTAAATAAACGAAGTTGCCAGATAGTTGCAAAGTAAACAAAATATTAAAACTTCAATGTTTATTATTGTCAGATTTGTGGTTTTCTCTTGGTCTAGCTTACCTTCGCCATATTTCATAAATCATAACATTTATTTGACATAAACAGTGGACATAGACATATCATATGACAAAAAATACACAATGATCTTATAGGAAAATGTTCCTCTAGTTTAGCATGTCAGTGTTGAAACTGACGCTGGTTTTCAACTATTTCGACCTATTATCCTTAGACTGATACTATTAGTGACAAAAAAAAAACCATCTATTATCATATTAGCAGCACGATGCCCACTGTTTGGTTAATGCATCTGCTAAAAGAGACCTCCCTCTTGCTGTGCGATTGCAGTCGCCAAAGATATTTGGAGGTACTGGTACCCGCCTACCTATGGCTAAACCCTAAGTTGGCTTTTTCAGACAAGTTTCAGTCAACAGACAACCTTGGAGCGAAATAATGCCTTTCTAATACCTAATACAAAAATTAATTTACAAATATCAACGGAATAATTTACCTGTTCCAAATCATATGTTGTGTTTGCCAATTTCATGGTTAAATCCAAACGTTCCCCATAGATCTCAGGCAGTGGGTACAAATTTACTCGAAAACCAGTGCAAACCTTTTCAGCCCGTGCACTGAGTTCTTCCCCTTGACAAATAGCAAGGAATGCTACCTTTCGTGTCTCCTGACCCTGGATAGCAAATGCTAATCAAAATAAGGTGTCAAAAACAAACACCAGTCTAATTTTACGTCAGTTTGATGTTAGTAATGTCATTGCTACGGCAGCAGCCCGGTCGGTTCTCACGAAACTCTATAAAAAAGTAATTACCGTATACGGGTTTTCCACAATTTTGTCCTCACTCGCTAATTTGTAGTAAACGTTGCCTCTTGAAATTCTCCACAGCATAATTTCGAATGGATAGCTTGTCCTGCGGCTCACTACTCCAGTGATGATGTTGAGATGTGCATTTTGTAAAAGACTAGTAACTGTAGGGTTCCTGTTATTTATCAAGCGAAATTATCTTCCAGTGGTAAATATTAATTTGAGTGTTATTCGATTTTCTTTTAATTAAAGGTGGTAATTTAAGTGACACTGATCATGTATTCAAGTAGGTATTAGATCCACAATTATTGACTAAGAAACCTATTTTTCTGTACAATTTTATCGTGCGTCACTATAATGTTTGCTGACAACTACATTGCCTATAAAGATGAAAACAAAATGTTAAGCTAAATGTACCTTTTTCCCTGCTTATTTTTGTCGTCTTCATTGCCGAGGAGTGGCCCAATACTATCCAAGACATACTGCATTTCGATCAGCTCCGAGTAATTCTTTTTGAGTTTGGCTTCATTGGTTGTCATTTCTAAAATGTCTCTTTCATGTTTGTCTATAGTATTCTAAAATAGTAAAACAACATTGGGCAAAATATTTTTCCAAATAAACATTTTTGATCTGAATTCAAAATCGTAGATGAGAGCGTTTTGACACTTATCGGTTCCAATATCGGTATCGGGGCCGATAGCCGACAGCCGACACTGCCGACATCCGTGCCGTTATCGGCCGATAAAATCTGTCATCTCAGTCTATCGAATCAGTTTTATTTTTTGATTGCGCTATTCAATTAATAAATATGGTGCATATATGTATACTACGTGGTGGTGGAAGTAAGTGGAATCCAGGATGGTAACTTATTCTTCTGTTGCAGTGTAAAATAAGAAAACAAAATTACAGCAAACATTATCGTTAGATACCCCGATGTCGCCACCGACATATCGGTGTCGGCTCCGATATCCGATATCGGATCGGATATTGTGAAAACGCTCGAAGTCTCCTTCAGACTAGAACTGAGGTTTATTAGTGCCTCTCAACTCACCTCAAAAGAAAGTGTTTCGTTCGGATGCAATGCGTTAGGTTGTTGATTGACCATTGCGAAATCAATGTTTGCATTGTTTATTTCTGTTTGCAAAAATCTTAACTTTCTATCCAGCTCGTTGAAACGGCGCACTTCGGTCACGAAGCTCCTTTTGAATATTTGTACATCTTCCCTTGTCTGAGAACAAACCAAATCATAGACAAACCCTATCTATCACATGTTTTAATTTTGCTCTTCATCTCATTTTGCACCTTGCGTTCTTTCTATAGAAACATTGTTAAGAATTGATCCATCAAATAGGAATTCCATAGACTGTGTTTGGGCAATAAAGGTTAGATTACCACCATAGATGGTACAGTCAGTGTCAGATGTAAGATGACCAAATATTTTGAACCCATTTACTATGTATCACTGTCATAAGATTTAAAAAGTGTTAGCGTCGTCGGAATATCCAACTTAGTGCTTCGAAGTCACAAAAAAAGTACCTATATGAAGCTGAAAGAAACATCGAACCTTTACTTAAAAAATTGTGAAGAATTAAAATTTATATTTATCATGTTTTAAAATACTTACCAAAAAATTGAGTTTTTTATTTAAAAAGGTAAAAAAAAAATATTTTAATTATAAAATTAGAGCAATATCTAGCTTGTGCCGTGAAAATATTTTCAAAGCGCGGCAGGAAAACGCGGGAAAACGGCGAAAAAAGGCCATCGCCAGAAAAAAAGTAATGAGTAAAAAGGATGAATGATAATAAGAGTGTGAGTGAAAAAAGGATAGATAGAATACCTACTTGAATATTTTTAAATGAGGTCGAAGATGATTTAAAACTTATTTCAAATATTATATAGATACCAAGGAGTTTTATACAATGAGGTTGATAGTTTGAAAAAAGAGGATAGATGAAATGAGAGGTCGCATCTATGAAATAAATATAAAATAATAATGATAATGAAAATTATTTCAATATAAAATATAAATGATATAATAAATATAAATGATGGTGATTAAATAAATAAGATACAATTTTAATAAATAGTAAAATGAAACGTTGTTTTGAAATAAATGAACGTTACACAACGTATCAAGCAAAACGTCAAAAGTACCCAAGCATCCAAACTACTGAAAAATATAGAGGCAACCTGGGGCAGACTAGGAAAATTATTTTTATATCGAGTGTCATAAAGTTCAAATGCATATACACACCACATTAAAGATTTTATTAAAACTGACGAACATAAGTAAAACTTTTTCACCTCACACGCTCGGAAAAGGAGGATTTGTCATTCAGTTTCTGCGTAGAAAATTGCATTTTGCGGCCTAGCGCGGTAAAGTAATTTTTTAATTTAGGTAATACCTAAACAATATGTCATAATGCGTTCCGAATCGCGCTATTTACGTTTTTGTTACATTTTATACTTATAATATTATCTTATATATAAAATTCTCGTGTCACAGTTTTCGTTCCCATACTCCTCCGAAACGGCTTCACCGATTCTCATGAAATTTTGTGAGCGTATTGAGTAGGTCTGAGAATCGGCTACTATCTATTTTTTATCCCGAAATTCCACGGGAGCGAAGCCCCGGGGCATAGCTAGTATTATTATATTATTTTAGTTCATTGAATCATAAAAACAATAAGAACAAGATTAAACTTTTTGTTATAAGAATTATATACTAGGTTGGGTGAGATATCACAACCTATGATTGGATTTCGGAACGTGGCATAAACCTTTATTTTTTAATTGTCTTTGTCTTGTACTTCATGTCAATGTCAACATTTACCGAATCGTTTTTATTGTTATTTATAAGTAACAATATATTAGTAATATAAATAACTTTGAATTAACTATAATACTCCCTTTTTTATTGTTTTAGTTTTTTATATCATTAAAACAACAAGAATGAAGTATATTTAGATTAAACTTAATGTTTAAAGAATTTTTTACCGGAAGTTGACCGCGGAAACAACCATAAAATGTTCCTCGCTGTTGTGAGTTGAAAAATTGTGTGTTGCGCTCGGCAGAAAAGTTTTTAGCGTCTTGTACCTTTGAAATCCTCGCTTCGCTCAGGATTCAAGCTTTGAATCCTTCACTCACTTGCTCAGGTTTCAATAGAGGTAACTCGCCGCTTATAACCAACTTTCCAGCCTTGCATAACAAATAACTATCGTTCGAACCCGTGTTACGTACCACCTACTTAACACTCTTTACTGTCAAGAAGTGAAAAAGTCAGTGGTGGTTTTATCAACCTTCGCAATGGTCGATCACGGAATGCGTGACCAAAAATGAATTATCCCGTGGTGGGTTATGGCCCATTATCCACCCAGAGCCAGATATTAAATGTCTGATATTGATGATAAAGCAATATTTTTATTTATTTATATTCATAAGAAAAATATATTTATATATTTATTTTTAGGTACACTAACAGACTATAATCAAAACTATGTAAGACAGTGAATATAATATAAGTGAAAGTGATTTGAAACCGATTTCAAAATTTCAAAGAACTCAAATTGGGAACAAACCCGATGTTAACGTTTGAATCATTTCAATCGGTTCAGGCGTTCGCGAGTAATCAGTGAACATACATAAAATATAATACACGACGAATTGATAACCACTTTCTTTTTTTGAAGTCGGTTATAAATAATACGATGGCGTATGGCGGGTGCGGGCAAAGAAGCGTTTGAAAACAACTTAAGTAAATTGGAAGGGTAAGCATAATTGAACGCATTGTAACAATACACAATTGATGGATTATTTGTGCTATTTGTCATATGTTTGGCCATTGTTCATATTACTCATTAAAATATTAGATTAAAATTTGAGCGGCTCGCAAATAGGATTTATTTTTCCATTTTAATGTTTTTATCTTTGCAATGACGATGGTGGTGGTGGTGTGGTGGGGATGACGATTTGACTTTCAAATATCATTTTCCTAGTTTGTTTTATATTTTTGAATAGTCTGGATGTTTGGTTACTTTTGGCGTTTTGCTTGATACGTTGTTTTCGACGATTTAAGAGAACTTGATTTTCGACAGTAATGGCGTTCAGGAATATTTGCACAGGATATGAGGTCTGAATAATTTTATGACCTTAGTTGAACTGATTGTTTTGAATACTTTGGATGCTTCAAAATATTTTGTTATCTTAACTGCTACTTCATATCTGACGCTGACTGTACTTGGAGTATGTATCTAAGTAAATATACTTACACAGTTGGATGTATAAAATAACACGAAAAGATAATAGGAAGTCTAAAGGAATACTTACACAGTTGGATGTATAAAATAAGACGAATAGATAAAATGAGGGCTAAGTGTGAGATATGAAGTATAAAGGTAGCACCAGTGTGAGAGAAAAGTTGGACGGAAACCGCCTGGCTTGAAATAAGCATTGTTATGAGAAGAGTGATTATTATGAAGGGGATTGACGTGAATGTTGAGAACTTCCATCTTAAGAAAAGAAGAGGAAAGTTGTAAAAAATAGGTATATAGATAGTGGTGGTCATATAATTAAGAACGATTTGAACTCCAAGAATATTGTTATCTAAACATGTGATGTGCAGTCACTTGTTTATTCTTAGATGTACTCGTAACTCGTTATGATAAGATATAGCCACATGAGTAGAGCAAACGGGAATAGGATTAGAAAATAAAATCTCTGACAATTTTTTTATAAAATTAATTTATTCTTTAAAGTAACAAATTCAAATAGTAATGAAGTTGGACTAATATATAAGAACGATTAATTAAAGTGGTCGGGAATTGTTATATCGGAAACTGAGATGAACTAAGTAACATAAAATGTGAAGTGCGCACAGAAAAAAAGGAAATTTAGTCATTCCAAACTAAAATTAATAGTTTCTTATTATCACAGCGGCGAGGCATTGACCATATTCTTTTCTCAGCTCATTAGATAGAGATATAGATAGAGAGAGAGATTAGATAGAGATAGACCCTTTATAGGGATATTGTTCTCGTCTCGAGATGAGACGAGTTGACTTTCTCTGATAAGGTACACGCGGAACATTAATTTAAAGTATTTTGATACGTGGCCAAATGCCACAGCATGGAATACCATCGTTTATGAACATTGCAGATGGACGGCTATCTTTTTATACAACCAATTCATCTCGCGAAGTTTTATTATTACTCCCCTTGTAGATTTATCACAACTTTTATTTTTTCCCATTGTTTTCATATGAATTTGTTTAATTTTGTGCTGTAAAAGTAGATGTGATTACATCTACTTTTACAGCACAAAATTAAACAAATAGTAAAACCTACAACAAAAGAGCAACAGAGTACTTTATTATTTACATTTAAATAAAACATTAACTTTTCAGCGTTCTAAATTAATGTAGTAATTCTAGGTTCCAATCTAATGTATAAAGTTTATCTATTATTTTTTTTTAATCATGTATAATCGAATGTACCGCTACTACAGAATTTCTTTGCGTTACCGTTAAGAGATTCACAAAAAAATAAATGCACGTAGTTATACTTGTTAGTTTGAAAAATGTGCTCTTTAAATTAGCGTTCTTAATAATATGACTACCACTGTAAGAACGAAATATAAGAGAAGATAACGGGCGAAAGAGTAGAGTAGAGACAAACGACGGACAGCACTGACCCCAAATATGATTGGGGGCAAGGACAAGAAGAGAATGATGGTAACAAGGATACTCTACTAAATGATTATTATAATAATATACCTAAAACTATCACGTAATTACTCCCTGAAAAGGTCCATTAGGCGCTGTAATGATTACGTGCACCGCAACAGGCAATGTAACACATGAAGTATGGAGTGTTGCACGCAGTCGGCGCGTAATACCAATACGCTCGCGACCACCATAAAATGTATGGTGAATGTTGCATTGCTTGTTGTGTTGCACATAATCTGTACCTACCCGGCTTGCTCAAGACGGGTTTTATTTTCCTACTGATTTCTTATCTTGAACGGTACATTTCACTATCTCCATTATGAATGTCCTTCAATGGATATTGTGGGACGTTATTTCCCACTATCCCCATTATTATTTTTTTGTTCTCCATTTATTTGGATTACCAGTTGTCAACATTAAGAAATAGAACATGCAAATATTTTATTCAATATCAATTTATCAAAGATGTCAATAATATTTTCGTACACTTTTCACGACAACAATTAACAACATCTGCTGTTTTTTTCTGAACAAAAGTCACATTTGACCTTGAACGAGGGTTAACCTTAAATGGGCGTTTGAAGAGGACGATTTACCCACAAAAGTTGTTCGCGGTCGGAGCGTTAATAAAAAATGATAGCGGTTTTTTTTGACGCAGAGGAAGCCAATAGACCGTAGTACAATTACTAGTGAATAGTATAGCGAAGTTTGTCTGCCTCAAGCTTTCGGGGAGTTGGATAGCGGCGTCCGTGGCACTCTTTTTCACCAAAATAACGCGCCCGCTCACACAGTTGCTAGAACCATGGACTATTTGACAACTTCAGGGGTACAAATGTTACCCCATCCTACGTACAGCCCAGATTTAGGTACATGCGATTTTTTTATTTCCCACAAAAAATTTTTCGTGGGCGAACATTTAGCACTGCAGACGAGGCCGTCAAAGAATTTCGGCGGTTATTTTTCAACTTTCCGCAAAACACGGCTTTTAAATGTTTTGAAAGCTGGTTCCCCCGAATGCATAAGTGCATTGGAATTGGAGAGGGATATTTTGAAAAACTGTAAATAAACTTTATTTAATTTCAAACTGTTTTTCATTTCACTAACTATTTTTGGAACAGCCCACGTATATAAGTCAATGGGTTATTCGTTATGCTAAACGACTAATAGAGATAGTGGGGAACATCTTTTAAAACAGTGTTCCCAGTAACTCCATGGAACATGACAATGGGGATAGTGCAGTCATGGGTCGTGGTACACTTGTGAATATGAGTGATATATGAATGGGATAGTGGGATGTACCGATCTTGAAGCCACCAGGATTTGCTACTTCAAAAATACAAAAGTACTTAATACAAAAATTACTAAGTCTATTTTGACACTATTAGGCCGCCAATGCATAGGCCGATGACTTGCTTAGCGCCTAGTGATTTACCTAGCGCGAAGCTAGGAACGAACGTTTTTAAAGGGGTTTGTGTAACTTTGTATTGAATAGTAAAGTATTTTTTTTTTCAGCGGCTACTCAATTTTTTATTAGTGCGACGGGCTATTGCAGCTAAAAATAAAATAAAAAAACTTACTTTGCGCTATCGTTACCGTTACCCATTTAAGTATAACGTTATATGGCAGAAAAATAATCAATAATGTTGTATATTGTTGTACCTATTGCAGTATGTTTTAGCATGAATAACGCAAGGAATAACTTAATAACAAAGGGACTACTTTATTATTGCGGGAAGAAATAGTTACATTTGCTCCACATCGGGGGTAAATGTAACTAAATGCCATAAACATGTTTCAACTGGGGCTTTTGAGTTCAAAATAAGATTAAAAAGGAAAAAAATCTACTCAGCTCGGTATTTTATAGTTCGGAATTATTATAAAAAAAAAAAAACGTAATAGTACCTACATAATAATAATAATTTGTTATCTTACTTCGTACAAACAATTCACACAAGTCTTCTCATATTTATGTTATCTCTGTTTGTGTGACTTACTCAACACAATTTTACATTAACATGCTTTTACTAGATTAGCCACTTTATTGTACTGCCAGCACAAAAACATTAATATTGTGACAAAACTGAAAACAGAGTGTAATGATCGATATTATAATATCGATACATGACATCACTAGTAACTTCGGTTTCATAGTAAATTTAAAAAAATACTTAGTTGCAATTGCCCCAAATATAGTTTTTATGGGGCAAATGTAACATCGGTCATAACCCATAATAGAATCATCAGTAGATGAAACAAATAGAACAAATGTTATTAACTGTTATCGATAATCACAATGATGATGCCTCATAGGCAAAGTGACGAAATCTATACAGCGTGGGGCCGAGAACCGGGGAAAATATTTAAAATAGAGACCTACAGTCACTTGCAATGACATAGACTAAGCAACCTTGTCAGTTGTCACATTACAGTATTGAATGACATATGTAGACAGAGAGAGCTTTGTTTCCGTGTGCGTCAATAGAGAGGTACTTACCTACCTACAGTCACTTACAATGACATAGACTAAGCAACCTTGTCAGTTGTCACATTACAGTATTGAATGACATATGTAGACAGAGAGAGCTTTGTTTCCGTGTGCGTCAATAGAGAGGTACTTACCTACCTACAGTCACTTGCAATGACATAGACTAAGCAACCTTGTCAGTTGTCACACTACAGTATTGAATGACATATGTAGACAGAGAGAACTTTGTTTCCGTGTGCGTCAATAGAGAGGCACATACCTACCTACAGTCACTTGCAATGACATAGACCTAGCAACCTTGTCAGTTGTCACATTACAGTATTGAATGACTTAAGTAGACAGAGAGAGCTTTGTTTCCGTGTGCGTCTATGCGATAAGGTTGTAAAGTCTATGGCAAAGCGCTACTCATCATCTTTTATATTGCGCACAGCAAAGGAGTGGAACTCCCTGCGTCTGTATTTCCGAGTACCTACTTATAACCCGTCTATCTTCAAAGGTGGATAGGCACCTTTTGGGCTAGCTCGCTCCACCGTAGCTCATATCTTATCCGCCAAGCTTGATTAGGATCAAGAACGAACCCATTCAATATAAAAAAATATACGTCATTGCTCGTGACTGTACAGGAAAACGAATAATTTCTTCTTGAGTTCACAAATGACCTAGTACGATAATTAGCGTCTTAAGAAAGTTATTTAAATTAGTTGTATTCGACCCATAGTTGCAATAGCCGCGGTGAACCTTACTGTTTTAAAGCATCACAATCAAGACAAAGGAACCGGAAATTTGGTTCGCTCAAGTAAAGGACAATTCTCCATTTCCGGAATTACCAATCCAACCAGTCAAAAGACGTTATAAAAATTTCTGATAACAAAGGTGTATATAACTTAATTTGGGCAAAATGGTTTATACGCAATGAACCCAAAAATATCGATATATTCCATGCTGAGATTTTCAACTTTAGTAGAAAGTACGTACATCTTATGTTTTGGCGCGCACTGTTCATTTAAATAAAACAACTTTTACGGATATCAAACGCGCTATATCTCCACGAACTAAGTTGTAATTGTCCTCCCAATTTGTAAACTGCCAGTAGAGTCTTTAGTTTTCTCTTTTCTTAATAATAAAGAATTAAAATAACAATTAAATCAAAATATCAAATCAATAATAATTTGTGCCATTGTAAATGTCTAACCGTATCCGAACGAAAATAAATTAACTTTTCGAGGGTAGACTTATAAGTAGCCAGTCATCCCGTGACCACGGCAGCTGTAAAGGTGCCGAAACATCGGGAAAATCAGAAAAACCCTAAAAAACCAAAAAAAAACGGATTACAACTTAGTTCGTGGAAATATAGCGCGTTTGATATCCGTAAAAGTTGTTTTATTTTAGTAGAAAGATTTACCAACTTTACCCATGCGCATTTACCGCTCTGCGCGCTTGGCGCCGCAAGGCCTACTTATGCATTTGCGGCCTTATGGATAATAGAACAACTCACATCTACGAATTGGACACAACCCATCTCTCCAAGCATAGATACTATTTCGAATGCTGCTTCAGGCTGGATGTATAAGTCACATAGCGCCATTGGCTCGCTCCTCAAAATAGAAGATGGGGGTCTAAAACCAACATTAAGATGAACCCTAGATAAATAACCATATTTCACTGTACACCAAAGATAACCATACGTCGACTCGACGTGCGAATGTTTAAGTGAGCATATTTTGGATTATGATTAAAATAGGTTTATCAATATGATATTATGTCTAAAGGTACCTATGTAATTGTGTTCTAAGGAAATGAAAAACATTGGTTTATTTATAGTTATATTAGAAAAAAGTTTTAGAAAAATAGGTACTTCTTAATTTTTACATTTAGGAATCTCTCCGCCAGTCTTTTAATTTTGCTATGTAAACTTTTCAAAATCAACTTTTTGTAATGTCTATAATATAAAAAACCTAAGTAAATTCAGGTTTTTTTTTTCATTTTGGCATCAAAGGCACTTAGGATAGACGCTGAACTTGTAATTTCCACAACCGGGATTTTTGCAGCTGTTGCACATTGTTTTTGGCTTTTTTTTCTATTTTTTTATGGACAAACGTCACAATTTTTTTGTTCTCATAGTCGTTCTTTTTTTTTGTTTTCTTTAGTCTCTGTTCTTCATCTTCTAATAAATTGTCTTCAGTTTCACTGTCCCACCCCTGAATCTCTTCACCGCTCGTTTTATGTAACAACCAACTGATTTCATCATCGTCTGCACGAATTCGTGATGTCATGATGTTGGGAGCTGGAAGCTCTGACAGCCTACGGAGTTGGCAGGAAGCGCCAGTCCAGTGACGCGAAAAAAAAAGTTATATATTTTTCAAAATAAAAACACAATTACGTAGTTTCGACGTAGGTTATCTATCTAGGGTTAAAAAGCAGTGTTCAAATTTAAAGACATGAATAACATTTTTACTTTACCCTTGAATACGTTCTGGCGCTTTCTTCTTCTTGAACATCATGCTTCTCAACATTTTATAATAAGGTATTTTTATTTCTTGAGTGTCAAGTTTTCAGTTTTTTCCTTTTGACTGACTGAATCAAGTTATTTTGTTTAATGTCATTTTTTTTGTTTCTAAAAAGTTAACAGAATGAACATATCAATAATAATATTTGAAACCATAGAGCAACGCGGCATTCGCTTTTCTCTATGTTTTAAACACAATCAATCCACGAAATTATGTCTAAATTGTTGAATAATTTATTTGCAACACAAAAATAAAAGTTGATAAATCACAATAAAAATAAATAACAATAAGAAAATTTACTGAATTGAGAATTCCAAGTTGAGAACGTCATGCACGAGAATATCATGCATGCAAGCATAGATTCATGATTGGTCCAGCCATTCACAAATCCAAAAAGATAGCCTGTCAATGATATTTTATAATACACCATATAAAATCATTGTAGACTGTGTTAAATCTTTGCTTACATGCAATATACATAAGCTCAGTTCAGAAACCGACCAATATTTCTATTTCAATATTTCTATTTTCTTTGTTTAAAGACACAGAACAGAACAAACTATGTCCAAGTGGGCTCGAATCCACAGTTCTGTGGGCTGATTATCTAACTCTGTTTCTATTAGTTCTCCATTGAAATTAATGTAATTGCATCCTTCAAGTCAGTTTTGCGATTATGTATGTACCATTTGACAAGTTGAAATTTCAATTACAATCCATTGCAATTTTGACTTATCGATAGAAATCGTTCTCATCGAACACCACAGACATAGATCTAGACCATAGACATAGATTTAGATCTCTGTCTGTGTCGAACACCGATCATGTAAGCTTGTTGCAATCAAAGTGACGGCTTGGATTTGAAGTAATTTTCATAGCAATGGAAACTATTCGGACCTTGGGCCGTACCGCGTAAGTGTCATCGGCATCGACATCGGCTTCATTTGACAGATGGATGTGACATATTGCTCTTAGTCTTTGGTAAGTTTTCATTTGTGTCAAAAAGAAGCAGCAATGTGTCACATCCATCTGTCAAATAAAGCCGATGTCGATGCCGATGTCACTTGCGCGGTACGGGCCCTTGTTTCTTATAATCGAAAACATGTTTTTATCATTTAAAATCTTAGTTTTTTCTTGTATTATGATACTTACAAAGATTTACTTATAAAAGAAGCAGTATAAAATAAACTGCATCTGTTTGAAGCCCGTGCTAATAAAATGATACTCATAGAAATATTTTTTTTAGCCATTTGGCCATTTAGCCTTCTATACTATAATTAAATTTTAATAAAAATCGGAGGAGCTCGGTGGCGTAATGGTTCACGCCCTCGGTCAGCTATTTTAGCGGTTAAGCCACTTTCATTTTGGTTGATCACGGGATGGGTGACCAAAGATTTACTATCTATTTTTTATATATTTATTTACTGAATTAAAATAAACATACAGCTCTTATAATACATTTAGAGTTATTATAACTATAAGTAATTCATTAGCCAAAACAATTTCCAACGATGACAATTGTATACTATCGAGCTCTACCGTACTTCGAATGGCACGTTTTAAAATTTTATTGTATGGCACGCGTGGTGAGTCATGTTCATGGCCCACTCTCCTAATCAGATGGATAAGGGGGGCCAGTGCTCTAGCATTAAAATGGCTGTTGAGAATGACGATGAATAAAATCATAGTAGCAAAAGGCGGCCTTTGACATTTCAGTACCTGTGTATGGGGTAACAACATTACTTACCATTTTATTTTAATACCTTGACTTGGCATTGTTGAAAATTCATTATTATAACACGAAAATACTTATTTACCTACAATAATCGAAATGTAACTTATTTATTCTGTGATTTTCATTTTTTTGTTTTTTATACTGTGTAATAATTAAGAGTGAAATGTGGATTACATGACTAGTATCCATGAAAAATATGTGGTATAATGCTGATAAATTATGAACGTACATGTCACTGTTGCGGTGCATCGTTTTGCATCGAAACACTAACTTTTTAAATAAGTCGTATTATCCTATTTCATAGCAACTTCCTGTTAGTGTATATTTTATATAGTCTGTTATTTTATCGAAAGTCAATGAATAGAAATTACAAAAAAACCGTTTGTAATCGCATTTCATCGATAGATATTGTTAGGTGTTAGTTACAAAATGTTCATTGGAATAACTTCAATCAAAGTTAGCTAATAAGCCTGCAGTTATTAATTCATATATTTAAGCTGAAAATAGGTAACTCTTTTTTTTTTTATCAACATACCAATGAAATATTACTATTTATACAATGTATTAAAATTTAATACATTGTATAAATAGTAATATAATACTATGTTAAATAATATTAACAATATAATTTAATAATCACCTCATTAGGTTCTAAGACGGTAGCGAAATGCTGCCGCCGTCGTCCCACCCGAAAAGTAAAATAAGATAATTTTCATATTATTATTATATAATATATTGTAAAAATTATCGGCGATTCTTATAAGCCAGATGAAATTGCAAAAAATACTTTATTTTTTTCTTTAACTAGAAAATAATAGTGATAATAAAATAATAATAGGTGCATTTATCTCGAAATAGATACGGTATTGAAATGTGCTGTCTCAATGACTATTGTTCGTACTTAAATACTCTATCCATTTATAAAGGTCTGAATGGTGTGCAGGCATTTTCGAAAAGGCGCAAAAAACTAGGCATTGCCTATTTTCGCAAAAATTTGTAGGTACCTACCATGGTACATCTAATATATAAAATTCTCGTGTCACAGTTTTAGTTCCCATACTCCTCCGAAACGGCTTGACCGATTCTCATGAAATTTTGTGAGCGTATTGAGTAGGTCTGAGAATCGGCTTCTATCTATTTTTTATCCCGAAATTCCACGGGAGCGAAGCCCCGGGGCACAGCTAGTAATTTTAAAGATAGTTCGAGAATTGAGTCTCGCAGTTTTTTTCCGAAGTTTACCGAAAATTTAGTTTTCAAAACGAAAGACTTGGTTTTTTATGATTTAATTACAAATATCTAGTTTTCACATTTTTTCCTGTACTTGTAGTAAAGACCGTTATTACTTGCCAAAGCACATGTCCGGATTTGGGGCATGTCTATGTTCATCATTTCTACGAAACCTGAAATCCTAAGGGAAATCACGATTTTCTATGGGCAGTTATATTCCACGCAGACATCTGTTGTAAACAAGGCTAATGACCCCAGAGCCAAGCTTACCCGACACTTCACCGAAAATATCCCGGACGTCAGCATGTACGAGATTAGTGTGGCTCTCAAGCAGCTCAAAAACAACAAGGCGGCGGGCGACAATGGAATCACTACAGAAGTTCTGAGAGCGGGGCGGTAAGCCGATTCTCAAACTCCTCCAGAAGCTTTTCAATTTCGTCATCGTAGAGGGCAAAACGCCGAGGGTATGGAATTTAAGTGAGGTGATTCTGCTATTCAAAAAGGGAGATAAGACCAGTTTGAAGAACTTCAGACCCATCTCACTTATAAGTCATGTTGTTGTTGATAAGCTGTTTCGAGAGTCATTACGAATCGACTCGCTCGCAAGTTCGACGACTTCCAGCCTCCCGAAGAAGCTGAGTTCCAAAAAGGCTTTAGCACTATAGACCACCACAGATCCATACGCTGCGGCAGGTTAAACAGAGGGCCGAGGAGTACCTGAGTACCTATAATCTGCCATTCTGCTTGGTGTTTGTGGACTATGAGAAAGCCTTTAATTCGATAAAGACCTGGGCGGGTGCTGCAGTGTTTCCAGAGGTACCAAGTGGACTTTAAGTATATCGAAATGTTAAGTTACTTATACGAACATACCATCATGTGTCGGTACGATTACAGAACCGGAGCACAAACTTCATCCAACTGCAGCGAGGTGTGAGACAGAGACACGTCATTTCTCCGAAACTGTTCACAGCTGCGTCGGAGGAGGAGGAGGTGTAAAAGAACATGGATTTCCGGACAATGCAGGTTCATTCATATATTTAACAAAAAACTCGCAAACGAAAAAAAGTCGAATGGTTTACAGAAAAACGAATATATAATAAAAAAAGCAATAAATTACTTCAAATTACAGCTAAGTTTATTGAATTGGAACGAAATAATAAATTCTCATAAGAATGTCAACGAAAATTATAATACTTTTCATCATATTTTATTGGAAAAATTAAATCAGTGTATACCAAAAAGGTAAAAACCCCTAAAAACATAAAAATACGGACAATTACAAATTAGTTCGTGAAATATAGCGCGTTTGATATCCGTAAAAGTCGTTTTATTTCGAACAACACCAATTTTCCGAATTTCCACTTGGTTTTTTTTATAATATTCAAATATGGTCAAGGCGAGAGTGAATAGGCATTTCCTGGGCAAGCATGCAACACCTTAGACCACATCCTTATTGTTAAGCACGATGGTGGTCAAATGCCTGCCCAGTTAATACAAAAAAAATTTAAGTAATAATATTAATTACTTAAATATTTGAATATTTGAAAATTCAGTACCATCTGGGTTAAAGCAACAAGTACATACACATCTCCCGGATCTCACGATACATTGAGTATCGGAGCGTGCATTAATTTACATGCAAAAATTTAAAAAATCAAAATCATTTATACAGTCTAGGCTGTTACAAGCACTTAAAAGCGTCAAAGAAGCTACGCCATCGGTTCACAAACCCTACGGCGGGAGACCTTGGAACCAGAAGAACCGGCAAGAAACTCGTCAAGGGCTGTTTTTTTCTCATGCTATGTAAATCCACGGGTAGCGCAGATGCAATAAACTTTTATGTCATAATGCCAAACTTTGCCAATAAAACCCACGCATATTTCAAGATAAGCGGTAATATCAAAGTGGAAAGTGTACTAGCGGGGCAAACAACTTGGAAACGGCCTGATTCATCGCGTTACCTGTTGCTTAAGAATGCTCTGATACTATTGTACCTGTAAATAAAGTTCTAATAAAGTTCTGATACTATCGTACCTGTTTGAGGCAGGTGTACTAAGTCCGCCTTCTGCACCAGAGGTACCGGGTACGATCCCTGGACAAGACATATATTTGTATGCATGAACATGTCTATTTATCTTGTTCTGGGTGGTTAATATGTATATTATGTATTTACAATATAAATATTAGTATGTGATCCGTTATCTAGTATCCATTACACAATTTCTTGAATGAAAATGAAACTTATCGTAAGTTTCTGAAACTTATCTTCATGAAACTTAATTATGTAATTGCTGTTATTTTTTTTTTATTACAAACACTTAAATTAGGAAAATTAATTGGTTTTCTTAGGTTTAGGTTCGTTTAGGTTTGACCAAGCACCGGTATCCATCCAAGTTAGCTCGAGATATAAAAAAAAGTATAAACTTGTTTAACTTATGAACATCTGTCTAACACATTTTGAAATTAAGGTAAGTACTTACTATACTTTTTTATTCTACTACCTCTCATAATTGGCTCGATTACGAATATGTTAGCTTACGAACTACAAGTGGGTACACACGGGCGGATCCTCTGCCAGATAATATATTATATTACAAGAGTATGTTGTTTAATTTTAAACTTGATTGTTTTTTTTTAAATAATTATTTGATGTTACTACTTAGAATTATTTAAAAAAACAGGAAAGAAAAATTAAAACTATTTTTATTTTGAAGTATTTATGTTTAATATTGATAAATAATGTTTATTTACAAATGTTTTTATATTGATTGTATTAATTTCTTTTTACATGATAATGGTAATTCGTTAATTAATTTGGGGATCTGGAATTGTAATAATTGCCTACCATATAGATTATTGTACTGCGGGATGATTCGTTTTGGATCCAATGCACTACGTTTTTGTTTATTGTAATGTTTTGTTTTACGGTAAATATCATTAAAATAGTTTTCTGTGAGAAGATTCAGTTTTACTTGTTCATGTACTGGTAGTATGTTACAGTGATAAAAGAGTTCATCAGTGTTGTCTCTAAATTGCATTTTAATTTTATCTGGTAATTGTATGCAATTATTTATTTATTTATTGTTTAATAACACTGCTCTCTCCAATTCGAGAGCTTAATATGTTGCATTGCATAATGTATTCTTATACATCATTAAATTATATCGAGTGGTTTAGTACCTGGGGACGTATTTTTTAATCATTCGAATTACTATTCGCATACGGAATTGCAAGATTCGCATGCGAATGCTAAAAATCGTATTTTTTAAATTACAAATCGCATTCGAATATGCAATTAGTGGTCCCGACCACTCTTTTTTGTTTCGAGCAATAGAAAGTTTGACGTTTCTTCTTCTTCTTCTTCTTTTTAAGTAGTGGCAATATAATCCTTTTTGAATTTCGAAAATGTCAATTGAATATATTTTTAATTAATAGAAATTGTACGGTAGATTGAGTTAAAATGGAGTCTCACAGTTACAACCCGGTTGAAACTCCAGTTAGACGTTTTTTTTAATCTGTGGCTCTCTTCCGTTTTCCACAGAAATAGCACATACTGTTATTTTCAAATTGAAATTGACATGACGAGGACCATGTTCGCCTTTACCCCTCTAGTCACTTACTGAACCTTTTAGACTCAGTAAGCAAAATAGCGTTGTCAGTATGACGCGAGATCTCGAAGTGGAACATTATCTTAAAAATGGGCAAATGTGCTGTGTTACTTTGTAAAATCATAGTGGACAATCAAAAACTTCTTAGCACGCGTAAGTACAATTTCAACCTATTAAAGTAGCAATTTTTCGTAAATTAAATAAAATTTGGTATGTAAACAAAATTTAATACGTTATTTCAAAAAGTAATCATTGTACATACATGTAAATTCTTCAAAGATATTGCATAATGTAATTTGGTTGGGTTATATGTATCACTCATTCAATCAATTGTCATTTTTATGTCGTATAGGGCTTGAACATATCGATATATGTAAATGAACGAACGAATCCAATTTTAATGTAGGAACTATTCAAATTAATTTCAGATTTCCAGTTGATCCCCTAACAAGAAGAAAATGGGTGGAGCGGTACGCAGGGAGATAACATGGACGAGTTAAAACACTCAGGCCTTAGATAACATCTAAGGTCTGATGATGGAGCTAAAAGATAGCTATAGGAACCCTGTAATTAAACGAGGCAAAAAAATATTGATTATTTCACCCATATGGTTCCCGTTCCCGTGGTAATATAAAAAAAATCCTTTCTTAGTGCTCGGGACGTCGTTAAAAGAACCTCCTGCTCCTTTTATACAAAGATTCGGCCGTCTACTGAGTATTGCTGTCACCTGTGGGATGGTTCTGCTAAGTATCAGCTAGAGCTTCTGGAATCGATTGAATCGAAGGAAACTCATTGGAAACTCAGCATTGGCCACGGCGGAACTTCAGAGCCTCAGTCACCGCAGCAAAGTTGCATGTCTATCGGTCTTTTAGAGGATACACTTTGGAGAGTGTGCGAGAGAACTGCACGACCTTGTTCCTCCAGCCCCTTTCCACCATCGGGGTACCAGACGCAGGTTAGCTTATCACCCGTACGTCGTAGACATTCCAGCGATCCGTACCAAGCGCTTTGCTGACACATTTCTTATGCGAACCGCTAAAGAATGGAATGCGCTGCCTGCTCATGGGTTCCTCGATTCCTACAACCTTGGCCTCTTCAAAGCGAGAGTGAATAGGCATTTTCTGGGCAAGCATGCAACACCTTAGACCACATCCTGTTTGTTAAGCACGATGGTGGTCAAATTCCTGCCCAGTTATTACAAAAAATAAAAAAACCTGTATGCTAAATTTCAGCTTGTGCGTTGCCTGTCAGTCAGTCACGGTATTGTTTTTTAGTATTAGATTTATGTTGTACATGAGCATGGTGTGTTTGTTGTACATTAACATTTAAAATTTATCTTATGTATAAAAATAGCATTGAGAAATGCAAAAAATAAAAAATCATTCATTATTAGCAGTTGCATCATAATTGATCGTTAATCATTTCAAATTATCGAAAAAATTCTTTCGAATGCAAGGAAGGATATTCCTCGCATTGATGTAACAACGCTGGCCTACAATACAGCGTAATAAAAATATAAAAGTATCGGAGAATTTCGACAGTGGTCCGCTAGTCTCTGTAGCTCATTGATTGGGTTCGAGTCCCATCAGAAAATTCACTTGTCGCCGAGTTGATTTGTTCCAATATTTTTCTATTTAAAATTTATCATAAATGGTGGTTACATTTATTATTTTTGTTTCTAACATAGACCCTGTTAGGTCGTCACAGCATAAAATTAATTATATAAACGTATGTACGTAAGCTATATTATTCTATTTTTTTAATCTTTAATTATTTTAATTTTAAGATTTATCTGCCAAATTTTATTACATTCAAATAAAACAATATCAAAACTACAAGAAACTATTCGTTGAAATATTCTTGCAATTAGTATTTCAGCTAGTAGTTGCTAGAAAATACTGCCTTGGCTTTTTCTTAAGTGAAGGTAATTTATATTCGATGTTGATAGCTTCTGGGAGTTTGTTTTATATAACTGCCATAGCGTATGCTGGACCATACGCTATCTAAACGCTAGTTTACTATTTCTAATTTGGGTTTAGGTTATGCTAATTTGGTACGGTGGCGTAATTTTGAGATCTTTAATAAAGTGAAAACAAGTTTATATTTTTTTTACAAATATGCATATTTCTTAAATGTAAATGGATACTAGAGTTGAAATGAAAATGTTTTAGTCTCAACGATCTTTGACAATCCTATAATGTCGAAGATTATTTTCAGTAAGAGTATCGGCACGCGTACACCAAAACCGTTATCGGCCGAACTCGGCCGATGAAATCAAACGTATGTAAAATAAAGGGAGCGCGTACACTACTACAACCGCCATCGTCCGTAGACGCCCGATTGCGGCCGATCTGCCGCCGGGTCCGAACTTGTTGGGATTTCTCGCCGGGGCGTCTACACAATGCAAGTTGATGATTTTTTTGGCTTTATATACAACTAGCGACCCGGCACGGCTTCGCACGGGGTCCTTTGAAACTGTGATAACTTCTAAAGTATTAATAAGGTAAAGGACAATTTTGATCTAAATTAAATGGCCCAGGTAACTAATACACTTATTTGGATAAGGATTAATACTGATTGGGAGAAATTAGCTTTAGAAAAACCGGCAACATCCGACAATGTCGACGCGGTGTAAGCACACGCTCGTCCAAGTTACTCGTCCGAGTAGTTCTGTCCGTCATCGGCCGACAAAATCGGTTTTGGTGTATATCTACGTACCGTGTCGGTACGTATACACCAAAAGTGGTAGTACGAGTAACTCGGACGAGCGTGTGCTTACACCGCGTATACGATACGATATGTCATAGCGCGAGAAGCCCCCGGGGGCTAATTGTCTAATTTTAAATCTATCACAATCCCTTTAATTTGTCATTTGAAATATATATATTATACAAGGTTCGCGCCACAACTATTTGACCTTTGAAAGGGATTGCAATCGATTATAAAATAAACACTTATGGAGGGGTTGCTATTGTGTAAGTCTTATAAAAAGGTTACGTAATGAACTAATTACCCATATTTTGTTTTATATAAAAAAGCTCAAGAGATTGAATAAGAAGTTAGTGTAAATAATGAATTATATAAATATATATATCTCTTTTTTACTCACTTAAAGTGTTATTAAGTAATTTGTAAGTCCGCCTGGCCGGCAGTTAGAGGTAAGATAGCCAGTTCCTCAGTGATTAAGGATTCCGGGAGAGGCGCGCTTCCATCTTAAGTCTTTTCAGTACTTAATATCAGTTTGCATGCATCTCCTCACTTTTCACAAAAAAACGCATTGGAAACCATATTTTATAGTTTTTATAAATTTGAGGGATTTTTTTGATGAGATTTTCATATTATTAGTTGCTTTTTTATTTTTTCCACAAATTAAACAATTAAGTTACTAATTTCTTTAAAACATACATGATTTATTAAACTCATTAGGTTCATTCATTCACTCCTTACTTATCGATAAAAACATTATCGATTAGTTCCAGCACTACTGTCATTATTTGACAATAGTAATCGCCCCTCACCCCCGCAAGAAGTGGTCGATCGTGATTCTATACATTCTTCTCGGGTTTCGTGTCCAGTCGTTAATTCGTCCAAGCTTATATATTACAGTCCGAATATTTTTTAGGGTTTTTAGGCTTCCATAGTAAAACCAACAAGGAACTCTTATAGTTTCGCCATGTCCGTCTGTCTGTCTGTTCGTCTGCTTCTTAGCGCAGAGGTCCTTACTTCTAGAAAGCTGTAATTTGGCAAGAATGTGTATAATAATCTCGCCAAAAAAGTGCAAGAATAAAATTTAGAAAAACATTTTTTTAAGTGCATCTCCCTTACATGTCTTGAGGGTGAATTAGAGATAATTATGAGATCACTACGAGAATAGTGTGGGGTGTCGTTGTGTACGTCTTTTAAAAATATTATGGGTTTATAATTTAGGGATCTGTTTTCGAATTATTAAGATTCTTTCTTTTTTATCCATATTATTAGTAGATAGTAGTTCTGACGCTAATGGGGTAATATAGAAATTTATTGTACAATGTTAGGGATCTATTCCGTTTCATGATAATCAACCGCTTTTAGTTTGTCTCTATGAGTCTTTTTTAAAGAAGTTTTATTCATATTAAGAATATGGGATGTATCGTTACAGTACCTGTACAGAAAACTCCTGTAAGATCACTCTTGTTACCTCTCTTATACTTCCACTCGTCGATTATGCTGATGTTTGTTATCCTGATTTTTGAACGAGTTTTTTTTTCTTATTCACGACGTGAAGACTTTTATCCTTCATCATACCTGATGTTAAGTATTGATAAGGCTGAAGATGGAAGCGATCCTCTTCCGGAATCCTCAACCACTGAGGAACTGGCTATCTAATCTCTAACTGCCGGAACACAACAATGCTGAAAACATTGTTGTTATGGCGTCAGACTTAGATAAGATGGTGGTAGCTATCCAGGCGGACTTACAACAAGTCTTACTGCCAACCAAACCGAATTTAATATGTACCCCTCGCTGGAAATCGAACCCAGGACCCCTGGGTCTGATACCGCTAGTTGTTACCACAAGACTACAGAGGCGGTTAAAAATCTGGACACGTTGGTGAGAATCTTCTGAACAAGCTGGACTGGCTTTTGAATAACTCTATTCGTTCGATCTTCTCCCTTCGCAAATTTGATCATATCTCAGATTACCGGTCACAGCTTCAGGGGCTTCCCATACATCACAGACAACTTAGGTTGCTCTGTACGCTCTACTCCATTCTGAACAATCCGCTTTCTCCCGGATACTTGAAATCCAGTTTTCAGTATCTCTGTGACTCTCATGACCGCCATCTTCGCACTGCTAATACTCTTGCGCTCACTTCCCCACTCTTTCATTCTGGCTATATGTGTGACTCCTTCACTCTGCAAGCTTTGCGATACTGGAACCGTCTCCCTGATGCTTTCAGAAAATCTCCCAGCAAATAATTCTTTAAAAGGATAAAATAAATAAATAAAATGAAATTATGGCAAAGGAGTTTAAGAAAACGGCAACACCGTATTCGAATGTTTGAAAAATGAGACAAATGGAAGTCGACGTCATTTCGCATGCGAATTGAATTTGCATAAGAATTTTGAATGATTCTAAAATACGTCTCCTGGACTAAGCTAGGGAATATTTTCAAAACGTTTTGATTGTTAATTACCTATTGATTGACTGTTTAATTAAACAACGCAATCTGTATAATTTAAACTTTCCCTGAAAACGTAACTTATGGCACAGACTTAATATTCTGGGAATAGAACCATGCCATTGGTTTTAAAATATATATTAAAAAATATACACGTATCTGCCATTACAATGATTCAATTTATTGTTTGAATGTTGCTGTTTTCTTGCTAACCGTACTCTTCGCTGACGCCGCAGATTTCTTGCTCATGATCGACTTGGTATCATAGTTCGCTTCGGTGGGATTCTCTTCAATACTCTCAATGGAGAGAGCTGGGGTAATTGTCACGTTCATGTTTTCAAAATCTTCTTCACGTGGTAGATAGATACCGAAGCGATCCTATAAATAAAATACTTATCGTAAATTATCAGATATAAAAACATATATAAAAAAAGTTTTACGAACGTTTATTTAAAAATGAAGGAAAAATTAAAAAGTATATATTTAGAAGAAAACGTGTCCCGTCAGGGCGACATGAGACAAGTTGCTCTTTTCTAGTATATTTACTTGTTTAAAAATTGTCACAATCATAAATATTTCAGTAAAATGTGAATCGATGTTGATAGATGTGGTTTCACCCCACATCCCCATTCGGGTGAATAAAAATCAACCCACTAAAAAAGTCCATGTAAAGCCTTTATAAATTATGAAACTATCAAAGCTAAACCGAGAGGATTTGATGGCTCTACTTGAAGATGCTATGCCATCACGCGAATGAAGTGTAAATTTGGCATAGACATGTTTATCCAAACCAAGCAATTCTTTTATCATAGTCTCTTTACAGTCCATTCAAACTGCCGAAATGATGCGCTCACACAGATACCTACGCGCCACTATAGTGCGTCCTTTGAAACCCTAACGACCACTTCCTAAAATGACCATTTCCAAGAAGGACCATATCCAGTGTTGCGAAGCAAGTACTTTTTTGTTGTTTTATACCCTTTTTCAATGTGAAAGGTCTTATTTCTATTCTGTTTTTCATATTTGTTGGTATGTTTGATTATCTTATCTTTTCCTGTTTTTATTATATTTTATCAATACACGCTTTACTCTGTACTTAAGTAATAACTACAGTCCACGTTATTTCCTCTCCCCTTCTTTACATCTAAAATGAGCATTCCCTTCACTTCCCATAATTACTACTTTCTCAGACTGACCACCTCCCATCCCACATTGGCCACGTCCTAAAACGACCACTTCCCAATTATGTCCATGCGTCTAGAGTGCTGGTTGAGGACGTAAGTGCCGCGTCGTCATTTCGGCTTTTTCATACATCATTGAAAAAGCCGAAATGACAACGCGGCACTTACATCCTGATTGTTTAGACTGTGCTTTTACTATCCGTAAAATTCCTGTTTGTCCCGCCAGGGGAACAAATTGGTGGTACGGCGAGGATTAGCGTTTGACCTTCTTGAGGTTGTAGCTTTGAACGAAAATTTTCCTAATCAATATGTATTTTCATTATCATTTTCCTTTATTTGCAGTAGTACGGTTGTTAGTCCGTATCAACCTAATGTATTTTTCTTTATTTTGTGAGTAGATAAAGAATAAAATTTAAACGTGAAACTTAGCCGCGAGGAGAACTACGAACCTTAGCGTATCTATTGTAGTGAAATTGTGGGTGACAAACACATGGGCGTTGAGGAGGGACCTTGTAACTTTCATGGGATGATATTTCGCTTTTTGGTGTTGGCGGCGTTTCATATCCTGGAATATTGAAATTTTGTTTAAAATACCTGATATATAAATAATACAAATCAGGGGGTCTGAAACGGGCGCTAAAGCAATATTGCTAAGTGAATTCCTAACAATTGAATTGTTTATTTTCTATGGAGCTTATAACTGAGCAGTGTCAGTGTAGCAGAATATGCTTTATAATTTTTAAAGGCAAGAAAACTTACTAAAGGCAAATTCTACATGAAATAACCAAATAAATGAATTGTCCGAGAATTCACTTAGCGATATCGCTTTAGCGCCCTTTTCAGACTCTCAGGCAGGAGTCGTATTTTTTTATCACTCGAAATACATTTGCATTATAATTTTAAATCTAATCAAGATTCGCATGCGAATGCGGTGTGAAACAAAGGAATTCTCATGCGAATCTTGCGATTCCGTATGCGAATGCAATTCGAGTGATTCAAAAGTACGACTCCAGGTCTTGGATGGCTTAGGTTGACACCGACACATGCGATTCATGTATGTGGAGTACGCCGTCTTCCCAAATGAGAACATAAGCGTTTGTTTTCAATGTGTTCGTACGCATGCGATCTTTCAAGAACCGTCTACACGATGCCAGTGCACGCACGAGGACCACTCATGCTCTTTCTTGTGCGTGAACTCGCATCGTGTCAACCTGGCATTGGATTGGGGGCTACCGCGTTCGGCTTGCTATAGCAGTAGTAAAGATTCCAATAAGGTTGGCTTCCATATGGATGGGTCACCAAATCTCGGTCACCTTGATTCTTGATACCTGTAATGCTCAGGCTTACCAGTGCTCCCATTGCTTTGTCCTCCTGGTGAATCCACTGGTAATAACGCGTTTACCCGTGGACCCACTGCTTGGTATAAAAACAATAGAATTTTTTCTTAACGAAAAGTACTAGGGCAGCATAACCAACAAGTTGCTGCATATAAAAATCTTGAAACATTTAAAAATAATTCCTGGTTAGCTATTTATTCCTGATACTTTTACTTAAATATTAATTTAATTAATAAGTAGGTATTCGAACGGTAGAGCAGGACATTTCTTTTGCAGTGGGTCTACGGGAAAGAAAATTATCAGTTGTTACCCGTGGTCCCGGTGGACGACGAAACTGTAGCGCGGGACTACGGGCTACAGGGGAAAATGCCTGGTAATACTCTAGCCTCCTCAGTTTCTAAGGGAACGTTAAGACGGTGGTTTCATCTGCATTTGCAGTAGCCACACGTACCAAACGGCAGTGGGCTCGCTAACTACCCTTTACTAATGAATACATATAGATGGGCGGGGGTTAAAGCCATGTAAGATAAGTCGCTGTAACTACTCTTTACTTATACTTATAGAAAGCTAGCGCCACGCAGTGGGAACTTAAAATTGCTGTATGATGACGATGATGCTACCTCTGAAATTATGAAGCCGTCTGAGAGTCCTCTTTAACTTCTTCCTCATTCGTTTTTCCCAGGCTATTTCAGCGGCTAAAACATAAAAAATAATTAGCAAGAAAAACATTTAACTGCCTGCATCATAACTTCATAACATGACTGAAATCAATTGAATTACGCTTCAGTATCAAACCAATTAATTATTTTAATGTACCGGCTACACGCTCCGTCATTACTGCGCAGTCATGACGGAGCAAAAGACGGAACACCGAGCGGCCGGCCACACGTGCAGGTAAGTACGCATAGTCTGACTGCGCAGTCCTCAGTGTTAAAAGTCAAAGTCAAAGTCAAAGTCAATATCATTTATTCAGTCTAGGCTGTTACAAGCACTTATGAACGTCAAAGAAGCTACGCCATCGGTTCACAAACCCTACGGCGGGAGACCTTGTAACGAGAAGACTTAGTATAGAGAGCTCTATGAAATGAGTTAAACCCTTCTTAGAATAATCTCTAACATCGCTCGTTTTCATACATTTACTAATTACTACGTATGTCATCGGAAACAATTTTGTTGGACTGAGGCGCGGACTAAACGCAGACTGAACGCCCGTCCACACGTGCAGGCCAAGTTTGCGCAGTCCAAATCTTTAGCATTTCAATGATTACTTAGGCTGCGCTTTCAGCCCTGCACGGGATTCCGTTTTCCCGGCCACACCCTCCTTGTTACTAGCGCAAACGGTTTGTGCTGGTATGCTTTCAGGTAAGACGGTATCATAAGTCTCATTTTCTATGTAAAAACTTAAACTGCTCACCAATTCTTTCCTTCTCCAAAATATCTAGTTCGAAATATTTATAAGCGTTGTAAAGCAGCTCGGCAATGTCCTCTCTAATCTCAATCACAGGTATCTCCATGGCCTCTTCAACTGCTTTCATCAATTCTACGTATGCAGTATCATAGCGCAGTGCAGCATCATCGACATGTTGGAAGATGGCCTTATCAACAGTATTTGATATGACCACGAACATGGTCTCCGACAGAGTGGGTTCAGGAGTGGGTATCGGTTCTGCATGAAAATATTATCAATTATTTCATATTTTAAATATGCTGTCGTTGTTTAATGACGTTTACAATGACTGTGGCACATATTAATAAAATAAGGATACATCAGCCCGACCGAAGTACCATGCGGAAGTGATGTCAGAAGCATTTCATTATTGCAAGGGATTTAGTAGAGCATTCGAGCTTCTTCATACCTTGTCTTATGCCTTAGGAAGGTAGCGTGTTTAAGTACCTTTCTAAGATATTGGCTGAGATATTTGAAAAAGATTTTTTTTTTAAAGGTATTAAAGGGGAACGTATATTTGACTGAAAAATACTAACCTGGAGTAGGTTGTGTGGTATTAGACGTGACTAGAGATAGAAACGACGATGACACAGTGTTGGGTGTGCTGACCACTGGTGTTGGAATGACCCAAGGCGCAGGTGGATAATGCTTCATGACAATATTCTTCAGGTCGTAATATAGATCTAAATCTTTATATTTGAACTGTGGTTTACTTTCCTGATGAAGAAATAATAATTCTATACATTCTATTACTTGATCAGTGAAGCTAAATAGTTCCTTACGATATAATAATAGACCTGAACATAAGGTACGCCAGGTGGAATACCAAGTATATCTCGGACTTCTTTGTCCAAAACTTCGGCGGGTCGAGTAAAAAACAAGGCCGTGTCTTTCAAAACGTCTCTCTTTTTTCCGTTGCTTGCCATTACACCCAAAAACTTTTGTAGCATTGCTCTTACCTAAAATTAAAATTTTATATATAAATGCTTACTGAGTTTAAATTGTTAAAAAACACCAAACGAGGAAATAACATATGATAGCTACAGTGTTTATGTATTAATGTACACGTACGTATGCACGCGCGTACATACATACCTACTCGTACGTTTGTGACTGATATATGACTTAAATTAACACCCCTAGTTTATCTATACTTATATTATAAAAAGGAATGATTTGATTGTGTGAACTCAAAAACTACTGAACGGATTTGGATGAAATTCGATACACAGATAGTAGATAGCCTGGTTATGAACATAGGATACTTTTTAGACCGTCGACGCACTAGTGGTAACAAAGCCAAGATATTTTCAAGGTGGATTGAATATTGCAATAACTATTAAATAATAATATTTCTATTAGTGATGGGTTTTTATCCAGATAAATACTGAAAATGGATAAATACTCATAAATATCCATTTTTACTCGAGTTTTTATCCAAAACGGCGGATAAATACTTTTTAAACATTTTTATTTCTATTTAACGTAAATTTTGAAATTAGAATGTAGGTAATTAGTAATTTTAAAATGAAATATGTGTTTTTGCGTTTTTAAATTACAAATAAGTAATGAATAATAGCCAAAAAAAATATTTAATGCTTACTATGTTTATTTCATAATTTTATGGTATTTGAATGCAACTAAATGTGTACATAAATAAATTATAATGAAAGACTGTAAGTTTACTGTAACATTTACTATTAAATTTTAAATCTTAAAAAAAAGCAATCAGCCTTATCTAAAAAAAAATCAGAAAAATCTAAAAGGTTTAAGAAACACCGGAAATATTGTTTATTGATTTGTAAATGTTATGTTATAATAAAATAAAATAATAATAATAAATACAAAAGAGGTTTTTTAAGTCAATTGCTATCACTGCTAGAATTGCGATTGCTGCAATCTACGTATATGAAATATCTTCTTGATTCCCTCACATCCTCTAATTCTTCACCAGAGTCAGAGTGAGATTGAACGGAAGGTGGCCTTAGTAATTCTGTCGTCGTCACTGTCTAAAGTCTCGTGGTACTTTTGAAATATGTTCCAATTATTTTTTATATATGTAATTTTAGCTGCGTTCTCTTTTGTTAGACGATTCCTTTTTTTACCTGAATATACCTTTCTCACTCTCGCGGATCTGTGCGCTACGTGTGCAAGAGTAGGAAAGGCTAATTACATTAAGGACGCGACCGAATTCCACTACAAACACTATTACTACAGCTATTACTGTGACTTGATAAAGTGACTAAAACTTTATTAATAATGACATCGAAAAGTGCTGGTGGATGTTAAACTACTTAATGATCATCTCATTCAGATGGGACTAACGGTTGAATGCTGCAGCAGCATCCCACCCGTTCTAGGATAAAGTAATAAAAAAAAAGATACCCGAGGTCCCACCAGTTTGTTCTCCTGGTGGTATGTACCACGGGTAAAACGGGAAAAGAAGTTACAACTTTAAATGTAGGTAGCGGTTTCGCGATCGCAAGATAAGTTCTCGATCGCTTATCTGGCAGATAATAATGATGTAAATATAACAAATATCTATCAGATAAGCTATCCAGAATTTAATGTGCAAGCGCTCTATTTTTGAATGACTTCAGTCACACGCATCACGCATGCAACATAAGTCACGCGTCGCTTCTTTCGCTCGACTGCAACGAGTGGGCGTTGCAATCGAGCGATTCAAAATACAGAAATCGTATGTCAAACAAAAATCAGTAGAAGCTAAGCGCTCGATGCGCGACGAATGAATCAAAAATAGTTCCTGGTGGTGAAACCGGCCCCTAAAATTGAAGGTACTCAATCTTGGCTGAATCGCGCAAAATTACGCAGCTTTTACATGAGATTTTAGCTCTTAGCCTTGTTACTGTTTACTGTGCGTACAGTAAACGGAAAACAATTTGTATGGGAATTCGTAGTTCTGCTACTGCCCAACAGAGGTGGAATACCAATTCTCAAACTGTATGTGATGTCAAAATATGTACCGCAAAGGACAATGCCAAAGAATTTATGAGCCAAAAACCCTGACTCGATCAAAATAATTCATGTATGGGGAGCTAGAGACAAACCTAGTTACCGGCAGAGTAACCTAGGCCTAGGGTTCCTGTCCATCCGGCATGTGTGAGACAGTGAGTGGCGTTTCCTGAAGTGCAGCTGAGGGCAAGATACTGCAGAAGCTGAATCGAACCGCGCTCGGTGAGTCCCCTTCCCTCTCCATAATATCTAAGGTCCACATCATTTTTCTTCTGAACCACAAATCACAAACCGCCCCGCTAGCCGCTATACAGTCCACTTAAATTCCCGCCATCCCATATAGTATGTTGCAAATATGATATTCGGTTTTAATAAAACAATTATTAAAAACATGCAATGAAAAGACAGGATTATAGAGAAGTAGGTATTAGTGGATATTTTCTTAAACAAAACCAATATAATTCTCGTTACTGCAATAGCCATCATGACGGAGCTTGACAGACTGATTGATGGTATCCGATATTGATCAAGTTTGTTAATCTACGCTCGGTCCGGCCAGGTGTCGGATGGGTGACCGTAACGTAAGTGACTTTACAACAGTGCACTTCGGAGGCACTTTAAACCGTCGGTCCCGCGGCTGTTATCTTCTGATATCAGTCAGTCATTAAGTTAAATCAAGAGGCCTTATAGGCGGCTTGATAAACTCTAGGAGGTGGCCAATAATCCTCATACGATAAGAAAGATGGTCACAATGTATTAATGTACCTATGATCATTTTAGGCTATCAATCTGTCACAAAAGCAGAATTTGGTGTATACTTACTGTAAAGATTTGTTTGATAAACCAGTTGTGAAACGCGGTTTGCTATAGGTACAGTGAGCGCCTTTGGTAACGATTTTTAGAAAACAAACCTTTAATTCCCCTTCACTCATGCTATAAAACACTACACATAATTATAACTTTTTAATTTTGCATTTTACAATGCTATTTTTATGTGATAAATATTAAACAATACAATAATATTAAGCAACTAGTCTCATGTCGCCCTGACGGCATCCCGTCAGGGCGACATGAGACTAGTTGCTTTTTTCTAGTATATTTTATTGTTTAATATTTATCACTACACATAAATTATTTTTTGGGCTTTCCTCTTTTGACGTTTTTTCTTCAACTAAGGAACGTCTGGAGACGCTTCTGCACGCCGTCGGCCGCGGGCGTATGGGTTGTCATGTGACATGGCAGTCAGATCTTGTGTAACTTCGCATTGATACAATGATGGTTATAATTTATTATCTACTTACCTGGAATTTTCATTGTTTCATTTATATTCTCTTATACTTTGTGCTTTAAAATATTTTTCTTATAATTTTTGTCAGAATCAGAAGCGATGCTTCTGACAATAAAGTGATACATCTTATTAAATTCATTAAAAACTCGTCATTTTCCTTATTAAAATTCATTGTAAAAACCAGGACGCCGCCGCGGCGTGCGCCCGTCGCTATTCTACAAAATGATACCGACCGACGCGTGTGGCGTGCGACGTCGCCCGCTTGCGCCGCCCGCCGCGGGCGACGTTTCAGAGAACCCAGCGCCGAGCATTACCATACATAGCATTCGGACGTTGTCGGCCGCGGACACGCGTCCGTCGTCCGCCGCCGGTAGCGGGCGGCCAGAGAAACCAGTGGGTCGACACTCTCATAGTAAAGAATTTCAAGAATAGTGTTTTAAACGACAAACAACTCTATGGTTTAGCTCTTAAGGTTCAGATTTCAATGAAAAGATATTTCGAGATTCGTATACGTAGCGCTGCCAACCCACAGATTCTGAAATTTACGCTACGATAATGGTACTACTGGGTAAAAATGGCTGACTGACTTTGATCTGTCACTCTGTCTTTACGTTTGAATTCGAATCACGATTCTTCGTTTTTTGTTCAAACATTCATATATTTACTCGAAATTTCATCTGCAATCAAGTGAAAAAGTGATATTTTCGCTTATTACATAGTGATTTTGCGATTCCGTGTTATTTTGTAGTACTTTGCATGTGAGAAGAAACCACATTTTCTACCGTACTACTTGTGTAAGTTTACAAGTAAGTTTCACTGTAAAAACTTGCTAAAAATCGCTAGTAACATGGAGAATAGTCGCTACATGAAGTGTACTATTTGTGGCATACGAAAGTTGCCCAAGTCAGGAATACTTCTTGCAAGTTTTCCTTTAAACCCAGATTGGTAAGTACCTACTTCTTATTTTGTGCCTACTGCCTATCTACCTACTTATCCCTTAGATTTGGTCAGCCGAGTTTCGTCAATGATAAAATCTGTATCATCAGTTCAAATATAGTAACTAATTTTATCCTTTCAAAGATAGGAAAAATGAAATAGTTTACATTATAAAAAAAAGCCTGTGTTACTCCGCACAAGGATTTCTGTTGGCCTAAATTATTACTTACGTGTATTGTAATATTTAAGCAGTGCATCAACGCAGTCGGTTTATCATTTTCACAGCATTTCCCTTCCACAAATTAGCAGCATCTTTATCAATTTATCATTAGCATTTAGCATAGTAATTAATGAGTGTAGCATAACACCACACATAATCAAACAAACAAACTGACATATTTTCACATTTATAATATTAGTATGATATATTTTCTAGGTGCCGATTATGGGTGAAAGCATCGGGTATCGAAGATCTGGTACATGTACCAATTGAGAATTTGCATCAGTTGAAATATGTTTGCGGTTCTCATTTTGCCCCAGAATGCTTTAATGCGAAAGGAAACCGATTGCTGAGTACTGCTGTGCCAACTTAGAGACTCAATAGGCCATTACTGTCTGATGACCATCTCACCGAGTTTCCTTTGCATGTTAAATCATACTATGAAAAGATTGAAAAAAAGTCAGGTGAGTTTAGTGATTTTATTTAGTAAAGTTTTTATTAATATTAAATATATTGCTAGTCTTCAAAAGGCAATTGTCTTGTAAAATTGTAAAGATTAGTGACATGACAATAGTTCCCAACAATAGATATTGATACTTAGGATTTTTACTTTATTTATACTTTGGATAATGAAGCATTTTAATAGTGAAATAACATTAGAAATCGGTCCAGTATTTTTTTGTTTATTGGTTACAAACAAACAAATCATATGGCATAATTATATTGACTAACATTTTTCAGGTAAATCTTATAATCCTGGTCAGACAGATTTAGCTGTGTCAGTTGAAACAATCAGGAAGAAAAATGAAGAACAGGCACTGAATTTAAGAGGTATTAACAAATTGTTTTAATTCAGTAAATTAGAAGTTTCATTCAGTAAATTAGTTCAGTTCTATGAACTGATTCAGTAAATTAGAAAATTAGATAAGTTTGTATGTGCATAAGTTTGTTTTTCTGTATTTTTTTAAATAGCTGACTTCATAATCGCATTTGCCACTGACCTGTATGTATTTTCTCATAATATTAGTGTTGTAGTAAATTAACATAAATAGTGAGTTTTAAGTAAGTACCTTTAAAATTTTATGATTTAAATGTTTTCTGCATATTCAATATTAAATAAAATATTTAAACACTTTAAATAATAGAGAGAAATATATGAGGTCAGATCCAACAAATAACAGAGATAAAACCTAGTATTTAACTAAGTTACTTAGGCTGCATTGATTTGAGGTCTACTTTATTTAAAGGGTTGTTAATGTTCCCTTTGATGCCCACACCATTCATACTTAAAGAGGTGTCTCTTAAAGGGGTGTAAAAGTGTACCTACATAATATTGTAACATAGTGTGATTTAATTTAATTCATGATATTTATATGAACTTTCAGATAAACAAGTGATTGCACCCATTAATGAGTCATCAAGTATTGAAGATTTTGTACCAATACCATCAACATCGAAAGCTCCTTTGCATCTAACTTTCGAAAAAAAAGGAGGTATTTTGAAGCTTAGTGCTCGCTGCGATATGCAATGGTTTAAATGTAATGCTCATTTTAAACCTCTTGCTGAATATTTATTTAACTTTCTTAGTAAATTGTTTATTAGGAAGTCATGTAAAATTATAAATAGTGACTTTGCTAAGACTGAAATTGATATTGTAGATAAAATCAAAAAAGCCCAACAGCAAAATAAAGATGTGTAAATTATTTATGTTTTTATTATTATAAATGTTATGTGGAATTATTATCATTCATGGCTTATGTATATATAATTACTTTATATTACGTTATTAAATGTAACTAAAGCCATGCATGATTTATAATTCTTTGTAACATAATTCCTGGAACTGGAAAATAATTAAAATTGCAAGGTCCCATTGCGCTTATCGATAGTGAAGCACATCACTATTTCATCGATATTTGCATTACAAAGTCGATGTACATGACAGCACTAGTCCTGTCAAAATTAGGTTGGCAGCACTGCCAGACAGAGTTCATATTTCTTAGGTTGGTAATCGAGCTCCGGCATTTCATGTACAGTGTTTGTATGTTAGAGAGTGCCGTCTCTTAAAACGTAGTGATTACATACTCTTTGAGAGAAACCAGCGCCTAACTGACTCGGTTGCTAGGGATGATTATTGATGCCGTATGCCATTGTCACAGTAGACAGCGGGTGGTCACTACAGAACAAATTATAGTTACAAAGTAAAAACTTCGTCTTTTTAGTAGAAAACGAAAAATATGTCGCGTAATTCCGCAAGAATTAATTACGTAACGTAATTTTCTTGCGGAATTACGCGACATATTTTTCGTTTTCTACTAAGATATGGATTTCCGCCAAGTAACGCCTGATTCTATCAAAAACTTCGTCTTTTTCTCCTATTTTCAACTTTATGCCCCTGACATTAAGGTCTGTAAATACGCAATTCATAAATTTGTTGGTACCGCAGCGTGTAGGCAACATGATAATTTGAAATATTATTATTGTTATGTTGGCTAGATAATGTCAAACTTGACTTGTCCGTATCAATATGGCGTCTTAATTCACGGTTGCCTTCGAAATCATAAACAGTCTTGTTTACTTGAATTTGTGAAATAACTGTGTAATTACTGAAATCGTCTTGAAATTACGTCGAGTTGAGCTCCTGCTCCTCCGTATTTTCGTTCGCTTACCCTAGTTGGACGTTTAACGCCATTGTACATATTTTCTGTGGACCCTGTTGTGTTGTTTATTTTTAGCATAAGTTTTAGTGACAATTTTTAGTATAAGTTTTGTTTCGATAATGGAATCGTCTCGTGTAAATACACGCAACTTTAAGAAGTGTGTTGTATGTAGCAGAAGACGTTTACCAGGCTCGGATGTGTTCTTGGCCCGTATCCCAGTTGACCCTGATAGGTTTGTATTCGATCGTTCGATCGTGATCGAATACGATCAGTCTGTCAAGCGCGGCCATGAGCGCTTCAAAAATATTTATTCAATATATGTAACTAGCAACTTAAACGCAAATAATTAATTATACCCTGTTGTGAATCACGATATTACAATATGCCATAAAAGCCATTACAATATGTAGTGTTGTGTAATGTAATTAATATTGATTGAATTACATAAACCCTTGTTTTGTTTGTTTAATTAAATGAGTGAAATAAATGTTTGAATCATTGCATATTTTTTATTTCCCTCCAAATCTTAGTTAATTAATAACTTATTCTAAACCCCGCTATGCTTTTGGATCGATCCCATCACTAGGAACTATCGTGGAAATCTATCGACATTTTCCCATCACTACACGACGTTACGTCAGATTGACAATGCCAGTTGTGCCAACATTATAATTAATAATACCCGTGTGGTTGGCAATGATCTGCGGAACAAAGGCGAGCTCAAACCAATGTATGGAGTGGGGTCTCTTAAAACGTAGTGATTACATACTCTTTGACAGTAGACTGTGCCGTTTGTGGCAGAGTAAACGGTCAAGATCTAAACGTATGAGGGCGGTATCTAGTAACGCGGGGACTAATAATAAATCAATGGGCTGACCTCTGGATGTTCCGATAAGTATGCTTCTTGTTCCTGCTGGATCGTCATTCCCAGCCTCGTGGTGCACTCCCTCTGGCAAGCAGTCGTAACTTCCCAATCGAAAGTCGCTACACCATTTGGAGAAAACGTCTCCGGGGATACACCTTTCATCACCTTCTCTAAAGGCATGATGATATTTTATTGTAAAATAAGATATCTAAAACTATTACGTAATTATTAGTAAATTGAAAAAAATAATAATAGGTAATGAGGAAGTTGTAAATTTATTGACAACAATTTGACAATACGATTCAAAGAGTATTCAAATTTCATAAAAGAGTTGTACCGGCCCTGGCTTCTATAAATTTCGAAACTGTAAGTTTAGCAGAATATCAAAATTGTTGAAATATCACAGAGAAACTAAATTTTTGTATAATATCATTGTCGTGTACTCTTTATATCTATATTATGTTATGTCTCTTTATCTTATGTCTTTGTCTATTGTTGTCACTCAATATTTTAAGTTGAATAAAGCCAAGATTGTTGGTTAAGACGGGTGTACCCCATCCAGGATAAAAGGTCTGCAGTGGACCTTTCAGCCTGCTCTCCTGATTTGGCCACTGTGTTAACTTGGCAAACTTTACCGGAAACCTTTGGCAGCGACCATTTCCCCATAATCATCTCCAAACCAAGCTTATCCCTTCCTGCTTATGCCCCACCTTCTCTACGGAAATATAACACCAGCAAAGCAGATTGGGTGATGTTCTCTGCAGAGGTCGACTCACGTTTGTTGAGCTGTTCTCCTCCTCAAACAGTCTCCATTGAATCCCAATACACCCACTTTGCAGGTGTTCTAATCTTAGCAGCGGATCTCCACATCCCTCCGATCCGCCGAATGAAACGCAACCTAATTTCCCCTCCATGGTGGGACTCGGAATGCTCGAAGTTGATACGATTGAGGAAAGAAGCAGAAATTAACTACAATTTAAATATGAACGATATAAATTTTTTAGCATACCAACAGATAGCCGCCAAAACGAAGCGCCTCTTCAAACGGAAGAAAAGAAATGGATGGAGTGCATTTTGTGAAAGTTTATCCCCTCGCTGTCCCCCTTCTATAGTATGGCAGAATATTAGACGTTTTCGAGGCTCACTTGTCGGGCCCTCTCCTTCCTCAAATGATCCATCCCCTTGGCTAGATTCTTTTGCTAATAAATTAGCCCCCCCCCCCCCTCCGTTCTTCCCGAAAATACTCAAACTCCTCCACTTCAACCCTTCAACTCTTCCTCTACCAATTTCGACTCCCCATTATCCTTAGATGAACTCAAATGTGCAATTCGGAACCTGAGAGACTCGTCTCCTGGGGAAGACGGTATACCATATTCTTTTATTTCCCACCTTGGCCCCATTGCCCTCTCCTACCTCTGTAACCTATTCAACAATGTGGTCGAATCCGGAGACATTCCACAATCCTGGAAATCCCAAATCGTAATCCCCATACTGAAACCAGGCAAAAATCCGAAACTTGCTGCTTCTTACAGGCCTATAGCTTTATCGCCTACCACATGCAAGATTCTGGAATACCTAATTAAGAATAGGCTTGAATGGTTGGCAGAATCTCGGGACATTTTAGCTAAAAGCCAGTTTGGATTCCGCAAAGGCAAGGGTACGCTAGACAGCCTCTCTGTTTTCACTACGGAAATCAGACTCGCTTTCACAAGAGGAGAGTACTTAGTGGGTTCCTTCTTAGATATTTCTGCCGCCTACGACAACGTTCAGCTTCCGATGCTCAGACAGAAGCTCCTTCGATTGAGTTTTCCTGAGAGGCTTGTTCAGTTGATCCATAATCTTTATATGGATAGGTTGGTAAAAATTCGGTTCCGCAGCCACTGTCTTCCTCCTAGGACCGTTTGGCAGGGTCTGCCACAAGGCTCTGTCCTCAGCCCTTTGCTATATACATATGATTTAGACGAAAGTGTGACTAGCTTTGCCAAGATCCTTCAATATGCGGATGACTTGTGTTTATATGTACACGGGAAAGACCTTGACGTTATCGCTGATAGGCTTAACTCGGCATTACGCTATCTGTTGCAGTGGCTAGACGACCATGGCCTAACTTTTTCAGCTCCCAAATGCAACACAGTGGTATTCACCAGGAAAAGGCAGGTTCCAACTATTGAGCTTAAAATTGATGACCAGGCAATCCCAGTATCAGATAGTGTCAAATTTCTGGGTCTAACCCTGGCCTCTAAACTTACAAGAGCACATCACTGCAATGATATAGCGCAGCGCTGTGAAAAGGGAGTAAATATCCTTAAATCTCTATCGGGTGTGTGGTGGGGTTCTCATCAATACACCCAGAAACTCCTTTATAACGCCCTTATCCGCAGCCTTATGGACTACGGATCCTTCTTACTGGAACCGTGTAACAAAGAGGGTTTAAATAAATTAGATACAATTCAGCTAAAATGTCTAAGAGTAATTTTAGGTGCCATGCGTTCTTCGCCTGGGATCGCTCTCCAAGTTGAATGCGGTGACCCTCCTTTAGACCTTAGGCGTCAATATCTTTCGGACAGATTTGTTTTTAGAATGGCTCAATATAAGTCCCACCCTCTTTGTTTGCTCCTTCAAAAATTGTCCAACCTGATTCCACAGTCTTCTTATTGGTCCCATAAAATTCCCCCTAGAATTATCAGTAGCTTTAGGAAATTGTCGTCCCTCTCCCACCCTATAGTACAATTTGATTCTTACCCCCTTTTTGAAACTAACTATGAAGCTCTTACCTTTAGCCCTAATGTAATTCTGAATTTTGGTACTGGAAAGAACGATCCTGCAGCTAATATCAAGTTCCTGGAACGTTTCGGTGAAGATTGGCAGCAATGGTTGCCGGTCTTTACCGATGCCTCTAGGGCTGATCTACAGGGAAAAGTTGGTGCAGCAGTCTGGATACCAAAATACAGTATTGTGCTTAGTTTTACTTGTCCAAAAGAAGCATCGGTCTTCACAGGCGAGGCAGTAGCCATTCTAGAAGCGATTTCCTTCATACTGTCCCACCAATTAAATAGGTGCATTATTTTTACCGACTCTAAAAGTTGCTTAGACGCTCTTCTAGCAAACCAATTTAGATCCAAATCCCCCGCTCCTGTAGTCCTTCAAATTAAAAGCCTTCTCCACAAAGGCTTCCTCCAAAACTCCGAAATAGTTTTGGCCTGGATACCCGGTCACAGTGGTATTCGCGATAACGAAGTAGTAGACGGATGGGCCAAAGAGGCTACACTGACTGGTAGTCCATGCGGGTTGCAAAATTTTGCAAAAATTCGTCGGATGCCCTCCAAATAGCTAAACCAATCCTTGAATCCGAGTGGGAAAGGAGATGGCAGAGTAATTCTAGGGCTATAGGCCGCCATTACCGTAGCTTACAAACTGTTATTCCGCGTAGACCTTGGTTCTGGAAGTGCAAATTCCGTGACTTGCCCAGATATGTTATTTCAACCATTAGCCGCCTTCGTCTCGGTCATGTTTGCACCCCGGTGTTTCTCCACAAAATCCACATATTGGACAACTCCATATGTGAATGCGGTCTTGAAGAAGGTACTTCCGATCATATTATCTTCAACTGTCAGAAATTTCCTTCGCTATACGATCAACTCCCTGCCTCTACTCCCCGCCCCACTAACCTTAATACCCTTTTAACTCTCTCTGACAAACCGGCTTTTTTTCCTTTACTGAAATATTTAAAACATCATAACATCAAATTGTAGTGTATCTCCTTATATTTATTTGTCCTTCTAAAGATAGAGAACGCTCAAGGCAGAATAATTATAAGTAAAAATCAAAAATAATCAGTGTATCTTTCATTACGGGACGTTGGCGGAATTTCTGTGAGGAACAGAAGAAAGCCATTCTATATATAAAAAAAAAAGATTGTTGGTTATTAATGTCGTCTTTATATCAATCATTGAGAGAAACTAATGGTTATTGTAAACCTATGTTTAATGAAATCTTAATTTTAAACCCGTAACTTGCCGTAGGTGTCGTTATTTTTTAATGCTTTTAATATCGATTATTTATTTTATTTATTCTAGCCATTATAATAATACTTAAATAAAAATTGCATACAATCACACCAATTTTCTAGCTCACATTAAGTTTCATTAGGAACTTGTGTTATGGATACTAGATAACGGATAAACATACGTAAATACTTTTTTAAGCTATTGCATAGCTTTTATCGCGGGCTTTGAGCGCGGCGACCGAATCAAGAAATTCCGTAACAAAAAAACCTAACACCCCCCAATCCGTGTCATAGATTTTGGTTGCTTAGTTACGATTGTGAATAACAAAATTGTCAATGATGAAAAAAAAACGGTACGAAAATTTGTGTGAAAATATAATTTCTTTTTAAAATCTGGTACCGCATTTTTTCCGCGACAACTGGAAGAAATGCGGACCATTGACCATTTTATTATTGATAAAAAAATGCTATGCAAAAGCTTTGCCGCGGCAGTCACCGAGTGCCACACGTATTTTTTTTGTAAATACATACCTAGTTTATGTACATATTACACTATGTTAAATATTTTTCTTGTCCGGGTTTCGAAGCCGGGACCTCTGGCGCAGAAGGTGGGTTCAGTTCATAATCAGTACATAATTCAGTCCTATAATCACACTAAATTGTTTTATTTATTTTTATTTATGACTGTTCAGAAGGTTTGTAAGTACTAGGTTGACTGACTGAAATGATATGATGTTATTGATATTGATGCCATACTGAATTTTAAGTAAGTAACCAAGGAAATGGGTCATTTAGTCGGCAGGGAGACGGCGGTCGAAATCAGTTTTTTTTTTATGCCGAAATTGTGTTCGATACCCGTATCTTTGACCTGAGCAGCCGGAGAATTCACAGGAAAAGAAAGGATAATGGGACGAACTTACACGTTGTACAGTTCCTCGATTTTACTCAATCTTAGGCTTAATTCGTTAAGTTGAATATTACGTTGTTATATTATGATGGAAATTCCGAATAAATGATAACTTTACTTTTCATTTTTAACAAGGTACCTTTAATCGAAAACCATTTCGAGATTTTTCAATTTCTAACACCGTACGTATTTTTTCGGATTGTTTATTCAGTTATTTAACGAAATATTTGGAATAAACCCCGACTTGTCGTGGTCAAGTAATAAGAATGACACTCCTTTGCTTATAAAAGTTCTCTTATTAAAAATCAATAAAAAAAATCGCTGTCAATATAGTCAAAGAGTATGTATCAGTGCATTTCAATGAAATGAAAATAAAAAATAAACGATAAAATGTTTCAAACGGATTGAAATATTTCAGTTTTGAGTGACAAATTTTATCCAAATCAATTCGTTCAGCCGTTTTTGCGTGATATTGTAACAAAGATCTAAGTACTCAAACTAAACATCCAAACACTCACAAATTGTAGGATAGAGATAGAATGGAATCGGACTAGTTATGACTATTCGCAATTTTGCTGCGAAAATAAACCTTGGGTTCAATGCCAAATAAAACTGCAAAAATAAATACTCCAAACTTATATATTTCCAAAATGAAATTTCAAAATATTACACTGTATAACTTTTTTCTTGAAATTTACCTATCCATATTAAACACTCCAGAGAGTAAGTAAGATTCTACCACCATAATAAATAAAATCGTACTACCAACATAAACGGAAAATCAAAAGAATAGTGAAGCATCTTAACAACTTGAACATGATATCGATAAAAATATTAATAAATAACTCATTAATCTCAAATATTTTATATTTTATACTTTGGAACTAAAACCAGACAGGCGATAAATCCCAACACACATGCTAGCAAAAACAAATTTATTCGAAACAATTGTAAACATTAAATGAAAACATTAATTAAAAATAATCTGGTTTTTTTTCTCCTGATGATGACGCGGTGAATGGATTATAGATTACTTTTTTGAATTACGAAAGGACAAGAATCAAGTTATTTAATTTAGCAGCGAGTTCAAAAAAATCTATTTTAATGAAAATACGTTGCTATAAAAAACTGCTCTATTTTAGTTTGCCTCGAATTTCAGTCCCTTCGGAGGCTGCAACAACAAAAACAGTATAATATTATAAACACCATAGCATAGAAATCAATCGCCGAAAATATCTATGGCACCTCACTATAACTGGCGTTATTTACCTAAAATATATGAATTTTTCAATGATTTCTCATAAATAATTCAGCTTTTTTATGATGTTTCAATAATTAGGCATCAAAAATTGCGTGCATATTTAGTATCTTAGATAAACTGACCTATTAAGTTACCTGTAAAGCTCAAATGAAAATCTGGCTAAGAATAGGTTTTAAGTACATTTTTACTCTCAAAACGCCACAAATTTCACATTTTCCATAAACGTCTTGGCCTTTCCTCCCTTTAAAATAAAGTAAAAATAGCAAGACTAAAATTAAACACAACAAAAGAATCTTGCAGGCGAAAACCATACAAGAAATACAAACGTAAACAAAACAAACAAACTTCATTTAAATGTCATGTTGACTTGATAACGTCACAGTGTATTTTTTAAATTAATTTGCCAAGGTATGTCCGCCAGAAATCCTTACTACTGGACTTAAGGCGATACTCGAAAAAAATATGCTGAAGCGAGATAGCAATGAATGAGAAAACGACGCGCACGGGAGCGAGACCGATTTTGCAGACAAAAAAACACAAAATCACTTCGTATTAAAAACTACAGGATTTAAAATAATGCTTCTATACGATCCTAAATATTATTGGTGTCCACTTATTAAACCAATTTCCAATAGTGTAAGTAACCCCATTTAAGAATAATCTTGAATTTTCGTATTTTTTAGAGGTCTTTTCGAAAAGGAAAAGTGTCGTGGCAAAATCATAAAATCGTGTTTTTGCAACTATACGAATCTAGATAAAGGTATGAAGAAATATATCTGTTATTACCAGATTTGTAACAACTGTAACCGTGCTATAGTTTTATATCAAAAAGTCCATACTGTTTCCGAGTAGCGCCTTAAGCTCTTTTAGAATGAGTAATTTTTAAAATTCATTTCATAACGAGTTAAAGTAAAAAAAATGCAAAAGGGAAAAATACGTGTCTCTTATTTTCATATGTAATTTCTAAATAAAAAATAAAAACGTAGGACAAATTTTATGAAATCTTGTCATTTGTTTTCCTTGCAGGTGTGTCGATATTAGGTATAATGCGCATTTAGCATGCACCACGATTACGGAGTCCTCGTCCAATCAGTAGTTCATTGATGATTATTGAACATACCTTCGTTTGTTGCTGTGTTTGCAATATTTGAATCGGTATCGGCAGGTGTAGTTTATTCAGCTTAATGAAATTATGGTACGGAGAAATTTCATGCCGACCGTGTTTGTACGTTTCACCTGTTATTTCAAAATATTGCTCGGATCCAGACTTCCCCCTCGTTCAATACATAGTGCAGTATGCAGCAGTGGTGAAGGGTCCATACAAACCGATTCCCATCGGCTTCCCTTTTAAATATCCTACCCCAGCGCTCCACCAAGCATAATAATAATTTAGTCAATAATAATTGCGAACAATTAGTTAAATAAACGTCAATGCCAGTTGAAATTATAACAAAATGTTTTTAGTTTTGGTATTTAATACTGTCTGATTTGTGGATTTTTCTTGGTCCAGTTTACCTTCAACATTTTTCAACCCCTCGCCACTGCTTCTCACTGCTATGCAGCTATATGTTCAATGCTCGCTATATGTACAAAGTCAAAGTCAAAGATTTTTATTCAAATAGACTTATAGATAAGTACTTTCGAATAGTCCAAAATTTTTTTCCCTGCCAGCCATTCAGGACATCTTTTAACTGATAAGAAGAACGACCGCAAGAAACTTATCAGCTTTATCAGAAACAACAACATTTACAATCGCAGAATATCCCGTACAGCAACGTAAAACAACTTCAACTTTTCGAGCAAGAGGCGTGAAAAATTCATTCAATGAAGTATGACGATAACTAAAAATAATAAATAAATTTTAAATAGAACAGACTTCAAAAAAGAAAATACAAAGCTTTTGGAGTCGGTGCTAGACAAGGTATTCTTGCACTTCTGTTACCTATATTTTTATTTTTCTTGCCTTATTTGGCACCGACTTCAAAAGTTTTGCTATTTTTTACTTTTTCTAAGTCAAAGTCAAAATTTTCTTATTTAATTAAGCATATTACACACAACGACACAACACAAAAAAATTTTGAATCATTAGTTTTGCCCTACCACCCATTTGAGACTCTTTTAAAGTCGGTTCTATTCTATTTATATAAAAAGTTTTATAAAAAAAATTAGAACCGCGGAGCTCCTGTGACTTTACCACACGTGACTGGCGGTTTTTTATTATTGGAGCTCATTCATAAAAAAATCAACTTAGAGTATCTCGAAGCGCTCGTAATTTACATTTATAATTTTTGAGAATTAATCAGTTTAATCGGTGTGGCGACCACTGCAGAGTTAAAATACCAAAACTGTCTCCTAAATGCAACAAATACTTTTCGGAAACCGCATCAAAATCGGTTCAGCGAAACGCGATATGATCGCGGAGAAACATACATACAAACATACAAACTGGGAACTTCCTTTTAAGTCGGTTAAAAATATCTTATTCAAGATGCTACTAGAAGTAACTCCGACATCTTACTATTTGATGGATGTTTATCACATCACACCGATAGTTTATAGCCTGGATATAAACAAAAGATATAGTTTATCCTGATATTCCCACGGCAAGGGAAACTATGTGGATGGAACCCTCGGGTGGCAGCTAATTTAAAATAAAATTTCTGGCGAAAATTAAATTGGAAAGATAATATGTCATTCATCACAAAAAACAAACGGAACAAAAGTGTAAAGTTTACCTACTGTTCGTCGTCCCTCAGTTTGTTTGACTATAGCAAACAACCGCAAAAGCTTCTGTGGGGTTGAACCGACCCTTTTTTAATAAAAGTTTGTAGCTCCATAACACCACTAACTAATCTTACTCACTAATACCCTGTCCCCAAATAATAATATTTCTTTTATATTTTATTCTTATTTTAGGATTAGACTGAAAGAGCTTATTCCTACACAGTCTAGAGCTTTTCAAATAGATTTAAAAGAGAACAGAATGATGTACGACACGTGTAGTTCCTTACAGAACATGTTTATCGCTTTTCCATTCTATTTTTATAAAAATAGAACTAATCCTTTGCAAGGTTTAAACCATTTGAATAGAAAGGCTATGCAACGACGCATTTGTATAGAAACTTGCAAGAGATTAATAATATTTACAAATCTATCTATACTTATAATAAGAATCAAAGTTCATCGTGACTGTACATGCTTGGATTTGCAAAAAAAAATTGATAGGGGGACTCCGAATAAGAAGGAGAACCAATTTCTATCATTTTTAAAATTAAAGTCTGTTCGTCTGTCTGTATGTCTGAAGTCTGAAGGCAGAGTTGGAGTTTACGCGTCGTTCAGGTTTTGGTTGCTTAGCAACAGTTGTTGATTTATGATTTTGTAATTGCATTTTTTCCATTGACTTATATATTACTAGCGTAAGGACCCGGCTAACGGTGCTAAAAAGCGTGCCAAATCGTTGGCCCTAAAATATCAGTTTAGGGCCAACGGCAACTCAGTTTTCTACGGGAGACTGAAGTTGAAAGACGTTAGCCGTCATGTCATAAAAATGCCGAATTTGTTTAGTAAAATGGTGCAAAAATTATGACCCAATAGTTAACAAGATCCATGGAATATCGTATCACCCGTAAAAAGCTTTACATGATTTTTATTGCATGTCTAACAATTTTATTTAAACGATATTAACTGTTACAAGAATTGTTCGAAGACAGTCTTAACCCTAGAGTGGTCGCGTACTAAAATTACCTGAGTGGTCGCGACGTTCGTCGCGAGGAATACAGGTGTCTGCCAAATATATATGATAATAGAAAAAATATGTTATTCTACCGGAGGATAATTGTCATAATATTGACTGTCATACTAAAGTACGAAGTGCAAATATCGATGTTCTGAATTCAAAAATTATAAAAGTTTGAATAACGGGACCCGCCATTTCCACTGCCGAAACAATTTCAAGAAAATATAATGCGACGACTGAGAGAATGCAATATTTGATAGCTCCTATCGAGACAGGACAGGAGCGCGACAGCACTGACGTGCTGTCCAGCTGAGACTACTGCCCGATCTTGTCTATACGTACCCAATTGCTGGGTCCGTAATTCTGAAAAACTAAGTCCAGTCACTCGTGTAAATAACGCATTAATTTGAAAAAGTATTTAAGGTGTCGCGCACATTATTTCCATAAGTAAAAGTTGACTTCGAGGAATAAACATCTTCAGAATATTATAAAGATCACAGATTAGCACTATACAATGTTTTCGATTGATAGGATTTGAAGCTATTGTAGATGAAACAATTTCAAGAACTTTATCACTTTCCCGTATATTGAGCAGTAATGCAAAAAATGTGATATTGTGCTGTTATTCTACCGGAAAGAGCAAACATGTAATCCGTGCGACCACTAGCAGGGTTAATGGCAGAAGATCAAAGCACTAGAGATGGGACATTATTATGAACGATTCATAAAAACTGAATGAATGAATCATTAGTCTAGTATGAAAGGAGACGGTTCAAAATTCCCTTGATAATCAGCTGGCATAATGAGATTAATAGCGAATGTCCTCACGTAATTATTAAAATTCTAAAGCTAGCCAATTTTTTATATATTTTTTTAAATATAAATATATACTTTTAGATAAATATAAATAATTATATATATATATATATGGGATGTTATGGGTGTTATGGGATACTAAAGTAACGGATATAAATACATGTAATTATACATACCTATATAAGTATTTATGAAGTAGAAATATTATATATAAACGTCCATGACTCAGGTACAAATGCTCGTATTCATCATACAAACATTTGCCCCTACCGGGATTCGAACTCAGGACCTCACAAGTAGGCGACACCTTAAAACCGGTATACATACGTACCGGTCGTCATGAAACGAACTATGAAACGAACGTGTTCTTGACATAAGACAACTTGTAGGCTGTCATTGTCAAAGGAACTAAAACCAATGAAGTAAGACCAAAATGTAACGAAACTATGAAAACTCAGTCGCTATCACCGATTACCAGGTGCCGGTTTTTATAAATACCTTCATAGCGACAAAAAGTTACTTTTTTCAGTTGCTCCCACCGTTCTGCCAATGGCGCTAGTTTCTATGGTAATATTTTCATAACCAAAGAGCCAATAGAGTAAAACTTAAAGTATGTTTTGTGATGCTATTTTAACATATTGTGAAGAATCGGCTAGGCTTAGAGGATTTTTTCAACTCATACAGTTTTTTTTCATTCACTTTGTATCAGCTACATTTTAGTGAAGTCTTTCTATGGAAAGCTGGACCTTTAGTTTCATAGTTGATTAACTTAAAGAATGATAGTAAATCGAAAATAAAGGTAGGTTACGAACGCCGCGTATAGAAACGAGATAATTGCACAGGTTACGGTGTTATTACCTACGTCTAATATTGTATCAAAGTTTGTTAGAAAATATTGAGAAGTTACTCAATAGTCCCTCTATAAGATGATAATATTCTTTTTAATTAAACATATTTTTCGTTTAGATCTATATACAATAATTGCAGTGTTGTCAGATTGAGGAGAAAAGATAATTTTAATTTGAATCATGCGTTTTTATTTTGAATTAGTTAAACAATATTAAAACATTTTAAAATAGTATTAGCTCCCCAAATAAACTAGATGAGTGATAGATAAGATAGATCTAATTGAATGAAATCGTTCACTTCTATAATCTTTTTTGCCCACCTCTAATACACCTATGTGATGCAAAAAGTTCGAGAGAGTTGTTCACAGATGGCTCTGATTTTACTGGTATGAGACAGTTTTATGTCAAATGTTCAGATGGGCGCATCCTTCCTTTTGAAATCATTGATTTTTTCAATGCTATTTTTATACTTTATTTTCAAGAATTAAAATCAAGAACGGTAAATTTTAAATAGAAAAATATTGGAAAAAATTAACTTTATGAGAAATTAATTCCCGTCTGAGAATTCACTTGTGGCCGAGTTAATTTTTTAAGACGAGAAATAGGCCGAGAAAATATATATTTTGACGTTACGTCAAAATATATATTTTTCTCTCTCTCTCTCTCTCTCTCTATGTTTGTCTCTGTTCTAGTTGCTTTGTATTATTACTTTAGCCAGACTTTAGCTGTATGGCGTGCATGAGAAGGCATTGTTATCGACAGCCGGGAATAAGCCCTTTCGCGGCACAGCAAGTGGGCCCACATCCAGTAAGCCATAAGCAACTCGAACTGTTCTATCAGAATGTACGCGGTCTTAAAACTAAACTTAGTACATGGCGCAACAACTTGCTTTTGTCAGATCATAACATCGTGGCGGTGACGGAAACATTCCTGGACAATTCGGTCGAAAACTCAGAACTTGTAGTTGGTGATTGGAATGTGTTTCGACGCGATAGAGTTACACCCTGTGGTGGTGTTGCATTGCTAGCTCGAGCGCCCATTGTTTTACGCCGTCGCCGTGATCTAGAAACTACAGCTGGCGAGGATTTGTGGTGCAGTTTTGAGTGGCATGGGAGGCAAATTTATATATGTGTTGTTTATATAAAACCAACCGCTAGTGATAGTGATTATATGCAATGGTTTAATACCGTTGAACAGTATGCAAATGAGCTAAAAGGACAAGTTTTAATAATTGGTGACATCAATCTTAATAGCGCGTCTTTAAATGTTTGTAATTATTATTGTTATTTTTTATCATATTGTAACATGTCGGAAAATAATAAGGTAATCAATTCTCATCAAGGAATACTAGATGTAGTGTTAGTCAGGGAGAACAATGATGTGTGTGAGGTGAATGTCACTGCTATGGATGGGCTAGTATCACCTGACAAATATCACCCTCCATTAGATGTGGAAATTAAAATTAACGTAGGTCACCGTTCAAATAGCTTAAAGCAATCTAATATTGATCCTTCTTAAGATTGGAATTTTAACAAGTGCAACTATGAGAAACTGTCTGAGCTGCTTTCCGATTGTTCCTGGGAATCTGTTCTCAATAAAAATGATGCTCACGATGCCACCAATAGTTTTTATGAAATTTTGTATAGCTTCTTTGATGAGTGTGCACCTAAAAAAACTCGCACATCTACTGGAAAGCGTTATCCCGTCTGGTTTTCCAGTGATATTATCAAGGACATTAAGCGAAAATCCAAATTACACGCCGCATGGAAACAAAATAAGTGTGCGGATACATACAGGTTGTTTTCTCAGCTTAGGGCAGATCTTAAATGTCGTTCCGCAGCCGCTTACAGTCGCTATATGAAACGCATTGAGAGCAATATAAAATCCAACCCACGTGAGTTTTGGCAACACATTGCTAGACTGCGTTCAAAGGGTGGGTTTGAGCCCAATGTGACGTATGATGGTAAATGTTTCTCAGGCACAGATGCGGCGCAGGCATTCGCAAATTTCTTTGCGAGTGTCTTTTTGCCTGAGATTCCAAATTTGAATTCGGTTGACGTATTAAGCTCTGACAAGAACTGCAACAGTAATTATGTTAACATTTTTCAAATTACTCCAAGTGAAGTCATTGAGGGAATCAAAAAATTGAGGCCAAATAGCTCTGTGGGACCCGATTCTGTGCCCCCAGTTTTGCTCAAGCACGCAAATCAATCGTTTTGTATACCATTGTCCTATATTTTTAACGTTGCTCTAGAGACTGGGAAATATCCGCCTCAATGGAAACTATCTAGAGTGAGCCCGATTCCTAAAAGCTCAGATAAGTCGAAAGTCGAAGAACAAAGGCCAATTGCAGTGCTTTCTTCTCCAGCAAAGGTATTTGAGAGCATACTACACAAACACATATATTCACAGGTGGACAAATACCTTTGCAGCGAGCAGCATGGATTTAGAGCCAAAAGATCAGTTGAGACTAATTTATTGGCCTTAGTTGAGTACATTTCTGCCAAATTAGACAGTTGTTCTCAAGTCGATGTGCTCTATTTTGATTTCCGGAAGGCATTTGACCGGGTAAACAATGACGTGTTGCTCGTGAAACTGTGTGCTATAGGATTCACACCGAGACTTCTTCATTTAATTGCTGACTATCTTCGAGACCGTCAACAGTTCGTCAGACTTGGCATATATGAGTCAGATCCGTATCACACCCGTTCAGGAGTAAGTCAGGGCTCTATATTAGGACCCCTCCTATTTTTACTTATGATTAATGATCTCCCAGGGGTACTTAGTAACTCACGATGTCTGTTGTATGCGGACGATCTTAAGCTTTTCATGGAGGTAAAATCAGATGCGGACTGCAGTGATTTACAGAGCGATGTTAATGCAGTTTGCCTCTGGGCTAGACAGAATGGGTTGGAGTTCAACACTGCCAAATGCTCTGCAATGACGTTTACCCGACAGCGGCAGCCTATAGCATACAACTATAAGCTGAACGGTCAGTTGTTACCGCGGACGGATGGTGTGCGTGACTTGGGTGTCATGTTTGATCGACACCTGACGTTTCATGACCATGTAGTCGCACTGGCCAAAGAGTGCTTTAAGCGATTGGGTTTCATCTTAAGAAACTCTCGTGACTTTCAAAATCACAGCATAATGCGGCTTATATTTGCTGCGCTGGTGCGATCAAAGCTGGAAAGCGCAATGTGTGTATGGAATCCCCGGGAGAGCAAATATATACTTTTGCTTGAAAAGGTACAAAAGGCCTTCCTTAGGGTTCTATACAAGCGAATCAACGGATACTATCCGTACATGTACCCTACTAAGTTTCTGCTGGGCTGCCTCGGATACAACTCGTTAGAGGTCAGACGGGATAAGCACCAAATGATAATTATGTGCAAAATACTACGCGGCAAAATTGATTCACCGGATCTACACACTGACTTGTCCCGCTTTTTTGTGCCCAATAACTACAACCGTAGTAGAGGACATAAGTTGTTTGCAGTGCCCTCGTGTCGCACGGCGGCCCGCGCTCTGTCGCCCATACCGCGCAGCCTTACATCACTCAATGCTCTCCTTGCCCACAATCCCGAATGTGACCTGTTTGCCGATTCTTGGCCGACAATAATGTCAAAGTGCTTGCGGTTTTGTGAAGGGGAATTATGATTTTTGCTGTTAGAAAATGACCTTTTAAACTATTGTTTTTACGTTTGGCATAAGAATTGTTTAAATTATATTGTTCCTAATTATTTTATTGAGATGTAATATTAAGTAATTAATTTTTATCTTTATTAATGTAATTGGTGTTTTGCATAATACCGTTTTAAATTAAAGTAAATAAATAAATAAATAAATTGTATGTATATTTTGTCGTGATTTCTAAAATTTTTTGTTCTTTTATTAATTTTTAAGGAACTTCAAAAAAAGGAGTTTAGCAATGTGCCGCGACACATTGGTACAAGTGGACAAGTGGTATTTTTATGTAGTCAACAGCAGCTCAGGCTTCATACTTTGTGCTTGAGATTGCCCTTTACCTATGTCGTTCATTTTAGATGCGGTTTTCGTAATACAATTTCTAACATTATTACACAAGTTTTATGTTTTAGTACCCACCTATGAACAGAATGAACAGTCGTCATTAACCATTTCATATGGCACTACTACCGGGGCACTGGCCTTCCTTATGGAGGGATAAGTCATAAGATAAGGCGAATGGGCCATGATCCGCCACGCGGGCCCAATGCGGATTGGTGGGTTTTCATGACCGCAAATACAACAGTTTAACGCGCCTTCCGAGGCACGAAAGAGATAGTAAATTATTGGTCACCTATCCCATTACCGACCATTGCGCAACTGAATCGTAGGCCGAGCGCGCGAACTACTGCGCCTCTTCATACCGTACCTACTGTAGTTTTCAGAAAATCTTGAAAACGCTGTAGTTTTCGCTGCCTTTAAAATTATATCAACTTTATAATGATTGACCTTAACTTTAACTACTGTACGAAGTACAGATTTATTATGTATTAGCGTCAGCAAAATAATATGGCACAACGCGTCACGCGCGCTGTCGTTATTAATTATTCAATAAATTTATAATTTAGTTCTAAGCAGCCTTTCTCTGTGTGCACACAATTGTTAACATTTTACAATAAATCAAGTTACTATTTTCCGAGTGTTGTTATTATCAAGATCTCATCAAGACAGATATATCAAGTTAATGTATGAGTTTAGCAAGGGCTCGTACAACTACTAAGGTGTATACAGCTGTATACAACCTAAGTAAGGGAAATAATGCGGATTATAGTGGTTAAGTACTTTTCGTTAAGGTCGCGGGGTAGGTGACCAAAAAATCTTGAGCATCTCTGTTAATTTCGAAGGCGTGTCACAAAGCGACATTCAAACATGACTGATGGAACTAAATCACAGGCATCGGCTATCTAATTATTATCATCACAACAAAAAAAAAACGACTTCAAAAAGATGCTACTTTGCATTGTAATAAGTACTTTTACTTTTAGTTCTATTATAAAATATAGGTAAGTACGTAGGTACTGGCGAATTGATAAACTTTTATATTGAAGGCGATAAGATGTTAAGAATGCAATTAAATGGTAACATGTGTTGAGTATTCTCTTCAAAAAGTAAAGAATATAGCCTCTTCCTTTTTTGAAGTTGGTTAAAAATACCGCCAAATACCACTACCAAAAATTTTGTCGGGAAGGCTTGCAAACGATGTTCCGGTTCTCAGCGGGCACAGCTAGTTACAAATAATAATGAAGTTTATTATCCTTGCTTGTGGCGGGCCTCTTAACAGTTGGCCACCAACCCTCATAAAGTAAGAAGATGAAGAATTTCCCAATAATATTCGCTGATACAGTCGATAGGTAAAGTTTGCTCTACGATCAGCGCTCTATATTACGTTTCTACATAAAAGCGCCCTTATTAATTTATTAAATTTTGATAAGTGCGTCTAAGGATGGATGAAAAATGGATGGATAATACTATGGCGCGGTGAGCCCAAAGTGAGTCTTACACCCATATTCTAAGTCATAACTCCGTAAGGACCTGGAGGAGCCAAAGAGTACTTAGCCACTCCGTGTTAGGCCTAGCGCACACTACCATTTTTACCCACGACGAGGTTGAGTGGAGTGTAAAAAGTTTTGGAGGAACGACTTAGAATATGGGGGTTAGTCTCCTACATAAAATAAGGCGCCACTGCTCGCTGCATTGCGTGACCTCTTCCCAATTTTGTTGTAGTTGGTGTAGATCCTTGGCTACTTCATCCGCACATCGGTACTTAGAGCGGCCCTACTGGTCGACCCAGGTAAGCTCGTTATGCGCGCGACGAGCGACGTGGCCTAACGATTGCTTTGATCTCACCAAGGATATTTGGTGACTAAAAATGGATTGCAAAAAAAACAATTAACATTAATAACTACAATCTTAGATTAGTAGACTGTGTAGTTAGTAGACTGTATCGTAGGTAATTATTAACGTTGAATTTGTAATTAACACGTAAAACTTGAAATACTGTCAACTGTATATCAACGTAGGAGTGATGCCTATGATTTAAGCCTATTCCTAAAAAACCTAACCCAAGCAGTGTCGGTGATCTGCGGCCAAAAAGTATACTTCCTGTATGTATGTAAGATGTGTATTTAAGATAGTTGAAAAGGCAGTGAGCTTGCAAATGACTCAATACTGGGAGGAGAATCAGCAATACTTCCTGAGGTTCAGTCAGGCTTCCGGAAAAAGCAGTATTTTTACAGCGCTCCTAAATGCAGTAGACGTTAAACTATCTAGGACAGGAGAAGAGGCTAGGCACAGTTCTCATTTTTCTTGACTATTCACGCGCTTTTGATGTTTAGATATACTGCTACTGCTCTACAAGCTCACATATTATGGTTTTGATATATTTGCTAAGCAGTTTGCAGACATTGAGGTTAAGGGAGATGATAGTACCATGACCTACACGCAATGCAAGGTCTTGTCTAGGGGAGTCCCGCAGGGCTCTATACTAGGACCTCTGCTTTTTATCTTATTCACTGCTAATATAGCTGAAAATGTAAAACATTGTCAGTACCATCTATATGTTGATAATGTTCAGTTGTACCTCAGTTTCCATCGTAATGAGACAACTAGCGCAGTGGAGAGGATGAATAAAGACCTACAACGTCTGTCTAAATTGTCAAACAGGAATGATCTGGTATTGAACCAGAACAAGATCAAATTTATGATTCTCGGATCAGATAAACAGATTTCCTCAATATCTACATACCATCCACAAATCGTAGGGAGGCCATGAAGCAAGAAAACTGGGAGTCGTCGGCACTGACACATATTTAACATTATCATTTACTACAAATTACCTATTGGACGACTTACGACGTATAAATATATTGCTATACATTTATACGTCGTAAGTCGTCCAATAGGTAAATTGTTGTATTGTATACGTTGATTGTAGCGCCATCTGTTGGCGTGCGGCGAAAACGACACTGGTGTGAAGTTTGCATCGAGCGATCGCGACCAGTGTGAAGCCAGGAGCGTGTGGCAGCGCGGCGGCATTCATTCTACCACTCAAATCTTAGCGTACTAGTTGAAACTTCGTGGTTAGTTTTTTCTTTTTAATAGACATTATTTTGACAGTTGGTAAAGAGAACGCACGAGTTCGGAAAAGGTAAAGTATGTAATAGTAGCCCACATCCCGAACGCTATACGTCTATATATTGCAATACGCCACTTTTTAGCAACTGTATTAAAAAGAACTTTTTTTAATTCAATCCCTAAAAATATGTCATAATTCGTCCCGAATCGCACTACTAACTTTTTTGTTACATTTTATACATAATTTAAATGGCTTTGATTTAATTATAATACTCCGTTTTGGTTTTATTATATTATTTTAGTTCATTGAATCATAAAAACAATAACAATAAGACTAAACTATTTGTTATAAGAATTTTATATTAGGCTGGGTGAGATTTCATTACCTATGATTGGATTTCGGAACGTGGCTTAAACCTTTATTTTTAAATTGTCTTTGTCTTGTACCTCATGTCAATGGCAACTTTACCGAATTGTTTTTACTGTTATTTATAAGTAACAATATACTCCTACTTCAAATAACTTTGAATTAACTATAATACTCACCTTTTTTATTATTTTAGTTTTTTACATCATTAAAACAACAAGATAAGGTAAATTTAGATTGAACATAATGTTTCAAGAATTTTTACCGGAAGTTGACCGCGGAAACAAAACAACCATAAAATGTTCCTCGCTGTTGTGAGGTGCAAAATTGTGTGTTGCGCTCGGCAGAAAAGTTTTTAGCGTCTTGTACCTTTCAAATCCTGGCTTCGCTCAGGATTCAATCTTTGAACCACTCGCTACGCTCGTGTTTCAATCCTAGAATGCTTCACTAGCTCAGATTTCAATAGAGTCAACTCGCCGCTAATAACCAACTTTCCAGCCTTGCATAACAAATAATTACTATTCCGCGTTAAAGTGTTCATTTGTTGTTTTTTTTTTCTAAAACAGCTTTCTATTTGCAAACCAGTTGGAAATTTTATTAGAACTTTTGATAAGTTACTTCCTTGGTTGCCATATTTCGGAGTAAAGGATCGTTCCATTTTTAAATTACACGACAGATATGAGTTTACTATGTAATGTATTTGGCCGCTAAACACGACAGATATGGATTTTCATACAACTTTTGCCAGCCGCTGCTCGCATGTATGTGGCCAGTACAGCAATATCGATTTATCTCAGAGAAGGTTGTCAAAATAATGCTCATATTTCCAAGCATGTTTGAGAAAATATATGTTATTTTATAAGTTATAAATAAGACGAATCATTGAAGTAGGTACTTCTGCAAACATCATCTCTTAAGGAGAATAGACGAAAGCACCAACACCTATCGTCCTTTTAGGACGACTTTCCCCAACTGCCACTAAACTTATTTGTCCTAAACTTTGAAATCGGAAATGATATTGCATTTATTTGTTTGAAGCCGAAAGTGATAGAGTCGAGTGAGAGTGACATCAGCCAATTTTGCCTGCCCTTCCTTATGGATGGCTAAGGAGAATGGAATGGGCCATAACGTATCACTCGGGCACAATGTGGATTTGTGGGTTTTAATGACTGCAAATGCAGCCTGGACCAACGGCTTATCGTGTCTTTCAAAGGACGGAGAAGCTCGAGGTAGTAAGATTTGGTCAACCAACCCGTGACCGACCATTGCAATCGCAGGCCAAACGCACGAACCACTGCGCAACCGAGCTCCTGTTTAAATATGTTTAGCACTAAACGTATTTAGTTTGACTTTGATTGACGTAAATATTTTGACTTTGACTTGCCAAAATTGCCACTAAGTAGCGATAACAAAAAAAACAGTCGCAATTTTAAACCGATTCTAAAAAAGGAGGAGGTTCTCAATTCTTTGGAATCTTTTTTTTACGTCTTTGAATGACTGAAATGGAATGACATTTTAAAAATGTTTAGCGCTTAGTGTGTTTACTGACAGTTAGTGGTAATAATCGCCCTTAGTTTTTGAATGTTAGCGAATCAAAAGTTACGATAAGCTAGGCACATGAGCCTATTTCATTTGCCACAGCTATGAAGGCACATCAATTGAATTCTGATGGCTGTAGAGGTTGGAAATTTAACTATCTGTGGTTTTCCCCCTATTTGTGGTTTACCGAAATAGGCCTGTTCTGCCCTGCGTTTTGTTGTCGGTTGCATGTCAAATGTGCGTGCAACAGCTTTTCGGCTAAAACCTAATGCTTTTACCGCAGATTAGTGGAAAACCGTTCGCCAACATCACAATTTATTTGTACATAACTTTAGAGTCTAATTAAACAAATTATAATAAGCCCAAGACGGAAAGTTCCTTTATTTATAGTAATCCTTAATCTGACATTCATACATTTTTTACTGACCCAATTTTTTTATGATATTGTAAGTCATGTAGAATACTTATACCTATACTTTCACATGATTTTAGAAGCGTAGTGGATAGCGACAGCTGTTAGCATTGGGTGTAAGAATAAATAGATTAATAATAATAAGTACCTAAGTAATAATAAATAATAATAATTAGCTATGGTGGCGTCAACGGCTGATAAGATGATGATAATAATGATGAATATTCGATTGGAAATGATTGAAAATTAGTACTACAATCAAGCGTTGGAGTCGAATGATGAAATAAAAGAATGCCATTTGATTGAATATTATGATCTTATATTTCCACAAGAAACAATTATTTTTTGGTCATTACAAAATACGTAGGTAAGTAGGTAGGTTTGGTCTTACTTGTTTGATTTCTGTTTATTTTTTGCGTAAAACGAATACCAATTTACGAAAAATACACGATAGCTCATGAAGCTCTCTCTGACAACAAATGTCATTTAATATTGTAATGTGACAAGCTAGTGTTTGTATGTTATTATTGCATGACACTGTATGTACTTATGAGCGAGTATATAGCATATAGTATATAGAAAAAACGCAATGAAATGTGAATATAAATGCGATTATTTGGATTTTCTTGTTCGGAGAATATGCACTAATATTATACGAGTATACAGACAAGCTCGTGGAAACTACAAGATAACTATCATGCTCCGGGGGCCTACCACCATCTCTTAGCGCAGTATTGTTTCCATCTTACCATGCTATTGCGTAATACGAATCTCATAGAGTAAGCTTGTTTTTTTAAGGAAGTTTTGTGACGTCTTCAAAGTTCTTGAAAATCTCTACGTCTTCGTGATTCAATCATCGCCTCCATCGCCTCCATCGCCTCCAAAGTATGAAGTGTGTCAAAATGTAATAACTTCAATAAAAACAAAACGCAAACAAAATCTTCTTATGGCATGATGGTTTCTAATAGATGATGGTAGGCCCGCATATGGCAGCATTATCTGACATAAAATTATATCGGAGTTCGTTCATGCGAATCAATCTTTTCAGAACTTTTGGGATCGTTAAAACTGCACGCGAGTGTGGCTGCGCATTTATTATTTGCAACTAATGATGTTTTTTAGTAGATATGTTATCTACATAGTTATTTGCGTACATATTCAAGTACACACTTATTTGCAACTATAAAAACATACACGTTAATTTTTTTTGTATACTAATATTATTATGATGGGTTTAAAATAAGAAATAACTACACAATCGTACACAATGTAATAAATAATGTACAATAAATAAGTACTTAACAATAAGTTCAGATAAATAAGGCCTCTTTGTTTTTGACTTTGAATGTAAAAAAAAAAATTGGTACTTAAGGTGATACTCGAAAATAATATGCTGAAGCGAGATAGCAATGAGTACGGGAGCGAGAGATTTTGCAGATTAGGCAAAATAAACACGAAATCACTTCGTATTAAAAACAGCGGTTTAACAAAATCCTAAATATTATTGGTGTCCACTTATTGAACCTATTTCCAATAGCATAAGTAACCCCATATAAGAATAATCTTGAATTTTCGTATTTTTTAGAGGTCTTTTCGAAAAGAAAAAGTGTCGAGGCAAAATCATAAAAACGTGTTTTTGAAACTATACGAATCTAGATAATGGTATGAAGAAATATATATGTTATTACCAGATTTGTAACAACTGTAACTGTGCTATAGTTTTACTTCAAAAAGTCCATACTTTTTCCGAGTAGCGCCTTAAAGAGAGTCTATAGTATTTTGTAATTGCAAATGATGTTATATACAATAACAAAGATGTTTTGTAACAAATAATTAATGTTACCATAGATTTACATGCTGCCAACGCGAAGACCAATAATAAATCTATGTAATATGTTACATAAGTAGTTTTCTATGAGAAATTTGCGTTGAAACATGTGACTAAGAACTATTTTACTGACAAGTGGTACAAAAGACACGGAAAGCACAGAAATTAAAGAGATAGCAATTTGATTCAGGCCCCTATATAGGGTCTTCCCAATTTTCACAATGCGAGTTCGTATGACATAGGTATCTGCTTCAAGTAATAACTTATCATATCATTTGTACAATGATATTATATGTGTGTATTTCATTTGTAATTTAAATGTCAAAGGGTAATAGTATGATGTACAGATACTATTATACTCTTTGACCTTTTATATTTTCAAGATTCAGTCAGTTTTCAAGACAGACGGATATAGAGAAATGATGGGTTCCTGTTAACTTAACTACAATATCCAAAATATGAAACCTTATTTCACTTGGTCACGTCATAACTTGAGCACGTTTGTTCAAATTAGCTATTTGGTTTTCAAATAATTCTTGAAGTTTGAGGAAGGTTTCGATGACGAGAAAAATCGGATTTCCCACGGGATCGGCATCCATGCGGAAGAAGTAACTACGTAAGAACTACTTAAAAAAAACGGACTTCAAACCTAAAAAGCAAAAAATAAGCCTTTTGGAGGAAAGGCTTATCTTTTATGCTTTTCAGTTTTCGAAGTCGGTTTTTTAACGTAGTTTTTAACTTTTTAGTGTCTGAAATAATATTTCAGATTATGTTGTTTTGTAAATTGCAGTAGGATTTTAATAGATTAGATTCAGTTTCAAGTCTATACTAATATTATAAAGAGGAAAGGTTTTATTGTTTGTTTGTTTGTTTGCACTGAATAGGCTCCGAAACTTCTGAACGGATTTGGATGAAATTTGGTACACAGATAGTAGACAGCCTGGTTATAAACATATGATACTTTTTATCACGATATTCCCACGGGAACGGGAACCACGCGGGTGAAACTGCGAGCTCCGCTTTTCATTCACATGATTCGTGCAACTGAAACCCAATTTGAGAGTTATTATAAATACAGCAAGATGCAGTCGGCGTGTTATTTAAAACAGCCTAAAACCAGCAGGCAAAGTTTACGATTGCTCGTGAAACTCGCTGGAAGCATATCTTCAACAGTCAAACCCTATATTGCACTGGCTGTTGTGATATTGTGGAATGTTAATAAGTGATTTTTGTAGGACAGAAAGCAGTAACAATATTAAGGTATTATTTTCTTTCAAATTATAATTCATTTTGGATACTAGCCTATTAACATCAGTACGTATAGAGCACGACTATCTTTACAATTGCACAAACCACCGCTATTACGAGCGACATAAGGCGCTGCCAAATGTCAAACTTCTTCTTCTTATGAGGATTAGTGGCCACCTCTAGTGTCAGAAATTACCAAGCCACCGATAAGACCTCTGACTTGGCTTGACGACTGTTATCAGATGACGACAGCCAGGACCGACGGTTTGACGTGCGTTTTGAAGTACGGAAGCGCTCCGTTATAATGCCACTTTACGGTCACCCATCCGACACCTGACCAGGGCCGAACGTTGCTTGATGAACGTGATCGAATACGATCAGTCTGTCAAGCGCGGCCATGAGCGCTACAATGTCAAACTCTAAAGCCAAGTGTCTATTGTATGTACTGTGTAACTATGTACAAAAGCTGACGACTACTCACTTTCTACCCTTTTACAAAGACCACCGTAATATGATCATCCATCACTATCAGCCATTTTAGTGTCCCCAATACACGGACACTGCCTAACTACCTTATGGATGGATCAGGGGAATGGGCCCAACCAACCCAAACCAAAGTTGGTTTCAAAGACGGCTAATAAAACCAGAATCAATGAATTATATGCCTTCCGAAGCATGGAGGAGCTTGAAATAGTAACTTTTAGGTCCTCCATCCCGTGACTGCTTAAGGGGCTTTATTGATTAAAGATTAATGAACGCCCCGTCCATTAATAAATCAATAAAACAAGTCACCTGAAGAACGATATTTTATTTTATTCCTATCAACTTAAATGAGTGCGGCGGTTCCGACGTCCCGGCGGCTGCAGTGCTGCCGGAGTAGGAGCCCCGCTACAAGCTAGAGGCCTAGTATAACACCATCGGTGAGTTGCGACCCAAAGTTGTGTTGTTAAGCAACGCTGCTTCGGGAAGTAGGTCAAACGAGGCCTGCTACGTCACTCGTCGTGGGGCGCAAAATGGTATCGTAGGTACCATTGACTCGGCGCCGGCGTCGGCGTATGCGTCACCGGCCGCCGCCGCCGCGCGCTATGAACCGCGCCTCCCCGCGCGCTGTACGGTACGGTGTTACGGCGTTTCGTACCAAACAGTGGACAAGGCCGTACGTCTAGGTGAGCCCAAGTCCAACATTTTGAATTGCCCCTACAACAGGGGTGACGGCGAGCGATGCGTAAATAAATTTTCTCATACCTAGTATAAAAAAAGAATAAGAAAGTGATAAAGAAGGTAGGATGTGTGAATTTAGAGAATAGTGAATTTATAATTATATACAGGTTTTTAATGTAAGTGAACACTTTTGCCGCTAAAGACTAATGCTTCAATGACAAAAGTGTGTCTATAAAGGCCTTAAAAACTTTGAATAATTATCATGAACTAATACGAGTACACCAAACTGAATATACTTATACCTCTATGCATATTTTACTTATTAATTTAGCTCATCGTGTCGATCTAATTATTTGAGTTTCCCCTTCTTACAATCCCCTCTTCCCTTCACTGTTAATTTGAAATTCATGTAGGGCTGCCATATCCATACTATTCTTTTGCGGAACTTAATTTATTTATTTGTAATTTTTGATAAATTATAGTGTAGACAGATCCGAACAGACAGACTGACAGATTGGAAACTCACATTAACTGTCTTTGAAAAAATTACCTTTTAAGAGGGTGACAAAGGATGAAGATAGCGAAGGGCGGCCTCTATGTGAATAACATCTACAAACAACGCAATAATTCATTGAAAAAAGTAAAACATTTAAGCCGTCAGTTTTAAAACGGCAAATCCGTTCTTAGACATCGGACATCAATTATGATGATAGAAAATGGCATCATGCACGGCAATTTTTAATGAAGAATGCCTGGAAAATTATCGAATTTATTTAATAAACTTATCAAATAAATTTCCGGAAGTAAAACGTATCAAACGTACAGACGGTCAAATTAACTTGATAAACACAAAAATCTGTCAGAGATTTGACAGAATATTTGATCGTAATATTCCTATCAAAAACTTTATGAAATTCATAGTCGAAACGTGAAACCCCTAATCATTATACCCCAACTTTAAAACGATGGCGATCGTTTTACAACTTTCGTAGTTATTACTAAGGGGCTTATAATATTTATTTGGATATTTATTTAAAGTTGAAAATTAACAGTTGCAAGTATCTGTTTTGCCAGAAGACGTATGCATTATTCTGTGAACAAAATAGATATTATTTGGACTGAGTGGAAAACTTAATTGCACCAAAGTTATTCGAGTGCACTACGCAGACATTTTTATTACCTTTAAACAAACAGTTGTAACAGTTTAGTTTGAAATGGTCGGGTAAAAAAATATTATATTTATTCGCACTGCTCGAGATAAACATTATATATGATATTTATTTTATGGCTAAAATTACAAATACCGTATAAGGTATTTTTACAGAGGTTATTCTAGAAAATAATATAATTAAGTTGTCTTTGCTTTGTAAAAACTTATGCGTGTATGTTAGTGGACGTGTGTGTGTGTGTGTGTGTGTTAGTACTTGAAGTTTTTTTTTTTTAATTATATTTGATTTTATCTTGTAATTAAAAGAATAGTGGCTGAATACAATGGAATAAGGTATTACAAAGATATGGACTGTTAAGTCGAGTTGAAACAAAAAAGCCTACGAAATAAAAACAACGTCCAAAAATAAAATCAAACCGCCATCAAAATAATAATTATAACGGTCGCGGTAACGTCGGTTTCTGCCGGCTAGTAATGTAGTGATGTAATTTTGACGATATTTCACTCCCCAACATACAAAATAATATAGTAAAGAGAAGCTGCTGGAAATATTTTGGTTACGTATGTGTAGCTAGTTATGATCTAAATACAGTTACAGTTATCCCCGGACAAGACAAATATTTGTGTGCATGAACATGTCTATTTGTCTTGGTCTGGGTGTTTAATATGTATATTATGTATTTATTTACAAAAAAAGTATATAAGTATGTTTATCCGTTATCTAGTATCCATAACACAAGTTCTTCATGATACTTAACGTGGGCTAGATAATTGGTGTGATTGTATGGAAATATTTATTTATTTTATTTATTTATTTATTGATGTATTTATACATTAATGTAGACATAGAATAATTTTACAACAACTAACAATCATAAAAGTGGTGGCCCTATAGCTAAAAACGATTTATCTAAGGCAACCTTATAATGTACTACATAAAAAAAGACAGAAGATATCCAGAAAAACCAAATAATATTCTACTTACTAACCGCCGCCTCTGTGACCACCGGTATCAGATCCAGGGGTCCCTGGTTCGATTCCCAGCGGTAAATATTGTATTCGGTTTGGTTGGTGGTAGGACTCGTAAGTCCGCCTGGCTAGCTACCTCCATCTTATCTAGGTCTGACGCCATAACAACAATGTTTTCAGCATTGTTGTGTTCGGCAATTAGAGATAAGATAGCCAGTTCCTCAGTGATTGAGGATTCCGGGAGAGGCTCGCTTTCATCTTCAGCCTTATCAATACTTAACATCAGGCATGATAAAGGCTGAGAGTACCCGTCGTTCCAAAAAAAAAAGTTCAAATAGATAAATACAATTTGTATTAGTAAATGACTATGAACTTATATAATATTCGTATAGTAAATTTTTAGTTCTCTAACGGCCACCAGATTTTCACCCGCGTGGTTTCCGTTCCCGTGGGAATATCGGGATAAAAAGTAGCCTATCTTACTCTCCACACTTTCAGCTAAATCTATTCCAAAAATCAAGTTGATGGGTTGTTTAGTTAGATCGCGAATAAGGCACAAAGAAACAAATACACTATGAGAATAATCTTATACCTCTATACAAACATTGTCCAAATAATAACAAAAAACGCGTTATCCAATTTGGTGCAGTCGAACGTTATGCGCTTACATAGATTTAGATGATTCGTTTTTATAAATATGGTCTTTAGGTCTTTAAATATGAAATTGCCGATTTGTATAAAGGTTTTCAAAGAAAGTTCGTTTTCCATGCTAACAATTTTTGTTATAGTTACTACCTCAAGTTCTAATGCCACAATTTTTTTATGTACAATCATTGTTTGAAGACTCTGCAAACTAATGCTATATTTTTATTTTTAAAATTATGTATAACTTATAAATTAGTAAATTAAAGTAGTAAATTTTGCTAACAAAAAAAGGAGAACCTTTGGAGGTATTTTTTATCGTATAAGAAAGGAAAATAATAACCATGAGATTAATTATTATTGATCATTATGATCTTAATTCAATATAAAATCAAAAAATAGATGTCCTTTTTAATCACAGAAGTAGTGAGGTTCTCTAGAAACATACTTTAACCCTTATTATATTGTGTTGGCAAAAATTTACAAGATGAAATAATTATTCTATGTTCACAGACTATGGCTTCATAATAAGTACTCTTGGACTATCGCAGTACTAATGTAGTTTTACAGTAAGAAAAGCAATGCCACAAACTTAAATGAAAAATTATGCGAGCTTGCTCGGTTCAATCAAACTTGGAAACGATGCACAGCTCTCAAAATATGTTTAATATTAGTGCTCGCTTTATCATCTTTCGACAAAGAACTCTCTCAGAGTATTTTTTTTATTCAAATAAATATGAACTTTCGAATCGTCCAACATTTTTTCATACCACTCATTCAGTACTTTTCCATTGAAAAATACTCGTAATTAAATTGGTACCTATACAGCTCTTTAAAGCTTTCTACCCACTGTGTTTTTCTTTTACAGATTTAACGATCGCATCACTTATCTTACAAAGGTATCTATTTTATTTTTCCATTATAAAGAAATGTTGTGAAAGTTTTTACTTAAGTATGTATTTAAATGTCTCAAGAGCAGATATTTTTAGTAACTATTCAATTCACTCAAAACGTTTAATATGCGCAGATCTAAAAACATGATTGAACTAAAGTCTGTGTTCACCGAAATGATCTAGTACAGAGAGAATCTACTCGCTCGTTATTCTTCTTCTTAGCATGTCGATGGCAAACACTATAGCATTGAGGCCCAGAATTCAGCCACTTTGACAGCCTTGTCGGATGCTGTCATGAGATCCTCCTGCGTGCAGGTGTCAGGACACGCAGGACACGATGTCAGGTGGGCCATCGTCTGGACTGCACCACAAAGGCTTTCCGCGGAACCAGCCGAAAAGCCCTGCCCATCCGGCCCTCCGGCCGGTCTGAGTCCGAAGCCTATTAGAAGACTTCCAGATCGGTCATGGTAAATCATGGCGAGGTGGGAGGCTTATTGATTGTTAATAAGGCGGATAGCCAATCCGCTCACTCATGATTGGCTGTCAAGGCTGCTGCGGGTCATCTTTCTCTCGGCAATAGCTCGTTCCGGTGAACAGACTATAGAATTGATACTTGAACTTTTGTGAATTTCTTTTTACTTTTTGTATAGTACCGTGTCTTATATTATTTTATATCGAATGTGGGACAGCTGAAACCAAAGAACATTAAAACCTTTTTTCCTTTTTCTGTGGCTGAAACTATGGCTAAGCCAACATTTATTAAATGATTACGTGAATTTTCTAGTGATTTAGCTGTGTGTTTAGAGAGAAATTTAAGATTGAGGTTTTTAAAAATAGTTTTCTCATTGTGTATTTGAATAATAAAGAGCATTTTTCTTGCCTGTATTTCGGATTCGGTTTTGATGATTTGCATTATCAATCAGTGCATGCGGTGTATACCTTTAAGCAATTGTGCAATTAGCATAAGTACTCTAAGATATATAATAATCTAATAAATAAAAATAAAAAAAAAAACCGGCCAAGTGCGAGTCGGTCTCGCGCACCGAGGGTTCCGTTTAAAATTTTCAAAAATATTTTTTATTATGTGACGTAACTAAAAATTTACGGTTTTCGCAATTTTTTCTTTATCTGTACTATAAGACGTTACTTCGTACCAAATTTCAAGATACTAAGTTCACGGGAGGTAACCTGTAGGTTTTGATTCCCGTGCGAGTTTCGAAAATTTGCGGAAATATGCGGCATAAACGGCTGTATCTTTTCATTGCTTTGGCTTAGAAGTTTGATTTTTTCACAGCTCCAAGGGACAGTAGACCTGAGTATTAGATATAAATTTCAGTTTGATACCTCCACGCGTTCCTGAAAACGGTCTTGACAGACGGATGGACGGACGGACGGACGGACAACGAAGTAATCCTATAAGGGTTCCGTTTTTTCCTTTTGAGATACGAAGCCCTAAAAACAATAAAAATGACAACTAATATTATTTTTATCACCCTATCCCTGTTTCTAGTTTTTATTTGATAAATAGTTTGTATTTGATATTTCAGTTTTTACTTAGGTACATACAATCGGGGAACTTCCCGGTCGACCAGTAGAGTTTTGTGGGATACGTTTATTAGAAATGTAGGTAGCAACGTTAAAAAATATTTATTGCGTTTTATTATTTGTATTATAAACGTTAGCTATAAATTTTCTATAAATCTATTACTTTTTGAAATAACGCTCCTGTTTTAATCTCTACGTAAACAAAAGTCATGAAATTATAAATCTAACAATAAAGAATATTGAATTGTTTTTTTTTAATGAACGACGGGGAGACTCTTAGCTATCATCATACCTGTTGTTAAGTAATGATAAGGCTGGAGATGGAAGCGAGCCTCTCCCAGAATCCTCAATCATTGAGGAACTGGTTATCTTATCTTTAACTGCCGGAACACAACAATGCTGAAAACGTTGCTTCCTTTTTTTTTTTGTGAACTACGTGGAGACTCTTAGCCTTCATCATACCTGATGTTAAGTAATGATAAGGACAAAGATGGAAGCGAGCCTCTCCCGGAATCCTCAATCACTGAGGAACTGGCTATCTTATCTCTCACTGCCGGAACACAACAATGCTGAAAACATTGTTGTTATGGCGTCAGGATAAGACGGTGGTAGCTAGCCAGGCGGACTTACTACAAGTCCTACCACAAACCAAACCGAATACAATATGTACCCCCGCTGGCAATCGAACCCGGGACCCCTGGGTCTGATACCGGTGGTTGTACCACTAGACCACAGAGGCGGATATTACATAGGTACAATCGGGGAACTTCCCGGCTGACCAGTAGTGTTTTTTGGAAACGTTTTCTCGGAAAGTACAAAGATTAAAGAAATAATTTATTATTCAAACAAAATACCTTTTAATATTCTATTATTTGTGATATAAATGCTTTGGCGTCAGAATTAGATAAGATGGTGGTAGCTAGCCAGGTGGACTTACAACAAGTCCTACCACCAATCAAACCGCATACAATATGTACCCACACTGCGAATCGAACCCGGGACCCCTGGGTCTGATACCGGTGGATGTACCACTAGACCACAGAGGCGGATATTACATAGGTACAATCGGGGAACTTCCGTACTGACCAGTAGAGTTTTTTGGGAAACGTTTTCTCGGAAAGTACTAAGATTTAAAAAAAAAATTTTTTATTCAAACAAAACACCTTTTAATATTCTATTATTTGTGATATAAATGTTTTCTATATATCTATTACTTTTTTAAATAAAGCTCCCTAAAAAAACTCTACTGGTCAACCTGGAAGTTCTCCGACTGTACCTATATGCGCTTAAAAAAGTACTTATTTCAAGCAACAAACTTGACTGTATGTAGAAGTATCGTACAACCAAATAACTTTGTTTGAAAAGATCTAAGATCACAACAAACAAATGAACATAATTTGTACCAACATGCATGCATGCTTCTTTGTCGGCATGGACTGAAGACATATTTTCCCATGGGAATAAAGTATCATATCGTCGTTGAAGTAACAATACCTGCTAACAATTTTTTTTACAAGATCTTCTCTTGTCCTGACTATATATTTTTTAAATGGTATAGACTTATAATTCATTTTGCGTGGACTAAAGGTTTTTCTATCTGGAATTGCTCTTTTTAAATAGCTATTAAAATTCTGTGGATATAGTACCTATGTATATGCACAAGAAAATATTTACGCGCTCATAATATTAACTCATAGAAATGGTAGTTAAGAGGTATTGTCACTTCAGAGGTATTGTCACTTCAACAACGATATGATAAAAAAAAACATGAATAGTAAGGTGTCGTTACCCAAAATTTAATTGAAATCTGTTCATTGGTTTTTAAACACAGACAGACATACGAGTACAATAATTATTATCAATTATTACGTTGGTATCTGTATATTGATACAGACAGACGATATAATTAGAGCTACATTTATATTTCATGTGTGATTCTTTTATGTTACCGTTTAGAACAATGTTAGAGAAATTAAGTTAAATATCACATAGAACAAACAAGCGCACTATTTCAATTTTAATAAAAGAAAATTTATTCAAGTGGCAATGATGGGGCTACCTACAAAAGCCGAGGGATGGAAAATGATTATTTTCGCTAATTAAATTGAATTCTCAAAGGTGCTGTTTTAATTAAATCCAAACATAAAAGGAACCGGGAACATTGATTTTGTTCTTGTATTTTAACAAACAATGAAAGTTCCTGTATGTCCTGTATACCCTGGCAAAGACAAATACGTAAATATATAGTGATAAGATAGCCAGTTCCTCAGTGATTAGGATTCCGGCAGTGGCTCGCTTCCATCTTCAGCCTTATCAATACTTAACATCAGGTATGATGAAGGCTAAGAGTCTCCCGTTGTAAATAAAAATAAATAAAAAATGTGTTTGTACAGTCAACAGCAGCTCCGGCTTTACACTTTGACTTTGAGAGCGCCCTTATGTAGCTCGTTTTAGCGCCGGCGGTTTTCGTAGTGCAAATGTAAAACTGTAGCTGCTGTTGACTTTACTTATTCCTTCCTTTCGACGCCTCAACAGCTCATCTGATGTAGACGAGTATTTAAGCTTATCAGTGGCAGTAATCGCAATATATTCATACCGATTTATAAGAAGTTGTAAGGTAAATAATGGAATCTCCATCAAGCAAGTTATAGTCATCAGCTATTTTAAGATCCCCACTGCTGGTGCACTGGCCTCCCATTGTGCCCACGCGGGTCCAATGTGAATTGTTGGGTTTAACGACTGCAAATACAGCCGGGAAAAAACGGCTTAACGTGCCTTTCGAAGCACGGAGGAGCTCGAGATAACAAACTTTTGGTCACCCATCCTGTGACCGACCATTGCAAAAGTTTCTTAACGGCTACAATCGCAGGCCGATCGCGTGAACCATTGCGTCACCAGCTCCTCCAATCTCAAAGTGCGTGTCAAATCATAATAAGAAAATATGGGTACGATATTGGTATTTGATCAGGTTTATACATAGAGAAACGCGGCTTCCGTTCCGATTAGGGAGCCGCGTTGATCTATGGGTTTATAATATTAGAAGCGGTCGTCCGCGACTTTGTCCTGTAATTTTTCGCGATCGCCATACCTATTTTTATCTATCACCTGTTTCACACGTCTTATTAATTTTATTTTTGCGTTCAAAGCTTAATGTCTCTGGTACATGCAATGTCTTACCTGATAGCATGACTGCACGAACCAGTTTGCGCAGACGGAGCGTGTGACTGGGACAATCCACTACGACTTACCTGCGCAAACTGGTTTGTGCAGGCATGCTCTCAGGTACGGAGTGTATAGATGGGACTTTATATTCCAGGCATAAGCACATTTGAAAAACATATTGCTCAGCTTTATTGTTAAAATATAGATAAAGCTTAGTTATCGGTCTCGTCAGAACGGGTTAATTTCTGCGTACCAAAGTAAAATATTTTTTATTCAACTAGACTTACAGATAAAGTGCTTTCGAATAGTCCCAATTTTTTTTCCTATCAGCCTTGGACATCCTTATCTGATAAGAGGAACGACCGTAAAAAACCAGCTTTAACAGAAGTAATAGCAAGAACATGTCGTTCCCAAACAAAAATCTACAATCCTACACTTTTTATTATATTATAAATGTGAAAGTCTGTTTGTTTGTCCATCCTTCACATCCTAACTAAGAAACCAACCAACTTGATTGGGATATCAAATCAATTTTGGCATAGAGTTAGTTGAAAGGACTTAAAGTAACATAGGCTACTTTTTATACCAATATTCCCACGGGAAGGGAACCACGCGGGTAAAACCACGGGCTGAAGCTAGTCTATATAAATATAAGAGGAAAATGTATATAAATGGCTAAATAACCTATTCTTTGTTACAATGACTTTATTACAACATTCGCGATATATAATCTAGTCCACTATGTCCACAAGTCAAACAATATACCGACAGGCTAGAGCCGGCGAAATTGAGGCAGAATCATTTATAAATGGGAAGGTGGGCCTATAGGGAGGCAGCTGGGGGCACGGGGGCCGCTGCATTTTGCATGAGCTCAATGTTGGTAGCTCGATCCACCTCGTTCTTCGTACATATTCGAACGGTAACTGCTGTTACAGAACATTTAGTGATTTTCTATTGGAGTTGGTGTTTTTCGTTTGGCTTTGTTCCTTGCTATTTGTGTCAGGTTACCAAAGGTTTTGGATTATGGTAGATGGCTTGATCCTTTCTACATTCGTCTACGTTTTGTGCTCTTGGTTTGTTTTGTTATACATCCTAACTATAATAATAATGATACATGCGAAAATCCAATAGTCTTGGATTTTTATCATAGAGTTAGTAGAAAAGACGGATAGTAACATAGGCTACTTTTTATCCTGATATTCCCACGGGAACGGGAACCACACGGTTGAAACCGCAAGCGGAAGCTAGTAACTAATATACTTTCTATAAAATTTACAGTTTTGTGCAAATAAAGAATATAATGATTTATTGAATAGTAACAGAAGATTTAGTTAACCCTTGCTTTTTTAAATGTTATCTATACTAATATTATAAAGCTGACGAGTTTGTTTGTTTGAACGCGCTAATGTCAGGAACTACTGGAACGATTTAGAAAATTTTTACACCATTAGAAAGCTGCATTTCTCCCGAGTGACATAGGCTATATTTTATCACGATATTCCCACGGGAACGGGCACCACGCTAGTAAAACCGCGAGGTTCAGCCAGTGTAAAATAAAGTAAACATTAAGACATTGAAGTAGTATTTACAAAGTACATGACCTTATCTTGTTTATCCGGTTCGCCATCGGCCATTTTAACGTCCCCACTGCTTTGGCACTGGCCTTCCTTATGGATGGATAAGGAGATTGGGCCATGCCATGCATGTCCTACGCGGGCCCAATGCAGATTTGTGGGTTTTATCAATTGCAAATACAGCCTGAACCAATGGCTTAACGTGCATTCCGAAGCACGTAGGAGTTCGTGATAATACATTTTTGGTCAACCATCCTGTAATCGAAATCTGCGCCACGGGCTCCTCTATCCACTTACTTTAAGTAAACAGTTTATTTGTTTTTGGAGGCTTACTTCTGGAACATGATTCAACATATTCACAATGTCCTGAGATTTATCTTTTGTATAGTTCTAAGTACAAATCTTGTTTGTTATAATTAAGTTGATTGCTGATTGGTAAGCGTCGAAATCAAACTACTGATTGATAGACAAACTGATTAATTTAATTGATATTAAACACGCTATCAAAGATATCAGTCTCTACTATCTTTCATTAGGAGTGAGATAATGAGTGTCAAGATCATCAATTATGGTAAACTTTGGTAAATACTTCTATTAGATTTGAGTTATTGACCCGATTGTGGTGTCACTTTGGTAGGGTGTTCTGGGGACGCCTGCGAGTGTTCCTGGCACCAAAATCTATATATTTCTTACTTTACCCGTCATTGCAACGCATGCTAGAAATAAAGAAAATTACAACATGGGCCTTTACGTCATGTTTCTTTCGTTTGAAGCACGTTGGTTTTATGTACTAAAATGGCTGTACAAACTTCTAAGCGCTATTTTTGTATTTAAGATTCTTGGAATTTTTCGGACCAATTTTACGCCACTTATATTGCCTGCTTCCTGAAAAATATGGATTCATTTTAAAAAAGACACGTTGTCAAAAACGTCTAATGGCATAATGTATAAGAATACTGTCCACTTTGTTTGTAGAATTGTAGGTATTTTTAAATAAATACCTATCAGATAAGATCTCACAAAACTACTAGTAAGTAAAAATATAAGTCTTTTGGAGTTGGTGCCAGCCAAACTTGAGCTCCTATTCTTTTATTTTTTTGGCTCGAATTATAGAAACTAAAATTGATAACCGTAAAGCACCTTCACAAACAGAATATACTAAAAAAACTATTACTATTAAAATACATAAATAGCTGGCACCGAATCCAAAATGCTTATTGAGTTTTAGTTTTTGAAGTCTGTTTTCTTAATACAGTTTTATTTTAGTGTCTGTAATAGATTGTTTTGTGAACTACAGTTAGATATTTCTAGATTTAGATTAGGTTTCATGTAAGTAAATTATAAACAAAGTAAGTATCGTGAAAATTACATCGTCCAAGTTAACAAAAATGCTCATAAAATTAAAACTACATTGCCAAATTGAACCAAATTTTTATGGGACCAAATGGCAATTATTCCAAATCGAACAAAAAAGAACCACGTACGTCGGATCAGAAATCTCAGCGCAGTCGGTGAATGTAATAAATTAAACATACCTACCGAATTGAGAACCTCCTCCTTTTCGGAAATCGGTAAAAAAAATCAACGGAGGTACTTATTATAAATTAATGCAACACCCACACACAGGGCAAATACAGAAGTTCATTACATAATTTGTAGACAGCAGCAGCAGGTACGTTTAGTACCACCATGGCTTCGGTCGAGCCCCCATGAAGTACCTATAAGTTCACGAAGCGAAGCAAGCGCAGTACACTCAAGCCATTAAGGCTGGCAATAGACGTCCGATTTGCTTCCGATTGTCTAATCAGACTATCTGATCGGATTCACTCGATATACGTCCGATTTTTCTAAACTCAGTCCAAAGGGTAAAATAATATGCGCTAGAGTCAACAGGCAAACCGGAAGGAGAATCGGATGTCTATTTCGACTCTGTACAGGAGTATGCATACAGCACCTTCAGATAATTGGATCCGACAATAAAACCGTAAACACGTAGCGTTGTTTCCGACTCTGTCAATCGTCGTATCGGATGTGTATTGAGTCCGAGCACCTGCCGATTGTCTGATCAGACTATCGGAGAGAAAAATATGACATGTGTTCTCAGCCTTATTCTTTCCGGAGTTGGGAGAGCATCAAATGTTGAGTTGAGAATGAGATGTACAAACATTACTCCCATAGCCTCACCTCAACGAGGCCACATTTGGGGTTCAGTAGCTCTTTTATGAGTTGTTCCTGAAAATGCAAGTGACGTGACAGCTGCTGTTAACGTAAATTACAGGAGCATCTGCCAAATTGGTAACACCATAATACCAAATTGTATGAAAAAGTGATCGCGAATTGCGAAGCTTACTTTTTTTTCCTTTTGTAATAACTGGGCAGGCATTTGACCACCATCGTGCTTAACAAACAGGATGTGGTCCTTAGACCACATGTGCATGCATGTTGCATGCTTGCACAGGAAATGCCTATTCACTCTCGCCTTGAAGAGGCCAAGGTTGTAGGAATCGGGGTACACATGAGCAGGCAGCGCATTCCATTCTTTAGCGGTTTGGTAAGAAATCAGCTAGAGCTTCTGGAATCGATTGAAAACCGTGCCAGAAAACACATTGGAAACTCAGCATTGGCCACGACGGACTTCAGAGCTTCAGTAACCACCGCAAAGTTGCATGTCTATCGGTCTTTTATAGAAAACTGCACAATCTTGTTCCTCCAGCCCCTTTCCAACATCGGAGTACCAGACGCAGGTTAGCTTATCGCCCGTACGTCGTTGACATTCCAGCGATCCGAACCAAGCGCTATATTCGTATCTTTTATAGTTAAGCTGGGCTGCTGAGTTCTACATCAGGCGTGCCAGACCCTCGATTTTTATACGTCAATTGAAAATACTTACCACGCTAAAGGACTTATCCCAAGGTGCTATATTCGTATTTTTTAAAGTAAGGCTTGGCTGCTAGTGTTCCAAATCAGGTGTAACCTTCGATATTTGTACGTCAATAGAAAATGCTTATTGCTCTAAACAACTTTTTCAATGTTACTATTTTCATATCTTTTTTTTTCAATTTCAATCGTTTATTGCATATACCATAATGTAAATAAAGGTGTAACAAAAGAAATGGAGACCATTATGGACCCTGTCGGGCACAGCAACTGGATGAAAGGGGGAAGACACTTCCTTAGTTTATTTTTTATCTCTCATAGTATGGCTGGACTGCTATGGTTCCACATCAGGTATTTCGTTTTTTTTTTTTCTTTCATAAGAACCTTCTCCTGACAATAATAAACATATCAAATAAAAAATTTGCGACATTGTTTCACCCGCGATGACCAAGGAAAATAGTGTTTCATTTTTATATAAATAATATATAGATGTGGTCATTTTTGCTAACAAAAAAAAGAGTATTAGAGGTATTTTATCGTAAAAAAACGAAAATAATAATTATAATAAATAAATAAAAAAATAAAATAGAAAAATATTGAAAAAAAAATACTCGGCCACAAGTGAATTCTCAGATGGGAATCGAACCCACGACCTTTGGAAATCCGGTCCAATGATCTAACTGTTAAGCTACCGAGACTTTAAAATTTATCATAAGTATAAAAAAAGCATTGAAAAATGCAAAAATTTAAAAATCATAAGAAAAATAAAAACATTGTATAAAAAAAATCAAACCGACTTCAAAAAGTAAAAAATAAAACTTTTGGAGTCGGTGCCACTTCTATTAACTATATTTTTTTTGGCCTTAGCTAACTAGCACCGACTCCAAAAGTTTTATTTTTTACTTTTTGAAGTCGGTTTGATTTTTTTTATAAAATGTTTTTATGTCAGATTTTTTTGTTACATTATGTGCCGTTACTTACACTAAAAATCAGCCCATACACAACAATGATGTCATCTAGGTATACGACTACTTGCCAAAAGGTGATTGATATTTTTCAGGATTATGAAAAAACTACTAGCCAGATCTTCGTAAAAATTATATGGGACCACACATAAACCATTTTCTTCCAGATAAAAAAAGAATTTTAAAAATCTGTTAACAACTGGCGAAGTTATGGTGGAACATACATAATAAAAAATAAAAAAAATACAGTCGACTTGATAACCTCCTCCTTTTTTTGAAGTCGGTTATAAAAGCTTTTGATTACTGATTCTTGAGTGACTAACAACCGAACTACTGCTCAATATTAGAGACAAATTATACGTTGCCTCTTATTATATATTCGACGACCTGCTTGGCGTAGCGGTACTAACCCCGCCTTCTGCACCAGAGGTCCCGGGTTCGATCCCCGGACAAGACAAAAATTAATGTGCATGAACATGTCTATTTGTCTTGGTCTGGATGTTTAATATGTATAATATGTATGTATTTACAAAAAAGTATATAAGTATTTTTATCTGTTATATCTAGTATCCATAACACAAGTTATTTATTTTTTTATGAAACGGGGAGACTCTTAGCCTTCATCATACGTGATGTTACGTTGGTCCCTTGAGTTCAAATAAAAAACTTACCTTGGGATAGATAAATGGTGGTTTAAATTAAAAAAAAATTGCTGGGTAAACACAGCAATACGATAATAATGACTAGTTACCAGTCATAAAAAACCCACTTGAAAAAGTACAAGTAAACCTTTTGTAGTCGGTTCCAGCCAAGGCGTTCTACATTGTATTTTTTTGCCTTAGCTGGTCTGGTACCGACGCGAAAAATTATTTATTATTATATTTTACTTTTTAAGCAGCATTTAATTTTTTTACAAAATGTTTTTATTTCACTTTTTAACAGACTTCAAAAAGGATGAGGTTATCTATACGGGTATATGTTTTTTTATGTTTGTTACCTCAGTACTTGGTCATTTATGAACCGATTTGAATAATTATTTTTTTGTTTGAAAGGGTATACTTTCAAGTTGGTCCCATTGTTGTCAAGACAGGATCTGATGATGGGATCCTGGAGAAATCAAAAGAACTCTTAATATTTTATAGGCACACCTACATCGATTTCGGTGTTTTCTTAAGCAACTCGTGCATTTGGCACCATTTGGTGTAGTAGAACCGATGATGAAGACCACATGTGGTCATCGGAACTATTAAATAATAGTATCTCACGGATGCGATACGATTCCTTCATTATGGTTCCTAAACAATTTATGGTCGCGACTGGTGAAAAGTACTGGACTAAAACACAAAATATTGCAAAATGAACTAAAATTAAAAACCTACTTCAAAATGTAGAAATTAGTAACAAAAACCAAACAATTGTAAATAAATAAACCCCGTAGTTACAACGAAAACCGTCTTCAAGATATACTTTTTGGAGTTGGTGACAACCAAGACAAAATAAACGTACCTATTTTGTAGAAGTGTAATGTAGACTGCACCATTGATGCCTTGGTTGGCACCGACTTCCGTTTTCTACGTTTTGAAACCGATTTTTTTTTAATTATTTATGTAAGTTAGATTGTGTATGTACTTACACTAAAAATCTGTGCATACACAATCGTCAATGTTCCCGAAACGATAACGAAAACGCCAGTGTTTTCAAGATTATCGTGAAACCAACAAAACTAATTTTTTATTTGAACAAAAGGGACCAACTTAACACCAAACCTGGGCTCTATTTCATAAAGATTACAATTGTCACGGACAGCTGACAGGTGAGAATTTGACGTTTCAAACATTGGTGTTGTATGAAAAGCCGACATAATTGTCAAATAGTCGCGACAATACTACAATTTAACGTTTCATAAAGACTTGGTCCGACATATTTGTAATCGGAAAATCTGATATTTTTGTCAAAATGTCTCACATTTTTTATAGGTATTCTTGGTCTGTGTCAGGATGAGGAGTGACAGAATTTTTTCTTTTATAAATTCTCACATGATCGAAAGAGTTCGTAATAGGATTTTGAAAAAGAGAACTTTATAATGTATCGTTGCTTTTTATAGAAAACCTACCTTCTGCAATGATAACAAAGGTCAAAATTGCGAAGATCAGTGACAAAAAAAGTATGTACGAGCATATTATATAGTTGACAAATTGTCGACTTGTCAAGCTTTATGAAACAGGGCCCTGGTGTTTGAACTATTACAATCGGTTCAGCTGTCTTCGAGCAATAGGTGAACATACGAGTACATAAAAAATATAATAAAATCGATAACCTCCTTTTTTGAAGTCAGTTAATTTGTTTTCGTGATATTCACCTTTAAACTCCTAAAGTGATTTTCAAAATTGCGTGTAGTACGTAGCTTCTTAATACCCGGGCCAATGCTAAAAATGCATGGGAGGTCATATAAGTCTTCGTGCTTCGGAAGTTGGTCCCGGCGGCATCCTACCAATAGCATTTTTTTTCCGTGTGGGGAATGCAATCACGCATACTAAACAGGTTATGCTGGGCTTACCTGACGCCTTTCGGACCCCATCCGGCCTCAAAAGGCTCAATGGAAGGCCGGGAAGAGGTACTACTAGCTAAACTCCTCACTACTTGCTCTCTCACCGCCGTAGGGTCCTGGGGGACTGTGGTGTCAATCGCCCCTTTGACCCAGCGGCCGGCCCGTTTTTGGGGCCCTATTCTACCAATAGCATTGGGCCCGCGCTGTGGGTCATCCATTATGAAACATGACGTGTGACCCAGCACTTGAAAATGATGCCGATGATGAACTAACTCTCCTGCTGTACAGAAATGGAGTATATTATCCCAAACATTTTTCTGTCTAGCTTAGCTACTGCATTCCGCGTCGTAATATAATACATTAGAAAACTTTCGGAATTCCTCGCTCTTGTGGCCGAGCCTTTCCATCCCGAGACCATAAACAACAAAAGTGCTCATAACAAACAAAATAATCTCGAGAAAATAGAGTTTAGTGGCAATTTCTCGAGTAGTGAGTGACCCAAGGTTTCCTGAAGACTCGGTTCAGAATTAGGGTGAATTTTTTATGAGTACGCAGGTAAAAGGGGAAGGCTGGGGGGGGCACGGAGTCGCCAGCGAGGTCTGCATATTGCATTAGATTTAAATTGTTTACGTCGTTAAGAAAGAAAGTTCTTCCGAACTTTGAAGGCGCGGGAAAGTTGCTGGTATATTTAATTTTTCGCATAATCGTATGAGAATTGCGAACCGTTCTCTTTTCTAGATTCGCGTATATCATAAAATTTAATGTTACATTTCATTCTTTTTAATAACAAATTCGATTGTTCAATGCATCACAGTTTGAGCTTGTTTTATTATGTCATATTATGCAGTCATAAGCGTAAAACAAGTCTATTGTTCATTGAAATATAAACTGTGCTAAATTACTTCAGGCAAAGCTGTCTCCAGTTAACATAGTGATTTGATAGCGAACGCTCGTAATGAAGTATTTGTTACTACTAGTTGGTCTCCTAATGCAATACCAAAATGTGAATTGTGACACTTTTGGTAGTTGGACCAACAAGTTTAATGATTTTTCACGAGAAGTTGCCAGAGTTTATAATCAATTAGTGAGTTCTATTAAGAATGCCTTTACCCCAAAAGTGATTAAAGAGGCTGAGGTTCAACAGTATATTTTAGAAGAGAAACTAAAGCAGTCATTCAATGATTTCGTAGAAAAAACTGCAGCAATTTCTTATATGCCTGAAAATATGAATTTACGGTCGGAGCCTACAGCACTGATGAATACTCCGCAATTAGCCGCCGTTCATGGGAGAAGCGTTGAAACACATGTAATCCGGACTAAAGATAATTATATATTGACTTTACATCGAGTTTATAATGGCACTAGCGTTGCGGATCGAACTGTTATACTACATCATGGTTTGATGGGAAGCTCAGCAGACTGGATTTTATTGGGTCCCTTAAAGTCTTTGCCTTACATTTTAAGTGACGCAGGTTACGATGTGTGGTTGACAAACGCAAGAGGAAACTATTATTCAAGGGGTCACATGTTACAAAGAGTTAATGCTACAAATTTTTGGAAATTTTCGTTTCAAGAAATGGGAAAGTATGATTTGCCCGCTGCAGTTGATTATATTAGAAAAATGAAGCCCCTTGACGAAAAACTTAATTTTATTGGACACTCAATGGGTGCAACTGCTTTTCTGATTTTACTATCAACGCATCCTAGTTACAATGAATACTTTCGAATCGGCATTTTGCTGGCACCTTTAGCTTTTATGACACACACGCAAGGCCCTATTAAAGTGCTAAATACTATGTCTAACAGTCCTCCCAATAAATTGTTAAAACTTATTGGTAATACTGAATTTTTACCTTCCAGAACTGTGCCTAAAATCATGGCATCAAAATTTTGTAATGGACCTAAACTGTTTTGTAATAATCCACTCTTCTTCCTTGCGGGAGGTATTAGAGAACACGAGTTAGAGGAGGGTTTTTTAGCCAGATTGCTGTATCACGTTCCAGCCGGTGCATCAACAAATACAATACTACATTATTGGCAGATCGCGCAAAATGGCAAATTTCACAGATTTGGAGAACCAAATTCAGTATTTCCATTGGATAAAGTGAAGATTCCTTTAGCATTGATTTCATCTAGTGACGATTGGTTATCAACCGTACCCGACGTGATGCGCCTTTACTTCAGTATCTCGAACCCAATTGAGCATTTCGTGATACGTTGCAAGAATTTGAGCCATACTGAATTTGTTTGGGGATCCGACGCAGATGGGTTGGTGTTTACGAAGGTGTTAGAGATTATAACGAAAGGGCCCGATTATAGGTGGGATAAAGACAACGAAGTGTGACTTGAAAGTGATCATATTTTAAGTAAAATTTGAAAGGTGTGTTTAACCCTACAATTAATAAAATAGAAAACGTCAGCTATGTTATTTTTTATTTTTTACAATCTTCCGTCATCAAAGTTTTGATCTATATTATTGTATAGGTTAACCTTACTTGTACTTGAAAAATAAATTCAGCAGGTTTTACATTTTTTTTTTTTTTAATTACGAATGTTTTAAACGTAAATCATGTATTTGGTTCATATTTGATTTAACGACGTTAACAGAACTTATTATTTATCTGTAATTAATAAAGTACTGCTAATAGTCTTAATAGATTGCATTATAATTACCAATTTTATGAAGATGTTGTTGACATTAAAACTTTTACTGTTAGCAATATTATTGTTATTTATTAAATTAAATTAAGGAGTTTGCTATTAAAATCTCAATTTGCTGTCATTTAATTATTTTGTTTTACATTCTTCCAATGTAGGTATGTATCTGTTACGGATTAACTGATAAAAGAGGGCATTAGTCATTAGACTAATGCTTTCTTTATTTCCTCCCCCCCTCGGGCATTATCCCGATATAACCACCAGAAAGAAAGACACAGTTTCATTTTTTTTTAGATTAGGTTATTAGAAAATAACGTGCGAGTCGAGCGTGCGTAGCGAGCGTGCCGGGGCAGCGGCCAGCGAACCTGTTTAATTTTTTTATATTTATTTCAATAGTTGTATAATTTCCAATTAACCACTTGGTATATGACAAATAATATAATGTCGATCTCGAGGCGAATCACAGAGAGCATCTTTCTATATAATATTATATTATGTATCCCTTTATGAGAAGGTTGTTAATATTATGGGGCAACTTTCTCTTGATTCAGGACAAGCTTGTAGAAATTTAACGAACGTGTAAATATCTCCTTATCATATTGGTAATCTCATCAAATGGGAAAACTTTTAGTTGCGTCCATTCCAGACGGACACTACTGGATTCCCCTCTAAATACCAAACTCGCGTGATGAGTAAAGACTCATAATTACGTACTTAAAACTGGGTGGTGAGATTCGCATGTAGAATTTTAAGTATTATTAATAGCCTGTGGTGCTGTGGTTCACGCGCTCGGCTTGCGATTGTAGCAACTTTCGCAACGATCAGTAACAGAATGGGTGACCCAAAAATATTATCTTCAGCTCCAGACAGATACACACACACACACGTCAAACTTAAAACCTCCCTCTTAACAAAGATGGATATAATGTGTGCATTATACAGAAGGAAGAGGGAGTGAATAAGAAGTGATTGTGAGGTTAAGCAACTTTCGCAATGGTGGTCACGGGATGGGTGACCAAACATTTAATATCTTGAGCTTCTCAGATGCACGTACCGTGATGTTAGATTACATTGAAGATAATTTTTATCTACGAGCGACGCACAATTTTTTATACATATTTGCGAAAAACTCTAAAATGGGACTCTCACTCTACGAATAGCTGAAAATGGGGTGTAGAATGCATGAGCTGGAACCTAAGCGAATTCTTCAGGAAGTTGTTCAGGGTGCTTTAGGAAGTAAATATGCTAAAAGTTCTCGCGTCAAGGAGGTGCGCCGGAGTGGGGGCAGAAGGGAAAAGTTCCACTTTAGAGTTTTCCGCAAATATATTAAAACCCTGAACCTGATGATGACTTAAGGCGCTATAGGACTGACGCTAGATAGCAATGAGAAAACACCGAGCAGATCAGGCGAAAAAACCACGAAACCACTTCTTAGTACTCGTAAGTACTGTAACTACAATATTATTGGTGTCCACTATAACCCCATTTGAGAATAATCTTGAATTTTCGTATTTTTATGGGGTCTTTTCGAAAAGAAAAAGTGTCGGGGCAATAAAATAAATTCTTGTTTCTAAAACTTAACAAATCTAGATAAAGGTATGAAAAAAATAAGAAATCTTATTACCTGATTTGCAACATCTTTAATGTTTTATAACAAAAAGTACGTAGGTACTTTTTGTATAGCGTCTTAATTACCGAATGATGGTAGACACTGAAGTTTGATTAGCTAATATGTTTGTTATTCGTGGTACCATTACAGACTGATGATGACTAAGCGTCAATCGTCTATAACAAACATCATGTCGTAATACCTACTCGTATCCAAAAATAGATAGGATAGGTGGATAAACATTTTTTGGCACACATGCATTTTATTGTGTTTTTTTTTGTTATCCTACTAATATTATAAATGTGAAAGTAGGTCACTGTTTTTTTATAATTTGTTTGTTTGTTTGCTTGTTTGTTGGTCTTTCCTACGAAAACTACTGAACGGATTTGGAAGGCATTTGGTACGTAGAGACTTCAAGTAGTGGACTAACACATAGACCACTTTTTATCCCACGGGAACGGAAAAGTGGGTGAAACCACCGCTAGTATTAGATATCTTTAGGGTTTTAATCAGACCATTAAGTAATAGATTCAAATGGCATTTTTTTTTTCTAAATCTAAAGGTTTTTTGCTTTTCCATACAAAGTGATTTAGCGAAACTACTTACGTTTTTGTGTGGGAAAGTAAAAAAACAAACTTACAATTTGCAATAAAAAAAAAATATGCAATCTGAAAGATCCCTCCGCGATGGTAGGTTTCCTGTTAAGTCGCCTGGTTTAGCTACCTAGCAGTTTTTGCGTCAGACCACAGTGTGGTAAAATCCGTGTCGATCTGCTCACCTCCCGATGTCACTCCTAAAGGCACGAGGCGAGTATGGCGATACGAATCAGCAGACTGGGATGGCGTTATTACCCGTGGCAATAAGCGTATTTTCCCTCGAATGAGCCTCTGCCGATCATGTGGATGTGATACGGCAGGGAATGGAATATTTTATTCAGTTGTCCGATATCCCGCTCGGCCACTGTACCCGGCCTTGGTTTAATGCGGACTGTGCTCGCGCAGAAGCGCGAAAAGAGACTGCTTACTGAACCTGAATTCAAGCCCGCGATCTTAAAGTAGGGGCTCAGAGGGAAAAGCGTGCATGCGAGGAGAAAGGGCTGCAATTACTGCAGCAAGGGCAAGCAAAAGCATGCCCCGTAAGGTATAATTTGACCACGTAAGTCACATAGGGTTCATTGACTGCTGCTAGTAGTAAGCAGTATATTGGTCTCTATCCAAGTCAGTCGAATCTAACTTCTGCCGTCCCTCTTTGCCTCCCATGTTACGACCAGACGGGTCGCTGGCTCACTCCGCATCAGACAAAGCAAATTTGCTTTGTCTGATGCGGAGTGAGATGAGAATTGCTCGCGAACAAAGGTTCGTGATCAATTCTCATCTACTTGCAGGCACAGCAATCCCACCATATCTACCTCACTGTGGCAGTTCCATGCCGTAGATATCAATAAGTACACTGTAGCCTGAATTGTATCCTGTATTAACACGCCTGTACCGCCTCAACTGTTCCCAGCTCGTGGAAGGTTGCCAATGTACAACCAGTGCCCAAAAAGGGTGACTGTGCCGACCCTACCAACTACCGTCCAATTGCAATTACCGCCATACTATGTAAGGTCATGGAAAGGGTTCTGAACGGCAAGCTGTTATCGTACCTAGAAAACCACGACCTACTTAGTGATCTTCAATACGGCTTTTGCCAGGCTCGCTTTTCAGAAGATCTTCTAGTGTACGTTACACATTGCTATGGCGAGGCTATCGAAAAACATGGCTAAGCTCTCGTCGTGTCACTCGACATCATCAAAGCTTTCGACCGGGTCTGGCACGCTAGCTTGTTAGGAAAACTTCCTTCGTACGATATCTCTGCTGACTTTTGTGACTGGATCTCTAATTTTCTGATTGAACGGTCGATTCGAGTAGTCGTTGACGGTTGCGTCTCTGACCTCAAGGCTATTGTTGATGATGCCAGAGTTCCTCAGAGATGGAGGAAACCCGTTCTTTAAGAGAGGCCATGGATGAACGGTCAATTTCGACCTTGAGTCTTGTCTCCAAATGGGGTGACAAAAATCTGGATAGTTTTAACGCTGCTAAAACACAGGTGTGTTTAATTTCCGCCAAAAAGAGTTCTTTAAACACGTATCTTACTTTCTGAGGTACCAACCACCGTCAATCTTGCGATTCTTGGCATCAAGTTATGATCCGATCATCCGAACTTTGGCGACAACATCGAGTTGAAGGCTCAAACTGCAAACGTGCATGGAATACTGCTCCCACCTTTGAGATGGTTCAGCAAAATACCAGCTAGCTGCACTCGACTCGGTGGAACGCAGAGCTAGAAAACACGTTGGGGATGAGAAACTGGTGAATATCAAGCTCCACAGTCTCCCTTATCGTTGAAGAGTTGCTTCATTGTCGGTTTTCTATAGATTTTACGCTGGCGCACAACCAGAGAGTGGAATTCCCTGCCTGCGTCTGTATTCCCGGCAGCCTACAGCCCTGATATATTCAAAGCTCGAGTAAATAGGCGTGTTCTCAGCAAGCTCGCTTCATCTTTGCCTCTTCTTGATCTTTGATCCAGATTGAGGCCAAGAGTAATCATTATTAATAAAATAAATATTGTATTCATCTTATCTCAGTCTGATGCCATAACAACAATGTTAACAGCATTGTTGTGTTCCGGCAGTTACAGATAAAATAGCCAGTTCCTCAGTGGTTGAGGATTCCGGGAGAGGCTCGCTTCCATCTTCAGCCTTATCAATACTTAAAATCAGGTATGTTAAAGGCTAAGAGTCACACCTTCGTTCATACGAAAATATATACATAAGTATCAAACAAATAAACGTAAAAGCCAGAAATTAACACAATTATTATGTAAAAAAATAATTTTCATTATCCAACTTCTAAAGGCACTGTCTGAATACACAGAGAAGCTATACTCACCACTTAATAACTGAAATTTGTGCCTAACGATACTGCAGTAAAGAAATAAGCTACGTGGTTAGTGACATCATTACTATTCCCATTTTGCTTGTTAAATCACCAAGCAGATAATCTCTCTCTATACTACGTAGGCAATGCACGTATAGGCTAACAGTTATGTTTCAAACATACTGATGCTATTTCGTACCACGACCCTCTTAAAATAAGCTTATTTTCTGAAGTTTTGTGAAATTTGACAACTTCAATTTGTTCGTTGGCAGGACCAATGATTATAGAGTTGTCTTTTTAGACTTACTTTATACAAATAATATCAGTATTTTCATACCGATATTTTTTTTGCGAATGTTCAGTAGCTGCATAGTTAAGTCCGCCATTACAAAGTAGTAGGTATTTCATATCCACAGATATATCTCAATGGACAGAAACAACAAAATTTTACTTTGTGGAGGGCCATGGTACGAATTTGAAGAGTACTGAAAATATAACGCAAACTAAACGTACATATGACATGATAGACTAACTCCAAGTGTCAAATGTATGAAAATACAGCTTATCGTCGCTTCATTGGATCCTAGCCTCAACGCAAAACAATAATAAGTATTTTATGCTCAAAATACTCTGACCACTGTTAGACTTACTCTCTGCACTGGAAAGAACTTAGCTATGCCAGCTGTTGCTGTGTTATGTTTTTCTTCCTTTTTACAAAATTGTTCGTCCAGAGAGAAAGACGATAATTACTCATTAATCCCACTCTAGAGATACGAGTCGAAAGTGGTTCATATCCTACACACGAAAAATTAAAAAAGGAAGAATAAAATTCACAAACAATATACTTACCGGAATGAATGCAAATCTGCTTGAGAATTAATTCTTCTGTTTTTTGGTACCTCCATTCTCCAAACTTCGTTTGGTTTTCATTGTTTTCTCAATAAACAAAAGAATCAACTTAAGCAAATCATAATAAAGAGAATAGTATTTAAATTGGTGGTTTGATATCAATTTCATTACCTTGGATTTATGATTATATAAATATAAGTTCGATACTTTATAATTAAAGTAGTAGTAGTTTCAGCAAAAAAAACGTTCAGTCACAACACAACCAGACCTAAAGAAACTTGTGTTACGGATTTTATATGGGTAACGGATGTACTTATATAGGTAGATTTTTTTTTTGTAAAGTAAGACATGTTCATTCATATACACGAGTTTTTTTGAGAAGCCCTACCCCTAAGAATTATATTGTTGCAATAATCATTTCAACTATTATAATAAATTAAGAGAAACTGAGAGTTAAAGACTTTACAATTATCTATTAAAAGTAAAACATTTTTATATATTTTTTTGAATTTAAATAGTAACACTGACCCTATAATTTATCTTTACATATCAGGTAAACCTATCAATTAAAAAGACATTAATGAAATGTTTCACCATCTACTTGTTTTATTGCCGATAAAACGTATGGTATTATTGATTTTACACTTGATTCAAGGTTTCAAACATTGCGTGTATAGATGATAAAATATTCTACTCAGCAATCCAATTATTTATTTAAAGGTTTTAACTATGATAGTGCATCGAAAATAATTTAGAGTCTGTGCAACCTGCAACTACGAGTAAGTGTTACTAGCAAACAAAATTTTACTATTAAGTTTGGTTTGCTTGCTTTTTTATTATATTTTCAGTATTTTTATTGTTGATGGACAAATAAATTTCCATAGCATTAAATTCGCCATTTGCGGAATTTAGTATATTTCAGGGTTGAAAAAAATTATTAGCCCTGGAGGGGAACCACCTTAGATCCTTTAGTTAGCTCATTTTACTAAAAGGAAACATTCCTTTAATTATAAGAAGAAACAAACCTGGAGAACCACGGCCCATAGATTTTTTACCACCCTGTATATCACAATAAAATTAAAAAACTAATGTTACTTACCGTTGAGCTCGAACAGGTGAATGAATAAATGTAATTCACAATATCATTCCTGAACCACTACTCATCAATTAAGGATTTCTATGTAATGATCCATAATTGGTATTTGTGGTATTTATTAATTCATTATAGTTCATCACATCTTCGTCGAATCAGATAATACAATTTTCCAGAGGTGACATCAGCCATCACTATATGCTGCATTTTACTGATTAAACTCATTCATCTAGTATATATTAATGTCTCTAAGATGACCTCGTGATCTTGAAACTATCTTAAGGGCTTACATACTTTGTTACGGAAACCAAAGCAAAACATACTATAATAATAAACAATGTTAGCATAATGAATGAATCTAGGTTGCCTCATGTTAATGTAACTAGATTATAGTTTAATATACTGACTAGAACTAAACATCCTTTGTTATGGATTTAAAAAATATAATAACCCATATAACATCGTTTAAATGTTCTCTAGTCCAGATTTCTTTGATTTTTCGTATAACTTAGACGTGTCTCTAATAACAATTAAAATATTATGTGTTTTTTATGGATATTACTAATTATTGGAAGAAGCGCTGTAGTCGAGTGTGATAATTACTTTGATAGATTAGTTAATAGTGGAGGTGCAGATTTATTGCAATCTTTTGTTCAGTTAAAGGATAAAGCTGCTGGCTTTTTTCATATAGATTTGGATGAACTAGCACGAAGGGGAAAAATAATACAAGGAGCACTTTATACATTTTTTTTAGAAGCTACGAGGAAAGACACCGCTGGTCCTAAAACCAGTAGTGACGCCGATGTGCTCACCACGGCGATGACAACAATGAATCCAAGTAATATAGGGCTGAGAACAAGACCAGCGGACTGTCTTGATTTTGAAAATCTTGCTGCTGAAGTTGGATATAGATCTGATACCCATGTTGTAGTCACTGATGATGGATATGTACTTACACTTCATAGACTTTTGCCTATTTCACCTAACGCTACCGTCGGAAAAAATGGTGTAGTGTTACTCCATCACGGACTCTTAGGCAGTTCCGATGACTGGTTATTGCTTGGACCAAAGAAAGGTTTGCCTTATTTACTTCTTAATGCAGAATATGATGTATGGCTGACGAACGCAAGAGGTAATAAGTATTCGAGATCACATATTCAGAAAAACATCAAAGATGACAATTTCTGGGATTTCTCGTGGCACGAAATAGGACGGTTTGATTTAGCAGCAGTCATTGATTACATAAAAGACAGAAATGGTGATGTAAAACTGCACTACGTTGGCTACTCTATGGGTGCCACCGCCCTTTTTGTTCTTTTGTCAATGGTACCAGAGTACAATAATTTTCTGAAAATAGCGATACTAATTGCTCCTTTAGTATTAATGCAGAACGTCAAAGGACCTCTTCAACTCCTAGCTGAGAACTACAATACCGAAACACTACGTCAATTGGGGTTCCGCGAAAACTCACCTGTTTTACTATTACCTGCGAAAGTGGCAAATCTATTTTGTAAAGGTAAGAAAACAAATTGCCAGAATCCATTAATGTTATTGGCACAAAAACCGAATTCAAAGCTGAAGACGAAAATTGAAAGGTATACTCCTGGTGGAGGTTCTATGAAAACGATCATGCATTATATACAGTTGATACAGAGCGGTGAATTCAAAACATACGATCCTCAATCTTCAGTATCTAAGGTTGGACCTTCACTGATGTATAATTTGAATAATGTTGTATTGCCACTGGCCGTAATCTCTTCCTTAGGAGATTCAATATCAACTACGTCAGATGTGAGAAATTTATTGTTTCATTTGCCAAAAATAGCATTGTATCATAAAGTTTCTGATTACGACTTTAATCACTTAGATTTTATGTGGTCTATTAACGCCAATATTTTAGTTTATTATAATATTCTAGAGATGCTTAATCAACTTCAATTAATAAATTCTACTTCAGTGTGAAATAATCAAAATTGTTAAATATTTAAATCATTCAGTAACGTTAATAGACATCAATTATGTATGTTAATTCATTCTTGTAATTTTCTGCCATGGAATGGGTGACCAGAAATGTACTATCCCGAGACGTTACCACGTTATCCACCAATCTGTAGGACTGCTAGTTGAGTCATGGAGCCAGAAAAAATAGTAAAAATAATTTATTTTAAGTTTTCTTTGTTATTCATTGTTTAGCTAGGTTTAATATCCAAATAAACGACGCTATTTTTTGTGATATAAAAGTTTTCTATAAATCTATAAGTTACTTCTTGAAGTAACACTCTATAAAAAAAATCTACTGGCTTACCGGGAAGTTCCCCGATTGTACAGATACGATATTTAGTGTTTTTTGTGTCAATAATAATGATAGTAGCATTAGATCGTTTTATTAGAACATGTTCGATCTAAAAATGTTTGTCTTAAAATTGTTAGACAATACCGAATTAAAGAGGTTTTAGATAAAAAAAAACATTTACGATGGAGTTTTCTTTACCTAAGTGTGATTTCCTTTTAATATCTTTTTTATATCGTTGGTATTCTTAATAAGTTCATTATTGGACTACTCGTCGCTCGCCGCTTGTCATCTGTTTGTAATTTCTAGCTTTACTCGCTACTCGCTCATCGCTGGCGGTCGGACAGCTGCCTTAGCCAAAATATCATGCAGGCGTTATTTCCATATAAAGCATTATTTATTAGGTACGTACTATAATTATTTATTTCCAATGTTCAACCGTCAAACAGAAAAGGCAACGAGATGGAATTACAATTCAGTAATTATAAGTAGTTGCTTGATTAGTTGAAAGGTTGATGCTATTAATACAAGAACCAAAAAATACAGATAAGCCAGGGGTTTGCGCTAGTGTATATATATATTTTTGCCAGGGGGCCAAAAATGATAAAAATAACAGTTGAACTACAACTTCTATGAGATTTTTCTTTTTTTTGAAGTTGAAGTCGGTTTTCAATTTATTATTAAAGCGCGAGACAAACTAAATGCGGCGCTACACGTCGCTGTGCACAGTGGACAGATTAAATGCTGCAACACGACCATGTTGACATACCAAGATAACAAGTGAAGTATGTTTAAAAAAAATCGGCCAAGTGCGAGTCGAACTCGCACATGAAGCATTTCGCCTCTCATTTCTCTCTTTTTGTCATTTTCTCTGTATGTGTTTGTTTTGTATCGTGTGCAATAAAGTTTCTATTATTATTATTGCCAAAATGCCATTATAATTTTTCGTCTGCAGAAATTAGTTTGTTTTTCATAGTGTTTGTATGAATGACAAAGTTATATTAGCGGTTTTGGAAAATGTGCTATAGCTCAGTTTCAGAGCTAAATAAATTTCGTTCAAACCAAATTTCGTTAAAAAAAGATCTACATCATTTTCTTTTTATTTTTCACTTTCTTATTTTAAAAGTTAGAGGGGGGGGGGGGGGGGGGGGCACACATTTTTCCACTTTGGAAGTGTATAACTTTCAAACGGTTGACTTTGAGAAAAAACTGTTTGAGAAGCCTCAATGTAATTTTTAAAGATCTATCTAATGATATCCCACGCGTATAGGTATCATGAAAAAAAAAATTTTCAGTAACTCTCATAGTTTTGGAATAAAAAGGGTGTGACATACATCGGTTTGGCCGAATCTATAAGGGTTTCGTTTTTTGCCTTTAGGCTACGAAACCCTAAAAACCAGTGAAATTTGATTATTCTTCTCGACGCTAGATGTCGCATCAGTAGGCTAAAACCACCTTGTATCGGTCACCTTGTAATACCGAGCATTTGTTACTTATTTATTTATTTAATGGAAAAGCAACAAAATAATCACTTACTACTGGCAAATACACTGTATCACAAATTCCGCGTCACTAATAAAAGTGTGATAGTTTCTCAAATACATAAAATTAATAAGTGAAACTCTAAAAGAAAATATATAACACTTTTGTTCACTATTTAATTTTAATTCAATACTAAAAGATTATACTATTAAAAAAATAATACTAATAAATTACTATGAGAAAGGCTTTGATTCGATAGAGACCCTGGGCGGTGCTGCAGTCTCTCCAGAGGTGCCAAGTGGACTATAGGTATATCGAGGTGTTAACGTATTTATACTAACATGCCGCCATGTCGGTCCGATTACAGAACCAGAGCACAAATCCCATCTAACTGCAGCGAGGTGTGAGACAGCGAGACGTAATTTCTCCAAGACTGTTCACAGCTGCGTTGGAGGACATCTTTAAGCTCTTGGATTGGAAATGCCTTTAAATTAATGGCCAGTATCTGGCACACCTTCGTTTTGCCGATGATATAGTCTTTATGGCTGAGACCTTGGAGGGCCTGAACACAATGCTCGCAGATCTCCGTAGTGCTTCCCAAAGAGTAGGTCTTAGGATGCACATGGATAATACGCAAAATCATGTCAAATTCCCATGTTGTACCCACGTCAGTTCACGTTGGGAACACTACACTCGAATTTGTTGACCACTACGTTTACCTTAGACAGACAATCCAGTTAGGTAAGTCCAACTTCGAGAAAGAGATTATATAGATCTTCGAATCCAACTAGGATGGGCAGCATTCGGGAAGCTCCGTAAAATTTTTGCGCCTGACTTATCTCAGTGTCTCAAGACGAAAGTCTATGACCAAGTTCAATGTCTCCCAGCGTGCAATGGAGAGGGCTCCACGTTCCCGTGATCGAATCCTAAATGAGAAGATTCGCATGAGAACTAAAGTAACCAACATCGCTATAAGGATTGCTCAGCTGAAGTGGCAGTGGGCGGGACACATATCGAGAAGAAGTTGGGGCGGAAAGGTTTTGGAATGGCAACCGCGCACAGGACAACGTGACGCTCCGTGGGTAGGTATACAGAGTATTATAATTAATTCAAAGTCATTTAAAATAAGAATATAATGTAGCATAAAAGTCAATATTGCGTTTCGGAATGCATTAGGTAGGAAATATTTTTAGGTTTTAAATTAAAAAAGTACTTTACCACGTTAGGCCGCAAAATGCGATTTTCCACGCAGAAATTGAATGACAAAACCTCCGATTCCAGGCGTGTGAGGTTAAAAAGCATTTTTACCGGAGCTGCGCAGCGCTGTGCAGCATCGCGCGTTTGGTTTGTCATGTACCACCATATTCCATTAATTACAACGTCATAAGTGATGTGCTGTACTGTGCTGCATTCGGTATGGCTCGCGCCTAAAAGTTTTTAAATACATTCTAACAATTACGCAGTCCAAGACAAATTGACATGACATCCCGATTGTGACACGGCAATCACAATCGGTACCTATCGCAGAAGGCAGGTAGGTACTTCCCTACCCCTGAGCTGAAACTCTTTTCGAACAGTAGAGTTTCCTAAGCTAAAAGGTAAATAAAAAACTAAAATAGTGCTTCAAACAGGTGACGGACGGCTGCATCCAAAACAACACCATACTCGTGTACCGGTCACCGCGCGGACAAATGGTTTAATTTCCCTTGTGACCCATTCCTGGCTACCATACGCAACTCAGTAACTTCAAAACGCACCTTTATCACGAACGCAACAAGAACGGTTATCCTATTCTAACTGTGAAGCGTGTTGCGTAGTCGACAGTACGTTGACGTTCTACCACAGCACATTTGTGAAACATAAATTTGGAAATTTATCAAATTAATATTTATTGTGCACTCCTGTTAGTTAGCGATGTGTCTCGGAGCGCATATATAGGTATTCTGTAGTGAAGTTGCAGCAAAATGGACTTTTATTGACGAAGCTTTTAGAGGTTTTCAAAGTCAGAGAAGAGAAGTACTCGTACATAATTTAATGTAAGACTGTCTGGTGTAAAAAAAGAAAAGTCAAATGTTGATTCATCAACATATTCAGAGTTTTTAGCACTGTTAGGTCATTTATTTCTCCGCAGGCTCCATTTCACTCATTTCCAATGAATTTTCACTTTGTTGAACAAACCGATAAAAACTGGTATTTAGCACTAACAACACTCCCGATACACTTTGTTTATGTTGTTACGTATTTCAACCAATCAGCGCGAAGCATGCTTTTCGTCACACGCATACGTACAGTCGGGCAACTTCCCGGTTGATCAGTAGAGATTTTTTGAGAAACGATATTTCGAAAAGTATTAAGGTTAAAGAAATAATTTATTTATAAAATAAAATAGCTCTATTTGTGATATAAACGTTTTCTATAAGTCTTTTTACTTTTTGAGATAACTTTCTTCAAAATAACTGTACTGATCAACCGGGAAGTTCCCAGATTGTACAATTTATCGAAGAGACTTAGACTATACTGATTATGGTTTATGATTTTTTTTGCATTTTTCAGTGCTATTTTTTATACTCATAATAAATTTTAAGTAGAAAAATATTGGTAAAAATCAACTCGGCCCCAAGTGAATTGTCAGATGGGACTCGAACCCACGTCTTTTGGAAATCCGGTCCAATGCTAACCACTAAGCTACTGAGACAAGTCTCGGTTTGTTACCTTAACCTTAGTAGGCACTTTCCAAGAAAACGCTTCCCAAACAACTCTACTGGTCAACCAGGAAGTTCCCGGATCGTACCAGCATTGCAAGATTCTGAATAGTCGTCATAGCGTATTATCTCAGCTCAAGCGCTTATATCTACAGCGTAATACAGCCACAGTGTAACTAAGGAACTAACAGTGGGACAACGCCCTTGAAACCCCACTGTCATGCCGCTTTTGACAAGACTTTCATAGTATTTGACAGGACATATGTCATTATCCCGAGTGAGCGTATGGCAGCTTGGTCTTGCACTTGTGTCCGTCGGACGACTGTATGTATAGATAGACTGTGGTACAGCGCTGGACGCAGCGGAACAGCGCTGAACTATATTTATAGCATTCGTGTGATAAAAATATATTTATTCTCATTTTATACCTGTTTGCTTGGAAAACTGAATAGTCGCGGAAAGCTGAAAGGATGCGTATGCGTATGTATTCATTACATCCATACAAAATCGTTGATTTCTGTGGACAGACGCTAAAAAGAGCTGAATAAATGAAAGTAATTTCTATACGCCATAAGTCCCACACAGGGCTGGCAGAGAGACAAAGGTGCTACTTGTGAGTGAAATGCATATTTGTTCAAATTTAATAAATTCATCATTATTTTTATTTTAACTCAAACTCCATTATATAATTTATCCATCGACTCAAAACCCCAAACACTCATAGTGGATAATACTTTCCAGAAACTCTTAAGTAGCTAAAGATAACAAAAAAAGAAACATTGCAAACAAAACTAATGCACCCAGCTGCACTTGCTGGTTTTATTACTAAACAAAGCAATAAATAGGTACGAGAGATCCCGAGGGTGCACCGGTAATGGGGGTTCACTATTGGCTAGTGAGATTAAGGAGGGGTTGATCTTTCAATTTTTTTAAGGGCTCTGGACTTAAGAGCGCTTACACATTGCGACTTTTTGCATCGATAAACGCAGCCGCGGAACTGCACCGTGACACTAGCGATCACAAGTACTTAAATCGTCTATTTGATTTATATTCGGTTTGACGACTGTCAGCCGTAAAGGTACGGACTAAGGATATCTGCCTACTACGCAGATGGTTCGATTCCCGGTTCAGACAAATATTTGTGTACATGAACATGTCTATTTGTCTTGGTCTGTGGGTTTTGATATGTATATTACACCTATGTATTAAAAAAAAGTAATACGATTAAATATGTGTTTATCCGTTATCTAGTGTCTTTGTCACAAGTTCTTTAACATTCTTTAACATAATCTTGGGCTAAATAATTGGTGTGATTGTTTTAAATTATTATTATACACGCATTAGCTTCGCCATCGTTTGACTGCATTTAGAGCTAGGCCTACTGAATTTCAACTGTATCGCGATTGTAACCCCGCTTTGGGAGGCCTGTATGTATATCGATGCTACATCGCTACCGAATCGTGTTTGTATCGATACAAAAAGTCACAATGTATAAACGCTCTAAAAGATGAAAACAAACAGTGTTGGCAAAATAAATTTGAAGGTATCTTCTAACATTTGTTCAAGGTATATCTAAAAAATATTGTGCCTAATTCAAGATGTGGGTGGCTTAGGTCGATTGTGTTTTTGGTCAAAGCGAGATAGACTTATTGAGATTAAGGTTCATTGAGTTTTAGTTAAATACCGAGATAAGGCTTTGTGAGACTAAGGTTCATCGAGTTTCAGTTCAATAGCGAGACAGACTTAGTAATACTAAGGTTCATTGAGTTTTAGTTTACTAGAGAAACAGACTTAGTGGGACTAAGGTTCATTGAGTTTTAGTTCAATAGTGAGACAGACAGACTTAGTGAGACTAAAGTTCATTGAATTTTAGTTCAAGAGCGAGATAGCTCCTTCTATAGTCTATCAAATCTAAGAAGTACTGTTTGACAGCTTTGACAGATTGAAAAATAAGGATGGGGTCAAAGCTATAATATACGATTCATCCGAGATATCGATTTAATTTCTTTAAGTATATGAATCGATTATGGTTTTGCGGATTTATACATTATGTAGTTGCCAAATATTAAAATTGAACACTTCATAATGTGGCCGCATTATATTTGGCATTATATTAATCAGTTCTATACTATGAAATGGAAAATACTTCGGTTTGGCCGGGTTAATTAATGATCTCATAAACTTTTAATTTCAATTAAGTTTTTGCATTAAAAGTTTGATGTCAGCTGAAAGTTGAGTTTTATTAAATATAAAAATACGTCTGGAATAACAACGACTCGTTATGAATAAAATTGATTATTCGTATAAATTTACTGATTATTCGTATAAAAAGTGTCCCAACATTGTGGGGAAGTATGTAACGACGACGCGACGTGACTTTGTAACGAAGTACACAAAATAGAAAGTGTTTATTGTTTATTTGGCTTTATTTGATGGATTTGAAGTTTAATTGAGTGATTGGGAATTGTGAATCTTGTGATTAAATGAGAATAATCTTCTAAGTTTCATAGGTTTACGATTTTTTTTTATTGAAATTGTGTGAGTTATTTACAAAGTTATGTCGGCTTGAAAAATATGAAACGTCAAACGGTACATCTTAGATTTGATAGACTATAAAAAATCGCGCCAGATGAGATGACGCTAGCTAGCTATAATATTAAAAAATTTAAACATTAGAGTGCTAAATTTCGACTAAATACCTTTATCACTTTATCATGATCATGAACTTTTCACCCATCAACAAAATTTACATTTAGTCTCATATCTAAAATGTTTAATCTTGAATTAAATTTTTCTACACGTGCAGTGTTTGATAAATGGCTTTCTCATGTAAGTGCGAAAGCGTACCCCCGGGCGATTTTTATTGCTCTCGGCTTTCGCAATATGTTTATCTGTAGATGGTATTATTTGCCGGATTATAGTGTACGGAATCAATAATATTTATTATGCGTGACACCATTGTACATTTGTACTTATTACGAACCCTTGTGGATTTAAAAGCGGGGGGAGCACGTGCACTTTTTTGCGTTGCGTTGCTGTGAATTTAATAATATGCTTCTTTTAATGCAATTTAGCTAATAAGAAAATATGGTGTGAAAATTGATCATGATAATTGATCCTTTTTTTGGTATTTTAATGCTGTGTTTGGATCGGACGCTTACATTTTTATGTTTTTATTAGCTTCCGCCCGCGATTTCATCCGCGTGGTTCCCGTTTCCGTGGGAATATCGGGATAAAAAGTACTATAAGTTACTCTCCGTCATTTCAACTAAGTCTAGGTAGGTATGCCAAAATCAAGTCAATTGGTTTCTTAGTTAGGGCGTGGAGCAAAGACGAAAAACACACTTTCGCATTTAGAATAATAGTTAGTCTAATCAAACTACCGATTCTGAAAATACGTTGAAAATTTCTAGTTATTTTTTTGTTTTCTATGCTGTAGGCCAGCTTCTTCATAAAAAAATTTTTTCCAATCTTTTGACAATCTACTTAGATGATTTTCAATGCTATTTAGGTGGTAGAAAAATATTATATAAATTCAACTTGTCTACCAAATCTCGTAGGTAGGATTCGAAGCCGCAACCTATGCATTTCATCCAATGCTCTTCTAAGGTGCGATCGGCCGATTAACCAACTGGAAATCACCTAGCAACCAATTGCGTCGCTGTCATTACTGTCATATTTGCATACTGTATGACACCTACAACAGCGGCAAAACTTGAAAATGAAACGAATTTAATTTATATACCTAGTCAGCCCTCGGAAGTGCAAAGTTAAAACAATACCCCCTTACCAAAGAATATACACTAAGGGGAAGCTTAGAAAAGTTATTCCGTCTTTTGTCTTTGTTATTGAAATGACATTATGAACTAGAAAAAATAAGACGAAATCACAGAGCTATATCGATATAGACAAAAGGAGAGCGCTTCAAACTGCATGAGAACTAGCGTGTCAAATGTTCCGTACCTACGATGACGTCACGAGCGAGATGTGCAAATGTTATTGACGAGCTCTTGCAAGAAAGTACTGCACAATTAACTATTTTCATGTGATAAATATTAAACAAGAAAATATACTAGAAAAAAGCAACTAGTCTCATGTCGCCGTGACGGGATCCGAACCCGCATCCTTGGGAGTCCGGCCCAATGCACTAACCAATTATGCTACAGAAACCTATGAGGACACGTTGAATTTTTCTAGTATATTCACCGTTCTACGGTGTTGGCTACCGTTGTTTCATCAATGAGAGAAATATCCTCGCATTCGAAAGAAACATATTTACAGATGTTTGACTATCGATAAAGATGAAACAGCCATCTAATTATAACTTTTTAATTTCTAGTAGTCATCAACTAGTCTCATGTCGCCATGAGACTAGTTGCTTTTTTCTAGTATATTTTCTTGTTTAATATTTATCACATAAAAATAGCATTGTAAAATGCAAATTTAAAAAGCTATAACTATTTTCATTTTTGAGTGACGTGTGTTTTCATGGCTATAGTCTAAACGGACTGACTTAGGATGTAAAACTTAGACCATGGATCAAACTTTTGACGCGCAAGGTAGATACACTTTTTCCGTCTATCTCGATATAACTCTGTGGACAAAATACTGAATAGGTATTCCAAGCTTACATCAGTACCCTTAGTACGAGTTTAGCAAACTAAAATCGTTTTTGAAAACTATTGCTTTGTCTCTGCCATATCGATAGACTGCTTTACCGACATGAGTAGAGCATCCGATAGTTATCGAAAACGTTGACAATATATGTCAACTCGTACATAGGGTTATGGTTCATAAGTACGGGGGTTAGAGATTACACCCTGTTTTGAAAAATACAGTTGAAAACTTATAGCTCTATTCACATCAAAGCGAGCCCAGGTGCAGAGAATAAAGCAAGATAAAAGAACAGGCGTGGGTGTGTGATCGAGCGCACGTGTAAGTATTTAGCCTGGCGTCCACTACAACAGAACCGAATTGAATCACATTTCTTCTCTGTGTAATGTTGCCGTTGCAAACTACTCTATAAGTACCTATTCTATATTTTTATGCTGTTTATCTTATAACCTTCTTAGTGGCTCATTTTTCAATGTTTTAATGATAGTTCTGAAAAAGATTAACTTTAATGTCAATCTATCGTTGGCATATAATATTTCATCCGTTAGCCACAAAAATATTTTATACTAGCGGCCGTGCGCACCCGTTTCACCCGCGTGGTTCCCGTTCCCGTGGGAATTTTGGGATCATTTATAGCCTATGTTACTACTTGGGGTCTAAGGATTCTCTATACAAAATTTCGTCAAAATCGGTCCAGTAGTTTTTGAGTTTATTCGTTACATACAAAAATCAAATCTTTCCTCTTTATAATATTATATATATAGTACCTATAGAAAACAATGTAAATGTAAATATAAATCTTACACAGGAAAACCTGTAGCCTTCTATAGGTTTTCTATTTTACGTATTAAACATACTATAATGAATAATACGCATTTTTATTACGATATGATTATGACAAATAATCCACAAAGGAGGTTTTAAGATAAACAGCATAAAAATATAGCATAGGTAGGTACATAGAGTACTTTGCAACGGCATCGTTACAATTTCAGACGAATCGCAACTTTTTATCATAGGTAGGTAGGTTGAAATATACCTGCGGGCAATGAAGCGGGTCCATTAGTGACGCCCAAAATCGAATCGACAACGCTCATTGCCTGCGGGCAATGAGCGTACCTACGTATATCAACCAACGTAATATAATAAAAAAACCACCAACACAAAAAAAATACACTTAAAAAGTTCAAAATAATATTTATTTATTACGTTTATTAATTTCACAGACGTCGAGGGACCGCTATTATGAGCTGAATAGTATCGTGCAAGTGCCTGCTTAATAGTAAGCCGTGTGGTGACGGCCTAAGAATACAAGTGTCACCACTCCCTTACATGCCTGGGATGTCGTAAGAGTCGATTAAGAGGCTCGACGCATTAAACACCTGTGCGAGAGAAGGAAAACTTGAAACAAACCCTCTACCAACCCGTCTGGCCAGCAGCGTGGTAGCAGTCGCCTAATAACCTCCTATGAACGCCACAATAGGCGTGAGCTAGGAGAGGCTTATGTCCAGCAGTGGACGTCCACAGGCTGATGATGAAGTGCCTAGCGATAGGTACAAATCGGTCCCCGACGTCTTTGAAATTAACAAAAGTAATAAATAAGTACTTAGGGTAAATTAATATTATTTTGAACTTTTTAATTGTAGTATTTTGTATTGGGGGGGGGGGGGGGGGTTCTTAAAATTTTGAATTTATGTTTTATTTCAATGTACCTATTTTTTTATTATTAAGATCAAATTGTCCTATACCCAAAACTCAGGTCAAAGTCACAAACGGTTTGCTATTTCCCCTATGGTCTTGGTGAGGGGTCACCAAGACCGTTTCAAGGAGGCTAAACATGATAAATGTGCTGTAAGTCATCGAGGAGTTGGGTACTCTGCCGTGATGGTCGCTTCTTCAGGTCGAACCTACCGTATTTTAAATTACGGCATTGGATTTGCTAACAGTTTTTAAATTTCAACTCGATCAATCAAGTGGAAGTATATTAAATGTACATGTCCTGTGAAAGTTGATAAATCTGTGACTGTTTGAGGCAACGTAGCTCCTAAACGTATGGACCAATTTTGATGCGGATTTTTTTTATTCGAAAGCTGATATGATCAAGAAGATTCTTAGCTATTATTTATGAAGATCTGCCATCAGCTATTTGAATGCCATCAGTTCATTAAGGTTATTAAAATGAAAATTAAAGTAGGAAATGAGCTGATAATCTTAAAACGGCTGGACGGATCTTCATAAACTATAGCTAAGAACCACCTCAGACAGACAGACAAACAGATACACACACACGTCAAACTTATAACACCCCTCTTTTTGCGTCGAGGGTTAAAAAGGCGATTCGTCACGGATGAACGTGGACGTGCAATAAGAGTTTCAATTTGATTTGGCGCGATTCTGCTGTAGTGGATGTCGAGCTTTATTTATAATTTTTGTACTATGGACCTTGATGCGCTTGTAATTCTATCTATGTATTTCTTATCTTTCTTATTATCCTATAAATGTATTTTTTTGTTAAATAGTTGTACCACTGCGCTACCGGTTTTGTCAATTAAATGTTTGTTGCTATTTATTTGTTATGGTGCATCCACACTGGGGAATACTGAGCAACATACGTACCTACGTCAGTACAAAAGAGTTCAAGCTACTTTCGTACTCGTACTAACTAGGAAACCAAACAAAACACTAGCACTGAAGAAGCACTAGTTATTGGAATACTTGGTCAGGAGGCCTACCATCACCTTTTCGAAACCAGTTTGTTACCGTTTTGTTTTCAATACGTTTCAAATTCATATCGTGACCTCCACACTGGGGAATATTGAGCAACATGCCTAAATACAAATACAAATACAAATACTTTATTTGCCATTAAATAGGGTAGGTACATTATATGTCGATGTTATAAAAATAAAAAATAAGATCTTAAAGCCTATTTAGCCATATACAATAGCATGCAAATTAATAATAACAATAATATGGATAATTCAAACGCTACGTACGTCAGTACACGCTACGTCAGTACAGAAGAGTTAAAGCAACTTTCGTACTCGTACTTAGTAGGGAACCAAACAAAACACTAGCACTGAAGAAGCACTACTTATTGGAATACTTGGTCAGGGGGCATACCATCACTTTTCGAAACCAGTCTGTTAGCGTTTTGTTTTCTATACTGTTCAAATTCGTACCGTGAGCTCCACATAGTAAAATTTTTTTGTTCCTACCAACAAACAAATTGAATTTTTTCACACTTCACATTTTGAAGGCGATGATTGAGCGAAGACGTTACAAAAATTTCGTCGAAAAACCAGCTTACTATAAGAAAGTCGTAGTACAAAATAGCATGGTAAGATGAAAACAATACTGCGCCAATCTCTTGGCGCAGTATTGTTTTCATCTTAGGCGGTAGGCCCCCAGGATATTGAGGGTTCCGCGACTTCTACGTCGGTTAAAAGCACGTCGCTCATCAATAGTTTCGGAGGAATCCTGTGAACTCCCATTTACCTACTTAATTAGAAATTTCTAGAACTCATCGTGTTCTTGATAGGTCAGTCGTGTGTACTATTAAGTATTCTGTGGTCGTGTGTAGAACATTACACTGAACTAGTTTTAATCCACTAGTTAAGAGTTCTTTATCAGAGTAATGAAATAAGTACTTCATTAAAGGTACAATAAAGGTACATTTACTTCAATAGGTATAGGTTTTTGCAAATATTTTGACTTTATTTTTTTATACTTTATCGTATTAGTCTAACAGAAAAAACAATGTTTGATTGACTGTTCAGCAGATCTATCTTAAAAAATAAAAGCGCCTCAAAAGAGATCGAAAATTCGGTACAGTCCATGTCAGTGTTTTTTTTCTACGAAATTCTTTCGGGGAGAGTAATCGGAAGCAAATCGTGCAGAAAAAAATCCTCAACTCATCCAGCCTGGAATCCGAACGAGAATTGACTGAATATTTTGTAGTCGACCTTTACATTTAAAGAGATTTCCACTAAATAGATAACGACTGGCTACATTGTATAATGCATTAATTTAGTGCAGCAATGGAAGCTTATTCGTTAATCAGATACTTTCAGTTCGATTCGCCGTAAGTGACGTTTTGAATCCTAACTTAATATTATGAATGGCAAAGTGTGTTTGTTTGTTTGTCCTTCCTTCACGAACTAAACGACCAATTGACTGGATTTTTTGCAGAGACTTAGTTGAAAGAACCAAGAGTAGCATAGGTTACTTTTTATACCGGGAACCACGCGGGTGAAACCGCGAGCGGCAGCTAGGTAAATAAGTTTTTAATCATTTCAGCTGTGACAATTAAGTATTTAAGTCCCGTGTTGTCAATAAACATTATGATTCGTCTTCTTTAACCCTTAACTATAATCGTGGGTCCCCTGGACTCACCTTAATTTTTTAAAGTCATATTTAAAGCGCTGTGAGTGTCGCAGCTCTCCCAGCTTTTCAGTACCTTCCTAAACTTGTCTGGTGACCATGCGAGACCATGCGAAAGTCGGCTGTAATACAGTCGACTTTCGCTCGATTCTCTAAAGGTATGTAATTCATTTCGCTTTGGTCCAGTGGACCCACGACTATAGATACGTATGAGATTTTTTATTTCAATTTAACCCGTCTCTGGTGGAAGCCTCAATCTTGATAAGAACAAAAGGAAAATATTTGTTTTTTGCCTTTCTGCTACTGTAGACCCAAGAATGTTCATCTATGCACCAAATACCAGAAGGTTATTTGCGTGACATGTGCAAGATTTGTATGCAATTCATATTTGAAACTATTGTCAATACAACTAGTGTCAGAATTATTGTTATGAAAGCTGTATCTTGCTTTTTGAGTTTTTTGTAAAACAAGACACTTTTATATAAAAAAAAAAAAACTTTTTTTTTTTATATATATATATTATTATATCCGACCTATCGGTTATTATTTTTCACCACTACAGTTTGGGGTTAAACCTTTAATGATGTCTCCTACAGTTCTTTAAAATGTACGACTCAATACCTTATAGATCACATCTATGATAATGTTTTGCAGACTCTTACAGAAAGATATTTAATTTCCTGTTCCAACGAGATGTATATCGTAATGAAATGATCGAATACACAATTCGAGACATCGATCAGCCTCCCAGATTACGCCGAAAAGATGCCATTCGAGAATCGTAAAATACGGTATTGCCGTAGTGGTGCGTCTCTAAAATAGTGTATGAAAATCATAGACAAATAGAATATTAGAATGGAAGATAGACAACACTATCTATACGATTAGTAAGTATATTTTACTAGAATAGCATGAGTGAGCATTTAGTATTTTTTTGGGAGCCAAGTTAGTATGTTTTTTGAATATCCTACGAATGTCTACCCATTTTACTTGGGAAAGTTTAGATGTTCTTACTCAAGCTCGCAAAACGATGGACGGATTTAGATGGAAGGCCAATGCTAGAGTTAAAGGGGATTGGCGCCTTTTAAAACATCACTGCACGCCATTAAAACATTGTTCAATGGTTAGAGTATATGACTACAAACAATAGTTACTGAGACATCATATTTCATACTCAGTAACTATTGGCGTACTTAAAATATGTGTGCAGGGGGCCTACCGCTGTTCCCAGTAATCTAACCAGTGCACCCTTTTTTCTTTAACTTATTCCCAGTAACTGGTTCCATGAAAGAAATTCCGTTAGCGTTCCGTTATCTAGGTCAAAATAGAAAAAAAAAATAACTAAAAGTACCAGGGCAGCAAAACTAACCAGAAGTTATTACAACTATAAAATATTCTTAAAAAAAATAAGTCTATACAATCTCGAAACATATAAAATAACTTCAGGTAAGCTATGGTACCCTGGTACTTTCAGCTAATAATATTTTTTGTCAATTATTAGCTAACTTAGCGATTCCTTTGCTCAAACCACGCCAATGTCGTACTTGGTTTGGACATTTTCAAAATTCGTTTTCCCCATGATACTCACAAGTTATAGAGTTATTGTACAAGTACAAGACAGTCACAAATTGTATAGTAATTATAGAAGTAAAATAACTTTACATTAGGAAGTGTCATAGAGAAAACGAATTTTGAAAATGTCGAAACCAAATACGATATTGGCATGGTTTGAGCAAGGAATCAGTAAGTGGTCATAGTGAATAGGGCCGCTGTAGTTTTATATCGAAAAGTACATAGGTACTTTTTCCGTACAGCGTCTTAAGATGGACACACAGTTCGTTAGGTACTAACTGATATGTGAAGCTATCATGGTAACGTTCTCCTTGAATATTGGACGCCATATCAGAACATGAATAGCATACAATGGACTATCTCCAACCGGGAGAAACCAGCCAGCGTAGCATGCGCACCGCGAGTCGCTATCGACGCTTATCTCGCTATGTCTGTCCCGCTCATATCAGTACGGTGTGAGCGGAAAAGTGTCGAGAAAGCTTTATCGAGGTGCTCATGCTACGCATGCTGATAGCCACCTATTGTGACTTTATAAATTAATTACTTAATATTACATAGTTTATTACCGATTCTAAATCCAATAACGACTTAAATTTTGGTAGTGATACCTGAAATTATGGTGATAGCTTTCTGCATACGTTTCGGCACCCTATCAGCTGCCGTGGTCACGGCATGACTGGCTACTTATAAGTCTACCTTCGAAAATATTTAAACCGACTCGAATCTTATTTGAATTTAACTCGATTTAAGATTCGATTCTAACTCGTGAAATTACGCTTAAAATCCGTTTTGTTTTATTTCATTAACATGTATTTTTTATCTTGTTGACAGCTGTTGTGGAAAATGTTAAAAACGTATTCTAAACGATAGACTTTAAACAGTTAATTCCAATAATCCTTTCTTTTTACAGGACCTTCTAACCTTGGTCTCCTAACCTTTCTAACCTTCGTCACGAACAAGTCATGTAAAGGAATCAAAAAAGGGAATTTACGATGTTTGTCCACTGCATACAAAATCAAAACGTATCGTGTGGCAGGAGCGTTCATATCCCATTGTACACTACGAGCAATTATATTATATGTAAGAGTGCGTACTTGAAGCAGATATGTCATACGAGCTCGTATTGTGAAAATTGGGGAGACCCTATATGGGGTCTGATTCAATTTGCTATCTCTTTCACTTCCGTCTTTTTCGTGTCTTTTGTCTTACTTATCAATTGTCAATGTGCGCAGTCTGCGTCACAGATTTCAACGCAAATTACTATAAAGGTAAAATGTATATTATAAAACATCATTGACTACGAGTGATAGCTGAGCCAAAATACTATAATGAAATACTATAACTCTAGTTAGTTAATACGTACAGTTTCTGATGAAATTGGACAACTATTTTTTTTAAAAGTAGGTTCTTTTACATTGAATATAAGATAAATGTTTAATAACAAGAATAAAACACAAAAGCTAAGAAACAAATAAGATTATTATCATCTCAATCTGTGTGCCGCATCGCTAACAAGAGGCAAAAACTCAGTGATACCTTTACTTGACGGCAAAGCACTGATTTTTCAGTTTATACCTAGAGTAAGCGTGAATAAGCCACGTGTCTACGACACAGGCGTATGCAATAACTAAAAATAAATGATTAATTAATGGACGTTCATTATTAAATTCAATACAAAAAAAAACAGATAAAACATGCAATAAATTTTAAAAAAAAAAACGATAATAGTATTAAAATAAATTGAAAATATAACAATTAAAAATATGATTAGAATATGAATAAGTTAAGAATAAATTAAATACTTTTCAAATAAATTAAGCCAAATGAAGCCTAATGAATATAATAAATTAATTAAAATTAAATAAAATTGAGTCGCTCACCTAGTATTTTTGTCGCTCAACATTTTTTTTAGTCGGTCGGTTAATTACTACCCTTTTTACATCATCCGCGTCCGCAACCACACATTCAATATGAATTTGAATACTCACCACATTAATAATTATATTGATAAAATGATATAGATCTTGAATTTAGATTTAATATTTCAAAAGATAGGATTAGGTAATATTTCAAAGGAGTAGGGAGCTTTTCAAAACCCACTTATATCGTGAAAGCTGCGCAACCACCGTAAAATATTTTATTTATTTATTTGGATCACCAACAAGATTACACCAAACAAAAAGAAAAAAGAAGACTCACACATATTAACATTGAGAACAAAGTGAAACCTTAATTATAGGTGACAACGGCATGCATTAAATACAACAAACCAACAGCTTTACAAAAAAAAATATATAAGAAAATTATGTTAAAATTAAAACTATGCAAGTTAAAATGTCACAATGGCTAAGTTATACTTTGCCCAGACAAATAGATTTTAATTTGCTTAAAGGATCAGCATATATGTCGAAGTTGGTAGACTTTGACAGTGAATTATATTGTGAAAACATTCTGTTTAAAGGCGAAAATAAACCTAGATTAGATTTTGAACTGGTTACGAACAAATTATACCTTGATTTTCTTGGCAATTTAGTGGGGACGTTCAAATTAACCCTCGAGAGTAGATCAGGACAATCAAAAATATTATTTGTCAGCTTGTACAAGAAAACACTGTCTAACATAGAGCGGCGGTCTTTCAAAGTGTTCATATTAAAGTAGCGTAATAATAATAATAATAAAAAAAAACAATATTCTTAGTATTTAAATTGGATCGCATAATTTAAGGCGCTATACAACTGAAGCGAACGACACACGCGGGAGAGCCCGATTTTGCAGATTAGGAGAAAAAAACCACGAAATCACTGCGTAGTAAATAACTATAGAGATGAAAGACAAAATTAAAATACACGACGCTAAATATTATTGGCGTCATAGTACATGTAACCCCATTTTAGAATATCTAATCATGAATTTTCTTTTTTTTAATGGATTTTTTCGAAAAATAAAGTGTCGAGGCAATCTCATAAAATCGTGTTACTGAAACTTTACAAATCTCGATAAAGGTATAAAGAAATCCCATTTGCCGTTCTGATTTAATTTATTATTACCAGATTTGTAACATCTCTAACGGTCCTATAGTGATACAAAAAGCATCTAGCGTTTGTTTTCCGTATAGCGTCTTAAGTATTCTTATAATAACCAAATGTTTACTTTTCGTTGCAATTTACCATACAAGATTTAAATCACTAAAGTCTGCACATTTTATTTGAAGCGCGTATAACATTAACCTTTGTATAACATTTGAAAATGGACTGGAAATCTGTCGCAGAGATTCAAAGCTATAATATGCGCGTTTGAATGTTCATCCTACACAGCCTTCAAACGAAGTAATTCGAGTAGCATTTTACAAAACGTTTTTGATGTCAAAGCGTTTGAACAACGCTTAAAGCTGCTCTGATCCTTTTATCCTGGAAACATAGTAAAAACTATATTTATAATGTCTTTTATTGCGATTTTAATAAGCGGGTGTTACGCGAAATAATATTTGCTACAAAATATTTCGACGACCTGTTTGGCGCAGGGGTACTAACCCCACCTTCTGTGCCAGAGGTCCCGAGTTCGATCCCCGGACAAGACAAATATTTGTGTGCATGAACATGTCTATTTGTCTTGGTCTGGATGTTTAATATGTATAATATGTATGTATTTACAAAAAAAAGTATATAAGTATGTTTATCCGTTATCTAGTATCCATAACACAAGTTCTACATGATACTTAACGTGGGCTAGATAATTGGTGTGGTTGTATGGAAATATTGATTTATATTTATTTAGATCAATAAGTACATGTGAAATAATCAGTTGATTTTTCTCTTATATTACAGTTGTATGAAGTCTTTTTTCACTTTAGAAATTTATAAACCTAATTATCATTATTTATGTTCAAATAGACTGAAGATCCCACAGTCAAACCGACTAGTCGATTATGCAGGACTACTGTTAAACCAAAATTGTAAGCCCCTTGCTTTTAGTAAATAAAGATAGAATATAGACTGGATTAAAACATAGGGTACTTTTTATCCCGATATTCCCTAGGGAACGGGAACCACGCGGGTGAAACCACGGGCGGCCGCTAGTATTATATAGACGAAGTGTTATGAATACTTTTATGTATTAAATGTGACCTTTTACTGGTTGACTGGTAGAGAATGCCTGATGGCATTAAGTCCGCCATTTGCTGTATTTTTTTTTATTGCAATAAAGAATAAATAAATAAATAAATAATTCTCTTCTCATCTTATCATCATCAGGTATTATATTGTCCCCAAATGCTTAGTCCCAGGCCTTCCTCATGAATGGATATGAAGAATGGGGCATTAACCACCACGCGAGCCTTAAACACTTGAAGCGTATTAACCTTTAAGTGTGAACTTGATTTTTTTTTACCTGGCGTCATGGTGTTAGTTTACACATTTTTTTTTAATATGAGGATACAGTTTATGTCTTAGCTTAAATACAACAAAATAAATACAAATCAAGTATTTTTTTGGATAAATTCAACCACTATAACGAATTAAAAAACTTTAAGGCACAATTTCAGCTATTGGCGACATGATAGGATTAAAATCGGAATAATATTATAAAATAGCAAACCAAAGAAAAACGTTTTTTATTAATCTTAAAATAAACATTCTAAGAAGTAATATAAACAAGAAAGTTACCTCTTAAACAGTAAAATAAAAAAATTGACAACACAAACTATAGGTATTATAGCCAACTCATGAGTTTTCGCTCACGTTTTCAAGCCCGTGGCGTGGTTCCCGTGGGAATATTGGAATAAAATGTATCCTATATTTCAATCCAGACTATAAACTATATAAGTGCCACATTTCATTTAAATCCGTAAAGCGGTTATGGCGTGATTGAGTAACAAAACATCCATACTTCTAAACTAAAACTTTGTGTGATTCTTTGGGTAGGCAGATCTCTTATTTATTTTCAATTGAAGGGTCTACTGAGCTCAATACTTTCCCTTTTTTTAGACAATGTGGTTGGTCGTTTTAATCCTGACATACTTGGTTAGTTAAATTATTCTTGTCCATTTCTAACAAAATTCAACAAAATTAAAAACACATTTTAAAACGTTTTGTGGAGCAAAAATTGGACCTAGAGTCTCACCCCCATATTCTAATTCGTTCCTTCAAAACTTTTTACACTACACTCAACCTCGTCGTGGGTAAAAATGGTAGTGTGCGCTAGGCCTAACACGGAGTGGCTACGTACTCTTTGGCTCCTCCAGGTCCTTACGGAGTAATGACTTAGAAATACCGATTTCGAGGAGTATTTCGAAGAGGTTTTCAATGCGGTTTCGTTAAGTCGAGGACGAGTAAGTTTTGGAGGAACGACTTAGAATATGAGTGTCCCAGTTAATCAAGCAAATTACTCAAGTATTTTGAAGCTGACGACACAATTACTTTCATCTACATTAGTTTTGCCACTAATATGGAAGGTACAGAGCAGCTCAATGCTCGGGGTGCGAGGAAGTGACTGATTTGTTAGATTCACATATAGGGCCTGTGAGACTAAACGGCTACACTTAAAGGTTTTATGAACGGGTTCGAGATTCTAAACATCACCCATCCCGTAACTGACCATTACAAAAGTTGCTGAACCTCTGTGATCGCAGGCTGAAGGTACGCGCTAACCAGTACTCCACCGAGCTTTCAAGTGCCACAAAGAGGTCGATAAATTTTGCGATATTTCGGTATTTAAGCTATTTCCTAGTTGCTTTCGGACTTTAATGCAGCATGTTGGTGCAGGAAATTTTTAATATATTGAAAAAGTTTAGCGTTAGGGCGAGTCTAGCACGCCATGCCGCCTTTAAAATTTGTTGCTTGCCTTATTTTTATTTTAATGGGATCAGGTGCTTTAATGCGAGAATTAACAGTTGCAGCTTAAAAAGTTTCAGAGAATAAATTTTAGGGTAATGAAGGGAGTTAACGGATCAGTGATTCCTCTTTGTGGTATTCCGTTGGAAGTTCAAAAATGTTTGGGAACTTTCTAAACCGCCAAGATCGTTGGTCGTTAATTTGTTAGATATTTTTTATATAATGTTGTCAAGTCCTTGCCATTTTAATTTTCATAACTGACAAAAAAATAAATCATCTAATCACGTTGGAAAGTATTTAAGGTTCTTGTGGACAATGGTTGATGGTGCTTTTGACTGGTTGGGAATTATATTTATTAATTGTTCTTCCAAAAAGTATCACTGTGACTCGATGGGTTTTTTTCCCAACGAGTAACACTGTGACGGTCGTCGTTGATCCTTTGGTATACCCAGCTGTGGGTGTCGTGTGGCTGAAACGTGGACGACATTGACTTCAGTTAAAATGCATATAATGTCTCTAAAAAACAGCAATACATGTTAAACTCGGATGCCCAATGAAGCTGTCGGAGGTAATCTCTTTGTCGTCGTCGTCGTCTCAGCCACATGACACCCACTGCTGGGTATAGGCCTCCCCCAAGGATCTCCACAACGATCGGTCCTACGCAGTCCGCATCCAGCGGCTTCCCGCGACCTTCGCCAGATCGTCGGTCCACCTTGTCGGGGGCCTATCCACGGAGCGTCGTCCTGTGCGCGGTCTTCCAGAACCTTTCCGCCCCAACGGCCATCGGTTCTTCTCGCTATGTGTCCCGCCCACTGCCACTTCAGCTGAGCAATCCTTCGAGCGATGTCAGTTACTTTAGTTCTCCTACGGACCTTCTCATTTCTGATTCGATCACGTAGGGAAACGCCGAGCATAGCCCTTTCCATTGCACGCTGGGTGACCTTGAGCTTTCTTATAAGACCCATAGTTAGCGACCACGTTTCACTACCGTAAGTCATCACTGGCAACACACATTGGTCATAGACTTTCATCTTGAGATACTGCGGTAAGTTGGACGCAAAGATTTTACGGAGCTTCCCGAATGCTGCCCAACCGAGTTGGATTCGACGGAAGATCTCTTTGTCGAAGTTGGACTTACCTAACTGGATGGTTTGTCCAAGGTAAACGTAGTGGTCAACAACTTCGAGTGTAGTGTTCCCAACGTGAACTGTAGTAGTGGGTATGACATCTCTCTTTGTATCTCTCTATTATAAAATTTTATGTATAATTAACCTTTTGTTTTATTTCTTTTTGGTTCTTACACATATTTTAATATCAACTAACAATAATGATGACAATATTGCTTACCTATTAAAAAATTAAATAGGTGCGACTCATTAAACAATTTTTTAATAAGCGGTTTACATTTACAGTTTCTCAAGTTTTTTATCTTGTGATAAAATAAGAAGAAATAAAATGCGACTGATAAATTGAAAAAATAATATATATTATCAGACGGGATTAGAACTCGAGTAACACTGTGATGTAGTGTGTGACTCACCTCCACCACCTTATAATTATATATATGATATGTAACGTCTAAGTAAGAGCACTTTGTGCAATTTGTAATTGTTAGAAAACGTAAAAATATTTAGAAATTTCTTCTTTATCCGATTGACTTTACACTTTCTATTTAGAATTTATATATAAGTATAAAAAAAGAAAAATTGTAACTATTTCTTTTTTTTTCAATTACAGGGGAGGTGTAGTGTGTGACTCACCTCCACCACCTTATAATTATATATATGATATGTAACGTCAAGTAAGAGCAGTAATAAACCATCTTTCTTCAAAGTCATACGTCCTATCATTTCACGTCTCCTGGGTCCCACATTACAGTGACTCGATTTTTTTTTTCCCAACGAGTACAACGAGGAACAAACTATTTATCGTTTATTATTGCAGTCGCGTGGACCGCGCGCTACGCTAACGCGCAAAAGAGCTGTTCGCCCACATAGAAATCCATTACCACACGCTTAGTGCGTACATAACTTTCACAGCGTGCGTCCATCATCGCGGCGCATTCGAGACTGAAGGCAAAGAATACTAACCAACTATAACACTGAACGTCTTGCCGAGCCGCCGAGATCTAGCTGAACCGAGGCGCGTCGGGTATGATCCGCGAACGACAGTACGAAAACAGAATACTGGTGCATCTTTATACTGCGGTATAGGCTAAGAAGATGAATCTGTCCTCTTCTTATAGCTGTGCTATAGTTAGTTCTATTGTTGGTCCTTACGACACCCATGGGAAAAGAGGTTAAGGAAGAACATGACGGCACAAATAAGGTTAGTATTTAAGTGTGAAGTCGTACTGTAACCCACTTCTCTAAATACATAGTGTAATTACTTAAGGTAGTTAGTTATGCTAAGTGGTGCCTCCGTCCTCAAGAGGAAATTTTCTATCTGAAACTATATTTCCCTTTCTAAAACCTTTCTTATATTTAACGTGTGCATGCAGTGCTTAACTACAATACAGTATAAATATTTGAGGTAAGTACCCTCCTTCAATCAGAAATATTAAAAGGGGTTTGAACCTTTTGGCCTCGTCCAGGGTCCTCCATTTTAAATTCTTTTCTATTAATAATATACTTATATAAATGGATAGAGAAGAGAACCTAAAGACGAACAAAAAATGTTATACAACATAATGATCTAAAGTGTCAGATTAGTGAGATAATAATAGTTAAAGATACAAAGGTGATATTTAGGGTCGGCATTTTTTATTTTAACCGACTTCAAAAAAGAAGGAGGTTATCAATTCGTCACGTATATTTTTGTATGTATGTTTATCGATCACTCAAGAACGCATGAACCGATTAAAATGATTCAAGCGTTATAACATCGGGTTCGTTCCCAAGTTAGTCCGATTTTTAGGGTTCCAAACCTCTAAAGAAAGAAAAGGAACCCAAGGATCACTTTGTTGTCCATCTGTCCGTCAGTCCGTCCATCCGTCCGTCTGTCCTCATTAATATCGAGAACGCGTGGACGTATCGAGTAGAAATTAAAACCATATATTTAGTTCAACAGTCTGTTGAAGGGGTAACAAAATCAAACTTGTAAATTAACGTAAAAAATTATAGGACCGTATATGTCGCAAAAAACGTAGAATTCTACACTCACAGGGAAATCAAAATTCATAGGGTACTTCCCGTTGACCTATAACTATGAAATTTGGCAAGTAATATAGTCTTTTTTTTACAGTTTTACTACGAATACAGAAAAAAATCTAAAACTATACATTTGTAATTAAATCATAAAAATATAGACTTTAGTTACGGCAATAGAATTTCGGGAAAAGGTCGGAAACTCGCGGAGGTGTACAATTTCTTGAAGCTATGAAAAAGTCAAACTCCAAAATTAACGTAAGAAAAGTAAGGTCACGCAAACACGTACACTTCGATACTCTCAAGGGGATCAAAACTCATAGGGAACTTCCCGTTGGCCTAGAACTATGAAATTTGGCAATAATTATCGTCTTTTACTTCGAATACAGAAAAAATAACTCAAAAACTATACATTTGTAATTGAATCATAAAAATATAGTCTTTAGTTTATTATAAAACCGGTTCAGTAGTTTTCAGGAAATCTTGAAAGAACTGTCGTTTTTTCGGTCAAGCGGTTTGACAAGAACCTGAAAAACTCTACTGGTCAACCGGGAAGTTCCCCGACAGTACCTAAATTTTTTTTAAACTTCTTTCTAGATAAAGTTGATAATTCTTAAAATAAATTTGTGCAATATTTGATAAATATCACTGCTTTGATAACTAAAACACTTACTTACGGTTAGGATAACCATAAAATGTACTTTTATTTTAGTTTTTTTTGTGATGAAAATTGACCTTACCCATATGTTTAAGATCACCTTTCAATTTGAAGACTCTGTATAAAATACGACAGGTAGAAAAAAAAGCCCTTGACGACTTTCTCAACGGTTCTTCTCGTGACAAGGTCTCTCGCCGCAGATTTGTGCACCTTTCTTTTAAATTTACAAGTGCTCGTAGCACCATACACTGAATAATTGAAATTGAACTTGAATGAATTAAAAAAAAAAAAACTTGTCACTAAGTAACCATGGCAAGTTTTAAGTTTCCCCATGAATGTAACTATTATTATTCACCATATTTTATCGAGGTACGTATATTTTAAAGATAGCCGAACTAATTGGAAACAGAAGATGAATGCTTTTGACGCAAGCCATGACCAAAAGTTATTATCGCGAGCTCTTCCGTGCTTCGGAAGCCACGTTAAGCCGTTGGTCCTGGCTTGCGGTCAATAAAACCCACCAATCTACATTGAGCCCGCATAGTGGGTCATGGCTTATTCTTTTAATTCTTCCATAAGGAAGTCCAGTATCCAAGCAGTGTGGACAAAAGAATGGGTGATGATCATGATCATCGTCATCTATTTCAGTGGCTCCACTACTGGGGCACTGGTCTTCGTTATAAATGGATAAGATGTTTGGGCCATGAGCAAACACGCAGGCCTAATGCTGATTGGCGGGTTTTGAAAACTTGTAATAAAACCGAGGCTAACTCGCTTCGGAAGGCACGTTACCTTCCGAAGCGAGGAGGAGCTTGAAATAATACTTTTTGGTCACCCATCCCGTGACCGACTATTGCGAAAGTTTGCTTTACTGATACAACCAAAGGCCAAGCGCGCAAAACACTGCGCCACCAAGCCCTTATTTAGTGGTTGTTCAAAAACTTATGTACCATTCCGGTATATTGTTAAATAGGCTGATTTTAGTGGATAGTGAGAAAAATAGTGATTCAACAATAAGCGTCGCATGTGACACACAATAGCTTAATATCATGGCAGTCACATACAACGAAGCCACGTGCCGTTGACAAGTCTCAAAAGATAACATCTTGCATTGGTTATATCTCTTTAAGTCGCTTAAGTACCTTTCACCGAAAACAGACAAAGATAACCCAGCGGAAGATAAGTTCAAAGTAACCGCAAGCCTGTCGCTCAAATGGAATATTATTATTCATCTATTTAGAAGCATTAGCCAAATTTGAATACAAGAACCACAATTCAGAACAACAGCAACAAGGAAAATTTGTTTTCCTTTATTTCTTTAAAGATAATGTAATGAAAAATAAAACTGTCTCAACTGTGTATTAAAATCTCAAATTCATATGAAATTGTTAATTTTAAACGATTATGATAACAATAATTTAACGTTAATATAGTACATTTTTAAATTCCAGCTAAGTGAACGAATTTTTTTGCTTCATAGTGATGACATATCGCATTGTAGGTATTCCAGTTGTTAACACAGTTGCCATGAAACTCTTCTGAACGTGTGAGTTCGAGCGCCACCACCGACAATGGCTCCAGTGGCGAGTAGCTGAACCGTGTAGACGCTAGGGTTGATACTGAAATTTTGACATGCGCCAAAGACATGTTGTAAATTTATTTGTTTTTTTAAATATTCAATATAACAATTGAAAAATATATTGATTATTAAGCTTAATTGAATTATTAAGCTTTAGAATCGTCAAAATTTTCCTTTAAGACTTTTTCAAGTGACAAGAAGAGCGGGCCCAAGAACACTTGCCAGCTGCCAGAAGTTATGACATTTACAATTTAACTATAAATAAGGGGTTATTGTTATTAATATTTATTATTGGTAAAGTGGAGACAAATGGGTTCGCGAAAATGATTGATAATTTTAATAGGCATGATGCAACAATGAGCTTTAAATCTTTGTTTACATATTAAATAAAGAATATAATATCAAAAACGCCTTATGGGCGTCTCAGTGGGACTGATAATACCACCAAAGTTATAAAAAAAAACTTCGTGGAAGCACTTGAAAAATACATGAGTACAATAAAATATTATTTTCATAAGAAATAAAAATTGCCTACTAAACAACATAATTATAATTTTTCGATATTTTTTGTAAGTACCTAATATTATTATTACCTTTAACTAAAGAAAAAATCCTTGCTGCATGTGGTGAGGTGGCACAGATACAGCCCTATCAGATAAAGTAAGAAGATGTTGGCAATGGCCAAATAAATAGTTGTGTCAAAAGTACGGTTGCCAACCCTACTATTTTATTCTATTTGTTTCTTACTTACCTGGGCTTACCGGGCTGGAGATGAAAGGATGCTGGGAAAAGCAATGACAGTGAAAAGGATTGATAGGGATAGGTAATAATGAACAATAATAAAAGCTTAAATAATTATATGTCACTTAAAAATGTCACACAAATTACTTTTACACTATTTTGTAAAAATTATTAGGAAAACTTGGAGCCGTCGCTTTGTTATCTATCCAAGCGTATCTTAAATCTGCTATTTTAATTTTGATCTGAGGAGCCACACGATGGCTGCGCGAGACGCGCGCGGCCCGAGGCGCTTGGGGACTGAGGTGGCGGCGGCAAAGGCGCTCGTGCTGCCTCGGCCGCGCCCGCGCTGCCCGCCGAGCTGAAGGGCATACTGCTTGCACCGGCGGCGTATCCTACGCCAAGCCAGTGCGACGCCACTCACAATGATGATACCCAGAGTTTAGTTAATCAACACATAGTATGTGATATCATGGCCTGAGGCGTCTACTGGTCTTTAACTCCGTGTAAGTATTTTTCAGCTGCTGTAATAGATTTTCCATTTGTTCGGATTCCATTCGAAACTGAGTCTGGCTGATGTTGTTCTGTTGATCTGATATTAATGTGCATTCATACAATGCTTGCACATAAAAAAATTGTGGATATAGTTTATTGATTCAAAAGTAACAGCAGTAGTAGTCACCGTTAATCTTTATTTCTCGTGACATAAATAAATATTTATTTTTCAAAGCTTAGCGCATCGGATTTGAGGTACTGAGTATTTTCTCATGGACTAGCAACATACAGGGTGGTCCAAGCCTGGTGGATACCGTGTTTTTTACCCTACCTACTGCAAAGAATGGGGTTATGTTTTTCACGCGTATCTTGTATGAATGTAATGTTTATATGTAATATAACCTCTTTTTTCTTTGTGTCCAAAGTTAAGGGGGAGGTTGTGTATCAAGCTTAGAACAATATCACGAAATAAAAGGTATTTTTTATCAAGCGTTAGCGTCTTTTATTTGGATATTAAACCAAAGAAAACAAACTTAAAATAATAAAAAAAATAGTTAAAATAACTATTGAGCGTGCACCAAGGTCGGCTCTGTTATATCACCAGATTGAAAAGAATTCTTATAAAAAAAATCGCCTTATTTTGTCCTAAACACATATATACCTAACACAACTTCCTCTTTAACTTTGGAAACATGAAATTAAAACTTCCTGTATTTTCAATTCCCTTTGTATATTTCCGACTTTGATGAAAATTTTAATCTCTGAAGTTAACATAGAGAAAATTCTGAAATTATTCTATGTGATAGAAGTTTGTATCGTTTTATTTTTCTTGTAATTTTTACAGTCACAAGAAAACTAAAACGATGTACGTCTCTAAATAGCATACTCTTTTAGAAGTCTTAAAAAGTGATTTTATACTTATCTGCTTTCAGTAAACTGACGTCGACCGATGTCGACGTATGGGGACAATTATATGATGGTACTTACAAAATTATATTTACTATATAATGTTTTAACTATTTTACATTTATTAAAAATATAAAGCTTGAATTTATATATTTTATTATAATTTAAGCACGTTAAAATATCTTTTTAATTTAGGTTTTAGTTCATTAAGCTAGGTTTTGAAGATATTGAAAATTTTCTAACCGACCCTTTTTCTTTACGGTTCAGTGTATTTATAGTCCAGTCAAATCAGGGGTTTCACTTCGGTATGAGAGAAATCATGCTGTAAACACGTATACGCCTTCATTTCGAAGTTAAAAGACAAGATTTAGAACACCGAAGTGTATACGACCAAAGAAGGTGCATACGAGTTTTAAGCTTGCCTTCTGCAGGCTTTACCCCTGGTCCCACCGGTTTGTTCCTCTAGGACCACGTAATTTTTTTTCACCGTAGTCCCACTGCGCTACAGTTTTGACGTCCAGTGGGACCACGGGTTATTAATTCAACAGATAATTTTCTTCCCCGTAGACAAGAAATGATCTCGACCGTTTGAATACTAAAAAAAAATACTAATATTAATTAAAATAATATTTACGTAAAAGTACCAGGAATACATAGCTAACTAGGAGTTATTTTTAAATGTTTCAAGATTTTTATATACAGCAGCTTTTAGTAACTCCTAGTTAGTATGCTGCCATGGTACTATTCGTTCAAAATTTAACAATTATTTGTATATTAGTGGGTCGTTATTCCACCAGGGAAACAAATCGGTGCGACCATGGGTAAAGTCTAGCCTTCTCTCACTCTGAGATTGACCCCTTTTTTGGCTAATGTGACTGGACTATTACCCGTATCTTGTGTTGTCACAAGCACGGCACGGACTGTTCACGCATGCATCACAATGCATCTCCAATTATTTCAAACGAAGGCTGCCACATCTATCGAATCGCAGAGACGTGCTTACGGTTGGATTTTCCTCGATGACGTTACCCACCTACAATTCTGACAAGCATATATCGATGATTGAAATCAAGAATGTTAATAAGTACACGATTTTAACATACGCTTAGATATTTATTTACCTATGTATTTTTAACACAAATTAAGACAGAATGTGGTATAAAATAATAATAATTTGTTTGTAAAGTCTGCGCAGTTACAAGAACACGTGATCGTGAAAGAAACTACGTCATCGGTTTCGAAAGACTCGACGAGAAACCTTGTAACAAAAAGAACTTCGCAGAAAGTCGACGTTCCTTTTTAGGGTTCCGTAGCCTAATGGCAAAAAACGGACTTATAGATTCTTCATGTCTGTCTGTCCGATATATGTCACAGCCACTTTATTCATATATTACATAGTTGAAACTTGGTAGGTAGATGTATTCTGTAATCCGCTTTACGGTTTTTACACAAAAAATAATAATATATATATATATATATATTATTATTTCTTGTGTCCCCATATATGGAACTTCATCTGATTTTTTTTATCAGACCTATTAAATAGATAGGTCTTTAAAAATTACATTGAGGTTTCTAAAACGATTTTTTCTCAAAGTCAACCGTATGAAAGATGTACACTTCCAAAGTGGTGAAATGTGTGTCCCCCTCTAACTTTTGAAATAAGAGAGTGAAAAATAAAAATATATATGTGCTGTAGATCTTAATAAAAACATTCAAAGAAAATTGGTTTGAACGAAATATAGTTGGCAGTTTTAGAAATATAGCACATTACCCAAAGGGAACTTAAACAAGTTTTTTTTTCATCGAAACTATACGTGTAAGCTATCTTTAGATAGGTCTTTAAAATTATATTGACGTTTCTATAACAGTTTTTTCTCAAACTCAACCGTTTGAAAGATATACACTTCCAAAGTGGTAAAATTTCACAGTGACTTTATTCCAAAACTATGAGGATTACACAGTTGAAACTTGGTAGGTAGATGTATTCTGTAAACCGCTTTATGGTTTTTACACAAAAATAAATAAAAAATTAAGGGGGAGCTCCCCATACATGGGCCTGAAACTGAAAATATTTTTTTTCATTAAACCTATACGTGTCTATAGATAGGTCTTTAAAAATTACATTGAGGTTACATTTTAAACGCCTCTGTGGTCTAGTGGTACAACCACCGGTATGAGACCCAGGGATCCCGGGTTCGATTCCCAGCGGGGGTACATATTGTATTCGGTTTAGTTGGTGGAACGACTCGTTATAAGTCCGCCTGGCTAGCTACCACCATCTTATCTAAGTCTGACGCCATAATAACATTGTTTTCAGCATTGTTGTGTTTCGGCAGCTAGAGATAAGATAGCTAGTTCCTGAGTGAATGAGGTTACCGGGAGAGGCTTGTTTCCATCTTCAGCCTTATCAATACTTAACATCAGGTATGATGAAGGCTAAGAATCTCCCCGTCGTTCATAAAAAAAAGTTCCTAAAACAGTTTTTTCTCAAAGTCAACCGTTTGAATGATATACACTTTAACTTTTAAAATAAGAAAGTGAAGAAATATATATGCTGTTGATCTATGTAAAAACTTTCAACGAAAATTAGTTTGAACGAAATATATTCAGCAGTTTCAGAGCTATTGCACATTTTGAAAAACCGCAAATATAAGTTAAAAGCAGACGAGAAATTATAGTGGTATTTTGGGTAGGTGTGGGTAATCTGTAGTCAAGTAAATACCTAATTTAATATAATAATAATAAAAATTTTATTGCACGCGATACAAAAACAAACGCAAACAGAGAAAATGACAAAAAAGAGGAACACACAATAGGCGGCCTTATTGCTACATTGCAATCTCTTCCAGGCAAACTTGGGTGAGAGACCCCTTCATGTGCGAGTTCGACACGCACTTGGCCGATTTTTTTTATTCCTGTAGGGAAAGCATTTGTATCAAAAGTGGTTAATTTTCTATGCTTTGTTTAAATGATTGTCGTCTAAAAAGGAATGGAATTGTTTCGTGAAAATTACAAAAAAGTAATATCAGGATAATTATATTTAACACTATATAGAAATTCTTTTTAATTTACTTTGTATATTAATGTGGAAAATTTAGAAAATTAAATAAAGCATCAAGAAAATTGTAAATGGGAAGATAGAAACCCTACAATAGTATATGATTATTGAAATTTTGCATTTTTCATGCGATTTTAATACTTAAAAAACAACTCGGCCACAAGTGAATTCTCAGACGGGATGGGAATTCACTTGTGGCCGAGTTGTTTTTTTCCAATATTTTTCTATTTAAAATTTATCATAACTACAAATAGTAACTAGTACGGGGTTTTTCGACCCCCTCTAAATGAGTAGTCGGTAACATTGTGCAAGCATAAGTATGTCACATTTGTATGCGTTGTATGTACAATCGGAGAACTTCCCGGTTTTTTTGGGAACGTTTTATCGGAAAGTGCTAAGGTTAAAGAATTAATTAATTATTCAAATGAAACACCTGTTGATGTTCTATTATTTGTTATATAAACATTTTCTATACATCTACTACTTTTTGAAATAAAGCTCTCTAAAAACCTCTACTGGTCAACCGGGAAGTTTCCCGACTGTACCAAATTTTGCTACCTGCTTTGATAACTAAAATACTTACTTAAGGTTAGAATAACCATAAACTGTACTTTTAATATTTTTTTTGTGATAAAAATTTACTTTACCCATAATATGTTTAAGATAACTTTTCAATTTCACGACTCTGTATGAAATAAAACTTGAAAATAAGCCCTTGACGACTTTCTCGACGGTTCATCTCGTGACAAGGTCTCCTTTGGTTAGTGCACCTTTGGCGTAGCTTCTTTTAAATTTACAAGTGCTCGTAGCACCCTAGACTGAATAAATGAAATTGAACTTGAATAAATGCACCAAAAATCAAATCAGAGTAGTAAAGTAAAGTTGTTAATAAACATAGTTAAGGAATGTATGGAGCGGTCCGTCAAATTTGTTAATTAAGAGGGATTATGATCGGTCGCCGCGAGCCCACAGGATTCTTACCACGCCCACGTCAGCATCCGAACTTGTTACAACGCACAACTTAAGCATAAGTTTTTTGATAAGTCAGGGAGGTGGGCTGTAACAGGTGCCCTGGGTATGAGGGGACACTGGACCCTCTGTAAATTATAAGTAACAATTTAGCAAACAACTAATTTTCGTGCGTTGTAACAATATTTTTAACTATGTACTTTCAAGAAGAAGTTCATACTTCTTTAAATGAAACACGTGAAAAATCTTTCGAATATACCTTTATAAATAAAGCTTAAACGAAAACAGAGAAGTAAAATAATGTTGTTAATAAACATAACTTATGGAATGTATGGAGCTGTCCCCCAAATTTGTTAATTAAGAGGGATCTATGATCGGTCGCCGTGAGCCCGCAGGATTCTTACCCCGCCCACGTCAGCGTTCGAACTTGTTACAACGCACAACTTAAACATAAGTTTTTTGATAAGTCAGTGTTTAAACGATAGGGAGGTGGGCTGTTACAGGTGGCATGGGTATGAGGGGAGACTGGACTAGTGATGGGACGACACCTTTTATCGATAATATTTTAATACTATAAATTGTACCTTTTTTTACCCTACTGCAAAGAAAGGGTTATTTTTAAGTATTGTGTTGAGTACAATTTTATGCTATTACTAAGTAGCGTTTGATTTACAGATTTTACTGTTTGTTATTTTTGAGTAAAATCATTAAATAATATGCTCAGGCCCAGTTGTACCAAACTAGGCTAACATGTAACTCATATTTAGATGTATGAAAAAGTAGCTTTAACTCTGAGTTAAATGTGTTAACCTAGTTAGGCGCAAGTGGGCCTTATTTAACAAGATTAATAAAAACTTAAGCTAGATTATTTTTCTTGAACTGAACTTAATACTTACATCTATTCACATTCTATAGCAAGGAGTCTAACCCCCATATTCTAAGTAGTTCCTCCAAAACTTTTTACACTCCACTCAACCTCGTCGTGGGAAAAATTGTAGTGTGCGCAAGGCCTAACACGGAGTGGCTACGTACTCTTTGGCTCCTCCAGGTCCTTACTGAGTTATGACTTAGAATACCGATTTCGAGGAGTATTTTGAAGAGGTTTTCAATGAGGTTTCGTTAAGTCGAGGACGAGTAAGTTTTGGAGGAACGACTTAGAACATGGGTGTAAGATCCATAAGGTACATACAAAAATGACAAAAAAAATCTTACTTTATTGAGAGTCTCAAAGCTAAGGGTTGGACATAATTCCACTTCGATTTATTTATACCTACATCGACACGATGTCAATCAAGACTAATTTCTTTGTAAGCAATATTCCGTTTCTATCCTTTTAGTTGCAAAGCAGCAACTGATCACGGTTTGTACTTAGGCCGCGTCGCTAGCGCAGCAACGCAAAGTCAGTATTTGTCTTTGAAACAAAAGAGCACTACATAACGCGGTTGTGCGTTCCTTCATAACTCAAATAAGCAGGAATCACGATTTACAATGGTTATTAAATTCTATCGTGAGCTATCGACTCCTGGTATCACTATGAAGCAACAGGGTGCTGGACGCCTGCGCGTTTTCGCCCCGAACCCCAATAAATGGCACCGCCGGTACGGTTTGGGCCTCAGACCGGAGCCAGGAGTCGTAAGAACCAGCGGCCCAGGTAGTGCCGCCGTCTCCCCTCTTCCCGAGGAGATGAACTTAGTGTGAAGTGATAAGTGATAATGACATTATAAATTTGTTATGACTGTTTGGTGCTGTGCTTATATCGGGTGCCGGTGTTAAAAGGTAAGTAATTTAAGGCGCAGTGCTCTCGGTCTTCGGTGGTCATTGTTTGTTTTTTTTCTTGTGTTTACAGCCCGTGTTTGGCGTGCAGCGTTCTGCCTTCGGGGTTGTTTCGTATTTTTGCGGGATTTTCTTTACTTGTGTTTGGTCGATTTGTTTTTTTTTGGGACCTCGGTTTTAATTTATTTCTGTTTTATGCGCGTTTTATAAATCTTAATTATGTTTCATTTAACTCGATTTATTTGTAAATGTGGCAAATAGTTTTTATTTTAAGAGTCACATCGCTCGAATGTAATGTCTGATGATATTTTTATATGTTCTGGTTGTGATTGCTGGCGACTGCGAATTTTTTAACTGTATTCAAAATCGACCTTAATAGTATAAATTTAAACTACAATTTTGTTTGATTAAAAGGTCTCGTATACAAAACTGAAAGCTCTTAAAAAAATCTTTAGTAGTGTTTTACTACAAGAATATTGTTGTTAATATAATAACAAAAATTAAATGTCCACGATTGCATTGAAAAAATCTTAAAGGGCATATTAATTAAAAAATCACTGTCGCTGGAGACTACAAGACAAAAGTAATTATTATCCTAAGTAATATTATAAATGCGTTTGTTCTTTCACGCCCTAACCAAGCAGCCAATCTTCTTGATTTTTGGTGTATAATTAGTTGAAAGTACAGAGAGTAACGTAGGCTACTTTTTATCTTGATATTCCCACGGGAACGGGAACCACGCGGGTGAAACCACGGGAGGAAGAAAGTATTTATAAAATAAGAAATTATAAACGCTAAGTTTATAATCATAATTACAATATATTTTTTGCAAGTCACATAACATTATCGAGGTGTTACATATTTTTTTTAATTAAACATGTGACGTCCTGCAAAAGCTGAGCAAAAGCATTAGATAAAATCATTCAATGAAAAAATATCATTAAATATGTCAAATAAGTGACAACATCTAAAGTTCAAATTAAAATAATAAAATATTATGTCTTTTTAATAAGTAAAAGAGACATAAGTATACGATTTCCTTTCAAATATTAATAAAACGTTAAAGATCTAATTTCAAATTTATATGTAATTTGCATAAAACTGTTTCAATTAATGAATAATAGAACCAAAACTAAATATTTTTCAAATAAAGGAATGATGTGAAAACGGTTCTTGCAGTTTCTTTTTAAACCAAAATATGAAACTTAAAACCGGTTTTATGAAATTGCTTCAAACTCTTGATGAAGGTACTTAATACCTATTATTCAAAATATCTCAATTTTTATATGTTAATACATATATAAATTAACTTTTATCCTTAAAATCTCTGGTTGACGACTTGTGATTTAAGTATAACGGGTTACACCACAGATTATACAGAATATCCCATCCCATGGCTATACCACATGGAGGGAAAGTTCCATAATAGTGTCGATAGGCCATTTGGCTTCAAAAAATTAACATTTATGTTTTAAAAGTAAGTAGAATTGCATTCAAAAATTATCTTAATATTGACATGCTTCACCAGGGAATTGAACCGAAAAATTTAGAAAAAATACTTTATGATTTCAATCGATATGGTTAATGATGAGGAATGTTTTTTCTTATCATTGCATTCAAATCAAAATAACACTATGTAATTCAAAAATTTCACCGCAGAGAAACAAACTTATACTGAAAAACAAAAAGTCTTTAAATGCAGTACTTGCAACTTATTTTAAAAAACGAATGTTATTAATATACTAATAATGGTATTTCCTCGTTATACAATGTCCTATTTTCTCTATATTCGGTATTTTTGAGGAAGCCCTCCCTGTGGTAAAGCGACGTCCTGTATACTAGATAGTAAGTTCTTGGTTTAACTAAAATAAAAAGAACAAACAATAAATACTTATGGTAAATTTTAAATAGAAAAATATTGGAAAAAATTAACTCGGCCACAAGTGACTTCTCAGACGGGAATCGAACCCGCGACCTTTGGAAATCTGGTCCAATGCTCTAACCGCTGAGCTACCGAGACTTGCGAACCACCGTCGAAATTCTCCGATACTTTTATATTTTTAATACGCTGTAGGCCAGCGTTGTTACATCAATGCTAGGAATATCCTTGCATTCGAAAGAAACATCTTTTCAGGTGTTTAACGATCGATTAAGATGCAACTGCCAATAATTTATGATTTTGTAATTTTTGCATTTTTCAATGCTATTTTTATACTTATGGTAAATTTTAAATAGAAAAATATTGGAAAAAATTAACTCGGCCACAAGCGAATTCTCAGACGGGAATCGAACCCGCGACCTTTGGAAATCCGGTCCAATGCTCTAACCGCTGAGCTACCGAGACTTGCGAACCACCGTCGAAATTAATAAATAAATATCCAAATATAATGTTTGATATTAGCGTAAAAAAATAATATAAATAAATTCTACCAATATTATAAATGTGAATGATGATGAAGATTTTTAGATGCTTTTCGCTCAATCACACTAAGAAAAAATTTTTTTTTTCAAAATGTAGGCGATCATTAACGCCTAAAATCCTAAATCGTTAAAGGATGTAAACATGTATGCAAAATTACAGATTAATCGGTTTAGCCGTTTGGACTGTACGTTGTCTGTCAGTCGCAGTATTGTTTAGTTTAAATAATAAGTTAAAAGTTGAACAAATGACAAAGCCGATAAGAAAAACAAAAAAAAAACACCGTGCACTGACCATACTAAAAAATCTTTGCCTAATAACAAAATGAAGAAATAAAATACAGACGTGGCCCAAACTTTACAATTGTACTGACGTGGTCCACGAGACACCATTTCAACGGCAAATATTTTCATAGAATTAAATTATGCAGCTATTTTATATATGTTTATTAGATCTTTAGCCTTTATTTTTATGTAAAATGAACTTTAAACAATTTTGTATTTTTATATTTCAACAGTGTCTATTGACTTCACACAAATCACTTTATACATCTTTGCCTAGACATTAATGGCATAGAAAAAAAAAACTACATTTTTTTTTTAACATTAGACATTTTGACAATTACAAAAGGAATCAGTATAAGAAACATGAGATAGATTCAATGGTTGACTCCAAAGTTAGACGGTTTCAAAATCACAGCTTAGTTTGACAATAATAGAAAAATACAAATCTATCCTGTTTATAATATTGGTATAGATTTATATAAATTATGTAAATAAAATCATAATAAAAAATCACGCTAAATAACACAAAAACACCGTAAAATTCCTTATTCCATAGATTCTCATAAACAATCACATCAGTTAGATGTGATTGTTTATGAGAATCTATGGAATTATAACCATTTTATTTTGAGGTGGTACTCTAGTGGACACTTACCTTAACACTGATGAGGTAGTCTCGTGGACGCCTTTCTCCCACAACGCACACTCGTGGTCACCATGACTGCCTGCAGCTCATTGACCGACGCACGAGGTCACTATAGTAAGGTTAACAGTAATAAACCGAACTATACTGGGTGTTAAAAGACCCATAACGAAAACGAAATTATTTATTTCTAAAGATTATCGTTTAAAGTAACAAAACCGCAATTAATAGAAAAACAACTGAATGATACGGGGCCCCGGCTTGTACTATTAAGTATTCTGTGGTCCCGGTCACCTACTCGTGCTCTATAGACACAAGCAAAAGTTGTTGCACGCTTTCCATTGCGTGTAAAAAATATCACTTTTTTTTACTAAAAATTCAAGTCGTTTCTTAGCAATTATTTATACATAATCTTATGTTGTTTGATGTATGTACTTACACAACGCATATAATCACGGCTTTGGTATGGGTCTTTTAACACCTTGTATATTTCGCGGTGTCTGTTAGATACGTCAGTCGCAGAGGGTTAAAATAAATCTTCTTTTGTACAAAGCTAAAATTTTGGTTTGACAATTTTTATCTTCTTTGAAACAAAAAAGACAAAACTTTCTGACGAAAATAGTAAGATAGATAATTATTGGGAGTTTGAGTTTTTATCGATAATACCGTTTAGAGTAATTAGACTAAAAAGACGTGACCTTTTATACTCCTCAACTCTCAAACTTTTCCATGATAACTAGTTTCAGCCGTTGACTTTAACCGCGTTTACATTCGGAAAATCCCTAGAAAAGAAAAAAAAGTATTCTGTTTTTATCCAAACTTCTTACTTTCTGAGCTGTTTTAGCGTGGTGAGTAACAAACATCATTATAACCAAACGTTCAGATTTAAAATATAAGTAGATCTATTTGACAAGATACATATTTGACAGAAAATTTGGCTATTTCCGGGTACGTTCGGCTTCATCAATATTGTTAGAACCTAAAGCACTCCGTATATGGTCAAATATCTGTCTGATTTTCATGTTTGTCGAATTTGTTAAACCATCTACGTTTGTTGCGTTTTATTTACGGAAATTTGTTTGACAAACGTGTCTGTAACTTTGTCAAAAAAATATCGTTTACCGGGCCCATAATGTTCAGTCTATAGTACCTACAATCGTTTTTTTTAAGACAACATCGTGGCTGGCATTACATTTTACCCCCAGAAAAGTTACAAAAATTGCCTCCTAAACTGTAGTCGAAACGCCAGTTAACTTGTCTTTATAAAGACGTTTTAAAATTCAATTAACTACCTAGTCTAATATCAGACGCGTTTATCTGCAATGCAAATTAGTTAACTCAGATATTGATATAATTTTGTGAGGGATCTATTCATATCTTAAATACAAATCTGATTTATTTTAACTTACAGCGTTGAATAATGACTAGCTTCCATAATTTAGAAATTTTAAACCAAATTATAAACGGAATCATTTATTTTTATTTGTCCTGCGAACCTATTTTTCTATCAAAATTATCCTGGAACGCGATCCTCTAAAGCTGTTTAGACTTATACAGCTCCAATTTTAGCATCAATATTTCGTACTGCACTAATAACAGCATAAACGAATGCTGTTTTAATTTAAGTACACTTACTACTATAACTTTATCTTGTAACCCATCACTAAATCAAATTTCATGGCCATTATAGACTCAATGTTCTTATAAAAGCATTAACCAAGAGTAATTTCACTAAGAGTTTATTACTTCGATTAATAACACTAATAAGCGGTTATAAGAAAACATCTTCGAGCCGTTATAATCACATGACTCCTACAAGAACTAATATCAGGAGTATAAACACTAAGGAGTGATTACTCCGGTTACTTAGACTTAGAAGCGCTTACTGGAGAACATCTGCGAACCGTTATTAGTCAAACTACAGTTAATCCCAAACGATCTGTGCCAAAACTCTTATTATGTCACTTTTGCTTGGAATTGCAATTATAGGCAAAAATGGGTTTTATAGGGTTCTGGATATTCTTTTATAAAATTGTATATAATTATTTATTAAACTATTTAATTAAATAAAAAAACACCGGCCAAGTGCGAGTCGGACTCGCGCACCGAGGGTTCCGTTTAGAATTTTCAAAAATAATTTTTATTATATTATGTAACTAAAAATTTACGGTTTTCGCAATTTTTCCTTTATCTTTACTATAAGACGTTACTTCTTACCAAATTTCAAGATTCTAAGTTCATGGGAAGTACCCTGTAGATTTTGATTCCCGTGCGAGTTTCGAAAATTTGCGGCATAAACGGCTGTATCTTTTGATTGCTTTGGCTTAGAAGTTTGATTTTTTCACAGTAGACCTGAGCTGACCTGATCCACGCGTTCCTGAGAAAAACGGTCTTGACAGACGGACGGACGGACGGACAACGAAGTGATCCTATAAGGCTTCCGATTTTCCTTCTGCGGTACGGAACCCTAAAAATGGCAGCGGTTTAAAGAAACTGTTTATTACAACATAAAAATACATTAAAGGAACTAGAAAATGCTTACAGTATTTTAAACGAATGTTGGCAAAGACCAAGTCGTAAGAATAACTGATCATTTAGGTACTTTAAAAGACAATAAAGAATCACAGATACAATTTTTTTAATGAATAACACCGAAGAACTTTGCAATTACTCGATAATCAATTAGTTCCTAATAACTTACATATGTAGCTTGAATAGTGATATAAACCGCGTAAATACTTGACATAAGGTATGATATGAAAACTAAATTGTCTTCACTTATTGTAAAATGTGAGTCCCTATTGTTGGTAGAACTTTTACTGCGACAACCAGGATATCTTTAAGACAAGAAGTGTATATCATTTCATGCCCAGGGGCATTTTAAGTTTAGGTCAGTAAAATAAACAATCTATACTTTATCCCAGTCGTTCCAGCACCTGAATGTCATAGGTATCTAGTTTAACTCTGATCGTTTTGGCACTTGCCGTTATGAAACCAAATGTCCATATTAGAGCACTATAACACTCTTCTAAATGCAAACTGCGAAATCGGCAGTCGTCTTGTGTAAATTGCTAAACAAATTGTTAATTATTAATATGTAAATATGCCAAATTCAAGAGGCGCGATTTTTTGTAATCAAAAACGCGATATACTTCACAGAAAACAAGTTCCCTTATGTATATTATACGCTAAAAGTAGTAATCCCGCACATTATAATTTATGATTCAACTACTCTGAAAGACAATAATAGGATTCACATGACTTATATTGCCAGTTTTTTTATTCATACTAAAATCTACTAAGCATTGCTGAGAGCGTAATAATCTCACTTTTTACTATAAGATACTTAATATAGCTTTTGCAGGACTGTTTTGATTTAAGTAATGCTGTTAAAGAAATGCCAATGGAGTTAGCATTTCGGCAAGCCATTGTTAATTTTTTATACATAACTGCAAGAAAAAGTTAAAGAGGGCCCAGTTCCAGTCTTGTAAGCGTTTATAAATCTCTTATAATCCTAATACAACGATAGTTTTGGGAAAATTACAAAACCGTATTTTGCTGCTTGGGAGGTATCCAATGTTTCAAAAAACGAATTACTATTTATTTTTAATAAAAACTAAACGTTACCTATGAAGTTTTTGTTGTATCGTTCATTTGCGCGTTCGGTCTCCCGATAGTACTAAATGCCACTTTTCTTTCGATACACATTATTTTAGGGCTTATTTTTACCGTAGAAATTAAATACAATTACGAAGGGAACTGATGAGGGTTTATTTAATTATCTTGTAAAGCTACAAATGAAACTCTATATTAACTGTTCGGACAAACTATTTCAGTATGTTTTTTATTACACTGAAAATCTCTCCGATAAAAAATTAAATAAAATTATCGAATTTAAAATTGTTAACATCTATTATATAGAAAATTATTATCATATTGTAGTTAATAGAATTTAATGTTGCTGTCCTTATATTTGATAATAATATGAAGGAACAAAACAAGTAGTGTTTCTGACAACCATCACGTAGGTAATTTAAAATGTTTCCTTGATTTTTTATCGAGCGAATGCAATTGTGGTGTATCGTCTATGTGCATAAGCACGAGTACAAGAGTATGTAATCTCAATTTTATTCTGTATTACTTTTAGTGTATTACCTTGATGCTATACCTCTCGGTTAGCTTAATCACGAGGTACACCACCCTGTTCGACACAATCTACAATTCTACCACTTTGTAACAAAGGGCTTTATTTGTCAGAAACCCTATGCCACCTTGATATAGCTGGTCCCCTCCCAGAAATACATAAGGTGGACCGATTCAAAGGTAACTGTGTCCTCTCCCTCTCTTCGGACTTCACTTAGCCATATCAAAGTTTCAAATTCCTTTTCAATTCGAGGCCAGGTGCTCGTCAAGCCGTAACATGCGTCCTTTATACGTTGCCAGGGTCAGTTGTTTTAGGTGGCCTATAGTAGCTGGGGATTCTTCAGACCCCCTGTTCTGCCGTAACCGTGACCACCACCGTGATCAGGAATAGAAGGACGACCGGGAACTGGGGGCCATGGTCTGTACGGCGTCGCCATGGAGCAGGTTAGCCCATAACTGCAATGCTGGACATGCGGGTTGGCAATTGCAGTGAGTAGCTAATCGCACAAATGTCGCTGCTGCACGACACCAATCTGTATGTTTAGTTAGTTCGCTTTGAATGTGGTGGCTATCCCGCCACTGTTGCCAGAGCTTCGTCCGTTGTTTAGCAGGATGTACCGCGAGAAGGATAAGTTGGCTGAGACCCTAGTGGTGTTGTTTGGGACCCCTTACACCCCATATATAAAACTCAAAAGATCTAAAATAACTCCAGGTTAGCTATGCGACCTTAGTTTCAGCTAATAATATTTTTGTCGAGTACTAAATTTCTTGCGTAGTGGGTCTACGGGTAAGGAAAAATTACCCGTGGACAAAGGGGGACAAATCGTTGGGACCACTGGTAATTAGAGGAAGTATTCATGTCGCATTTTTGCTCAGAATACAGTTATTTACAAACATCACTATAATTAATTCAGTCAAGTGTGATCCTTTGCAATGTAGTGTGACTAGGAGTAAAATAAATTCCTGTTAGTCACACCATTGTGACAATCTGATGTGACCACGAGTCTGTAGGGCGTTCAGCGCCGATAGGTGTACAGAATATTTTACAAAAGTACTATCAGGGTGCGTCAAAAGCTGTCTATAATATCTAAACAGGTGATGAATCTTAGATATATGCGTATGATCCTGAAACTAAACAACAATCAACGCTTTGGGTGTTCCAAGATGAGCCAAACCCAACAAAAGTTATTCGTTCAAAAAGCACTTTGAAGCAAATGTTCGCTTGTTTTTTGTGGTATAAATGGACATGTGGCTACAGCGCCACTAGAATATCGTAAAACGGTTAATTCTGAGTGATACACGATCATTTGCTCGCCAGGAGTGTTTACAGAAATAATAAAGAACAACCGACAACGCAGAATCGTTCTTCATCATGACAATGCTAGCTGCCGAAACAACTCAGTATTTGGAAGAACAAAAGATCGAATAAACGGGTCATCTGCCGTACATCCCCGACTTGGCCCCCAACGACTTCTATTTATTCCCAACTGTGGAGAATAAATTACGTGGTCAACGTTTTTCGAGCCGTGAAGAGGATGTGGCTGAAAATGCACGTTTTGAAGATACCTCAAAACGAATGGAAAAGTGCAAAGAAAATTGGTTCCAACGTATGTAAAAGTGTATTGATCATCATGGCGAATATTTTGAAAAGCAATAAAACTATAACTAGGGCGGTTACAACCCGATCCTCGGGTTCGTCGATCGACGAAAAATTACAAATTATGCGAAAATCTTTAATTGCAGTTTGTGATCATCACGTTTAACATTTTGTATATTTTATAGTTTTCGGAACAAATAGACTCGAGTACATTTAATTTGATACCTTACTCGGCCGCGTACTACGCGCCAAAGTCCCTATCGAGTCGTCACAAATTTTGCGAACCTGAATTAAGTATATAGATAAATGCTATATATTTGTTTCACTTTGTTATTCCGGATACATTAATTGCAGCCCTCGTACACGGATGGATCTCGACGGATAGATCCTTCAGATTAACTCAAATTTTGAGGATTTCTTGAAGTAATTGATTTGAGGTAGGTAGCCTTCGTTAAGAGGAGGTCGAGGAAGTTTAGACTACGTCTTAGAATAGGGGTGTTAGTCTTCGTGTAGGGTCACTTCTTGATCGGAGTAGCTCAACTAAATAGGTATTTTGCTAAAACTCGATCAGTAGCTTTCAGTATTACCAAAACAGAAGTTACAACAGCCATTGTTCTGATAGTCAACGTGATAACAATAGCAAGGCTAAGTTGTATAAACTATTTAATCGTATTATTATTTTATCTATCGTTCTATATCAAATTACCGTCGATTGTCTGAAATGAGCGTCGAAGTGAAATTCGTCACCAGCCATGTTTAATGTCCCTAATACTGGGGCACTGGCCTTCCTTATGGATGAATAAGGAGAATGGGCCACCACGCTGGTCCAATACGCATTGGTGGGTTCTAACAACTGCAAATGCAGCCAGGCCCAATGGCTTAACGTGCCATCCGAAGCATGGAGGAGCCCGAGATAGTCAATTTTAGTCACCCATCCTCTGACGAACCATTGCGAAAGTTGTAATCGCAGGCCGACCACGCGAACCACTGCGCCACTGACTTCTTAGGAATGGGAACGGGTTATAAAGACATGTAGCGAAAGTAATAAGGCGAGCCCTAGGGGATGAAATATATTGCGCAATATTTCGAATTTGCCCAATATAATTGATCGTCTAAGGTTAATATTGAAGTATTTTAACTACACCAGGCAAAACGCAGTCACCTGAAAACGATTGATAAAAGGTAAGGACTGAAATGGCGGTTATTGGTTTTACCAGCCAGCAAGATTTAACTGCATTACTGCACGGGCATAACTTTGTTACATACATCCGGTGCAGCCGGGCCTATAATAAGCGAACCGTGTATCGTTTCCACAAATTTCATTAGTTTTAATACTTGAAGAGACATTACGACAAAAATATTGCAAATCATTTTCAAAAAAAGTGATTTATCTTATCAAAAATATTAATAATAGCGATAGTTAAATATATATGACATCAATGCAAAAGCCAACTATGATTGTGTGAATCAAAATTAAGTCAATACAAGTTAATTCGTCACTCGCTAGCAGGCCACCGGTGTACAGAGAACAATGGAATACTTATCAATTGTGTCTCATAATTCGCAGCCTTAGAGTTTATTGTCAATGAATTGAAAAGAAACAAAAAAGTAAACGAAAACAAAACACATACGAAGAAAGAAAATGAGGAGATGAAAATAACAAAATCTCACACATAGAATGTCCTCGTCTGAAGTCCGGCTTCTTATCTCCAAGTGGGTCGTCTTCCCTTAGTCTTATGTTAAATTTAACCAACCAGCACACGAGTATCACCACAGGTGCTACTCATAATAACAGCTATTACTGTTCTCAGAGTTACTATGAAGAAGTCATTAATTTTCCGACTTTACCGCCAAAGTTAGGGTATGCAAACCGATGCTGCAATGCGAGCCTTAGAAGTTGTACCAGTTTTGATACAAGCAACTCAAAATAGCACATAATACAACTGAATAAGGATGAGGTATTGTTGCACGTAGATATACCTAGATAAATAGTAGTAGCTAGCTACTCGGTGTCGTTAGTGTTCGTTCCCATTACTCTAAACAAACCTTAGGAGCCTGTGGCGCAGTGGTTCGCACGCTCAGCCTGCGATTGTTGAGGTTAAGCAACTTTCGCAATGATCGGTCACGGGATGGGTGACCAAAGTAGTATATCGTATATATGATCGTTTCGAAGAAAGAAACAAAATATTATGATAGAAACTCAATTCAAAACAAGCACAAGGGTGTCATAACTGTAAAAACTAAAGGCACTAGAAATAATCTCAACGAGAAAATGAGTGAAAACACAGGAAAATGAAGAAAGTTTTTTTCAATTTCCATCCATTAAAGTTATGAAGCTCGCAAGTCTAGCAAGATGTTTGATTCTTTTTTCAGCTATAAGTTAAAGTTTAATTTTAAAGATCATTTCAATTATGAAGATCAAGAATTCAAGCGTCGCAAATCTCAAGGACACAAGTTATTTTCAAGCTAATATTTAAGTTCACAATAAATTGTAAAAAGCGATAATAATCTAACGGTAGGAATTTCATTTATCTATACATATAATAAAACTGTAAAATCTGAATTTCCGTACAATGACTATATTTACCAAAAACTAATCGGATATAAATGCAGTAACAGTTTACGTTCGGTGTCGATGGAAGCAAAGCTGATACAATAAGTTCAAGCGAACCAAGTCGCTGGCATCAACTAGTCTAAACAAAATTTGTCATTGCATATATCGTATAAGCTGTCTACCACACGCCGGACTAGCAAACCGTCTATAAATGGCGCAATGGACACGTACCGTTACATTTCGCAAACTTCATACTTTGTAAACTACACGGCCCAAAGTTGTATCGGTAACGTTAATAACAAGTGAACTACGGACTCGAATATTTTCATATGCGCTTGCAACTGCAAAATTATGTTTGCATTAATTTTTCGGCGAAACGAGCATGTAGGTATGTGTATTGTAAAAGGCGTGATATTACAACTTTCAATATCACGGTATATTGTCAATCGGCTCCGATTTTTACAATTTAACGATGTATTTTGAATATTATTGTAATTTCTCAGTGACATACTGAGAGATTTAAATCAAGTTTAATAAACGAAAGGATTTTTTTCTGAAAACAAGTGCGTACCTCCTACTGAATTAATCCTAATCCTAACTATTAGTATTATAAATGCGAAAGTGTGTTTGTTTGTCCTTTCTTCACACTCGAACTAAGCAAACAATCGACTTTACTTATGTCATAGAGTTAGTTGAAGGGCGGAGAGTAACAGGATACGTTTTATACCGATTTTCCTACGATAACGGGAACCACGCGGATGAAATCGCGGGTGGATAGCTTCCACCCGCAAATATAAAATGCGATTGGTGGATCAGCGATTATAAGAAGGCTAATCGCTTTTTGTTTCCTTATGCCGACTAACAACATACCTTGATAAAATTATAATTTCTCTAGTTTAATTTTATGTATCACGGCCTTGACAATATTATCATTACCATCACCATCCATCACCACAACCACATGACACCCACTGCTGGGTAATAGGGCTCCTCCGATGATTTCCACGACGATCGATCCTGCGCTGCCCGTATGCAGCGGCTACCCGCGACCTCCACTAGATCGTTGGTCCACCTTATCGGGGGGCACCCGAATCTATACTTAATTTTATAAAGCTGAAGAGTTTGTTTGTTCTAACACGCTAATCTCAGGAACTACTGGACCGATTTAGAAAATTCTTAGACCATTAGAAAGCTAAATTTCTCCCAAGTGACAAAGGCTATATTTTATCCCGATATTCCCACGGGAACGGGCACCATGCGGGTAAACCCGCGAGGATCCGCTAGTATAGCATATCGCAGTAATGAAGAGTATTAGTGCTTTAATCGTTGGCTTTTTACGTGGAAACGATGCGGTGGGTTGCGGGATAGTTCCACAGCTCCACAGCCTCCCTCATCGACGAAGAGTTGCTTCATTTGTCGGTATTGTACAAATTGTAAGTACTTCGGAGAGTGTGCGTATGAGCTCATGCAGCTCAATAGCACCATAGCCAGCTCCTTTTTACCACCGGGAGTCCTGACGTTCTGCAGGCAATCACCCCTACCTGGTTGATATACGTACGTATACGTACAAAGCGCTATTCCTCATATTTTAATAAGCGCACAGCCAGGGAGTGGAATTCCCTGCCTGCGTCTGCATTCCCGGGTGCCTACAACCCTGGTATATTTAAAGCTCGAGTGAATAGGCATTTTCTAGGCAAGCTCGCTCCTCTTCTTAATCCAACGATGGAGAAAAAGGCCATCTTGAAGTAAATTAATCTTAAAGTGTGATGAGGAATTTAATGTAAAAATAAAATATGTTACTGATGACTCTTTATTGCTTTTAACTCTAATCAAATTATTTAGACCAAGTCGAGCTAGAAATAGCTGGAGCTCCAGTTAAGGTGTAATTTTATTAAAATTCAGAATTTATCTTTACAGAATTTAGGCAAATCTAGGGGTATTTTGGTTTTTCTTCGTTTATATATTCTGATAGTAATCTTTCACATAATAATAGGCATGTAAATTATTATTATTCTCAAGCCTAATAGGTAGTATAATTATGAACGGTACCGTAGTAACAAACAAAAACTCCATAATTACCTTTACTAACGTACAATCGGGGAAGAAGTTCCCGGTTGACCAGCAGAGTTTTTTTTGGGAAAAGTTTCTCGGAAAGTACTAAGGTTAAAGAAATCATTTATTATTTAAATGAAATAGCTGTTATTGTTCTATTATTTGTGATATAAACGTTTTCTATATATCTATTACTTTTCAAAATAAAGCTCCCTATAAAACTCTACTGGTCAACCGGGAAGTTCCCCGACTGTACCTACCGTTTAAAGCAAAAATATTCGTTCCCAAAATTTCATTTTACGGTACTTAGCGTCGATAAATAATTTTAAACGGACGATATGACAAAGGGAAAGTAATAAATGAAACCGATATCGATTTTCAAATATAATTTGAGATGGAAACTTTTTTCATTTCTACCTTTAAAGGTGAAACGAAACGTTGGTTTAGATTAGAACTTAAGCGCCACGTAAAAGATATAATGTTCTGTCAAATTTCTGTTTGATTGTCGTGTTTGTGTTTATATTACAGCCTGCGGCTATGATGCGTTCTATTTTCGTAAAATTTGACAAACGTGTTGGTCAAATTAAGATCTTTTATCGGGCTTTTAAGAAATTAGCAATAATTATATCTTACATTATCACATTTAATTACAATGGCTCGTCTTATCACAACTGAGAACTCAATTGTTTTGAAAATAATATTCATATTTATTCATATTCATCATATTATTAATGATCGGTGCATATGCACCAAACACTGTGACGTACGACTGACGTCACCCGACTGTCTTAGATGCGCTTGCACCGAATGACATAGTTTAATTAATTTTAGTATGTATATTTCCGCGAACTGGTGCGGGTCGCGAACATTACTTTCAACATTTCTAACATTTGTTACGTGGTGATTGAACATTATATTATTTTAATATTAACATTCTTTTATTAACATTTAACATTTTTAACACCAACAACCCCAGCTCCTCAAACAATTAAACTGCAACCGATCCCCTGGTAGATCTGTTCTATATTTTTTATTAATATTCTAATCCCGTCGGATCCTCTGTGTAGGGGATCAATAACAAATATTAATATTTATCCCCATGTGATACCATAGCACTTTTGACTTATTTTTGGTAGGTACAGTGGTATGTTCGCAGACTGTGGTACAATTAACAATAATATGCATGCATGCAAATGCAAAATAGGGGTCCGTTGGGAGAAGAAAATTATAAGAGTATCGGTTGGGATTAAAAAAAGTCGGTGGATCAGCTATAGAATATCGGATGGTAATAACTCTAGTGCGAGTATTTTGGGAAATTGTTTAATTTCCTTCTGTCATTTCTCTGTACCTATACAATTCAAAGAAACAATACTCTTTATGCAGTCCCCTCCTCATAGTATAAAAATCTCAAGTTTGAAATCATGATACTACTGCTTTAAATCACCAAGCACCGTGTTTGTAAAAGACTTCCAACGTCTTATACAAATAACATTCACCAGACTTTAATGTGAAATAAAAGTATTTTTCTATACCCAGAGAGCGAGTTTTCATCCAATTAGGCCTCAGTAGCACAGTATAAAGATACATACAGTATTTTATATTCCTACGAAAGGTCCGTTCGCGAGTAATACTCGACGCGCCTCGTCGCAGCGAGAGCTCGGCAAGCGTCTCAGTCTAAAATGCGCTGCGGTACCGAATGCACGTTGTGAAAGTTTTATACGCAGTGTGTGCTAATGGATAATCTATGTTGGCAGGCATCATCTATCGCGTATTGCGTACTCCGCAGCTGCATAAATAATAATTAACTTATATCAAGAAATAGTCTAAGACAGAATACTGTATGTTTCTTTATTCTGTGTCATTAGTTAGGTAAATCACTTCCAGCAGTAAAATTCTGCTTCTCCGTGCCTCCTTTAAGAGATCCATCTGGCGAAATGTGAAAATTCAATTCCACGAGATTTTTAATAAAAAGTATCGAAGCTTCGGAACGGTGCAAATATAGTTTGGAAACAAATAAACGACTTTTCACGGTTCTCTTTTTTATACATCGCGTCGAGTTGATTTATCGTCGGAGGAAAGACCGACCGCCTAGCTCTGCCGAGAATCTTGATCGACGGAGCATTTCAATTTATTTTATGAGTCGACACCTTTGCTGAGAAAAGATCCTGTTCGGTAAAGCTGGCGTTTGTTCAATAGAAACAATTACGTAAATAGCACAAAGGGCGATTGTCATTTACTCTCTTTCTGTTTTTCGGTTATTTATTAACCTGAGCCAATTTAAATTCCAGTTAACCGTAAAGATTTTTGAACCGATTTTGGGTGCTTAAAATTATACGGCGCTATTCGATTAGCGATGGACACGAGGTTTGGCGTTGATTTTCGGCGCCAAACTGGGTTTGTGTCAAAAAAATTCGATGCCCTGTAGTTAGATTAAAATTACGCCTAAAATACAGAAACAAAAATCGTTTACGAAAAAGGAAATCATATTAAGAGGAGGTACAAAGGTAAATTGTCATTATCAGATTCAATATTTACACTATAAAATAAAGATTAAAGTGCCCGAAAAATATATCATAGAGAATAAGAGCGTGGTAATAGGGTGGTCGTGGAAAAAACATAAAATCATTAAATTTTCTCGGTAGAAAACATCTCAAAGTAACGTCTATTTTTGGACTAAAATCAATTTCTGATTCTGAATGATGATCATAGAACTGGGCCAATATTTTAATACAAAGCATATAAATATAATAGAACGATTTCAAACTATTATTGGGATGTTTAGGGCGGCCGACGAACAAATCTAATACAACCGCAAATATAAAGGAAGATTTAGTGCTGCTCGCATACTGGTAAGAGACAGTCATACAATAAACAAAAATCACTCTAGGGAACCCGGCTCAGTCCGAGTTGACCGAGCCGGCAACAAACGCAACCATATGCTATTAGACTGCCAAGCTCCGCTATAAGTGCTTCGATGTCAGTATTGCATTATCAGTAAATATCTTGGTTTTGTATAGGAAAATACCAACTAATACTTCCAGAACCCTATCGTTTTCATTACACTTTTTTAATACTAAGGGATTGTTTTAGTAAAATCGAATAACATATTTGTAACACACTATCTTTGTACTATCTCACCATACATTAATTATTTTAATGTACTTTGGATTTTTGGTCCATACATTTTTTATTATTCTCCTTTACTGCCAGCATTCAACTTTAAAATGTTCATCAAGTTTCCTCGAAGCACCAGTGCAAGACATATCATCAAAAAAATACTTATAAGAGTGATATACCAATAGTTGTTTTAATACGTGCAACATGCATATTTGTGTCTGCTGTTGACTCAAACATGGTATTGATTATGAGGCAATTGCTCTCAGCACAAGAAGGAACGTAGATGAGTCCATGTGGCCTGTTCATAGTTAGATAATGATATATCATTTCGTCAGCTTATCATACTCGCCTGATGTCCTGGTTGGAGTTGGAGTGTTATAGAGATTTATAAAATTATAATTATCTCTGTATGTACGGGTTAAAGCAATAAGCCTACACCCTTACATTACAGTGTCAAGTTTATGAGAATTTTCTATTTGCAATAGTAGTTTTCAATACCAACATGTTGCAATAAATGATTATGATTATGACAATCTGCTTTTAAATTGCACATCAAGGAAACATTCAAAATGCATTTATGAAAAAAAACGTAACTTAAAACGTAACAATGCAATGCAATTTTCATCAGTAATGGTCATTATTGATAAAAATTACCCTTGGTAATATTTTAGGCTTTTGCAGTGTCGTATTTGAAATTTAATTCTATATGTTATTCAACCAGATAAATGATAATACTTATAACTTTCCTTTTTATTTTCCACCAGTAAAAAGTATTTTAGTATTTCAAAGTTCTCCTAAGAGATCTGACTCGCAGTTAGCCGGTTTTTATCAGATTTTTTAAGTATACTCAGCAAATCACGTTACTCCACCGGGTCTTGGACACAGGGGTACGAGCAAAGGGCGTCTGTGAATTCTGATTTTTTTCTAGCTTTGTACCAACTCATAACTGACTAAAAAAATATTCACTACGTAGTTATATTGTTGTACTTATTGAATAATGATATTGAAACCTATATAATACTTAATAAAATCTGTCGTTAAATGTTAAATGCTAATTAATAATCTCGTAGCCGGCAAATTTTTTTTTTTTTAAATTAATATTTATTGTTATAACAGGGCCCAATTTTGTAAATCGATATCAAACACAATCGCTTTGAATCACATAATTAGTCACAATCGTATCTCAATCGTATGGCGACAGTAGTATATTTTTATACCCTGTAATGTAGTACAACAAGAACTGTGCAAACGAGCAAAATAATTGTAACACGACTGAAATATGATTGTGACGAAACGTTAGCAGAATTGCTTTATCTCTCAAAATGTTTTTTATGTCTCGTATATACTTATATTTTGTAGTGATATTACCTACACAAACATAAATTAAAATTGTATGAAAAATAATTACGGTTATGATGGTGTTGGATGATGCAGTATGTATTGTGTTTTGTGGAGTGATATGCGAAATTACAGTCACTTTTATTCTTTGGATAAATGTTTACTTATAACAAAAAGAGTTCAAAATAATAATATACTAACTTTAAGAATGTATGAACTCATTATTTTTCATTATGAACAAGCATTGTCTCTCAAAACTTTTTGCCATTACAGCGATAGTTGACACTTTAAAATTTTTGCTTCATTTTTTTATCAAGGCTCTCTACTAAAAAACGGGAAAAGCAACATGCAAGCAATAACAGAGCTGGAAATTTGGTGCAGGCACACTTTGCTCTCAAGCAAAAAGAGCGCTGTCCAACCAGGCAGTGTAAACAAGTTAGCGCTTTTCAAAAGCGGCATGAATTTTGAGCGTCGCACGGAATTCCGGGGCAAAGTAACGCCCCTACCGAAAAGGTAAAATGGGTCATAAAACCGTATCAATATTGACCGCCCGACTCCCATCCAACGTACATCATGCCGGTTATATTGGCCATATCTCACGTTATGCGGAGAAACCATTTTTCCGACACTAATTTATATCCATGTCGGTTTTTATTTTTAAACGGCAGTCGCTTTTTTGCGGTACTCAAACCAATCGGGTGACCGGCTGCCCGAAAAATCACTACCAATTTTTTCTTATTAAATATTTTCTTCTGTCTGTTAGCTTTGCCACAGAATGCTGTGATTAGAAATAGTTGTCCACACTGTTCACTCACTGTGCACATTCTTCTTCAACTTTCGTCGTCGCGCATATTTCGAAACGGTCTTGTTATTAAAATATTTAGCTAAATGCCATCTGTCTACGATCCCGATGTCTTAAATAATAAGAAAGCTGCTAAAACAGCTTTTTAAAAGAAGTTCTGGAAGAAAATTACGAATTTTGCTGATAAACGCGACTCAATTTTTAGTACAGAAAATTAGAATTGTCATTCTCGAATTTTTATTGATTCATTTTATATGTAGAAACTGTTGCCTTGTGCAAAAAAATATAGGTAGGTCAGTACCAAAACCCGTGACCACATTTGATAATATGAATTTTCTTAAAAAAAGTCCTTTTAGGTCTTGTGACACTTCTCTTGAAACACTAACAAAATAATTGAGTCTAATATTTTTTTAACTCAGTACAATTAAATTATTTTAATCAATTTAGAGTTTAATCAGATTTGGAAAAATATTTATAAAAGGGTAGTAATTAACCGGTCGACTAAAAATTTTTTGAGCGACAAAAATACACTAGGTGACCAACTTAGTCGCTAATCTATTCTAAAATATTTTTTCCACCACCAAAACTAGTATTTTTGTTTGTCGATCAGTTTATTATATTCTTTTAGCCAAAGTGTTTTACACTTTGGGTATTAAAACAGTGAAAAAGTGATCAATGCCTGTTTAAGATAAACCTTTTTTAAAACAAAGTAATCATGAAATCCAACCAGAAATTTATGAAAACTGTAGGCAGGCAGGTTTACAAGCGTATTAGGTACGAGTTTTGAGGAGAAATAAAAAAATCGGGCGAGAGTTACGTTTTCCTAAAATATGGCATTATTCGTTTGTTTAAAATAGTCCTTTGTGGCAATCGTTAATATACCACAAAAGTTGTAGGATTACTCTAAGTCAAGTTATTAAAGTTCAATTATTTGTGATTTTCATACATTTCTAATTTCGAAAAGTCATAAAAATTAAAAAAAATTTAAAACTAATGATCACTTTGAAAATACGTTAATGTATGAAAATGTCAAGTCATTGAACTTGTTTAACATGACTTGGAGAAATTCCACAACTTTAGTACCAAAATAACTATTGTTCGAAATGACTAGACCTAACCACACGTACTATTTTTTTAGTTGGATCGCTTTCAGAAAAGACCCAAAAATTGATGGAGCCTAAATGATCTCCTTTAATTTTTTTTTTGTAAACGTTATTTACAAAAATGCCTTTGTTTTCCACCGATGCTCATCCGCCGACCGTCAAAATATTGCATGAAACGGAAAATGTGTTGAAAACAGCGAGAATAAAGACCCCTTTAGATTATATGTTGTATAGGGCGGAACTGATAGCGTTTTATGTTCACGAGGAGTTGTTTTAGGCCTGCTTTACATAATCATGCCGGTACAAAATACAGATTCTGGATTATAAGTCTTTAAACGTATAACTGGACGTTTACCGGTGATAATGAAAAACGTTTATTGAATAATATAAACATGCCGTAGTTGACGTAAGAAATAAAGTATGGTTTAGTTAACGAGTTTAATATTAACCATGAGATATTACAGCACAAGCTATTAGATTGTTTATTAAATTGTAAACTAAAATAAATTCCGCAACATAGTCTTGAGTTCTAATTACTATTTGTAAGGAATACGATACTGAAAAGTGGTGGACACACAGACCTGTATCGAGATAGACGGTAAAAGTGTACCTACCTTGCGTGTTAAAAGTTTGATCCACGGTCAAAGTTTTTCGACCTAAGTCACCCCGTTTGAGACCACTGCCATGAAAATACGCGTCACTCAGAAACGAAAATGGTTAATTGAGCATTGCTTTCTTTCAAGAGCTCGTCCGTAACATTTCCACATAACTAAATCTCACTCGTGAAGTCATCGAAGGTACGAAAAATTCGCTCTTTTCGTCTATCTCGATGTAGGTCTATGTTTGGACATTTACTAGCAGAACCTTTGTCGACTATCTTCAATTTGAGTATCGAATCTGCTATATTCCCAAAAACCTGGAAGACTGCCGCTGTGGTACCTATATTTAAGGGTGGACCAAGGGATGACCGAGATCTGAGAATTCACTTGTGACCGAGTTTTGATTTTTTCAATATTTTTCTTTTTAAAATTTAAAGACAAAAAAGACAAAAATAAAAAATTGTAACCGCCAATTCGGTAGATCTTGTGAAGATGCTCACTAACACTGTAGTCTCTCACCTAGACAAGGCGTCAAAATGTATCGGTATTTTCTTAAACCTGGCTAAGGCATTCGACTCCATATCAATCCCGCTTCTTTTTAGGAAGTGGAGGCCTATGGCATCAGAGGAACAGTCGTACGTCCCTCAGGGAAGCATTCAGGGACTATCTCTCTTTTTGCTTTATCTGAATGATATCGCCTCTCTTCCGATGCTAAATTCAGAAATTATTTAATTGTGTAACGCAGATGATACTGCGCTTATCTTTCATGATAGTTCTTGGCCTAGTGACCTGGTGGCTGAGACGCCATGCCATGTGCCATGCGATATCGAGTTGTTTGCAACTGAACTTATTAACTTTCAACACTTCAAAAATGTGCTTTCACAAGACTGCTCCGTCTGCTGCCATTTCGATAACCACCCTGAAAATCCACTCAAAGGAGTGGTTTTTTGGTGGAATTTTGAAGTGCTTGGAAATACTAGTGATTGCAGAGAAATCAGCCGGTCAGAGTCTAGTCTAGTATCTTGGTGTGGTCCTTGATGAAAAGCTTACATTCAAAGCGCATGTGTAATGAAGAACTTACGTGAAGCAATCAACGGTAAGATTCTGAAAATAGTCGATATGGCTCTATGTCTATCTCTTATAAGTTACTGCATCCTGGCTTGGGGCGGTTCATCTTCGTCGTACATTCTTCCTCTCGAAAGAGCTCAGAGGGGTGTATTAAAAACAGTGTTTAGGAAACCCCTACGATATCCCACTGACAATCTATACGAAGAGGCTGGTTTGCTGAGTGTCCAAAAGTTGTACATTACTAGAGTATTGTCCGCTGTTCATAAAAAGGTGTTACATTCTGAAGAATACGACGAGCTATATAAAACCCGCATCTTTAAATTGCCCAATATTCGCACGGCTACTTTGTTTACGCACCGTTTTGTAATGTTTCTGTCTCCCTTTATTTACAATAAATTTGCTAATACTTGCAATCTTAAAGATGGCACTGTAAGATAAAACAAAGCCCTTATTAGGAATACCTTGCTGAAGGGGAGTTATTTGGAAACTGAAGGAACTTAAAGGTCATCGAATGAAACTGCAGTAATCTCACGCAGGCGAAAACACAGGCACACCTGCATGCACATCACGCACACGAACATAAACACAAACACACACACACACACACACACACACACACACACAGGCAGTAACATCCACAATTTTGATATTTTTTCTTATTTGTATCTACTTAGAATTTTTCATTTAAATTGTTATCAAGACTAATGTTCTGTACATCTTATGTTTTGGCGCGCACTGTTCATTGAAATAAAACAACTTTTACGGATATCAAACGCGCTATATTTCCACGAACTAAGTTGTAATTGTCCGTAATTTTTAGGTTTTTTTAGGGGTTTTTTGATTTTCCCGACGTTTCGGCACCTTTACAGCTGCCGTGGTCACGGGATGACTGGCTACTTATAAGTCTACCCTCGAAAAGTTAATTTATATTCGTTCGGATACGGTTAGACATTTACTATGGCACAAATTATTATTGATTTGATATTTTGATTTAATTGTTATTTTAATTCTTTATTATTAAGAAAAGAGAAAACTAAAGACTCTACTGGCAGTTCACAAATTGGGAGGACCTTCGAAGAAAGAAACTGCCAAGAAAACTTCGAAAGCGGGCCGACCTCCATCTTTATAAAAATATTAAAAATTAGGATATGTTGTCTCCACCTTTACTTTTTTATATTTATTTATCTACAAAAAGAGCTAACCGTATCTTTGGGTCTTGCAGTGCGTGATTTGGGTTGAGACTTTAATTTATGGATAATAGGGTCCCAAGCTGGTGGAATCTTCCACCCATCATCTCTATTGAAGTTTGGGTATTTGGTAATTTCAATAGCCTCACGCAGCATTCTGGGGACAAATTTTTGTTCCCTGGCGAGGATCTGTGGCTTATCAAACCTGATGTAGTGGGTGGGTCCCTCAAAAGCATGTTCACACACTGCAGACTTGTTATCGCGCCTATTTTTCACGTCAGCTACATGTTCTCTAACGCGGGTCCCTATGCTTCTCTTTGTCTGCCCGATATAGGAGAGCCCACAGTCACAATCCAGTTTGTAGACACCTGCGACTTGAAAGGGTATGTTGCACTTGACTGGTGGTAGGAATTGGTTGATCTTCTTGGGCGGCTTGAAGTAAGTATTAATAGAAGCACGCTTTAGAATTCTCCCAATCTTGTCTGTGACACCTTTCAAAAATGGTAAAATGGCAGGTTGACGTTCTACTGTGACTGGTTTGGCGCGGTTTCTGTGACGTCTGCGTGGTACTTGCAACTTGTTGTTTCTCAGTACTTGCTCGACATGTCGAAGCTCCGCAGTCAGGTGTTGCTCGTCACAGATGCCGCGTGCTCTCTGAAACAAAGATTTCCCTACGGTAGCTAACTGTGAAGGATGATGGTGTGAATCACCATTTAGATATCTGTCTGTATGTGTTGCTTTCCGATACACTGTGTGGCTCAAAGTTTGATCAGGATTCCTAATAACAAGTACATCTAGGAAGGCTAGTTTATTGTTTGCCTCTAACTCCATAGTGAATTGGATGTTTGGATGAATAGAGTTAAGATGGATAAGGAAAGCAGAAACACTATCTCTAGGTAGTACAGTGAAAGTGTCATCTACGTACCGTTTGTAGAACCGGGGATACACTGGTGCTGAAGCCAGCGCCTTCTCCTCGAAATCCTCCATAAATATGTCGGCGACTATGGGGGATACAGGAGAACCCATTGCTACTCCATCAACTTGTACATAGAATTCATCATTCCACATGAGATAGCCTGATGTTAGGCAGTGTTCAAGTAGGTCTGCATATTCCACAGGCATATTGTTGTTTTCAAGTCTCTTCCTAGTAATATTGATGCAGTCCTGTACTGGTAGACATGTGAATAAGGACTGTACATCAAAGCTGACCATGATTTCATCATCGGCGAGATTTAGGTGTTGTATCGCACTGATGAAGTGGTAAGAATCCTTCACAAATGCTGTTGTGGTGCCTCTTAGTGGTGAGAGGGTTGTCGCTACGTGTCGAGCCAATTTGTAAGTTGGTGAGTCAATTTGGCTGACTATAGGACGCAGTGGAGCATCAGGTTTGTGTATCTTCGGCAATCCATACAGTTTTGGGGGCTTTGGGCAAGAAGGAATAAGTAAATTGACGTCAAGATTCAACGATTCTGAATGTTCCTTGATGAGGTCACTAGTCTTTTTAAGGATCTTGGTGGTCTGATCGCTTTTGACGTGTTTGTATGTTTTCTCATCTGATAATAAGAGTTGTATTTTCTCGTTGTAATCTGACGTGTCCATTACAACCGTTGCGTTACCTTTATCTGCACGGAGAATAGTCAATTCTGTCTTAGTTCGCAGGTTCTTCAATGCGAGATATTCGTCACGAGGGAGGTTTGCTTTCGGTAGGTGGCTATGCCGTAAGACGGATGAAATGTCCTGACGTATAGCTTCGCTATCCTCCTTTTTCATATTGTTTTTTACTAAGCAGTCCTCAACGTTGCAGATAATATCCTCAAACGGTATCCTCTTCGGTGCCACCGCAAAGTTTAAACCTTTATTTAAAACTTTTAAAGTAGGTTCGTCCAAAGTTTGTTTTGATAGATTGACAACTGCACGGGTTTCATTTGATCTTTGGTCTGTGGTTTTTTCTTTGGCTGTGTTCCGTTTCGCGTTTTGTTTATAGTATAATTTCTGATATTTTGAAATTTGTCTACGCTTGCATTTATCAAATTCGGATGTTTCCCGTTTTTTAGTTATTTGAATGCAATTCTCAAAGTCCTCCGTGTTGAGTTGTATTTTTAATTCTTCGGACAAACCATCTATCTCATTACTAATGACTTGTAAATCGGAATGATATTCTCTGATTAGACTTATAAGTAGCTTTTTGCTTGCCTGTTGTAAGATCTTGGCGCTCCCTCGTATGTCATTTTTTGGAGAAATACGGACACAGCACGGGATGAGATCTTGATCACGACATTTCTTCAAGAAGACAACGGATTGTTTTCTTCTTGCGCGCTTGGTTACTAGATCTTCCAACTGACGAATTTTGTTTGCGGTTTCCAGTCCGTACTGGTTCACATACGTACATCTTATGTTTTGGCGCGCACTGTTCATTGAAATAAAACAACTTTTACGGATATCAAACGCGCTATATTTCCACGAACTAAGTTGTAATTGTCCGTAATTTTTAGGTTTTTTAGGGGTTTTTTGATTTTCCCGACGTTTCGGCACCTTTACAGCTGCCGTGGTCACGGGATGACTGGCTACTTATAAGTCTACCCTCGAAAAGTTAATTTATATTCGTTCGGATACGGTTAGACATTTACTATGGCACAAATTATTATTGATTTGATATTTTGATTTAATTGTTATTTTAATTCTTTATTATTAAGAAAAGAGAAAACTAAAGACTCTACTGGCAGTTCACAAATTGGGAGGACCTTCGAAGAAAGAAACTGCCAAGAAAACTTCGAAAGCGGGCCGACCTCCATCTTTATAAAAATATTAAAAATTAGGATATGTTGTCTCCACCTTTACTTTTTTATATTTATTTATCTACAAAAAGAGCTAACCGTATCTTTGGGTCTTGCAGTGCGTGATTTGGGTTGAGACTTTAATTTATGGATAATAGGGTCCCAAGCTGGTGGAATCTTCCACCCATCATCTCTATTGAAGTTTGGGTATTTGGTAATTTCAATAGCCTCACGCAGCATTCTGGGGACAAATTTTTGTTCCCTGGCGAGGATCTGTGGCTTATCAAACCTGATGTAGTGGGTGGGTCCCTCAAAAGCATGTTCACACACTGCAGACTTGTTATCGCGCCTATTTTTCACGTCAGCTACATGTTCTCTAACGCGGGTCCCTATGCTTCTCTTTGTCTGCCCGATGTAGGAGAGCCCACAGTCACAATCCAGTTTGTAGACACCTGCGACTTGAAAGGGTATGTTGCACTTGACTGGTGGTAGGAATTGGTTGATCTTCTTGGGCGGCTTGAAGTAAGTATTAATAGAAGCACGCTTTAGAATTCTCCCAATCTTGTCTGTGACACCTTTCACAAATGGTAAAATGGCAGGTTGACGTTCTACTGTGACTGGTTTGGCGCGGTTTCTGTGACGTCTGCGTGGTACTTGCAACTTGTTGTTTCTCAGTACTTGCTCGACATGTCGAAGCTCCGCAGTCAGGTGTTGCTCGTCACAGATGCCGCGTGCTCTCTGAAACAAAGATTTCCCTACGGTAGCTAACTGTGAAGGATGATGGTGTGAATCACCATTTAGATATCTGTCTGTATGTGTTGCTTTCCGATACACTGTGTGGCTCAAAGTTTGATCAGGATTCCTAATAACAAGTACATCTAGGAAGGCTAGTTTATTGTTTGCCTCTAACTCCATAGTGAATTGGATGTTTGGATGAATAGAGTTAAGATGGATAAGGAAAGCAGAAACACTATCTCTAGGTAGTACAGTGAAAGTGTCATCTACGTACCGTTTGTAGAACCGGGGATACACTGGTGCTGAAGCCAGCGCCTTCTCCTCGAAATCCTCCATAAATATGTCGGCGACTATGGGGGATACAGGAGAACCCATTGCTACTCCATCAACTTGTACATAGAATTCATCATTCCACATGAGATAGCCTGATGTTAGGCAGTGTTCAAGTAGGTCTGCATATTCCACAGGCATATTGTTGTTTTCAAGTCTCTTCCTAGTAATATTGATGCAGTCCTGTACTGGTAGACATGTGAATAAGGACTGTACATCAAAGCTGACCATGATTTCATCATCGGCGAGATTTAGGTGTTGTATCGCACTGATGAAGTGGTAAGAATCCTTCACAAATGCTGTTGTGGTGCCTCTTAGTGGTGAGAGGGTTGTCGCTACGTGTCGAGCCAATTTGTAAGTTGGTGAGTCAATTTGGCTGACTATAGGACGCAGTGGAGCATCAGGTTTGTGTATCTTCGGCAATCCATACAGTTTTGGGGGCTTTGGGCAAGAAGGAATAAGTAAATTGACGTCAAGATTCAACGATTCTGAATGTTCCTTGATGAGGTCACTAGTCTTTTTAAGGATCTTGGTGGTCTGATCGCTTTTGACGTGTTTGTATGTTTTCTCATCTGATAATAAGAGTTGTATTTTCTCGTTGTAATCTGACGTGTCCATTACAGCCGTTGCGTTACCTTTATCTGCACGGAGAATAGTCAATTCTGTCTTAGTTCGCAGGTTCTTCAATGCGAGATATTCGTCACGAGGGAGGTTTGCTTTCGGTAGGTGGCTATGCCGTAAGACGGATGAAATGTCCTGACGTATAGCTTCGCTATCCTCCTTTTTCATATTGTTTTTTACTAAGCAGTCCTCAACGTTGCAGATAATATCCTCAAACGGTATCCTCTTCGGTGCCACCGCAAAGTTTAAACCTTTATTTAAAACTTTTAAAGTAGGTTCGTCCAAAGTTTGTTTTGATAGATTGACAACTGCACGGGTTTCATTTGATCTTTGGTCTGTGGTTTTTTCTTTGGCTGTGTTCCGTTTCGCGTTTTGTTTATAGTATAATTTCTGATATTTTGAAATTTGTCTACGCTTGCATTTATCAAATTCGGATGTTTCCCGTTTTTTAGTTATTTGAATGCAATTCTCAAAGTCCTCCGTGTTGAGTTGTATTTTTAATTCTTCGGACAAACCATCTATCTCATTACTAATGACTTGTAAATCGGAATGATATTCTCTGATTAGACTTATAAGTAGCTTTTTGCTTGCCTGTTGTAAGATCTTGGCGCTCCCTCGTATGTCATTTTTTGGAGAAATACGGACACAGCACGGGATGAGATCTTGATCACGACATTTCTTCAAGAAGACAACGGATTGTTTTCTTCTTGCGCGCTTGGTTACTAGATCTTCCAACTGACGAATTTTGTTTGCGGTTTCCAGTCCGTACTGGTTCACATACGTACATCTTATGTTTTGGCGCGCACTGTTCATTGAAATAAAACAACTTTTACGGATATCAAACGCGCTATATTTCCACGAACTAAGTTGTAATTGTCCGTAATTTTTAGGTTTTTTAGGGGGTTTTTTGATTTTCCCGACGTTTCGGCACCTTTACAGCTGCCGTGGTCACGGGATGACTGGCTACTTATAAGTCTACCCTCGAAAAGTTAATTTATATTCGTTCGGATACGGTTAGACATTTACTATGGCACAAATTATTATTGATTTGATATTTTGATTTAATTGTTATTTTAATTCTTTATTATTAAGAAAAGAGAAAACTAAAGACTCTACTGGCAGTTCACAAATTGGGAGGACCTTCGAAGAAAGAAACTGCCAAGAAAACTTCGAAAGCGGGCCGACCTCCATCTTTATAAAAATATTAAAAATTAGGATATGTTGTCTCCACCTTTACTTTTTTATATTTATTTATCTACAAAAAGAGCTAACCGTATCTTTGGGTCTTGCAGTGCGTGATTTGGGTTGAGACTTTAATTTATGGATAATAGGGTCCCAAGCTGGTGGAATCTTCCACCCATCATCTCTATTGAAGTTTGGGTATTTGGTAATTTCAATAGCCTCACGCAGCATTCTGGGGACAAATTTTTGTTCCCTGGCGAGGATCTGTGGCTTATCAAACCTGATGTAGTGGGTGGGTCCCTCAAAAGCATGTTCACACACTGCAGACTTGTTATCGCGCCTATTTTTCACGTCAGCTACATGTTCTCTAACGCGGGTCCCTTAGTGCCCTAAGAGGCACCACAACAGCATTTGTGAAGGATTCTTACCACTTCATCAGTGCGATACAACACCTAAATCTCGCCGATGATGAAATCATGGTCAGCTTTGATGTACAGTCCTTATTCACATGTCTACCAGTACAGGACTGCATCAATATTACTAGGAAGAGACTTGAAAACAACAATATGCCTGTGGAATATGCAGACCTACTTGAACACTGCCTAACATCAGGCTATCTCATGTGGAATGATGAATTCTATGTACAAGTTGATGGAGTAGCAATGGGTTCTCCTGTATCCCCCATAGTCGCCGACATATTTATGGAGGATTTCGAGGAGAAGGCGCTGGCTTCAGCACCAGTGTATCCCCGGTTCTACAAACGGTACGTAGATGACACTTTCACTGTACTACCTAGAGATAGTGTTTCTGCTTTCCTTATCAATCTTAACTCTATTCATCCAAACATCCAATTCACTATGGAGTTAGAGGCAAACAATAAACTAGCCTTCCTAGATGTACTTGTTATTAGGAATCCTGATCAAACTTTGAGCCACACAGTGTATCGGAAAGCAACACATACAGACAGATATCTAAATGGTGATTCACACCATCATCCTTCACAGTTAGCTACCGTAGGGAAATCTTTGTTTCAGAGAGCACGCGGCATCTGTGACGAGCAACACCTGACTGCGGAGCTTCGACATGTCGAGCAAGTACTGAGAAACAACAAGTTGCAAGTACCACGCAGACGTCACAGAAACCGCGCCAAACCAGTCACAGTAGAACGTCAACCTGCCATTTTACCATTTGTGAAAGGTGTCACAGACAAGATTGGGAGAATTCTAAAGCGTGCTTCTATTAATACTTACTTCAAGCCGCCCAAGAAGATCAACCAATTCCTACCACCAGTCAAGTGCAACATACCCTTTCAAGTCGCAGGTGTCTACAAACTGGATTGTGACTGTGGGCTCTCCTACATCGGGCAGACAAAGAGAAGCATAGGGACCCGCGTTAGAGAACATGTAGCTGACGTGAAAAATAGGCGCGATAACAAGTCTGCAGTGTGTGAACATGCTTTTGAGGGACCCACCCACTACATCAGGTTTGATAAGCCACAGATCCTCGCCAGGGAACAAAAATTTGTCCCCAGAATGCTGCGTGAGGCTATTGAAATTACCAAATACCCAAACTTCAATAGAGATGATGGGTGGAAGATTCCACCAGCTTGGGACCCTATTATCCATAAATTAAAGTCTCAACCCAAATCACGCACTGCAAGACCCAAAGATACGGTTAGCTCTTTTTGTAGATAAATAAATATAAAAAAGTAAAGGTGGAGACAACATATCCTAATTTTTAATATTTTTATAAAGATGGAGGTCGGCCCGCTTTCGAAGTTTTCTTGGCAGTTTCTTTCTTCGAAGGTCCTCCCAATTTGTGAACTGCCAGTAGAGTCTTTAGTTTTCTCTTTTCTTAATAATAAAGAATTAAAATAACAATTAAATCAAAATATCAAATCAATAATAATTTGTGCCATAGTAAATGTCTAACCGTATCCGAACGAATATAAATTAACTTTTCGAGGGTAGACTTATAAGTAGCCAGTCATCCCGTGACCACGGCAGCTGTAAAGGTGCCGAAACGTCGGGAAAATCAAAAAACCCCTAAAAAACCTAAAAATTACGGACAATTACAACTTAGTTCGTGGAAATATAGCGCGTTTGATATCCGTAAAAGTTGTTTTATTTCACTAATGTTCTGTTTTGCCATAATAGTTGCCATGTATATCGTTTACTTTCCCCACAGTACAGGCTATGCCAAGTGTGGAGAACAGATAAAACTTGTTATTTAAGGTTTATAAACAAATAAAGAATTTATTTATATTTTTAACCGACTTCAAAAAAGGAGGAGGTTATCAAGTCGACTGTATTTTTTTTAAATTTTTTTTTTATGTATGTTCCACCATAACTTCGCCAGTTGTTAACAGATTTTTAAAATTCTTTTTTTATCTGGAAGAAAATGGTTTATGTGTGGTCCCATATAATTTTTACGAAGATCTGGCTAGTAGTTTTTTCATAATCCTGAAAAATATCAATCACCTTTTGGCAAGTAGTCGTATACCTAGATGACATCATTGTTGTGTATGGGCTGATTTTTAGTGTAAGTAACGGCACATAATGTAACAAAAAAATCTGAAATAAAAACATTTTATAAAAAAAATCAAACCGACTTCAAAAAGTAAAAAATAAAACTTTTGGAGTCGGTGCTAGTTAGCTAAGGCAAAAAAAATATAGTTAATAGAAGTGCAATGTAGAATGCTTTGGCTGGCACCGACTCCAAAAGTTTTATTTTTTACTTTTTGAAGTCGGTTTGATTTTTTTTATAAAATGTTTTTTTTTTAAATAAACACATCTAAAGAGTATTGGATAACTACATTTTTATTATTTATTATTATTATTACTACATGCATAATATGCATACAATATAAGCTCAGTCAACTTAGTTTTTAGATGACGCTGATAGGAGTTATTTTCTAAAAACGATATTTATAGAAGAATTTTCCGTTTACATTATAGAATTTCCATAAACAAACAAAATATTTACTTGGAATGCTGTGTATCCGGCTCGAAGGACCAAAGTTTTATGAGATACGAATAATGTGATGTTTCAAGAATGTCCGCAGCAGAGAAATTACTTAACATTAGGTATGATGAAGGCTAAGAGACTCCCCGCCGTTCATAAAAAAAACTAAATAGGTGTGTGATTTTATTAAATCGTTGAAGTTGAAGCGATATGTCAGGTTGACACGATGCGAGATTTCACGCACGAGGAGCGTTCGAGCTTCTCGAACGACGACAACTAGCATTCGTGAAGCGTTCGCGCTGCTTTATTTCCGTTATGTTCGTGCACGCATGCGAGCTTTCGAGGACCATCTCGAATCATTATTTTTCATGTGTGTAAACCAGTCAATAATTGTTAAATTAATAATGCAATTTTGTTGATAAATGTCTGCCCTCGGGAGTCATCGTATAGCGTAAGTTATTTCCGTAGGTATATGTGGGTCGCGCTCTGATACAGTTTATTAAGTTTGCTTCGATCGGCTGTAGCCAAACCGCAGTAATTCTGCTGATGTCTGATTAAAGGCCGATTTCACCGTTCCCAATAGAAACCGAGTTTAATGGAACTTGGTTCTGCTTAAGCGAGATCAGAAATTCGTTTTGATCGCGGTTTACGTCGCACCGGTTTCACCGGCTTCGTTTTGATTCCGTTCACTAAAACGTTGTTTAGCTTAACTAAAGAATGAACGAGTAAATAACATGTCATCAACAAAACGACTTGGCTTCGAAGTGTTGCAATTAAAGAAATAATTGTTCCTTCATAAATGGGAAAATAAAATAAAATAAATTTATGCAGATCACATTTTCCAATCAAAATGGTCTGAATGTAATGGGAATGAGAAGTTAAAAATATTAGGTATATACCTATTTTGTTGGAAAAAATCAATACAAATATCACGTGTAGGTAAATTGTCAAAACAAATTATGGGGATTTCTGATGGATGAATAATAAGAAAGATAATAAGAAGACCATATTATTATCTTTCCACTATTTCTTCCTATAAAAATAAACAAACAATAATTCTCCCATGTATATGTACCTACTCCAACATCATAACAATGCCATGACAGACAGCTCTTAAACGCGTTCAAATAATCGAAAATCAGCCGTTCAGAAATTGAACCAAGTTCAACTTGATCGACGTTTATTTTATGCCGGTGAAACGCAAACTTAAGGCGGAACTCAGCTTTAGCGCGTAAACTGAGATTAACTCGAATTGACCGCGTTTAATTGATGCGTTTAATTTTAAAGCGGTGAAATCGGCCCTAAGTGTGCGTTGCGATACGCTTTTCAAGTGTAGTTTAAAGTAGTTACTTATACCTACTAAGTTCATTTTTAATTCTATTATTTTGCTGGCAATTAAGTATCGGTGGCACAGAGGAGCTCGGTGGTCCAGTGGCTTACGCGATCAGCCTGTAATTGAAGCGGTTAAGCTCCTTTTGAAATGGTCGGTAACGGGATGGGTGACCGAAAATTTTATATCTCGGACTTTTCCGTACTTAAGAAGGGTTGTTATGGCTGTGGTCCCTGCTATATTTGCAGTTGTTAAAAACTGCGTGGGTAAAATAAAACCCAATTATCCATGCATTTTGCTCGCGTGAGTCATGGTGAGTAAAATAAAAAATAAAAAATTTAATTCAAGGAAGGGCACAACGTAGGTACCACGCAGATGATGTTGACTATACAAATTGATCAAAGACCTTTTAATTTATATAAAACACCAGGTAATTCGTCTAGGCTAGAAGAACAAAAAAAACTTGAACAAGTTTTTTTCTAAAAGAAATAGGTGAGCAAAATTGAAACAAAATGATACGGTATATTTAAAGTCTAAAGGAGACATAAGTACAAAATATAAGTGATAAATTGGCGTTAGCCGATTCAAAATCGATGGATTATTTTTAACGATCAAATTTTCTGTCAGTTTTTCGTGTTTGTCAAATTTATTTGACCGTGTGCAGCCATATAATGTTTATGTCAAATTTATTTGACAAACGTGTTTGTCAAACAAGTCAAATAATATTGATCGTTTACCTGGGTCTTTTTTTTTGTTTTTTTTTTTCAATTTATTTGACATAATAAAACTTTTACATGGTTGACAAGCGCACCAAAAATCGCTAGAATTTGTCCGGTGTGCTGCGAGTACGTAATTTAATTCACATATCTATAAGTACTTATAAAAAGATTATAAAGAAAGAAGATTAATGTTGGACTACTTAACTTACTGATTACTAATTAAACATTTACACATTGAGTTTCTCTAAGTGACAGAATGTTTCATAAACACAAAAAAGAACAGTGTAATTGTAACATGTAAACATCGACAGACTATATAAAATTCCGTGGACAGGAGGGAGATAGTACAACAGTGAAGCATGCACAATTGGAGTGAATGTGAAGGAAGGCAGACTCGCATCGCGGCACCAGTCCGTTCTTTTATCTATAGGATGCTTAGAAAATGTAATTTCAATTTTTTCTTTAAGTTATGGGCCGTGATGGTATTTTTAAAAGAAGGGTCTAAGTTATTTAACAATCTTCATTATAATGCTTCATAGTCCAAACGCTAGAGACAAGACTAGGTTGGCTAAAAACCCATCCACTCGCTAACATATTCTTCGTCACGTACTACGTTATCTGTCGCTCACAGGCCACTGCGATTGTTTATTCCAACGGATCATCTATGCAAACGGTTCGTCAATTGTAAATATAATAACAATTGCTTAAAAATTAAACGGACTTATCTCACTGTTGATAAATAACCTTTTTTTTAATAAAAACGGTAATAAAACAGCAACCTATCACTTTTTCTACTTTGGCAACTTCGATTCTCATTTGTCACCTTGAATGACGTGAACTGTCAGAACCCTGAATCCCACTATTTCATTGGTCGAGGCACTGACAGTGACATAATATGACTTATGTCAATTTGTGTGACTTTGAAGGTTTTATTTTATTTCTGTGGAAAACGGAAGAAGCCAAAACTATAAAAAAAAGCTTTTATTTTATTATAATGCAAAGGAACTACCCAGTACAGCCGCCAGCCGCTTGGTTTAATTTTCTAAATTAAATAAACTGTATCAAAACCTCAAAATATCTTGTGGAATGTATTTAAAAACTCAGAAGAAGAAAATAAATAATTAGATTTTTTATTATAAAAGAAATAAAAGAAATATTAACTAAAGCCATAACAAGATTTAAATTTTTTAAATATTTTTTTAATTTATGTAAGGGCCCGTTTATATATTTTTTTATTTTTGGAAACATTGTCTCCGAAGGTAGATCTATCAAAAAAGCATCACTTCAAAACTGTAGGAAAATAAGGGCCCAAAAAAGAACATTTCCTTTTTGATTGACGTTTGACTGAACAAAGTTATGATTTTGTAATTTTTGCATTTTTCAATGCTATTTTTATACTTATGGTAAATTTTAAATAGAAAAATATTGGAAAAAATTAACTCGGCCACAAGTGAATTCTCAGGCTGGAATCGAACCAGCGACCTTTGGAAATCGGGAGAGCATTGGACCGGATTTCCAAAGGTCGCTGGTTCGATTCCAGCCTGAGAATTCACTTGTGGCCGAGTTAATTTTTTCCAATATTTTTCTATTTAAAATTTACCATATGCACAAAGTTAATTTTGTATATTGAAAAACTGTCATTTGGATAATTGGTTAAAACCAAAAAAACTAAGTCATGCCGCATACGGGTCTCTACTAGGTACGAAAGACAGATCGCGACTGTATATTTTCGTCATACGATTTACTAATAAATATTGAACCTCATCTTGATGTTGATAAAGTCTCGACACTGATTATCGTGTTTCGTTTTCGGGATAGACATCCCGTGACCACGCAACGCAAAATTGTGATGGCGGTGTCTTTAATTAATTATTTAATAATATTTTAAGATAACATATTATTATATCAAAATATGCATGTTTTTTTTTTGTAGAGTGAAAACTTTTATATTTCAGTTTTGGTCTTGATCGCCACTGTCTCAATTGAACTGCATTTAAAACCGAATTCAAGATCTTATCACTTTTATATCTTCTTATTACAAAAATTTCACGTAGTTAATGTAATATATTTTTTATTAAATTCATGTGCAGAAGTACATTACATCGTATATTCATAAAAAAATTTAAAGTAATATTTTCGAAGACCTTCTCGTAAACCTTTTTTAGGTATCATTACGTGAGTCCATTCTCAAAGAGTTTTCTCTCTCAGTGTTCCTATTTCAGTACATTAAACTCACTTTCCGGGGTACAGTAGAATATATTGCTGCAGTTTTTACTTACAAATGACCATATTCAGGCAGGGAAAATGCGGCAGTATCCTTTTGGCCGGATCATACGTATAAATACTACATTTTGATCAAACAAGTGATATTTTAACGAAGAAGCTATATGCAAACTAAAAAATAACATAATTGAGCTTGGAATTGCATTAATACTTGTAAATATTATGCTAGTTCTTCAAGATAGGTACCGATTTATCCAGCAGTTCCCCTTATGTTTTCATATCAAAATATTATCAGAATTACTGACATCAACAGAACTTCAAAAAAAATCCATATAAGCAGCCTAATCAGTATAATTTTTTGCGTAGGTACACATATTTTGAGGTAATACTTATCTTAAGGTAATACTTATCTTAGCCAAATCATAGACACATAAAAAAAAGTCTGCGACCATACAATGTTTTTCATCTATTATCTGTTTTCGTAAACGACGTTCGTGCGCGACGGTGTTTTTAATTGTTTTGAAACGATATTTTTAACTTTTTGTGCAGTTTTGAACAAAAAAATGCATAGTCGGGTCATTACATTATGTATGAAACATTGAAGTAAGAATTTTAAAAACCCGCATAGATAATTCACAAAATAAATTAAATACACCGTCGAAATTTTGAACATTCTACCTTTTAAAAATTACGTTTGAAAAATACCGGTCAAGCAAGATTAGTTTTAATAATCCCTCTACGAAAACCAGACAAAAACAGGGTATTTTGTATAAAAAAACAATAAATCATTACAAAGTTTTTTTATGCGTGTACGTGAATTTTACTTTGTAAGGCAAAAAAGGCGTTGTAAAGTAAAATTGTCGAGCTAGCGTGCTGTCAATCCACCGCTGTTTGACTGTCAATCTGTTTACTGAAACGGTTCTACTGTAAAAATGAAAAGGTCTGCGTCAAAAGCCGACAAGACGACCCTTTACATGTAAACACTGTAAAAACTGATTTATATTTGGAGTTAAAACCAAAATCAGTTTCATGGCCCGGAAAAGGTTGCAAAGGAGCAATCTAACTTTCTGTAGCCACAGCAGATGTGTGCTCATGAAGTTTCCTGTAACAAGGGTAGCTACCTTTGCTTTCAAACCTAATCTTTCACTTAAATTTCGACCTTAACACCTAAGACTGAAGGATTAGAAGTTGCAAACACGTTTTTAATGTGCGCTCACGATTATGCTTTCAACGTGACTACTCGATTTCTAAGTTCAGTGATCATTCATTTTCTATACTAACCATACACGACAAGAGCTGTTAACTCGGTTTTCATTATCGTAGGATGCGGCGTTGTTAAGTGTGTTGTATTACTAAACTTTAAAGTTAGTAAAGTTAAATTTATTTCTTTATTCTTGAGACGTCTAAATTTACGTTTTAACTCTGTCGTCGCCATTACATTTCCGATCTGAATTTTGTGTTGTAAGAAGTGTATTATTTTAACTATTTTGAATTATATATTTATTACGCTACACAAATTAAAATTTATTATTATAAATGAAAATATTCTATGAAAATTATGACAAAATTATAACTATTATGCCTGAAGTTCAAGAAAAGTTTTTATGGCGATGGCGATATGAAAAATTGTGATTCCCACTGAAACGCGAACCAAGCGGATGAGACCGTGGGCGACTACTAGTTTATGATACATTTAAAACCCACTGGGAGTTCCATCAACAAAAGAAGATAGTCCAGTAATCCTTTAATTCGACCATGTAGCTAGAATCCATTTTTGTTAATGAATAAATGATCGAACTGATGGACGCCCAGCAGCGAGCGGTTACAGGACTTATAGGTAGGTACCTTTTAAACAACGCTCGGACATCCATTAAGAGATTTGCGGATTTAAACTTCCCCTTAAAACCACGTAAGTCTATTTCATTGTAAGCTTACAACCTGTATTCTTTATCCCATTGCGGTAAGTCTGAATATTCACAAGCATAATATTTTGTAATTCGAGACTAATTTTATCAACCAATTTACATGATTACAGCCGTAACGAGGATATTCTCCTATCGTCGCAGGTATAATATCACCATAATATGATGGACCTTGACAATATTCACGATGTACAAAATGGAGAAAAACCACTTTCTATGGAGCTTTGGTACAGATACCAAGTTCTTTGTACAACAAGATAGCTTATGTCATTTTAATCGTTCTTAAATAAGCATTTTTATTGTTTTTAACTGCATTTGAACTAATTTTAAAATGAAAAAAAATAAGAAAAGAATTTCAGTGAAACGTATTTTTTTGTAATTTATTATCTAAAACACTTTTAACACTCATGGAAATAATAAAAACAAAAACTACATAAGCTGTCTTTACCTTCGAACCACCTGAAAAAACAATAAATTAACATTAGTCACTGATTTTAAACATATTAAAACAAACAGTGAAAACTAATGGCGCCACCTCCGCGTTGATTGATTTTTTGTACGCTAGTAGCTAATACTATAAGCAAGTTATCTGATTTTTTTCATAGTTGTACTTAAAAAAAACCTATTGAAAAGAGCTGTCAAAAAATAAATTGACATTTATTTCTTTTATTTTTCACGTATAAAATATCTATTAAATTATAGGATATACCCCCACTCAAACTACGTAGCTGTGATTTTATTTCGATGCTTTAGCTGCTATGGTTTAGGAGATACACGAGTTTGAAAAAAAAAATTTCAAAAACACATTTTTGACAGTACCTCTGTGACAGTTCAAGATAAAGGGCTAAAAGTTGGGATGATTACTAGTTGTGAGGGGACAAACAATTGACATTCACCAATTCAACTATTCCTCACAGGGGCCACACGTCCTTCCTCAGCCTGCTAAGCCCTTTAGTTTGAGCATGATTGACTGTATTCGTGATGTTATTAAGAAGAATTTATCAATATATAATATATTTACAAATATCCAAAATATCTACCTAATTAAAATATAATGCCAATTTTGGTATTACGTTAATAGGGGAGCTAACCGGTTGCCGGTCTCCTAAAGGTCGATTCTTGCAAAATTTCAGGATTGATGGTTTTGTCAATTATCAAAATATTAACATTATTAAGTACTTACAACATTTTGATTGATAGGGTTTTGTGTTCATTATTCTTGAAGGCACTGGCTACAGCATCGGTGTATCCCCGGTTCTAAAATCGGTAAGTAGATGACACTTTCACTGTACTACCTAGAGATAGTGCTTCTGCTTTCCTTTACCACCTTAACTCTATTCACCCAAACATTCAATTCACTATGGAGTTAGAGGCAAATTATAAACTAGACTTCCTAGATGTACTTGTTATTAGGATTCCTATCAAACTTTGAGCCACACAGTGTATCGGAAAGCAACACATACAGATAGATACTTCAATGGTGATTCACAACATCATCCTTCTCAGTTAGCTACCGTAGGGAAATCTTTGTTTCAGAGTGCTCGCGGCATTTGTGACAAGAAACATCTAACTGCCGAGCTTCGACATGTCGAGCAAGTACTGAGAAATAATAAATTGCAAGTACCATGCAGACGTCACAGAAACCGCGCCAAACCAGTCACAGTAGAACGTCAACCTGCAATTCTCTTCATTCATACAAGATTGGATTATATGATAGAATTCTAAAGTGTGCTTCTATTAATACTTACTTCAAGCCATCCAAGAAGATCAACCAGTTCCTACCACCAGTCAAGTGCAAAATACCCCTTCAAGCTGCAGGTGTCTACAAACTGGATTGTGACTGTGGGCTCTCATACATCGGGCAAACAAAGAGAAGCATAGGGACCCGCGTTAGAGAACATGTAGCTGACGTGCAAAATAGGCGCGAAAACAAGTCTGCAATGTGTGAACATGCTTTTGAGGGACCCACTCACTACATCAGGTTTGACAAGCCACAGATTCGGAGCCTTGATCGCTAGGGAACAAAAAATCGTCCTCAGAATGCTACGCGAAGTTATTGAAATCACCAAATATCCAAATTTCAATAGAGGTAATGGTTGGAAGATACCACCATTTTGGAACCCTAGTATCCATAAATTAAAGTCTCAACCCAAATCACACACTGCAAGACCAAAGATACGGTTAGCTCTTTCTTAATAACAAACATAAAGATGGAGGTCGGCCCGCTTTCGAAGTTTTCTTGGCAGTATCTTTCTTCGAAAGTCCTCCCAATTTGTGAAATGCCTATAGAATCATTAGTTTTTTCTTTCTTTTGTTAATAATAAATAATTTAAATAGCAAACAAATCAAAATATTAATCTCAATAATTGTTGCTATAGTAAAATTATTAACTTTTAATTAGTATTTATCTAACCGTTTGCGAACGCAATAATAAATAAACTTTGTGAAGTTAGACTTATAAGTAGCTAGTCTAAACCGAAAAATTATAGTACCAAATATATATTTCGGGTAAATAAATTTCACTAAATACTCCGCAGAAGTTGTTTTATTTCAGATACATTGTTTTTATAAATTTATATATATATTTATAAAATGTTGCAATGTAAGAGACTATCTCAAAGAGAATAAGCTAAATCTAGTTCCAGTTCCAGTCCAGTTAAGCCGCATTACAGTGCTTAGGTTTTAACTGAAAAGCTTAGGATCTTTTGTTTTTATGGTTTGTGAAAATATAAGACAAACAAAAGGGCGTTGGCTTTCTAATGGTCTGACTTTAGTTTATAAATTAACTATACTGACTTTAGTCTGATTTTAGTTTATATTTACCTATCATGAAAATATAAAACAAATTGAACATAAAATTACATACAATACAGATTTAAGGCGGTTTCGTGAGTGATCTTGATGCGAAAGCGAAGCGGCGCGGTGCGGCGCGCATACAAACAGGCGATGACTATTGAAGTGTCCAAACGCAGGTTTCTATAGTCCCGGCAAATAACTTGTCACTCGCGCGGCGAAAAAAAAGAACCTGTCACTGCGCATCTTTTGTCTCGCCGCGCAGATGTTTGATGGTATTTTTTCGCTTCGCATTTTATCCAGTCGCTCACGTAGGACGCTATGTAAGAAATTTCTCAAGAAACAGCAACCAGTCATACGGTGCGCATAGCGGCGTCCAACTCTCACGACCTGAAAATTACATATCATGAAAGAATCGCCTTAGAGGTCATTGTATCATGGTATGCCCCCAGGTATCATAAAATTAAATACTTTTATGTAATAATCTTCTTTGATAGCAAAATTGGCTTATATGCTGTTTCAACAATAAACTACCACAATGGCGTAAAAGGTGCCGAAATCAAAAAATAAGTGGGTAAAATAGGAGAAAATTGCTCAGTAACTTCAAACTGGTGCCTTTTTTTAGCTAAATAAAATTGCGGCTAAGAAAGCTTTACAATTCTTTAACGATATTACTACCAGCTGAACAGATTAAAAGCATGTTTATTAGAGTATGGAGCTATCAAGTACGATTAAACTTGTCTGCCGGAAGACATAATCCACCTATCCAAACCAAACGGTCCTAGTTCGGAATAATTCTGACCTGGATTTTGCATTTCTAATTGAATGCTTTGCGAGGGATAAAGTTTGGGATAGCATCTGCTCTTTATTGGGATAACGGGTCAGGCTGACGTTTCTGCTATTAACAGATTATGAGACTCTCAGGTCAGTATTTTTGGATTGGTACTCTATTTCATACATTTGAAACCAGAGCTAAATAGCGGAAGTATCGGTCCCGCGTGGAGGTTGGAATTTACCTATGGCCATGTCCACACATGTCCATTTATCTTCAACTTTCGTCGTCATCTATTTAATCAACCTTATTTGGCGCATTAAGTTATAGAATGCATCAACGAACGCGACGTCAACGTACCTAGTCATTTGTACTTCTATCACCATAAAGAAACATGCGCGCGCATGCATCTAGGACATGTTTCACGTGCACTGTTGACTGCGATGATGATCATGTGACTGTGTGACGCATGCCATTGATGAACAGGGCACAATGTGGACTTATCAAGATTGTTGAAATTTTGAACTTGCATTCGGAAAGCTGCCTTTGAAACTGGAATAATGAGAATCAATAACAAGTAAAACAGTAAAAACAAGAGTTTAGCTACATAAGGTAAACACAAGTAATTTTAAGTAAGCAGAAAGCTTATCTCCATAAACATCCTATATTAACGTTGATATGTATGGTATCAAAAACCATTTAATAAAATGTTACTGCAAATAACTGAAAAATTGTTTGATAACAAACCTTATACAGATTATGCAGATAAAATTGAAAACGTTCCCTGAAAAAATATGCAGACACACGCGCCCGGCCGCCTTATCACGCTCTCATCGGAAATCTACTAAAAACCCACCCACAGTATTGTATAAAGTACAGATTTCTTTTAAAAGCTTTAAGAAAATAAGGTGTTGGATTTAAAAAGTAGGTACGCTATATTTTTATTTTTCTTTCAAATGAACACCACCACACCACTCCATTTAGACGTAAATTATTTTTATAAAGATTTAAAATGACGTTTTGATAAACCTAGGTTATTAAGTTTTCATCGCTTGACTTTATTCAGCATTTTAAATCCTTATAAAAATAACCCTCTTTAGAGTATAGTGAAAAAAACTTTACAAATTTTGTAAAATTTCTAGGTATGTACGATCGAGTACCTAGAATGCAGCCGCACCGGCAGTCGTAAAAGATAGTCTCATGTGAAAGAAGCCCGTATGGCTTCTAATTTAAATTATATGAGTTGTAAAATAATATACGAAACTAGACCAAAACAGAGAGCATACCGGTTACACAAAAGCCTAAAGTAACACGACATTACTTTTCACTGTTCATTTTTCACTGATTTTTTTTTATCGGTTCACGATCGCAAAACATATTCAAACTTGCATCACACAATATTAATAGTAGTAACGCACTTGCATGTACCAAGATTTGAGCCTGCGACCGTCTTAGAACAGAATTCTTACAGAAGGCAGAGCCAAATTGTCAAGACTTTGTTTGATTAAAAAGTATAAAAATCTTCACATTTCAATATCTGAAGTGTGTCTAGAGTTCTAGACTATGTATCGAAGACTTATTTGTGTCCCTTTGTCGTAAAAGAAAATATAATACGTAACTTGTTACTGACATGTACAGAATCTTGGCTCCAATCTCGAGCTGAGTCAAAATACAGTTTCAGATAAACAGTATTTTCTGATTTTCGACGTACTATTTTTAGCTTGACGTGAATTGGTGACGTCTGCTGATTGCTATTTGTTGTTGGTTTCATTTTCAATACTTACAACATAATAATAATATCCATTAGGAAATACGGTAGATGGATGGAAAGTACCCCTTAATTTTGATGTAAGCCAATTTTACTTTATTTTCAAAAATAAGTTATACTACATTAAAATACGTTTGACAAATCTCTTACACGACCAGGAATCGAACCTGCTTAAATGAGAAAATTACATCCTGTAGTTTTATGTTATCAATCGATAGTCTTTAGTATGAAGATCAATTTAGCTTAAGTTACTTAGTGTTTGAATTAAAGACAAAAGTGTCTTAAATTAAACTGCATTCATAGATTTTTGATAAGTTCCTTACCTGTAGTAACCTGACTTAACAAAAATCTTTGAATGCAGTTTAACATATTTTTGAAAATAAAGGAATGTTTCCTTTGAGTAAAATTTGCTCACATCAATATTTAGGGTAGTTTCCCTCCAGCTACCATCTTTTTTTCCACCATGTATAACGGCGGGCTTTGGTCAGCAGATTTTTTAGAAACAATGGCGTCAGCATCGCTGATGGCACTATTCCTATCTCTAGGATCACGCATGATCAGAAATGATAAAACTTAATACCAGTGTACACTTTTATTGAACAAATAACTAATTCTCAATCGTTAGTATATTAATTAAAAAGGTACTCGCAAGATTCCAAGCAGTAACACAAACACTGTCTTGCTTCTAACGAAACTTCACCAATAATGGCGGCCAAACCGTTTTCCGTATCAACCAAACATCGTTGGGCGGAAATACTCACTACATAACAATAATCACAATATGATTTTAATACCAAAAATTAACTCATTGATTTTTCACAGTGATAAAACAATGTTGTAAAATCGTTACTGATTTTTCTAATGTGGTTTTAGGTTTTTATTTAATTTTAGCTAACGGAAACCCCTCGCGGCAAAATGCCAGCGGAAGTTGCTGTGTGAGAATGCATCTAAATTAGTTTATCAATTTTAAAGTGAACACAAGACAGTTGTTAAATCATTTATCATTTTTATAATGTGATTTTAATTTACAAATTAATTTTAGTGCCTTTATTAGTCCAATCAATAACGGCACGCAAATCCTAGCGGAAGTTGCGACATTAGAATGAATCTAAATTAGTTTATCAATTTAAAAGTTAACGTAAAACAATTGTAAAATCACTAATAATTTTAATAATGTGACTTAATTTTAAAACTTATTTTTAAACTCAATGTCAGCTGAAACATCCGAGCCGGAAATAAGGTGGCGGATGTTGCTAGCTGAGAACGAGTTTAGTTCTTTGAGTGTTACTAAAATCTAATTTTCTGCTTTTAATTGAGAAGATAAGTATTTGAAATCAATCATAATCCAAACAATAACGCATGGTTAATATTTGGATTTAAAAATCATAATAAATGTTTCCTTGCGTCGACATGTATAATAATAAATATTTATTAATATATTTATAATTAATTATACAGCTTCATCTAAATATTATAGAATTGTATCTAACGACAGAATACTTTTTGTAAAACTCGTAGTATTTTTGACTAAGTAAGTTTATATAGGTACAGTCGAGTTCGATAATATCTGCGCATTTCTGGACTTAGTACAAATTGTCACAATAATTACTACGATAAAGTTCAAAAGTGCACAGATATGATTGAACTCGACTGTATCTAAATCTAAACACTACAGTGACGAAAAATACTTGACATTCATTTTGTAGTACTTATCAAAAGCCTGCCGGCAGTCTTACAACAATTACATATTTATTGTGTCCTATTTTCTTGAATTGAATAATGTAAACTAGGGAAGATTACCAATTTGATTTTTCACTAAAGTCACGTACAGCATATTTAATCTTTTGAACCCATTCACTTCGGTTGAATCAGTTCCCGGATATTCAATTTCGTTTAAAGATTTCTGTTATCTAATACTATAAATGCGAAAGTGTAATTTTTTTTCCTAAAAAAAAATAAAAGCACATTACGAAAGCAGAAAACTATTATCATTGACATCTAGTTCAGACAGTTTCCGAAAGATGGCGCTTAGCTGCGTTAAATGCAATAAAACAATTACAAATAAACAATTTTTTGTATGTAAGCAGTGCGAAAATTATTTCCACTTAGATTGCACGGATGTGTCATTCCAACGCTTCAGAATAATGACTCCAGCAAATAAGAAAAACTTTAAATGTCAATCATGCTCAGCAATACCAAGCAAGAAAGTACCAGTATTATTGTCAGAGCAAAAATCCGTACCTACTACTTCATTTTATGAAGAACGTCAACAAGACAACATCACACAGCGTAAAAAATATGGTATACCTACAAAAAATTCGTTCGATGCGCTTTCGGATGAAGACGGAGAAATTGATTATTGTTCTCTCACATCGACGCCTATAGACTTAAATAGAAGTTTTTCAAAACTACGTTCTAGTTGCTTTGATGAAGTAGTTGAATTAAAAGAAAAATACAGAAAATTAGAAGAAAAATTGGAAATAGCTGATAATGAGATAATAAATTTAATGTCGGAAAATAACGTTTTGACAAAGAAGATTATGGAATATGAGCTTAAAATAAACCAGTTGTCACACATTTGTAAAACCACTCCAAAAAAAAGTACAAAAAAAATACGAAAAAGCGTTCTTGAAACAAAGCTGAATCTCTCAGTAAACTCTCCCAACTCACCGCAGCGACATCCCGCTGAAATACTTACCAAGACAACATGCTTAGGCAACACATCAATAGAGGGCACCATCGTCAATAAAACATGTTTATCAAACTCAACTAAAGAGCACACCACAGCTATCACTGGCACACTTGAAGAGAAAAACCATCAAAATGCTGTTTCTATGGATTTAAGTAAACCTCCCACAGATGTCGCTATCTATGAGAAAAAACCATTCATTTACATAGTTGGAGATGAACAACTAAGGGGATTATCTGCTTCTCTTCTGAAATCAAGGCTTGGTAAATGGAATGATCATTACAAAACCTACGCGCACATCATACCTGAAAGTACCAGTACCGAAATACTAAATTATTGTCGTTCTATAGAAAAAAACCTTAATGAGAATGATATTGTAGTATTATGTTTTGGCTGTTATGATAAAAATGTTCATGTTTTGCATTCAAATATGTGTTTGTTGATGGATACTTTAAAAAAAGCAACTGTAATTTTGTTACCTATAAGACATAACTCTTGCATGAACGAAATTACATTAAACTATTATATTAAGTTATGGACAAAGCATTTCGCGCACTGTACACATATCAAGGTAGACTCTTATTATTATGACATGATTGAATATAGAATTAATTATATTTGTAATAAAATTAATCTGTGCATCGACTATAAAGACTATAAAAATAAATTTTTATCTTACAAATTCATTAAAGAGCACATAAAATCTAACTCTAACACTAAAAATACAAAAAGTTACACAAAAACGAACCATTCTCCTAGAAAAGGTACTATACCTTTTTATTTCAAAAAAATACAGAAACAATGTGAATTTAATAGCGCTGCTGTCGAGGAAAACTCTGTAAGGCCTCAATGCAAAACCACCACATCGTTTTTTCGTACCTAAAAAAATGCACGACTTCATCATTCTTCACCAAAACATACACGGTTTATTGTCAAAAAAGGAACTTATTGAGCTAACTCTTTCTGATATTAGAACTCATACAAATCCTGATATACTTTGTTTTACCGAGACTTTTGTGAAATCTGGGGAAGAAAAGAATGTGAATATTCATAATTTTGAACTATCGTCTTATTACTCGAGATCAAATGAAAGAAGAGGTGGTGCGTGTATCCTAATAAAAAAGGGAATTGAATATAAGGAGATAACTCACTTTAATGACCTTTTCGTACCCTATCTGTTTGAGGGTTGTGCAGTCAATTTATTTACAAATAATATTTTAGTTATATGTATATATAGAATCCCATCAAAAATACAGAGACAAATAAATTATTTTCTTGAAAAACTTGACATGATTTTGTATAAATGCTCTCAAAAATTCTCAAAAAAGAAAATCATAATTACAGGTGACTTTAATATTAACACACTTGAAAGCAATAAAAATACGGCTCATTTAAAAGATATTTTAAAAAAATATAATCTTACTCTACATATAAATCAACCTACTAGAGGTAAATCTTGTCTCGACCAAATAATAAGCAATATAGTGGATGCAACAGGTTCGGTACAGTCCCTATGGTTGTCCGATCATGACACTGCACAGATTTTAAAGTTTAACGTTTTAACTAAAAAAGAAACTCCAAGTACTATTTACAACTTTAAAAGAAATTACTCAAAAGAAAATATAGAAAAATTTAAAACTTATCTCGGAAGTCTTTCTTTTTCAACTGTTTATGAGCAGAATGTGTTAAACGACGCTTTTAACGAATTTTATGAAATATTCTTGCTTTTATATAACCTTTGCTTTCCCATTACAAAGGTTAAGTGCAACTTATCGTCTAAGCTTCAATGGATATCAAAAGGTCTACGAAAAAGTTGCATTACAAAAAGAAAACTTCGTTTTAAATATTATTCAACCAAGTCCCATTCTGATCGATTAAAGTATCTAAATTATAATAAGTTACTCAAGAAATGTACGTACATTTCAAAAAAATACGCTAATCATAAGTATATAACACATAGTAAAAATAAGGGTAAAAACATTTGCAAAGCAACATGGGCGATCATAAAAAATGAAACAAATGGGACATGCAGTAGAAATTACATTACTAAAATTAATAGTAAAGGAAATTACATCACGGATCCAAAAAATATTGCATCGACATTTAACAATTATTTTATTAGTGAGACAAACAAAACAAATAATACAACACGGAACACAATGACAACAAACCTGCAAAACAGTATTTTTATAACACCAATTGACGCAAACTATGTTATAAAAGTTATTATGTCTCTAAGAAACACTCAATCTGAAGGCTATGACTCTGTTTGTACTAGTGTGTTAAAGGCCTGTAAAGAGGAGCTAGCACAGGTTCTAGCCTATCTTATTAACTTATCACTGCAGACAGGCACATTTCCGGAGAAGCTCAAAGTAACTACTGTTAAGCCAGTATACAAAAAGGGTGAAAAAAGTGATTTATGTAACTACCGCCCCATAACACTTTCATCAGTATTTTCAAAAATATTTGAGAAGGTAATGCATGATCAGCTTACTGGATTTTTGAATAAATTTAGGCAAATAAATAAAAATCAATTCGGTTTCCAAAAAAATAAATCAACAGCACATGCCGCATTTGATCTCATTGACAAAATTCAACAAAATGTTAATAATGAAAACTACACAACGGTTATATTTTTGGACATGTCAAAAGCCTTCGATTTTGTTTGTCATGATCTACTCTTATCCAAATTAGATCGCTATGGGATAAGAGGCCCGGCACTAAAATGGCTAGAGTCCTACCTAAAGAACAGAAACCAAAGTGTGGAAATAACACAAATAGATGGAAAAAATGTAAACCAAACATATAAATCGGAATTAATGCAAAATAAATTTGGGGTTCCACAAGGTAGTGTACTGGGTCCATTGTTATTTGTTTTATATATAAATGATTTAATTGACATAAATAATGATATGATATTGTTTGCTGATGATGTATCTGTTATAGTGACCACTAATAAAAATTTGACAATTGAACAACATAAAACTGACATATTAACAACTCTGACATTAATAGTAAAATGGCTTCAATATAATAATTTAAAAATTAATCTATTAAAAACAAATTTAATGAATTTTAATAATTTCAAAAATCAATCAATTGACATTACCTTTGATGGTCATTCTCTGGGAAATAAAAAAAGCGCGATGTTCCTGGGTATTGTAATAGATACAAAATTGTCATGGAAGGAACAAATAGAGAAAGTTTGCGGCAAGATAAATAGGTTTGCATTTGCTTTGTATAAACTATCTAAAGTGGCAAGTGCAAATGCAGCTGTTACTGCTTACTATGCGTATGTGGAATCTGTGCTAAGATATGGCTTGATAGTATGGGGAAACGGCACTGATATCAAACAATTATTCATTGCTCAAAAGCGGTGTATAAGAGCTATTTGTAACATAGCTCCAGATGTGTCTTGTAAGTCATACTTTAGGTCCTTAAAAATACTGTCCTTACCGGCACTCTACATATTTGAAATGTGCGTGTTTGTTAAGCAAAACATGGACAAGTTTAAAATGGCGAAAGATATAAACCAAAGATCAAGACGCGACCCCCACAAACTGGTTCTAAACACGATTCCAAAAACTCAACGATTCCTTAAGAACTGTAATAGTATGTCACTCATAATCTTCAATAAAATATCCAGACACTTTAAAGATCTACCCTTAATCCGTTTCAAAACACTTTTGCGTATGTGGTTGGTAGAACACGCGTTCTATTCTACTGATGAATTTTTGAAACATAAGGAGTCTAGTTGTAGTCTATGCACGGTTAAGTTTAATAAATGATATTATTACGACAAAATTATATAATAAATTAAACAAGATTAAACTGACATGAAATTATGACATTGAAAAATATTATGATTATGATTTGAAGAAACTGACATTGAATTAGGTATGACATTGAATAATAATAATAATGTATGATGTAAAATTTAATTTAATTCATTAACATGCATATTACGCTCTAATCCTTAAAAAAAATTTGCATGCTATCTCATATGGCTATATAGGTTTAAGCACTTAATTAATGACGACCACCTTCATTGTAACTACCCTATTTACTGCGAATAAAATTATTTGTATTTGTATTTGTATTTGTATCTTGACGCCCTAACGAAGCAACCAATCGACTGTATTTTTGGCATAGATTTAGTTGGAAGGATGGATAGTAACATAGACTACTTTTTAACCGACTTCAAAAAAAGGAGGAGGTTCTCAAGTCGACGGTATTTTTTCTTTTTTTTTTATGTATGTTTTACCATAACTTTGCCAGTTGTTAACAGATTTTATAATACTTTTTTTATCTGAAAGAAAATGGTTTATGTGTGGTCCCATTTAATTTTTACGAAGATCTGGCTAGAAGTTTTTTCATAATCCTGAAAAATAACAATCGCCTTTTGGCAAGTAGTCGTTTACCTAGATGACATCATTGTTGTGTATGGGCTGATTTTTAGTGTAAGTAATGATGTAACTAAAAAATCTGAAATAAAACCGACTTCAAAAAGTAAAAAATAAAACTTTTGGAGTCGGTGCTAGCTAGCTAAGGCCAAAAAAATATATAGTTAATAAAAGTGCAATGTAGAATGCCTTGGCTGGCACCATATAAAATGTTTTTATCATAAAATTTCCTCGGGACGGGACCACGCGGGTGAAACCACGGGCGGAAGCTAGTAACATATAAACACACAAAGCTTGTATTGCATATTTAATACAAAAATCTGTCGAAAATCTAACGTAATAACATTGCAGAGGGGTTGCAGGTAACGCTGCACCCCATAGCTTTGATCTTCAACCCCACTGAGTGGCGCTGTCAGCCCCATGAGGGTCCGTCTTATAGCTACCGTCTCTTTATTACAACAGTAATAATTAAATAAATAATACAAATATATTTTATACCTAGGTATATTTACATAACGGATATTTATTTTAATATAATATAATATAGGTACCTACATCATGTACTTACATAGTCAACACTAGATCAAGACAAATAAGACAGGTTCTTACATAATAATACCACAGTGTTACTAAGGAATTACCAGTGGGACTCTTGAAATCTCGCGACCATGCCGCTTTAACAAGACATCATAGTATTTGACAGGACATATTATGTCACTGTCCCGAGTGAGCGTATGGCAGCTCGGTCTCGCTAACACCCCCTCTCGCCCTGCGAACCTAGCACGATTGCTCTGGCAAAACGTGTCCGTCGGACGACTGTATGCATGTAATATGTAATAATTTTTTTTTAATTTTAATGTAATATAATAAGGCACTATACGACTGACGCAAGAAGGTACTAAGAAAATGACGCTCGCGGGAGCGAGACTGATTTTGCAGTTAAGGCGAAAAAACCACGAAATAACTCCGTAGTAAATAGCTAAAGCGATTAAAGATAACATGAAACTTGACGATGCCAAGGGCCGCTTTCACCGCTTACTGATAAGTTCTGGATAGCTTACTTACAGATAATTTGACAGTTGTTATATGAAAAATATTTCAAATGATCTGTCAATGCTATCCAGAACATATCAGTATGTGGTGAAACCGGCCCTAAATATTTTTGGTGTAGGGTACCTGTACACTAATTAAACCATTTTCCAATAGTAAGATATATAACCCCATTTGAGAATAATCTTGAATATTCTTATTTTTATGGGGTTGTTACGAAAAGAAAAAGTGTCGATCATAAAATCGTATTTCAGAAACTTTACAAATCTAGAGAAAGGTATGAAGAAATATTACCAAATCTGTAACATCTCTAAATGTAATAACAAAAGTTTTTAAAATAAATAGTTCTATAACAAAAAGTTCGTATTGCGTCTTGCTTTATATTTTTATTTGGGTTTTTGATGGGGCATCTTTGTGCGTATAAATAGTTTTGTTCCATTGACTGCCCGAATGTCTCTCTTTCGTACGTAAAACAAACTTCAACAATTTGGAAGAATTTTGATAAAAACAGATTGAAACCTAGGGATAGATTAGTTTGCTTCAAAAGTAAATCTTGAACGAGGTGAAATGGACGATGTACTAGTTTATCTTAATGATGAACACGAAAAATCTCGTACCTAAAATATAGTGTTCTTGTATATTTTGGTTCCACGTTTGTTGCATCCTCTTTGTGACCACTTAGTATTCCGCAGGATGTTTCTAATACTCACTACAAAGGTAATTGATTTATGCGTGCTTCTGTTGTTTTAAGGGTGCATATGGAAACCACAGTGTAAGTTAAGGAACTTTTAATAGACTGTGTCAAAGCAAATACCTATTAGGTATAGAAACTCTATCGAGTCAAAACTTAAAACTTCGTTAGAATTCTGACAACTAACGCCCGAAATTAATAACCTATTTGTCGATATGGATAGCGCTATCTAAGATATTTGCCTAGGATACTGGTTTCGTTGCCTAGCAAACGTTATTTTGGTTATATTAACAAAAATACCCTAAGCAACTATCTCAGATAGCCCAATCCTCGTCTACAGATAGGTTATTAATTTCGGATGTAAGTGACTCTAATATGTTTATCCGTTATCTAGTACCCATGACACAAGTTCAGTTTATCTTGGGCTAGATACCTAATTGGTGTGGTTGTATGAAATTTATTTATATTTATTAAATGTATGAGAAATATCAAGAGCTGTGCGTATTATCTAGTTTTTATTGTGACTAATTACCGTAAGTAACAAAACCATGTATGCATTTTGTAAGTTGTCTTTAGTGGTTTTATTTTTGATATTCTCCGTGTTACTTTTTTATCCTCAACGACCTATATAAAAAAATCATAAAAAATACATGAAGTATAAAGGTAGAATCACCCACTAAAAAGTTGACTATCTTATCTTTTAACTGCTGGAATGAATAGGGAACAAGGTGTTAACTCCGTTGGTTGGATAATACTCAGCTAATTACTGTAATGAAACAACAATTATTAAGATTATTGAATAACACCAACACTTAATAATTGCGACACGATTGATCGTCCATATTTCCACTTAGTCTATTTATTAGCGTAATTAATATGATTTCGATACTTAGTTTTTTTTTTTTTACCTACAAAGACATAACAGTGATTTATAAAGTTTTGCAATGTCTTATCACCTACCTAATAAATAGCGGTACAAAGTAACGTTATTAATTTTTTTTTATTATTAATGTCAGTTTAACGATGACGACCTGTTACGTAGCCTGTCTTCTACGCTGAAGGTCCCGGGTTCGAATCCCGAAATCCCGAACAAGACAAATATTTGTGTGCATGAACATGTATATTTGTCTTTGTATGTGTTTAAATTAATTCAGTAATATAGGTTTTTTATTATTATTCAATTATGTTGCAGATATATAAAAAAAACATAAATATGTATTTTAATGCAGAATATGCAGAATTATACCCAGTCACGGAAAAAACAGAAACGTTCATCACATTATTTTTAAAAGGGCTGGTGATAGAATCCAGAATTGCTAGCGCAGTAAGTAGGAGAATAGCGCTTCTTAAACAATATGAAACATTTTGGGCCATAACAACAGTTATGGCCTAAAATGGAAAGAACCAACGAGCCATCTACAGAAGAACACAATATAAAAAAAACACGAGGAGAACACGAAAACCATCTAAAGTACGTGACTAATTGGTACTTTTTACTAAAGGATTTAAAACGTAAACGTAAAATTTACTTTAAGCTGTTCAAATCGGACATTATTACAGCAGGACAGTAGTTCTTCTCAAATCTAATTCACCATTTTGGGTCATAACAGTTGAAAGATCCAACGAGCCATTATGGAGAACGCATATCTATAATCTAATACGAGGAGACCACGAAAACCATGTAAAGTATCTGACTTATTGGTACTTCTCTAGAGGATTTAAAACGTGTAAAATTTAATTTGTGCTGTTCCAATCGGGCATTCAGCAGGAGAGTAGTTCTTCTCAAATGATATGCACCATTTTGGATCTTAACAGTTGAAAGATCCATCGTGCCATCTACAGGAGAACGCAGATAAAATAACACGAGGAGACCACGAAAACCCTGTAAAGTATGTGACTTATTGGTACTTTTCTAGAGGATTTAAAACGTGTAAAATTTACTCTGAGCTGTTCCAATTGGGAATTATTACAGGAAAGGGGTACCCTTTATCTCCCTTATCTCAAAACTCGGGATCATGTGCCGATTTTGCATAGCAAACGTGATATCGACCGCTCCTTTTAAATTATACATGCGGTTTTAAGTAACCGCCGACCCTCGATGCTGGTTATTTGCTCGATTCCATCTCGATATCCTTCCCAAGTAAATTGATTGCATAAATGTTTTGATTCGCACATTTTTTGCTTTTCGATTACATGGCCCATCGCCAAACCGAAGTAATAAAAATAAATGATAAGCCCCCGATTTCAATTCGATATTCAATTGAGTTTAATGATATCGTGGTGGGGGTTACAATGGGAATTAAATTTGTTGCTGCTATGTAAACTATCGAATCGTCGAATAGCCAAAAAAACACTTTTATGACGATAAAATAATTCACACTTTGGAGGCGATTATTGAGCAAAGACGTCACAAACCTTCCGACAAATAACAAGCTTACTTTAAAAGACTCGTAGTACGAAATAGCATGGTAAGATTGTAACAATACTGCGATAAGAGTTGGCGGTAGGCCCCCAGGGTCGTGCGTCACTGAATCAAAATCAATTCAAATTCAATTTATTTGAAACATACATTGCCTATATGCCCATAATACACTTCTAAAAACTTTATTTTAATATTGCTCAATTTCGATTATGTCCGCGATGTCTAAGGTATTGTGTGAAGTCAAATAGCCTATACTCATTTTAATGAGGCGAAATGTTGTGCTTTTGTTATAATTACAGTAAACTTATTAATATCTAAGCGAATATTAACATTTACAAACAAGCGATTGTTTCCCTATTCTCGCACCCTCCTCGCTAATGCTCCTTAACAATGAACATACCATCATTTTGCCAAATAAATCTCCGAGAACATTTTCTCATCATTTGTAAAATTATTTACTTATTTAATATTTTCTTACGACGACGAAAATCAGGACGACATTTTGGAGATTACATTTTATTACACAATGAACGAATAAGGAAAGCCTGTGCTACCAAGAGAATTAGAAGTGACGTTGTCAGTTCGGATAAAACGCGACAGGAATAAAAGTTGCAAACAAAACGAGCCAATATGTAGGAGCGAAATCAAGAAATGATAGGAAACGGTGCGCAAAATTTTATTACGATTCGGAGGAACAGCAACGTCATAGAAACTCGGAACAGATATTGTATCAGGCAATAACGACGTATCACAAAAGACTGAATGCATCCTTTCGTTTCGAATTTCATCGCTGGTAGGGCTGTCAATTTTACAAATATTTATAATAATAAAAAAGAAAAATAATTGCTTGCACGCACGCTTAATATTAAACAAATACAGATGACTACGATAAAGTAAAACACAATAGGCGGCATTATTTCTACATAGCAATCTTTTCCAGACAGCTTTAAGTAGGAAAAACACATATTTGGATATTAGGGAAATGGCTGCATAAAAAGAATGAACCAAATGAACAACTAAGTAGGTATGTATTACAGTTTTGGTATTGTTTTAATAAATAGAGCAAAAGTGGTGTAAATTCGAGGCTATAGCCTCGTCACCCTATAAAGAAAGTAAGCTCTCTTGTGCTCTAAATTTTTGTGATAAGAAGTAGTCTACGTCTTTCTCCAAGATTTCATCTTGTTCAACTCGGACGTAAATAGGTAACAGACAGGCATATCTCTTTTCACGGAGCTCAGTAGGAGCACAGTCTAAGCAGTTATGCACTGCCGAAAACGGCCGAAATGACGCATTCACACTGATAAGCGCCGCTACAAGCGCGCTTGAAACTGTTTTACCAGTGAGAACCAGTGAGATCGAGGGGACGGCCGTGTAGCCGTGGATCGCGTCATATCGGCCGAGTGCAACTACTGTTGATGTTTAGACTGTGGTAGGAGGAAGAGCTGTTGCGAAATATAGTGCTCGGTCTGCGATTGTGACGGTTAAGCAAATTTAGCAATGGGCGGTCACGGGATGGGTGGTCAAAAACTAGGAGCCGTCCATCCCGACTATAGAGTCGCGGTGGTCGGCTCCAACAAATAGTTGTTGTCGTAAAAACCAATCAGTCCGCACTGGGCCCGCGTGGTGGCTCATTCTCCATATCCATCCATAAGGAAGTCCAGATAAGGCGGACGATGGTGATGAAAAAAAATAATTTTATACTATTTACTAACCCGTTGCGCTGAGGTATTTGGTGTTATCAAAATTGTTAGTTTGTCGTCACGAAGACATTTCTTTTAAACTATTCTTTATCAATTCAGACGATGTCCATGTCCCCAAAACAAGAACAGACTATTCGAAAAGCTATTAAGCTCCTATGTAAATCTAGTCTTAATTGAGTTATAAGTTATAACTTGGAGCCAATGCAAGTGCAGAGCAAACACAGGAGTCCTAATAATCTACTAGAAGTTCCCTCAGTTAGTTCTTTGTTTAACAAATTTACAAGATAGGATGGAATTTAACGACGACTTATGTCACGACTTCATGCACGTGAATATTCAAAAATTCCTCAGGAATATTTTGCCGGGATTGAAACGGCTATCATACCTATGTACCGAATTTCATGCCGTTCAGCCGTTTTTTTTTGTAGTTGAGTAACAAAAAACAGACATGTGACATTTTGGAAATTTAAAATGCAAAATACTATAAAGAACATACCGATTTCCATTTTATATTTAAATGCTTTTTTTAGAAAAGCATATTGTATTTTATTTGAAATAGTTTTTAGGACATATTTTGTATTTGCAAAATGCAAATACATTTCGACAAGTTTAGTAAAAATAAAAATAAAACGTGAAACTAAATCGTTATTGTGTAGTTGCTGTGTGTGTTCTAACTAAATTCGTAGGTACTGAACTGAACTGTCTGTTTGCAAGATAAATTCTCGATTACCGGAGTAACCGATGATCTGATTTAGTTACTATTTATTGAATTTCCGTTTTTAGTGCTAGTGCAAACGCCAATATTGACGATATCATATTGACATGGTATCACTTTAACTGCCTCTGTGGTCTAGCGGTACAACCACCGGTATCAGACCCAGGAGTACCGGGTTCGATTCCCAGCGGGGGTACATATTGTATTCGGTTTGGTTGGTGGTAGGACTTTTTTGTAAGTCCACCTGCCTAGCTACCACCATCTTATCTAAGCCTGACGCCATAAAAACATTGTTTTCAGCATTGTTGTGTTCCGGCAGTTCGAGATATGATAGCCAGTTCCTCAGTGGCTAATGATTCCGGGAGAGGCTCGCTTCCATCTTCAGCCTTATCAATATCAATTAACATCAGGCATGATGAAGGCTAAGTCTCCCCGTCATTGATAAAAAAAAATCAAAAAACAAAATCTTAATTTTTTGAAGGATGATGAAGTCTGCCTGCGTATATAAAAATATAGACAGTCAGATTGTCTTCCTTAAATATAAGGACATTCGGCCTATCACTGCAACGGTAGAAACGTGTTTTATGATTTTGAGGCCCTTGAAGGAACATGAACGACAGTGCATTAAAACAAACTTATGAACACCGGGAAGAATCTTCGCTTTAATCATACGTGTTGTTAAGTATTGATAAGGCTGAAGATAGAAGCGCGCCTCTCCCGGAATCCTCAATGACTGAGGAATTTTCTAATGCTGTTACCATGCTGTCACGGTGTCAGACTTAGATAGACTTACAACAAGTCCTACCACCAACTAAACCAAATACGATATGACCTATTTAAAAAAAAATATATATAAAAAAATGAAAATACGTATTTTGTATATAATATTTCAAATACAAAATGAAAACTATTTTGTATTTGAAATAGAAAAATCAAATAGTATTTGCATTTTCTATTCAAATATATTTTAGAAAGTATTTTGCATGTCTCTAACAAAAATAACATCCAAACTTCCACATTTGAAATATTATGTATTGTGGTGGGTCCAAAGGGTGTTTTTTTTTTTATAAAAATGTTACAATACAGATACAGATACGAGTAGATATATGCTCTCCCACTCCAACTTCTGCAGCGCGAAACATTTGCAGCCAGTTTTTCTGTAGTAGGCATATAACTTTGAATTTTCTATTCGGCGACAAAATAATCGCTGAGAGATTATTGTGGACTAATTGATAACTTATCTGTGCAAATCCCTTGTATTTAAAGATATATCTGTAATATTATCTGCTTGTCCTGTACCTCCTACTTACAAGAACTGGGTAAAGAATATATTCTTGATAAAACTAATCCTGAATCAAGAAAAACACGACAATTTCCACGTTATATTCGGTCCATTCATAACCTACTGTCTTGGCAGCCTACGGATAATTGTTTATAACCTAGTAGTATAGCAAAAAAGTAGGTTATAAATAGACAGCTGTAACAAGAAGGGCGGAAAGGTTCTGGAATGACGTCCGCTCACCGGGCAACGCTCTGAGGGTAAGCCTCCGACAATGTGACCGCCGCTGGATACGGGAAGGCAAGACTGATTTTTGTTGATATCGTTGGGGAAGCCAATACCCAGCAGTGGGTGTCATGCGTTGAAATGATGATGATGATTTGGTCTGTTTATCACCGTCTTTGCAACCTATATGCCTGTTTATAACCTATTATTTTAGGGAAAATACGAGCTAAAGTTCCCTCTAAGCTCAGAATAAACCTTAGCAACCCTAATCGTCAGCCGTCCAATTCGCTGATATTGCTTGCGAGTTGCTATTGAGCGTGTACATTAAAAATCGCTCTCTGAATGAATGGTCTGTTCAGGCAATGCTGTACAAGTATACCTAAGCTCCAGTGTACCCTGATGGAATTGCATGTGTTATAATAAAGCGCCGTCCATACAAAAGCTTCACAAATATTGCTGAGAACCATCAATGTACACGTAAATAGGATCCGTGAAAGAAGTTTAGGTGCTTTGAAGTATACGGCAATATCAATTTAATATAAATAAAATATTAAATTAAATCTACTTAAATAAAAATCAATATTTTTATGTTTGCCCTCTATGCGTTCCGAAACCATTGATCTCTTTGAACCGCGAAAGTTCATGGCACAAAAATCCATAAATGTCTTTATTCTGTACGTGGCATTGCAACGCATTCTGGGTACAGCTATAGCAGCAGCAATATGCGCTGCTCATTAGTTTACCGATTGCTTTTAAATATTTTTTATTAGGAGTTTTCTATACAAGCCATATTCCAATAACTTGATTACACAAACACCAACAAAAGTAACAGAATGGAGACAACTATAAAATTAGAAGGAAGATACACCACATAAGCTGAGCATGTCAGACGTATATAAGCCTCTTTCTTTAATGTATCTACATAAATCTGAATTAAAACTGAAAGAGGCCCAGCGAATAAATAATGTTGGCTCGTAATTCAGGAGGTCTTAAGAACCGTACCTTCTACCTTGTTTTTATTTTTCGTATTTAAAAACTCAGGTAATTATGACTAAGCAGGTTTTGTGAGAGGATAATTATGTCTCCCATTTTTATTTTATTTTAACGTTGAGGTTTTACTTACCTGTCGTTAGGAAAAATATTTTTTCACCTCACATGCTCGGAAAATGAGGTTTTATCATTAAATTTCTGTGCCGAAAATCGCATAGTAGGTACCAGTCTAGCGTGGTAAACTATTTTTTTATTTGGAAAGAAAAATGCGTCATAAAGCTTTCCGAATCGCACTAATGACTTTTTTTGTTACATTTTATTCTTATTTTAAGTAACTATGAATTAGTTCTATTACTCCGTTTTGGTTTTATTATTTATTTTAGTTCCTTGAATCATAAAAACAATAACAATAAGATTAAACTATTTGTTATAAGAATTTTCAATTTAGTGGGTAAGATTTCACAACCTATGATTGGATTTCGGAACGTGACCTAAATCTTTATTTTTAAATTGTCTGCGTCTTGAACTTCATGTCAATGTCAACATTCTATTTACGGAATCGTTTTTGTTGTTATTTTAAGTTACATTTTATTCCTATTTTAAATAACTTTGAATTAACTATAATAATCCCTTTTTTATTATTTTAAAGTCAAAGTCAATATCATTTATTCAGTCTAGGCTGTTACAAACACTTATGAACGTCAAAGAAGCTACGCCATCGGTTCACAAACCCTACGGCGGGAGACCTTGTAACGAGAAGAACCGGCAAGAAACTCGTCAAGGGCTGTTTTTTTCTCCCTGTTGTATTTCAGACAGAGTCTTCAAATTGAAAAAAGATCTTAACATATCAGTAAGGTCAATTTCTATCACAAAATGAAAATACTAATTATAATATTACATTTTATGGTTATTGTAACCGTAAACAACTTTCAACTGGCAAAGAAAGACTTATCTATCATACATTACAACATTTCTCGCATTACAAGATTACTGTACTGCAAGTTGTGATAAGATGTGAGGAACATATTGGTCAGTATCAATTTATTTTAGAAAAAAAATATTTAAGCTTTAAGAACAACATTAAGATAAGCAGACTGAATGAAGTATACCCATTTCCGCTGGCGGTACCAGTTCACAAACATGACGCATTATTAGTTTTTTATTTCATGAAAACAACAAGAATAAGGTATATTTAGATTAAGCGCTTTGTTAAAAGATTTTTTATCGGAAGTTGACCGCGGAAAGAACCTGAAAATTTTCCTTGCTGTTGTAAGGTGAAAAATTGTGTGTTGCGCTCGGCAGAAAATGTTTTAGCGTCTCGTACCTTTGATACCCTCGCTACGCTCAGGATTCAATCTTTGAACCTCTCACTGCGCTCCTGGTTTAAACCTAGAATCCTTACCATGCTCGGGTTTAAATTAAGGTAACACGCCGCTAAATCCAACTTTTCAGCCTTGCATAACAAATAACTATTACTGCTCTGTTTATTTTGAGCGAAAAGTTCCTGCTTTCGAATAAGCATGAGATAAAAAGCTTTATGAAAGAAAAGTTATTTTATTATTATCATAAAATATCATGGAACTAAATTACTTTGCCGTGAAAGCTTCAATTTTCAAATCAGATTATTTTGTTATGCACTCAAAAACTAAAAGACTATTTTACTCTTTAGAAAGGCTTTAGTACAATCAGTAGGACTGAATTTGAATAAGAGATCATTTTAATTATCATACACAATGATATTATATGTGTGTAAGCATTTGAAGAAGTGCTTGAAGAAGATAATATGTCATACGAGCTCGCATTGTGAAAATTGAGAAGACCCTTTATGGAGTCCGAACTAAATTGCTGTATTTCCGTGCTATTTCATGCCTGCAGTCCTACTTGTCGGTAAAACATGACAGTTGTCTTGATTACACATTTCAACGCAAAATACTATGAAGGTAAATTAACTACTATAAAATATAATTGATCATAAGCTATTTCTCCTTATCCTGGCTTAAATGGCTGGTGATGATGATGATGATGACGTTGAAAGTAGCTTGTACATCAAGTACTTTATCAACATAAATATTTTTACCATAATTCAAATATTTCCACAGATAAGTAGAAATTCCACTCCCACTAACAGGATTAGTGTTCCACACAACAGACGCTAGGCAACTTTCTCCTCTTAAATAATAAAAAGGGTGCCTCGAAAAACGCAATTTTTCGCCACACGAGTTACATAATAGATGCCTGATAAACGGGGCCCCACAAACCTCTACGTCTAAACTTCATCTAACATAATGCGTATAATAAAGAAGAAAAGTTTGTTTCTTGTTTAGCCCAAGTGCGGAGGAAATAAAGCTCATTTTGGCGGTTAATATTTGAAACTGTAGCTCTTTAGTTTTTAATACGGTTGGTGAATGTTGTATGACGTTCGCGGTTAACCGATACCGCTTTCCCATATTTTCAGTTGAAAACACTTCCACTTGTAAATTCAACAATTATAATTATAACAAAACAATATTTTACGCAACACATAAACTCTCCATGCATGATATTATGACTACCAAAAACCACTCGAAAACCATGATGCCTACCATTATCTTCTAGAATTGATATCCATAAGAACGTGTTATTGTACTTTTCAAATCCGTACCTACCATGATCTTCATACTGTGACCGGCTGCCGACGGCTGCCGGTCCGACTATTGTCGCGTGCTTGGGTGACGTTTGCCTAGGGATGTTCGATATTTATCGATATGTCCATATCATATTTTGTATGTAATTCGGCTGAACGTGAGGTAGGCGCATAACATAACAGCGACGTTTTTCTTTGAAACAGACTGACTGCGACGTGGAAGCACTGGCGTGCCGACGGATGCTCGAGTAAGCGCGCAGACTCCGTCCGTTCGATGAGAAACATAGGTACATTACCCAATAGTTTTATGATGAGTCTTTTGATATAAATATTCAAAAAGTTTTGATGTGGAATTAAAGTCTTAAATTAGCTAAATATATCAAAAATTAGTTGGACGTGATTCAATAACGATGCCATAAAACTGATAATATTCGCAAAATTTACATTTTTATTAAGTTCTGGTTAGATCCTTGAGCTTTATGTTGTAGGGCATAAAAATGATTTATTATTCCAATATTATACTTATTAGTTTCTGGAAAAAAGAACATTTCGTCTTGATTACTGCTAAATAAAGTCATCAAGAGACAAACATGTCTATAAAAATATCGGGAATTGAAACTTAACAAATTTTAATCTCTTTACATACGAAATCGGTTTGAAAAAAGGTTTGGTGCATCAGGACAAAGTCCTTATAAGTGGTGACATTTGCACTTATAAGGCTTAATCTGATGATGAATTATTTCCAACCACTTTATAAGTAAAGAAACCACAGCCTCTGTGGTAACACCACCAATATTAGACCCAGTGGTCCCGCGTTAGATTTACTAGTACCTTGGCAGGCATTTGATCACCATCGTTCCTCATAAACGGGATGTGCTCTAAGGTGTAACATGCCCAGGAAATGCCTACACACTCTCGCCTTGAAAATATCAAGGTTGTAGGAATCGGGGAACACATGAGCAGCGCATTCCATTCTTTAGCAGTTCGCATAAGAAATGTGACACCAAAGTGCTTGGTACGGACCGTTGGAATGTCAATAACGTGCGGGTGATAAGCTAACCTGCGTCTGGTACAATCGGGGAACTTCCCGGTTGACCAGTAGAGGTTTTTTTGGGAAACCTGTTCTCGGAAAGTACTAAGGTTAAAGAAATAATTTATTATTCAAATGAAATACACTCATCACTCCGATGTTATACATTCCTCATTCTTCGTTTATTCTATTCTTCTATGGAACGCCCTTCCTGTTGACATCAGAATGTCCACCAGTCGGTATACGTTTAAAACCAAGTTGCGTAAATTCCTAACAGAGCAAGCAGAAGCAGCTACCTAATCGTTAAAGTGTGAAAAATCGTCTTATCGTTTGTATGTATTTAATATGTATATAATATTATATATTTATATATATAGTTACTATTTAAGTAAGTATTGTATATGTATTTATGTTCTTAATAGTATATTTTATTTCATTACAATTAATCATTTATTCCCTATTTTGTTTATTTTTACAATGGTTGTGCACCCTACTTCCCGTTGTCTCCACATCACCCTAAGGTTGGCTGGTAGAAAATCCCTGAGGCATTAAGTCCGCCTTTGTACAATGTGCATAAAGTATTAAATAAATAAATAAATAAATACCTGTTAATGTTCTATTAATTGTGATATAAACGTTTTCTATGTATATATTACATTTTTAAATAAATCTCTCTAAAAAACTCTACTGGTCAACCGGGTCGTTCCCCGACTGTACCCAGGTGGTGGAAAGGGGCTGGCGGAACAAGGTCAATTTCCGTGGAGGACATATTGCTTTCGGCTTGGTTGGTGGTAGATCTTGTTCTGGCTGCCTGGCTCGCTACCTGCACCCCGACCGCCTAATGGTATAGCTTGTACTGTCGCTATAGCTATCGATTCTTCAAACCCCCTACAAGGGCTCTCGCTGATGCTATTATTTACATACTAAAAATGCAAAGGTGAGTCCAATAGATGAATAGAAATATGTAGGAATTAGACAAAACCCTATCGTTTGAGGGTTTTATGAGAGTTTGAAGTGTGATAGCTATAGCGATACCGTTAGGCACAACGCTATACCGTTAGGCGGTCGGGGTGATTATCTTATCTAAGTCTGTCGCCATAGCAATAACGTTTTCAGCGATAGAAAGTGAATTTATTCTTTGGCGATAGCCAGTTCCTCAGTAGTCGTCGATTGCAGGAGAAGTGCGATTCCACCTTAACATATCAATTCTACTTTCTGTTTTCTGTTTTTGATCTTAAAACACAGTACTTGTGGAGTGTAGTATGGAATATAAGTTTTTTTGTAGCATTATGATTTAGTTTTAGCCACAGCTTTAGGTATGTTGACGCCTAAACGTTTCTCCTTCGTACTGAATTTTTTTTTAAACTCAAAAGTATCTTATTATTCAAAATATTTAAAAAATGCTCCGTCTATTTGAATTGGTATTTATTACGCACGTACAGTGGTAACAAATAAGCAAATTATTACGAATCGCAACCTGCATTTTGAAAAGAGTAATTTGCACTTGAATTATTATGATGCGAATAGCCCTTTGATTTGGATTGGTATGCGTGGTATCATTGTTTTGTACAATAATTTGTTAAATCATTTCGTTAAATTGTACCTATACTTTTGTTCTGCTTGAGTGCTCATTAATTTCTGTAAATATATATCAAATTTATACAAACAACAAAATTTAATACGTCCTTATATAAAAATCATAAAAAAGCTTACCTCAGACATACCTAATACCCTCACGGCCATTATTTTTCTTGTTAAATCATTTCGTTAAATTGTACTTATACTTTTGTTCTGCTCGAGTGCTCATTAATTTCTGTAAATATATATCAAATTAATACAAACAACTAAATTTAATAAGACCTTAAATAAAAATCATAAAAACTTACCTCAGACGTACATAATACCCTCACGGCCATTATCTTTCTTGGTAAAGCAATTAAGGTACAACTTGAGAGTCAAATGTGTATCGCTTGACGCCACTTTAGGCATTGGTTGGTTCTAAATGTTATAAAAAAATATGAAATTAATGCACTAACCAATTATGTTCTCTGTATGAGGCCTCTGTAGCATAATTGGTTAGTGCATTGGGCCGGATTCCCAAGGATACGGGTTCGAATCCCATCAGAGCAACATGAGACAATTTGCTTTTTTCTAGTGTATTTTCTTATGAAATTATTTAGGATAAAAATATTGTTTTTATGGTAAATTTTAAATAGAAAAATATTGGAAAAAATTAACTCGGCCACAAGTGAATTCTCAGGCTGGAATCGAACTAAGTTAATTTTTTTCGAGTTAATTTTTTCCAATATTTTTCTATTTAAAATTTACCATAAGTATAAAAATAGCATTGAAAAATGCAAAAATTACAAAATCATAAAATATTGTTTTTGTTTCTTTTAATCATATTTAGTTGCAATTGACGTTGTCAAGTACTTTGAGTTTAACGTCACTTGCCGGCGGCGGCGTGCCGCTGTGCCCTTTGTCTTTCTTTTTGTACAAGTACAGTATAACTATGTATGAAATAGTTTTTAGCGATTTCTGACTTTCCTAGTGCTCATTCCTCAGTTGATGTCAAAGAGTGTTTTGATCCTCATGAGAAACAATATCGATCGCCACAAAATTATTTTTTTTGGAAAACTCATAATTTTTCTGCTCATTATATTTTTTTCTCAAAATCGGTGAATGCAGTTCAAAACTTTTCAAGGATGGTTCCTAATAACGTTTTCATGTAGCTAAAACGGTTAAAGTACCTGCCTTCGTGCCCCGTTTTAAATTTCCATCCTGTATATAGTTGCACTTGTCGTTGTCGTTGGCCAGTACCCAATCATAAACCATCCATATTTTAGATGTTAGTCTCCAAAAACAAAGATAACAACTACAAAATCGTACGTTATTCAGATTCGCATTGACATAATGCATTGTTAAAGCGGTAATTACCGACATTTTCAGCGTGCAATAGGATAATTGATAGTGTGTGGTTCGAAACAGCTCTGACATCGTGCGAGCCCATTCTGCTGCGGTGACACGGGGGCCTACTGCCATTCTCTTAAGCAGCATTATGCAGTATTGTTTCAATATTACCATGCTTTTTCTTTATTTATATCAGCTTGATTTAACAATATTATAGATTCATAAAAAACGTTTATATTACAAATAATAGATCATTAGTAGGTATTTCATTTGAATAATAAATAATTACCTTAATACTTTAAGAATAAACGATTCCTAAAAAACTCTACTGATCAACCAGGAAGTTCCCCGATTGTACGCACACGGTTTTTAGCCACTATTATATGGATCACTATAGAAGCTTGTAGACGGACACAGTGGCTACGGCGCGGTTTTACGGTACGGTAAAAAATCCTTGTTCCTCCTTCTTCTTCACTCAATCAACATCTTCACAGTGAGTCTGTGTTTCCTGCCACTTACAAATTGGAGGTATTCACGAGTGAATAGGTATCTTCTAGACAAGCGCGTTACATCCTAGATAGCTTCTTCGCTTTCCCTCAGGCAAGATAGCGGTCAAGCTTTTTACCTATCTAATACAAAAAATTACAGTTCCTTGGCAGGAATAAAGTAATACAGTAGGTATATTACTTTGTGAATGTCATGGTAACAATTTGAACAGTATTGAAAAATCAAAACGTTCTCATAACATGATGGTTTTCTAAAATATCATGGTAGTCCCCCTGTTGCGGTGACATGATAGTTGCCATTTATAGTACCAATCATCGTGTGCAAGAAAAAATTCCAATCGATTCCCTATCCGAAATTATCGGCAAGCGACGGCCGATTTCGTTTTACATGAACTTTGTTTATTCAACGCGTTTTTGGTTCTTGATTGCGAAAGTACCTTGATACATAAAAATCATAAAATCTGCGCTAGTGTGACTCAGTACCGATATATTTTTGACGACTTTTACGAAGGGCATGACTTCGGCCATAAGCTCAGATTCAGAAGTAATTTCTCTTTTTCTTCTTCTTCATCTCGTCTCGTCAGCCATTTTTAATTTAAACCCGGATACATTTTCTAATCTCTCAACATATGTATAATCACATAAAATAAATGAACTTCGAAAAAAATTAATGTATTAAAATAAAAGCATTGTTTTTTTTTGCATTTAAATATTTGAGAATGATTTGAGACTAATTCATCCTATCGCCCTTAAGGGGCTACTCCACTGAAGCGAGGTAGTAATGAGAAAAGGACGCACGCGAGAGCGAGACCGATTTACCGATTAGGCGAAAAAAAACACGAAATCACTTCGAAGTAAATAATTATAGCGATTAAAGAGAAAATGAAACTGGATGATCCTAAATATTATTGGTGTCTGCTAATTAAACTAATTTCCAATAGTAAGTATGTTAAGTAACCCCATTTAAGAATAATCTTGAAAATTCGTATTTTTAAGGGGTCGTCTCGAAAAGAAAAAGTGTCGAGGCAAAATCATAAAATCGTGTTTTTGAAACATTACCAATGTAGATAAAGATGCTACAAAGAAATTTATATCTTATAAACATATTCGTAACATCTCTAACCTTCCTATAGTTTTATACCAAAAAGTACGTCCTTTTTCAATATAGCCTCTTAAATCCACACACTCGAAGTCACAGACGACCGTAAGTTACTGTAAATAAAACCTAACTATATTTTATTATGCCTCTGCACACTGCATACTTCTTTGTGTGCAGTTGAGAAAGCGACTAAAGATGGATTGTTCTGCACAAGTGTGTATCGCTAATGTACATTGTAAATGCGCTTTCTGTCTGCGCGAAATATGTAAATTTTAAGTTTAGGAACTTGCGATGCAACGTACGAATTCCAGCATAAGTTTCTAAAACATTTATTTTATGAAAATCAGAAACAAAGACTTGTGTGAAAACGCCACCCGAGATTTCAAAGGAAACATCAGTTTTCTACGTCACCTGAATATAATCGAAAAGGGATTCCTATCATAACCTACTAATATTATAAATGCGAATGTTTTTGATGGTGTTTGGATGGATAGATGTTTGTAAGTCATTCACGCAAAAACTACTGAACCGATTTTTATGAAATTTGGCACAGATGGGAGATAAAAATGGCCTTACTTTTTATCCCGATATTCCCACGGGAACGGGAAACGAAGTGCATTACGCTTCGTTTCGTTGCCCTACTCTTAGACCCTAGTTTACCAATTGTCATTGATCATGGCTTGAAGTATCGATCGGTCCCATTATAGGTACATACTTCAAACAAACGACAGAAATGCAATGATATTTTAATGACTTTAAGCATTAATCGGTTGGTTAATAGTTCGGAGAACTCGAGCCTTACCCCCATATTCTAAGTCGTTCCTCCAAAACTTTTTACACTCCGCTCAACCTCGTCGTGGGTAAAAATGGTAGTGTGCGCTAGGCCTAACAAGGAGTGGCTACGTACTCTTTGGCTCCTCCAGGTCCTTACGGAGTTGACTTAGAATACCGATTTCGAGGAGTATTTCGAAGAGGTTTACAATGAGGTTTCGTTAAGTCGAGGACGAGTAAGTTTTGGAGGAACGACTTAGAATATGGGTGTTAGTGTAGCCAGTAGGCCTAGCACGAAAATCTTTCGAGTATGTATAGAGGAAGTATGGTAAATAAATGTATGACACTGAGCAGCGTTCCTGGCCCTTTGCGAAACATTTTTTGACATTAGGTCCTCGATACTATTTCGATAGTTTTTCGTGCTAGCACTTTAAACTGTCGATGCGGAGATAAAACACAATCGCAATTGCGCATTGCGCTTGGTAATGTCAGTTTACGTAGTTCCGCAGTGAATGGGAAGCGGAAAAGAAAAACCTAAAACCTATACACTTTCCCGATCTTACCCGATACTTCGAAACACTTCACAAGCAAAATGTCTAAACTGTCTTATCGAATTTTCGTTAAACTAAATGATAAATTGTCCACTGATCTCCTTATTATTCAGAAGGTGGCTCGTTTTACAACTCCCTCTCTACATTTGACTATATCCGAATAATTACCGGATGTTTTCGTAAAGAGGAAATGACGTGCCGAATTGACAATAATCCTACTGAGACAATGTCGCTTTCGTGGCACAATTTCCGGTACACGGCTGAAGAGACCACTCTGTTTGGAGACGGAATGCTAAAACGCCAAAAATATTGGATCAAAATCGGTTTTACTTAACGTCTTGTGTCAGCCTTTTCATGGATCTTTACACTGTCGCTTGGCTCTCATTATGGGTCTGGCCTCAGCAATTACACACATCTAAAGTGTCAGGACACCGATGTCCATAGAACAATGGAATACCTATTGTGTCTTATTTTGTTATTTTAACTTTTTTGGACATTCAATGTTTTTTTTGTTTTCACCATTTGAGTAAAGATAGAAATTTTTTTACTTAAAAATCTGTCTGAAATATTAAGTTTGCTAATATTCACTAAATATTTTTATATTTAAAAGAGTATATATATATATATACATGTACATGTATGAACATATATATTTAATTTATTAGGACAAACCTAAAAAAAATTACGCTTACCAATTGCTACTACCGTCGTTTTAAAACAACGGTAGTAGCAACACACAATGCATATAACTTATAAAAATATGAAGAAAATTTGCTGTTTTTTTTATTTTACTGGCGTTGATTAGAAATAACACCAATTTTCACAATTTCCACTATGACTTTTTTATACCGCGTACAAAAAACATTAAGTTCCAATGCAATTATATGTCAGTAACATTTGGGTCAAAAATTATCATTATACAATTGCTATTGTATCTCAATAAATATGTATCGGTTATTATTTTTACATCAGCTTCGCCTACACAACGCTGTTCAGAACCGTTTTCATAAGAAAATATTTTCCAACAAAAACTAAAATTAGTACAAATATTTTCCTTAAATTTTGCTAAAAATCTACTAAAGAAATCTTGAGGCGTCTCCTAGTGCTACCTATATTTATTAGGCGGATCAATTATTCCAATCTGGGCCGAACATCAGCTTGAAACTTGATTAGATTTTGAACGACTAGCCAGCAACCAATATTGGCTTTAGCTAATTTCGTTAAGTTGTTATATTTTGAAACTACTTTATTATCACTTTTATGATAGTTCATTTTTAACCGCCTTCAAAAAAGGAGGGGGTTCTCAATTCGTCGGTTTTTTATGTATGTTACACGATTACAGGAAGACGGCTGGACCGATTTGAGTAATCCTTTTATTGGATCCTGGAGAAACCCAGGAAACTCTTCAAATATTATAGACACTCCTATAGCGATTTCGGTGTTTTCTTTAGTAACTAAAGCATAGTCCATTTGGTGAAGTGAAACTGATGATGAAGACCACAAATGATCATCGGAACTATTAAATACTTAGGCATTTAACGGAATCGATACAATTGCTCTAATGTGGTTAATTAGCAATTTATGCTCATCTCAGTGCATGTGACGAAGTGGAGCTGATGATGAAGTACCTGGAGAACTCCTCAATAATTAACGTACCTGCACCGGGAAACACAGGACTTCATCTAACTTTAAAAATGGTGAAATAAAAATCATAAAAAAAGAAAACCTACTTCAAAAAACTAAAAAGCAAAAAATAAGTCTTTTGGAGTCTGTACCAGCCAAGGCATTCTGCTTTGCGATCTTACTCTTTTATTTTTCTTGCCTTGGCTTCACAACCACTTTACATAATTATTAAGGGAGGTCATAGTAAAAAAAAATTGCGAGATTTTTTATAAAACTTGTGAATTGAACTTGAAAATGTCACGGATTTTGTTTCTCTATTTAATGGCATGTCTATATGGTTTATTTGAAATTGTATGTTTTTGATATTTTAATATTATTTCATAGATTTCTTTTGTTTGTTTTTTTTACTTTTTTTCCTAACTCGTATTTTAATATTCTTTTTCGTGTATCGTTTATTTTAAATAATATTAGTGTGTCCGCGTTAACCACGCATCACTTAGTCCTGACAGAATACCAGCGTTTCTGTGATACATCGAATGTCATTGTCACACATAGAGTACGTTTCATCGAATATTCTCTTTTTTGTTAGGTTGGTACCCTTGTCGATTTCTGTCAACAAGTTAGGTAATTTAGGATAAGAATTCAATGAAACTTCTTAAGTTTTGGTTTCTGTTTTAAAATCATGTTCGAAACATTAGAAAGCGGTGAAAGTAAAATGGTTTTGAAATGATAGATATCCATATGATGACTTTTAGATTTTTTGCGAAATATTAACTATTTTGTTAGAGTCAAGTTTCCACATCCAATACCTTACGCACTAATCGAGCATAATAATATTATTACGACTTATTATAATAAGGCAATTATTTCAAAAACATTCAGACTGGCTAACTGTTTCATAATCTTTGAACAACTTTTAGCCTGCAGTGAAATTCTATCCGCTGATAAGGAGGTCAGGCTCTCGTGAAAATTTCTTATTCAGTGCTCCACATTCTATTTTAAAATTCCTTATTTCTAAGCCCTAAAGGCAGAAGCTTAAAGTTAATATTTTTTTTACATCTCATTATTTACCTACTCATTTCACAATAGTCTTGTTTAATTTAAGATTAATGTTAGAATTAAAACAATAATAATGAAATTTTATGTTAAGGTGAGCTTAAAAATCTACCTTAACGTACCATTTGTATTTTAAAAAACGCAACAAAAAACATTAAATCGTTTAAATAATCTAGTTTAGTAGCCTAAATAGTAGCTGACGGCAGATTTTACTTTCACCAAATGTTTTGTATCGGATTCTAAAATTAAGTACCATATCACTAACACCCATTTACTAAAAACCGTTTAGGTACTGTAAAATTAAACTACTTACAAACAACTCATATCGCGTCGGGCCCTTGTAATCCATTAATTTTCGATATAGTATAGTCATAGCTCACATGTCAGACGTTCAAGTTACGTTCCGCCGCGTATCACGCTGGAGTGGCGTTTTGACATTACAAGATTTTCTAGGGAGCTGCTGCGCAACAAAAGTGCTTTACATATTTTCATGACTACGATTTGTGATGTAAAAACGGATTAAGTTGTGAAGCAACATCTTTTAGAGCAGTATTGTTTCAATCTTACCATGCTATTTCGTACTATGAATCTCAGCGTAATATTAGCTGAGAAATTTATGTAAGCTTGTTTTTTGATGGAAGTTTTGTGACGTCTTCGCTCAATCATCGCCTCCAAAGTGTGAAGTGGGTCAAAATGCGACACCTTCAATTAAAACAAAACGCGAACAGAACGTTCTCATGACATGATGGTTTCTAAGAGATGATTTTTCTATTTTGATATTTTCTTTATTGTAGTATAAATCATTATTGTTTTGACACTATTTAAATGAATGAAATACCATGCCTATTAAATCAAATGTTACGGATATATTTTTACAGACTATTCTGAAGAACATTGTTAACAAAATTTTAAAAACACATTTCTTGTTCAATCTGTTATATTAGCTGAGAAATTAATTGTTTCCTTTGTTAGAGATAATTAATTGTCTAATATTGAGATGCTGCGAACTATAGCATGTAATCACTGAGGGTAGTCTTGCAATAGAAGTGCTAATTAAAATTAACAATGGTGCCCCGTCTACCCTAATAGGATTAAATTCGTTACCTTTAGTTGCCGGCGCCTGTTATTTTTCACCGCTGCATCATGTTTTCAGTTTACTTCTTTTTTGAAGCAAGCGAATCATTTAATTAAAAATGTGGTTTCTTTCTATGAAAATTTAGATTCTTTTCAAAAGTAATGCGGTATTGTGTCTGTAAAAAAATTAAGTTTTACTTGATTTACTTAAATGAGATTTAATATTTATTTATTAATAATTGGCACATTTCAGTATCCCTGTTATTCGAATATTAGTTTTAGAATCATTTAAATCCGCTATTTAAATCTCAATCCGACGTTTAAAAATCGCTTTATGTTACAAAGTAAGATTTTATTCTCCCCCAATTTCACTCACCGACATTAAGAATATTCTTCAAAAACGTCTAGTACTTTAAATGTAAGTACCCACTTCGAATTTTGCTCTAGTATGGCAATAAAAATACCTCACGTCACATCGGCGCCGCAATTACTCATTTGAAATACCTACCATTGGATCGTTTTACCCAGCCTCCCCTCGTAAGGGATGACACACTGAGGTGCTCTTACGATCTTTAAGGGAAGTTTAATAGATAAATAGTTATAAGCGCTTATTCGTTATTAAATTAGATAATTACATATTCAAGATAGTTTTTTTTGTCTGTCTCCTGTTATTAAATATTTCAGGCACTTCATGCCTTGTAACATAGCCTGAAACTTTATAGTTTTACCTACCTTTAGTTAAATAGTTCAACGGTAAAAAGTTACTTCAATACAAGTAATACATTTTGATTCACCCATCCAGTGACCGACCATTGCGAAAGTTGCCCAACCACCACTATCGTGAAAGTACAAAGCACCGCGTCCTCATATTATAATCAGACTACCTTGCGCCTGCGGCTTTACCCGCGGTTTTCCCGTTCCCGTGGGAATATCAGGATAAAAATTAGCCCATGTTACTCTCCGTCCTTTCAACTAACTCATGCCAAAAATCAAAAAGATTGGTTGCTTAGTTAGGCCGTGAAGGAAGGACAAACAAACACACTTTTGCATTTATAATATTAGTTACGATTATAATTATTCATATTTATTTCAATCTGTAACCTAGCTTTCATTGTATTATACCAGTAAAACGCCTATACAATAACTATGTATTTTAATTATTAAATATGCGCCTACCACGCTACATAGAAATTGGCCATTTGAATAGAATGAAGTCATCTGTTTTAATTCAAATGAATATGATAAACTATAAACTAGAAAATGTAGTTGAACAAATCAACTATTCTCTCGTTCAAATACCGTTCGGATGGGACTCAGACCCACAACCTTTCAAGCATTGGGCTAGATTATTTGAAACGTTTGGTCTAGCCAGGTGTCGGATGGGTGACCGTAAAGTGGCATTACAGCTGAACTCTTCCTTACTTCGGAGGGCACGTTAAACCGTCGCTCGGTCCCAGCTGTTGTCATCTGATAACAGACGTTAAGCCAAGTCAGAGGCCTTGATCCCTGAAGGCGGCTTGATAAACTCTGACACCAGAGGTGGCCGCTAATCCTCATACAATAAGAGAAAATATTGGAACAGATACCTAAAAGATACCAACTTGAGTTCCGTCTAAGCGATATAGGGACGTTCAGGGAATTGTTATTATAAATGTGAAAGTAAATCAGTTTGTTTGTTACTAACTACTGAACGGATTTGGATAAAATTTGGTATTAGGGACTTCCAAGTACTGGCCTAACACATAGACTAATTTTTATCCCGATATTGCCACGGGAACAAGAACCACCCGGTTGAAATCCGGGCGGCCGCTAATAGTATATGTACTTATCGAAAAGAAAATAATAGCATTAAACAAGCAAATAGACAAATCCTTTTCAATGATGAAAAAAACAATATACGAGTACGAGTGAAGTACTCAATAACAATGTGTTTCTTCAATAGATCTTCCAATAAATTAAGATAAATAAGACGAGAGAAAAACTACTTATACTAATGGTGTACTCGTATGAAATGAAATGAGATAAAATATTGCATTTTCATTTCTTTCTTTCGATAGGTAACCAGAATATTTTAGTAGCAATCTATTGTTATTTGTTTTGTATTACTGTAATAATGATTGCTTATTTAATTAATAGAGCAAGCAATGTTCTAAAAATTTACCTATTGTTTTTATTGGACAACATCATGGGGATGTTTCCGCGATAAGTAGCTTATACTATTTTGTGTTGAGGTTATCAAAAGCCATATGCGGTTATCAAAAACAACGAAGGTATTACAAACTAGCCTACAGCCCGCGACTTGGTCCGCGAGGAATTGGGTTACAATACAACCCTGTTTTATTCCCTATCCCGTAGGAATATCAAAATACCCTTTCTTAATGCTTGACTACATCGTTAGAGCATCCTGTAAGCAAAATTTCAGCTTAATCAGTCCAGCCTTTGGGCTGTGCATTGTCTCTCAGTTACTCACGTATTGTTTTATTAGTAGTAGTTAAAAACTTAAATAAATACCAAATAACACCCTAGTACGATACTTTTCATTCCATGAGATCGAGAACCAAGCCGGTGAAATCGCGGCCTATATTTTTTAAGATAATATTAATTTATTTATTTACTTATATATTACTAAATACTTTTCATTCAATAAAGAGATGGGTAAAGGTCGATCTCAGTTTGTATCTTGACTGTTTATGTGTTTTCCTGTCGTCATGAAATTCTAATCGCAGCAGGTTTCGAATCCGCCATCACTCAGATAAAAGCCTTATCCCGACCTCAGGGAGGCCACCGCTTTCAGTCAGTAGTTTTGAAATCGATCGCTGGCATTTTAATGAGAGACAAAACTCTTACCCCCTTAAAAAAGTGGTTTAATCTTGGAATAGTTATACAGTGTGTTGTCTTATTTGCTCGAGTCCAGAATGACATTTTAATGACAGAGACGCAACGCGGAATAACTATTTCAAGCTTATCCCTGGTTTATAAGCAAGGGGGTCAATGACTATTCCAAGCTTACACCAGGTTTATAAATAAGGGCGTTAGACTATTTTTTACTATAATTAGTCATGCAGTTCTAATCGCAACCGGTTTCGAATCCGCCACCACTCAGATGAAAGCCTTATCCCAACATGACGTGACAGCCATCGCTTTCAGTCAGTAGTTTTGAAATCGATAGCTGTAACCTTTGTTTGACGGCAGTCGCGTAGCAACAGAGTAATATGAAAGTCTCCTCAATTTGAATCAATGGTAATGAATTTAAACCTGCGTGCCTACCATCATCTATTAGAAACCATCATGTCATAAGAACGTTTTGTTTGCGTTTTGTTTTTATTGAAATTGTCACATTTTTACACAGTTCACCCTTTAGAGGCGATGATTGAGCGAAGGCGTCACAAAACTTCCATCAAAAAACAAGCTTACTTTAAGAGATTCGTAGTATGAAATAGCATAATAAGATTGAAACAATACTGCGCTAAGAGATGGCGGTAGGCCCCCTAAATTACAGGAACTAAATAAGTATAATACAAATCCCTTGTGCGATATTAATGGATTTTATTTTGTATTGTGACTTCGTGTATTTATAACGTTCATTTAGAACAGCAGTGGCATTAAAGAACACAAAAGTTACGTGTATTATTAATTCAAGACGACAGAAATGGAGCTAGCAACATCGAGTGCCTTATTGTATAGGCTCCGATATACAGCTTCACGCAGAAAATTACGGACTTCTACTGAAAGTAGGAAATTGAACATATTTCAATAACATTATTTTGAAAGATCGGAAGTGTGATTAAAATGACAAAGGTTCGACAGGGAGTCCTATTCGAGTGGCGGCACTCAAGCGAATTTGAACTCTAATATTGGCGGATTTAACCGCTTTCTCCATAAATTTACCGTGACGAACACATTTACAAGTTTATTAACATATCCGTCCCTCTCTAGCTCGAGCATTTTCCTATAACTCGAGGTAAACTTGGTTTATGGCTTTTAATGTTTCCTTTACTGCAATAGGTTTAAACTCCTACATAATTCAGGTCTTGACATTTATTCATTTCGGTGTAATTATTGTCCTATTGTAAAACAGAGTGCTTATTCGAGACTTTGAACGAGGCACTAAAATTCTGGCGTTGCGTACAAAGTATCCGTGAACGTCATTAATAATAAACCTCAAAATTAACTGCGAACTGTCAACCTTTTGTTCACTAAGCGATAATACTCTCATAATTATGTATTAGTTTCGCTAAGTGCTTTCGGCGTCTACTAAGTTTCGGCATTTAGATACCTAATAAGTTATTAATGGTTTAACATTTGTTGGTGCCTATTGTATAGGCGTATCAGTCAGTCAAGTGGATGTCTTTGTGAAACTTTCATAGCCATTTTAGATTCACGATGACGATGCTCCTCCTTTGTCGAATTAGGCACTGAGGAAAACGAAACGTGAATTCAATTTTCCCGACATTTATCATAAGCGGTAGGGGGACTACACGTTCAACCACTTGACGGAGATTTGACGCGAAGTGCTTCCACATTGGCAGTTAAGCTAGTGGCTTACTGATTCACCCATAATTTGCGTTAGGGATTCGCATTATTTTTGAGTTTGCCTTGGCCAATTGTTGTTTTTTTCTTTTAACATAACCGAGACCAATTAATTACATATGATTTAACAGATTTTACGAAAGAAACCATTTATATCCTTTTTTGTGGTGTACCTATACCAAAAGATTTAAGTGATATTTTTCTATTACCTACCTACATAACTACTTACTTAAACACAGTTTCATCTAGGTACGTATAACTTTTTTCCGTAGCCGTTAAAATCGACCTATACTCGTCAATAATAAAAAAGTGCAGTTTTTGTTTCTCTTAGATTTAGAGTATTTGCTACAGTACTGGGGCCCAATTCTGCTAATGCTTAGTCACAATCGTATTCGAATGGTGTTTCAATGGTAGTCCTTTTTAACCGACTTCAAAAAAAGGAGGAGGTTCTCAAGTCGACTGTTTTTTTTTTTTTTTATGTATGTTTCACCATAACTTCGCCAGTTGTTAACAGATTTTTATAATTCTTTTTTTATCTGAAAGAAAATGGTTTATGTGTGGTCCCATATATTTTTTACGAAGATCTGGCTAGTAGTTTTTTCATAATCCTGAAAAATATCAATCACCTTTTGGCAAGTAGTCGTATACCTAGATGACATCATTGTTGTGTATGGGCTGATTTTTAGTGCAAGTAACGGCACATGATTTAACAAAAAAATCTGAAATAAAAACATTTTATAAAAAAAAAGAAACCGACTTCAAAAAGTAAAAAATAAAACTTTTGGAGTCGGTGCTAGTTAGCTAAGGCCAAAAAAATATAGTTAATAGAAGTGCAATGTAGAATGCTTTGGCTGGCACCGACTCCAAAAGTTTTATTTTTTACTTTTTGAAGTCGGTTTGTTTTTTTTTATAAAATGTTTTTTAAAGAGTTCTTGTTACAACAGTGTAAATAAACATTACTATTGAAACACCACTGAGAGACGATTTTGACATAAAAATAGCAGAATTGACCCCCTGGATATCACATTAAGAGTCAAAACCCAATAACTTCCAAATATTGATTCTCCGATATTTCCATATGATATGTAAATAATAAATAAATAAATATTTCTTATACTCACACCAATTAACCTAGCCCCAAAGTAAGCACTGTAATTCTTGTGTAGGATACTAGGGTAACGGATATAAATACATATTTTAATATACATATATAAGTATTTAAATATACATATATAAGTCATCCCGTGACCACGGCAGCTGTAAAGGTGCCGAAACGTCGGGAAAATCAAAAAACCCCTAAAAAACCTAAAAATACGGACAATTACAACTTAGTTCGTGGAAATATAGCGCGTTTGATATCCGTAAAAGTTGTTTTATTTCAAGTATTTATGTGTATAAATATATATAAACATCCATGACTCAGGTACAAATGATTGTATTCATCATACAAATATTTGCCCCTACCGGGAATCGAAACACGGGACCTCAGAATAAGCGACACCTTGAAACCGGTGTACACACTTCACAATGTTTTTGAAAATGTTTTACTGAGGTACACTCTGCTAGTTAAATGGTAAAAAATACTCCTACATTCAAAAACAAAACTGTTAGGTTGCAACATTTCAATTTAAATGACCATGTATGGTTGATAATTTTATGCATAACAACGCACTGCAACGGATCGACGTCTCGTTGTCGAGGCATGATCATCATGATTATGCATTGCCCTTAGTCAGTATGTTTGCTCCGAGGACATCAATGTCCGCACAGACAGACGGGGGAATTGACTCATATTAGTTACAAGATACACCGTGGCATGATGGGTATTATGTACTTTGATTTACATGGATGACGTAATCGGTGAACCTATGACGTAATTACTATCTGCACTACACTTGAAAAATAAATAACGTCAAATAATTTTCTTACTTAAAGTTCCATTCCAAGTTAAGAACATGAGTTTTGTGGCTACAACGCTTAAACCACTATAAACATACTTATTTATAATGTATACTTTATACATAGTGAACACCCAGACCAAGATTTACACAAACACACAAGCATTTGTCTTGTGTTGGAATCGAACCCCCTTCATTCTCATACTAAGGTTACCAGCGGGCCTACCATCATCTATTAGAAACCATCATGTCATAAGTACGTTTTGTTTTTATTAAAGCTGTCACATTTTGACACACTTCACACTTTGGAGGCGATGATTGCGCGAAGACGTCACAAAACTTGCGTCTAAAAACAAGATTACTTTAAGAGATTCGTTGTACGAAATAGTATAGTAAGATTAAAACAATTCTGAGATGGCCAAAACTTATTTCTCAGTGGTGAAACCGGCTCTAAAAGTTATGCTATCAAATCAAATAACGTTTCTTTGGTAAATTCGATAAACATGGAATGCTTATGCGACATAAAATGTGTAAAGTATGCCAAAACCAATATGGTTGCTTGTTACAATACGACCAGACTTCAGAGTAGTGTAATTTAATTTTATTAAAAATTACTGCCGAACCGCGCAGAGCGCACGTGCAATACTCGTAAAGGTGTCTGACCCCACCCCCCACTCACAGTATAAAGTTACATACAGTATTTTAACTTCTTATAAAAGGTCCGTTCGCGAGTAGGTTATACCTACCCGACGCGCACGCGCCTCGTCTCAGCTAGAGCTCGGTAAGCGTCTCAGTCTCGAATGCTCCGCGGTGAAGAACGCACGATGTAAAAGTTTTGTATGCAGTAACCTATGTTGGCGGGCAGCCCTAAGCCCTAAAGTCTAAGACAAAATACTGTATGTTTAGTTATGCTGTGCCTCACTTTTCCCCCCACCTGTGCTGGGTCTCCTAAAATATTAAACAGATTTCAACATTGTATGTACCTACCTACCTGTTTATTAAAACAACGAGCAACTATATTAACGTACGTGTCAATAAAGAAGAAGTTGATTAGAAGTCTGGTTAAATTAAATTCATATTATTATGCGATATTTTGCGGAATCGTAGCATTCAATATCAGGCAAAATCACACAGTTGATCAGCTTTCAAAATAGCATCATAAGTATTTTATGATTTTGTAATTTTTTAAGTTAGTTTTTTCCATTATTTTTCTATTTAAAATTTACCATCAGCATCATAAGTAATTCACTTTTGCTACTCAAATACAACAAAACCATCGGAGGTATTACAAATACCATTATAAAGATTTTTAGCACCCAGAGACATAATAAAAAGTCAAATATTCGTCACAAAATATTTAGCCCGGATGAGCATCGAACCCGCGATGCTTGGTAAAGATACTTGGTAAAGAAGTATCAGGCCCATCCATTTACTGTAGCTAACATAATTATTCTGTTTGCTAAAGTGATAATAAAAGCACAGTCTAATTTTGACGACCGGCCCCCTAATTGTCTAATTTCAGAGTCTATCACAATCCCTTTCAAAGGTAGTGTGATTGTGATAGTGATTTATGGAATTGTGTAACTCATAGTCGCAATCCCTTACGGAACGAATGATGTTTTACATGACACTTAATTTGACACTTCTCCATACATTTGAAAGATATTTTCGTGTGTCACTTTGCTTAGACAGTTCAATTTCATTCATTCAATATCCTTCAAAACGCGTCCTGATCACAATCCCTATCAAATGTCAAATAGTGACAACCTGAAGTTTGTTAATAACTTACAAATGACGAATTGAAAGGGATTGCGATAGATTTTAAAATTAGACAATTAGCCCCCTGTTTGCCGCAGGGACAGGTACTAAACCTGCCTTCTGAGAAAGAGATCCCGGTTCGATCTCCGGACAAGACAAATATTTGTGTGCATGAACATGGTTTGGGTGTCTAATATGTATATTAAGAGTATGTTTGTATTTACAAAAAAAGTATATAAGTATGTTTATCCGTTATCTAGTAGGTACATAACGACGACCACGACCACACGACATTTGACGACCTCCGTGGTAGAGTGGTACGTACACCGGTTTCAAGGTGTCGCCTACACCGCCCACTGAGGTCCCGGGTTCGAATCCCGGTAGCGACAATGAATGGTTATATGATGAATACAAGCATTTGTACCTGAGTCATGGACGTTTATATATATTTCTACACATAAATACTTATATATGTATAATTGTATGTATTTATATCCGTTACTCTAGTATCCCATAGCAACAAGCTTTATAGTGCTTACTTTGGGGCTAGGTTAATTCGTGTGAGTGTAAGAAATATTTATTATTATTATTCTAACACAAGTTCTTCATGAAACTTAACGTGGACTAGGAGTCAGATAATTGGTGTGATTGTAAGCAATTATTTATTATTTGCTTACTATTTCTTCAGAAATATTATTAGAAGGCCTGGTAAACAAAACTCTCACATCATGCATGATTGACTGTTACAGAATTTACTCCAATGAAAAACAATACTTTACAGCCGATCGCTGCCTGGTGAATCATTGGGTTTTCCCGAATAAACGGAAAGTGACAAATTCGTTATTAACCCAGGGAGAGGCAATGAACTAAGCCGCCATTGTCGTAACGAAATAAAATAACCCTGCTATGGTTCGAAACTCGGTAACATAGCGGACAATATTGCGAAACAAACGAGATTCGAGCTGTAATAGATTATAAATCAAACAAGTTTTGTTTTATGAACAACGGGGATATTATTAGCCTTCATCATACCATATATAAGTATTCAGAAGGCTGAAGATGGAGGCTAGCCTCTCCCAGAATCAATCACTGAGGAACAGGCTATCTTGTCTCTAACTGCCGGAACACAACAATGCTAAAAATACATTGTTGTTATGGCATCAGACTTAAATAAGTTGGTGGTAGCTATAGCTAGTTAGGCGGACTTACAACAAGTTCTACCTCCAACCAAACCGAATACAATATGTACCGCAACTGGGAATCTAACCCGGGACCTATGGGTCTGACACCGGTGGTTTTTACCACTAGACCACAAAAGCGCTTAAATCACACAAGTTAGCATTGCGATATTTTTTTTTGGAAATAAATAAATACAAACGGCGAGGAGAGACCCCCAAAGACCCCTCGAGAACTCATTTGAATTTCATAAAGGTGCTGTATTAAACAATCGTGGAGAGTTTTCGAAGAAAAGTGCATGTTTTCTTCCTTCACAACGGAAAGTTAGGCGGAAAGGAAAATCTTGTGAATTTGTATTGTTTTCCGGTTTTCCGAAAGCATTGCATTTACTGGTTTAATTTCTCTTTTTGTAATTCAAGAAATTTTAAAATATTTTAATTAATTAATAATAATTTTATTGTGCATCAAGTTCAGTACCTAGGTACTTACTTTAAAAAATACAGTTCAATAGATTTATTTTGAATGTAGTACGTACAAAAACAGAAAAACCTTTACCTCCCACACACGCATATACGCACACACATACACACACACACACAATGTTTACTAGCTAGGCTGATAATTTTGAGTCGTTCTTTTTTGTTCTTATTGAGTTTTTGGCTTAAATTTTTACAGACACCTGTAATTGGCCTTACTCAATAGTGTACACATTTTTTTTATAATTATATTTGTAAAACTGTTGGTTTTCAATAAACAAAAAATAAAATCAAAAATACAATGAAAAAATTCATTCACTGCAAAACTAATAGTAATATTTTTCACTAGAATATCTTGCAAATTGCAGACGAAAAGAAATGTATATGCGAAGTATAATATCATCTAGAAAAAACAAAAATATTTAAACTTATAAAAAATGTTCTTGATTAGCGATCGGTTTCAATAACCTATCTACAGTAAGAGATCGGCTTACTAGAGCTTTGTTGCCTAGATATTTCTGTTATTCAGCCCAAAATAACCCAAAATAGCAGCGGTTGCTTAGTAACGTAACCAAGATAGGCTTATCTCTTGTTAGGGATAGATTATTGAAACCGGCCGTTAGTCACTTGAATCAAAGGCAAGAAAATAATATTTGTATAGCTTTTGCAAATATGAATATTTTATATATAAAATATATATAATTATGTATGGTGACTTAGTTCCATTGATTTGATTTTATCTTATAGCTTTTCTAAATTCTTCATAGTAAAGAAATATACATGATTTGAACTATCAGTGTGCCACATTTCATCTAAAGCTGTTCAGCCGTTTTTACGTAAATAAAAATCAATCATCTAATCATAACCAAACATTAAACTTTCACATTTATAATATCAGTAGAGATAAGATACCAAGCCATTTATTGAAAAGAGACTACTTAAAATAGATTAATATTGGTATCCGCGTTGCTACACTCGGAGACCAATAATAAATCTATGTTACTTACACTAAAAAGTTTCTTTTTCAATAGAAAATGGCGGTGTATAAAAAGCCGTTTAACTTCAAAGCGTAATAGAAAAACTATTTTCTCAAGTCTCAATAAAATTACTCTCCCAAAAGTTGCAAAGGCTTTTCAAACAGAAGACACCGATCCATAGGCAAAATTACGTCATGTCTTTTTCTAAGAGAGAGAGCAAGCAACTTTTATCTCCGCAACTATTTTGTCTCTGCGATCAAGTCTACGGGCTTGTATGTGAGTACGCGCACGTGGCGACGGACTAGACAACCGGTGGAGACTTTAGGACCTATGCACACCACGTTTTTTAAACGCGCGACGACAGCTTCGACGCGCCTTTCCAAAACGTTGATGTCGACGACGGCAGGCTTTTATCTGTGCTTTTATCATACAATTCTATATATACTGATATATAAGTATATATATACTTATTATGCAGTACGGGGAGACTCTTAGCCTTCATCATACCTGATGTATACTATCTGGAATTATATTATAGGGCCTTTTCTAATCGGTACCGTGGCATAATAAATTTATATCTATTTTTAGTTTTACGATCATGCAAATCACTATGTTTGGTACACAGGTTAATATTACGCCGTACGAAAAGAATACAATTAAAAATAAATTGAGAAGCAGCTGTCAGTACCTATAGCATATTTTTAAAATTTTTCCCGAATAGATGTTATGGAGCCCAGTTGATAAATGACCCTTAAACCTCGTTTTTGTAGTATAAAATTATGTTCCTTATTAATGTCAGCTGCTGCTCCCCACAAAAGAATACCATACGACATGATGCTGTGAATATAACTGAAGTACACAGTCCTAGCAGTTTCTATATCAGTCAGTTGTCTGACTTTTCTAACAGCGTAGGTAGAAGAACCAAGCTTGCCAGCTAGTATTGCAATATGGGGACTCCATTACATACCACAGTTACACACAGAAAGATTGTTGATTCTACTAAATCTAATTTTTATAATATAAATATAATATAATATAATACATAGGTACTTACTGAACATTCGTTAAAAAAAAGAACACATTTAGTTTTTTTTGCATTAAGCTGTAGACATAATAAAACTAAGCTAGAACTTGCGAGAGTGTTGAGAGATCGTCAAAATCAGTTTTGTTCCTATCAAGTATATCTATCCTATCAAGAAGTATCATTCGCAAACAAGACAATCTCACATAAACTTTTGGCAAAGAAAGGCAAATAATTAAAAACAGGAAAGGACCCAAAATAGAACCTTGAGGCACGCCTAGTTTTATATTTGAGCCGGAAGAAGAGCCGGATTCACTCCGTTAATATTAACGGTGTTAGTTCTGGAACTGGGATACGACAGTATTAACATTTGGGCATCACCTTTTACACCATAATGATTTAGTTTCAACAGCAGCGTCTCATGATCCACACAATCAAATGCCCAAAAACAAACATATCTACTACTAATGTTTTAATACGTTTTATCACCTCTATGTTTAATTTATTATTATTCCAAATTTAGTAATTTCATTGCCTTAATAACGAATGAGTGTGAACTTTCTAACACCAACATTTTAAAACTACTTATAATTCGATTGCAACAGTGTAGCGCACCGGACGGCCACGACGCACTTAGCTGCGTCCGAGCTATTATAAGGTATTATTTGTTTCTCTTTAACGAAACTCTTTCACAAACCCTACGGCGGGAGACCTTGTAACGAGAAGAACCGGCGAGAAACTCGTCAAGGGCTATTTTTTTCTCCCTGTTTTATTTCATACATAGTCGTCAAATTGAAAAGTGAGCTTAACATATCAGTAAGGTCAATTTCCATCACATAAGAAAATACTAATTATAATATTACATTTTATGGTTATCCTAACCGTAAACAATTTTACTGTACTGCAAGTTGTGACGTACATACAGGTCGATAGCAATTTATTTTGCGGTGGATAGCAAGTTATAGTAACAAAGTTGTAGCTATTCCTAAAATATTACTGACATGTTTGATTGATTAATATGCTTTGAATTTCTCTATGTCTTATGAGGAAGTGGTAGACAAACAAATGGCGGCGCGTTTAAAAAACGCTGTGTGTATAGGCCCTTTTGTAAGCAGGTTTGGAGGCAAACCCACGACGCAAATGTTGCGACGATAATAAAAAAGCTGCTTATCGACAAAAAAGATGCTGAATCACGGCTAAACGGATTTGGATGAAAATTGGCGTACTGATAGTTTACAGTCTGGATTAAAAACAAAGGATTTTAATCCCCATATTCCCATGAGAACGGGACCCCGCGTCTGAAACAGCGGGCGGCCACTAGTACTAGTAGTGATCATACTGTGGAATGAAAGAAAACCTTTTTACGATATACTTTTTTAACTAAATACAGTCAATTAAAACTCATTTCCACAATAATTATCAAATTGGGCTGAATGATTCTCAGAACTATGATAAAATTAATATTATAATTGTACAATCCATTTTCGCGAAAGTGGTAACAATTTGAATTAAATCAATACTGTGAGCTTTGATTTACGAATTGAGGGTGAATGTTTTAAAGGCTTGATTCATAATAATAATTGCATACAATCACACCAATTATCTAGCCCACATTAAGTTTCCACGAAGAACTTGTGTTTTATACATATTAAACAGCCAGAAAAAGTCAAATAGGTGGGTTCACCTTAATACGCTTAACATTATTTGTCATAATATGAAGTCGCATAAGATTTGGCATAACATAATTAAGCATAACATTGAATAGGCATAATAATAAAAAAACATAACACTTACTGCACATAATGAATCCGCATAATTGAAATATACATAACATTGTTAAGTATAATTTTAATTGTCATATTATAAGAAGCAAACCTTCGATGTTAGGTATTTTTTGTAACAGCTCGTTATAAGATATTTTCACATCCTAATTAACAATAGAGAATGTTTGAAATTAAAACGTTTTTAATTTTAATTTATTGTAAGTTTAATGCGGGGAAGACCGTCTGCAAGGGAAGACAGACCGTCATTAAATCAATTATATTTGTTTATTATTTTTAGGTTTCGCAGATTTTTGGTTGTAAGTGTTTATAGGGCCAAGAGGTCTTTTTATTTCAAGAAATATAAAATTTATAAGGGTTATTCTGACAGCTTAGTTAAAAGGAACAATTATTATAAAGTCCTAGCACCTAACCAAAAAATTAAAACACATAAAATTTGTAATCTCGTATTCATATTTAAAAGGTAAATCCGTTATATGACGATATGACGACAATAATGTTTTCAACTCCTAATGTGAAGATTATGCCGGTCTTGCCCTTCAAATATGAAAACGGATGTTTTTATGAGTTTGAACGTTGCTTCTGAAACTTGAAAGTACATATTTGAATGTTAGAACTTTTTCTATATATATATATATATATATATATATATATATATATATATATATATATATATGTATAAGTTGAATTAATACATAACACACCAAATTATATTATAAAATGTTAATAGACGGTCTTGCCTCCCTACACTACACGCCGAGTTTTAAAAAGGCTTTCTATTTGAAAGATTATTGATAATTCAATTGGTGTAACAGAAAATTGATCTTAATAATGTGTTTCATCGTATAGCATGCTGAAGATCGGTCTAAAACTTATCAAAGATTTGTTTTATTCATTTAAATATTTTTTTTATTAAGTGTGCCGGTCTTTGCTTCTCTGACCTTAAGCTATTTTATTTTATATTTTATTTATATTTATATCTTTATTATATCTTAATTTATACTTTAATAATTTATATCTTTATTTATACTTTTAAGTGGGCTAACATCCCGGCATTTTTTCGATCGGCACAAGGGAGCATTACCTTATTCCTGTAGGACACGTATGTAACTACTTTTAATAATTTGCCTTATATATTTATACCATTTTAAATTTGTGAAAAGTAACGTTATGCTAATTAGATGTATGCCAAGTCATCGTTATGACAATTCACGTTATGCGCATTTAAATTATGAGTATTCAATTATACGATTAAAAAATTATGCGTAATAAAGTTATGGCAATTAGTAAAGACCCCAAATAGACATGTTCATACAATATTTGTCTTATCCGGCAATCGAACCCAGGACCTCTGGCACAGAAGGCAGCCTAAGTACCTCTGCGCCAAACAGGTAGTTGAATCAAACAATGATGCGGAATTATCCGTATGAGACTATTTATTAGTTTTTTTTTATCACATTTAGGTAAGTTTGAAGAATTTTCCCTCACATGTTACCAGCTTTAACTAACTTTCCTTTACTTATTTGACTTTGCGTGACTAGACAAGACAGTTTGTTTGTTTATTGCGATCTTATTCCTGCGTGTATTATACATCTAATCTATCATGCAACGGTCACACAGTAAACAACAAGGGGCTTGAAATAAAACAACTTTCCCGGATATTTTGGTTTCGGGATGACTATACGACATTACGGGATGACTATATTGGTTACGGCCTGCGATTGCGGTCTCGTAATGGTTGGAAACGCCTACAAACCTGAGCTTCGTGCTTCGGAAGGCACGTTAAGCCGTTGGTCCCGGCTGTATTTGTAGTTGTTAAAACCCACCAATCCGCATTGGGCACTTATCCATTCATAAGGAAGCCCAGTGCACCAGCAGTGAGGATGTTAAAAACTTAAAAAAAAATGAAAACCGACTGCAAAAAACTAAAAAGCAAAAAATAAACCTTTTGGAGTCGGTGCCAGCCAAGGCAAGAAAAATGAAATAGTAGGACCGCAAAGTAAGTAGTCGGTTTTCATTTTTTTATAAAAAGTTTTTTATTTCACAATTTTTAAAGGTAGAACAGATCCCGTGCCTACGATAATAACCTTATGACAACTCCTCATCAACTTTTACAAAATGTTGCTTTTCCCGGTGCAGGGACGTTACTTATTGAGGAGTTCTCCCGATACTTCATCACCAGCTCCACTTCTTCACATGCATTGAATCGAGCATAAATTGCTTATGAACCACATTAAAGTAATCATATCGCTTCCGTGAAATGCTAAGTATTTAACAGTTATTAAATACTTAGCATTTCACGGAAGCGATACCATTTGTGGTCTTCACCATCTGTTCCACTTCACCAAATGGTGCTTTCCAGAAGCATATGCATAAGTTACTATAGAAATCGCTATAGGAGTGCCTTTAATATTAGAAGAGTTCCTTGGATTTCTCTAGGATACCATCATCAGATCCTGACGTGATGACAATGGGACCACATGGGAAGTATACCCTTTCGAACAAAAAAGAATTACTCAAATCGGTCCAGCCGTCTTCGAGTAATCGAGTAACATACATAAAAAAAAGATTCCGTCGAATTGAGAACCTTCTCTTTTTTTTGAAGTCGGTTAAAAATGGGTGACGTTGATGAACCACAATACATGTTGCATTGCTTTGCTTCACCAGAAACACGAAATCTTCTTGTATAGCTTATAAGTAAAAGCAGATTTCGTAAGTTTCATATTTATCTACATTTTGTTAAATGTAGATATTAAAAATCTTTTCATGAGTTTTTTTTTTTAATTAACAACGGGGAGACTCTTAGCAATCATCATAACTGATGTTAAGAATTGATAAGGCTGAAAATGGAAGCTAGCCTCTCCGGAATCCTCAATCACTGGAACTGGTTATCTTATCTCTAACTGCCGGAACACAACAATGCTGAAAACATTGTTGTTATAGCGTCAAACTTATATGAGATGGTGGTAGCTAGCCAGGCGGACCTACAACAAGTCCTACCACCAGCCAATCCGAATCGAACCCGGGACCTCAGGGTCTGATACCGGTGGTATTTAGGTACTACTAGACCAAAGAAGCGGTTGAATTACTAAGCACTAGCGGATCCTCGCGGTTTTACCCTCGTGGTGCCCGTTCCCGTGGGAATATCGGGACAACATATATCCTATGTTACTCGGGAGAAATGTAGCTTTCTAATGGTCTAAGATTTTCTAAATCGGTCCAGTAGTTCCTGAGATTAGTGCGTTCAAACAAACAAACTCTTCAGCTTTATAATATTAAGTATAGATTAAAAAATGTTTAACATTAAAGGGACAACAACAACAATAATAATTTCCGTTCAAAAGATCTTAAGTACGAATTCTGGTTCAGACGGTTAAATGTCAATTTCTGCCTAGACAAGTTAACAGTACAACAAATACAAGTATCAGGTAGTGTTACCTCCGTTCCCGTCACTAGACACTTGACAAGGGGTAGGGTGTATTCAAGTTTTGGTCGCCTAATTGCTCATACATGCACGATCTGTGACTAAAGTGCTTTCAGTGGTATGTCACTTAGTTCCACGTTCAATGTAGAATCAACACTTTAATGCTTGCTTTAGGATAATTTAGCAAAATATTGGAACAAATCAACTCGGTCTAAAGTTTTTCTCAGACAGGACTTGCGGTTGAGTCGATTTTTTCCAATATTAAAAATTTGTCATAAGTATCAAAATAGCATTGAAAATGCAAAAACAAAATTAAAAAGTTTAGGTTGGTTATTTGCAAACTTTTACTACACCAATCCGCATATTATGGCCTGCGATGTGGGCTGTTTACGCAGTGTATAAGCTCCATATTTATCGGTACTAAAAGATAAATATTTTTTACAGCAAAATATCTAATTGGTATAAATAACAAGCAATACTAAAACGTTTGCTCTTTTTATAAGTTTCAAAAGCCATATAAATAAAGCCCTATCTAACCACATTCAAATGTAGGTAATCTAATTAATTTACGGTCGCCAATAACCTAAGAGCTTTACTCAATATCAAATTTCATTGGATTTTAATTAAATTCGGATTAAGGTGTAATAGGATAAATTACGTGACAAGCCACAAAAAATTCTTTATTCAAGGGAGTTTTTAGTTAAAGCTGTGATTGAAGAGATTATAATTAGGTATATGAAACTGTTCAAATTCAAATTTTATAAGGAGAAGAGGACAAATTATAAAGGAAGATATTTTTAGTGAGGTGAATGCATTTACGCATACCAAAAGGTTACGCTGGGCTCACCAGACGCCTTTGGGCTTCAAAAGGCTCAATGGATGGCCGGGAGAAGGTACTACCAGCTAAACCTCTCACAACTTGCTCTCTCAATTGCCCCTTCGACCCGGCGGCACCTACCTAATGTCTGGTATACCTACTTATACTATTTTTATTCAAGACAGTGGGCGAACCACATAGCCGGAAGAATGGATGACCATTTCACCCAGCCACAGACCGACCTATTTTATTTTATTAAAGCAGAGAATATTATAAGGGTTCATCGTCACACACAGCCCGGAGACAAGCGACACCGGAGATTTTGTCTCCCTACGCCTGCAGTTGGCAATGTTGCTTGTTGACCGAACGTTCTTACCGATCCAGATCGTTAGGTGTGTGATATATTTTGTAGCCCAAATTGCTGACGCCGGGTTGTGACCTGGCTGTGGGTGTCCCCTGAGGGGTTAAAAGGGGGATGAAGTTGTGTATGAAAAGTTTCAAAGTATGAGCCAGTTTTGTTACTTCAGGCTTATTGGAAATAAAATACACAAATACAGTAATTTTCTAATAAATAACCCCTTAGTGGGTAAAAGGGGTAAATAATCAAAAAATTAATATGGGTGCCGCTATTGAGGTTTTATGGGATGTTGATCGCATAAATGGCATTAGGGGGCCGTGTTTCATGTGAAAGCGTTATTTATGGTTGCTGCGTACGCAAAGATGGTTGCTGCGTTGAAACCATGTTGGATAAGCAGGCGACATACGGTCAATGCACGGTTACCATCATTGTTAAAGCTCCAAAAAGTATACGAACTCAGACATTTCTGCTTTACATTGCAAAGTAACACTCTATCACCGTTGAGTTGACTTTGAAATATTTTGACTTTGACTTTGACCGTTCATAAGTAAAGGCACTAACAGCCATGTTCTAACAGACGAGGAAGTTTTGAAGTAACGTCTTAGAATATAAACTGACTTTTGATGAAAAAATAAAAAATAGAAGAAAAAATAACTCTTACATACAAATAAAGATTTCTACTCTTCTACTAATATTATAAATGCGAAAGTTTGTGAGGATGTTTGGATGTTTGTTACTCTTTCACGCAAAAACTACTAAACCGATTTGGATGAAATACACAAAGAAGATAGCCTGGATTGAAACATAGGCTTTTTTTGTCCCAATATTCTCACGGGAACATGAACCAAGCGGGTGAAACTGCAGGCGGTCACTAGTCGTGTATAAAAACGTAAAATTACAATGTCGAGGAGTCTTTGTCTTAAATTCTGTCTTATATGGAGCTTTTAATCACCTAAGTTAATAATTATTTTCCACGGAACTTTGTTTCCAACTTTGTTCATCCATATAGCTTCAAACGTAAGGCAGGATGTTGGCAAGTTGATCCTGGTAATGGCAGAAACCTCTTACATTTCCTGTGTAAATGTATTTAAGTACATATCATGTACTTACATATCATGTACCTTCTTATACTGTGTAGAAATTCTGTGTTCAAGAGGATGTTTGGCACAACACAGGGGACTTACCGCCATCTCTTAGTGCAATATTGTTTCAATCTTACCGTGCTACCGTGTATTTCGTACTACGAATCTCGTAAAGTAAGCTTGTTTTTTGACGGAAGTTTTGTGACGTCTTCGCCTAATCATGGCCTCCAAAGTGTGAAGTGTGTCAAAATGTGACATCGTCAATTATAACAAAACGTTCTTATGACTCGATGGTTTTCTAATAGATAATGGTATGCCGGCTGAACATCTGGGTGCCTACCGCCATCTGTTAGGGCAAAATTTGTTTCAATCTTACCATGCTATTTCGTACTACAAGTCTCATAAAGTAATTTTTTTTTTGACGGCAGTTTTGTTACTATATTGCTCAATCATTGCTTTAAAGTGTGAATTGTGTCAAAATGACAACTTCAATAAAAACAATATGTTCTTATGACATGAAGATTTAATAGATGGTGGTAGGTCTGCTGATATCTTTTGAAAAATGTTTGTAAACTAGTGAATTTTGAAATCTAGTTAAAGTCTAGTGAGACTAGCACATTTAAAGATCGAGACTATGTTTATTGTGATCTAACTAATACCTTGTTTCTTGTCAAAATTCGGCATTAATGTGAACAGCAAATTACCTATGAGACAGGCAAATATGCATAGCTAAAATATCCCAGTAACATTATTTATAGCGACAGTCAGTCTTGAATCGATGTAAGGCCGGTTTCATCACCAACCGACTGATAAGTTCGACAGTTAGCTTATCAGGCACATAATTTGACATATTTTTTCATAGTCCAACAGTCTAATTATCTGCTTGATATCAGGAACAATATACATAACTTATCTGTCGGTGCAGAAACCAGTTAAATCTTGCGCATTAGTGTTTTTATAAATACCAACCCTATTCCTTACTCTCAGAATTTCCATTTACGTATCCTGGTTCCGCTAAACCCTTTAGCCTGTGGCCACTCAAACGCAGCATACTTGCACCACAGTAAATATATGTACATACAGTACGTTATCTTAGCCTTTTTGTTAATCAAAATTAATTATTATATTGCAGCCACGCGGTACGCAATAGGGATGCCCGCCAACATACCACACGCTTACTGCGTACAGAATTTTCGCAGCGTGCTTTTGCCACCGCGGTGTTCGAGACTGACATGAGACGCTTGCCGAGCTCTCGCTGGGTATTAATCTCGTAAAGTAAGCTTGTTTTTTGACGGAAGTTTTGTGACGTCTTCGCCTAATCATGGCCTCCAAAGTGTGAAGTGTGTCAAAATGTGACATCGTCAATTATAACAAAACGTTCTTATGACTCGATGGTTTTCTAATAGATAATGGTATGCCGGCTGAACATCTGGGTGCCTACCGCCATCTGTTAGGGCAAAATTTGTTTCAATCTTACCATGCTATTTCGTACTACAAGTCTCATAAAGTAATTTTTTTTTTGACGGCAGTTTTGTTACTATATTGCTCAATCATTGCTTTAAAGTGTGAATTGTGTCAAAATGACAACTTCAATAAAAACAATATGTTCTTATGACATGAAGATTTAATAGATGATGGTAGGTCTGCTGATATCTTTTGAAAAATGTTTGTAAACTAGTGAATTTTGAAATCTAGTTAAAGTCTAGTGAGACTAGCACATTTAAAGATCGAGACTATGTTTATTGTGATCTAACTAATACCTTGTTTCTTGTCAAAATTCGGCATTAATGTGAACAGCAAATTACCTATGAGACAGGCAAATATGCATAGCTAAAATATCCCAGTAACATTATTTATAGCGACAGTCAGTCTTGAATCGATGTAAGGCCGGTTTCATCACCAACCGACTGATAAGTTCGACAGTTAGCTTATCAGGCACATAATTTGACATATTTTTTCATAGTCCAACAGTCTAATTATCTGCTTGATATCAGGAACAATATACATAACTTATCTGTCGGTGCAGAAACCAGTTAAATCTTGCGCATTAGTGTTTTTATAAATACCAACCCTATTCCTTACTCTCAGAATTTCCATTTACGTATCCTGGTTCCGCTAAACCCTTTAGCCTGTGGCCACTCAAACGCAGCATACTTGCACCACAGTAAATATATGTACATACAGTACGTTATCTTAGCCTTTTTGTTAATCAAAATTAATTATTAATATTGCAGCCACGCGGTACGCAATAGGGATGCCCGCCAACATACCACACGCTTACTGCGTACAGAATTTTCGCAGCGTGCTTTTGCCACCGCGGTGTTCGAGACTGACATGAGACGCTTGCCGAGCTCTCGCTGGGTATTACTCGCGAACTGACCTTTTGTAGGAATATAAATACTGTGTGTATCTTTATGCTAAGCTTGCACATAGTCCCCAGAACAATAACAATAAACTTAGTTTACAACCACCGCAGTTTCATCTCGATAACGCAATTTCCGTCACAAACATCGTAAGCGTATCTCAATTAGGCAGAACTGTTTCCGTCTGGTCAAGCGACAGGCAAATATTCTGTGAGAATTGTACGACACTTTCAAAGTAAATGTGCCACACGTTGGTTCAAGGAAAATGACGATATATTGTTGTTGCCGCTTTTGATTTGCTGGAAAAGTTCTTGGGAAGAAAAGCTATAGAAATGTTCTTGTTCGAAGGGATACTCAAAATACTCTTGCCTTTTTCGAACACTGAATTGGTAAAATAACTACTAGCATGAACTGTATCAATTTCAGAGGGCCAAAAAAGGCGCTTAAGCAATATTGCTGGATCAACTCCCTAACAATTCATTTAATTGTTTATTTTCTATGGAGTTTAGAATTGTGTCAGTGTCAGTGTAGCAGAATTTGCATTGAATTTTTTTGAAGGCGAGAAAAAATACTAATAGCAAATTCCAGAAATAATCAAATAATCAGTCAGGGAATTAATTTAGCAATATTGCTTAAGCTTCTTTTTAGACCCTCAGATGCATTGGGTAAATCAAACATTACATTTTTTGGTCATCGTTTAATGTTTTAGTAATTAGCATACTAAGCGCACAAGATGCTGCCTCAAAATGTAAACGTCGTTATTTGAACAATAACAAAGTTAACATTTAAGAAAGTGGGTAGAAAGAGTGGCTTTTTAAAACCATTGTATTCGTTCAAACTATTCTTACAAAAACATTAATTTATCTGAGGTGTTCAACAACTGGGCATTGCAAACGAAGATTGCCTTTTTATGTATTACCTACCTAAAAAGGTATTTAAACTAAATTAATATTTGCCTGATTTCTAAACCCCCCCCCCCCCCCCCAAGTAAACCGTTGCATACAATATATTATGCAGTTCAGCCATCAGATAATGCATAGAGATCAAGCTGGCTGTACAAAGGCTTCATCAGTCGAGAGTAGGTAGCGCATTTCAGATAGAACCAAGCTATGATTATTTCTCGGTATTACCCTGAGGTAGAGATTTGGATTTGATTGAATGTGGACGTAGAATTTAGTCTCAAAGATAACCTGGAGCTTTCACGTTAGATTGGTTTCCTTTGTTCAAATGTAGCTCGGGGCTCGTCAGCTGGTCATCGGAAATTATGCTGCTAAACTAAATCTTGCTACAGCTGCAGTTTCTATGGAGAGGAAGACTGCAGGTATGCTGTCTTGCGGGCATGCTGACTGCTACCATCATCTAATAGAAACCATCATGTCATAAGAACGTTTTGTTTGCGTTTTGTTATTATTGAAATTGTCACAGTTTTATACACTTCACACTTTGGAGGCGACGACGATTGAACGATGACGTCACAAAACTTCCGTCAAAAACAAGCTTACTTTAAGAGATTCGTAGTACGAAATAGCATGGTAAGACTAAAAAAATACCGCGCTAAGAGATGGCGGAGAACAGAAACAGCTACCATCACACGAATAACAATGCAACGAACATGATATAACGACCATTTTTGTACGGTATAATTTGTATCATAGTGGCATCTCAACTGTCTCAATAATATTTAAGTCCCATAAAAATAATAAAATATATAATATAAGTAGCGTAAAAAGTCAAGTTAAAGTTACAGGTATCCGGGAACACGGAAGATAAACCAACCTTGTATTATTATCAAGAAGGAAGTAGGAAAACGAAAACTCCCTTTGGAAATTCTAAATTGCTATGAGCTCGCTGTCACACCTTTTGGCTGCAAAATTTAATTTCTTCTGGCTTCAAATAACTACTATTTACTTCCGCCACCCCGATATCGTTTGGGAGCGCCATCCTCCCTGTTTTTATTATATAAATATGGGTTTGAGTTTGATTGGTAAATGATCTTAGATAAGTGTTTTGGTGACAACTCACCAGGGGGCCCTGCAGTAAACATTTGTTTGAGCAAAACCAAAACTACTAGTCCGATTTTGATGCGGTTTTCAATAATGCGTTTTCTGTAGTACAATGTACAAAATATCTATGCTCTCTAAAAAGTTTCAAATAAAAAGCAAAATTAAAAATTTTGAAAAACCCACGACGGTTAAAACCTTATTGAAAAAGGATAAAATAATTTGAAACCCGACTTAATTATCCGTCGGGTGTTGCCATCACTATTATAAATTATTTTATCCTTTTTATATTATTTTATTATTTTTATTTAGCGTTTTTTATATTATTTTATCCTTTTTCCATTAGGTTTTAATCGTCGTGGGTTTTAGGTTATTTTCCGGTAGGTAGTAAGAGTGAGACGCCGCTATACGCGCCATATGGCAGCATCCCACTCACAACCTAAAAAGAATCGCAAAGAGTTGATAATAAGGCCCCTTTCTAGCCTGGCCTGCTACCACCATCTTATCAAGTCTGTCGCCATAGCAACAATATCTTCAGCGTTGTTGTGTTCCGGTGACTAAAGATAAGATAGCTGAGGAACTGCCTCAATAGTTGAGGATCCCGAGAGAAGTGCGATTCCATCTTTCAACCTTAGCACTACTCAACATCAGATATGATGAAGGCTATGTGCTTTTCCGTTCTTGGTAAAAACGAGCCAAAATAAAATACGAGATTTGTTTAAAAAAACAGTACAAAGTTGATAGCTGCAGAAAGTGCCAAAACCCATTAAACAATGATAAGTATTACCTAGTAGAAAAGTACTTTTCTAAAACCTATACAATGTAGAAAATAATGTATACGTCGTTTTCACGTTAAGACTAACGTTTCCGTATCGTACGATAACGAGACAATTTGTCAGGCGACACCACTGAGCATAGTAAACCCGTAGGTACTACACTATGTGGTAAGCTAAGACAATGTTTGCTTAAACCTATGAAAGCGGCGTTCACTGTGCAATTGGGGGATTTGTTAACTGACTATTAAGTGTCAACATGTTGATGAGCGTTTACTATGACATTGCTAAGGCCGCTATTACACTATCATATCTAGAATTATGATCCTAGATGTTGTCTTGTTTTTTCTCTATCATACTTATTTCGGTAAGGTGAGAAAGAGATCCTATATAATGATCATATTTTTATGATAGTCTAATAGCAGGCTAACTTTGAGGGGACTTTCAGATTTTGCCACGCAAAGAAGGTTCGGCATCTCGCAGTTGCAGTTGGTCTACTGCTGTTTTGTGTTAGTGCTTAAGAGCAGAGAGAGTTACAATGTCTATGCACTGCAGCTGTTTGTTCCAGATTCAGCGATCAATCTGTTGGAGAGTATTTAACTGTACTTCTTCTTCTTCGTGGCGATGATTCCTTCATATTTTATTGGCCCAGTATGTGACAACCTGAATTGCACTACCGCTTGCCACCATTAGGTCACTTACGCCGCAAGTGGAGGGACATATAACTGGTAAAAATAACGGATTACAACTTAAAAAACTTTTCAAACGTTTGGTAAAATTAAGCCATCATTATGCTAAAGGGATTGTGGCTTCTGCCTTAAGTAAAAAAAAAATAACTTTATAAATCTTAGTAGGACAAACCTGCTATGTTAATTCACTTACAAACGGTTATAAAAAGCCATTGCATTACTGATGACTGATTAGTTTAGCGTAATTTTCAGACGCCCGTAGCAGAGCGCAGCGCAGCCTGAGATGTCGTTGTAATAGAACGCGAAAGCGCGAGTAAACGATGCGACCATCACCTGTTCGCGCGACAGAGTATGAAACATTGAAGCGATCGCGCGACAGTCAAATATGGCTCCTATTCGAAACCGCTTTATTAATCGAACGCGCTTTCGTACGAACAAAATTTGCGCGAATTTGTGATGCTCGCGCATTCGCGTTCTATTGTGATGTCAGCTGAGGCGAATAATACTGACTATTATCGCCTAATACTGTCGCGATTCAGGAAAGGGCATTATGCCCCCTTATACCTATGAGTATTACACACATACGAAGGCGTACGAAACGCACGGAATGACGTTCCCGTAAAGTTGTAGCATCTAATAGACAGTTGGGAATTGGTTTGGAATTTATATCATGTTATATTCTACTGGAGGTATTCGGGATGCGAAACTATTGCCGAAATTATGTCGAATACGTTTTTATGTAAAATTGTATTTATGGATTATGGAAGTTAGTTGTTTGTATTGCAAATTTGTCATCTTGTACAGTTGTATTTTATATGTATTAATATTGTTTTGTTACCTCCTTATGTTACTTGAAAATGTTTTTTTTTCTTACTTTGTTGAATGTTGTTTCGTTAAAGCGATGACAAAAAACAAGTAAACTCGTCCCATCGTGCAAATATTTAGTTATCAGCTTCCGCCCGCGGTTTCACCGGCGCGGTTCCGGTTCCCGTGAGAATATTAATGTGACGGATGGGTGACCGTTAAGTGGCATTATAACTGAGCGCTTCCGTGCTTCTTGGGCACGTTAAACCGTTGTCGGTCCCGGCTGTTGTCATTTAATTACAGTCGTTAAACCAAGTCAGTGGCCTTATAGTAGGCTTGATAAACTCTGACACCAGAGGTGGCCACTAATCCTCACTCGATAAGAAGAAGAACACCAAACGCAAGAAAGAGATAATAATTTGCAGTCAATAAGACTACGAAAACCCCTGCTAAAGCCTGACGTACTGCTGAATGTACATACCAATGATATTATAAGTGTGTACAGTAGATATGTAATACAGCTCGCATTGTGAAACATTGGGAAGATCCTATATGGGTCCGATTAAATTGGCTATCTCTTTCATTTCCGGGCTTATTTGTGTCTTTTGTCCTTTTGTCAATTTTAAATGTGTGCAGTCTATGTCACAGATTTCAACGCAAATTATTATGAAGGTAACATATCTATTATAAAACATCATTGGTACATACCTTGTAAAAATTTTTTCAAATACGCTATCTTTCTCTCAGTTCAGAAAAGCTGTTTCCATCGCAATGTCAAAAATATTTTGTAATAAAAAGGTTGAAAATCGTAAGCTACTACGATGACCACAATATAGGTTGACAAGTACCCTTATCCAAAACATGTCATGGTACACGGATTCAAATGTAATTAGAATGCAATTTTTAACATTTTATTTTAATGATTTATTAAACCGGTGCGAATATATAGGTATTATAACTCTTATGATAAAGTCATTGGGTATTTGGACACTGTGACATATTTTAAGATGAGGGTGTATTTGGTTTTGTATGGGTGGAATGATCAATTATTGATATAAAATACGACAAGTCATAAATTATATTGTAAATGATTAAAGTTACTTAAAATTCAAATACGAGTATATATAGTTATATATATAGTTTATATAGTTTTGTAATTTTTGCATTTTTCAATGCTATTTTTATACTTATGGTAAATGATCTAGAGCACTGGACCGGATTTCCAAAGGTCGCGGGTTCGATTCCCGTCTGAGAATTCACTTGTGGCCGAGTTTATTTTTTTCAATATTGTTCTATTTAAAATGTACCATGAGTATTTATAATCTGTCTAGATATTTTGTTTAAACCAGACAACACACGACACGTGGAGAAAGTTTATTTTTCACTACAAATTGAATATAATCGTTTGTTTTACGAAAAACATTAACCGCCCCTGCGGTTTAGTGGTACAACCACCCTGAGGTCCCGGGTTAGATTCCCAGCGGGGGTAAATATTATATTCGGTTTGGTTGGTGGTAGGACTTGTTGTAAGTCCGCCTGGCTAGTTATCACAATCTTATCTAAGTCTGATGCCATAACAACAATGTTGTGTTCCTGCAGTTAGACATAAGATAGCCAGTTCCTCAGTGATTGAGGATTCCGAGAGAGGCTCGCTGCCACCTTCAGCCTTATCAATACTTAACATCAGTTATGATGAAGGCTAAGAGACTCATCGTCATTCATAAAAAAATACATAAATTTAAAATATTATATAATAAGTTATTGCGCTTAATGGAAGTAATACGCCTAGATACCTACATTATTATTGTGGCTTCATAACCCAACTATAACTGAATGCATCGCTATATTATGCCCGTATAATACTCAAATCAAAAGGGCCACCATGTATTTTAAGCAATCAGGGCTAACGAAAGTTTTTGGAGGTTTGCAAATGATAAAATTAGATAAATTGATTAATTTCCTATGAAAAGACCAAAAAAATTGGTTTAACACTGTTACTTTAATATTTACAAAGCAAACACAACTAAGTATCTAATGTACATTTATTTCTTTCCTACTCTTTATTCCTAATCTCATCTTCACAATGACCGGGGTCTCCCATTGACATACATTTCTGAATACACGGAACCCTTTTCACGAATGATTTTTTTAACGGTCTCACATTTACTACAGCTATATGAAATGTCAGCATACGTTGAGCACAGTGTAAAAATACGCAGTATATTGTCTTCCTACTAAAAGTCCGTTCGGTCTCGGTTCGGTGAGAGCTCGGCGAGAGTCTATAGTTATTGTTAGATAGTTATTTCAAATTGTCGTTTGTTTACAATAAACAAGAATTTAAATGAAATAAGAACTTTCAAAAGTAAGAATACTTGGCCAAGTATTCCTTTGTTATTGCTTTGTATTGTATAAAAACGGCAATTTTAAAAAACGACTTTTACTCAAGACATTACTTGACTTGACTATAAATACGAGTGTTAGTCTCGAATGCGCCGCGGTGACGAACGCACGTCTTGAAAGTTTTGCCTTTGCTGTGCCTGTGGTAATGGCTAATCTATGTTGGCGGGCAGCCCTCTCGCGTATTGCGTACCACGGCTGCAATAATGATAATAAACTTTTATTAAGAAATAGGCTAAGACAATTTACTGTATGTACTTATATTTATACTGTGCGTTTAGAGACACGTAAAGTACCTATGTGGGGGTATAAACAAAAGTTGGGCCTGCTAATTATATTAAAAAGGGGGTAGAGTGACGTGTTTTTGGACAAGGGTGAACATCAATCATACTCAGTCCTTGCTATCTGGATACAAAACAGCGGCTTACGAATGCAAACGTGTTTGCATATCATATTAATATGATAATTTGTTCCAGTTACAGCCATTATTTTTTATATCAATTGAGCATACAGACAGAGGTACCTACATATATACCTATGACTGTGCTATACAATAAGTCGTTGTTTTAACTTTTTTTTGCATTCACAATGCTTATATCATTATTCATTTCTTTCTTGTAAGATTTTTTTCTTATTCACAAACTATTCGCTATAGTATTTATTTACTTCCAGAATCTGTATCAAATTTTTTTAATGCTACAAAAAGCATCTAATTCTATACCTACATGCAAGCGCTTTATCTATATGTAATGCCAACTATTAGCAAGCGGGCTTAGTGCGAGTTGCGAGAAATAAACCATTACATTAAATTATTTAAAATTTTATTTAAAACAAAACTGATGTACCTATTAAGAAACTTTTTAAATCTAACTATCGTAGTTACGAATGAAAGAGAGAAAAAGAGAGAGAGAGATTTATTTACTGTCGTCAATAAATGGTGTCTCTCTCTTTTTTACTAAACAAACAATAAAACAGAGACAAATATGGTCAATTGGTCCCAGCTTCAGCTTGTATTTCCGCTGCACCAGAACTTTTAGAGCAACGCTAGTACAATTTTGTAAATTCCATAAGTATACAGCTAAACATATTCGCTATAATTAAATAGTCGTAACATCAACTCTGTCCTTCTATCCAGAACAAAACACCGTAAAAAGATTTGTGCCATCAAACGACAATTATGAAGACCCCACCTCTTAACCCTTGCGAGACCCTGAAAAACACGTATCTACATATAAAGGAAAAAAAATATCTAAATAACGGTGACGTGTTACTTTTTGCCGGATTTAACGACCTTCCTGCGGCCATCTTTTAATGAGGGGCTGCCATGAATATGCAAATAAGACATTCGTTGACGATTATGTCGATTTAACTTGAAAGCTTAACCATTTCACACGACTTGTTGATTTGGTTTGAACTAGATGTTTATCTTACTACTCGTAGTTTCAACGGACAGTAGGCCTAGCAAGAAAAACTATCGAGGTCGTATCGTCAAAAAATGTAGGTATGACATATTGAGCAGCGTTCCTACCGGACGAACGAAACTACATTTGGCAGTACGTGCTCAATACGATGACGCAGATAGTTCATGCGAGCGATACAGTCGGGGAACTTCCAGGTTGACCAGTAGAGATTTTTTGGGAAACGTTTTAGCCGAAAGTACTAAATGTATTAAAATAATTTATTATTTAAATAAAATACCTCTTAATGATCTATTATAAATATAAATAAATAAATAAGTATTCGCATACAATCACACCTATTATCTAGTCCCACGTTAAGTTTCATTAAGAACTTGTGTTATGGATACTAGATAACGGATAAACATACTTATATACTTTTCTTTTTGTAAATACATACTTAATATACATATTATTTGTGATATAAACGTTTCTATTTATTTAATTCTATATATATTTTAATTATATATATCTTTTACAGAGGGCCTGGAGTGAGTTTGAAAATATACAAACTTAACCATCGCGTAAGAGTTACATTTTGACAGATAGCCTTATCATTATACATTAACAGTCGTTCCCAATAACTTGCCCATACTAACAGATAGGGCTACTATAGTTTTGTTGCTTAGTTATTTCTGTTAAATGATGGGAAATAACAAATATTGCCTAGCAACGAAAACCACAGTAGGCTTACCTCTTACTGCGGATAGGTTATTGGGAATGGCAGTAAAACAAGGGTCAATCAGACTGTCAGTCTGCTTGTGGCCACGGCTATTGCAATATAGCCGAAACAGCCGAAACGTCAAGCTGTAAGCACTTAGTAATAGTTAGTATTCTTTGGTTGTACTACATAACAAATGTCGCGTTTTAGTCCCGTTGTTTTAATTTATAATTATAATGGAACGCGAAGGTTTATAATATTAGATAGTCTTATAACAATGAAATTAAGGTTGACAATTAAACTCTATTCGCAAACTTCGGTGTAAGCGAGTAAGGTGAGGAAACTCACACTAAGCACTCAGTATACAGATACTACACAGTAGGGCTAGCATGAATAACTTTAGCATAAGTATCGAGAATATATCGCCAACAAATGAATGACATATTGTACGTTCCTACGTCACTACATTTTCCTATAAATATTTTGACGTGACGATTCGAATACTTACTCGATACTTTTCCGAAAGCTTTTCGTGCTAGCGCCACAGATTACTTTAATTTGTTCGTCATGCCCAAGCTTGCTCAGATAATTTCAGCTTGTTAATCAAAGATTGATTTAATAGACTAGATATTTTTATCAGCAAACTATTTTAAATTAAGTATTTTTTTGCACATCGCAAGTAGTTAACGATACAAAAATTATAAATATTTAAAAGGCATTTCACAAGTTACATAATTAAATAAAACATGTTCACATTATTCAAAAACTATACGGTATTATGAAAATATGCTAAATTAAAGTATACAATATACTTGTTTAAGTTTCCATGCAATTTAACCTAATTAAATTGCCAAAATTAGCTCAACACTATTACCAAGATAATAGAGTTGAATACAGTTTAACTAGAAACCTTTGTGACCCAAGGTAAATCCCTGAGGCACCCCAAGGTGCATTCTCTAGAGCCTTAAACAGGTCCTAGTATAATTTAATACGCTTACACAGAGGCTTTATGCTGTTTACATGCATATTGTTGTAGCGTGAGGAATATTTAGAATTTGGTACATACTCAGATTTTCTATTATAAGCCAACCGAGTAATTCCTGGTAGACCAGTAGGGAGGTAGAAAAACTATCGAAATAGTATCGAGGACGTAATGTCAAAAATTGTATAGGAAATGTAGTTAGTAGAAACGCTGCTCAATATCTCATACATATTTATACTTTACTTCTTCGATACTTACACAAAAGTTGTCCGTGCTAGGCCTACTAACAGTACCTCTAGCACGAGCAACTTGCGTTTTCGTATCGAGTATGTACTGTCAAAAAAATATTTAGGATAACGTAGTTCCGTCTGCTCAATATGATATACATTTTTTGACATACGTTCTCGATAGTTTTTAAGGAGCCTTGTTTCAAAAAGGAATAGATTTATAGACAAAGTTTATATTCCAAAGAATAGGTCTCAAACATAGGTATTTTATTTGGGAACTTCCTACTTATTTATTTTATCTAACTTAGACAAATAAAAAAATACTTAGTGGAGCCATCAACGTTTAAATTTAGAGTAGGACTTTTTACCTGTGCTGAGCAGAATTTGAATAGGTTCAATAATCTACTAACTTTTCTTATCCCATATACGGATTTGAACAGAATTTTAGAATTTGACCATTATTTTATCGTTGCTAAACAAATATTCAGTGCCCCACTACCTATATAGCGTGCCAGCATTCAGCAAAGCAATCGATAATACCTTCATAACGAGGTCTTCTCGTGTTTAGGTCGGCAATCAGTCTACTACCTAGGTTTATATGGGAAGTGCACACGACATGTGGTTCCGAATGTCGTTGAAATCATATTTGCGATTTGCATTTCGTATTAGAACCAATGTGCCGTTTCGCTTGATGCATTTGAAGTCTGCATCCTATTGGAAGATTTTATTTGTAGATGTAGATAATAGAACGCTTCAGATGAAGAGAAAATTATTTTCCAATCTTTAATCTGTGAACTTACATGTAACTGTTTTCGATTAGTCATTTACATACGAGTACTAAGGTACGTTTGAGATTTTAAATCACATACCGATATTATACTTTTGACTTCATGTTTCTTATAATATAGGAAAACAGTTAATGAACAGCTTCTGGGGGCCTACCGCCATCTCTTAGAGCAGTATTGTTTCAATCTTACCATGCTATTTCGTAAAGCTTATTTTTGACGGAAGTTTCTGACATCATCGCACAATCATCGCCTCCAAAGTGTAAAGTTAGTTAAATTGTGGCAACTTCATTAAAAAGAAAACGCAAACTAAACATTCTTATGACATGCTGGCGTTTTTGACGATGATGATTTGATTTTTAAAGGTTTATTTTATACCATTTTTTTATATTTATATTTATATTTATAGAAAATAGGGAATATGAATTAAAGGATATTAAAAAAAACAATATATTTAAAAAAAAAATTACTTAATTTTTTTTTCATACAATTGTTATACTGAGATAAGACCACCACTCTATATGGTCAACTGGGTTCCTCTATGTGGTCAACTGGGTTCTGAGTTGGCATGAAGTCACGGGTGTGTTAATAAAACAATTTTGGGAAATTAAGCAATGCGTTTCGGATGCTCATCATTTTGACGAACGTTTGCTTTCTAGGGTTAATACATTTCTGCTGCTGAGCCATAACAGACCGTTGCAATAAAACATGAAGAGCTACAGCAATGATGCATTGCTTGCGAATTTATTACAAAATTCAACACCTCCATTATTTCGAGCTAGTGAAAGATGAGGGTTGGAAAGAACAACAAGACAGCCGAGAATTAAACATACAATGTAATCTGTTACTTGATATTCATAATACAAAGCAACATTTATTTCATGCGGAAACTCGTGTTCATATTTATTATGTCTTTGTAATCTCATTATTAATTAACAAGTAAAAGATATTGGAGGTGTGAATAAATAACATAATAAATGATATCAGAGTTGTGAATAAATAAAGAATTGTGAGTTTTAAGAAAGATCTTCCTACCAACTTTTACGGACTTTCAAAATAGACCAGATATCGCAAATTATAGCAATCTTGACCGTTTATTGTTTATTTTTTCAATTTGATACCTATCAAAACCTAGTTTGTACAACATTTCGACGGTGTTTCTTTTTTGTGAAATGTATTGTATTTATTTTAACAGCCTTCAACAAAATTGTTAGAAATTCATGGTCATCATTGTCAGTATGTAAAAAAGCAGTTTTAGAACCGGCATAGTTAAAAGAAAAAATAATGAAAATACAGCTATTCGAGCTTTTAAAAGGTCAAGATTTGCTTCAATTATCCCTTTTCGAAAAGAGTACAGTTTTGTAAGAAAAACATTGAGTGAACGCAGATTTCTCTTGATGTATTGTATCAGGTATTGTCCAGACGCAAACGGAACTTTTCTATATACATTTTTGACGTGACGATTCGAATTTAGGTTCGAATAAAGGTACTTTCTCGATACTTTTAACTATAGTCCCACTGTAATGGCATCCAAAAGATTCATCTCGCGTCGAGCGAGTTCGTTCGGCTGAAAACTGTACTAGATTTGCCGTGAGTACGTGCTTCGTATTCAACTTTAACATTTTCACTTTCTATTTTAAATTCCGGCTCTATTCATTCATAAAGTAACCTTATTCTAGTTTGTTCTTTTTCAATTTGATGACTTTGTATGTAATAATAAGACAGGGAGAAAAAAACAGCCCTTGACTTTCTTGCCGGTTTTTCTCCTTACAAGGTCTCTCGCTGTAGGGTTTGTGAACCAGTGGCGTAGCTTCTTTGACATTCATAGTGCTTGTAACAGCCTTGACTGAATAAATGATATTGAGTTTGATTTTAAGCTTAAAATCGTGTGTCCTTCTATGATTAACTTTGTAAATTGATGATTTTTTATATATTTAACCTAATGCCATCAGCCATTTTTTTTAACTCTCCACTGCTAGGGCACTAAACTTCCTTAGGGATGAATAAGGAGAATGGGGCATGACCACTCAGGCCCAATGCGGATTGGTTGCCGATGCCAAATGTGCCGTTGATAAGGTATGGCTATTAAAGTTTGTCTTTAAAGCTCTGCCATCACCGCAAGGGATACGAGTAATGTCGTGAGAGTATGTATGTTTTCAATACTCTTTACTCCCCAAAGTGCTGAATAAATTTATTTGAGACATATCATATATAATAGTACAATAAAATAATTAAAAAAAAAACTTTTTTTTATTATTTTATTGTACGCTTACGTTAAACCTTTAAAAACGATATAATACAAAAGTTATCATGAGGTCAACAACATCCTGCTTTTACTGCTGCTCGTGGCCGCGCTGCCTCTATTCGCATGCCGCGCGTCACCCGTATCTTGAGAAAAGTTGTTCAGTTCAGTGGGTAGATTCATCACCATAAATATGGCTGAACATTTCTGTTACACCTTGCATATAATATGGTCCATCTCATCAAAATTCAAGGGATTTGAAAGGATTAAAAGATTATTACTATAGTCTGTTCACCGAAACGAGCTAGTACTGAGAGAATTCGCTGGCTCGTGGTTGGCTGACGATGAGGCGCAAACGTAGGATTCATGGCCGCGCTTGAAGGACTAATCGTATTCGATCATGTTCGTTAGGCAACGTTCGGCCCGGTCAGGTGTCGGATGGGTGACCGTAAATTGGCATTACAGCTGAGTGCTTCCATGGTTTGGAGGGCATCCCAGTTGTTGTCATCTGATAACAGTCATTAAGCCAAGTCAGAGGCCTCAATTAAAGGCGGCTTGATAAATTCTGGCACCAAGAGGTGGCTACTAATCCTCATTCGATAGGAAGAAGAAGACTGCTGCGCCAACTGCGACAGCTGTTTCAAACTTATTTCTATTGTTAAGGTATGTGGGTGCAACGGTGCAATTTGGTGGAGAGACTTATATAACTAATACTCATAATGTTTAGATTAATTATAATAAATCATTACAACTTGAAATTTTTTAGAAATCATAAATCATAAACATCTCTTATAATAATATTATCAAAATCATTTTTCATTTCAAGCACACAGCGCACATTTGGTGAAAAATGTATACAGTAGAGAATTTTGTGAGTTGATTGCGAGAACGGGGAGTCCCTATTTCATGAATACTCGAAAACCAATCTTTGCTGCGAATATCAGGCTTGATTGACTACCTCGCTACACACGACTTATTCACTTTTATTAGCGAAACTTAATTGAATAGCTCAAAAACGAATATCCGAGGCATCCTAGATTTAAAATAGTAACACTGTTCCGTTAAAATCATGTTGCTTCAAAAGCTGAGTGGAACAGTATTTCGTGCTCACTATTCCAGTAATACGATTTCAGTCCTTCTAAATTACTATTTCAGTTATTCTTCCCGCTGCCGAGGTATAAGAAGCCACTTCTTCGGTACTTAAACACGATTCGTTACTCATTGCTGTGAACAACGTCGAGTACAATTTAAAAAATATCGGATTACTTAAAGTCTCAGTAATGAGAGCTTTATTCCGTTCGGGAATTGTTTCACTTCGTTCTTTTTAAATTCAATGTAAGCACCACGATACACGGAAGCAGAGCATATTTCTTTATGTAAGGTACATACTGCAAACACTCTTATGTGCTTTTTAAATGTAAATACTACAAAATAGCCACTTCGCACGTGGGGGTCGCAGAGCCTTATCAAAGGCTTGACATTTACACTTATCAAAAGAAAACCGCATTTTTTTCTTGTACGCAAACATAATATTTTCGCAGCGAGTTTATTTTGCTCTTCATAAGTTTAGCAATAGACTTATTTGTCTCATTAAAAATATAAATGCATCACACATTCGATTCGTAGTCCATACCATAGGTGATGATGTATTCGTAGCTAGCACCTTTGAAAATTTCAGACTTAAAAAAAAATACTACGAAATACAACAGTATATTGGTACAGTACATTACATCGGTATGTAGTATGGAACACCATACTACATACCGAAATAATCTATGATTTTCCAGGCCTAGATAATTTGACACTAACAAAAAGCACAAAATTCTGTTACTAAGACTTTATTTTAATGATCCTCGCGAGCAACCTGGCTGTAATAAAAATATTTCATTGCTCACTTTCAGACTTTTACAGCAATGCGACTTACCTTAGTTGAGATATGTCCTTGTTTACAGAAATAAGAAAAAAATATTCTGTAAGCACACAGTGTGCTTAAATCAACGAGGTACTCTTGCGTAAAATATGCGCCTTTTCACTATGCACTGCCTGAATTGAATTCAGTTTAATGTGTTCTGAGACTGAAGATTTCATTGAGTTTCGTAAGAAAATTCTCGATGACTTCCACGTTTCAATATTGTTTTTCAAATTCAATGGACAAAGAGCGCCTGGATCGTTTGCTGTTATTAAAATGCAGGTACTGAGTCAGATAAATATAAAATGGTAAGTATATTTGATCCCATTGATTGGTGATGTATTTACTGAAGAATAACTCTGTTTTAATTGCATTCAAAATCGGTCAAGTGCGAGTCGAACTCGCACATGAAGGGTTTCGTCTCTCACCCAAGGTTGCCTGGAAGAGACTGCTACGTAGCTATAAGGTCGCCAATTGTGTGTTCCTCTTTTTTGACATTTTCTCTGTATGTGTTTGTTTTTGTATCGTGTGCAATAAAGTTTCTATTATTATTTGCGGTTTTGGAAAATGTGCTATAGCTCTGAAACTACAAAATTTCTTTCAAACCAATTTTCGTTAAAAGTTTTTATAACGATTTACATCATATATTTTTTTTTTTATTTTTCACTTTCTTATTTTAAAAGTTAGAGGGGGGGGGGGGGCACACATTTTTCCACTTTGGAAGTGTATAACTTTCAAACGGTTGACTTTGAGAAAAAACTGTTTTAGAAGCATCAATGTAATTTTTTAAGATCTATCTAATGATATCCCACACGTATAGGTTTGATTAAAAAAAATCAGTAACAGTTCCATGTATGGGGAGCCCCCCTTTAATTCTTCATATATTTTTTTATTTTTGTGTAAAAACCGTGAAGCGGTTTACAGAATACATCTACCTACCAAGTTTCAACTGTGTAATCCTCATAGTTTTGGAATAAACAGGATGTGACATACATCGGTTTGGCCGAATCTATAAGGGTTTCGTTTTTTGCCTTTAGGCTACGAAACCCTAACAGGAAAAAACGTGGTATTTTTCCCTCTGAAACTATACTAAATGGTATTCACACTCTTAGTACAAAGTAACATTTTTATAAACTTAGGGATTTTACTAATTCAAAATCATTGCTACAACAAATACTTACCTTCTTCAGATAAAATAAACCAGTAGTAACTACATAGCTTCAAAACCAACAAGGAAAAAAGGCCAGGTATAAATTCAAGAGGGAATAAAAATGTGATTTCAACCGTAAGTTCCCGCCTTTTACAAATGTTCAACGTTTCCCGGAAAAAAATTAAATCAATTTATATGTCACGGGGTTCCTTGGAGGTCCGTTGTGAACTGACAGGTGACGAGGCCACCCACAATGGAGAGCGGTTCTTATCAGTAAGGGCCGTCGCACACGATACGTTTTTCAGTAACCCATGATTTCGCGATTGCACAAACGTTTTGTCGACGTAAATAGGATTGTGGACGACTGAACGTCTACCAAAATAGATCTAAAGACGATATCTATTGACAAGCTTGTGTTTTTCGTAATGCTTAATATAACCGAGAACGAAATAAAAATCGACAGTCGATAATAAAATGGAATTAATTTTTTACTAGGGTTCATGCTTTATTAATATCGCGTTTACGAATGACTGCCTTCAATCATAGTGTAATATTGAGCCGGGACCTGAACGCCCACTTGATTGCTACAGGTCTAAATGCAGCAATCGCTTTATTAATTCCAAATCGAATTCAAATACGAACTGAGAATCAACGTGGTGATAATTATGTTAAATATTATGGTATACCAAAACGTCCCCTTTTTAAACTCTCTGGCACGCTCTCAAGAGTGACGCCATTGTAATAGGTATCAATAAAATTTACAAAATTAAATATTTCAGAATACCATACTGATGGGTGACAGCGATATGAAAAAAAAAGGAAAAGCTTTTAGCTCAGTCGCTGTATTTAGCGACAAAATCGCCGAAAGTGCCGTGTCTGCTTAGCCCTAAGACGAGAATAAATGAGTCGACTTTTTCCTCCTTTACGACCAAGTTCCTGAAAAATTTTGATGTTTTGTTTCATTTACGCATTGAAAAATATGTGGGTTTTAACGTGCGACCTTATTAACTTGAAATATCACTGCGGAATTTTCTTTGGGTTACTTTTTTTGGGGAATATTTTTTACCCAAGGACGAAAATAGTATCAAAATGTTTTGGCGAGAAATTAATATCATTGTCATTGTCTGCTACGGTAGTTCGAAAATGTTGAGAACTTTTGCTTTTCTCTTTTTAGGAGTGCACTATACATTTCTTTTCATTCCTATTAGTTATATCAGTAACATAACATAAATTAACTATTTTTTTATGATCGACGCGGAGACTCTTAGCCTTCATCATACCTGATGTTAAGTATTGATAAGGCTGAAGATAGAAGCGAGCCTCTCCCGGAATCCTCAATCTCTGAGGAACTCTAACTGCCGGAACACAACAATGCTGAAAACATTGTTGTTATGGCGTCAGACTTAGATAAGATGGTGGTAGCTAGCCAGGCGGTCTTATAACAAGTCCTATCACCAACCAAACTAAAAACCAACAATGAACTAAATAAGCTCCAAATATTGGGGTGAAAAATGTTACCTTCATCATTTCATTATTCAATGTGACTCAAAACTACTTTTAAAGTATCTTGGCGATGAGTATTTCGTTTCGCTTCTTTACATACTTGGGTTCATTTTGAGATCAATAAAGTACCTACCGTATTTCCCTTTGAAATGCGTATATAGCGCATAGCTTCGCATTCACGCTTTTATAGGGTTCGTTTTAACATCAAAAATATGCTCAAAATTGAGTATGTAATTTTCAACTCAGACTGATTTTTCCGATCTTCAATCAGTTATTCTCTTTTTGACTATGAAATTCGTTATCCTTCAACAGCAAAGCTTCACAGAGATATAATCAAATAACATCCGTTTCCCGATATAACCTGCCAATATAATTCCCGATATATGATATTTCAGTTTATACTCGTATGATAATAAAATTCAGTGGAAGCTATAAAATTTAAATTCATTCAAATTCATTTATGTTTCAGAGCGTCGGGCTCTCAGACGCCGCCAGGACAGTTTACCAAAAGAGTGAATACCACTAAAACTGATATAAACAATATCCTGTTCAAAGACAAAGTCAAAGATTTTTATTCAAATAGACTTATAGATAAGTACTTTCGAATAGTCTAACATTTCTTTTTCCCTACCAGCCATTCAGGACATCTTTTAACTGATAAGAAGAACCGCCGCAAGAAACTTATCAGCTTTATCAGAAACAACAACATTTACAATGGGGCATGTTGTTGCCAAACACAAATCTAGAATCTTGAAATATATTTAATATAAGAGGAAAATTTTCTCATATTCAGTTAATAGAATATTTTCCTCTTATACAATTTACAATAATTAATTGTTTGCTATCTACTCTGATAACTAGAGCCGTGATGGCAACTTCACATGCACAAGGTATCCAAGTTTTTTTTTATATTTTTTTATTTTTATAAATATTTCTTACACTCACATCAATAACCTAGCCCCAAAGTAAGCACTGAAAGGCTTGTGTTATGGGATACTAGGATATAAATACATATAATTATAAATATATAAGTATTTATGTGTAGAAATATATATAAACGTCCATGACTCAGGTACAAATGCTCGTATTCATCATACAAACATTTGCCCTTACCGGGATTCGAACCCTGGACCTCAGAGTAAGCAACACCTTGAAACCGGTGTACGTACCACTCTACCACGGAGGTCGTCTAATTACCTAAAAGTATGTTACATCTTCAAAAATATAAAATAAATAGAGCAATAAATTGCTTAATCATTTATACTGTGTTCTTCTTATAATTCTTTTGTAAGGGCTGAATTAAATTGAAAATGTATACTTTACAACATACAAATTAGACGTTTCTAATTTGATTAACAAGAGAATATGATGCGAATGCAGTGTGACTCCAACGGAGATATTGCAAATATATTAGATACTAGCGGCAGCTCACGGTTTCACCCGCGTGGTTCCCGTTCCCGTTGCAATATCGGGATAAAAAGTATCCTATGATCATAACCAGGCTATCTACTATCTGTGCACCAAATTTCATCTAAATCCGTTCAGTTATTTCGGAGCCTATTCAATACAAACAAACAAATAATCAAATATTTCCTGTTTATAATATTAATAACAACTGAAACACATATATAGATCTAATGACATACCACAATTACATAAATATTTTTCCCAGGTGGGAATAAAATCTACAATAACCGTCACAGCAGGAAGATTGGTTACCATTGCGCCATCGGATCCGCAATGTACAGATGAGTGGAAAAAAATTTTACTGAAAAACAAAACAAAACGACAGAAGTTTAATCTTCCTTGAGAACTGTTCAAAGTCGTCTATCGCAAACTTGAGGGGGAATGCTGCATCCAATTAACGAGGAGTCTTCGTATAATAACCCTCTTGAATATTCCAATAGTTTTAATACTGTTAAAGCCAGTTTAAAACGAGAAGTAAAAATTATTTAATATTTTACTGGATGGAGATTGCATGCACCTTTTTACACGTGTATTTGACATATTTGACACTCGGATACAGTTTTCCAGGTTTCTTGCCGTGAGTATTTTTATAGTAGATGCAATTTAAACAATTTTTTTATGTATTTAGAAACAGTTTTCTTAAGATGTGGACACCAGTTATATTGAATTTATTTGACACATTTGTTTGACTAACACGTTTGTTGGAACGTTGGAAAATTACATAGTAGGTTTTTTGTCATTAAACACAACACACCACCTGCATCTGTACCACGTATTAAATATCAAGTATTCTCAATTTGAAAGTAAGCTATTAATGTCCGGAATGAGCAATTTAGTTCCATATAAATTAGCTCCCTCCGGTCATTAATACTTGCTTTCTTTTCCTTGTGTAATTATGATAACATTTAAATTTGGAACGTCAAAATGCCAAGAAAAACTTCTATCAAAAAGAGTTTCGTAAAAAAAACAAGGCTGTTCAAGGCATAACTTCCTAGTCCAAGGAGTTTTTAACTATAAAATTAACACTTCAAAGAGACTTTACAAACTATGAAAAATATATACATGGCTATACATATGTATCAGGGTCTCTAGCACCAAGAAAACATTTAAATGTATTAATGCAACTTATATATGTCATCTAGATACATGTTAAAGTTTTTGAAATTCTAGTTGATTATCCAGTAAATAAAGTTATTAAAAAGCATTTTTTAGCATAATTAGTTATCATTTAATTCAAATAATACAGATCTTCTATAAAATATTTACATACCTTTACTCTCTGGTTTACATTTCAATTGACAACTGAACAATAATTATTTATCATTTAATAATATTTACTCTTTATTGCACAAAAAATACATTCAAAATAATATTATAGATACATGTTAGCAAAGGTGCGCTTATCTCTAAAAGAGATCTCTTCCAGCCAATCTAGTACGTGTTAGAGAAAGATACGTAAGCATGCGATGTAAAGTGCAAAAGTAAAATTAGGTTTATATACATTATACCTAAAACATATACACTTACATATTTTAATAAATATACATAGACTACATAAAATATACATACATAAATACCTTATACATAGAGAGATAGGTAAATATAAAATATCAGATGCTTTAGGAATTGGACAACTGTACGAGAAAGTGCGCTTTAAGCTTTGACTTGAAGGAATGTATATTCGGACTGCTCTGAATGTTTGATGGAAGTCTGTTGTGCAGCTCTGACGGAGAAGGAGTTATGAAGGAAGTCTGTGTTGCTTCTAGGCAGCTCAAGCATCTTAGTGATACAAGGCCGCCTAGGGCAAGAGGAAGGAGGAAGGATTTTGAATCGGGAAACAAGGTATTTGGGCCAGGGGGTTATTGAAGATTATTGAAGATTTTAAACAAGGCGGAAAGGATGTGTACCTATATCACGGCGAAGACGGATGGGGAGCCATTCAAGCTGACGTCAAATACGCCAACACATGATCGTACTTTCGTAGATCAAATATAAATCGCATGGCCAGATTTTGCAAGCGTTCCAACTTATTTAGCTGTTCCTCTGTTCTACAGCTTTAGTCTCTACGATCGTCGACGACCCTTAAATTTTATTTCCTAACGCAGTACATGTTAAGGTCCCGGTAAACGAACATTTTTCTATACTAGTACGAGGGTGGATTGAAAAGTAGTCGGCCTAACCAAGAAAATAAACACAAACTAAAGCAAATATATTTTTATTTTTCTACATAATCACCATCAAGTTCAATGCACTTTTGCCACCTTACCTTCAAAGCATTTAGACCGTTGAAAAAAAATGTTTCTTCCTTAGAGTCAAAATATGCGTCTACTGCTGCTTTGACCTCGTCGTTTGTCGAAAATCTTTGACCTCCCAAGTGCTTTTTTAGGTTAGGGATCAGAAAAAAGTCTGATGGTGCCAGATCAGGTGAATAAGGCGGATGCGGTAACAGTTCAAAGCCACAGTTGTGGAGTTCAGCTGACGACGACGAACACGAGCGTAATCTTGATGAAACAGGACTTTTCTTCTGAGTATTCCTAGACGTTTTTCTTTTATTTCTTCTCGTAAACGACGTAGTAAGGTGCAGCAGTAATCAGAGTTTATGGTCTGACCTCTTTCAAGATAATCAACCATAATCACACCCTTCGAGTCCCAGAATACTGAAGCCTTCACCTTATTTGCCGACAAAATCGCCTTAGCCTTTTTAGGGGTGGTGAACCAGGTCTTCTCCACTGTTTTGATTGTCGTTTTGTTTCTGGTGTACAGTAATGAACCCATGTTTCGTCCATAGTAACAAAACGATTAAAAAAATCATCTTCATCGGCTTCAAATAACTCCAAACAGTCGCGTGCAATAGTCAATTGCATACTTTTTTGTTCAACTGAAAGCAGTCGCGGAATCCACCTCGCAGACACCTTGTGGAAACCCAACACGTTGACTATGATGTTTTGAGTTCGTTCATAAAAGATGCCTATAGTCTCGTCTATCTCTCTAATTTTTAATCTGCGGTCTCTCATAATTATATCAAGTTTTTTTTTTTATATTTTCGTCAGTAGTGGACGTCGAAGGCTTCCCAGAGCGGGGTTCGCCTTTCACACTCTCTCTACCACGCTTGTATTCTGCTATCCATTTTTTTGACGGATGAATATGACAGAGCGGAATCCCCTAATGTACTGACCATATCATCATGGATGGCTTTTGATGACAGCCTCTTCTTATGGAGGTACTTAATGACGGCACGCTGCTCGATTTGCTCCATTTGCTGAGATTATGTCCGATTGCTTTGTTAATAAATTTATAAAATCACAACTAAGTATAGCACACCTTTCAAACTTCACACAATTAACTAGTCTGAACTGAACTAAACTATGTGGGTAGAGTTGATTTTTAGAATTGAATGGATCTGTGTTAGGCCGACTTCTTTTCAATCCACCCTCGTATTATAAAGAGGAAATATTTGATTGTTTGTTAGTTTATTTGCTTTGAATAGACTCCGAAACTACTGAACGGATTTGGATGAAATTTGGTACACAGTAGGTGGCCAGGTTATGAACATAGGATACTTTTTATCCCGATATTCGAACGGGAATGGGAACCACACGGGTGAAACCGAGACCAGCCGCTAGTTTCCAAATAAATTTCCGGAAGTAAAACGCATCAAACATAGCCGCTGACAGTCAAATAAAATTGACATACACGAAAATCTGGCAGAAATTTGACGGAGATCGTTTACTGGGCGCTTTATAATTTTTTTGAATAGATATTTTATGTGCCAATATTGATATTTTTTTAGGGTTCCGTACCCAAAGGGTATAACGGGACCCTATTACTAAGACTCCACTATCCGTCTGTCTGTCACATTTTTTTTTTGTGTTTCTAAAATAGAATCGTAGAGTCTACATTAATTATTCAATTAAATTAGTTAATAATATGATGTTTATAATAATATTTTTATTAAATATTTTTTTTTTACAAAAATATAAATATCAATTTTTTCACCCTTAAGTACATCTTACAACTGGTAAATGACATCTGAACTTAAACTAGTTTTCACTAGCTTTTTCATTATTTATTATTAGCAATTTATTAATTATCGCTATCGATCCCGAAAGAAATGTATTAAATTACCAGCGGTCTCGGTGACCCTTCATAATGGCTGGTTAAAGGGAAAAAACTACGTTGTTTATTTATTTAATAGACTGACTGTTTAACTTTTATTCTCGGATTGAAAAATCAAGATGAAAGATTTCGTAGGTGAAGTACAATAATATTATTATGAACGTATTTTAATACACAAAATTACTATGAGACGAGAAATGAACAAAAGCCTGTATCATTATTGTCCAAGTTCTCGAACTGTCCTCAAGTCCGATTATTATTTGCCGAAATACGCCTCATTGAATAACATAAAGCCGTTCATTAAGATTTTATTGCAGTACCTACTATACAGTTGGAATGATTTCGCAAATTCAAAATTTGAAAGCGGCCCCAGAAATTAATATCAAGTACCCGCGGCCTCGAATCACGAAGACTACGTCAGGCATTTCCAAGCAGAGTAATAGCTTTATGAGTTTTCCTCCACTTTTTTTTCAAATAATTCGTTCGTGTAACGAGCGAAATTAAATTATTGTGTCCTCCTCGGCATCTGCCCCAGGTGGGCTGAAATTGAAATGGTCGTTTTGCTTTTTTAAGTTTCAGTTAAATTAAATGGGTAAATAATGATCCACGCGATTAATGTGAACCCAGAATTAATTTTTGGTTTTGAAAGAAGGCTGGTAGTTTGAAACGTTACGTATACGAGCGAGCCTTTTGCTTAAAGAAACACTCCACATTTCTTTGTTCGAGTGAGCGTTGCGTTCGTTCCGCTCGGTGAGAGCAAATCCTATAAACACACTTAAAAAGCCAAAGCCGCAAAGGTACGCAATATAATGTTGCCTTACGGTAAACCGAAAACAATTCATTTGTGCAGCCCCTCCCCCCGCGTTCCATCGCCTACCCCCAAGGAACTGCGGAATGTTAGCCGATCCGTAAAAAGCAATTCTTCCCGCGCCGTTTGCCTTTTTCACCGTACATTTAATGTGAACCAATGTTATAGTTTATTTTTAGCTTTGAAAGATATCCGAGTTGAACGATTTTTTTCACATCAAGCCTTTTCTCGATTGAAACAACGATTTCGTTGGTATTTCTTTATGTTTATTGACCTCTTAGATATTGCTCCATTGCGTTTGCCCTATTTGATGATAATTAGATAATAATTATCTTTCATTTACACTTACGAAAAAGAATTGATATGATTATATTTAACGAATTAGGTTTTAGCTTATTTTCTTACAAACTAGAGGGTTTATGATTCTTGATTTGTGCATTTTTCAATGCTATTTTTATACTTACGATATATTTTTTTAAATAGAAATATATTGGAAAAAGAACTGACAGAGTGAACTTACTGATTACCGAGACTTCTCGGTAGCTCAGTGGTTAGAGTAGTAGGCCGGATTCAAAAAGGTCGTGGGTTCGAGTCCCAACTGAGAATTTACTTGTGGCCGTGTTGATATTTTCCAATGTTGTTCTATTTCAAAAAAATATTATAAACTAGAGGGTTTTCGAATTAGTCAGCTTATTCGACAGTAAATTTGTCATAATAAGTAAGACCTATATTTTATATATTTTAGTTAAGATAAGACTATTCTGCTGGAAACGCTTAGGCTGGTGACGCTTAGCGCCTAGAGTCTAGTGTATCACCCAGCGAGTAGCTTAGCGAAAGGAACGTTCTATAATTTTAGCGATCGGCTGCACTTTGCCCTTGGCGCTTAGCTAGGAGCTTTCCTAGGTGACTCGCTAGGCTCTAGGTGCTAAGCAATGTCAGCCTGCGACTAGACTGGCAATAATAACTAGACACTAATTAATAAACTTTTTTTTATGAATGACGGGGAGACTCTTAGCCTTTATCATACCTGATGTTAAGTATTAATAAGGCTGAAGATTAAAGCGAGCCTCTCCCGGAATCCTCAATCACTGAGGAACTGGCTATCTTATCTGTAACTGCCGGAACACAACAATGTTGAAAGCATTGTTGTTATGGCGTCAGACTTAGATAAGATGGTGGTAGCTAGCCAGACGGACTTAGAACAAGTCCTACCACCAACCAAACCGAATACAATATGTACCCCCGCTGGGAATCGAACCCGGGACCCCTGGGTCTGATACCGGTGGTTGTACCACTAGACCACAGAGGCGGTTATCTCTCATATATTTGAAGTGTTTAGGCTGAAAGAAAAACAAAAAGAATGCGTTTTAATTTAAAATTAAGGCAAATATTGTACAGGTTTCTCTTTTTAAATATAGTACTTTTGGAATAGTTTTAGAGTGCCGAAGATTGAGCGGTGAAACGCCAGTGTCTGGCCTTATATTGCTTGACGTTCAAGTTATAGACAGGTTTAACTTAACTTTTTGTACTGTATCAATTTAGATTTGCTATGTATTTTATAAATTTTAAATACCTTCTTTATTTGACTAAATAATTAATGCAAAACTAGATTTGCTGCCGTACCAAGACGTGACTTTTGACAACTAGCATTATTGTTTTTTGTCAAATGAAGACAAATTCTGACAAATTTTGCAATCGTAAACAAGTTGGTTTTTCACGATGGAATCAAAACTATTTGAGCTGGAGTCTTTATTCTTAAACAGTAAAAGTTTTTAAATATATTAATAATATTCGTGAATGTAAAATTTGTTGGTTTTATTTTAGTATTTAATTTTGATAAAAAATACTTGTTTTCAGATGGCTTAAAACAAACCGTTCTTGTAACATGATGTATACCCGTATGTCCATCTTGTACCTTTTCACGCGAGAATCACGAAACTAATTGAAACGATTTTTTTCATACAAATAAAAGACCTTGAGAAAAAACCTTTGCTGCTTTATGTTGTTGTTTTTACGTTTAAAATTTGAAGTGGTCTCTAAGGAGCGTGGCTTGTTCAGCACTCGTCTTTGAACGAGTCAATTAAAATTACCTGAACTTTCTACATTTAAACGATTTTGTTTTAGTATTAAAGTTAACTGAAACGTCATAAAAAAATTGTAAAATAATTATTTCTGCGTATAGGTACTACGCCTTTCTGCGGTGAAGTGCATACGTCTCAAGTCGATTTCAATTTGTACAAACTGAAGTATCCATATTAGAAGCTTTGCACAGCTTACTTTGGAGTGTGTGTGTGTGTGTTATGAAACATGAGTGGCTATTAGAGCAATGTCAAGGACGTTTAGATAACGAACTGCACTAAGATAGAATTGTAATTAAGGGAGTTAGCGGTATGTTAGTTACTGAAAAATTTAGTAAATTTAGTATGTAATAATGTGTCTTTTCAACAAAAAAAATGTTTTTAAAAATACGACATCCCAGGCATGTAAGGGAGTGGTGACACGTGTATTCTAAGACCGTCACCACACGGCCACGTTAAAGCGTTTGAAGCGTTTCCACGCTATAATAAACTACGAAACGCGCCTCTTATACGTAGCTATTTGTAAAGACAGTGCTGTTGTTAGTTTACTATTTATTAGTAACAACAACAATCAATCTAAACACGAAACACCCGCTCGATGCGAAGTAGTAAAATAAATACCGTGTAGTAAAGAAGATTTTATCACAAGAAATAATGAATGGTGTTTTTGTGGCAGAAATTATTTCTAGACCGTTAAATGGCAAGATTCCTTTAAAGATTTTAAATACGACAAACGAAAATATTACATAATTATGACTTTTCGAACATTATATTACAATCAATTAATAATTTTGACGTTTGTGAACTAGACAGTAATAAGAAATCGGTTCAACGTATAAAGAACTTATTTAATTTACTTGATTTAAGTTGTTTTAAGTTATTTGAATCGCGAAGAAAAACTTAGTATAAAGGAAATTTGTGGATGTGTTATATCTGCCCGCAGACTCTTACCCCCATATTTTAAGTCGTTCCTCTAAAACTTTTTACACTCCACTCAACCTCGTCGTGGGTAAAATGGTAGTGTGCGCTAGGCCTAACACGGAGTGGCTACGTACTCTTTGGCTCCTCCAGGTCCTTACGGAGTTATGACTTAGAATACCGATTTCGAAGAGGTTTTCAATGAGGTTTCGTTAAGTCGAGGACGAGTATGTTTTGGAGGAACGACTTAGAATATACCAACTAAAAGTGTGTTAGTGTTACCAACTTAATCAATTCAATTTCAACTTTTAACGCGTATGGAATGCGATAAGGTTTTACGTAAACCGGGGTGACATTATTTTTAAGCACTATAATGCTTAAAAATAATGTCAGCATGTCATCACCATGAGTACCTAAGTACATACACGGTGTCACGGCTGTGGCTTGTACGATTGCACTTACCTCAGCGTTTCCATGGTATTTGTTATAATATACAAACGATATTTGTAATAAAATATTCCTTTTTCAATACCCACTACTGGGATTACCTATAACACGTCTTTTTATTCAAATGTCCCATTTTCCAAAATATTAACATTTCTATAGACCAATGTTTCTATACATCAGTAGTTGTAAGTGGGAAGTCCTTCCCAGCATTGGAACATTATACGCTGATGAGGGAATGTTTAATACTATCCTCTCGTAAATTACTGGCCCAACATTCTTTGTTCATGACTGTCTACAGAACTGAGTGGATCCCTTCATAGACCTTATGACCCAAGAATTAGAGTTCATAATTATAATGTGGAACCTCGAGAAGTTCGTTTACAACCTCACTCCGTGAGATAATGGGCAGTAGCATCTGTTTTTCGACTTATGTGGCTCATATCACCGAATTTATTTCGGAGTAACGCGAGAAAGTTCCTTGCCCCAAGAAATGTTGCTAATTTCATAACCATATTACGTATTATCTCTCGTATTTACTGACGAGAAAAAAGCAAAACTGGCAAAGGAAGACCTTATAACTTAATAGAATATGAATAAAGTATACTTACGAAAAGTAATAGCATTATTTTTCGTAAGAAATGGATGAAGGCGGTTGACGCGTAATTAAGTTAGATGTGAGTGTAGATAATAATTGAATAAAATTAAAAATTAATATAATAATAATATTATTATTTATAATAAAAGTTATTAGGGTTACAATGAAATAAATATCTACGGGAAACATAAATAATAAACACGAGCCGGCTGGAAGAAATTTCAATATGAAATAAGCCGTTCCCGTGTGTAATTATTCTGTCTAAGTATTTATTTTTCATTTAATATTGTGTATGTATACCACTGAGCTACCGAGACTTAACTTAGTAGTTAGAGCATTGAACCGGATTTCCAAAGGTCGTGGGTCTGAGTCCCATCTGAGAGTTCACTTGTGATCGAGTTGGTTCTTTCCAATATTTTTCCATTTTAAATTTATCATAAGTATAAAAATCGGCCAAGTGCGAGTCGAACTCGCACATGAAGGGTTTCGCCTCACACCCAAGGTTGCCTGGAAGAGACTGTTACGTAGCTATAAGGCCGCCTATTGTGTGTTCCTCTTTTTAGACATTTTCTCTGTATGTGTTTGTTTTTGTATCGTGTGCAATAAAGTTTCTATTATTATTATTGCCAAAATGAAATTATAATTTTTCGTCTGCAAAAATAAGTTAGTTTTTAATAGTGTTTGTATGAATGACAAAGTTATATGTGCGGTTTTGGAAAATGTGCTGTAGCTCTTAAACTACTAAATAAATTTCGTTCAAACCAAATTTGGTTAAAAGTTTTTATAAAGATCTACATCATATATATATATTTTTTAATTTTTCACTTTCTTATTTTAAAAGTTAGAGGGGGGGACACACATTTTTCCACTTTGGAAGTGTATAACTTTCAAACGGTTGACTTTGAGAAAAAACTGTTTTAGAAGGCTCAATGTAATTTTTAAAGACCTATCTATTGATACCCCACACGTATAGGTTTGATGAAATAAAAAATTTCAGTGTCGGTTCCATGTATGGGGAGCCCCCCTTAATTCATATATTTTTTTATTTTTGTGAAAAAACCGTAAAGCGGTTTTCAGAATACATCTACCTACCAAGTTTCAACTGTGTAATCCTCATAGTTTTGGAATAAAAAGGGTGTGACATACATCGGTTTGGCCGAATCTATAAGGGTTTCGTTTTTTGCCTTTAGGCCACGAAACCCTAAAAATTGCATTGAAAAATGCAAAAATTCCAAAATACATGAATGTTTTGTCTGAAACTTTAGCGCCCCTTAAACAATCAAATTGTCTGTCTAATTTCTGTCTGATTTTCGTATTTGTCAAATTTATTTGACCGTAACGGCCATTTTTGTTTTTTATTTTTTTACTTACTGGTATATATTTGACAAACGTGTTTATAAACGTCAAGTAAAGTCGTTCACTGGGTCCTTTTCGGCTCAACTTTTTGATCGATATTTTAAAGAATTCTCGTTAATGTGACCAAATCTTTTTAGCTTCCACCAATCCTTTAAGCACCATAATGAACAGTGATTCTGTCAGTAAATGTTTAACTTAATTCTCCAGTATAACTTCAATAACATTTATTTAATTAACCTGTGAAATATTATCGTTACAAGAAAACGACGCCGTTACATTATCTGAACCCCGAACCAAGGGGTCGTAGGAGGCCCAGGAGCACCTACATAATCAAAATTGCGAATAACATTTAAATTCTATGGATGTAAGTAACAAACAAGAGTTGTCTTATTATAATTACACGTAAATTAACATTGTGGAGAGCTCTTATTCTGTTATAATACTGTTAATTTTATAGTGAAAACTCGTTTTCGGCGAATAATTCAGAACATTCTGATATAACAATATAAGAATAGATATAACTTGCTTTGAGAAAATAATTTAAAAAATAAATGTTCTCTTAGAGAGAAGTGGTCACCACAAGTCGCCGACATGATTTTTAGTACATTAAAGGCCGGTTTCACCACCGACTGATAAGTTCTGGAAAGCTTACTTAATTTGATGAAATACATATTACAACTGTCAAATGATCTGTCATATAAGCTATCCAGAACTTATCAATAAGTGTGACGTCGGCCCTTATTATGCCCTAGGTGCAAACGAAAGCGTACGAAACGCAGCTGCGGCTCGCACTTGCTCTATTTGCAGTCTTTAAAACCTACCAACCCGCATGGGGTCGGCGTGGTGGGTCATGGCCCACTCGGCTTCTCCATTCATAAGGAAGGCCAATTCCCTAGCGGTGAGGACATTTTAATGGTGATGATATGATATATATATAAACATACTTTCAATAAATTATATTCTTTTTGTCAGTTAAAAGATGTCCTGAATGGCTGGTAAGGAAAAAAGATTGGACGATACGAAAGCTCTTACCTATAAGTTTATTTAAATAAAAATATTTTGACTTTGAGAATGTTATGACGGTCACGCCTGCAAACTCAAATGACTGATTAAAATTACTATTTAAAACGAATTCGCCTTTTTAAGCAATTTGTTGTAATGTTGTGTGCCTTTGAAAATAATTTGTAAAGAAATTTATTTTCTGCTTGTTACAGGTAACCAACAAAGGGACTACTTACTCGCCGTCGGTTAATGGGGTTTTCTAAATAAAAGATAAAAACATCTCATTTTGGTAATGGAATTCTGTCTTGCTTATTTTATATTTGGGCGGGATGTAGCACGTTCCTTGCCCTGATTGGGTTTTGGTTTTATCTTCAACATCTTTCGCGTCGTTTCTTTTACTTTTGTGAGGTTATTTTTCTTTAATTTCTTGAGGGCCGAAATGTAATAGCAATGCGGAACTTATATGATCAAAGTTTTGTGATATACCTACGCTTACTTACCAAGCAAATACCTGCATAAAAGCGCCTAAAAGTTTAATTTCGATTCAATATATTCTTAAGTAGTAAGGGTTTACTAGGTTCTACCCATTCTCACCTTTTATCAAAAGTAGGCTAGCGCACGCACACCTTGAATACCCATATTCTGAAATAAATCAAAGCTGAAGTGTTTGATTGAGTTTATAAAAAAAAAAGAATTTGAATTTGTCGTTGGACTACGGAAATAAATTCGTAGGTATACGGAAATGTCCACCAGTATTAGGAAAATGTCTACCAGTGTTGCCAACGTTGCAAGGCATCGCGTTCATCAAAGGGTCCATTTTGATAATTGCGTTAATGTGCTAACGTACGAAATTGCATTGGCTAATTCATATTACCAGCGTACTTCGACGCTCACAATATCAGTGCCTAAAGCTTACAAAATAAAAGTTCGGTTCTAATCACTGAATTCAAGAAAAAGGTAAGAAAGAAGGAACATGATTCGAATTTTTGTTTTCGCTACGGTTTCGATTTAGTCTTTTCTGAGTTGTTCGAAAGAAGTATTTTTCCAAGTTTATAATAATTTCATAATGATAGTTAATTCAATTAAGTTCACACTCAAAGTACAGCTATTGGCCCGTCTTGTAACTTTCATAAAAAAACATTCATATTCATTTCATAACTCTGGAATAAGTTGTAAACCCATAGTAAACCCAATGACATGTGTATTAACATTGTTCACAATTTACAATTTAACTAAACAACTAACCAAATCAATAATATCATCGCACCACAGCACTCAAAGAACCTTAGAATTTAGGTACAAAATCCTCACTAACAATTTACGCCACATAATGAAGGCAAACCACAATCTTTAGCCTAAACCGATTTTCAAAATTGAATTTAGTATTCAATATCGAAGACTGATTTTAGAGCCTCACCTCGCCTGTTAAACAATGTGATCGCCTTCAAAATGCTTTATTCAACAATAACTCGGATACTATAAACTAACTTTAATTAAATCTAAAGTGATACGGGCTTGCGACAGCGCCCCGTAAACGATCACATTTTCTGTCAAATTTCTGTCAGATTTTCGTGTTTGGCAAATTTATTTGACCGTCGGAGTTTCACCCGAGTTCTTTTCGTATAATAAAACGTTCTGTGAGACTCATTTTATTAAATAAAAAGAAGAGGCAGTATTTGACCGTCTGTAGCTATATAGGAACCGGTATACAATCAAATCTATTTGACAAATTCGTTTGACAAGTTTCGCAAATCAATTTCTGAAGTAAAATAAATTTGACAAACACGATCATCTGACAGAAATATGACAGAAAATTTGATCTTTTGCCGGCGCAAGAAATTTATTTGACAAACATATTTGTCAAATGAATTTGATCGTGCTCGGATACTACGTACAACTTTAATTGAACCCAAAGTGATAGTAGCTTGGGACATTGTGGTGGTTCATTGCAATATCAAAGAAGATTATAAATGTTCAATGGGTGCATTCAGACGAAGAATAGGTGTCATCTTACTGAATGGGAGAGAAAATGGAATCGTGAAAAATAAAGCTTCAACGCGAGAGCATTGGATTCTAATCGGATTTTTTTAATGTACCAGAAGTTTTACAATTGAAATTGAAAATAAGCGGGGCTACCGTCATTTATTAGAAACCATCATGTCATAAGAACGTTTTGTTTTTATTGAAGTAGTCACATTTTGACACACTTCACACTAAGATTTTGGAAGCGATGATTGAGCCAAGAAGTCACAGAACTTCCGTCAAAAAACAAGCTTAAATTAAGAGATTCGTAGTACGAAATAGCATGGTAACTGCGCTAAGAGATGGCGGTAGGCGCCCAGATCAAACGAGAAAGCAACAAGATTCTGCCTAAAAAAACGGCGTAGCGGGTGATACTATATATACTATTTTCATACCTACTATGTAATGTAAACATTTTGAAGAAATCCTTAATACGTTTAAGTACCAAACCAAAAAACGAGGATTGGCATTATAGTGTACGTGCGTCAACGTAAATTCTTATTAAATAATTTTGTATTTTCATACTGAAACGGGATTTAACGTGTGAGCCGAGTCGATTTGTTCTAGTATTTTTTAAGCCGGGCATGTTTATTATAGAAATATATAAGAAAACCACAAGTAAGTAGGGTGCGAGAATTAGGGAAATAGCGTAAGCAACACTCTCCTGTCCATGGTTACTGTAACCACTAATCCTATCAGTGGGGTTATCACGAATAACTTTCGAGTAAGAATCGAGGAAGTAAAGTAAAAAATGTATGACATATTGAGCAGAGCTCCTACCGGACGTAAACGGAACTACGTTTTCCTATACATTTTTTGACATTACGTGCTCGATACTTACTCGATACTATTTCAATAGTTATTCGTGCTTGCCCTACTGGTATAGGTATCACAAACATAGTAACCACCAGGACTTGCACATAATTCTACCGAAGGAACTAAAATCTCCCAAATCTATGAAGATTTTACACTCTAGCTAGGAGGCGAGTAGACAATACATCTTTTAGGTCGCAGTGACTACAGTTCCCACTGGAGCGCTGCATAGCCCCTTTATACCACAAATAATAATAATACGATTAGATACTTAGTAGGTATGTAGCAAAAATCTTGTTCACTATGCATATGAGTTTTCTTTTAAGATTACTAGATATATTTCTAAAACAAAGCTTTTGTTCATCGGTAAGTACTGTGGAGATCGTATATGTCTCCGCACTACAACCAGCCAGCAACGGCGGTGTAGCGGCCTGCTAATCGTATAATAGGTTAGAGAATATAGTATGTATGAACTTGTAATAAAATCTATTTGGCTATACTATTTGTATCTTTTGGTATAATTAAAAGTTGAAATTTTAAAGAAGATAAATTCAAATTAGGAAAATATCTGATTTTCATTTGTTTTTCTTACTGTCAAGATGAATGAATCTAATGAAGAAATTCGATACATTTTTAAATTTAACTACTAAAAATGTAAAAATGCAATGCAAGCCGCGAAAAAAAATTGCGATGTTTATGGATCTAGTGCAGTGTACTCGTATGTGAGAGTAAAACAAATTTGGTTTAAGCGTTTTCAATCCGGAAATTTTGATCGTCGCTCTGGTCACCGTACTACGGATAAAATGGATGCCTTTTTTGAAAAAGTGGAGCAAGACCGGCTTATCAGTAGTTACGACGTAGCTGAAGCACTGGGAATTGACCACAAAACAGTTTCGGTGCATTTGAAAAAAAATGGGTACACAAAAAAGCTCGTTATTTGGGTACCTCACGAGCTCACTGAAAGAAGCCTAATGGACCGTGTACTCATTTGTGACTCTTTATAAAGACGTAATAAAACCGAAACATTTTTGAAGAAGCTGATAACTGGTTATGAAAAGTAGATCACGTACGACAAGTACATGCGGAAAAAGTCGTGGTCAAAGGCCGGTCAGGCTTCACAGACGGTGGCGAAACCCGAGTTAACTCGCAACAAGGTGATGCTGTGTGTGTGTGTGGTGGGATTTTAAGGGCATTATTCATTATGAGATGTTGTTACCACCAGGCATACCATCGATTCTGAACTCTACTGCGAATAACTAATGAGATTAAAGCAAGAAGTTGCGAGAAAGCGGCCGGAATTAATCAACAGAAGGGCTGTGGTTTTCATCATAATAACGCTAGACCTGGCACACATTTAGCCACTCAGCAAAAATTAAGAGAGTTTGGCTGGGAGGTGTTAATGCATCCGCCGTATAGTCCTGACCTTGCACCTTCAGATTTCCACCTGTTTCCGTCTCTTCAGAATTCTTTAGGCAGTATCAGATTAACATCACGAGAGGACTGCCAAAACCAATTGGCGCGGTATTTTGATACCTAGCCCTAAAATTGAAGCCCTAAAATTTCTATAGCAATGGGATCATGTCCCTACCTACAAGATGGCAAAAAGTTATCGAACAAAAGGTGTCTACATACTTAAGTTAAATGTAAATAAACAATATTAAAAATGTTTTGAATTTACTTAAAAAATGCGAAGAAACTTTTTCCCCAACCTATTATATCTCCGCACTACAAGCAGGCCATATAGGCCAACATAATACGATCTACACAGTATCTACTCCACAGTATGGTGATATATTGGGGTCTTATAATGCCTTATTCATGACCATATTGTTTCTTACCTATTTAACCCTTTCGCGTATTGTGTCTCGTTCACTGTCCGCGAAAGTGTTAAGAAAACTAGTACCGACGCAGGCAGACTGACAAATCGAGCACGACAGGCTCTTGGTTCGCTATAAAATAAAAAAAAATGTTGTGATCTAGTGAATCATAAATATACACCTCTAAGGTGTATAGGGATCATGTAATTTTTGTCAATAAAAAAAATCCAATTAATGTTTATCAAATGTATTCAGACTAGCTTCTTACTTTAATTCTTTCCTTATTGAAGTAATGAAATTTACAAAAAAGAATCATTTACCGATCCAAAAAAGTAAAAAGAAATATCCTGCATAGCGGCGGTACTCTAAAAAAACTAAGTTGATCCCTAGACACTTTTGATGTGTGTAAGTAGTTCAAGCTCCTTTTCAAGCGGCTTTCAATAACTAGTTGCGACTTTCAATAACTAACCGCGACAAGACCAGACGAATATCGGCGTCACAATTTGGTATCCTAGCCATGCAACTATTTCGTAGAAATTATAATGACCAACCGCACGGTGCATTGCGACTACGTTTATCAGATCAAATAAGTTGTCTGTGAAACATACTCTCTCATAACGTTGCACTCAACGTATACAGCAAACCGGCTTTACGTAATACCGTTGTTTATTACGTCTATTACAATTACAACTCACGTAATATGACATGTTTTTTGTCTTTATTTAATTTAAGGTAAGTTAAAAAGTTTACCTTAAACTAGCTGTGCCGGCGAACTTCGTACTACCTATTAGCGCCACCTACTGGGTCCAAACCATCAAAAAAAAAAAAAAAAAGGGGACCCTTTGAAATATAGGTACTACAAAATTGTGACCAAATCGGTGCAGCTGCTTAGGAGGAGTTAGGTGACGAACACATAGGTACAGAAGTTTTATATAATATAAGATAAACATTTCAGTCCTATCATAAGCCTATTCTATATTAGTAACATTTTACTAACTATACTTACTAAGTTACAAAGCATCTTGGGTGCATTCGACATAGGTTCAGCTCAGATGACATGGAAGGTTGCCGTCTAAACAATTACAGCCTTACTACAAAACATTGAGACTAGGTTTTATCTATTGTCTAACAAGTGACTAAGGAAATGTCTACCACAAATGCGTGTTTAGCGTTTAGACCACTGTCTAAATCACTGTCAAAGTTAAACACCCTTACCTCCTTGTTTAAGTAGTTTTTAACGTCAAATGTATTTTGATTTGAAAGTTTTAAGTTTTAATTTTTTTGTAATAAATATGCAATAAATGGATGATTTTGCAATAAATTTGTTAATCAAAAACGATATGGAAGATCTAGAGGATTTATCAGCACCATACGTAACGAAAACTACATATATCGCATGAGGATACATCCATTCATTAAATATAGTGATGATCTGTTGATGCAGGTACTTGTAATACTTTTCATACAAACCATGCTCAAAGATAGTAATTTACAAGTATTTAAAGAGCATAACAAGAAACACTGACAGACAAATCAAAACAAAGAGTATGTACCTACCTAATCACTATTTAGTTTCTTTCTAAACCATCTGTCAAAGATTTTCTATATTTGTTGCTTTTTACATTGTATAACTTTGTCAACAATATATATATACATTTGTCTATGAGTGTAGAAAGCAACCTCCTTAGCAGAAAACTTACTAAATAGAGTGAATGCTGGAAACTAAAACAGTGTCTTAGAAAACACGTCTTAAAAGATTGTCTATCTGATTTTTTGTGGTAAGACAGAAGAGCGCATCAGCATTTGGCGTTTACCTTCATTCCAGATCCAGGTACACTCTGACAGCAAATGATATACATCTTTTGACATTGTTACATTAGACATTAACATTGTAAGCTGTATTTCAACAAGTGGCATTTTTATACAACGAATAATAGGAACAACAAAGACTAAGAAGTTTGTTTGTTTGGCGCAGGGGTATTGTACCCGCCTTCTGCGCCAGAGGTCCCGGGTTCGATCCCCGGACAAGACAAATATTTGTGGGCATGAACATGTCTATTTGTCTTGGTATTGGCTTTTAATATGTATATTATGTATGTATTTACAATAAATAAAAGTATATAAGTATGTTTATCCGTTATCTAGTATCCATAACACAAGTTCTTCATGAAACTTAATGTGGAGCTAGATAATTGGTGTGATTGTATGCAAATATTTATTTTATTTATTATTTGTAAGACGATATTTGTTATTGTTTACACTCTACGTAAACACTATTGAATAAACATTAAAGGCAACGTTATTTGTGATTATAAAAAAAGAAAAATTACTAGATAAAATATCGAAGGGCGTGGGTGAATTTCCTTGCATACATTTTCCACTAAGCTGTGGAAAGTTAGACACTTTTACAAAGTTAAAGTCTATGAAATGTTAAGCTTACTAATTAACAGTGTTTATGCTGCACAACAAACTATCAAAGTGTCTGTTACAGAACAGTAACTGTAGCTTAAAGTAAATGAAATAAGTAAGGAAAGAAAATTCTGCTTCCTTTGCATTATCAAAACATTTAATATTTTTAAACCGGTTAATACAGCTCTCAGCACCACAAAAACGGTACCGACCGACGGAAGACCAGCGCTGGCCAAAAGCCAAGCATCATGCTGAGTCGGGGCCGTTTTGGGACAAACAGTGCTCAATTATTTGTTTCTATTTTGTTTGTTTGTTTGTATTGCCCTTGTTTGTCCCAAATATATTTTTTTTCTTTCTTTTTATTTCTAATAACTGAATAAACACATTCTAACATATCATAAAATCACACTAAAACCACATTTCCTCGTAACTGCAAATTTTTAGATCAATGTAATATCGCGAGCAATGCTAAGTATACACTATACAACCCTTTCGTATTGAAACACATGCAAGCAAAGCTCTCTTATGTTAACAATTAATGTCATTATATATTGTAATGTGACAAGGTTGGTTAATGTTTCAATATTATTAAAACATTAAACTATACGTAACTGTACATCAAAAGATTAGCGTAACATAACCTTCGGAGTTATCACGCGATAACGCAAAAACTAAAAAAGTCTCGAATGTACTTCGAAAACTTTCATTTGTTTATTTTCGACACGCACTTTTGTAAAGTTTCCAAATTGATTGCGTGATCTGAAAAAAGGTAACTTCATAATAATAATATAATTGAGTCTCCAAAAATAAACTTTAATAATACTAAAATCTATCAACTTCCATGGGATGTTAAATTGAGGCAAGGCAAACTTCAGCTCTAGTCTATTATGTAAATTTCAAACTATTAGTCATAGTACGCCCTAGAACTGAGTGGTATGCAATCAGGTTTCATAAAGTTATGACACTCAACCATGAACTATGTTTGTAAACATTACTTTAGAGAGAACTGCACTCTATTGGAAAATTGAAAGCTGGTAAATTAAGGTGGTAATATAATAAACCGATCGACTAAAAATTTCTAGGTTGGGTTGCGGATAAAAAGATTGGTGACTAACGGTCATTCCCAATAACCCATCCTCAGTAAGAGATATGCCTACAGTGGTTTAGTTGCTAGGCAATCTTTGTTATTTCCCGTCATTTAACAGAAATAACTAAGCAACAAAACTATAGTAGCCCTATCTGTTACTATGGATAGTTTATTGGGAACGGCTGTAAGTCGGTCACCTATTATTTTTATCTATAAGTTAAGTTAGTTACTGTAGCCGCATTCCGCACACATGTGTCGATCAGTGCCGTGCCGTTCCGTGTCAGTGTAAAATTGTACTGTCAGTTAGGTTATGTGTTATAGCCGCGCTCACACGGAGACATGTCGGATCCGATTAGCCGGATACGATTTTTTGTTGGACGCTCGGATCCGACATGGAATTATCAATTAAGGTGAATGACCTTTTATTATTTTAATTATTCAGAGTTATATGAAAATTAAAAAGTTTTCTTTTAAAATAAATGTCGCTTAATTACCTACTCTACAATATCATAACTATAATAAGTATTCTTATTGCAAACTTTTTTTTTAATTACGGTAATAGTATAGCTTCCTATTTAAGAAAAATCAAGAAAACATTTTCTCAATAAAGAGATAAAATAAAACAAACTTATTATCAGAGGTAAACAATAAATAGTTATTGAGGCACACTTCATATAATAACATCAAGGAAATTCAATCGAAATCACATTTAGATCATTTTCGTCAGGAGAGTGAAAATATGGAATCAACATTGGCATTTTTATTCCGAATAATATGATTTTCGTTTCTGTTTTTCTTGCATTACTTATTCGTTAATAATGGATATTGTACCAATTTTATACTTATGGTCCTTGGATAGTGATAGGTCAATGACTTGATATTTTCTTATAATGAGGGTTTGTAAATCAAAGAAACAACGAAATGAATTAAGATTAAGACGCTATACGGAAAAGTACGTACTTTTAGTTATAAAACTATAGGACGGTTAGATGTTACAAATCTGGCAATAACATTCTTCATACCTTTATCTAGATTTGTAAAGTTTTAGAAACACGATTTTATGATTTTGCCTCGACATTTTTTTTACAGAAATTCAAGATTATTCTCAAGTGGGGTTACATATACTATTGGAAATTGGTTTAATATGGGACACCCATAATATTATCATCGTGTTGTTTCATTTTTCTTTAATCGCTATAGTTATTAAATATGTTTTATCTTTGAGAATTTATCTGTTCTGTTTCTTTGTGTGATTTTATATGAAAAAATAAATAATTATTTGATTTTATTTTGATTTACTACGAAGTGATTGCGAGGTTTTTTCGCCTAATCTGCAAATTCGGCCTCGCTCCCGCGCGTCGTTTTCTCATTCCTATCTCGCTTCAGTCGTATAGCACCTTAATTTAAATTAGAAGAAATATTTTGCTTCGACGGCTCAGACAGGATTTAAATGAATTGTCAAATGAAATTAACAATTATTTATTTATAATGCGGCTAGATACTTTTGTTACAGCGTAGGCTTTATATGTATTTTAGCCAATGGCTTAGCATGGAAGGGATTGGTATATAAATTACTAGTAGTACTATTTCCCGTAGAAATTTCGGGATAAAAAGTAGCCTATGTGTTAATCCTGGCTTTCTTCTGTGTGCCAAATTTAATCCAATTTGGTTCAGTAGTTTTTCAGTCATCCATCATCAGCCTGTGGACGTCCACTGCTGGACATGAGCCTCTCCTAGCTCACGCCTATTATGGCGTTCATAGGAGGCTATTAGCCTACTGCTACCACGCTGGCAAGACGGGTTGGTAGAGGGTTTGTTTCAAGTTTTCCTTCTCTCGCATATTTCTATGTTCAATGCGTCGAGCCTCTTCTTACGACATCCTAGGCATGTAAGGGAGTGGTGACACGTGTATTCTTAGGCAAGTAGTTTTTCAGTAGTAACAAACAAGTAAACAAATAAACTGACATACTTTCGCATTCATAATATTAGTAGGATTTACTACCTAAAATAGGCTGCAGGTTTTTAAAATCCATTTTATATTATGTAGTAGAGTTTAAGGAACCCAGTAAAACTTGTTTTTTTTTTTAATTCTGGTACATATTTGCTGAAAAATATCAAATTAAATTTCAATATTTAAATAGCGCGCCAAAACGCTACATTGACAATATGGCGCTCTGCAATGGGGTCGGTGACGTCACTTGCCTGTATTCTGATCTGTGGGACATAATCATCCACATACGTAGGCAAATGAGGTTTACAAGCAGGTGAAGTCATCATAAACTCGACGAATCAGGAGCGTTTAAAAAATACATTTTTATTTACGGTTTATTATTATTTTCAACGTATGTTAATAAATAACCATTTTTAAGGTCTTCATTTATACTGATAACAGTAATTGAAACTTTATTTTTCGCATTGTCAAATAGCCTATTATTCTACCTTGCGTGCATCTTTAAAATATTTTACCACGTAGGTATAGTCACAAGCAACAATAATATATATACATACACTAAACAACCCTTTTTATGATTTAAAATGTTTGCATTTTTCAATGCTATTTTTATACTGCCTATTTTTATGCTACCGAGACTCAGTGGTTAGAGCATTGGACCGGATTTCCAAAGGTCGTGGGTTCGAGCCCCATCTGAGAATTCACTTGTTGATTTCTAGTTGATTTTTTAAATATTTTTCTATTTTAAAATTTACTAAACAACCTTGTCACATTACAATATATAAAGTCTTTTCGATTCTATGTGATAAGGTTGACTAGTATTATGTTATTGCTCGCGACTGTAATCACAGCCACAGCTCTGTGATGCGACATCAAAGTCATCACTAGGCATTACAAAATATGTCAAACATCCTATTACCGTTTACAGAAGGGATCACGAAGGCGCTTAACACACTGATCATATTCGATCACGTTTGCTAAGCAACATTCGGTCCGTCCAGGTGTCGGATGGGTGACCACGTTACGCCGACGGTCCCGGCTGTTTACAGTTGTTAAGCAATGTCAGAGGCCTTATAGGCGGCTGATAAAGTATAACACACAAGCTTCACCCGTAGTCCCACCGGTTTGTCCCCCTAGTGGGTCCACGGGTAATTCTATTTCATACGATAAGAATCAGACAACCGTTTACAAACTAGAGCTCTTAAAAATTTTGTAATACCTGTAGGATTTGCAATCCTACTGAAGTTTACACTGGCTGACCGTCACACCAAGACAGGCACACGTATCACCACCACACCGGGATCCTGGAGCCGAATGCTTATTCGCACTCCACCAGAACTCCCGCCTAGCTATATGTCATCTGTCAATCTATCGTTGACAATGACAGCTACTAGTGTTGCCCTCCTGTGTGTGTGAGGCAGCTTTGATTGTACCCTTTTCCATAGATACAAACACTACAATACCTAATGTGTTTTTGTCAATACACTCTAATCTGGCTGTAACCACTTGCAGATCCACGGTATTACCTCGTTACCACGTTTTCCTTCATGTAGGGTTGAGCTCCGTAATCTTCTTACGTTTTGCTATGAAATTATACAGGATTGGAAGGGTACGTAGGACGTGAAGGGTTGAACATTTGACGGCGACAAATATCAATTCGGAACACATCTAAAGCTGATAAACCGATTAAATAAAACTTGTGAATAAAATTCTTATCAAAATGTAAATGGATGATAAAAATATTTTGGAGAGAGGAACATAGTTTACCGGTTGCATAAATTCGAAAAGAACGTTTAGAAATAGTAGGTATATTTAAATCGAATTGGCCTCTTCCAAGATATGACTTAGCGAAAATGAAACTCTTCACCGTGATAAAAATATGTATAGCTAAGCAGAATCATTAATGATAAAGTTAAATACAAAATAAAGTTCTTAAATTCATTTTATTTTGCCATAGTAACTAATCAGCGAATTTAAAGGTATATAGGCTCATTTTTCAGTGCCCTGATAAAAAAAAATTTGCATCCAATAGGCCTATTACGAACAACTTTCGAGTAAGTATCGAGGAAGTAACGTAAAAAAAAATGAGATGTTGAGCATCGTTCCTGCCGGACGTCAACGGAACTACATTTTCCTATACATTTTTTGACATTACGTGCTCGATACTTAATCGATACTATTTCGACAGTTTGATGCGCTAACCCTATTGATAGAGTGCGGATAAATAAAGAAAATAATAAAGTCATATTTCTTTGAGTTTGTGGTTGTCATTGGATAATAATTCATAACTAACTGTATTAGTTATGAATTATTAAACTAATTGTTATATTTAACAATATGTGAATTTTTGATAATAGTTTTATTATGTGACGTCGCAAGTGGCATACGGGAAAACATAGTAGGTACCATTCTGGCGAAATCCAAAAGGGTACCGTTACAAACTAAAATGAAAAAGAAGAAGATCATAACCTCCGTCACTGCCAGGCTCACGTATTCGAACTTGAATAATAGGATCAAATCAAATGTTAGTAGGTACATCTTAAGTTTAAGCGCGCGCTGTTCAATGAAACCACTGTGACCTCGGCAGCTGAAAAGGTGCCGAAACGTCGGGAAAACCAAAAAACTAATATTTGAGCTAAAGTCGTGTGAATAAACTGTGCGCTAGTTATCCGTAAAAGATGTGTTAAATAAATCAAATGTTTTTTTTTACAAAACCGAAACATCAGTACTTTTCTTAAACTTAAAAAGGTAATCTTACCGTATAAACTTAAAAAAAAAAACAAATGTTCTTTAAACCAACAAAGTTTGCTTAGTAATATACACTTGTTAGGTTTGTCAATTCTCTTTACATTACCTATCAGAAATAGATGTAAGTACCCAACAAAATAATGACAAAAGCTCAGAGGAAAAATAAACAGACACATAATATTTAAGATTTTGCGGAGGTATCCTAAAATCCGCCTCCTTGTCGAGTGAATACGTACGGTGTTTGCCAATAATCCGTTGAGCCTTATTTACTAGCGAAGCCTCCAGCTTACAAAACCATTCCTGTATTTGTACTGTCATATCTCTACCTCGAGAAAATGTTATGCAACATTTTGTAAGTTCGTCATTTTGTAATCAGGATTTTTTGTTCATCTTAAAGGGGGCGAAATAGGGGTTGGAAGTAAAGGGAATGCGTTGTTTGTCAAGTTAGGCATACGAAAAGTATTATTACGCTTTTGCTATTTCGTAGTACTGTTTGTGAAATCCGTACCAAAATCCACCATTTTGGTACGGATCCCTAATTAGTAATTAAAGTTCCACACCAAAATGGTGAAAAGGAACCCTTATGGTGCGACTTAGTCTGTCTGTCTGTCTGTCCTAGCTGGATATCTCAAGTCTACTAATGCTATTCACTTGAAAGGAGATCATCAGGCACCATACATTTTTGAAACTTTTCTGTACTTTTGGTTAGAACAATTTTATTAGAACATATAAATAGTGTTATTAGAATATATAATTACCTCGCTGCAGAATAAAAATGCTTCAGATCAAGTTTCTTTACACTTTCAAAAATCCATAAATGTATGGAAATTACGAATCTTTGAACTTCTACGCGTATACCTTGACATTGAGTAATCCTTCAACGTTTGTGCCATATCAACTATTGATCCAAATGACCCGTTTTAACCATACGTACAATTTTTGTTGTTAGCCGGCAATTTCAGACAAAGATCCAAAAAGAATGATCTCCTTTGGTATAGTTTGATGACGTTTTTTAGCCTCTATTGACTTAATGAAAAAACAAAATAGGTTAATAACACAGCTGTGAGACACAAATATTAATATTTTGTTATTACTAACAGTTAAGATATAATTAAGTTTTGGAGTGTGTTTTTTACGCTTTGACCAAATATACTCGTATCACTGTGTCTCGAGTCTGTGTTGAAATTTTCTTTCATTTTTATTTAATTTTATGTTTTAGATATACCGTAAACCAGTGAATTCCGCCACCATTTGCACCTACTTTTAAATAATTTTCAGTTCGTTTTGTGATACTAAACTTACGTAAGTAGGTATCTATAGCTAAAGAGGAAAATTTTAATATATTTGCATCAATAACATCTTAATTCCCTTGGCACCAAATCTGTCACCAGACTGAGTTAGAATCTTTGACGTATAAGGGGTGACTCGGTTTATAATACGGGGGTTGTAATACCTTTACTGTTACCGAGTTATATACCTCGTCACGTGTGGGTGAATATATACGAACCACAGACCTATATCGAGATAGACGGTAAAAGTGTACCTACCTTGCGTGCCAAAAGTTTGATCCACGGTCAAAGTTTTACGACCTAAGTCAGTCCGCTTGGGTCCATTGCCAAGAAAACACGTGTCACTCAGAAACGAAAATGGTTAATTGTTCAGTGCTTTCTTGCAAGTGCTCGTCAATAACAATTACACATCACTAAATCTCGCTCTTGACGACATCGTAGTCACGAAAAATTCGACACGCTAGGTTCTCATACAGTTTGAAGCGTTCTTTACGACTATCTCGATATAGGTCTGTGATACGAACATAACTCTCTTGTGGTAGAATGGTGAATAAGGAACATAGGCGACCCTTGCCACGCGCTCTGCTATATACGATGATTTCGATTTCAAATTAGACACGTGTGAATGTTGCCAAATGTTACTTTTAGATCTTTCCAATTTGTAGGAGGAATTTCTGAGTCCCATTTGCCATATTAACATTTTTTTATTAGTGATGGTACTACCGCAAATGCTAATGTTTTAGGTAAAAACATTGTATGAACACTAACCTATCTAATGTTATCGTTTTTGAATCTAAAATACAAATGTTACTATTACCGGTTGATTATGATAAAATCATGATCCTATTCATAACTAATATCATAATTGCGAATTCCTTGGCGCCCTAACTAAGCGATTAATCGACTTGACTTTAGCATAGAGTTAGTTGAAAGAACAGAGAGTAACATAGGCTACTTTTTATCCCATTATTTCCACGGGAAGGGGAACCACGCGGGTGAATTCGCGGGCGGAAGCTAGTTACCTCAAAGTCAAAGTCAAAGATTTTTATTCAAATCGACTTATAGACAAGTGCTTTCGAATCGTCCAATTTTTTTTTTCCTATTAGCCATTCAGGACATCTTTTAACTGATAAGAAGAACGGCCGCAAGAAACTTATCAGCTTTAACAGAAGCAACAACATTTACAAAGGAACATGTCGTTGCCAAACACAAATCTACAATCTTGAAACATATTTAATATAAGAGAAAAATTTTCTTATACTCAGTTATTAGAATATTTTCCTTTTATACAATTACAATATTCATGTTTTATGTTAGTATCACTTCCATGCATTTTGGTCTTTCAAATAATCATCTACCTTGTAATAACCTTTGCTTAAGACCTTATCATAGATGTAGTGACGCTATCTCTAACTCAAAGCGTGTGGGAAAGAAAACAGCACCTGTAACTTGTGACATTGTATTCAGCTGATTCCGATTCAAGGGTTATGAATATCTTATGTCTCCACGACGTCTCCGAAACACGAAAAAAATTGTATTTATGTTCAATTCTTAAGATAATCATTTCTTTTTACAATTGGGTCTGAACATAGTATAATATGTGAAGTATTGTAAGTAATATTTATCCGTCGACAAGGGCTGTTTTGTTTTCCTATTATAATATTATGTATTACTGGCATCAAAGAATAAGAAGACGCGATACCTTAAGTTATTGCCTGCTTATTAATTTGTTTTGAAACATGCTTCAAGTCTTCACACTACTTATAAAATTAATCATTATACCAAAATTAATTTTGTACATTAAACCGTGATACGTTAAGAGTACTACTTATACATATTTCTCATTATCTTTCTTATCATAATATCATCAAACAGTCCATGAAATACTTCGAAGGTGAAAATTATTTTCTTTAATAACAAATAATAATAATAATAATAAATAAAAGTTTATTTTAAATCATGACATGTAGGTATACAAAAAACAGTTATGCGTTAATAACCGTTGTAGTCAACTGTAGTAGCTGTTGACTCTTTGATGAATCTTTGTTATCCCTTAAAATGTTGGATAACGATTTACGTTTCCCACTTACTAAAACAAAGCTATATATGCTGTAGCCACAGAACATTAAAAGAGGTTAGAAAGGCCGTCTCATGCGCCGTTTGTATTAGAACCGCTGTCGCCACTTGGTCCTCACTACTACAACTGCACTTAATAAACACAAGCTTACGCACACATACGAGATTCTAATAAAGCCAATCAAGCGCGCGCGACATCAAATGAACAGTAAAAAATAACCAATAATAGCGCGCACTCATATTAGCATACATGTATTGTGCACAACAAACAGATTTGAGTTTCATTTACACTATAGGGCTTGAAGTATCGATAAATAATTGTTATCGATAGGCTTTGAACATTGATATTGACAACAGTTATCAAATGAAAAATAATTTAATGCATTATATTGACTCAAAATGTGATACGCATTAGTATTAAATGAAATACGTAAACAATATAATATTTAAATTAAATATGTACTTGAATTGTTATTGATTTTTTGCCATGTGTCTTTTAAATTTAATTGGTACTTATGATACTAATAATTTAATCGGCAAAATTATGAATGTCTTATGGTAAATTTTAAATAGAAAAATATTGGAAAAAATTAACTCGGCCACAAGTGAATTCTCAGGCGAATCGAACCCGCGACCTTTGGAAATCCGGTCCAATGCTCTGATTATTTTGATAATGAGAATTATGAATGTCTGCTAGAGGGTCAACTTGCGCCCCGCCCGGTTTCCTACAAAAACAAGTACTTATGTTGGTAGAGGCAATTTTTTTAACGTTTTATTTCCAAATTGCTATATCCTTTATGTTTTTATGTCAATATATCATACAAAATATCTTGTCTATAGAAAGTCGAGTAAATTCTAGTATTATATAATCTGTGCTGCTAATAATAAATCAAAAGCAACGGGACTCTACGCGACATTTATAATGTACATGTAATAACAGCTTGACGTTTCGTCGAGTCCCGTCGCTCTTGATTTATAATTATAATGGAACGCGAAAGTTTAAAATTTTATATTAGCTAGTACCTAATAAAATAAAACCTTTTTTATAGATATTTACTTATTAGATAACAATATTTGAAGCGCTCATGGCCGCCCTTGATATACTGATCGTATCCGAAGCAAAGTGAGACCCCGGTCAGGTATCAGACGGTTGACCGTAAAGTAAAATTATTACCGACCGCTTTCGTGCTTCGGAGGATACGTTAAACCGTCAGTCCCGGCTCTTGTCATCTGATAACAGTCTTAAGCCAAGTCAGAGCCCTTACAGACGTCCTGATAAACTCTGATACTAGAGTACGTTACTAATTCTCACACGATAAGAAAGTGAGAGATAGAGATTAAGTAAAACCATTATTTAATATAACACATAGCCTTTTATTTTGCCTATATACCATTTAAATACCTATACTTAAATTATATAGTAATGGAATGTCATCAAGGTCTTCAATTTGATAACAATAATGTCATAACTGAAGAAAAAAAACTGTTGACACACTTTATATGGATTACTCTTACACATACACTTATCCTTAATATCCGGGTCTTCAGGGCAACTAAAATTAATTAAAAACACAATAATATTGTATGAAATAAATATTGAACGAGTTTCATTAAACACACTTAACTTGTCTCTCTTAAAACATTTTTATTTAAATAAAATTTACTTACTAATTTGACTATAAACACTTGACCATTCTCTCCATACAAAAATTAAAATCTCCTTTATCGATAACAATAATGCATACCACAGCACTAGGGTCATGCGATGAGTGCTCGGAGATATACCACGAATATGCTTCGTCGCTACATTACGCGCTACAAACGTTGTAGTAAAAATCGCGTGTGTGCTTGGCCGGCAATGTATATTTTTCAGAAAATTGTTATGTTGTTTATAGTTTTGATCGTGGTTTACGAAGTTTGAATGAAATATCGTTATTATGAGAAGTTCTACTATTACCGATGAAAAGAAATCCCTCCATTGGCTACATTTTAGCTTCTCGCTCTGCCAGTAATAATAGCGCAAGACGGCATTATTCAATATTTTTGAAGCAGCGCAACACACACTCAGTCGGGGTTCGCGAGTGACTAAGCGACGGAATCGCAGGTTTTGGTAGGATTTTGAGCATTTGCTCAAAGTGGCGCGCTTGAATGCCTACAAGCCCATTCTAACCTCTTTTCCTTTTTCTGTGGTTGTAGCTATGTTTTCACAATTATTTTAAGCGATACCTAACTTTGTTCAGCGTCAAAGTCAATAAAACAGTAAGTAATTAAGCTTCAACAAAAAATACAAACACAGAAAGTGAATCTCGTTTTCCTATAAACAAACATTTGTATTTCACTAGGTTTACTTTTAATACCGACGCTGTTTCCACTCACCTTAAACGAAATTGTTATTCACTCGCCTTTAAACAGTGACATCTCTCCTTTTAAGTGCCTTCGAATAATCAATTCCAATAAGATAGGAAATCGACTTTACCTTCCCTCGCCTCGCGAAGCGGCAAAGTCACACCATCCATCAAATATTCACAAAACATCTTACAAATGATAAAAGAGAAATCTCTCGATAGCGCTATGTTTTTTCTCATCCCGAGAGATACCGGTCCCTCGGGGGAGGAAATATCACCATGTCATTTGTTTATATTGCGAAATTAATCCCGCTCGCCGGTGACTGATGAGACGAGTCAAACGTAGCCTGCCAAACAAAGAAACACCGAGGTGTATACTATAATCGAAGCTAACTTAAACGACAGATGCTCCAAACGGGCTCCATCAATCTATCCCCCCTCCCAGCCTCCGATTCGTACTCTCCCCACGGCCGAATTGTTATTCACGTACCATTACCTCAATTTTTTAGAGTCGAGGTACCTGAAAAGAAACCCTTTCACTTATTGTGTCTCATTCTTGAATAGGTGGAGGGCCATCGCGAAATTAAATTTCTTTAGATTATTCATTTTTCCTCTCTCCTTTTTCACCGAAGGAGTGTTTATTCGGGCCTGTACCGCCGCAGATGTTTGAAGTTACACGGTGTAGGGGTCTTCTTTAATGGCTACCTGAGGGTGTTTGATATAAATTAGTTCCTTTATCGATGTGTTTTTGTCAACGTTGTTTAACACAGACGGGGGAGATACGACAACGCTGGAGAGTGATCACGCACAGTGTCAGGTCGGAACTTGGATCGTTCAAAAATCAATTAAAGTCCACCACACACGTGCGGAAATCGAACAAATATCGAGAAACTGGTTCTTCTGATCGCTGGCACTCGGTCACGTCTCAACCGGCCATAATTCAATAAGGCGCGATCCAAACGCCACGCACAGACCGGAATCGTTTTTATTTCACTCTGCGATATTATTAAATTACTATTACATCATTTTTAAGTAATTTGATAATATTAAACTACAAATTGTTTTCGTTTTCGTATATAATATTGATTTCGTATTTGTTTGCACGGCTGACGCGCCGTTTCTATTTATGATTAGTTTGATGTAAATACCTATATACCTACTATTTATTCTTTTAAGCCTGCGTGGCCTTAGTTAAATTGTACGGTAGGTCCCAAATTAACTAATGTTACAAGTTGCAAAATCAGCAATTGTTTATTTTATTTTAATCACCAATGAATCTGCAGAATATTATTGCTGCGATGACAGACGTTTGCGTTGTCTTGCGGCTTAAACTGAGGAGAGAGAGAAATTTAAATATTTTTGGTATTTTTTATCTATTTGTGTCGTATCATAAGTGTTTGTTACCCAATAAACTTTCATTCATTAATTCAAAATGCGAACATAAGACCTTTGTATACAATTAAACATAATAAGGGTAAAAACCAACAGCTTAGTTTAGTGGAGCGTGCAATTTTCCCTATCAACACAATGGCGGCTCGCCTAAGCCAAAACAAAGGCTCATTATGCGTTTGGCTCGTTACGCAAATTAATGAATACTATGGGAGGTGGCTAAGGTCGCCTTTGAACGTCATTGGTGCTATATTCGTTAATGAAGATGACTGATCATTGGTATAGCTCGTGACGCGGCGTATTTGAGCTTTCTAAGCCTGTACATATTGGGCGTTGGCGTGGCGCTTCCGCTGGCGTTGCACACCGCGTTGACCCAAACGTTCTTTTAAGAGCCAGGCCATATCACTGCGTTGCGGCGTCGCAACGCATCGCAGAATTATCCGATGCGCTGCCATACCGTCGCGATGCAAATTTTTGCGTTGCGTCATCGCATCGTATTGCGATTGCGATTGCAGTGTAGTAGCCGGGCTCTAAATGTTAATTTATATATACTATGTACAGACATTAAGCGTGCCAGACACGTGCCGTGGCAGACAAAATAATTTACATAACAGACAAGTATTCACATCAAGCGGACAGACACGGGCCGGCTCTAGCCAGCATTCTCTACCAGAATGTGTTGTCGATTCCGGCGCGTGTCTGTAGTTAAAAACTAAATTCTAAATCGTACCAAAAGTGTACGGACCATTTCTGTGATTCGTACTAAAGGGTGACGACGCGTAATAGACAACTTTATTTTGTTATGTTTCACTTATTTGACAAAAAAAATATGTTTTCAGCATTAATTTTTTTTAATCGAACCCGGGACCCCTGGGTCTGATACCGGTGGTTGTACCACTAGACCACAGAGGTGGTTACAAATAGTTGAATAAAATAAATGTTCTTTCAAACAAACTATATTGACTTAAAGCTAAGCTTTAAAAATAAACTAATTGTAGCATTGTAAAATGATGTTATTTTCCTCTACACAGATTCTAATTAAAATGAAATGAATGATAGTAACTGTACACTTCAATAAACACTAAGATTATCCTCTGTTTTATAATAAACATACCTAAATCCTGTTTAGCGTTTCTGTAGATTTCACATATAGTAGATTTGTAATAGCTTTCACAAACAACAGCATAAAACGTGCTCTTAAACACCAGAGGCTACTTACTGCGGTCTTCAGCAATGAATAAACATTTGTTTACCCACTAACACTTTAACACAATTCTAAAACTATACTTGAAGGATTTATGCAATATAAAACCTAGTTAACGATACGGTTACCGAAACAAATGAACCATGACTATGAGATAAGGCATTTTTCTAGTACCTAGTAATTTTTCTAGTATAAAATTTATCAATACCTACCTAACTTTTAAATTATTGAGCATTCTATTTGCGTTTTTATTTGCGATTGAAGTAAAATAATTTTACGGATTCCATAAAACAAATCTTAATATGAATAAAAAACAAAATAACAAATTCGGGTACCGAAACAACTGAATAATGATGACCACTAGTCTTGCCACTATCTTGTTTGACCAATGTAAAGTGGTCAAAAGTCACTGTGTCACAGTACGAAAAGCTTTCGACAGGACCGATAAAGTATCATCAACAATGTATGACGAATTGAGCAGCGTTCCTACCGTAGTAAACGGAATATCATTTTTTGACGTGACGATTCGAATTCTTTCTCGATACTATTTCGAAAGTTTTTCATGCCAGCCCTACAGATACCACGGTGATTTACAAGCCTTCCTGCGTTCGTTGCAGAGCGCGTTACGACGCGTGCGTCGCGACGCAACATTGTCTCTTGCGGGCACACTGCGGTCCTACTATTTTTATTACTCGTAAACGCGAAAGTTTGTGAGGATGTATAAACGAATGTAAAGGGGTATGGTTAAAGGTGGCATCATTTTCAAATTTCTACTAAAAGACGATAATGATAACTTACGGAAATAGTAAATAAAAAATAAAACATTAAAATAAACAAAACTAAACTATATCGGAACCGAAATTTTAGACTTTTATCGACTTTCTATTGTATTATTGAGGACAAAAAATAAACATTAATGTTATATCTCAGTTCCGATATTAGTTATGACAAATTTAATCAGACAGATATGTGTTATGATTGTGATGCTTTTAAAAAGCTTTTATAACAGTAATAAAAAATCGGTCAAGTGCGAGTAGAACTCGCACATAAAGGGTTCCGACTCTCACCAAAGGTTACCTGGAAGAGATTGCTATGTAGCATAAGGCCGCCTATTGTGTGTTCCTCTTTTTTGTCATTTTCTCTGTATGTGTTTGTTTTTGTATCGTGTGCAATAAAATTTCTATTATTATTATTATATTAAATACACTAACTTACCCAAAATGCCACTATAATTTTTCGTCTGCAAAAATAACTTTGTGTTTCATAGTGTTTGTATGGATGACACATTATATTTGCGGTTCTGGAAAATGTGCTATAGCTCTGAAACTGCTAAATATATTTCGTTAAAACCAATTTTCGTTGAATGTTTTTATAAAGATCAAAAGCATATATATTTTGTAATAAAGTGGTTGTGACATACGTTGAACAGACAGACATGGCGAATCTATAAGGGTTCCGTTTTTTGCCATTAGGCTACGGAACCTAAAAAAGTAGTGGCCGCTGAAAAAAAAAACGCCACTAGTCCATACAAAGTTACCTATGCAAACCCCTTTGTTGTTCTCATTCACACAAAAAGTTTTGAACAGATTTAGATGAAACTAAACGTCTCAAACTCAACTCAAAGCAAATGTTCATACATAATTCATGCATGAGAAAGGCACGAGAAAGAGAAGAGACGAAACGAAGAGTCTTACGCGAATGAAAAACTCCGAGTTTAGACTTATATGGTTTATGGTTCGTGTTATCAAAATACAGCACAAGCACTAGAGACCTTATAAGTGAAAAATGACCAACAGTATATAGATTCTAGATAAGAAATGTGAATTGTGTTCTTACACAATTTGACTTTTTTTAATATCAACTTAACAAGTGTAAAAAATAACCAAAAAGTAGGAAAGCTCCGCATAGCCAAGCAAAGCGAAGTATCTATAATCGGATTTTTATTCAGTAAAGTAATTTGAGAGGTACCAATGTCATTTTGTAAATATAATGTTGCCTTAAAATGCAGCTCGAATGATAATATCGAATTTGTGTACGTGAATGGAGTCAATACTTACTTACTGAACAGTTACTGGATCTGAGCAAAACGTTACGTAAAACAGTTTAAAGCAGCATTAAGATATTCCTAAAGCTAAAACTTGTAGATTAAATTTTTCTTTCAAGCATTTGTAAATAGAAAATGGAGGCATGCACTGTGATACAAAGAGTCAAACCTACTTATCACAATACGAGGTACTATTAATACTTGTGATCTATTAAGATTAATTACTAAAGGAAATCCAGTAAGTACGTTCTAAATTCCCGTGGGAACATCGGGATAAATAGTAGCCTATGTTACTATCCGTCCTTTAAACTAACTTTGTGCCAAAAATCAAGTCAATTGGTTTTGATTTGTGTCGGAAATTTGTGTCATTTGTCTCGGAAATACTGTTATTGGATAATATGTAAATATATGGGAAAACTATTTCCTTGGACTTGCACCATCTATACGCGAAGTTGAACTATACAAATAGTTTGATTGCGGAGTGCACCGTCTTGGCGATCGTTCGATCGTTTAAGCTTTGATTAACGATCGCCAAAGTAAACTTTCGCGAGGACCGATAATTGGTTAATTCGAACGGCTCACGAGTTTCTGTCGCAGAAACGAGATAGTCCAAGATACACCAATATTGAATAGGTACTGATACAGAATACTGATGGTGCAGTGATACTAAAAATGAATACAAAGGGGTTTGAACTTTTGAGCTAGTCCGTGCGACGCCATTTGGAAAAAAAACAAAATGGCGTCTCACGATAATACCTTCTGCAGACTGGGACGAGGCCAGCCTCCCCATTGTTCACACCCACGTGGGTCAAATATTTAGGTGATGAACATTAATTTGTGCTTGTTCTGTAATTGGGCGTTTTATGTTAAACTCATACTTATGCAATGATCGTAATAATTATGAATATAGGTAGACGACCCTGATTATAATATAGTGTGGTTTTATACTAGTTTTTTCTAGTTTCAGGTATGTAGTATTTTTAATAAAAGGTGAGTTTATGATTTACCTAACTATATTGACCTGTTTGGTGCAGGGGTACTAAGGCTGCCATCTGCGCCAGAGGTACCGGGTTCGATCTCCGGACAAGACAAATATTTGTGCATAAACATGTCTATTTGTCTTGGTCTGGGTGTTTAATATGTATATTATGTATATATTTTTTTTAAAGTATGTTGTTCGTTATCTAGTATCCATAACACAAGATGTTCGAGAAAACTAAACGTGGGCTGGATAATTTGGTGTGTTTGTATGCAAATGTTTATTTATTATTATTTAACAAAAACTTAACGTCAATCGTACAAACTGTTAGGGTACATTTTAAATTAATTCGTCACTTGCTATACACCGGTGTTTAGAGAACAATAGATTATCAACCATGTCTCATAACTCGGGGCCTGAAAGGTTAACAAAATCAACTGAAGGCGACATATTTACTGAATTTTAGTGGAACCTAGGTATAATCAACCATCATGCGGCTGACATTTGCAAAAGCCGTAAACCTTCATTTCAATATAATGGCTACAGGTCTCATCGTGTTAAGGTTGAAACATTTAAATTGAAATACTACTAAATTATTTACTTTCATCTCAAAATCTACAAAAAAAATATCTGCATTCCCTGAGGACAACAAATCAAAACAGATTACGAAACTGGGTTGTACTTAAAATTACGGCCAAATGAACATACATTAATCTCAGTCTGCTCGGCTACCTGCGAGCTACGAAACTAATATGAATTGCCTTTGTCTCCGGCTACAGCTTAAATTGATACAGGAATTCTAAATCATCAGTAATATTTTGGTGTAGACACACGGGCCCAATGCGGATTGGTGGGTGTTGGAACTGGACTAATGGTCTAACCACCTAACCCCACCTTACTCGAAATTATTGGTACCATTTTTACGACCACTTTAGCAGTCAAAGTGAAATGTAGAAGTGGAGCGTAGGCTGGCAGCGTTGTCGAAATCAAAGTTCATTGATTTCAAATTGCGCTGCGGTGCGTAATAACCGTCAAAGGGGGGAGGGGGGGGGGGGGTACCAGCTACGCTCCGACTTCTAAATTTTGCACAATAAGTCTGCTGGACTAATGGCCTAATCTGCCTTTCGCATTTAGGAGCTCTAAATTTTTGGTCACCATCCCCATGACCGGCCATAGCGAAAGAAGCTTAGCCGCTTATTGCTTTCATTTGCATAGCATGTCAACATCATCCTTGATCAGAACGATTTAAGTTCCATCTACTGAATCAGCATTTCACTCAGTTCTACCAAAGTAAGCGTTCTCACCATTCCCAAAATGTATCGAATATTTCGCCTATAATCTGCTCACAAATGGCAGCTTATAGTGCGTTTATCCTGAAATTGTGAAATTTCACAGTTATACTGGCAACGACTGCAGCTGTTTCAGGCTTTGCCCTAATTGGCAATCGATCGAGCACACACATTAGTGGTCGCACAGACTCGTAATCAAAGAGTATTCGCTATGGAGTGCCCTAATCGTCGCAATCGTAGACTTTACTTGACTATTTTGGCACAAAGTTGATATGACCTTCAAATAAGGTCCTACTTACACCGTAATAATAAAGATGTTGTTTCATTAAAGATTGAGTGATTACAAAAGTATTTGTTAAAAACAGATAGGCACGCGCAGACACGCGCTGGCACAGACAAGCCATTTTGGTTGAGAATGTTGACCGGTGCTGGCCCGTGTTTGTCCGGATAGATGTGAATACACCGGATAGATGTGTATATACATGGCATAAAAGAGATATTCTTTATCTGCTACGGTACGTGTCTGGCACGCTCAATGTCTGTATTTTGATGAACCTACAACCATGCGTGCGCTTACGCAAATAAAACTGTTCTACAGTTTTGTAAGCTTCACAGTCTTAAGAATATGCACTATAGGTAATATTTAAAAAAGGAAGCACAATTTATGTGAGATGATCTGTAAGAAAGAGGCCATTCTATCCCACGAATAGACGTAGTAAAACGCGATATTCTTCTATCCGCTACATTGTATAACCTATTAACATACAATGTAACCCACCGATTACGACATTCCAACGACATTGCATTAAACTTTTAAATACTGTTTCTTTATATTATACTAACTATGCGCTACTGATCTGAGCTTTTGATTTCAGACAAAGTAAACATTCTAATAACACTGCGTAAGAACTAAAGAGAAGTATATAGACTGTGCTAATACTGTGTATGGCAAACGAATAAAAACAAAGCTGGTACTCGAATTAGTTTGAAACGTAATGAACAAATGGAGTTTCAACTGCATTCGATGTTAATTGCACAACAGTTTAAGCTAGTTTCGTCAAGTCCGGATGGACGGAACTGCGACTATAAAAACTTTAAAATCTTTTAAAACAGTTCACAGTACTATGTCGAGCCCTTGATTTAATTTTTAATTAAAGTAGGATTTTAGTTGGGCTGCTGGAAGGTTTTTGAGTCGTTTTCCAAGTTCTGATTTTATTTTGTTCTAGGGGCTACTAGCGACTTCGTCTGCGTGGTCATTATGATAAAGGTACATACAGAACTACTCTGTTACTATAATATTACGTTAGCTATTGGGGAAAAAGGTAGACAATTTTGAGTACAGCAATGCCACATGGTACGAATGTAATAAAAGTCCACCTAAGCCCAAAACGCCCGATAGGCATTTCGTACCCTGCAAACAAGACCTAAAAAATTACTTAATTTCACCGCTCACTACTATAAGGGCTCTATATAATTAAAACTATGTTTAATTCGATATCTTCTATCGCCGGTCCCTGTACCTGATAACGACACCAAACTTAACTCAATAAATAAATCCGGCAGATTTTTTTTTTCTGAACGCCGTGATTTCTGTACTTTGACCCCCTCTCCCCCCACCAGTCGCGGAGTTCGATCTGCTAAAATCCTTCTGAAACGAGAGTCTGAGTATGAGATTCCCTGTCTGATACCCGCCTGAGATTCAATAATACTAAAATTTTGATTAAAATTGTTTTTATACAGTGCCAGCAACAGAAGTGTCTATTGATCTACTTTATTATTTTTTCGTTAATCATTTTCATTAGTTAGGTATGTTAAAATCCTTTTTAATTTATAAAACGCAATCAAGGCCCCTCACACGTCGTCTACCCCAATACACGCACTACTCAAAGCAACAATATAATCGCGAAGCAGTTGTGATGCAGTAGCTACCAGCATAGCAGAAGTGATCCAATTGATGAATAGTATGATTTGACATTACGCGGTGTGGTAATAATTATTTTTTCACCTCACACGCTCTGAACAGGAGGTTTTGTCAATCAGTTTTTTGCGGCCTTGCGCGGCAAAGTACTTTTTTAATTTAATACCTAAAAATATGCCATAATGTGTTCCGAATCGCACTATTGACTTTATTGTTACATTTTATTCTTATTTTAAATAGCTTTAAATTAATTATAATACTCCGTTTTGGTTTTATTATATTATTTTAGTTCATTGAATCATAAAAACAATAACAATAAGATTAAACTATTTGTTATACTATTAAAAGAATTTCATATTAGGCTGGGTGAGATTTCACAACCTATAATTGAATTTCGGACTGTGACATAAATCTTTATTTTTAAATTGTCTTTGTCTTGTACCTCATGTCAGTGTCAATATTTACGGAATCGTCTTTATTCTTTAATAAGTAACAATATATTCCTACTTTGAATTAACTATAATACTCCCTTTTTATTATTTTAGTGTTTTATATCATTAAAACAACGAGAATAAGGTATATTTAGATTGAACTTTATGTTTAAAGATTTTTTTACCGGAAGTTGACCGTGGAAACAATCATAAAATGTACTTCGCTGTTGTGAGGTAAAAAATTGTGTGTTGCACTCGGCAGAAAAGTTTTTAGCGTCTTGTACCTTTGAAATCCTCGCTTCGCTCAGGATTCAATCTTTGAACCACTCGCTACGCTCGTGGTTCAATCCTAGAATCCTTCGCTTGCTCATATTTCAATAGAGGTAACTCGCCGCTAAATAACCATCTTTCCAGCCTTGCATAACAAATAACTATTCTTACTAGGGTCTCGGTGTACAGGACCTTAAACAAGTAGTTACGCTTTAACTATAAATATGACTTTTATAAAAACAGATATCAGATTCAGCATTTGCCTCAGAATAATGCAAGTCTTCGTGACTGCAGTGCACATCTCGTAAAACAGTGATTTTACTGTGTTCTGGTTTTCAATGATGTAGGTAGCAAAAACGAGGATTGCCTGCCAGAACTCCTTATTACTGGATAAATATGTTAGACTAGAGCATGCAACATCGCATGCTTTCGCAAGTGCACCTCACTATGTCGCTTTTGGCGCAGACACCGGGTGGAATAAGTAACTTCAAGAGATATTTAACGTCTTTTTTAGAGCATTTCCGTTGCGACTTACGTTAAAACTGTATCCTGCAAACACTAAATTTTGCGTCAAAATAAAGCTAAGAATTCCAATAATACTGCACAGCATCTCTAACTACCTAGTAAGTAAATGCAAACTTACACGAGACAAGACAGGTAAATTTTAGAAACAATCACTTCCAAGTTGTTAAATAAACAACAACATTCCCAGGAAACTACTGCACTACTAACCGATGAAACGTCGAACTGAAAGTAAACTCCAAGGAATTCGACATAAACACCAAAGATAACAAATCGCAAAACTCCTTGAAAGTAATAAATAGCCCAGTTACCGCGGTATGAAGCAATAATTCTAAAACTGAGATCGTGCATTAGCATGCCGCCGTACCTGCCGGGTCTGAGTAATGTTGGCTAAGTTAAAAATCGTGTACTGCGCTGTGGACGTGGAGAGGGGGAGGCGAAAATAAGGAAAACCTTCCGCTTTTGTGTAACTCGAATGCATTCACTGCATGATCACAAGCTATGCTATCTCCATCACACCTCTTGGGTTTACAATTTCAGTGGAAAAAAAAACAGTTTTCGCAACCCCAGGCGGCGAGCATTCGCGCTACAACGCACACCAAAGCCTCATAAAACGCTGAGGTGCTATATTTTTTTAAATGCATTGTCAATCTTTTGTGCTCGCTGGAATGTGGATAATTCCTCTGTTTCCGACTTAAAGCTTCGATACCTCGATATTTTTGTCATGTATTTAAATACTGCTTGCACTGCCGCTTGTGTTAATTGTACTAGATTGAAACAGGTGGTAACCCGTGGCGTAGTGGTTCGTGCGCTCGGCCTGCGATTGTTGAGGTTAAGCAACTTTCGTAATGGTCTGTAACGGGATGGGTGACCAAAAATTTACTATCTCAAGCTCCTCCGTGCTTCAGAAAGCACGTTACATCGTTGGTCCCGGCTGCATTTGCAGTCGTTAAAACCCACCAATCTGCACTGGGCCCGCGTGGTGGGTCAGGGCTATTTCTCCTTATCCATCCATAAGGAAGGCCAGTGCCCCAGCAGTGGCGACATTAAAAATGACTGATGACGATAGGTGGTAACGTTTTTCGATGTTGTTGTCGTAACAGTAAATTCAGTATTATTATAGGTAGGTATAAGTTTTATGGAATAAAACGTACATATGCAAATCTTGCAAAAAGTCAGCTGTCAAGCGAGCACACGAAGCGTATTATCGAATGATCAGATCCTAGATTGTGGTTACCCAGACACCGCATTTTCTATTTCCTTGAATCTAATCGTTTCGAGCGACACGTCGAATCGAAAGCGAGGCAATCCACCGCACCACAAAATTAGGTTACCCGCAAAACTGGCAGAATCCCTTTCGAAATTCTGAAACTCCGTTCCAATCTGTGAAATATGTTTTGAGAATATGGTGCGGAATTGACATGGCGATGTGTGAGACAGGCGGCTGCGCCGATTGCCGTGATTCTTTTACGTTTTTTTTTCAAAAGTTACTCAGTCTGCCCGTCTATTAGTATTTTCAATGTACATTGGCCTATCTCGAAAGCGCTGTAGTCTAGTGGTAACACCAACGGTATCAGACCCAAAGGGTTCAATTCCCAGTAGGGGTACAAATTGTATTCGGTTTGTTGGTGGTAGGATTTGATGTAGGTAAGTCCGCCTGGCTATCTACCACCATCTTATCTAATTCTCACGCCATAACAACAATGTTTACTTTGCAGCATTGTTATGTTGCGGGAGGTAGAGACTTCAGATTTATCAAACTTCAATGATGAACGCCAAGCATTTCCTCGTTGTTCATAAACCAACGCTTTTTTGTACTTTATAAATTAACTACTTTATAAACATAATATTAAGTATAAATTGTTGTAATTTTCATTAGAACATATATCTATTATAAAACAAAACTAAGTGCTTATTTTATTTATTTTTACAAATATTTGGAGTAATCGGCAACGATCCAAAATACTTCCGCTTGAAACTCTAATGCGACACTAACAACTATTGTTTGTAGAAAAGAACTCCTGCGGGCCTTCCATCATCTATTAGAAACCATCATGTCATAAGAACGTTTTGTTTGCGTTTTGTTTTTATTGAAGTTGCCACATTTTTACACACTTTACATTTGGAGGCGATGATTGAGCGATGACATCACAAAACTTCCGTCAAATAACAAACTTACTTTAAGAGATTCGTAGTACGAAAAAGCATGGTAAGATTGAAACAATACTGCGCTAAGAAATGGCGGTAGGTCCCCTATCCCTCACGTTTTCTTCTTCGGTCAGAGTTAATTTAAGTTTGTTTCGAACCCAGTTTATTTTCATTCACAAAAGTTGTATAATTCATTTCGGTAAATGACACAATATTTCTCACTTTAAGAGTTCATAGCCAGTCGTTTATTCTAGACTAGCGGATCCTCGCGGTTTTACCCGCGTGGTGCCCGTTTCCGTGGGGAATATCGAGATAAAATATAGCCTATGTCACTCGGCAGAAATGTAGCTTTCTAATGGTATAAGAATTTTCTAAATCGGTCCAGTAGTTCCTGAGATTAGCGCGTTCAAACAAACAAACTCTTCAGCTTTATAATATTATAAGTATAGATGATAAATACATTACCAGCTAAGTAGGAAAGCTCGATGACGCAGTGTTCGTGCGTTCGGCCTGCGACTGTAGAGGTTAAGAAACTTTCGCAATGTTCGGTCACGGGATTGGTGACCAAAAATATATTATTTCGAGCTCCTCCGTGCTTCGGAAGGCACGTTAAGCCGTTTGTCCCGGGTGTATTTGCAGTCGTAAAAAGGTAAGGCTTGGCGCACATGAAAGCTTACGCTTCTATAGGCTGGTCAAGCTATTGGTCAACAACATTACTACAACTCAGATACATTCATGCAAAAATAAAACAGAAAAAAAGAACGATTTCAGCAAATGTGAACCACGATTAGCACCAAAACCTTCGCCATTATCGAAATGATTCGAGAACCTTCACTGATATTTTTAGGACTGGTTTTGTTCGCAAGTTTATAGATGCCTACATATATACAGTGTGTTTGCATTGCTTTTGAACCCACATCAACAAAGTTGACGCATTGGGACCTTAATTACGGCAAGGGTCGGCCTTTTTCGGCCCACCTTGGCAAAGAACATCAAAAACTTTTCGTTGGACCTGCGACAAACAGTAGAAGCGAGCCTGTCATTATCTAGGCAAGGAGCTGAAAATTCGGTGAAAATTGAATAAAAGCAACCTTTGTTGAAAACTAACCTAGTCCATGTCTATAGCAGTGTATGGAAAACAAGAAACCAAAACAATGTCAAAGTCAAAGATCATCCAACTCTTTAATTTTATTACGTACTAGCGGCCGCTCGCGGTTTCACTCGCGTGGTTCCCGTTCCCTTAGGAATATCGGAATAAATAGTATCCTATGTTATCTACTATATGTGTTCCAAATTCATATACCAATTTCATCCAATTCAGTTCAGTAGCTTCGGAGCCTATTCAATGCAAACAAGCAAACAAACAACCAAATCTTTCCTCTTTATAATATAAGTATAGATAATTTTACCCATACAATAATTCACCCACTATTTAACTTCATTCTCCTGTGTAAAATTAGCCTATGTTCTCTTTTAAGGTCCGACCTATATCTAGGTACTAAAATTCTTCAACACAGTAAGCACATCTTAAATCTTGGCGCAAATGTTCATTGAAATGAAACAACGTTTTTGCATATTTAGCGCGCAGTTTATGCACACGAGTTTAATCATTCAGTGTATTTTAAGGCTTTTTGGTTTCCCCGATGTTTGGGCACCTTTTCAGGATGCCCTGGACACAACGATTTAAATACACTGAATATTGAATCGAAATTCGTGTGAATAAACTGCGCGCTAAATATCGGGAAAGGTGTTCTATTTCAATTTCGCCAAGATTTTTTTCAGTGTTCAAGACTGGAAAATGTAAGTAATAGAAATACTGATTATGTATGGGTGTTAAACACAATTTTCTTACCACAAAACAGTGTTTATCGCGTGTCTAATGTCCTGGCTACACGCCGTCTTGCATCCGTACCTGAAAGCGTACCTGCGCAAACTGGTTTGTGCATGCATGCTATCAGCTAAGACGGAGCGTTTCGGGACGCAAGTTAGACAATGTTTAAATGTGATGCTGTCACTTTTTTGACAATATTGTTTGAGAGACAGCTTCACATGTAAAGACTGTCTAAATTAAACAGTGTTTTAAGATCTATTGTTGTAAGGCCGAATGGCTCTAAAGATCCTCCATTTCCATACTAAGGTTACATGATACAGTTTACAGGTACAGTACCGGTTGACCAGTAGAGTTTTTTTTAAGAGCTATATTTAAAAAAGTAACAGATATGCAGAAAACGTTTACATCAGAAATAATAGAACGTCGTCGTCATCGTCGTCGTCTCAGCCACATAACACCCACTGCTGGGTATAGGCCTCCCCCAAAAGGGGTTTGCCATAATCGCCACGCTTGGCAGGCGGGTTCGCAGTATGGCCAAGTTTGTAGGAGACGCTGCTGCCCGTCTCCTGAAGGCTGAGTCCCTTAGTCGCCTTTTACAACACCCACGGGATGAGCGGGGGTAGTGCTATTCTAAGCCGACACTACACAGCTCAAATAATAGGTATTTTATTTGAATTAGTAGTTAATTCTTTAACCTTAGTACTTTTCGAAAAAACGTTTCGAAAAAATCTCATGGTCAACCGGGAAGTTCCCGATTGTATATAATTTTATAAGATACGTAATCGATTTTTTTTTAAGTGGCGTTCAAAATAATAATACCGTTAATGTTTAAGTTAACATGCTGTTCAGAATATTTTGTAGCAATAAAAATATTCAAAAATGCAAACACTCAGCGAGCGATTTGAAGCGCGCCTTTGCATCGCTTAGAAATAAACACAAACGACTATATTTGTTCGTGTTTATTCTGCCAAGCAGTGCGCTCGACGAATTTCCGAGCGCAATTTGCCACAAAAAGATCTAGCCGTTTAAAATCCATTGTAACATTAAGGCATTTCTATCTGACAGAGGTGTCACGCCAGGCTAAAGCAATATCCCCCTTGACATAATCTATGCCCACGTGACTGACGTCTCGTACGAGTCTTTTGTTCTTGTCACTCAACCGCAGAAAAGAATATTTTCACTGAACGGCGCGACGCTCATAAAAATTTTGCTTAGTTGTATTTTATCATAAAGCATTCTGTTCTTTTTATGTTAAGTCTTAAATGATTTGCTCGTGATCGTTCAATCGTAAATGTATAGGTACTAATTGGAATATCAACTGAAATATCCAAAAAAAAAACTGGCAGTTTGTCTCAATTCTTTCACCTGCTAGTTGATTATCTAACTCTGTTGCTAACAGATTATTATTGAAATTGATTGAAAGTGCACTGACACTACTGCTTTAGTAAGATAGTTGTCACATTGATTTTTACTAAAGCAGCAATGTGACTGCACTTTCAATCAAACGTTGATAGAAATAAGATTCATAATCAGGGGTCTGGACCGTACAAATAATGAAAGCTACTACTAAAATTTAAAAATACCATTATGCAACGTTAACTTCTCAGGCCCCGAGTTAAGAGACACAATTGATATTCCATTGTTCTCTGGACACCAGTGTCCTATATAGCAAATGATAAATTTTAAAAGGTGCATTGAAATCTGACTAACTTTTCCATTATTATGTAGTCCGCATCCTAAACAAAGACAAATAAACAAAAGCAAATAAACAAAAAATGTAATTACTTTTCTATAAAATATGCTCGGAAATAATTATAATTGGTAAAGCAATTTCTGAGCACGATTGAATTAAGTTAACATTTCTGTTACTACATTAAAGTGATTTCGGACAATAACCAAACCGAAAGTACCTAGCTACGGATCAAAAGAAAAAGAAAATCTTCTTGAACATTCCATACAAAGGCTCCCGTGATCATGGTTCACAAAGCATCTATTATAATCATTGAAAACTGCGCTAATTAAAGGGAGTTAACAGCCATAATCTTTATATTCCTCGAACAACGAACCTTTGAAGTTGCCATTTAGTTAATTACGGTAAATAAACATTACGAACATTTTGCTTACGGAGGGCTAGCTAGGCAATGGATAATTAGTACTACACTGTAAAGACAATATAATTTCTATATAATTTGTGTATATCGGTACTTTAACATGTCGAACATAAACATTGTTTTTTTTACAAACTTTGATTATCACGTTACTGAATCTAAGTCAGGGGCCCAATTCTTATCAATCAAAAAAAGTTTACATTCACATTAGTTTTAGTGTTAGCGTATAAGCTCCGTCTGTTATGATGTTATTGTAAAGGATTTTATTTGTTGTTTATTGGAAGAATATTTTGAAGTAGTAAATATTTGTTCGGAATATTCTGAATAGGCTGAATGAGCACGCATGGCCAAGCCGATGCGGCGACAAAAAAAATAAAAGATGACGGAGACAAGTGCAGATCATTAAAAAGAAAAATGTCTATATAAATTTGTTTGGTTTTTCTTTAATTATTGTTTAAATAGTAATGTGTTGTAAAAGTGAGTATTATCAGTATTATTCAATATTAGATACAAGACTTCCGGTCCATGCTTCTTCTAAGCACGAAATGATAACAAATAAATATATTTGAAGTAACGACAGCTAAGCCTATAACTACATTTTCTTTTTTATATACACTCGGGTGCAAAGAAAGCGCTCAGTAGCGTTATTTTCATACAAACATGCTCACTTCACGGCGTAATAAATAAAAAAGTATTTGTATTTCTGTAAAAAATTGTGTGTCGATAGCGAGGTGAAATGTTCAACAAAGCAATCAACATTTAAAACCACTAAAAAAACTTCTTGATTTTCTAAACATTCAGTGAACCAAATGTTTAGTTTTGATTTCATATAAAGTTGTAGGAAACCGGATTGAGTGAATTTGTTTTTCTTACTTTGCTCTTATCTGAGGGTTTTCTTGAATTTTCGGGACTTTTATTCGTAATTCTAGTATTCGACTCCTACATCGACGTATACATTCACATAACTGATTATACTTTTCAAATAAAGAGAGTGTAAAGTGAGCATGTTCGTATGAAAATAACGCTACTGTGCGATTTCTTTGCACCTGAGTGTATATATAACATGCAATATAAGTAGGTATTATCACAAACTATGAGTCGCCAGCGAATATTGAATGAGCCATGAAGAACGATACACCAATCGACCGAGCTAACGGGATTTCATTAACTAACAAAACTTATTAAGTAAGGTAGTCTTGGAACTCGTCGCTAGTGACGAGGTTTTAGACTAGGGTATCTGAGAATTACCAATTTTATGCCACCTTTTCCCCAAGACAGCCTAGAGGTGGGTCCTGTGTTTGGAAATTTCTATAAGATGGGTCGTAGCCCAGATAACTTTGGGAACCACTGAGATAATGTAAGGTTGGTACAATACAAGCATACCTACAAACATCGATGTGCTAACCATTTTTATCATAAATATAAGATATTTTTGTGATAACATAATGCTTAGCAATACACACAATTAACTTGATTATTTTTAACAATTGCAATTTAAGGTTTATAAGTGTTATCTCGTAATGTATGGTTGATAGTACAATCCAAGCTTCGATGTTCTAAGCTTCCATCACGCAAAGCAAAGCATGATTCGCCGCCATTACAAACCACTGCAAACTAATGGACCGGCAAGGAACGGTCGCTATTCGATTTTGCACCTAATGCCATTAGGAAACGGTTGAAATTGTTAATTGCTCTCGTAAATTATGCGACACTGGGCAACGTTTCCAGCTTTCTCCGATCATTGCGTCCCGCTATTTGATTTCGATGTATGGGATCTAAGTTATTTGACTAGTCAAGTAGTGATGACTCATTTATGTACTCTAAATTTCTAGTTCTATGAACGCCCTTATAGTTTTAATAACGAAGACTTAGAAAAATAAGGCAAATCGAGAATACCTATTTTTAAGGATAAATATTTCTGCGAATGAGTCCAAATTAGAATAGGGATAATTTAACGAAACAGGCATTTCGAGAATATGGCATATCCAGAATTAGTCCATAAAATAGTAGTCGTTTCATTAATAAGTCCAATATCTACTAAGCCAAAAATTCTGGCGATTCTAGGTTCTATGATTTGCCGCCATTAAAAACCACTGCAAACTAATGGACCGGCAAGGAACGGTCGCTATTCGATTTTGCACCTAATGCCATTAGGAGACGGTTGAAATTGTTAATTGCTCTCGTAAATTATGCGAGACTGGGCAACGTTTCCAGCTTTCTCCGATCATTGGGTACCACTATTTGGTTTTGATAATGTATGGGGTCACAGTTATTTGAACAGTAAAAAGAAAAATAGTGATGAAGTATGGTGGTCAGAGACTCATTTTTAGATGAGATTCGTCATGTCCGCTGTATATCACAGCCACTTTATTCCAAAACTATGAGGATTACACAGTTGAAACTTGGTAGGTAGATGTATTCTGTAAACCGCTTTAAGGTTTTTACACAAAAATAAATATATACATATATTAAGAGGGGCTCCCCATACAGGGAACTGAAACTGAAAAAAAAAAATTTCATCAAATCTCTACGTGTGGGGTTTGGGATCCACTATTATAGTGTCATCTTTTCTGAGACTGCCTAGTTTGCAGGTGTTATCTTTTGCTAACATTCTCATTAGCCTGGCGGACTCAGGTTGTCCAGAGATGTTTTAGCAAAAGGCTCCCCATCCGATTCTTTTATCTTTTCGGTCTTAAAGTAATAAGATAATATTACTATTACATATTTATTATTCAAATGAAAAACCTTTTAATGATTCTATTATTTGTTATATAAACGTTTCCTATAAATCTATTACTTTTTAAATAAAGCTTCCTAAAAAACTCTACTGATCAACCGGGAAGTTCTCCAACTGTACCATCAAACTGCTACCAACTACTTAAGGCTACGCCATACTATTTAATAGAGTATTCAGAATTTCAAATCAATTAATACCTATGTTTCAGTAAAGAATTTATTAGAAACTAGCCTTCCGCCTGCGACTTCGTCCGCGAAGAATTAGGTTATCGCGCGGATATAGGATATCGCCTGGTGGTGACATTTCGTCGTCTCAGCCACATAACTCCCACTGCTAGGTAAAGGCCCCAAGAATCCTACATTGAGGTTTATAAAACGATTTTTTTTTACTTTTGAAATAAGTGAGTGAAAAATAAAAAAAAATATATGCAATATAGATCTTAATAACAACTTCAACGAAAATTGGTTTGAACGAAATATAGTTTTTCATCAAACCTATACGTGTGGAGTATCTATAGATAGGTCTTTAAAAACTACATTGAGGTTCCTAAAACAGTTTTTTATCAAAGTCAACTGTTTCAATGATATACGCTTTCAAAGTGGTAAAATGTGTGTCGTAACCCGCCCCCCAAGAAAGTGAAAAATCAAAAAAAAAAAACCTGTAGACCTATAGAAAACTTTCTACGAAAATTAGTTTGAACGAAATATATTTAGCAGTTTCAGAGCTATAACACATTTTCCAAAACGGAAAATATAACTTTGTTGACAAAAACAAAGTTATTTTTGCAGACGAAAAATTATAGTGGCATTTTGGGTCGGTGTATTTAATATCATAATAATAATAATAGAAACTTTATTGCACACGATACAAAAACAAACACATACAGAGAAAATGACAAAAAAGGAACACACAATAGGCGGCCTTATTGCTACATAACAATATCTTCCAGGCGACCTTGGGTGAGAGACGGGACCCTTCATGTGCGAGTTCGACTCGCACGTGGCCGTGGCAATAAACTTTATAACATATATATTTTTTTTATTCTATTTGGTTTCGATAATGCATGGGGTTAAAGCGATTTAAATATTCAAGTAGTGATGAAGTATAGTTGTCAAGGACTCATTTGCTACACTAAATTTCTATGAATATTAATATTATAAATGTAAAAGTTTGGATGTTTGTATGTTTGGGAGTTTGTTACTCAGCCACGCAGAAACGGCTGAATGTAAGATGAAAGTCGCACAGATAGTTCATAGCCTAAATAAAAACATAAAATACATATTTTTATATCTATATTTTCACAGAAAAGAGAACCACGGGGGTGAAACGGCAGGCGGTCAATAGAATATAAATATCCGCCTTATTAGTTTGATTCTAAGCCTGTTTATTGTTAAAGTAATATAAAAGTTATATAGATGAAAATATATTCGTTTAACTCCGTTTTTTTTACAACAGCTGATTGTATGAGCTAATCATGCCATTAAAGGTGCTAAATTATTACACATAAAATTCTGTTTTTTAACATTTTCATCATCATTTATCGGGCTATTATTAACCGTTTGGGCGGAGGCGTATCCCATGGGTAAACAACTTAAATCGTCCGTCTTCCCACGCACGTATTGGAAATAGCGTTAAATAGTCAGAGAATAAGATCAAGGCCGCAAAGCGTGGATACTAATTAATACTCCTTGTAAATCTAACTTTTCACAGCTAGGTAATTCAGAACTTAGTCACCATCCTGATAAGACCCTTAGGAGAGAGAAAGAGAGAATTTATATATTGACCATCAATACAGGGAAAAAAATCAGTATTTAGACGCATAGTACATTACTAACAAGAGAAAAAAAACAGAAATTAAAGCTAAAATGGTCAATGAGGTCCCTGCCTCAGCTTGTCTTGCCGCTGTACCAGAAGTGTAGCAGCAACGCTGGTATTCTAGCAGGGCCTCTTGGGGATACATTAAGTGCCATAAGAACTACCTAAAGAGTAGTAATATTCTTTTATCAAATTTTTATCTAACGATTCAATCGAACTGCTTAATTTCCTAACTCTCTTCTCTTTGAAGTTTACGTCCGTCGTACTGAAATGAAACCTAGAGTTTTATAGAAAAGTAGTTGTTAGCGTTTCAATGAATTCAAAATACAAAAAAAAGATTAGATTTTTTTAAACTCTCGTGTCCGTCCCTATCCCTTGTTTCTTTTTTTCGAAGATTTTGCGCCTAAATTAAGTTTGACCATACTGTGTGCTACGTCAACGGCTTTCGGGCTGGCCTCACTCTATTGTATTTGAAATAAGATAATATTAATGATTTTTGCAATTTTAAATATTATTACTAATTGCACGCCATACCTATTATTGAGCTCTTTTGTTTTCTTTATCTTGAGCTAGATGTACTTTTTATAGTTATTTCCTACTGTATTATTATGAATGTAAATTTGTAAGCTAGGAATGGTAAATGTGCTGCACTACCCTAAATTTGTCACCTATTGTTTAACACGTTTATGCAATTAAATGATTGATTCACTAAGGTCGCGTTGGGTGTAGGCAGTGGAGAGGTTTGGGCTGGAGAGCATGTGCTTCATTGTTTGGGTTGCCCCGCCAGCGCATTAAAATTTGTTGGTGCAAGAAAATTCCCTCTTTCTCCAGCTCATTCCTCACCTGCCAACACCAATAATATCCGACCAGGGTTTCATCACAACCGTCAGGCTGATGATCCAACAAAAAATCACCTAGCAACAGCGACGAAACAAAACTGGATCTCGGATCAATGGTTTCATATCAGATAGAGGACAAAGAAAAACACATAAAAAATACATTTCATTATTGTTCACACGTGCCGGACGTGTGAACTCAATTTATCACAACGTAGAACAATCCGTATCGCATAGACAAAGCCCGAAGTTGGTCAAGATCGCCCATCAATCATTTGTCAGGCTATCGCCTAAAATATCGGCTTGTTTTGCCCATCTCCATAAAGAACATACATCTCCATCGCAACACACGCAGCGACACACGAATCTCAGAGATTCCAATATCCAATAGGCTTATCAATCCCCATACATATTTACGTGACTAACTCGTAAGGGTGGAACCACAAACACATACGAACGGCGGCTTTCTGTGGATTTCTTCTTTCAATTTTATTGATGCCTTTGCTTGGCACGAATAAATATGTAAAGTTCTTTTCACCTCACAGGCATGGGAAAACTAAACAAAATAAATATTACATTGTTGTGCGACCGCCGGCGGTCTTGCGTTGCACGAATTAACTCAATTTCATTTCTCAATTTCATTTCTCAATTTCAATTGTATCAACACGTAAGAAATACAGGGTGTTAAAAGACCCAAAACGAAAACCACGTATTCTCCCCATCGTTACTATAATTTTCTTGTATGGAGTCAAACCTGGTAAACTGATAGTTAGGGAGTTATTGAGGATTAAAGTCATTATTTACTCGTACTCTATAGACACACGCACACGTTGTTGCATTGTTCCATTGTATGTAAAAAATAACACTCAATTTTTTTATACTAAAAATAAAAGGTTTTTTCCCATCAATTATTTTCACATAATTTTATTTAGTTTGATGTACACTACGCATATATCACGGTTTTGCTATGGGTCTTTTAACACCCTGTGTACAAAGTTCTGTACCGCTTTTCATTATTCGAATGGTATTCAAATAAAAATCGATAAAGTATGCGACTACCTCGTACAGAAGAATCCGTATAAACTCGTAAACTATTGCAGATAGCATTGCGATGCATTCTATTGCACAGTACTGCGTACTGCTAGCATCAGTCAGTTGAATTTCCAGAAGCTTTATGGACAGTGACATTTACTTCTTTGGATCTTGGATTTCTAGCTGTACAAAAATAACCCTATTTTCTCTGAAATCTGGGCTTGTATGGTCTGACTTTTTCTCCTGCATATAAATTGAAATTTGATTCTGCATGAACCGAAGCGCTAACCGTGACGTCACGAGTTGCGTCACCGATCTCCCGCACGTCGGTGTCCAGTCAACTGGCTAACAGATTGTTTTTGTTCCCCGTTATCTGCCACAAGCAAATTGTATGAGAAATTTTTGGGCGATCCTGTCTCCTACGGAAGATGGATATGTTCCGCAACGTCGCTCTGTACCGGTACGATTAGCTTTGACGTTGATATAACTTACAGCATCTGTTTTTGCCTTTTTATTACAAAAAAAATTATAAACTTGATGGATTTCGTGAAGCATCACCACTCTCACTAATTATAATTGAGTCGTCATTTTATCATAGTTCTAGCTTGTGTAAGGCTAAATTAAATTTTTTTGAGAAGCTACCAACAATAATTAAGACATCACTAACACCCATATTCTAAGACTTTCGTCCAAAACTTACTCCACCTCGACGGAATTTCCTTGAAGTCTTCCTCCAAATTATCCTCGAAATCGGTATTCTAAGTCTTAACCTCCGTCTTGACGTAAGAAATCTCGATTACGATTTAGAATATGGCGGTAAGCTTAAATCTAATCAGTGATCAAAAGACTATACCTTTTATGATTTTGTAATTTTTTCATTTTTCAATGCTATTTTTATACTTATGGTAAATTTTAAATAGAAAAATATTAAAAAAATTAACTCGGCCGCAAGTGAATTCTCCGGTCCAATGCTCTAGAGCATGCTCTATTTAAAATTTACCATAAGACTATACCTGTTCATCGAATTTTCAGATTATCTTATCTTTAATTCTCTCTACTATGAATAATTTCTTTTGTCTTGGATAATTTTTCAAAGGAAGTTATGATTTTAACTTTTTCTGTAAAGTCGAGTACTTGATGAAAAACAGCTTTCATTACAAAAGCACATACGGTAGGCTCAAATCTGTGGTAACACTACCAAGCAATTATAGTGATCACCGCAGAAATGCGATTTGGACGTGATCGCTGGCTCTGGCAAATTGTTTCTAGGGCAGCCTAAATTGAACCAGCTGTCTGAATTGCCAGTTAGTTAGAGAACAGAGGCCTAGAGATACAAACGTCTGTATTTAACATGTATGTTGTTCATAAAACAACTATCTAGGTAAGGTACTTTAACTACAATACAGTTTATGATAAATTTTAAATAGAAAAATATTGGAAAAAATTAACTCGGCCACAAGTGAATTCTCAGATGGGAATCGAACCCATGACCTTTGGAAATCCGGTCCAATGCTCTAACCGCTGAGCTACCGAGACTTGAGAACCACCGTCGAAATTCTCCAATACTTTAATATTTTTAATACGCTGTAGGCCAGCGTTGTCACATCAATGCCAGGAATATCCTTGCATTCGAAAGAAACATCTTTTCAGGTGTTTAACGATCGATTAAGATGCAACAGCCAATAATTTATGATTAATTTTAAAATTTATCATAAGTATAAAAATAGCATTGAAAAATGCAAAAATTCAAAAATCATACAATACAGTTCTTTCTTTTCAATCATGATGATGTCTAGTGTGTAATGTTACTTATACGTGTAGATTTGAATCTAACAAAAGCCGAGCTTAATTGTCGGGTTCACACGATGCGAGATTTAACGCACGAGGAGCATGCTTCCTTCTCGAACGAGACAACTAGGATTCGTGGATATGAAAAACTTTGCATATGAAAAGGGATATGTGGATGAAGTTATCAGGTCTATGCAACTCGACTATGTGTGTGTACACAAGGTGTCCAATATCGAGCATCATTTGAAATTCATTCTCACTCTCTAGCCTAGATCTGTTAGCCCGCCTCCGTAATCTAAAAGCATCACCGATGTCACCATTTGCATTTTATTGCCAAAGTTTCTGGCCGCAGAATGCCTATTTTTATGGTAAACTTATTCAAATGCACGCCGACGTCATAAATCGGGTGAAAGGGGTAGCTTAGCACGGCAGGCACCGAGGAACTCAGCCGTAGGGCTGCGGCGCACCTCACATAAACAAACTTGTAAGTTTTGTCGAAAATCTTATTTTTATGCAAAAAAATTCACATATGCATTTACTTTTAATTTATAGCTTTGAAGAGGGAAGTGTTTTCAAATTCTGCAAAGACAAAGTTAAAAACAATAAAACTGTATTTATTTTACATAACTTCTACTTGTTTTTATATGAGTATATGAAATGTTTGATGGTAAATCCTATTATCTCCTTGCCGTAGGCACCGAACCATATTTTAAGTCGCTTTACTTTAACAACTCACAGCTAGTTCTTTTCGTTTGAGCGATCTTCAATTCTTTATCCGATTGTGCTGTGTGAAAAGAGAAAAGAAAACATCTGTATCTTTGTGAGCTAATCCGTGAAATAAAATGTATATGATATTTGAGTGGAAAGTGAACATACTTTGTCCATTACAGACATGTCTGCGACAGTGTTGCTTTTAAGTTAGTAGGAGGTTTTTATCAAAACCTATTTTTTTAGATGAAGTATACCTAACCCTTAACGTGTTTCCGCATCTTAGTGCTTGTGGGTAGGGGTCATAACTTATTTTCATACATATTTTTTTAATTCATTTATAATGTTATTTGACAATATACATCTTACACTCGATAAACAACTAAGTAGTCTCCAAGTTGGGAGATCTATCTACCGGAAATCCATAGGTTGCAGGTTCATGACCCGTCTGAGCAATTAGGAGATATTATTTTTATTAATTCAAGTAGGTAATTAAAATATAACTTACTTTCAAATGAATTAATATATTGATTAATAAATATATGATAGTTAAGGCTATCAAAAATATGATTTTTTATCGGATCGGTAATTATAAGCGTTCAAACCAATCCGCACGATTGAAAAACTCAAAGTTTTTATGTGTCATAGTTGCATTCAATCGCTATGGCGAATGTCGAAATAGTCTAATTTAGTTCTTCTTTTTTATAATAGATAGGTAAGCGCTTGACCGCTATCTTGCCTGATGGTGAACGATGATGCGATCTGGATGAAACGCTCTTGCCTAGAAGACACCTGTGGCGACTATTAACCCGTGACTTGAAGGCCCCCAAATTGTAAAAAGACTCAGGTAATTAGTTCATCTCTCTAGCAGTAGGTACGGATAATAAAATGTGAAGCAAAACGTTTAGTGCGAGTCCTTGAGATATTAACCATAAAACGTTGGCGCATATTTTTACGTCTGGTTGTCCAATACAAGAAGAAGGTGAAATTCGGCTGTGCAATTCAGCTGCACACTTATCCAGACAAATATTTTTATTGCTTTATATTCTATTACACATAATGTCGCCAATGTGACGTAAGTCGCAATCTCTTAAGGTAGTAGAGTTCGGTGCAGTCATACACTGTCGCTTATTCATCGCAGTTTTGTCTTTTGAAATCGTATACAGTAATATCATGAGCAATTATATGTAAACACGTCACATTACAAAATTAAGGACCAGTTTCACCACCTACTGATAAGTTCTGGATATGACATATCGTTTGACATTTGAAATATGAAAAATATGTCGAATTATATGCTAAACTAGCTGTTACCCGCGACTTCGTCCGCGTGGAATCCTTTTATACATGTATTAGTTTTCCGCCCGCGACTTCGTCCGCGTAGATTCTACTTTCCTCTTAAGGGAAAATCCTTTCTTACCTATCTACATGCCAAATTTCAACTTAATCCGTCAAGTACTTTGAACTCTGCGTTGATAAGTATATCAGTAATTTTTGCCTTTTATATATTTAGATTATTGTCTGGGATGGAAGTACTAAGGTCGATAAATTGATTAAGTACTTACCTAACAATTTGTTAGCTTATGAGGTTGGTCAGTTGTAGTAATAATTAACAAAATTCAGTATACATTTTGGGAACCTGCAAAGCTGTTGAATTTCATTTGTTTTTCGCAAAAATACTGATCAAAGATTTTCACAAAATATAGGTTTGTTTATTAGTTTTTAAGTTTCAACCATGAGCCTAATAATAATAATTTACTTTGAAGTTAAAGGATTTTTCTTAGAAAACTCCATAACCCTTTTCACCCCTTTGGGGATGATATTTTCAAAAACGCCGAGACAGGTAAATATTTATTTTTAATCCTTAACCTAAATATAAAATTTGAAGATCCTAACTCCAAAACTGACGAACTTTCATACAAACTTTCATCCCCTATTTCACCCCCTTAGGGTAGAATTTCGAAAAACCCTCTCTTAGTGCACCCCTAGACCTCACAAGGAACCTATGTGCCAAATTTGAAGTCTCTAGACCTAGCGGTTTGGGCTGTGCGTTGATATGTCAGTCAGTGAGTCAGTCAGTCAGTTTCTTCTTTTATATATTTAGATAAGCTATCCAGAACTTATCAGTAGGTGGCGAAACCGGTCCTTAATGTTTTTTTATGAACACCAGCTTAGTTTCCATATCTATCAATGTGATAATGTTGTGTAGTGTTTACATATTATTGCGAATGACAGTTCAAATTGATAGATTTTATGAAAACCAACGAAAGACGAAGTTTTTCATTTATGAAAGTTTTATTCAATTAACTATTATTATTCGGAAGAGGTGTTATAAATTAGTGCGAGCAGCGCACAGTTACACAAGGTTAGAGCAACGAGGTAAGTAAGTAACTAAACTTAACTGAGGGAACGGTCTCGGACTAGGAACAAAAGACCATTGTTCAATGAAATTAATATAAACCGAATATATAAACGCGAAAGACTACCTGTAGTTAAAGAGAGACGTATTTTTGTACATTCCAACACATATTACACCCAAATAGCAATGTTGTAATATTTTGCCTCTTATTAAATGCATAATTTATTCACAAATATTTAGTGACATTATTTCAACAATATTTACCTACCATCTGTGAAGAAAATGTTAAAAACTTTATCAAGTTCTGACTTACTCGATGTCTTCGAGCATAATGAGTTTTTAACGACTCAAATTGAGTTTACCAATATGTAAATGTAACCATTAGTTATTTAAATATAACCTCAAGTTGCTACATTTGTGGTATATTTTTAAATACCAAATACTTAAGAAACAAACGCTTATTTATTTATATAATCATCAGTTTACGAGATTTAATAGTATGTAAACACTTCAACAACAAAAAAAATATATGAAGATGAAGTAAAAAGTTATAAGATTAAAACAAACAAAATACAACAAATTTATCGAAAGCCTTTCCAAAAAAAAAATATAACTGAAGAACCTACCTTTAAAATAAAATAATTTATTTTTAATAGTAAAATAAAGGCATTTATTTTCCACATAGGTACATTTCTGTCAGAGTTATTGTTAGCAAGTTCTACCAGAATAGCTCGTAGCACCATCATGTATTAATTCATTCATTGTCCTCAAAGTACCTAATAGTTGATAAATATTAAACAAGAAAATATACTAGAAAAAAGCAACTAGTGTCATGTCGCCCTGACGGGATGAGACTAGTTGCTTTTTTCTAGTATATTTTCTTGTTTAATATTTATCACATAAAAATAGCATTGCAAAATGCAAAATTAATAAGTTATAATTACCTAATAGTTACTGCTAGAAATTATCCACACTAACTTTTATTTATTTTAAACGTAATATAATATTACACGAATTTTTCTATCGGTGAAAACCCTATTTCTGGTAGCGTCCGCCATATTAGCTATTACAGTTTTGATGTCTCGATTTCACGATGGGTAATGTGTCACCAACTTTTTCGCATCTGGCAGCGGACTAATGACCGACCCCCATTAGGGGTGTGGACGCAAAATGTTGACAATCAGTGTTCGAAGGACCAAGTGCTTTTAGTATTGCAAGGAGTTTGATGAGTTTGCCTTTTTTTTGCTTTTTAATGTGTTGGCGGAATACTTTGTGGTTAGGAAATGTTGTTTTGGTGCTATTTAATCCGTCAGGCACAGGAAAATAAGACACAATAGATATTTTATTGTTGTGACACCGCCCGGCGGTCTTGTGATATTTTATAAGTTAAAATTAGTTTGGCATAAGGTGTAAGTACATTTGTTAATATAGCAATGTACATGGCTTTCACCATGCCAAACTCGGTTGTCAACTGAAGCTGTCGAAGTTACAGAATAAGAAGACTGTTCAGTGCTCACCAGTGCTTGATCAACCAACAATAGGACCCCACATAATCACAAAGCTTTTAAAATACTAAGCTTATATTTTATTACGTTCTTCATACAAAGAAAGTTATTTAAAGGTTACTTAGATTCCTTTCTTTACTTTTATAAAGACACTAAAAAAAAAACAATTTTAATCGGGTAAGACGAACTCGGATTTTCATAAGGTATTGATAGTTTTTTTTTCTTCAAAGCCTTTTATTCTGTTATTTAATACATTATTAAAAGAAAGTGACGTGGATTAGAACGACAAAATATGTTAGAGAATAGGTACAGCCACGAGCAATGACATAACATGTATACACTTCACAACCTAATTGCATTGACGCACACGCAAACCGAGCTTGCTATGTCCACAAATGTCATTCAATATTGTAATGTGACAAGGTTAATTGCTTTGTATTTCTATCTCATTGCACGTGACTGTACTAAAGCTTTAATTTCACAAAGTATTTAATGTCAGAAAACAACAAGTTCGTCAGCGTAGACAAGTGCAAGAAAGCATTTTCCTATGACAATAAGAATTTTACTGGAACAATCTGATAATGTTTTCTAGAAAGAAAAAATCGATACCGAAAAAAAAGAGAAAACTATAGCAGAACATAGACTAAATTTTAAGTAATATTTATTATTTTAGGTTCTAGTAACATAATTTATTAATAAAACAGCATGAAGCCGTTATGTGATAACACCGTAATGCTAGGGACGAAAACTTTAAGGAATAAATAGGTGAAATAAAAATTCTTCTCCCTCCCAACTCCCAACCGACTGCTTATTTTGGTGACTCCCGGGCAAAACTATTGACAATATATAAAAAGGCAGCAATAAATATGCATTACACAGACTTATGATGTAGCCATTATGTGTCCCGTCGGAAACAGACTGTTACCCAACGGGGTAACTCTAAACTATTACTATTATCCTAAGTGCACATAAATTTTCCTGCAACGTGGCATTTTCTACGATTGCTACGCCATTTTATAACACCTAAGCATCCGATTAATGATTCCTCGTACAAAGTTTTTTATAGTACTCCATTAGCTTTATTGGTTTTTGTTACGAAATAAATTTATGATATGGAACCGAAATTTTGATTTATAAATAACTAGCTGCCGCCCGCGGTTTCACCCGCGTGGTTCCCGTTCTCGAGTCGGGATAATCCAGGCTATCTTTTATCTGTGTGCCAAATTTCATCCAAATCGGTTCAGGAGTCGTGAAAGTCATCCATCCAAACATCGTCACAAGCTTTTGCATTTTTAATATTAGTAGGATTTATAGTATTTATAGAATAAGATAAATATCATCTATATATATAATACGGCAGTGAAGCCGCTTCTCCTCCTAAACTAAAAGTCGCACAATCAAGTGCAATACACCGTTAGAAAGGTATTTGTCTGAAGTGGTCGGATAAGTCGAGAAATTTAGCAAAAACTCAAATAAAAAAATAATAAAAAAAAACAAAAAAAAACTTTTTTGAATGTTATTATGTGTTTTTTGCGCATTATGCGCACACGGGTTGCTCGTATAAGGTATAAGGAGTAGCCAACAAATATTTACATAATATCTACGTACAATGGAGAAACTCCCCTGTACACCAGTAGAGTTCTTCATAAAATAATCTTTTTATCTAAAAAAATATTTCCCAAATATATTCTTCGGGTCAAAAGTACCTCGATTGTAAACTTATCAGATAAAAAATACATCATACTTGAATACTGACTATGTATTATTAAATAAATAAATAAATAATTGCAAACAATCACACCAATTATCCAGCCCACGTTAAGTTTCGCGAAGTCAAGTACTTCTGGACGTAATGGATACTAGATAACGGATAAACATACCTATATACTTTTTTGTAAATATATACATATTAAACAACCACACCAAGACAAATAGACATGTTCATGCACACAAATATTTGTCTTGTCCGGAGATCGAACCCGGGACCTCTGATTATCTCTGATCTATATTAGATACATATCAAAGTTATAAATATACCAAAGTTATTTATACACTTTTCCTCAGTAAGTCTCTTTAGATAATATATTTTTTATCAGGTTAGGTCCTCCCAAAGGAACGTCTACGATTCGAAAACTTTTACAAAGGTACAAGTCAAAACAATAACGAAGCGAAATTCACAAACTTATACTCGAATACAAATAATCACGCTCTAGTCCTATGGGAATTTAACAAAGTAAGAAGTAAGTCAAAGTTTCGTAAACCTTTCAAGTGGTTACTTAAAATCAGAAGAGACTATCATAAAACGACCCATTGACCGAAGTAAAGATTGATTTCGTCATAATTATCAAATACCTGGAGCTATTGTTTTAATATTGATTCAAAACTTATTGCCAATTTTACCAACTGTAGATTAGATACCGTTCTGCCTCTACAAACTTCTTCAAACATGTTAGTGAAACGAAAGTTTACGTTAATCGGTCGGTTAAGAATAAAGATGTTGACTGTTACATCAAATGTTCTGATTTTGTTGATAAAATCCGCCCGTCAGCAACTCAAATGGCTTCCAATCCATGAGCGTAGGAACCTTAGAGTTTTGTGTACTCTTTTCAGCCTTCTTTTCGATCCACTTACCCCAGAATACCTGAAATCTCGGTTTCAATTTCTGGGTGATCTTCGCTCCAGCAGCAATCTTCTTTTTAATATTCCGCCCCATAATTCTGGCTTCGTCTCCCACTCGTTCTCCGTTACAGCAGTACAACTCTGGAACGCTTTACGCCTGAACATTCGTAGTGCCTCCAGTAAGTTTGTCTTTATGAAACTGGTCCGAGAGCATTACTTTAGTTCTTTACCCTAACCTCGTCGTTTCCGACTCATGTACGCTATGGTTCTTATTTTTATGAGTTATATGTATGTATAGGTGTATATATATATATATATATATATATATATATATATTTTTTAATATTTATGTATGATATGTTAATGTAGGTATGTATGCATTCATGTTTCTATGTGTATATTTATATGTACTGTAATGTTGTTAGCTTTGTTATTCACTGTCTTTTTATTGATTTATTTTTAATCGCCGCCATGATCTCTCCCTTAACATCATTTCCGGTTGACTGGTAGAGAATGCCTAAGGGCATTAAGTCCGCCATTTGCTGTATATGTGCAATAAAGAGTTAAAAAATGAATTAAAAAAATGTGACATAAAAACAGCTCCATGTCATCACTGGCATGACAATGAGGATGGATAGTTCCAGCAACTGCCTATATTAATCAGCTTATAAGGTTAAAGATTGTTCTCAAAAGTTGTCGTATGTCGTAGCTACATGTGGTAAACAATATTATTAAGATATTGACGCAAAACGGGCGTCGTTGACTTGTGTCAATCTTCTGTTTTCATTAAACTCCGTGTGCCACACGTGTTCAAGACACTAGTTGGCACTGGAAAATCCTTCAGACGAGTTTTACAACTTAGACGAATTTTACAACTTGCGCAGAATTATTTATTTTACTACCAGACACAACATCTAAATTTTAAAATGGGAACACTCTTGGCTACAATAATGTTGAATTTAACAGCTTGAGTAATAAAACATGACAACCTATGCTAAATTTTCATATTGCACTCGTATTAGGTGGGTAAAATTCGAAATAAACTATGCACGCTGCACGCTGTCTAAAAAGTAACATAAAAATCTAAGAAGTACAGTCACGATCAATGATATTATATGTACACTAAACAACCATTCAACCTTATTACATCGAACGAAACACACGGAAACAAGCTCTCTCTGTCTACAAAATGTCATTCAATAATGTAATGACAAGGTTGCAGTATTTCTATGTTATTGAAGGTGACTTTAAATACAGTGCGCTTATAAAAATAGTTCCTGTACCTCTATGTTGCTAATCATGTTCTCCAAGACGGCGCGAACCTGTTAGAATTATTTCAAAACGATTTTATATTCGACCACTTTTTTATAAATTGAGTAGGTAGCTATAATTTCTAATACAGAATCCAAAAACTTTTAAATCTATAGATCCTATTCTTAGCGCATTTAACATTGAACTGCTTGACCGATAAGTACCTAAAACGAGGCTACCATCACAGGCGGCAAACAAACTATTATTTAAAAAGCACTTGAAATATTGAGGAGCTCGTGGCGCAGTGGTTCGCGCACTCGGCCTGTGATTGTTGAGTCACGGGATGGGTGACTAAAAATTTACTATCTCGAGTCGAGATCCTCCGTTCTTCGGAAGGCACGTTAAGCCGTTGGTCCCGACTGTATTTGCAGTCGTTTAAACCCAACAATCCACATTGGGCGGTGGGTCATAGCCCATTCCCCTTCCATAAGGACATTAAAAAAGGCTGATAACGACTTGAAATATTTGTTTTCTTCTTCTTGTTTTTACCCACGGCGCGCGGTACGGAGACGGTATATGCGTTTGGGGTGAGAGGCGTGTTTGTTTTGTAGTGTCAGCTCGGACTTTGTTTAGGCCAAGATGACTAGGCCAAGCCAAGATTCACTCACACAGAGTTAGTGAATCTTGGCTCCAGCTGACGCACATAAAATACTATATGAAAATTTTAGTATATAAGATGAGATAAATAATAAATCATTGCTCTTAGCTATTAGCGATCAGCTCTGCACACAACATTGGCTATTTTATTCATCTTCCACGCTAGGAGCAAAAGTTTGTTTGTTTGTTTGTGCAAATCAACCAAAACTACTAGTCAAATGTTGATGCGGTTTTCAGTAATGGGTTTGGGTTTGATTGGTGAATGTTCTTAGATAAGTGTTACGGTGACAATTTACCAGAGGGCGCTGCTGTAAACATTTGTTTGAGCAAAACCAAAACTACTAGTCCGACTTTGATGCGGTTTTCAATAATGTGTTTTATGTAGTACAATATACATTATCTATGCTCTCAAAAAAGTTTAAAATAAAAAGCAAAATTAAAAACTTGTATCATGTCGCCCTGACGGGATTCGAACCCGCATCCTTGGGAGTCCGTCCCCATGCACTAATAACCAATTATGCTACAGAGACTAAAGAAGACACGTCGAATTTTTCTAGTATATTCACCTTTCTACGGTGTTGGCCACCGTCGTTTCATCAATGAGAGAAATATCCTCGCATTCGAAAGAAACATTTTGACAAATGTTTGACTATCGATTAAGATGCAACCGCCATTTAATTTTTAATTTTGCTTTCAAGGCTCTTTCATTTTATCCTTTTCAAATACGTTTTAGACGTCGTGGGTTTCTTCAATATTTTTAATTTTGCTTTTTATGTATTGGTAGCCTTTTGGTTTTCGCCAAACATGTTTGTTTTGCTCCCGTCTTTGAAGTTGAAATTAGTAGGAGTACCAACTGACAGTTTCTCACTAATAAAATTTCATTGAAATTTAAAAACACCCAAACAATTTCAATAGAGAAGATGGTTTTAAATTATCAACATCCTGGAATCCATTGATTAAAAACGCTTTTTCGTCGCGGTTGTCTAACGACCAGAATACGGCTGCGGTACAGAATAGGGACGTTATTAGTGTTGTGTGTGACGGTACATGGAGAAAAAAACTGGACGGTTGATGAATACTCCGCCTCGGACGACGACTACGAGACGTTACATCGTATCTCCAGTCAGCCTGTGACCACGGCCAATGCAACTTGGCCGAAGCGTCGGAAATTTTAGGTAGGTGAAATAGTCAAGTATCTCGGTTTTTATTAAAAACCGGTCAAAAACGGGCTTGCGCACCGAGGGTTCCGTACCATCATACGTAAAGTTCGGATATAAGAGCGAATTTTTTTTTTAAATTTTCAGCGAAAGTCGAAACCTATGCGGCCTAAAAACAAAAAAGTGTTTGAGAATGTGCAAGCAGCGCTCTTTCATATGATGCCCCACATGCTCTAGTTTCGACTTTTAAGACAGTCCCTGTTGTAAAAAAAGGAATGTATATTTATTTTTCTCTTATTTATTGGAAAATAGCATTAGTAGTTCTTGAGATATCCAACTGTGACAGACAGACAGACAGACTGAGTCGCACCATAAGAGTTCCTTTTTACCATTTTGGTACGGAACCCTAAAAACCAATTATTTACTTTTTCGGTAAAGCAGAATATGACTAATCCACTGCAATTTTTATTTTAGTAAAAACGGTTCATTTCGGAAATTATAGCAATTTATTTGATTCAAGTATCTTTTCCTCAGTGTATAATCATCTTCATAAAAAGCAACTTCCCCGTTTCTAAATCAAAAACAAGCTAGTTCATTTGAGATACTTGTTATTCATTTATTAGTATAAAAAGAAATAAGTGCTAGAAGTCAAGTATATATTAGTATATATACTTGACTTCTAGCACTTATTTCTAGAGTTAAGTAAAATACTTTGCTAAGTTGAAATCAAGTATTTACGCGGGTATGTACTGGTTTTCAACTTAAAATCAAAATGTGAAGTTATATTGATGATAGATATATTTACGCTGCAAAAAGTAACTTTTATAAATTTTTGATAGGAGTAGCCATCATGGTGCTATAAAAGTTAAGTATTTAGTGCTAATTATAAAATATATTAATGAAAATAAGTCGTGATGGTAATATCCCTAAGACTTGTTTTATTTCAATAAAAGCTTTATTAATTTCTGGGTAGAATTCCAATCCAACCATGCAGTCTCATGCTGCCCATCAGTTGAATTCGACGAGAGATCAAGAGAGTTATCTCGAAGTTGGAGTTACCTAACTGGACCGCCTGTTCTAGGCAAACGTAACGGTCAAAAACTTCAAGTGGTAGTGTTCCCAACATGAACTGCAGCGGATGCATGATGGGGATCGACATGTAAGTACATCCTGAGACCCTTTCTTTGGAAAGCATTACGGAGATCTTCGAGCATTGTCTTCAGCTCCTTCAAGGTCTCAGCCATAAGGTCTATATCATCGAAGGGGCGATAGGTACTGACCAATAATGTTGATGTTGATTGATTCAAGCACTCACGTGGTATACCTACATACAACGCAGCTGTGAACAACTTCAGAGAAATAACGTCTCCCTACCTCGATTCAGCTAGATGCGATTTGTGCTTTGGTCCTGTAATTGGTCCGGCATGGTTTGTACAAGTACCTCTGGAGAGGCTGCAGCAGCGGCGGTCTCTATCGAATAAAAGACTTTCTTACAGACCACAAACGCCGAGCAAAGTGGCAGGTTATACTATTACTGGCCGCAGCGTATGAAGGTGGTACATGGGTGCTAAAGCTTTTTCTTAACCCCGCTAATTCAGAAAACTATAGCGATACCCAAAAACGACATAATGTGTGACTGGATTAAAAGATCAGTAAAAATCGATAATTGACAGAGGGATCCATGCTAATAGATTTAGTTGAAGTAAAGTTCCCAAAAAACTGGATTGGACAATGTGGTACAAGAAGTAAATTTCAACACGAATTTAGATGTGTAGATGTTTTTTTTTAATAAATAAATATTGCATCACTGTTTATTTTTCTATAAAACCACAACTTGCTTGTTTTCTACTATTAAAAATATAAGTTAAAACTTATATTTTTAATAGTAGAAAACAATCAGTCTACTAAAATTAAATCAAGTATTTTGTTTTTAGCATAGAATATTATTAGTAAATCGATAAATATTTGACGCTGGACACTATTTTCGTCCGTTAAAATGTAAGTAGAGTTGAAAAGCATTTTTTTTTTAATTACCATACTTTTACATTAAATATCTACGATATTAGATGCTTTTTGTATTTAAAACTTCTAATTACTTCAATTTGGCATAGTGCAAAATGATAGGACCTATCAGAGTATACGCGTTTAATACCCGTTTTATGTTACTATAATTACAATGCAATGCGAAAGTTTAAAAGTGTTTATCTTTTGACGACCTGTGTGGCGCAGTGGTACTAACCCCGCCTTTTGCGCCAGAGGTCCCGGGTTCGATCACGGACAAGACAAATATTTGTGTGGATGAACATGTCTATTTGTCTTGGTATGGGTGTTTAATATGTAATATATGTATTTATAAAAAAGTACATACTATTTACGTCATCTAGTATCTATAACACAAGTTCTTCATGATGATTAACGTGGGCTAGATAATTGGTGTGATTGTATGGAAATATTTATTTATTAATTGAATTCGCAATGTATCGCGGAGTGGATTTTGAGCTGTCAAACTTTGTGTTTCCAGAGTAGCTCGCAAACTAAACACCGTGAGGTTATAACTGTCAAAGTTATTATTGCAATGGTTCCGTTACAATACGGGCCGGTTAAGGCGAGCTAGCTTCATTGAATGACAAAATGAATTTAATTAAAATCTACCCTCCATGTTGCTCTTCTTAACGATTCCGAAGGGAACGGGCATGAAATCAATAATTTAGAAATCATTATGAATGTTGATTGTTAAGGGAAGAAAATTAAGATTATATTATGTATTCCATTAGCAGCCGCGGTTTCACCCGCGTGGTTCCTATTCCCGTGAGAATATCGGAATTAAAAGTAGCCTATGTTTTAAGCTATATTATCTTCTATCTGTGTGCCAAATTTCATCCATATCGGTTTAGTAGTTTTTGCGTGAAAGAGTAACGAACATCCAAACATCCTCACAAACTCGCATTTATAATATTAATGGGAAGGATAGTATTATCGATTAATGATCATGAGCATTTCAATATAACCTATGCATTAGTGTGTCCAATAATGATGGGTATCTTTTCACTAACGGCAATGGATTTCCATTAACTAAATGACCCAACAGAGCTACGAGAGATTTATTAAACCAATGGCCACTAACATATTTCCTATCTCAAAATCATGACGTATCATATGACAGATGTTTGGCGTAAAAGGTGGGCCTGACGGTTATTTTGATAAATGAAAAAGTAGAGTAGGTACTAGCAATAATGTAAAACGTAACATTAGAAAAAATAGCAACAGGGAAAATGGGAAATTATTTTGTATCCGTCTTTTTGTGTGTGTAAATATCTGATTATGTTTTCTTAGTTATATATTTAGAGTGTATAACCATCTTAATTAATATTAACCTACTTACAATGATCTTACTTGCTAACATAGATGTGGTTTAAAACCTAAAATAAACATAAACCTTCTTAAAAAATATTTTTTATTCTTGTGATTTGAAATAATTTTCGTGGCATTTTATATTTATTGTTTTTTTAATGTTCAAGTGTGTGTGTCTTGCAAACTCATTAAATAAATAGCAGATTTTTCTTGTATTTTGTAAAAAAAACACGGTGGTTGTGTTAGTTAAGTTTAGAACAAATTCACGAAATTTTTTTTTTTATTTATTAAGTATTACCGTCGTTTATTAGGATATAAAACCTACCTAAGCAATGATGTAAAAAAACTTAAAATAATAGTTCAAATAGTAAAAATATTTATTAAGCGTGCACAAAGCTCGGCTCGGCGATATTAGCTGATCCCGCAATCAAGATGAAAAAAAATATATAGGAAAAAAAATCGCTTTATTTTGTTCTAAGCACATAACACAACTCCTCCTTTTTTGGGCACATAAATAAAAACACCCTGTTTATCCTGTCTCCTTTCCGTTTTTACGTACATTCAACGTGAAAACAACTGACGATGAGGTAACATACTATGATTTCGATCGACCTTTTTCCCTGAAGAACCTTTTTTCGGGTTAGAAACATACACATTTTCTCACCATAACATTATTATAAAAAGCCAGTCATACGTACTATATCAAACTTGAAAATCGTGAACATCATTACATCAGAAATAAATATTTAATAAATAAATATTAACAGATTAAACAATTTTATTTATTTATTAACTCATAAGACACGTCAATAGTGAACACGTAAAAAAATTTTTTATTCATCTTTTCATCTAGGATATTAAATACTCTATCACTTTAAAACCAATAAAAATATTCATTAAGATTGACAATTGCATTAGATGTTTTTAATGTAGACGAATCTCATTCGTACGTCAGTGTTAGTATAACAAAATAGTAGGACGTAAGTGGTTAAAGGTTAAAAAAAAACAGTAGGTACCTATACCTATTAAATCGCGATTTTTTTTAAATTCTTCATACAAAACGCCAATTCATATCATTATCATCATCAAAAATTAGCAGTCCAGTAGTTCCAATGTCGGGATTAACTCTGAAGTTAAAAATGCGTAGCACATGCGTAAAGATTCACGTGGGTACTTACGAGTACATGTTGTAGGCCATTAGGTTAATAAACAACTCATTTACCAGAAAACGAGCCAATTTAGCTTATCAAATTGTGACGATGTATGTTATATAATATAATTCGAAGTCGCTATAACAACAAAGAATACCAAGAATAAAATCAATACGTGTTTGAGAGCCTGACTTAGTCACATTAAATAGTTACTTCGTGACTTAGTGCTCGTTCACAAGGTATTCGTCATTAGCCGCGTACCCACCTAGCGCACGGGCTCGCGAGCCAAATGCCTCGGTTGGTGTGGACGTGCCTCGGGCGCGTGTTTGCTCGGCTGAGCGCGGCTCGACCCCGAGCCAGATGTTGTCGGTAAACTTGACGTGCTCAAAGGTACCTCAATGAGCGCTGTGCGTTAGGTGGGTACGGTTATGTTTTGGCTCGCGCGCGAAGCTAGTTCAAGTTTGTCTCTTGCCGTGTTTGTCTCTATCTATAATATTGATATCATGGGCAGCCGAGAGAAGTGTACAGCACGTACAAAGAGCTTTGCAAAAACAATAAGCAGCTAGGAAAATAGCTGCAGCTGAAAATACACGACTGTCCATTTCGAATACTCGCGGACTTATGACGGCTCAGCCTGCCTCGCGAGGCAGACTCGTGTAAATTTGCAAAACTACTGAGGCTGCCTCGGGAGCCATCGCTCGCGATCCGGACACCGAGGCTGCCGCGCGAGCCCGTGCGCTAGGTGGGTACGCGGCTATTGACTACGCGCTCATGCCGCGCTTGACAGACTGATCGTATTCGATCACGTTTGTCAAGCAAAGTTCGGTTTGGTCAGGTGTCGGATGGTTGGTGGTATTACAACTGAGCGCTTCCGTGCTTCGGAGGGCACGATAGATAAAGCATGCAGCCGGACAAGCTGCTGGTCAACGACGCAGCCTTGAAAATGTTCATTTTGCCTCATCCTACGTGAAAACATGGGCACGGAAACAAAGCCTTAATCAGTGGTGAGCCAGATACACACAACAAGCAGAACAGGCAAGTCACTTACGTGCATGGCTCGTTACTGTGGATGACTGCCACCATGCCATAAGAACTATGGGCACCTCATTTGCACTGACGCAAATTCTCACGGGACATGGGTACCATAAGCATTATCTCCACAGGTTTAAAATAACAGCAGACGACCAGTGTCCCTGTGACGAAACAACCAGTCAAGACATCAAGCACTTGCTAGAAAGTTGCCCTCGGTTCACTAGACAGAGACTCAACCATGAAATGACTTGCGCACATCTAAAAATTAAACCCTATGACCTGGCTGACATCCTGAAAAAGGAATCAACCCGCGAATCATTTCAGAATTACATTAACCACATAATAAATAATCTCAAAAAGTTTAATAACACTTAGAATCAATAATATTTAATAACTGCAAAAACACTACTAACAGAAACACTATAATAAATTGGCAATTGCCAGATACACTATTCTTTTACACTCACTTGCGACAACACAACTTAATAAAAATATCTATTCAACAAAATAAAACGGAAAAAAATAATAAGCGACTCAGTTGATAGTTAATCGGCCAAACGCCGGTAACTATCTTTTTTATACCACCATACTGCGAACAACAAAGAGAAGAAGTATAAAATCGCTCTTCTCTATCATGATAGTTAAACATTTTATCCGCCGACATACTAAAGTTCACTGTGAAAAAACTCACACTGAAAAAAGAAAAACCATCGGTCCCGGTTGTCGTCATCTGATGACAGTCGTTAAGCCAAGCCAGAGACCTTATAGACGGCTTGATAAACTCTGACATCAGAGATGGCCTCCAATCCTCATACGATAAGAGAGAGAGAGGGATTGACGACTCGTCAAAAAACACGATACGTCATGACGGATGGACGTAATAAAAAATCCTAATATCAAATTGATCACGATTTGAGGTTCTTGGCGATCGTGATTTTCTAGAGTCAATATTTACCTAAGTACCTCAATTCAATCATTTTGCGTATTTTTTTACGATTCCTGTAGGCCTAGCACGAATAACTTTCGAGTAAGTATCAAGGAAGTAAAGTAAAAAAATGTATGAGATATTGAGCAGCGTTCTTTTTGGAAGTAAACGGAACTACATTTTCTTATAATTTTTTTGACAAAAATTTTTGAAACGTGCTCGATACTTACTCGATACTATTTCGATAGTTTTTCGTGCAAACCCTAACCGTACAGTTGCGTGTGAACACGAGCATTTAGAAAGCACTGCCGAATAGTGAAAAAAATCGATACGTCAAAAAACAGGGTACATGAATGATGCCTTAACTACGAACCCAAAAAACACGAATCGTCCTAGTTCAAACGACACGTACAGGTGTTGTGTTTGATAAAAGCCTGACTTAATTTCACCGCAAAATGTTCACTATGTTTATGGGACAAAGATAATCGACACGTTTCTTAATTTCATTATTAACGCTGTGATTTCTTCGGCATGAACGACAGGGAACAGAGGCAGGAATACTCCTAAAGATAATTTTAACACTTAGCCTCATCAGAAATAGGTCACGTATATCTAAAATAAAATATTAATTTCGCATTACTTACTTCAACTTTTATCATTATGTAGGATGAATAATAATTAGGGCATACTGAATAATTGATTGGTATAATACTTTCTAAAAACGCTTGAATTGTTATATTATTGGAATAAAGATAATGTAGATATTGACATGGAATCAATTCTTAAAAATGCCATTTCATGATCATGATCAAATGCCCATTTGGATTGAATTTAACTATCAAGTTTTGAGTGACAAATTAAACTATTTTAAACTTGTTATTCATAACTCTTATCTACTCATAAAGAAGGCCAACTGATGATACTTGTTACTCACTCCTCGATTTCCTTTGCAGGCACAATGTGGCGACTAGCGCCACTGGTGATGCGGCTGGCCGCTGTGTCACTGGTGGCGCTCGCGCTCGCCGACTCGGGCCCAGAGGGCGGCGTGACGGCGGTGACGTCACGCAGCCCGCCGGCCCGCCAGACGGCGCAGCCCCGCCGCCCCGAGCGCCGCCAGCGCAACCGCCGCAAAACGACCACAACAACAACAACCACAGTCGAGCCCGAGGAAGAAGAGGATGACGTTGAAGTCACCACGCAAATAGCCACGACCACTGTAGACCCACGCACGTTTGACCACAGTGAGTATTCTTCTCGACAATTCACAGCTAATTCAAGGCAGCCACCGCATATAATACTGACGTAAACAATAATGGTATGAAAGTCATAATAGGCCACAGCTACGCCTCTGCTGAGATAACCTACCAGTTAACACAGGTAGTATTGTTCTTATGAAAATTCTTGAAATAACTGATACTTAGAAAAGGAGGTAAGAAATGACGACGTAGTTATCATCTAAAATTACGACCAAATTAAACCCACGCCACTTAAGTAAATGCCTTAAATCAATTTATACATTTTAAATAGGTTAGTATTTTTCTAGAGGAAAACAAGATTCACGGCATTTAAGGTATGATAATATGGCTAGTAAATCAGAATATATGAATCTTGAATGGTTGACTCGTTCAGAAAGTGATGACTACGACGACGTGATATAGTAAGATGACTACGACGACGTGATATAGTAAGATGACTACGACGACTACGCGACTACGGGCCATATGATTGTAGTCAAGTTCATAGTAATATAAATGCAATCGTGTTATGTTTATTTAGTTTTCTTTGCCAATATCAAAATTCCCATTTTTAATAAAATTTAACACAAATAAAGAGATATAACAAAACAACAATCTTAACATTAAACGTTTATTCTACGAGTAATTTTAAGGCAATAGAGAATAATCTCAACCTAAATGGCTCGACCAGAAAGGACTTTTCCGAGAATCGTACCCATTTCAACGTTTTTTTTCCTACCAAAACGTTCTCCTTTATCAAATTTACCTTTGTCAACCTGTTTTCTTTTATAGCACCTAGGAAGCATAATTAAGCGCTCGTTAAGGCGCACGTGGCCAGCTCATTAACTGATTAGGCCAAATTTTGTTGCAATCAAAATAACGACCCAATTTTCGAACAATTCAAACAATACTAATTGAGAACAACAAACAAACGAAATCTACCATTTTCAAACAAATGAAAATCAATAAATCCTAGTGTGTAGTAATAGTAGTTTTATAATAAATAGTGTAGTATGAAAAGAAGCGGATTGAACGCTTCTAATTAAATTTTGCTATCAAAGTGACCGGCGTTTCGGCATATTTTTTTTTGTAAATGCTAATATTTATTTTATTCGAAATAAATATTGGCCTTTAACGCTCTTAAAAGAAAAAATGTAAGTAAATCTTCTAAAACATATTGGTAGATATAAGAGTAGATGAAAAATAATTGAGTTAAAAAAAAATACAAAACAGAGAGCAGCGTCTCGGTATTTTCGTTGCAAGTTTGATCATTGATTTACTTAAAGGTGGTTGATCATTGATTTACTTAAACAAGTTTCAGAAACTTCGAAATCCATACCAAAATAGTCACGTCCTAATACCGCTCACATATCAATCAATAACAAAAGCAAACGTAATAAAATATAAAGCAATATTCTAAAACTGTCAGCTCGGTATCACGGTAATGCAAGAAACTCGTACCTTATTCCGAAATAGAATAGTATTTCCAACAAAAGATTTGACTCACCTTTGTTTTACCCTTATTTTTTATGTCCTTATGTCAATCCGCTGCCAATATTCCATTAAGGCACAGTTACTTGCGATCTCCAAGTTACCTTATTGTCTTGTCAAGTTCCAACAGTTCCAACCCCAAAGGGGCGAAGGCAAGACACAGTAGATATATAAAACTAAAACAGTACTGTAAGTACATACAAAAGTCCAGAACGCGCGCACTTACACAGACACGCAACGGCTCGAGTCACGCGGCATGTTCCTTAAAATGTTGCTGCTTCAGCAAGTTAATAGGTTTCTTACGGCCGTTCTTCTTTTTCTTTGTATGTTAAAAGATGTCCTGAATGGCTGGTAGGAAAAATGGACTATTTAAATAAACTTTTATAAAAGTCTATTTTAATAATAATATTTAACTTCGCCTTTGACCACACTGAGGACCTCGCTCTAGACCAACCATTTTACAGAAATAATGTTTTTAAACAAACATAGTTAACCTCAAAAGTACTTTTATTTAGATGTTTTAGAAATATGAGCACCTCATTAAGGCGCTATACGACTAAAGCGAGATAGCAATGAAAAAATGAAAAAGTGTTTTCGTATTTTAGGGGTTTCTTTTCGAAAAGAAAAAGTATCGAGGCAAAACCATAAAATCGTGTTTCTGAAACTCTACAAATCTAGATAAAGGTATAAAGAAATACTTATTTTTGGGACCGGCACGATTCGGGAGCGGAAGGTGAGCGGTGAGCGCGAGCGTCGCGCATGTGTACAGTCGGGCATATAAAGTTTTTAAATATTTTTTTGAGACAAGCTGTACGACTTCGCTCGCGAGGGGTTATCAACTAAAAGATACTTTGTTATAAGAAAGTGAACACTATTTATTTAATTTGTTTTACACTATTAACAGTTTCGTTAGTCTCTTTTTTAATAAAACAATGCACATCGAACACCGTTTTCCTTGCTTGGATCGTAATACTTTACTTTTATTCGACACCTTGCTCATTAATTAATAATAGTCAACACGTCTACACACGAAACAAATCTAAGCGCAACTTTACTTAGGGAGCGCGTGCTGCACGAAGTCTGACAACAAGCCAATCAGCGCTTACGTAACTCAGAGCCGCCAATCAGAGCTACATACGACTGCTGCACGGCGCGTACGTCTCTACCCGCGTATCCCGCAAACGAGACCCAAAATACCCAAAAATTAATCTATACATAAACGCTCACGACTCGTGTCGGTACCTGCACCAAGGCCCATACCGCGCAAGTGTCGTCGACATCGACATCGACTTCATTTGACAGATGAATGTGACATATTGCTGCTTCTTTTTGTCGCAAATGAAATCTCACTAAAGACTAAGAGGATACTAAACTTCATATGCATCTGTCAAATGAAGTCGATGTCGATGCCTAGTAGGGCCTCAGATTTGTAACATCTGTAACCGTATAGCGTCGTAATAGCTAACTTACGTTGTCCAAGTTTGTTATATGGCATTTTATTGTATTTGTGGAAAATAACGAAAAATTTACATATGTTTGTTTACAAACAGTCTTTCTTCAAGATGGCTGAAGTATAGTTTTGTCTGCGTGAGTGCCCTAGTTTCAGCCGTTTAAATGTAGTTACAGTACTGCTCAGCTTTAGCTGCAATATGTACTATGACAAAGGCCAGGAATATATACGACAAATACGTACTCGTAGATTCGATGAAATCGTTCAATCTCGATCAGCAACTTTGTGTTACCATTTGTTTACTCATATTGTGGACGTATCGTCCCTTTCTCGTTGCGAATAAGAATCATTTTTGATATCGTCGATTTTTCATGGTAAACCTAACAATTTGTTTCTATTTAAGTTATCGTGATTTGGCACTTGTGAAAATAAGTACAGAACGAATTGTATATATTTTTTTGCATAAGAAAACTACATAATGGATGTTCAAATATTTTTTACCCTTCGTTTAGCGTTCATCAGTGCTGAGCTTAAAGCTTTGACATTCAATTTAAATCGCAATTCTTTATTATAATGCGGTACTTAGAAGTTGAAAATGTTTATTTCATCGCATCTATTAATAAAATACGTATTGTGATGCCATTATGTTTATATTAATGTGGCTTGATCGACTAAGCTGTGTAAATATTGCAATTTATCTGAAGTAACCATTCATTTCGAATCATTTTCATTTATTTCATATTGATAGATCGTTTAGTTCAAAATTTACACCGTTTTGTTCACAGAAGCTAAAAAAAACTTTAAAAAAAGTTTATGGTAATATTTTTCTCGTCGATAAAATTCATAGTGTCACTCATTTTCATTTGTACACATTATCAAGACTCACACTGTAACAAAATCATCGTTAATTTTAGGTAGGTTAACCTGTTTTATCTTCAACTAGGGCCGCTCGCTTCACCCGCGTGGTTCCCGTTCCCGTAGGCATATCGGGATAAAAAGTATCCTATGTTCATAACCAGGCTATCTACTATCTGTGTACCAAATTTCATCCAAATCCGTTCGGTAGTTTCGGAGCCTATTCAATGCAAACAAACAAACAAAGAATCAAATCTTTCCACTTTTTAATATTAGTATAGATAGATATGTTTAACAACAGCCAGCAATCCAGTTTTTCACCGAGCTATTTGTCATAGGCAGAGAGTACAACACTGTGTTCAATTCGTGCGTGTTAACTCGCTACGTTGTCGTTGCCATGCCGTTTTCATTTTAAGTCACATAGTTTTGTAAGGGGTCCTCGAGGAATGCTTCGGTACGTGAGGGCATCCAAACTGCCCGTCACTCGGGAGCGTGTTCGTTAATACCCGCCGCGTTGGATGTCTGGAGTCTTAATTTTTTATCACTTGATATTTGCATACGGAACTACAAGATTCGCATGCGAATTAAGGTGTTAAACAAAAGAATTCGCATGCGAATTAAGGTGTTCAACAAAAGAATTCGCATGCGAATCTTGCTGTTCCGTATGCGAATGTAATTCCAGTGATTCAAAAATTCGACTCCTGATCTGTAACATTTCGTCTTTACGTAACGTTACGTTACGACGAAATATATGAGAAAAAGAAAGAAAATATATTTATTTGAGACAGAAACAATATTAACAATACATCAACATAAACCTAAATAACACAAAAAAGCACTCGATCTGTCCCAAAATGGTACCGACTGGCCGAATGGCCTTGGTTTTTGACCAGCGCTGGTTTTCTTTAGATCCGTTTTGGTGGGGCTGACAGCCAAGTAAAACAAATAATGATTTATGACTTCAACATATATGGCATGTCAGTACAGCGAGCCGAGCTGCCATAGTAAGTAAAACACGCTGCTTAAAGGAACAAGTTAGGCCCTATAAACTTTATTCTTAAAGTACATATTTGCAATGAAGTAATTGCAAATAAAAAAAAAGACTTTAATTGCTCGGAATCGAATGAGACCAAAAAACGGATAGCTATCAGCAGTAATTATTTTTGTTAAAAAAAAATAAGTCCTGGAGCTAACGCGGCGGGTATCTACAGGTATGCTACCCGGGAAGCGTAATTTGCAAGTAACTCTCCGGTCAACAGAGAATGTGCTGAGGAGGTTGTAAGCAAAATTGCTGGACTTTGTACTATATTAAGTTGTACTACATGCTTGCTTAGTTATGGATGGGGATATTGTATCAAACTGTCGGTTGTTCTTCTCAACACTTGGAAGCTGATGGAGTGAATGTATTTGTATTGTACTCTCCTAGGTATAATAATTTTGGCGGTTTATTCATAAAAAAACTATATATTTTGGTTCTAGCGTCTTACTTTTTTTAAACCAAACTTGAATCAAAGTTTTCGAGAATTTCGTACATTTAATTATTAATAATGACTTGAGGCGCTCTACGTCTGAAGCGAGATAACAATGAGAAAAGGACCTATTTTGCAGATTAGGCGAAAAAACCACGAAATCATTTCGTAGTAAATAACTATTTAGAAGGGAAAACTACACGATCCTAAATATTATTAGAGTCCACTAATTAAACCAATTTTCATTAATACCTATTTTATGTAAACCCGTTTCAGAATAATCTTGAATTTTCGTATTTTTCGGAAAGGAAAAGTGTCGAGGCAAAACCATAAAATCGTGTTTCTGCAACATTACCAATCTAGATAAAAGTGTGAAGAAATATAATAGAAGTATGACGGTATATATATAGAAAAATAAATATAGGTATGAATAAATAAATACATTTTTAACATCTCTAACCGTCTTCCCATATAGATTAATTCAAAATAATGTTATTAGTTAGCCCATTCATTTACGATTATATAAATCAAACGTTATTCCAATCAGTGACCCAAATTCCAAAATCACAAATGCAGCAGACTTATTAATAAAAAACTAAGTCGACATACTTAAAGATCTCCTCATTATTTCAACTTAAGTATCAAAGCTACAGACTAAAATGTGAAGAGAAAAAATCGTATTTTCACGCCGACCCATCTATCTAATAAACCTAATATTGGTTCGATACGAACTCAAGCGGCGTGAAATGATGTCCCCTCTTCGCCTTGGGGGGAACGGCGACCAGTGCTAGTAGACCCCTCCTGATCCCATTGTCTTTAGAAAAACTCGAACCATCAATAAAGCCCGCCGGAATGAAAGAGGTCTATGTAACTGGTCGGAGCTGCACCCTGCCTTGTGGTATGCAATTAAGAACTGATAAGGCGGAAAGTATTTTATGCGTTTTATTCCACTCACATGAACTAGGTGTTAATTAAATTAAAATAAATAAGGGTATATTGTTTACACAACAGTATTACATTTTTGTAAAATACCTATTTTAAGTTTATCTATGATACCGTGTTTAAGTTAATAGCGAGTCGTGGTAAGTAATACTAAAGTTAAACCAAATCCGTTTCAATTAATTTTACGGATAAGTCTTTCATTTGGCGTTGCCACTCAAAGCAAAGCTTATCTTTATTAGACCCTGAACTAAATTTACTGGCCTAATGCCAACAGTTTATAGCTACCTATTTCAAATTTCTTTATTTATTCGTGAAATAAGCATGTGTTTCCTTTACTCATTTGCTCTTAACGAAACAAAAAGAATCAAACTAAACATATAAAATAAGAATTTTATGGGTTTAGTTTGATTCTTTTATTCACAATCACAATGCCTGAATTATTTTTGCACTATATTCTAGCAAAACTAAATTCGTAAACGAACATTTTTTCTCTGATATATTTCTATACCGTTTTGAGTGAAATGAGTACTGCAAACTTCTTTTCGCTTCGCTTAGCTCTCAATGTGGTCTTTGTTCATCTTCTTATTTTTTTTTTCATCAACTCCGTGGTAGCATAGTTCGTACACCGGTTTCAAGGTGTCGCCTACTCTGAGGTCCTGGGTTCGAATCCCGGTAGGGGCAAATGTTTGTATGATGATTGCATACATTTGTACATGAGTCATGGCTGTTTATCTATATCTCTACAAAATAAATATTTATATATGTTTTATTATTGTAATGTATGTTATCCCATAACACAAGCCTTACAGGGGCCTACCAGCATCTATTAGAAACCATCATGTCATTAAAACGTATTTTTTGCGTTTTGTTTATGATAAATTTTTAATAGAATAATATTGGAAAAAATTGTCAGATGAGACTCGACCCACGACCTTTCGAAATCCGGTCCAATGCTCTAACTACTGAGCTACCGAGATTAGCGGACCACCGTCGTTTATTGAATTTGTCACATTGTGACACCAAGGACACCATGACACCGTGACACACTTCACATTTTGGAGGCGATGATTGAGCGAAAATGTCAAAAAACAAATTTACTTGAGATTAATAGTACAAAATAGCAGGGTAAGATTGAAACAAAACTGCGCTAAGAGATGACGGTAGGTCCCAAGTTCTTACTTTGGAGCTAGGCGAATTATTGGAAGGTGTAAGTGTAAGAAATATTTATTATTATTATTTATTATTCTTCGCATCGATGATTCTCACTGGTTTGGCCAAGTGGGGAGTAACATCAGTGGCGCTGTCTGCTGCCTCCATCAGAGAGCTGACATTGCCTCTATTATTTTAAAGCGGGTTCCGTTGCCGCCAATGTGTTTATTAAATCTCTAGCGGCCGCCAATGGTTTCACTCGCGTGTTTTCCGTTCCTGTGGTATTATCGGGTAAAAGTACCTACCCTATATTTTAATCCAGGCTATCTACTATTAGTTTGGCAAATTTGAAGCAAATCTGTTCAGTAGTTTTTGCGTTAAACAGTAACAAACATCCATCCATCTACCCATCCATAATATCCTCACAAACAAACTTTCGCATTTATGATATTTCAGTAGTAGGTTAAGATTAGTTATTACGACACTAGGACGGTTATAAGAAATCTGGTAATAAAATATATCATTACATAGTATAAAGCAAAGTCGCTTCCCGCTGTCTGTCCCTATGTATGCTTAGATCTTTAAAACTACGCAACGGACTTTGATGCGGTTTTTTTTAATAGATAGAATGATTCAAGAGAATGGTTTATACGTATAATAACCTTCAATATAGAGTAGAGAAATACTGTAATTTTTGAGGTTTCTAATGTGATGTCGTAAATGGTTACATTTTTTCCGTTTACATTGCAAACGCAGGCTGAACCCTACGAGATTTATCAAAATAATGTACTAAGTATTTGTACACCTTGAAAAGGTCTACAGAAAACTCCGCGGTTGTATATGTTTATCTCTTATGGATAACCCACAATAGCATAAATCGTGTAGTCCACGCGGGCGGGAAGCTAGTATATATATATTTGTTCATACCTTTATCTAGATTTGTAAAGTTTCAGAAACACGATTTTATGATTTTAAAAAATTAAAATACGAAAATTCAAGATTTCTCTCAAATGGGGTTACATTTACTATTGGAAATTGTTTAATTAGTAGACACTAATATTAGTAAGGATCGTGTAGTTTCATTTCTCTTTACTCGCTATAGTTATTTACTACGAAGGGATTTCGTGGTTTTTTCGCCTAATCTACAAAATCGGTCTCGCTCCCACGCGCATCGTTTTCTCATTGCTATCTCGCTTCAGTCGTATAGCCCCTTAATCTAGTAATATGCAAAGCATCGATACAAAATAGTTTATTAGCATCGTCCGCGTTTCCATCAATACGCGAACTATTTGAAAGTTCTATTTAAAGGTTAGTTCCACAACCGCTGGCGAATAAATTCTCCGAAATTATTATCGTTGAGTAGAGAAGTACTTAAGGAAAGTATTTATTGGTCTAAGTTGGACGTTTATTATTATGGCTCTCGACGTCGTGGTAAAAGCATTGTTGAATAAACTTTAGTCTGTTTAAAGTTTTTTTTTTAACTTAATTTATTACTAGCTGCAGCCCGTAGTTTCACCCGCGTGGTTGTCTTTACCGTGGGAATATCGGGATAAAGACTGTTAGCTAACCCAATGCCAAAAATCAAGTCGATTGGTTGCTTAGCTAGGGCATGAAGAAGACAAACAAACACACTTTCGCATTTATAATATTAGTTAGAATTATAGTTAAATAGTTAATAGTTATGATTAGGGTTAGGATTGATATGTTATCGCTTTAATGACAGATAATTAATACTTACAAAATAAAATAATTTTAACTACTTTAAAATTGTTTTGTAACGATAATACCAATTAATTTCCATATAAATTATTCAACAGCTGTGTCATACAAACCGAAAACAAACACATACACACATAACAAAGCCTTCTAAATTATGGTGACATTATTAAATTTCCTATTTACTTTAACATTACTTACCTGCTTGCAAATAGCATTTAATTCGAACAAAGTTTTCAGCCACCAACTACTACTCGTATAATTCTCAATACATAAATTGATTTAGAATTTTGGCACAACGCCATTCCCCCGCTTTTGCATTCTAACGTTTTTCTTTGGCTGCAGCTCTCGTACCATTCGTATTAATATCTGGTATTTATCATTACTTAGTTTAGGGTTCAGTTGTTATACCAAAATATTGCTACAGGCTGGATGTTTTATGCAGAATGCAATATCTGGAGCTTTTGCAGCAATGCGGCAAAGCTTAGTCGATGAATGAAGCTTACTGCTTCACAGAAACTTGTTTATAATAGTGACGCACAATAATGTTGTATAATTGTGTTACTGTACCTATGCAAATACTAGTATTGATGCCATATTGATGCAATAGGCGCAGCACCACTGAAAGCTAAGCGAAGCGAAAATAGGTTCGTTTCGGTCTGCGTGTATGACGCACTTACAAGTAAGAAAACGTAACTTGTCATTATTATTATTTGAAGATCTAGAGGCTTTGCAGCTCTGTTGAGGGCTGTAGTCACTGCGACTTAAGAGATCTATTGTAGCTCGCATCCTATTTACAGTACCTCTTTTAGCCCGGTGGCTTCCAGAATACAGTAAATAACTATTGTTAGTTGCACTGATACCTAAATAATGAACTATGACGCGTATGTGTGAAAGCCTCGGGAGCTGGGCTGTACCTAATACTGTTTTGTCAAGTGAAAATTAACTCAATTTGAACCAAACCCAACCTTAGCAACTGAGCTTTCTGCCTGTATACATAAACAAGTTACACAAACGGGCATTCGGGCATTGCGTGATCTCGTCGCGTAACAAATTTATTTATTGCTCAGCTCACAATATTATTTGGCAACGTTATGTACCTACTAATGTCATTGCCATCTAAATATCCAGCTATTATATTATACTTCCACGTTATGGCCACGATATTTTTCTTCGCGTTACGAACCGTGGATTTCCGTGACGAAACACATCAACATCTATCAAGTCAGAAGTCGGCTTATTGAACAAAAGTAACTTATCCCGTAGTTGCTCACTCGTAAAAACTAGACCAATAATACTAAACTTCTTCTTGGATACTTTTCTAATTTCACCTTGGTTCGGCGACTTTTGAACTTGACGGAGATAAATAAATGCTCAGCTCTCGAAGTTCTAGATTGGAAGACGAGACAGATTCGGAAAATCTACTTTTGAACCAAATTAAGGAAAATGGCTAAGAACCGCGGTGGAGTAACAGAAGTACTTACTTATTTTTTGGTATTTTATTGTTTTAAATGAAAGGATGTCAAAATATATTCAGCATTAATAACTTTTTTTTAAGCAAATCGGATAAAAAAATACAAAATTTTCTTTTTTATATATTTAGTACTCCCATACAACAAAAGTGATTGTTTTGCTAATTTTTATTTTTGCTAATATATATTGGTAGGGAGCCCTTTTTGCGCGAGTCCGATTCGCACTCGGCCGGTTTTTTTGAATTCAGAACATTTTACCTACATAGCAATTTACCAGTCAAGAAGGAACTGTAATTATTGAATAGTGTGTCTATTCCGTCCGTGACTATGCTACACGCGAAATGGCAACAGCGACAATGCCACCCAACCACACACAAAAAATCAAACATGCGATCATTGACTATCATTGCATGCGATCGACACTATCCTGTCTTCGTATTGACTCAAATCAAATCAAAAACTTTTTATTCAAACAAACTTAAAAAATAAGTAAGTACTTATGAATAGTATTTTTTTACACGAGCCATTCAGAAGATGTTTTAACTGACAAGAAGAACAATAAACATGTCGACTGGCTGTATTTGCGGACTATAAATTCATCAATCCATATTGGCTCCGCGTCGTGTTTCATGGCCCATTCTCTTCCAGAAGAACTGCTTTTTAGCAGAAGGGACTTTAAAAAAACAGCTGTTTATGATAAACCGCTAGCGGTTTCACTCTCGTAGTTCCCGTTTCCGTGGTAATATCGGGATAAAAAGTATCCTATGTTCATAACCAGCCTACTATCTGTGTACCAAATTTCATCCAAATCCGTTCAGTAGTTTCGGAGCCTATTCCATGCAAACAAACAAATAATTAAATCTTTCCTCTTTATAATATTAGTATATATATATAGCAGCTTTCCCGATCGCCATAAATCTCATTAAACAAACGCAACTTTAAAAAGAAGAACATAAGGCCACGCAATTACACAAGTTTTCCATACAAATATTAAAATAACAATAGCATATGATGCGTTTAACCATAAGCAAGGGTTGCCTTAAGAAAGTAGGTCAAGAATAAGGGTGCCCACCCTGGGTGATAATTTTACAATACATGTGATATAAATTGAAGGAATTAAGGAAAAATACGCGACAACGTGTTTATATTCTTATTTTTTGTTTTTTTACCATCTATGGTCCTGTACTTTTCTTATTATATTACACGACACTGTCAAAATAATGTCATCTCATAGCCATGGTCAATCTCATGGCCGCGCTTGACTTTTTCGAGTATTCGATCACCTTTGTTAAGCAACGATCGGTCCGGTCAAGTGTCGAATGGGTGCAGAGATAAATATCCTTATATGATAAGATAGAAAGACGGTCCAAATGATAGGTTGACAAACGGGACGTCCTGTAAATACAGGACAGTTGGTCAGCCTATCAGGAAACATAAAGGGCCTGCCCCTTATTTCACGCCGGTTGCTCGCGTATCGCCTGTTATCCCTCACGGAACCGTATAAAAATTATAATAGAAACCAAGATTTTGGGCTGTCTATCAATCATTAACTATGATTCACTTTAGTCATACTACGTATCACTATCATCATCAACAGCCGTTTTTTAATCTCTGCTGCTAGAACTGCCACACCATGACGTGCTTTTGGCAACTAATTACGCCAGCGGCCATCTCTAGGACGGTTCAGCATAATATCAGCTTGCTGCACTGGACACAATCCAACGCAGAGCTGAGAGGCTAATTTGCAACACAAAATTGGTGAAGAGCAAAACTTCACACTTTAGCTCACCGCCGTAAACTTGCCTGTCTGTCGGTCTTTTACAGACTATACTTTGGAGAGTGTGCTCATGAGCTGCATGAGCTCATACTGCCATTCCCCTTCTACCATCGGACATCAAGACGCACTGCGGGCTTCCACCCTTTTTTGGTTGATATTCCTAATTGTCGCACCAAGCGCTTCTGAACAGCTTTTATATGGCGCACAGCAAAGGAGTGGAACTCCCTCCCTGCATCTGTATTTCCGAGTACTTATGACTCGCTCGTTTTCAAAGCGAGGGTGAATAAGCACCTTCTGGGATAGGTCGCTCCATCGTAGATCCTGTCTTTAGACCCCGGGCTAGACATGGATCAAAAGCGAACCCATTCATTCATAATTTTAAAAAAAAATACGTTTGGCACTCGGGGACTGCCGCGGTAAAGCTAGTGCATAGCATTTTTTATCATAGATTTTGGTTGCTTAGTTACGATTGTGAATAACAAAATGGTCAATAATGAAAGAAACTGTATGAAAATTTGAGTAAAAACACAATTTCTTTTTAAAATCTGGTACCGCATTTTTTCCAGTTGTCGCGGAAAAAATGCGGTACCAGATTTTAAATATGACACGGAGTGGAGGTGTAAGGTTTTATTTTCGTTACGGAATTTCTTGATTTGGTCACCGCGCTAAAAGCCAGCGATAAAAGCTATGCAGTCGCTTAAAAACATCGTTATTTTTGTGTCAAATGAAAATAAATGCTGTCAAATTTTGTAATACATTTAACGAGCGATGATGTCTCAAAACTTCCGTCAAAAAACAATCTTACCTTAAGAGATCCGTTGATGGTAAGATTGAAACAATACTGCGTTAAGAGATGCCGGTAGGCCTCCAAGAAAGATAGCAATGGACGCAGTCTACGCTTTTCTTTCGCCGGTCCAACATGGTAGATTATTTAAATTTACATTTTTAAAATTAGTCAAAAATGTTTTTGAATCAAAACTGAATCATATTCTACAATACTACTTTTCCTTATCACAGCAATTCCACGGGCATTTGCCGACTCAAAGACGACTTGGAAAAAATTACCGGTACTTGCCTACAACCACTTCAAACCGATTCAACAAAGAACTGAAATTAAATTTACGTGGCGCAAAGAAAAAACTAGTTACAGGAGGAAATTGGTGGAGACAGTGACAAATCGGTCCCACAAGAGCCGGATATCCACCTCTCCCTCTAACTTTCGAAAAGCTGTATCCTTCGTCCCGTTTTAGCAACCACGCGGCCTCACACTGAATGTGTTCAAATGTAATTATTGTTGCTGTAAGTTTTTTATAACTTTTTGTGACTTGCAACCTAAATTTGTTGATGCAACACAATTTCAGTTTTAAAGTGGAGCTCGAATGACGTTTTTTTCTAGTACTTTTGAGGAACCATGGATGATAAATGGGTAGCACAAGGTCTACGTGACTTATTAATATAGTCACGTAATATATTACCAGTAGTATTTTTCTATTAAAGTTGATCACGAAGTGTTAATTATATCCTAAAATACAGTAATACATCAAATCAAACCAAAAACACCAAAACTATGTTAATTAAATGACTGTGATAAGCAGTTCGCGTTTAATAAACCCATAAAAGTCATTTTATTTTTAGCCGACTGCAAAAAAAGAAAAAGAGTCGCGTATTCCGATTTCTGTTCACCGATTATTCGAAAAAAGTTGTAGAGATCGAAATAAAGTTAGTCCTTAAGTTAATCTCATTTTCTTAAATTTTGAAATCGGTTCCTTAGTTTTCAGAAGATCTTGAAAATACTGTCGTTTTCATAATGGTTACACAGATAATTTCTTAGTTTAGTTTAGTGTAGGGTGGTGTAGGAGAGTAAGTACGGGCCTTATTCCAACTTTAAAACATGTGAAACAAAAAATCCTTCTTAAAAATTTAAACCAACTACAAAAAATAAAAAAATCGTCGAAGCCAGCCACTGTAAAAAAAAAAGTATATAAGTGCAATGTAGAATGCAACATCGATGCCTGGACTGACACCGATTGCAAATAGACTTCTTTTCTGTTTCTGAAGTCGGTTATGATTTAATCGCTTTTAAAACAAGAACGCTTATCAATTCGTCGCGTATATATTAAATTTCTGTGTTTTATAATAAAAAAAATACCAACTTTCTTTTAAAGCGCCCCGTAAACGCTGCGCTTTAAATTGTCTTACCTAGCATAGCATAGCCTGCGGCTATGCCTGATGCGTTTTACTTCCGGGAAATTATTTCACAAACGTGTTTGTCAAACAATTTTGACAAATAATGATCGTTTACCGTGCTCTTTATAAAAAATACGTAAATAAAAAAAACTACTTATCTCCCTTTGCGGTCTAGTGGTAACAACCACCGGTATCAGACCCAGGGTTCTCGGATTCGATTCCCAGTGGAGGTTCATATGGTATTCGGTTTGGTTGGTGGTAGGACTTGTTGTAAGTCTGCCTGGCTAGTTAGTACCACCATCTTATCTAAATCTGACACCATAACAACAAAGTTTTCATTGTTGTGTTGTGGCAGTTAGAGATAAGATAGCCAGTTCCTCAGTAGTTGAGGATTTCGGGAGAGGCTCGCTTCCATCTTCAGCCTTATCAATACTTACCGTCTTCGGACAAATATGGAAGCGCTGAAGAGAATATTTCGTGCAGTTCAGATTCATAATCACTGGAAATCAAACTGTGCCGGATGTTTGACAAACAAAAATCTAATTTCCCCAGGTGTATATTAATGCGCAAAGTTTACTTGCTCACCACACTGATCTTCTGACTTCCTTTAGCAACGGCGTAGTTGATGGCATCCTTGTCTCTGAAACTCGTCTCACGCTATCTCTTCCCTCTACTTGTTTTACAATTCCAGGATATAACTTATTTCGAAATGATCGCATTGGCTTGGGTGGTGGTGGTGAAGGTATTTACCTCCGCTATCACATCATTGCCCGAGTGGTCACTTGCTCTCCCTCTCAATACAGGGCTTCTTTTAAGTATATAGGACCTGTGTGGTGCAGTGGTACTAAGCCCGCCTTCTGCGCCAGAGGTCCCGGGTACGATTCCCGAACAAGACAAATATTTGTGTGCATGAACATTTCTATGTCTTGGTCTGGGTGCTTCATGTATATTTCTATATTTTTATTATTTTTATATATATTTGGAACTGATATTGTGGTCACCTCAAAAAAATCCTTCTTGGCGCATTGTACAGCCCCAGTGATAAGTTTAAGTACTTCAATGACCTGGAAATAATTCTTGAAAACCTTGTCCCTGACGTCGACCAAATTATTCTTATGGGTGAAAACTTGACTCTTGAAAATACACGCCGGAGCTAAGAAATAGTATCTCTTTTCTCTTCTTTAAATCTTTACACTGTTTTAACAACTTCTCCTACGCATTACTTTCCCAATTGTGAACCGTCTCTATTAGATCTTATAATAGTCTCAAATCCTGACCTAGTCGGTTCTTATGGGCAACTAAGTGCTACCTTCCCCGCCAGTAGATGGTGGATCTTCTTAATTTCCTTACTCACAAAGTGCGCTAAGGTCAAACTCAGGCTTCGTCTTCTGCGCAACTTTAGGCGTATTGTTCTTGAACGCTTGAGGTCAGATGTGAGGGATAATAATTCTTCTCCGGTACTGACATTGGATAATATCGATGATATGGTTAATTATTTCACCTTTATGCTTATTAAAATATATTGTGTTCACGCCCCAAAAAACGGAACTTTCCCCAGATAACCTTTCTGCATATAAAAAGCTTCGGAACCGGAACAGGATGTGTCTAGATGCTAAACGTAAATATATACATTCTCAAATAGCAAGCTTGGACCAAAAACAAGTTTGGAGCTACTTAAGGTCTCTCGGGGTGGGCAAGGCCGTGGATTCTAGTCCAAGAACTTTAGATCTTAACCTTCCTAATAAACACTTCACCTCCTACTTTGGATACTGTCTCTAAGTCAGTTTGCCTCTTCTCGCTGTTATGTCTTGACTTTTCTACCCTTGCTTCTCTCACTTTTAGAGTTGTTTCTGACGAAAACGTTGCGAAGTGTATTAAATCTATTTCCACAAAGGCTATTGGTAGCGATGGCCTTAATCTAGACACGATTCTTCCAGTCTTGGATGACATTGTGCCAGTAATCACTCACATTTGACGACCTGTTTGGCGCAGGGGTACTAACCCCTCCTTCTGCGCCAGAGGTCCCGTGTTCGATCCCCGGACAAGACAAATATTTGTGTGCATGAACTCGTTTATTTGTCTTGGTCTGGGTGTTTAATATGTATATTAAGTATGATAAAAAAAGTAAATAAGTATGTTTATCCGTTATCTAGTATCCATAACACAAGTTCTTCATGAAACTTAACGTGTGATTGTATGCAAATATTTATTTATTTTATACATTGTTAATTTCTCACTGCAGCACAATGTTTTTTTTTCGTCGTGGAAGAAAGATATCCACTAGTTGGTGTGCATTCAAAAGTAATTAGCGAAAATTAATTATAGAGCAAGCAGATAATCGTGTATAACCTTCGTTTGTACTCATTTATTCAATATGTATAAGTAGTATGATATATATGTATATATTTATTTACATTTGTATCAGTATGTAGTATATTTTTAATTGTGATATTTGTGTATGGATACTTTAGGTATTTTATTATAATATTTTATCATTTCTTTTAGTTGTAGTTTTTTACATCGGTTGTGCACCCTACCTCTTACATATCTCCACATCACCCTAATGTTGTCCGCGTCTTTCGCAAATTCTAAATCAATCACTCGTCTATTATTTCACAGCTTTCACTTTTTATACATATGTCGAAAACATAAAAACTAGAGTAGGCGCGCTATGAGCATTTTGCCGCCCGTGCTAAAAAAACGTTAATAATTCGGAAAACAATTGCCCGATAGGCTTACGCTTTTTAGTAGCTGCCCCTAGTTTCGTTCACAACGTATGCCGAAAGGCTGGACACCGTCAGTGCGCGGGGCACCGATTGAGGAGGAGGTTTTTATCATTAGGTGTCACCAGGCGGCAAATTGCTCACCGCGCGCCCACTTATGTAAGTATAAATTGAGCCATTTACCACCTTTGGTTTGATTATATCAAACCAAAGGTGGTGTTGACGTCGTAGACTAAATGAAAGAAGAATATTCTTTCGGAAGAATGACTTGCAGATGGCCAGTGAGGTTGCTTTTTTCAATGATCAATATTGCCGGTATAAACAGTCAAATTATTTACAAAGCCCATACTGAACACTTGATGCTACGCCGACAGTATTTGAAAGAGATATCTATGGTACTAGTCAAGTAATATAATGATCACAAGGTTTTCTACTGAAACTTTAAATATTCCTTTGAGAAACCAAATTGCTCGCTTTGTACCTATAGAGGAAGCGTCTACTTCAAAGAAGGATGAATATGCAGTATATGTCTAACAAAGAAAAAATGACGCACGAAAAAAGTGTTTTGCAGGTGCTCAAAGTTACTGTGCAATGAACATTGCACATACCTTTGTAAAGATTGTTTGGATAAAGAACATCCTGTAGATTTAGAAAACATATGATTTTGATATTTTTCCCCATCTTTTTTCAGTATTATAGAGTATTTTTTAGGAGAAAGTTAAAGAAGTAAATTAAACTATTATTTTTTCTAAAATCTTTTGTAAACCCTAGTTCCTAAAGCAGACTTTTCTATTTATGTTTAATTTGATTTATCATTACTTATTTGTGTATTACATATTATCCTGATAAAATAAATAAATTAAATTGCTGTATTCCTACTTAAAATGGTCAATTAAAAGGGGCGGCAAAATGCTCCCTACGCGCCCACTGACGTTTTGCGGAAACACGCGCCCACTCTAGGTTTAAAGAAGACTTGTATATAATAAAAAGCACGGTAAACGTTCAAATTTAATTTACTAAGGCGTTTTTTTTTTTTAATAAATTTCCGGAAGAGAAAGACTCACCAAACAGCCGCAGACGGTAAAATATATTTGACAAACACGAAAATCTGACAGATATTTGACAGAAAATTGATCTTTTACGCTTAGTTTAAATTAGTTTATTAATTTATGTAGAATTTAATGTCACATATTGTACAGAAACATCACAAAGAGATATTGCTTACGCTATAAGGACGCAACCAAGGTCAATAGAAAGCCTGAAATAGACTACCTACTTTAGATTTTTACCATCTTTATCTAAATGGCAAAAGAAACTCGTCCTTACTCATTACCATTATCTTAACCTCACTCAAATACACACACTTACGAATGTTTTTATCTCAATAATGAGTTTAATTTCAGTGTCAACTCAATTAATGTGAGTGGGAAACCGTAAACAGAACAATTACAATCCTAGAAGCGGTACTTACGGCACCCCTTCAAAAGTTCCTTCCTGTTAAGTAATGTTACTCTTTAACAATAAATTACCGAGAAGTTTGCACAGGATAGGGTAGTCTCTTAGTGCCGGTTTTTAATTGAGAAGGACATAAAAACACATTTTGCTGTAATCGGATAAAACTTTTGATTGTTCTTTAGCGTAACGTGTATTTTCGGCCAGCACGATTTTGAGCAATATTCTTCAGCTGTTTTGAATTCTATTTGACGCGAGTTTCGAATTACTCATTCTTAAGGCCCCGGTAAACTATGAAAAATTTACAAAGTTTGAAAAACACGACAGAATATTTGATCGTTTACAGGGCTTATCCATTATGTCTAATGCAAATTTTCAAACGTAATAAAAACAATCTTGTCAAAACTTTCCATATCAACGATAGCAATTTTGCTGAACATAGCCAGGGATGATTTTTTATAAAGTTAGATGAACATCGGCTATCCATTGGCTTCTCTCCAAAAGAGTAATTCAATGAGATTAATGGCATTCTGTGCCGTGTGGTGACGGCCTAAGAATACAAGTATCACCACTCCCTTACATGCCTGGGATGTCGTAAAAGTCGACTAAGAGGCTCGACGCATTGAACACCTGTGCGAGAGAAGGAAAACTTGAAACAAACCCTTTACCAACCCGTCTGGCCAGCGTGGTAGTAGTAGGCTAATAGCCTGCTATGAACGCCACAATATGAGTGAGCTAGGAGAGGCTTATGTCCAGCAGTGGACGTTCACAGGCTGATGATGGATGGAATGGCATTCTGGGAAAAACGTAGAGTATTGATTACACAGTAGGTACCTAACATCTAAGATGCAAACAATACCTTTGCAGTTGGGGAGGAAAGTGATAATAACACATCTGTGGTCTAGTGGGAACACCACCGGTAAACCCGTTACCTATGTACACCTGGCTAGCGACCACCATCTTATTTAAGTCTTACACCACAACAAGAATATTTTCAGCATTTGTGTATTCTGGGAGAGACTTCGCTTCCAGCTTCAGCGTTACCATTACTTAACATCAGGTATGATGAATTTTGAATATCTCCCCGGTGTTCATAAAAAAAAAACAATCCGCTGATGATTTAACACGCTGCTTCTATGGCCGTACTCGCTTCCTGTTCTCTATTTGGCAAGACAGGGTAATGAACCACCTCTAAGGTCCGTCAGAGTCGCTGCGCTCGGCGCCACATCATTAATTTCTACCTAATGTCTGAAACGGGCGCGACGGGGCCGACCACATTTCGTGTTCACATTGGTGTTGTACACTCGAGAGGGACTTTTGAGTATTGTTCTTACTCGCTTTTTAACGAGACACGACTCAATATTTTTAACTCTGAAGAACGATTTTCTTCATCAAGCCATGCAAACTTATCTCGACTCCCAGCTTAATTTGAAGATGAGAACTTGTTCTGTGGAATAAAATCTTTCGTAAGTCGTAAAATAGCTGCGTCTCGCTGTGGTTTCAAGATTACAGTCATCCTTATTTAATAATTTTCCTTTCTACGGGGGCTTGAATGTATTTGTATTTCAGTCATTCATTTCAGTCATTTCAGTCATCTTAAGATATGAGTAATTTGTACTTAGATTTTCTTCTACGACTTAGAGAAATTAAGGCGATAGTTGACGATTTAATTTAGCTCATCAATCACTGCAAGATTGAGTCGAGTCTTTAAACTATAGCAAGTTCTGAGTTGACTCGAGTTTCAAGGCCTTCACATCACTAGTGCCTCCACAGTTCTACCTTTGGATGTATCATATTTTGCGGCCGCATTCGTTTCTTATAATCATTATAAATTCTAATGAAGACAACAGTAATGGTGTTTTGCTTGAGGAGTTATGACTATGTCGTTGTTGATACATGTGCGAGAATTTTATGAATATTTAGCGAATTCCCGATTGAAATCTGGCTAGTTGTTGAATGTTACATATGTTCAGAATTTCTTGAATCACTTACCAACACTTTCAGTAAAGTAAACTTTTAGGAAAAGTAAGTAAGGAAAAAGATTTTTTACATTCCAAAGTAAACTTTACAAAAAATATTTTGAGACGGCTCCAGAAAGTAACCAGTCTTTACCAGAATATTACTTCATCATCATCATCATTATCAGCCTGTCGCAAAACATTCACAATAAAATTCAAACTTCATGGCAGCAAAAAACAAAAACCGTAATTCAACATAATAACAACAATTATGGAATTATTAATTTCGTTATATTATAACGAAATTAATAATTCCATAATTGTAATTGAATTGTGAAATTGTTGTATACCGACGTAAAATATTTAGTAAATACAATAATATCGTGACGTTTGCTTCTTTTTAAATTCAACGCCGCATTTCCATTCACCAATCGAAATAGGTATCGAAAGAAAACTAATTCTGAAACAACGAAACTAGTTCGAATTTTGTTTCACTCGGTGACAACCACACGTGATGTATACAATCGGTCTAGACTTTTATTCTAATGCACCGGATATGCGAATTTTCTCCATATTTTATATATTATTTAGGCGCTATACGATTGAAGCGATTTAACAATGAGAAAACGACGCGCGCGGGAGAGATACCGATTTTGCAGATATGCGAAAAAGTCACGATATCACTTCGAGTAAATAACTATAGCGATTATTAGAGAAATTAAACTACACGATGTCAAAAATTATTGGTATCCACTAATTAAATTTCTAATAGTATATGAAACCCCATTTAAGAGTATTCTTGAATTTTCGTATTTTTAAGGGGTCTCTTTGAAAAGAAAAAGTGTCAAGGCAAAATCATTAATCATGTTACTGAAACATTACTTGTCTGGATAAAGGTATGAAAAAATAATATCTAATTACTACGTACATCTTATGTTTTGGCGCGCACTGTTCATTGAAATAAAACTACTTTTACGGATATCAAACGCGCTATATTTTTCCACAAACTAAGTTGTAATGGTCCGTATTTTTAGGGTTTTTTTTTTATTTTCCCGACGTTTCGGCACCTTTACAGCTGCCGTGGTTTACAATTACAACTTAGTTCGTGGAAAAATATAGCGCGTTTGATATCTGTAAAAGTTGTTTTATTTCAATATAATTACTAGATTTGTAACATCCCTACCTAACCGTTCGACGGTTTTATAGCGAAAAGTACCTACTTTTTCCGCAGAGCGTCTTAAGTCCTTCTGGCCTTTCTTCGAAAACCGGCATTAGCATTAGGTAATGTAAAAACTGTAATATCCTAGCAACCAATGAATGTCCTAAGGCAAACATAGTTATTTGTTATGCAAGGTTGGAAAGTTGGTTATTAGCGGCGAGTTACCTCTATCGAAATTTGAGCAAGTGAAGGATTCTAGTGCCGAGCGCTACACACAATTTTTTACCTCACAACAGCGAGGAACATTTTAAAGTGGTTTTCGCGGTCAACTTCCGGTAAAAAAATCTTGAAACATTAAGTTTAATGTAAATATACATTATTCTTGTTCTTTTAATTAAATAAAAAACTAAAATAATAAAAAGGTAGTATTAATTCAAAGAAATTTGAAGTAGGAATATAATATTACTTATAAATAACAATAAAAACGATTCGGTAAATATTAACATTGACATGAGGTACAAAGACAAAGACAATTTAAAAATAAAGGTTTATGCCACGTTCCGAATCCAATCATAGGTTGTGAAAATCTCACCCAGCCTAATATAAAATTCTTATAACAAATAGTTTAATATTATTGTTATTGTTTTTATGATTCAATAAACTAAAATAATATAATAAAACTATAGTATTATAATTAATTCATATCTATTTTAAATAAGTATTGAATGTAACAAAAAGTAAATAGTGCGATTTGGAACGCATTATGACATATTTATACGTGATAAACTAAAAAAGTACTTTACCGCGCTGGGCCGCAAAAAGTGATTTTCTGCGCTGAAACTGAATGACAAATGCTCCTTTTCCGAGCGTGTGAGGTGAAAAAATATTTAACAATATTATTACGCTGACCCAATGATCAATGCAGAATATTATAAATTTTAATTAGCCGTCAAAATGGATAATTTACTGAACGTGTTACGATGCGCCAAAACATTACATATAAGTTTTAAACTTTAATCTTTAGTCAACTCCTGTAAAGTATGTTCTAAGTAACTATATAACTATGTAACTTTCTCATCAAATGAATGTACTATTACATTTACATTTTACATCAAACAGTTTATTCTTGAGCTGAATTAAGTACTTTCTGTAATTGAGTGTTATTAGATAGCTCGATGCATATTGCACAATTAATTGAAAATTGCCTGCCAATCTTCAACATCATTGTAATGAAATACCTGATGAGTTTCAAGTAAAACGCTTAACAGTATCTTACATTACTTTCTTTATGAGTTTCATTTCCTTTGTGTAAGTAAAAGGGAAAAAAGCAATGTTTTACTAAATCAAGCAGCGTCGATATCCAGAAAGGCATTCTTTCACGGGGCGTGAAACATTAATTGTACCAGAGTGAATACTAAAATACACTGAATTGAAAATAGGACGCTCTATAAAAGTCTGCAAATCGTTTGTCAATTGTTTTTACGAGTCAACAAACTGCGACGTCGAGGCGTAAAATGTAGCGAGTTCTTTTCGATGGATCTTGCTAAATGTTCCTTTTAAAATATGTCTTTTCTTGAGCACTTTTAAGTTAGGGGTGGAATTGGGGTTCTTTTTAACCAACATCCAAAAAGGAGGAGGTTTACAATTTGGTTTTATGTATGTACACCGATTACGGCAAGATTTTTATAGAGTAAAAACGAACAATTTCATGTAAACTTAGCTCTTAATATTTACTGAATTAATTATTTGAATACAACCCCGATTAGGAATTTGCTAATTTGTTTCTCATCTAACACCTCTTTATATATTTTTTTATACATTTGCGCAGTATTTCCCTTTTCATTGAATTCAATGTCAATGTAAAATGTAATTACGAAATACCTTGCCTTTATAACATCACGAAAAAAAATCTACACAATTTTCTCGATAATTTATTATTCTGAGCAGGTATTGAGGGCTTTTGAAAAGGTTACCTATTACGTACTACGTCTTATGTTATGAATAATATATGATTAAGCGTTCTTATGTTGTACTTAATAGCAACCAAGCAATCGAATTTAATTGAATTGCTAATTTAATTAGCATTTCTTGTGCTGTAAATAGAACTTGATCTTCTTGACCTAGCTGGGTGGTTGAAGTTTTCCTTTTTCCTTTTATATTAAATATATTTCAAAATTGAAAATTTGTGTTTGGCAACAACATGTTCCATTGTAAATGTTGTTGTTTCTACAGTTAAAGCTGATAAGTTTCTTGCGGCCTTTCTTCTTATCAGTTAAAAGATGTCCTGAATGGCTGGTAGGGAAAAAAATGTTGGACTATTCGAAAGTACTTATCTATAAGTCTATTTGAATAAAAATTAGAGACTTGCCTTTCAATATGTTTAAGAAAACACTACATAAATGGCTTAGCGACCACACTTTCTACTGAGTTTTTAAATTTTAAGGATTGAAGGTTATTTATAGTTAAGTACATTTATTATTTTGATTATTAAATATTATTGTTATTGTGATATTATTGTAATGTGTGATATTAATTATTTATTGTTGAAATTGTAAAATCATTGTAAAAATTGTATTCTTCTCAGTTGATATTTGCATGCTATTGTTACAGATGTATAGGCAATGAACGACATGTATCAAATAATGTTCCATCTGTAATGTACCCTATTCAAAGCAAATAAATGAATTCTATTCTATTCTATTCTATTCTGGAATGGCGACCGCGCACTGGACGTCGCTCCGATGGTTGGCCCCAGACAAGGTGGACCGACGATCTGGTGAAGGTCGCGGGAAGCCGCTTAATGCGGGCAGCGCAGGAACGATCGTCGTGGAGATCCTAGGGGTAGGCTTATACCCAGTTATGGGTGACCTGTGGCTGAGACGACGACGACGACAAAATAACTGATCATCATCTAGATCCTCAGTTGTTGAGGGTTCCGGGAAAGGCTGGCTTCTATCTTCACCACACTCACAAAGACCTTACCACCGGGAGAATAATCTTGCACAACTAACTTGGAGATCACAGAACAGACACCGAACCCAGGTCGCCCATTGCAAGGAAAATCTGTACCGGTGTAGGGCTCCGACAACACCTGTGAATGTGGTGTGGTGTGGTGTGAATTTGAAAAATAATGTATATGCCATTTGTACCATCTTTTACGTAGTCTCATTTAAAACCTTAAATTATGGGATATATTATATAAAAACACGTTAAAAATATTTGAAATGAGGTTTTAATATTCTTAGGCGTACGCGCCATTTTGGGAAACAGGGGTACCAAAAGAGCGTCAAAGGAATTATTCACAATAAACTAATGAATACCAAGCTCCACAGTCTCCCTCATCGTCAAAAAGTTGCCTCACTGTCGGTGTTCTACAGATTGTACTTCGAAGAGTGTGCTATTGAGCTACTATTAATTATTACTATGAGCTCATGCGGCCAACTCCACCACTGTTTTACCACCGGGAGTCCAGGCGTACTGCGGGCTATCACCCCTACCTGCTTGATATTCCTCGTCTGCGTACAAAGCGCTTTTCCGCATCTTTTATAATGCACACAGCCAAGGAGTGGAACTCCCTGCCTGCATCTGTATTCCCAGGAGCATATGACCCTGGTATATTTAAAACTCGAGTGAACAGACTAAGGAAGCTCGCTCCATCTTCGGCCTCTTCTTAAATCTGACGATTCAGAATAATGCCAAGAGCTAGCCTATTTAATACACAAAAAAAAACTTTGAAACTGCACTTAGAACCTACTTACTTACAGATTACATAACCTTTTACTAAAGCACTCTTTACGAAATTGAACAACTTTAAGGTATAGGAATTGAGGGCCTACCGCTATCTATTAGCGCAGTATTGTTCCAATCTTACGATGATATACCATGCTGTACTTACTATGCATACCATGAAGCGCTGGCCGCGCTTGACAGACTGTGGGCCTACCGCGTAAGTGCCGTCGGCATCGCTGTCAACTTCACTTTGCCAGCCGACGGCGTTTTGGTACAACGCAACTTCAACGTTATTGTCCTTATAATAAGATTCCTTTTCCATGGGCAGTTGATTCTCGACTCTGTGTGCGACCGAGACAGCGCTATAGCATCAGCGCTCGCGTGTGAAGAGTCGCGATCATATTACGTCGACTTGTTGAATATGATTCCTCTCCTCGCGACGACACTTATCGTAATCGATCACGTTTGTTAAGCAACGTTTGGTGACCGCAAGTGCCATTACACCTAAGCGCTTCCGTGCTTCGGAGGGCACGTTAAACCGTTCGTCCCGGCTGTTGTCATCTGATAACAGTCGTTAAGCCAAGTCAGAGTCCATAAAGGTAGCTTGATAAACTCTGACACCAGAGGTGACCACTAATCCTTATACGATAAGAGAAGAGAGAGACCATGATATTTGGTTCTACGAATCTCTTAAAGTAAACTTGTATTTTGTCGGAAGTTTGCTCCAAAGTGTGTCAAAATGTGACAACTTCAATCAAAACAATACGCAAACAAAACGTTCTTATGACGTGATGGTTTCTAATAGATGATGGTAGGCCCATTAGTAGTCATGTTACTTATATATTATGTTAAAGGTATATTCATCCCCACCCTTGTTCCCTTAACATTACTCACAAACGGCGTAATTAGAAATGCTTGTAGTGGTAAGGAGATGTAGGAAAATGTAGGTACTTTCAGGGTTGACAAAAGCTTTATATTTCATTATAAATCACTAATTATTTATTTATTTATTACATTGCTATTTATTTTCGAGTTTGAGATAATTTTTTCTAGTAGGTATATTTTCTTGTGTAAAATTCATAATCTTTGACTTGAACGATGTTTGTACCTAGGAATATGTTTTCTTTGTTTGCAAAGAAGTATTTAATAATAGTATTACTTTTAGTAATAGTATTCTTAGCATTTACCTTGCCAAGTCGCCATTAAGTACTTTCTGAACTAAACAATGTTTATTTCCTTTAAGTCCTACTAGAGTTTTTATAAGTCTAATTACGTAACAATACAAACTAAGACTGTAGCATAGTGTTAAAAATTTTGTTTTTTTCAACTTGTTGCTAAATAGGCCTTGATTTATACTTTATGGGTACGAAGTAGAATATGTGAGAGCGCTTACACACTGATCCAAAACGAATCCAGAATTAGAATGTCGCTTACGCACTGCGATCCAAATCCGATCCGAATCCGATACGTATCCTTTTTTTATCACTATCACTTATCAACTTTATAATTTTTTCAATCAATTCTATTATTTTTTAACAAAATCTTGGCCTCCACTTACTGTCACCTCAACGTCGAACAAATTTATGCACAATTTCTATTGATTTCACAACGCGAATTTCTTTAAACAAAAACAAAATCGCGAATCAAGGCATTGAGTTTATGCCAGCCATGTTTGTTTACTCGACTTGCGATTTTAATTCTGTTTTTAAAAAAATGAGAGTTGTGCAATCAATAATAATTATGCACAAATATGTTATCCGTGGAATTCAGGATGCTAACTTTGTCTTTCACGTATAGTGTTAAAGTAGGTGAACAGTTTGTTCACGGTTCCTCATGGAGATTCACGGATGGCGGAGAGAAGAAAACTGATGTAGTGCGTAAGCTACTATACAAATTGTTCTACGGCTATGACAGACCGTATTTTCACGGATCCGTTTCTTACGGGTTCGAACGTCGCGCAGTACGTAAGAGTAGCAGTGTGTTTTTATTGAGTTCATGCGTGTTTCTGAATAACATTCTGAGAGATAAAAAATTAAAAATAGTAATTGTTTCGTTCACCCTGTTGAATTCAAACCTATTTGCTCTATTTCAGTCGCTGCACTATATTTCCGGATTTGATAAATTCCTATCGCAAAGTGGCTCATTACAAAGAAACTTTCTTTAATTCTTTAATTTCAGCGAGGATTATTTATCTAGATCCAACGCTTGGTTCCAAGAAGCGAATATTAATAGTTGCGCTTTACTTTGCACTTTTGCTAATTTAAACTTTTCGAAACTCAAGAAGAGATTCATTGAAAAACTTGCGCGTACTTTCGTTTATTTTGTTGCAAACATTAACATTGAAAGTCGGCGAAAAGGTTATAAAAGCATCTTGATAAAACACGGGAACAATGCATTTAGGGAGCATAAACTCAATTGTACATTCGAAGCCAAGTTTTCTCCACATGCGTTCTCACAAAAGTAACTAATGTAGCACTATTCATTCACCGTTTTATTTGGCAACTGGCAACGCAACACGTACAACGGCCGTAGTTACTGCGGTTCCGATGCGGCACCACGAAAAATTTATGTAGAACTGAGCGCGCTGGTCTAGCCCGGGCAAAGCATCGCATCGAACCACACTCTCGCGGAAAACCCGACTTACACACCTTACATTGCAGCTCGCTACTTGCCTTCACATACCCCGCCCGTAACTTAGCCCGCCATCTACTCCACCAACAGCAGCTCGCATAAACAACATTTTTTCCGCCTGGGCACAGAACTCTCAGGGGGCTTGCCTTACTCAAATATTAAGTTTCGTAAGAATTTTAAATTAGAACATTAGGCGTGGTGCCTTAGCAGAATTAAATATTAATAATGCTATTCGAGTGAACTTGGTGGAAGACTGGTAACAATGAATTTTTAATAGTTATTATCCTTTGCTTCTGGCAATTAATGTAATGAGGTAGCAAATTTAGCTTACCCTTGGGGATGACTGCAAATTACAGTTGATTCTCTACTAGATTTCCTTTTGATTGCCGTGTAAAAGGTATAATCATTAGAAATTATTTTCACAATTAACTGCCTTTATGTTTTGATTCTAATATGATTAATAGTCGAATGCATCACTAGATTGAAAAGGGTAAAAAAGTTTTTTAGTTTTTTTATAAACTCAGTAATCAATGAATACTAAACTTATAACGTTTACTGACGCCTGGGGGGTTACTCTTGACGTTGCGTTCAGAACGATATTGAATGTCAATAACTATAACTGGGCCCGTAGACAAAGTAACATCGATATGTAGCGAAACGATAATTCGATTCGTTAGTGTATAAATGCGCCAACTTGCGGTAAGAGCACGTGATTTAGCGCGGTATAAGCCAATCCGCCAATCCCATACATTTAATTATTTTCTTATTAAATGTATGGTATTGATTTTCGAGTTTGATTGGCGATACAATCGATTTTAGAATACAAATTTACATTATTTACTAATTTCAGGTATTGATTTTTCTAATTAGGTACTTAATAAAAGTCATAATTACTGACTTGACGTTAATTCGATCGTCAGGAGTAAAGGGGTTGATAGGTTTATTGTAAAGTTTTAAATGTTATCTGTTAAATCCCAGCACTACTAACGGTGGTATGGTTCCGTCCCACCCTACCCCCAGGGGTATGGCTAGGGGTTTGGTGGGTCTGGGATGCACTACTTCATCACTTTGAATAGATATAACACCTTTTGAACAACTGCATATAACTTACTATATAACTGCAACAATCGTTATTTCAATAGAATATTGTATGCCTCGTTATTTATGTCAATTTTTGAAAGTTAATTGCAAAGACAGTTTCATATCACATGTCTGACGGACAAAGTTACGTGATTTTGTTTGGGTAAATAGTATGAAAGACTTCTTGTGAACCGTAATTTGGAAAAGGATTAAACCAGAGCCCTTATAATTAAATAACATCGCAAAGAAAACTTACATAGTCAGTGTTATATATGTTTAGTATATATAGCGTTCCAGGAATCATATCTTTCAAAGACCAGTTGTAAAGTTAAGCCCCTTGCCTTATGTTAATTTATGATATTAATTAGCATATATTTGAAATTTTGTTATTATTTTGCCTATCAATTTAAACTTTTAAGAGGAAAGCCTCATGAAGCTTCCAGCTTGAGTTGATGCTTAAATATCTGTCTTGACTGTTTAAATTTTATTTTGTAAAACACTGCCTGAACCTCGCTGCGAAAATGAAACGCATCCCAATATGATCGCCGACAGGGCTGGCGCCACCGAGCGCACTTACGAAGAACTTTGATGGAAGTGGATAACTCCGATAACTATTATAATACTTTATAGTAATTGCCGTGCAATTTTCATACGCTAAACGACGCCGGCGACGGTGTTGCTTGACCACAAGAACCGGGTCAAGGTAAGTTTTACATTATAAAAATTAAACTGCAGGATGATATAAAAGCCGAAAGAATCAATTTTTTGATCTCCCATTTTGCCTAGGTGAAATAATCATACACAGTCCAATAAGTTCCCACGAGTAGTTTTTGTCGCCAAATTTCTGAACCTTTTCCCACAGTCAGTCAATACAGTAGTTAGCAACCTTCCATCATCAGCCTAGCTCACGCCTATTGTGGCGTTCATAGCAGGCTATTAGCCTACTACTACCACGCTGGCCAGACGGGTTGGTAAAGGGTTTGTTTCAAGTTTTCCTTCTCTCGCACAGGTGTTCAATGCGTCGAACCTCTTTGTCGACTCTTACGACATCCCAGGCATGTAAGGGAGTGGTGACACGTGTATTCTTAGGCCGTCACCACACGGCTAACCACCTTACCACCACGGCTAGCAAAATTAGTGAGTCTAGAAACGTTTTATTTTGTGGTATCAATGTGTGGAATAAAGTGGATAAGAAGAAGCGAAAACTTAATCGTAGCGAAGATAAGTTTCTCACGTACACATATTTTTAGGACGCTATCTTCCCCTCGCTGAGCTGTGAAACTTTTAATTATACCACGATCATAGCTACAAAGTTCACACAACATAAATTACTTACAGCCAAAGAACATATTCTTAGTTAAAATAACAGGGTACCGTAGGGCAAGCACGAATAACTATCGAAATAATATCGAGTAAGTATAAGTAACGTAATGACAAAAAATATATAGGAAAATATAGTTCGGTTTACGTCCGGTAGGAATTCTGCTCAATATGTCATACATTTTTTACTTTACTTCCTCGATACTTACTTGAAAGTTATTCGTGTTAGTTTGGTGACAGTTCGGTAAACCAACAATCGCCTCCAGAACATCTCATGAGTTCGTTGAGCCTGAGGGCTGATTATCTAACGAAAACTCGGTCCAGTTTTAGTTAAGTCGCTGTTGTGACTGTATGAAATATGAAATTATGTCAAACTGTACGAAAATTATGTGACAGTAATGACAGGATGAAACTGAAACTGATCCGTGTTTCCGTTAGTTACTCGAATTCCAAAAAGTAGCCTACTACATTTACGATGAAACCTCGTCCATTATCAAATCGAATCAAACGTGCCCACTGCCATTTAAATAACGTTTTAGTGACAATAACGTTTATACACCACCTGCATCTGGAGCATATATTAAATATTCTTGGTCAAGTATTCTTAATTTAATGAAAGCTATTAAAGCCCGAGGAGACTAATGTTGTATGGATGTTCCCTTGGATAATATGATGAGATTTTAATTTGAAACGCAGAAATTATGAAAAAAGTAAAAAAAAAACAAGGCCGTTCAAGGCATAGCTTCCTTGGTCCAAGGAGGTTTTAACTATAAAATTGACACATTAAAAGTGGCTTTACTCCTAAAAAATAATTAACAAATAACTTGTGAAATGAACGATCTTTTTAAATTCCGGGTTTTTAGTGTCTTTTGTTCTATTATCATAATCTTAAGATATCAGTAAAACATGACAAATTGTGAAATTGTGAATCTTGGCCAGAGATTTCAACGCAAATTACTATGAAAGTAACATATCTCATTGTAAGGTTTATCATTGCCTGCCTACAAAACAAAATCGAAAGAAAAAATTAAAATATCGTGATTTTCGATCCATGTCTTTTATGCAAATTGTTTTATTTTTGTCATTTATTAGTTTTATAATTTCTTTTTTTATTTAACGTCACAGTGCCTACTCTGACGTTAAAAAAAATATAAACACAGTAGGTGTATATAAAGAAGAGTATGCTCCTCGGGGATAAAAGTCTCTTAGCCTTGGGCAGACTTGAATCCTTCGCTCCATTCAGGGTACTTACTATAATTTCCTCGCTTCGCTCGGGATTAAACATCTTAATTCCTTCACTACGTTTGAGAATTAACTACAGAATCCTTCATTTCGCTCATAATTCAATATGCTGCTCGTGACATAAGTCACTGCTTTATCCCCTTAGTGCTTAATCTAAACCGCCGGTATGATTAATTTACCTCTATAGAGATAGATAGGGCTATCTGAGATAGTTACCTAAAATACTGGTTTCTTACCTTAACCGCCAATATTTTGGTTAAACAAAACTATCCTAGGCAACTATCTCAGATAGGCCTATCTATCTCTACAGATAGGTTATTAATTTCGGTCGTCAATAATTAGTTGCTAAAGGCTGAGTTATATTTTTCATCGATTGAATAGTATTGGCGTTTTTTATCACAACAATAAGGTCGCATAATCATAACTATTAATTAATCTGTGGCATAATTCAGTATGGTATACAATTAAATGTCTGCATTTGTCTTCTTAATAAATTGTTTGTTTTTCTCACATAATTTGCGTCGTGGCAATTTATCATAACGTCCCAGCCGTGGATTACCCTCCTGGGATTAGGACGTGAATGTGTAACTCAAAACGATTTGTAATTTTAAACAAGTCTTAGACAAATTTTTCACGTATATTAGGTGCACACTCACATCTGACACTGTTTTATGTTATGGCCCTATATTTCAAACTTTAGGTATTAGTAGCGGCCGCTTGCAGTTTCAACCGCATGGTACCCGTTTCGTTTGGATATTTGGATGAAAGTATCCTATGTATTAAGGCAAGTAATCTTGTATCTGTCAGCCGAAAACGAAGAAGATCTATTCTCCTTATCCTTCCATAAGGAAAGCCAGTGCCCCAGCAGTGGTGACGTTAAAATAGGCTGATGACGTGACGTGACGTACCTAGGGTATTAAAGACCACTTAAGTAAATAACAAAATCGTAATATTGACATAGGGAAAAATAATAAACGAGCTAACATTTGAGTGAATCAATATCGGATACGATACAAAACAAAAGACAACCATGTTTGAGGTAGCCTTCCGTACGACAGCAAATAACGCAATAAATAACATTTGTACATTTACAAAAGAATCTCGACTATACTTTGAGAGAACACAGAGGTTAAAACAATATACCTACATATGTTAAAATAATACCTTCGTTCGAGAACCGAATTTGAATTTTCCCCCTTGCGCCACACCGCCACATCGTATTGTATTTTCGTTTTATTAAAAGCAGGAAAATAAACAAAAATTTGGGTCCCTTGTCCTGGGGCTCTCTCCCCCTCGCCCTCATGTACATTACCTATGACTCTGCCAAATTCGCCTGTGGCAGTATCATAACCAACTTCTTCATCATTAGTCTAATTTGATACAACATTATCTTTAGTCCGTTCATCAGGTTTATACTTGTTTTGCTTTTTAAACGATCTTTAGCAATGAACTCAATCATGACAGAAACGTAAATAACAACTTATTCTTTAAAAAAAAATACCATTAAAAAAATGGTTTTGTAAAAGCGGTCACACCACCTGTCATGTTGGTAATAGGTCATAACACCTGTCATGTTTGTAATAGCACAGTCACTCTATGTCAAAAAACTTCAAAAGGTGTATGACTATTATTGTGCAGCGTTCCCACCGGATGTAAGCGGAACTACATTTTATTACAAAACTTTATTTTACAATACGTTCAATCCTAATGTGCACTCGATTCCGTCCAGAGTAAGGGGGCAGTATACTATATATATATATATATATATATATTTCGAAAGTTTTTCGAAAAGAAAGTCGCCTCGAAAGCAGCCAGCGTAGCATGCGCACCGGGACTCGCTGTCGACCCTTATATCGCGATGTCTGTCCCGCTCATATTAGTACGTTGTGAGCGGGTCAGCCAATGTGTTCGCATGTGAAGAAATACAAAATTCAACATTTTGTGTGACTGAGTAGCAAACATACAAACTTAAAACTTTCCACATTTATAATAAAATATTAGGAAATAGGATAGGAAGTCGGATCTTTTTTAAATGAAAGCTGGATGAAAAATCACACGTTTTAAAGCGGTAAAATATTATTTCGCTATTTGGAAACCGTTCTTTCATTAAACGATTTTTTCGCAGAACAAACCGTCGACTAAGGGTGATTTCGGCGAAACGTTCTACCGGTGCTGCGGTTCTGGTCGGTGAAGGGTATTTTTTGGTGAACGAATCGGAGCTCTATATATTGGCTCTATATCGGTCGGTTTCAATAACTTATCTACAGTAAGAGATAGGCTTACTAGAGCTTTGTTGCCTAGATATTTTTGTTATTCAGCCCAAAATAACCCAAAATAACAGCGGTTGCTAAGTAACGTAACTAAGATAAGCCTACCTCTTGTTAGGGATAGATTATTGAAACCGGCTGTATATCTATTCTTCAGTGTTTTGCCTCTTTTTATGTTCGGAGGTATAAAAAAAACTCTATCTGATGTCGAATCATCTGTTCTGTTGCTTATACTCGCATCGACTGTCTTGCCGATATGAGCAGGATATCCGATAAGTTTAGGTTTCGTATACTGCCTGCACCATATTTGTGTGAACTATATATTCATCATTGAAAAATTTCACTTTGTCTCTTTCACGTATGCTGACAAGAGCAGTAGGTATAGCTGACAGTTGTCGCTATCATAAGTAGGTCTTTTGGCTCGTGAATCTGTTGCGTAGTTTCATGACTACTACTTACTAAGTTTTCTCAATAATGTGATACAATTTGACAATGTCCCTAATGGTTTTTAATACAGTGCTATTTTTAAGTAACTTAAAAAAGAGGAGCAGGACGGATCTTTTTAATGTGTTTACTAGATATTACTTATTTAGAAGTAACAGGAAAGAATTGATGGTAATAAATAACAGATTAAATAGCATGTTATCAAGAATGTACAGTAAGCTGCGAATAGTACCAAGAGTGAGCACGTATCAGCTTGTCTTAATGAAATCCGCCAACACCACGACGAAAATCACATGTAGTAGATTTAATTTGACTAACAATCGAGGTCAAGGTATCCCAGATGGTGTAGTGATACTGGTCATACCACAAACATAGATCATGTCTGTGGGTCATACATACTGATGTCTGTGGGTCATACATACTGATTCAGAGGTGCTAGGTTAGGTTCACTATCCGGCAAAGCTTTCATGTTCTGAGCATTTGAGCACTGTATCTGGGTACTTTATATAGCTATGTTTAGATTATGTATTTAAAAACCTCCGTTGGTTCTAATATCTATAGCATAAGTCGGAATCACTGTGTACAGTCAACGGCCACTATGCCCGTACAATATTATCAAATTCACTTATTTTCGAACTTAAAAGCTAGTCTTATGGCCTGCGCAGACGACGGACATTGAAGAACTTTTTGTCCGTGACACGACCTTATTACTAAGATCATAAAGTTGAATAAATAACGAGGACTATCGCGTACTTTTCGCGGATATACGCGGTCTAAGTTGAATCTTATTTGGTTAACAATAAAGACGTGTCGCGGACAAAAAGTCCTCCGTTATCCGTCGTCTGCGCTAGCTCTTAAAGTTGTCAAGGGCTAGTCGATTGGGGAAAATAGACCGTACGTGATGTGGTTTTGTTCATTTTAATAATACAGTAGTAGCATTCCGAAAGTTGATGAGAGATGGATGGATTGGTGACGTAATACCGCCACCAGTTCGACAACTAACATGAGTTCTAATTGGCAGGAACGAGAAGCTGTTATTATTGGGAACAAAAATGTACTTGTTCGAGTAAAATTGCAAGTTGTCAGTTTGCATGTTTGACTTAGGTAACGCAAATTTTCACGGTAAAGTTAATAAAAGTCTACTTTTATCAAATTATAGAACTAATGTCATAACTCAACGTCCAAGAGTTCTGTGCCACTACAATTAACCAAATAAATCAAATTTTGCGTAAAATCTCCATGCTGTGAATTTGGTCGTTATCAATAAAGGGTTATGCATTTTACCTATCACTCATTTTACTGCATTTAATTTTTAAGTTTACGTTAGCTTTCAATCGAATATGAAGTTCGCTATTTGAAAAGGCCCTCAGAAGTATCTTTATTAGTCAATAGTCAGTGCTGCTTTAAGGTTCATATATACGGATCAACAGACACGCGCACACACATGCCGCCTGCACACACAAGAAATTCAGATAGGCGATTGCGTTAAGTCAATCGTATTCATTTATCAGCTAGGCGATTGCGTAAAGTCAATCGTTTTCATTTGACTTTTAGTTCATATTGTATCATATTAAATGTCATTTCATACAAATTGCAGCCGATTGTATACGATATGAACTGTCAAATTAATACGATTACCTTACACAATTGCACCCCAGGTCATATTGTATCATACTATATGTTATTAAAAACAAATTGCAGCCGGTTGGATATAATATGAACAGTCAAATGAATCGGTAATTCTTAGCGGACCTGATTTTTGAGCGTTGTACAAATATCTACTATGATTTTAATTTTTCGGTGCAGATTTTTTTTGGGATTAATTCTAGCACTGATTTGATAAGAAATGGAATTATTTACTCTTAATTTGGCAAAACATCATCCAATAACATTTTTTTTTCAAAGTTATTCTCCTAATTTTCATTTGCTGTCCAGAACCCAAAATCACATATTCATAGTTTCAAATCAGCTATGATTTTTACATGACTGTCTTTATTTTTATATTATGAAAGTAAATTAATACATTGTGTTATTAAAAAAATATCATCAGTTTAAAAGGTGTACTATTTATTTAGATATAACGATAAATATCTTTGTCCGTTCGTTGTACCTAATTTTTATCTCGGTTAAGGAATGGCAAATACCTCACTAGCTACTCAGATGGGTATAATTTACTCAAATTAAACCCATCTTCGAAACACGTTAGTCAAACGAAGTCGGTCGGTACAATTAATTTAATGAAAAATGAAAATTGTGGCGGAAATTATACAAATAACGTCTTGTCGTGCGAATGACCGGAATACGATTATTTTACGCAATTGCACCCCAGGTTGAGAATGCTGCCGGTCGGTGTCTGCCCAGATAAATGTGAAAACACCTATATTAAGGTATTAAAAACATATTTTGTCTGCCACGGCACGTGTCTGGCACGCTCAATGTCTGTAGATAGAAATGAACCTTTTAATACGTAATTAATCATAACACATGAAATAGTTGCAACTCTGCCCCTCTTTCACTATGGCAACACTCGCAGGGTTGTTTACTGTTCGTAGTTTTTGCGGCCGTGACCGCCTCGAGCAATCGACGCATTAGTTAATTAATCGAACTTACCAAACAGTCTAAATACTTCCCTAAATGTTTCGGTCCGCTAAGATTACAAATACTATTACAGGGTAGTGTAACCTTTATTTTTCTGATATTTTATTCAGACTGGTTAGTATTAGTGTTGGGGCATGCAATTTATATTTTTCTTTCCTTTTGCCATTTGCCATGTGTTTGCCACGCTTTGCCATTGCCACGTCAAGGAAACTGACATCAAGTGACATGACATGGTGATTGACATTGACATTGAAAAATTATGAAGTGACGTGTGTGGTCTAAGTTTGCGTATTAACGCGAGCACGCCATTAATTAAGAAAGAAGATTTTTTTTTTATGTTAATGGCGATGCTTTTTTGGATTTCGCCAGTGCTTGCTGTCTGTTTATTATGCTTAGTGTTGGGTTTTTGAGTACTCTTGAGGAATAATGTTATTTATATATTTGCCTTGTTGCTTAAAAGTGCTTTTGTTTATTTGGTATCTTTCTATCTGTTTTATGTTTATCGTGTGCCTGATGTCACCACTGTGCTCAGCAGAATATCAGTGCAGCAGGCCTACCCGTCTGCTGCGTATACTGAGCTGAGCACAGTGTTGACGCTGCACGTCATTGCTGTATGTGTTCAATCGAGGAACTTCCCGGTTGACCAGTAGAGTTTTTTGGAAAAAGTTTTCTCGGAAAGTGGTACTTTCCGAGACAACTTTGTCCAAAAAAACTTAAAGAAATAATTAATTATCTAAATGAAATACCTATTATGTATTATTATTTGTGATATAAACGTTTTCTGTCAATCTGCTACTTTTTTAAATAAACCTCCTTAAAAATTCTACTGGTATTTTTAATAAGTATCTTGTCGATTGTCGTGCAGTGTCAAAATAAATGGTTTTCTTTCTTCTCTTTCTTTCTTTCTTTAATTTTAATAATAAAAACGGGACACATTTTTTTTGCTATGCATATATACCCTTACGCTATATCTCCCCTGCGGAGTTGACAGAAAATCAAAGTGCAGTTTGTGAGTAAAAAAAATAAATCACTTAAATAGTCACACCCTAACGTCGCCATTTAAGGGATTAGTTAGATGTTATCCGGAAACACTAGTGACAATTGGCCAGACTATCGACTATAATAGATTCCAAATGTGCCGCCCTGTCCGTTGTTTAAGAGGCCCGCGACACGTCAGTCTTCCATACAAACATAATACCAAAATAAATTAAAATTTGAGCAAGATTGATTGTAGTTTTGATGTTATTTGGATGAAGAAAGTATTTATATAGGTTTCCATTAAAAAACAAAAAACAAAAAAAACCCACAAAAAAATCTTATTACATTTTTTCATACAAAACTGCAATTTCGCATTTATTTTTAATTGGGTAGTATTTAGTAATATGTTTGCTTGTTACGTTAGTACCGGGAGCTGACCGGTCGCCGGCCGGCCTCTGACAAGAGAGCTAGCGCATCTATGTTTTTTGAAGTGAAAACTGCTTTAGCGGCCTTCTGCACATCAGAGTTTTAAAATTTTGGGATGGGTAAAAAATGTTAAAGTCGTGCCAGGACACGTGACCTGATCAAAAATTCGTAAGACGGAGGGAGAGTAGACCGCCCGCCGGCGCGGCGTCATAGTGAAAATAATATCCCCCTCTCTTTCTACCGCGCGGCGAAAATGTACTTATGCCTGCTCCTGCTGTTTCGTTTAAGCGGTTTTCACTTCTGTCCGCACTCCCGGAGTGCAACCCGTTGTTTTTTTTTTCTATCATATCATCAAATCATCATATTACTAAATATCAAATATATATAAGAATAAATATAAAGACAAACTACTCGCTACAATTATTTGCACTGATATTGGGCAGTAATAAAATATCGAAATATAGTCACATGGTTTCCTATTATATTGTGTCATGAAATTGCCTTTTAAAACTGTGAATAAAATTAAATTTGTGAATCATTGTTAAATCAAGTACTACTTTTGAATGGAATTGTGTAGTTAATTTTTTGCATTCAATATTTATTGTAAGGTAGCAAGCGTTTATTTTAAAAGCTTTGATGTTTTTCCAGAACAATTGTTTTATTCGTTCGGTCTAGACTGAAATAATGGTATCTAACGAATTAATTACGTCTCACAAAACGGAAAACACGAATGTCAATTAATTTAATTAATTTGCTGGCCAAAAAGAAACTATTGAAAGAGTTTTTTTTCGTTTTTGACCGCGCAGTACTATGTTCTCGAGAATTCAGACTAAAACGCTGTTTCCATTGTTATTACCATAAAATTTCAAGCTCGTTTTTTATTGACGTAATAAAATTAAAAACAATTGTAGGTACTTACTATTACAAATCGAAATAAATAAAAGTAACTTAATCAATATTATGTTTTTTGTCTTAGTATATAATTATTACCATCACTGCAGTTTTAAGTGTCGTGGTAGTAAACTTAGGAATGAATTTTGGGCTGAGGGTTTTAAACCCATTATTTCAACTACTGTTAAGATAATCTATGTTTGTACTATTTTAAAAAATACAAACACAAAAATCAATCGCAAGTTGAATCAAATATCTAGTCAGATGCAAACCTTTTAGGGTTATTGGACACTACGCGGGAATGTAGGCGCCATGCGGCATCGGCTGTATTTCGGCGGCTCAGCAGTCGTACAGTGTGTAGCAGTCATTAGATACATTCATACTTTTAGTAGTATTAGTTAGTATTCTTTGCTTTTAGCCTTTGTCCAAAAAATTCGCGAAAAATATTTCTGAAACTGAATTGAAAGCTTAACTTTATCACTTTGTTTAGTGAAATCCGACTGCCGCCCGTCAAAATTTGCCAGTATTGTTCAGCAAAGGTTTATTTTTCGATGATATTTAAACTTTCGCACTGAACATTGAAACCTTTGATGCAATGGGATTTTATTTTTATTCAGCTGTTTCGTGAATCAACACGGCTATTGCAGTGTTGATTCTCGAAATTTTGTTAGAAATACTTATTTTTCGATCATATTAAAGCTTTCGCACTAAACTTTGAAAACCTTTGATGCAATGGAAATGTATATATTTTTATTCAGCCATTTCGTGAATCAACACGGATATTGCAGTGTTGATTATCGTTTTTTTTTTAAATACCACAGACCTATATCGATATAGACGAAAAGAGCGCTTCAAACTGTATGAGAACCTAGTGTGTCGAATTGTTCGTACCTACGATGACATCACGAGCGAGATTTAGTGATGTTTAAATGTTATTGACGAGCTCTTGCAAGAACGCACTGCACAATTAAATATTTTCGTTTCTGAGTGACGAGTGTTTTCATGGCAGCAATGGTCTCAAACAGACTGACTTAGGTCGTAAAACTTTGACCGTGAATGAAACTTTTGAGACGCAAGGTAGGTACAATTTTACCGTCTATCTCGTTATAAGTCTGTGGGAAATACTAAGATGATCATGTAAGTGAAAAATATTTACTTACCGATAAAACAATAATCCGGATGACATCATAGACCGAACCATTGCCAAATGTAGCTTCATTGAGGCGAAGCTAAGAGAGTGATGTTTAAACATTTTAGTCGGTACGAGTTATTTCAGGGAGCTTCATTAAAAAAAAAGTAAAAGATGTATAGAAAACCTTTAAATCACAAATAATAGACCATTATGAGGTATTTCATTTGAATAATAAGATATTTCTTTAACCTTAATACTTTCCGAGAAAACGTTTCCCAAAAAAACTCTACTAGTCAACCGGGAAGTTCCCCGATTGTACAATAATAAAGTAAAAACTTTCACTTTATGAGGCGGCACAATGGAATTAATTGGTTCTGTAACGCGTGAGCGTTACTTTAATAATAAAAACGATGTTTAAGTACAAGGCCAGAAATGTAATATCGAAAATATGTCAATTAGTCAACTTCATGACTTGGTGCGAAGTTACAAAATCCCCCGCATATCTATAGAATCAGGGAATTATAAACACTCTAATACCCAAAACTCCAATCAATACCTACAACTCATATTTTACTAAACCGTTACCATCCATAATCTTAACTTACCACTTTCCGACCCTTATCATTATCTATCCCCTACTATCCTAAAACAATCTAACTACTATACTTAACTAAAACTACATGCTATAAGAAGTATAGACACACCCATGTGTTAATATACCTACCTATCTCAGGTTTTTCAACTAAACACATCAATCAAAATTAAAACACAAATAAAAACATCGGAAACTTGTTTTTTCATTAGTCCCCAACATCTACTTCTGCCTTGTAAATGGCAATCTGGTTTTTTTCGTAAAAAAACCTCATTTGTTTTACTCGTTCATATGAACAATAAGGACACACATATTAACAAATTATTATAGCAACAAACAAACTTAACACTAACCTATTAATTATCCTCTTTCTATACAAAGCCATACAATACAATACATACAAACTATTACAAACGCACATCATTGTGACATGAAATGTTTTATGCGTTTTGTATGGACAACGACTCCACGAGACCATGAGTGCAATCTACGAATCACTACATTAGACCTTCCTACTCGTTCAATGATTTTGTATGGGCCGTGATAAAGACGTGCCAGCTTCGTACATCTGCCAGTCATTCACCTTGGAACATACTACATAACTAAAAACCATTTACATTAAACGATACTGGAATTGATCAAGAAATTCTCCCTTAGATTCATCAAAATGGCCGGCGAAACAATTGACTATATAAATAGGTAAGGACACTGTAAACTCCCTTTGTTTGTCCTTTCCTTTCTTCGGACACCAATTTTCTTCAGCTTATTTTCCGTGTCCAAGCTGTATTCTCACGGAATAGTACTCGCGGGATTTTCTTGCGTGCGATTGTACCTGCGTCGGGACCGCACCAGCCTCCACCAACGAAACGCGTAAGCGTTACTTTGATAAAAAAAAATGTTTATCTCGAGGCTATTCTTATATATGTTGTTTTAACTAATTATTACAGAGTTTATAATTCAATTTATCTGTCAAGGCAACGGTCCATATTAATTTTATATCATAAACAAAACCAGCCAGCAACGGCGGTGTATCGGCCTGCTTGTAGTGCGGAATACGATACGATTTCCACATTACTGTACTTAATAATTCCATTGGCGGCACAGAGCATGAAGTGATACTTAAATAAGCTACTTTGGGCCCAAACATTTTCTGGAGTAAGAAGTTTATTGTGTATTATTACAATCAACACTTTCTAGAGTAAGAAGTTAATATTTAGTTTTTATCCAACCTTTTTCTAGAGTAAAAAGTTGATAATTAGTTTACAACCAACCTTTTTCTGGAGTAAGAATTTGAAAGTTAGCTTACATCAAACCTTTTTAGAACAAGAAGTTTTTATTCATAGTTTTATCCAACTTTTTTAGAAAGCAAGAAGTTTGTAATTGTTTTCAACCAACTTTTTTAAGTGTAAGAATTTTACGACTACGATTGTAACCATACTTTTTTGTCAACAGCTGAAGTTGGTCGTTGCGGCGTTCCCCTCGGCATGGAGAGTGGAATGATCTCCAACGAATCTCTGTCAGCCAGTTCCAGTTATGACCAAAGTGTTTCACCACTCAGCTCCAGGTAAGTTATAATATAACATTTAGTTTAGCTAATTAACTATTAGCACGAAAACCTTTCGAAAAAGTATCGAGTAAGTATTCGAATCAACACGTCAAAAAATGTATAGGGAAATGTAGTTGTGTTTACGTCCGGTAGGAACGCTCATTTGTTGACGATGCCTACTCGTAAGTAACTGAACTGTAGTTACAGTAGGTACTTGCAGAATTCAATATTTATATTTATATCAATGGAGGTTAAAAAAATCTGTAACTAAATGTTATGCTTAATGCGATTACATTCGGTAAAATAACTCACAAGTTTAAAGGTACAATAGTACATTATGATATAAGTGCGGTAAGTTCAAAGTGCATGTATGTCATACGACGATTTATGAAATATGTGCGAGAAAATAAATAAAACTTGGACTTTCTTAAGCGAATAAACTTTTAATCACTTGTTAAAGCAGTTATAAAAATTTGAACCATTTGTAAAATAGATTATTACGTTGCCAGTTGGCATTTTTATTGTTGCCAAGTTATTATTATTAGTTACAATAGGCTATTTGACAGGTTTGAAAATCCATTTTATATTATGTAGTAGAGTTTAAGGAACCCAGTAAAAGATGTTTTTTTTTAATTCTGGTACATATTTGCTGAAAAATATCTAATTAAAAATTCAATATTTAAATAACGCGCCAAAACGTATGGCGTAAAATATGGCGCTGCAATGGGGTCGGTGACGTCACTTGCCTGTATTCTGCATATCATCCACATGAGAAACGAGGTTTACAAGCAGGTGACGTCATCATAAACTCGACAAATCAGGAGCGTTTTGTGTCACGTGACAAACCTTTAAAAAATGCATTTTTATTTACGGATTATATTATTATTTTTAACTTACGTTATTAAAAAACCATTTTTAAACTCTTTATTTATACTGATAACAGTAATTGACACTTTATTTTTCGCATTGTCAAATAGCCTATTTCACCATTTTCTCTCTCACTCTCTTGAGTGAAAGTAGGAGAAACGAGACCACAGAGTTCTGCAGACGGTGGCGGAGGCGGCGGCGGAGGCGGCGACGATGGTGGAATGTACGTGTGCGTGTTCGTATATGGTCGAGAGTCAACACTTGCCTCCAAATTTATATTCCTTGTAATGCGACAGCTAATTTCTTCTTTATTTCTCATCGAGTCATCTATGTAGCCCTCGGCTGCACTGTTCAACCGCCGCCTCCGTGGAGTTTTAGTGTCAATAAGTTCGCACCTGAATCGGCGAGCAATGTAGCCGAGGACCTTCTGAAACTGTGCCCCATGTATTCATGTGGATCATCCAAATTTAAGAAAGTGGCAATTTGTTTCGACATTGCTCCCTAATGGGTTGGCTAGTGCATTTTCCATGGGTTGGCTAGTGCATTTTCCATTTTGGTAATTATTAAAAAATGTGTTAGACATCGCTTTTGTTGAACGAAGCGCTTCGTGTTTCTTCAATATGTCGAGAAAAGGCCCCTTTATTGTAAACGATCTTGGAATTTCATTTTTTGTGTTTTTGACCTGGACAAGAAGAACCCGCCCATGGTTCTCGACATCATTAGTTGTGATGTTTGCTAACTCTTGACGTCTACATGCACTATTTATACTGAATATTAATACAACCTTATAACCTGAAAAGAGATAAAAACAGCATACAAGTACATTGTTAAGAAATACGAAAGTGAAAGAAGTTAGGTACTTTATAACAAAAATTTAGTTTCAACTGACCTTTGTTGCGAAATATCGGCAATCCGGAGCTTCTTTTAGGAACTTCTTGACATTGTCAGCCGAAAATACTTTCGACTTTTTACTCGCATGGCCACTTGAGCGTCTTTTTAGAAATGCCAGCAATTTGGAGTATGACTTGATATCAATACATACCACAAATTAGCGATGCGCGCGCATCAGCGCTTTTTCAAGGCAAAGGCATAAAAAACATCCAGTGTTATTAATAAAGTAAATTAATAGTTTGTGCTTTTGTAATTTATTTTCAAAATTAATTAAATTAAAGAATTAAATGTTTATTTATTATATTTCTATCTCCCAAAGTTAATTTTATTCATAAAATGTTGACCTCCTATCTGACATCAAAACTCTTTGCTAAGATTAAAAAAGTACAGTTAATTTTAGACGGAGCACCTTGATAAACCGTGCGTTTTACATTACAATAACGCATAAGTACGTAATGAGATTGATGTATAACCAATCTGATTTTATAACTAGATAGCTAATCTGTGTAACGTGGTCTATGCTCTCTCTGCAAGTCGTCCTCGTCGTCCTCCAAGTAAGTTGTTCAAATATACAATATTCGATTAACTAAGTGTTTTATTAGTAAATATATAATATTACAGAGACACAATACGATATTGAAATTGGTGTAATAAGACCCTTTACGAGCAAATATGTTATAAATACTTTTAATCAGTAGAACGATCTTAAATGTACCAGCGTAATCTTTAAAAAATCTAAAAATGATATTTCATCATATTCTTGATATTAGCTGAGATGTCTCCAAACTATTTTTCTATATGGCTCTATAAAGAGCAGCTCGCTCATAATTCAATATCTCGTATGAATTTTCACCACGCTTGCTTCGGGCCAATAGGTGAACTATAATCTATCGTAAGCAGCTGAGCAATAATGTCAAAAAAGGCAAGTGTAACATAATGCTGAAACATAAATCACCCCAAAACAAACAACCGCTAAATCGATACGCAACAATACGCTTATTCGGCGCCTATTGTTACACAACAATAAAGTGCTATGATACGGCCAAGTTGTTACAATAATTGCGAATCCCACAGCCGCAAAATGCTCATACTTAGCTCAAACAATTAACAGAGGGTCTCACATTCGGGCCTTAAGCCCGCATAAGCTCGACGCGAGACAATAGCGAAAACTCCGCTCCAGTTTGAGAAATTCACTAACAGAAAATTAAATTTTCATATGAATTCGGAGCGACCGTGATCCTACAAAATCCTTTACGAGCTTGACTCGCCGAAGATAACAAGATTGTAAGTACGGATGGATGTGTCGGTATACTGCCGAGCCACTTATTTAGGGTCACGACGATTTAGCCGCGTTAATTCGGCGTTTAGCGCTCTTTGTAAAGCTGGGTCCAGGTATCCGTACCCTACCTCCGTTTCGTATCAGCGTCGCGATCAAGAACGCTCGTCTGGACGTTCTTTTGGTACGGTGCGACAGATACGCTCCGATCCAACCCGAGTCGGCTTTTCGCGCCGTCAAAGGAAATGAACGCGCGTTGATTGCAGCAGCGAACATTGCGTCCAGACTTTTTGGCCCGTGACGCGGACATGAAACGCAGGTACTTACGGTACGAACAAAAAACATATCTGGACCCAACTTAATATTACTTAGTGTTGAGTTGAGATCGTTGAGTAGATATTCAAATGAAACGCAGTTCCAGACGCTCCCACCTCTGTTGACAGAGGCGGCGACAGCGGAGTATTTGCTCAGTCTATAAAGCTAATTTTATTTGCTTATGCGCAAACTTGCCTTAAGCTGGCGTTTATAAATACAAACCCGTTGCTTTTAATCGACTAAAGCCGTTGTTGCAGCCGCATTATACAGATATGGATTAGTAATGTGGATGAATACTGTTGCGATGGCTGCGGTTTCGACCGAGTGGATTTGGTGAGATCTTAATGGATCTGTTTATACGACAAGTTAAGCGTTCCCTAAACTTTAATAGGGAAACTGCAGCGGTATTGCAAGAACATTAGGTAATTTAGAATGTTGTACGAAAAGAATCCTCAAGAATTAAATTTAATAATGATCATGAAATAATACTAATGGACCTTTTAAAATACTTGTCAAAGCAAAAAAGCATTGCTCAAAAATCATCAAAGCAGTTTTGCTACATCCTAATAGCGTACAAAGTAGAATAAGAACTCTGTTATTTTAACATTTCAATACTTCCACTCTCTATATATCTATTACAGTTACTCTAGACATCCCAACCAAATACTTGAGTTAGGTTAGGTTGGATTGCTACATAAAGCATAGAACTTTAGAAGTAGTAATCGGCTGTTAGGCTGTCACGCATCGCGACCCTTCAGCGCCAAACACAGAAGCGGTCTATTCGTTTCCCTTATTACAATTTTGAATATTTTCACGTTTCAATGGCAACGTCCTTGCTTCCAGGCGACACGTTTTTAGTAGGTCTAGCACGGAAAACTTTTGAGAAACAAATGTATGTATTCAGCAGCGTTGCTCTCGAACATAAACGGAACTTAATTTGCCCATACCTACATTTTTTGGCGTGATCATTCAAATACTATTTCGAAAGTCGTATTTTTATAAGAGCAATTAGTTAAATAACTCTTTTAATCTCTTTCTCTGTGTGATCCAATCCTTTGAAAAATAAATTACCAACTTACCTTTTTTTCCAGAATCCGCACAGAAATTCGAGGCGGCGCGTGGTGTCCTAACGGGTTGATATCACCTCGCAGCCGCCAGTACCTTCAAATAGACCTGCACGACGAATACCTGGTGACCGCGACCGAGTCTCAGGGTAGATTTGCCAACTCAGTCGGTGTCGAGTTCGTGGAGAGCTACTCCGTGGAATACTGGCGGTCCTCACTAAACCGCTGGGTCAAATACAAAGACTTCAACGGGAGCAAAGTAAGTATTTATGTGATGTGTTATGACGACGTTAAAGACACAAAAAAAAATACAGAATTACAATAAAAAAGAATGGACAGAAATAGCTCTTATTTCATCTAGTCCAAATATTTATATACCTAGTAGTCCAGTGGTAAAATACAGTAATCCATAGCTGTATGTATATCAAGTTAAATCCAAAGAGTCTATCAATTCATAAAAAGACATGACAAACTATCTCACAGTTGTTTCAGTTTTACTTCTTAATTTTTAGTTCAAACAGAACTTACGATTACTATTAAACAACAATAACTGATACTGCAATCACTGTGAGAAAATTTTTAGAACTTTTTATTTAGCTGAAAGATAAATAGGTAATAAAATTTAAAATTACATCAAAATAATTATAGAAAGTACATCGTATATCCAGACTTATTGTAATCTATGATCGATAATTATACGACAACAAGTAAAATTAACCCCCATATTCTAAGTCGTTCCTCCAAAACTTTTTACACTCCACTCAACCTTGTCGTGGGTAAAAATGGTAGTGTGCGCTAGGCCTAACACGGAGTGGCTACGTACTCTTTGGCTCCTCCAGGTCGGAGTTATGACTTAGAATACCGATTTCGAGGAGTATTTTGAAGATGTTTTCAATGAGGTTTCGTTAAGTCGAGGACGAGTAAGTTTTGAAGGAACGACTTAGAATGTGGGTGTAAGTTTCCTATGTTCTATTCTTACTACAGTCAAAATGTAAGAACAACGTAATTTTTAAGACATGAGCCACAACAACTATCTCTTTGCAAAGCCAGCACAAGTTCATCGTCACCAAATTCTAGTCTGTCACTAAATGGCTGAACATTCAAAACAAGGGAAAGGCTTAATTCAATCACTAATTATGACGGAATGAGTTTGAAGAGACCAACTTTACCTCCACGTAGGTAGATGAAGTTAGCTCGGCTTGCGAGCTCGTCTTACAACGAGTAACTCCCTACGGCCTTTTGCGTACACACCGTAATTAAAACTCAAAAGAAACATTAATTTCCATTATAACATCAAGCTTACACGGAATTCAACTTTGTCTGAGCCTTAAAATAAGTAGCAGTCGGCAATAATTGTAATGGGTATGTGTATAACTGTTGTAGCTACGTGAGCTTCGTGTTTCTTCTAGGTCTACGGACTTTCGTTTGCTCAAACTCTAAATGTTTTTCTTCATGTTCTTGAAAACTGATAAAACAGCCGTTGATTCTTCTTGATGAAAAATACAATGATTCCACTTTTTCGACACTTAAAAAAACCACTCTTATTTCCATATATGGATCGTGTAAACATTAAAATAAAATAAACCGTGTTAAAAATTATAAAAGTAAAAAAGGTTATTCACCAATCAATGTTTATCGTTCATATTTCTGGTTCCTTGGTACAAATACACCAAAATTTAATTATAAAAGTATTCTGTTCATTACTTATGGGGCTCACATGATCTTGGTAGCGCTAAAAATACCTTTTTGTAGTTTCGAAATAGAAGAAAAGAACTGTGATGCTGAGTATTTTAGTAAACATAACACAGTCTACATTATGTGATCATAACAGAGTTATAAAGAGGGAAAATGTATGGAAGCCTAATTAAATTAATAAAAGACATGTCAGACAAGAGATATGTTAATTAATACTACTATATTCTTCAGCTTTCAGAAGATATTATTTAATAAAAAAAATGCTATCGTTTTAAATGTAGAAAATAATAAATAGAATTTGGGATAACTTAAGATTCCTAAGCTTTATATTTTGTAAAATCAAAAACAATTTAATAGTAGCTATTAAAAAAACCCTTTTTTCAACATTAACCTCGCCTTAACTGAGATACATTTATTGAATTTAATAACGGAACCCTCTGATCTTTGCGGCTATTTATCGAACAGGAAATGGGAATAGGTTTATAAGAATTTCAAACGCTTCCGTTTCGGATCTCTCCCTCCTGATTTTCATGGAAAACCGGGGAGCGTACTCCGAAAAGCTTACTTCGGTAATCGGACGTCATTCGTTTCATCTCGTGCCATGTTTCGCTCACGCAACGTTTTTTTGAACCATTCGAAATTCTAGTACGAATTCAGTTCGAGTTCGAATTGAAATTCACTTATTCATTTTGTCACATTTTTAATCATTCGAATATGGTGTTGCCGTTTTCATAAACTCCTTAGACATATTTAATTTTACGTAGAATATTCAAAAACCTGAAACTAACTCTGCATAGATTTGAAAAAAATGTACACTGAATCGGACTTAAATCACTTAACTATCAGTTATGTCAATATGAAAATGATTAAGTGCTAAACGTTAGACTTTTTACCTATCGAATAAAAAAAGAGTGTTTTAGACCACGCACTTTTTGCAGATTCGCATGCGAATTGGAAATTTATAAATTCTGATTTTAGTTTTCGCATACGAAACTCGTGATTCCGTATGCGAATAGTAATTCGAATGATTAAAAAAATACGTCTCCAGGATGAAAGTTGAAATTAAGAAGGATGAACATCGTTATATTTTCGCGGTCCTTTTTCGTAGTAAGACCGCGGAACACAGTTGGTTACGAGGAGTCGGGTTACTCGAAAATTAGTCCCTACGCGGTAAGAAACCTTACACATTGGTGGTATATATGTCGCAGCCAACTGGTTAAATCAGCCGTTCAATTGGAGGGCTAGCCTGTTAATTAAACGCCGGCAGCCAGCCAAGTCGTTGAATGAAACGTTTATCGACTTAGCTGAACGTCATATTTAGCCGTCTCATTAAATGAGATCAATATAGACTCAAACTATTCGTGAAAACTTGTAGCTGGCGGAGTAATATCAGGCATATTTTTATCAGATATTTTTATTATATCAATATTGATATTAATAAAACACTGAAGTGGTGATGAAAAGAAAACAAAGCACATCAAATTGCCAGCTGATGCGAGCTATCTGACGTTATACTTGTTTTGAGACCACCACCCACGGGATCACGTAGCTGAATTAATGTCAGCCATCTTTAAAGGGCTAACTTACAATAAGCCAACTAGTTGAACGTTAAGTGATGCTAGTTGAATCAACAATCGGCCTAGGCATTCAACTGAATGCCGGCGTTTAATTAACGGGCCAGCCTTTCAATCAAATGACTGATTGACCAGATGGCTGCAACATATACATACACTCTTAATTACCTACGAACTGTATCCGAAAAGAACCCGTACTTTATAAAAAAATACTACTCGGACCTTTTTTATTATTTATAAGAAATTACATGTGCATTATTTTTATTATGCTTAGATAGCTTAAAAAGTTACTTGTACTCATAAATGTTACATTATGGAATTCTTTCTTACCATTTCATTTAAATTGGAATGATAAAACCAAACCATCTTATATGAATGGAAAATTCACATTAATATCATTGGAAATATCATCAATAAAACTGATGCCCACCAAGCTTATCACAATTTATAATCATCTGAATCGCACTAAACTGAAGACAGCGATTCAGTTTTAGCTTTATCGTTGATTCGCGTTCCGCCCGCGACTTTTTGCAGTCTTTATTGTCTCTGTGCCATAATTCATCATAACTGGTTCAATGGTTTAGACCTGAATATGTAATGGACAGACAGAGTTAGTAACTTACGCATTAAGAATTCTGATTTATCTCGCTCACCTTAGCACCACTAATAAACGCATACATCTGTTTCATTCATATGATTGGTATTTGCGCACCGTTTCGCCTCGGTACTAACTCTCTACAATATATGTACTTGACCTTATTCTTAAATATCATCTTATTTACAGTTGATAACGGGCAATGTGAACACATACACCGCGGTGAAGTCAGTGCTCGAAGCCCCCTTCATTGCATCCAAAGTGCGGTTCTTCCCTTACGCCGCCCACCCAAGAACCGCCTGCATGAGAGTCGAACTATACGGATGCCGATGGAAACGTATGTATAACTGATCCATCGCTGGCGCAGTCCCGGGACCTCCTACCCCTATCCTTTACTGCTGAGCGATGTATGACATTGCGAGTTTCATTATCTTTTGTACTGTGTGCTGAGCGACTACCGCCGTTGGCGGTGTATTTATGTGACCAATGTTTCTGCAGAAGCTTTATTGGCGTATTCGGCGCCTAAAGGAGGTGATATGCAGTCGATGACTGGTGGAGCTAAGTTTGAAGACCTGGCGTACGATGGCGTGTTGCGCGATGGGACGTTATACGACGGGCTTGGTCAGATGACCGACTCCTTGAATGGACCAAATGATTTTGAATTGCCAGATCCTTCAGACACTAGAGGTAGTGTGATGACTAAATATTTCTTCTCTTTCTCACACTCATGTTCAATATGCACGCACGCGAGCACTCACAAACACAGAAACACACAATATGGACACACGCGCTAACAGACAAACAGATACACTGTAATGAAATAAAGAAGAAGAAGAGAAATAGTGAAAACGAGCGAGGTTATTTTAACAGCTAATATTTTAGTTTAGGACCTAATTTTGTGGTCCTAACAGCTAAGACTTGATGAGATTGGTCTGAATTTCAACTTCGAAGCTGCTTTGCATCACAAAGCTGATGGTGCGTTATTTAATTCAATGACGTAACTAAAAAGCAGGGCTCCATTACAAGTTATATTGAAATTCTTTGTAGGAACTCGCTGGGTTGGATGGAACAAATCGATGCTCCTGGAGGATGAAGTTGAGCTTACTTTTAATTTTACAAACACAAGAATATTCCATTTCATTGACGTACACACCAACAACATGTTTACGAAAGATGTTCAGGTATGTAACTTCATTTGTTTTTGTTATCACAGTGTGTTTATGTTTGTTTTAGCCAAGAGCGAGTACGAACTTTTCTAGTGATTTATTTCAACCTGACCTAACCTTAAAAATATAATGCTCATTCGTTTGTGATATGAAGTGTATTTCCCTTTGAGTCAACAATATGATAGATTTTGGATAAATCAATTGTCATACATAATTGTTTTATCAACGTCTTTTTATACACATTATTTTGAAATGAAAAGCCATATATCTGGATTCCGTCTTCAATTTATATTTTGGGTATTTTAAACGCCAGATATGGACATGGTTTATCAAATACTTGAATATCAAATATGTGAATAGTTTTAACATTAGAAAATCATAGGTATAATGGGTACTCCAGGCAATTTACATGATTAAATCCATTTTTTTCTATCTAGCTGTTCAAAGAGGCTGAAATATACTTCTCACTCGAAGGCGAGAGATGGCAAGAAGACTACATATCATACGAACCCAAGCAAGACCGGGTGTCAGAGCATGCCCGTGTGGTCCACATTGATCTGCAAAACAGAACTGCTAAGCACATCATGATGAAACTGAAGTTCCAGCATGAGTGGATCCTGATTAGTGAAATCACCTTCAAATCAGGTAAATTATGATAATAGTAATAAAATGCCAACGACACAGACACACACTCCCTCGCATACAATATGACATATCAAACCTACAACCCCTAAATATTCAACCTTTATTTTTAAACGTAGTTGAATGTCGTACAATTTATACTTTAATTATGTAGCTTAAACACACCTGAACACCGAAAACGTTCGTCGGGATAAGTGTGTCTTTAATCTTGACAAATTCGATAAGCAATAGCTCATAATTTTCTTTCTTCAAACTGATTAGTAAATCCGCAACCGCACCGGCAGGTGAGCCCAGCATAACCGTTTGGTATGTGTATATAACACCGTGTCTCCTTGCAACCAAGTCACTAGGCGCTAGGCGTTAAGCAAGGCGCCTGCAAAAAAAAATGTTTGTTTTGTATGTATTTGAATTGCCTGCTTTGTGCCCTAAACAAAATTAGAACAGCTAAAATAACTCTTGTCGCTCTATTATCGTTTATTATTGCACATTATAATAATCAACTTCATCAAGATGATGGATTTCACATAATCAACAAACTAAAAATATCATTCGGTGTTTAGATTATGCAATCGTATCTTCTAAATCTAAATATTACATAATTAGTCATTACACATAACTGATCCGCCTAATTTTCACAGCAAATAGTCAGATTGTATTAAGCGAACGTCGATCGAGATAATTTGTCACGCGGGCCCAATCAGTACTGAACGAAATAAACATTTTTTTTACTCGCCATTGAGAATCCAAAGCTTATCGAATCAAATGTTTTATACAAACAAATTATTCGGGGATGAAAAAGTGAGCAGGAGAGATTCATAAGCACGATTGGGTGATTTTTCGCTTGAACAAAAAGGGGATACCCTGGAGGGCACGGGGGGCAAAGCACTCATCGGGACTCTTATCTGTTCGGAGCACTCGCAAGCCTCCAGCTATATCGCAAATTTTATCTTTCTCTAATTAATCCACAGCTCTTTTGAGAAAATCGCCCCTAAGTGATAAATCGCCATCCGCTTGGAGGAGAACTTGTAATTAAAGAAAAATCTTTGATCTGGATTATGTCGTTCCCTAAATTGTGTAATTGGTACAAGACCGCGACGTACTTTGGGACTCGTTACGACATTATCATATTGGTTGGAATTATTAAAATCTTATTTTGAGCAGCGTTATTCTTTTGAGTACTTTTGTTTGTAATTGCTTTATTTCATCATTGCAGGACACTGTGTCCAGAGAACAATGGAATAGGTATATCATATTCCAAGGCCTGAGAGGTTAAGTTTGTGAAAAATATACTTGATAATGTTTCTATAAACATTATGTAATACCTAAAATTATCAAAGATTAGTTATTTCTCCAGCACCTGTTTCAAATTTGCTTCCCCTAATAACTACTATAATTTTGTGAAAGAAAAATATTTAATTTTAATTATTTCATTCAGATTAGATAAGACGCCATTAATAACTGGTTTTACACTAAAATATACCGTCGTCTATATCAGATCTAAACACGAGTGTAGCCATAGATAAAGATAGTTAGTCCTTAGAATGCGTATAATTAAAAGCAATGTACAATTTACTGACCGTTCAATCCAATTTAATTGGATAGAGTAGGAAGTAACTTTATACAGATCGAAGTAATCATTAACTGAATGAGAACTAAATAAAAAAAAGTTTCACGCCTTCATCAGTGAATGGATTTGTGTGAATTTGGAGACAGATTGATGTATGAGGTAGGGCATTATAAGATAAGTGTTGAAAGTTAAAATAGGTATCTAGAACGATATCCACGCAGACGAAATTCAGGCCATTGAAAATGGTCGATAAAACGAAATCACTTTGTAATTATTCAAAGACTCGTGGGGATTAAAAATATCGTCTGTTTTAGTCCAAGCTAGAAACTATTTGTGTGCCAAATTTCATACTAATCGGTTCAGCCGCTTTGCGTGTGATTGAGTAACAAACAACTTAACATCCAAACTTTCCCATAACGAATATTAGTAGGATGTTGAACGAGAAGCACGTTCGAAATAAAAATGTTACATGTTTTTACTTTTAACTAGCTTTACCGGAAATTTCATCGGCATGGCGGTTTTAAACCAATCAGAGCAAATAATCAAATTCTGAATAATTTACGCCTGCTATTTTGGCTTCAAAACAAATATAGCTAGGACAGAAGGCAACAGATAATGTTAAACACTTTTGTCCAATGTTTCTTTGAACACGGAATAAAGTTTATGTATGGAGAGTGATATAATAAACGAAGTTTAACAGCTGAACTCCACCTATTCTTAGACTAAAACCACAGAATAAACAGTTACTCTAACAAGATGGAATTTAAAGCTTATTGCAACTTAACCTTAATATAGGGGAGGTACACAAAAATTATTTTTGTGAAGATTTTAAGGCGTGGCACTTTAATTTGTGGCGCAATTTATTTACTCGTTTGTGCCAAAATTATAGTTTTTTTTTTAAAGTAAAGGCCTATAAGCTAGCCCGTGGATGCACAGACGGACGGACGGGTAAACGGAAGACACGGACGGACAGAGAACAGATGGATATAGATAAACTTGTTGATTGATTGTAGACCGTATTCTTGCAAATAAATAATTTCTAAGTTAATTCCTAATAAGTTGATACCTAGTTGACGGTATACCTGCAAAAAAAAATTAAGTATTTATTTTACTTGACTACGAAACCCAACAAATTAGAAATCGATCACAACTGTTGTTTTACTTAGGCCGTACTTTTAAATTTATATAATAATTTTGTCAAATTCCTTTAATAATTTGCCACAAACATTACATCTGGCAACTACGCAAGAGAATAACGGCGTGAGAGTATGTATGCAATGTATGTTAAGTCATCTATAATCACTATCAATTTGCCGTGCATTCTGGCACATCTCAGTGCAATTCACGTTAACACAGAAGACTAGCTTCATAAGCCAGTAATTGATGTATTATAGTTAACAGTGCATCACGCTAAACGTAAGAGCGGACGCGAGCTGAGAGTTATTTAAAAAATAGGCCAAGTGCCAGTAGAACTCGCACATGAAGGGTACCGTTTCTCACCCAAGGTTGCCTGGAAGAGATTGCTATGTAGCAATAAGGCCGCCTATTATGTGTTCATCTTTTTTGTCATTTTCTCTGTATGCGTTTGTGTTTGTATCGTGTGCAAATAAGTTTCTGTTATTATTATTATTATTATATTAAATACACCCACCCAAAATGCCTCTATAATTTTTGTCTGCAAAAATAACTTTCTTTTTCATAGTGTCTGTATGAATGACAAAGTTATATTTGCGGTTTTGGAAAATGTGCTAAAGCTCTGAAACTGCTAAACATATTTCGTTCAAACTAATTTTCTTTAAAAGTTTTAACTAAGGTCTACAGCATATATATTTTTTACATTTTTCACTTTCTTATTTTAAAAGTTAGAGGGGGGGGACACACATTTTTACACTTTGAAAGTGTATATCACTCAAATGATTGACTTTGAGAAAAAACTGTTTTAGGAACCTCAATGTAATTTTTAAAGACCTATCTATAGATACCCAACACGTAAAGATTTGATAAAAAAAAAAACAGTTTCAGTTCCATGTATGAGCCCTCCCATAATTCATTTTTTTTTGTATAAATACCGTAAAGCGGTTTACAGAATACCTCTACTTACCAAGTTTCAACTGTGTAATCCTCATAGTTTTGGAATAAAGTGGCTGTGACATACATCGGACATGACGAATCTATAAGGGTTTCGTTTTTTGCTATTAGGCTACGAAACCCTAAAAAGGTGTTTGAAACAACTATTGTTGACACACTTTGGCCTCCTCTTCTAAATACCGTGCGATATGGACAACTACCTCCCGCTAAAATATTGCGAATAAAAGTTGCAAAATTCGAGTTATGGCACTCGACGATTTTCTTTTCGAAAATTAAATCTACGCTAAAGAAATAATCACTTATAGAATAAGAAGTAGTTGTACTAGGCCTCTATTTTTTGCATTTCCAGGGTTCCGTAGCCTAATGGCAAAAAACGGAACCCTTATAGATTCGTCATGTCTGTCTGTCCGATGTATGTCACAGCCACTTTATTGCAAATACTTGTTGAATCTTTACACTAAACGTCTTTATCGGTGATACAATTTAGGTGGTTTTTTAATTTAATGTTGGTATGAAAATCATATATTTGATGTTAAAAATCAAGGAGAAATCCGTAAGGTTGTATGAAAAATCTTTGCCCGCCTGCTCTTAAGCGCCCTTTATAGCCTACGTAATAAGAATGGTTTTTGTAGTGATACTGTTAACTCACAAATTGTCTTTAAACTCCTAATTATTATAATTTTTACGATTGAGTATCTCGGCAGTTCTCTTTTGTGAACTATAGTCACTGCGACCTAAAAGATCTATTAGCCTGAAGGCATTCAAGACAATCTAAGATATTGTAGTTAAAATATTAATCAATCAATCATTACTGCTTACCATTATTAAAGAAGATGTTACACAAGTGTGCTTAGATCTTAGTGGGCCCTGTGGGAGTCTAGGGCTGATTAACTAACGAAAACTAGGTTCAGTTTCAGTTTCTTCGCTATTGTGGCTGTCATACTGTATGGAAATGTGACAGTAATGACAGCGAAGAAACTGCTCGGGGAGATAATTAGACGGCAAAAATGTTAACAAAGAACTGTCAATGTCACAAGTTGAGTACAGGGTTTAGCAACTTTTTTTTAAATAAACGTTTTTTAAACGACTAAGTAACCATGAGTTTTCTAGTTCTGGTACTTTTCAAGTTCTGGTCATACTTAGTAGGCCAAGTTAGGGAAATCACAATAAATTTAGTTTAAAGGAATCGAAAAATCGGAATAAAATAAAACAAGCGGCCGCTTGCGGTTTCATCCACGTGGTGCCCGTTCTATAAATTTTAGCCACTGTGTTTTTCTCATGTATTAGTTATATACTGTAAAATTTAATCTAAATCCATCAGTAGTTTTTGAGTGAAAGAGTAACGAACATCCATTCAAACTTTCGCATGTATAATACTAGTGGCCGCCCGCGTGGTTCATAATTTATAAGCCTGATTTCTGATGTATAAGCTATATATTGTAAAGTTTCATCTAAATCCGTTCAGTAGTTTTTCGGTGAAAGAATAACAAACAAACATCCTCTCAATCTTTCGCATTTATATTATTAGTAAGATTGGATAAGATTTTATATAGTTTAATGGTAGAATTATACTGCAATATGATATTATTAATATTATTTCTAAAATAAAAAGGTTCTTTACCCACGATAATTTGCCACAGTGTGAACAGTACTCAATTTTTTTTTATGTCGAATTGTTGAAAATAAATAAGTAAGTCATCTATTAAAGCTTTTTAAAATCTAAAAGAGTTATGTAAAAATTGCTTTGTTTATTTTGTTTCCTCGAAAATTAATGAAGAGTGTTAAACGTTCAGGTCTTATTTTTAAAGCAAATCTTAATGAAGTTGGTTTTGGTGATATGTGTTTGTATATGGTATAATTTCAATAATTTAAGAAAAAAGAAATGACAGCTGTTTGTTTACATTTTTTCCGTCTAATTATCTCCCCGAGTTATGGTTTTTTGTTATAGTAATCAACCTTATCTCATCTTTTGCCTTGACATTTATCATCCGCACCGCCAAAGAGTAGAACTCTTTGCCTGAGGCTGTGTTTCCTGACACTTACAATTTGGGGGTCTTCAAGTCACGAATGAATAGGTATCTTCTAGGCAAGCGCGTTACATCCTAGATTGCATCTTCGCTTTCCATCAGGCAAGATATTGGTCAAGCAAAATAAAAAACAAGCTGCAGAAGTCATTCGGTTCGCAATAACATCTAAGACTCGACCAATGCCAAATGTTGCATCATTTAGGAGAGGCTATGATGCCCGATTTACACCAGGCAAGGTCAGTGGCAAGCCCGTGGCGCAGTGGTTCGCGCACTCGGCCTGCGATGGTCGGTCACGGGATGGGTGACCAAAATTTTGTATCTCGAGCTTCGGAAGGCACGTTAAGTCGTTGGTCTCGGCTGAATTTGCAGTCGTTAAAACCCACCAATCCCCATTGGGCCCGCGTGGTGGGTCATGGACCGTTCTCGTTATCCATCCATAAGGAAGGCCATTGCCCCAGCAGTGGGGACATTAAAAATGGCTGATGACGAGGAAGGACAGTGGCGAGTACAATCGTAAGTACAGTGAAACCGCCCGATTTTATATAGATTCACTTGCAAGGCAGCTTGCAAGCCAAGTTGACTCACCGATGTCCGATCGTTTGAATCACAAACGTACTGTACTTACCAACTTCGCTAAAAACTTGACCTGTGTATGGGCATGAGCATAGAACACAGAAAGTCTTGGCATGAGAGTGATGTTTATACATTTTTTACTCTCAAGATGTAGGTACTTTTCATACTCTGCCAACCCTTCAAAGGGTATTATGGCGTGAGGGTATGTAGTTATGTAACCTACTTTATATGTCACGGTACAAACTAAGTTAAAACTAATTAATGTCTCGGGTAAACTACACAGTGCTGGTACAATGTTAAATAAGAAAGAGCAATTTCACCAAAAGTATGAACCGCCGCCAGCCGCGCTGTATTTTGAATAACAACTCTAAATTCCAGTTGCATACAACATTTTTGTTTTGCGATCCAAAATGTTTTCAGCGGGGGAATTCTCTCCAATTGTCCGAATGATGGAGTTCGCTACGAATACCGCTCTGGCGCTGAAAGCGTGTTCAGACTCAAAACTTTTAGTAAATCGTATTTAGTGAGAGAATTCTGCGAACATCAAATAGCGGTAATAAACTGAGTTACGGTTAATAAATAGCAGTGTTTACTAATTGTAGGCGGTTTGATACATTTTAACGGAAAAGCTGTTATTAGTAAAATATTTCACATTTTGAAGGTACCTTCATGTTAGAACACCCTATTTTGTATTTTAGATCGTCAACCAAGTACTTTATTATGTGATCTTATATTTTATTAACATGAATACAATATTGATTTGAACCAGTCAAACTCAATTGTCAGTTATCAATGAAATGATTGCACGACTTTGTTTCATAGTCTTTTAGTTTTTTATCTTAAAGTCAATCTATCGGGAAGTTATTTCACACTAAATCTCCTGAACAGACTCATCAAATATAAGTAAATAAATATTTCTTAGACTCACACCACTTAACTTAGCCCCAAAGTAAGCACTGTAAGGCTTGTGTTATAGGATACTAGGGTAACTGATATAAATACATATAATTATACATTTATAAGTATTTTTGGGAGAAATACATATAAACGTCCATGACTCAGGTACAAATGCTCGTATTCACATACAAAAATTTGCCGAACTTAAATATATCTTGGGACATGATAAAGTCTAAGTTATTTGTTTTTTTTTGTCAAAGTTGATTTTCATAATTCGACGGGATAATATACTGCATACGAAATATTCCAAACAGAATCATCAAATTCGTGTAGCGTCATGATAAAGTAGAGGACGTTCGTCTTGCTTCGTGTCTGTGAAAAATGTAAAAATCGCTGGTTCTTCAGCATGATTGATGAGCTGATGACACAAGGGTTTGGTGACAAGCTCACCCTTGGTTCAAGCGAAGGTCAAAAGCGAGGTTGCTCAACCTCGCTTAAGATACTACATAACGTAACTTATTTTTACCGAACATCATGAATGGAAATTATTTTTATATATTTTTGTGGTTTTAAGGAAGGTATGCAACTATTTCGTTTATCTTAATAATAAAGTAAAAAAAATGCAATCTAGAATGAATCTTATACTCGTTTTAATCTATTATACTAATTTAATTTAGTGAATAGTACTAAAAAAATAATATTGTAGGAAATAGTCGCATAATTTTTTTTAAATGTTTGTGGCAAACATTTTAAGGAATTTTCAAATTTGTATTATACTAATTTAAAAAGAAGCTTTCTTTTATAGGGTTACTAGTCAATTCAACAAGGAACCCTTATAGTTCATCTATTTACAATTATTAAAAAAAATATCTTTAGTTTTGGCGCGCACTGTTCATTGAAATAAAACAACTTTTCCGGATATTAAACGCGCTATATTGATGACTGCGTCAGTCACCCCGTAACCACGGCAGCTGAAAAGGTGGCGAAACGTCGGGAAAATAAAAAAACCAAAAAATACGGACAGTTCGTGAAATTTGAAAGAAAGCTATAAAAAGCAATTATTTACATGTAGGTATGTAAATTTCAAAACATTTGAAAAATGGTATAACAAGCGTGTGAAACCGCGGGCCAACTAGTGTAAACGAGTCTGACATTGATAAAGCTATATCCATACCGGAACGCTATATCTCTTCTTATATCTTTTAAAACATTTTTCACACTCGATGGATATTGACGGAGTAAGGTGTACGAGTATCATAACCGTTTATCGCATTTAAAGAAGATAAATGTACACCTAGTTTATGCTCAGAACGTAATAAATGGACAGTTTATAAGCTCATATAAATCATTTTACGCTTAAAGGTAAGGTTATCGATGCAATGGCCTTTACAAAATATTGTTTTGTATTTGGTAGAATTTTTGCTAGGTACCGTTCACAATCCTACTAATAATATTACCAATGCGAGAGTATATCAGTTTGTTTGTTTGTTTGCTTGTTACTCATTCACGCAAAAATTCTGAACGGATTTAAATGACATTTGTAGTGAAGAGACTTAAAGACTAACACATAGGCGACTTTTTATCCCGATATTCGTACGGGTACCACATGGGTGAAACCGCTCGTGGGCGGGCGCTGCTGGTCAGGCCTTGACACATCATCATCTTCACTCATTTTAAAGTTCCTATGTGTCGTTGAACTTATGATAAACTCAAGGAAATAAAACCACCGTACTCCAGAACCAGTGCCGTGTGGTGACGGCCTAAGAATACAAATGTCACCACTCCCTTACATGCCTGGGATGTCGTAAGAGTCGACTAAGAGGCTCGATGCATTAAACACCTGTGCGCGAGAAGGAAAACTTGAAACAAACCCTCTACCAACCCGTCCGGCCAGCGCGGTAGCAGTAGGCTAATAACCTTCTGTGACCGCCACAATAGGCGTGAGATAGAGAGGCCTATGTCCAGCAGTGGACGTCCGCAGGCTGATGATGATGACTCCAGAACTGACCCAACTCCTTTTTTACGTAATTTACAGATAAAAATAACTTTAAAGATAACAATCTAGCTAGTACATGAGCAATATCACTCCAAGCTTAATACACTCTAAGAGGTTTGAATTCGAGTTTAACTTCGTGCAAAATAGCTTCAGTATGTACATAAAGTTTGAGTTATGTTAGCTACCATGAGAGGTGGAGCTAATTTAATTTTCGACAAGAGAGGCTGTCACTATACTCGTACAATTGACCTCATTCAGCGTCAGTACGTCATAACAATATCTCGGTGAGTAAATTCTTGTAAGCCTTTGCATCGCTTGTAAGATCAAGTTTAATCCACGATTTGTCAGTGGACCTGAAACACATTATTAGCTACACTACAATTAGGAATTAGCACTGAATTAACTGGCTCTTGGCACCCACTGTCTATCACACTGGCACTCCGCCATTCTCTCTCACCTCAGTTTTAGCTTAGACCTAGTTTTGCTAGTTTAATCCGGCTTCTCGACCTATTTCGGTGTTTGCGGGTTTTAACCCTTAATTACTTTTGTTTTACTTTACATTATTAGGATTTAGAAAAACGTCCTTATGCCGTGTACACACGAACGGACAAAACATGGAGAATACGAACATCAAACACTGTGTTCATCAAAAATGTTCGTGGTGATCCAATTCGGTTGTTCTGCTTTGCTAACGTTCGAGAATACAAACTAAATGTTCCGTGTTAAAAAAGTTGAAAATGTTCGTATTCGCCATGTAAGTCAATTTCTCATAAATTTATCAGTCAATGCGCTATACGACTGAAGCGAGATAACAATGCGTAAAAGACGCGCGCGGGAGCGAGACCGATTTTGCACATTAGATGAAAATACCATGAAATCACTTCATAGTAATTAACTATAGCGAAAAATTTCGTGTTTTTATGAACTCACATCGAAAAGAGAAAGTTTCGAGGCAAAGTCATAAAATCCAGTAAAAGTATTAAGAAATGTATTTTAAAGTTTTATATCAAAAAGTACATACATAGGTACTTTTTCCGTAAATTGTTCAATAAATTTTACATAACTTTGGGAGCTGCTTACGCGACAGTGCTTACTAGCACTACAAATTTGAATGTACTACTCAGATGGACGGGGAAAAGCGTCCTACATTACAGTACAGGTATAATGAGTACCTTTTAGAGTCGCATGTCGGCGCATAAAATCAAATTAATTCCGAGCAACTTCCGGCGTTCCAGCAGAGCACGATAATAGATAATTTAAACTTCTCTACAGTTACTGTACTTCAAATTTGTGGCGTTTTAACCATGTGTACATTTAATATAAATATTGTTTTGCAAAAAAGACAGCATAAGAATTCCTAACTTTTGGGTAACTCTATAGTTGGTCAAAATGACGCCCGGAATCGTTATTTTTACCTACTCGTTTAGTTAGAGTAACCCTGACTAATTGTAGTACTTTAAAATCAATAAACTACAACTTTATTTATCAGAATCAACATTTTCTTATCCAACTATCGTATTGTAATTTTAATTTTAATACATTGAACTTCCTTCCACCAGTACTTTGAGTAGCTACAATAAGTTTTCTCAACGATAGTTCACAACTCGCTAATCGCTAGCATATTCTATTCACAAATAATCCTGGCAAACGGAACGGAAATGGATAGTACTAAATTAAGTAAGCATTTCACATGTTAAACGGCAAACTCGGTTCTCTGTAAATCATTCCTTTGGAGCTAATATGGAAAGCGAGCCTAACAATCAGATAAACATCACACAATAAGCGCCACGTCCCAGCCTCATTGAGATACAAAACGCTCCTCGCGGGATCCAGCTAAGTTTCACACCATTGTCGACCAACAATTAGTTCTGGGCCCGACACCTATTCATTTCTCTGTATTGTCTTAGTCTTCGCGCCGTTGTTTTACCTCATTCAATACTACACCATCGCCTAATATATCTATCTACAGTTCACAAACAACGATTATTCACTTAGATATCAAATTATACGCTCCTGATAACTTTTGGCAATCAAGATTGCTGTTTAATATTATAACTGTCTGTGGTTTATAGACTGCCTAGAACAAACATCTGATTATCTTTTATGGGATTTCACACATTGGACACAATACAACAAACAAACAACTTGTTTTTATTTCATCTGATACTCAACATTCTTTATTAATGTTGTAGATAGTGTTATACGATGGCATGAGGCTAGAAAGTAACTTTCGGCAATAAAGTGTTGGGACATCGAAGAAGAAACAAATAACTGTCGAAACTTTCTCTAATCAATCAAGTGCCAACGGAATACGTGATACAACAAAAAGCTCTCTCCGCCGCCTCTATCTAATTGTGTTATTCCAATACTAATATTTTTGTCAACAGTTCCAACTGTGATGAATACGTCGACAGAGTTCTTAGATGAGTACTACAGGACTGATACTCCGCCATCGTCGAGGAAGAAACGCAATTCCTCTTTGAGGGTTTCTGTGGGGTTGGCCTGCGGCGCATTGGTGGGGGGAGGTGCTTTCATAGCGGCTACGGCTGTGATACTAGCGAAGAAGACGAGGCGCAGAATACCAAACGTATTGAAGAAACCATTCTGTCCCTCCCTGCGGCACGGCAACTCGAACGCGCGGAACAACCGCAGAGCCCCAAGGCTGGCATTAGCTCTCGCTAATTGCCCGCCCATTCACATGTTACGGTGAGTCGAATTAATAACACCCTTTGGTAACTTGATCGACAACGCGTCGCTCGTGGTGGGTCTCCTTGAGCACTTGAGAGACTAGCTTCCAAGGAGGCATACCCGACAAGACACGCAGGCTGCCGTATGGAATACTGTCCGGTACAGACTATAAAAACCGTACTGTCTGTTCCTGCGGCATATCAACTCGAACGCGCGGTACAACCGCAGAGCCCCAAGGCTGGCATTAGCTTTCGAGAATTGCCCGCCCGTTCCCATGTTACGGTGAGTCGAATTCAATACCACCCTTTAGTAACTTGACCGATTTTAACGAGTTACGTTCCGATCGACTTAGGGCCGATTTTTCAATACTCAAATAACAAACTATTCCTCTGATATCGTATTATACAAGCAAATTGAAAATTGATAATCATTACATTACTTTGCCATTTCTTTCAGTTATGAAAAACTGTCTTTATCCGAGGATTGAAAAACCAGCCCTAAACAATGATATTATATGTGTATATTATAAACTTGATGCAGATATGTCATACGAGCTCATATTGTGGCAAATTGGGAAGACTATATGGGGTCCAAATCAATTAGCTATCTCTTTCATTTTTGTGTCTTTTGTCCTACTTGTCAATTGTCAATGTGTGCAGTCTTCGACACACATTTTAACACAAATTACTATGAAGGTAACATATCTATTATAAAACATCATTGGACCTAAACATGTTGAAATATCGAGATTATAATAAAAAATACGATATATTATAGATATCAATAATTTGTAGTTCCGCGAATTAACAATCTATTCAATGCAAATAAACAAAGAAACAATCAAATCTTTCCTCTTTATAATATTGTTATAGAAAACCCTTTCCCTTCGGAACCGTCTAAAACAAAAGAACTAAGCATAATTACAGTAAAACAAGTGTTACGTTTTTAAACCTGACGCACCGTCAGCAAATATTTGAAATGGTCCCAACATTTTAGCCGTGTAGACCGAGCATTTGTACGTTAAAAAGACGAATTTTGTACGTGCTTTAATTGAATTAGTACGCTTTAAAAAGGAAAGCCGTTTAATACGCTTTTTGTGTTACGTGGAATAAAAATATATCTTTGTTTTCAGCCCTGCGGTTGTTGACGAGGATTACAGAGAGCCGTACAACATTTGGAGGGAGACCCTCGGCCGTCGTGATAAACGTGAAACACATGACCAGAACGAATACAATGGTAAGTTTTTCAATTTTACTTTATTTTACACTTTTTTTTGTACAAAATTTTTTTTTTTTTACCTACTGCTAAAAAGGGGAAAATGTTTCTTTCTTACAGTCGATCTAGTACCAATTAGACCTCTATCAAAAAACATGTCTCCATAGAGCTCTATGCATATCTCATTGGATCTCACTTTTAAAAAACAAGAAGTTGATAATGAATTCATGGCGCATCAATTGTACGAAAATTGAACCAAAAGTAACCAACCAACCAGGAGGTCGAATGGGCACTTTGAAAATCATATTTTTATTTTTTCCATTAGGGTCAAATCTTGAGGGTCTAGTGGGTACTAGATCTTTCATTCGTTGTAATCACATATTATACATTACAATTTACTTTATTTCATCCACACTTTTTGGTGCACAAAATATTTTCCTTTTTTATTAAGTTCCATCGGGATTCTATCGTGTATCAGCTTTGAGTCTTGTAATTAGGGTGTTTGAATACGTTTAAATAAATTACCTCGTAATTTGCTCAAAGAGCTTGCTCGTATTCGACAATGTTAACAGACAACGTTCGCAATTATATCAATCAACGCCGCTCATCGAATAACAGTAAACAGTCCAATTTGTGTATGTAACCGTAGCGTGTTTAATAATACCTTTGTCTTTGAATGAATTCAGTTAATATAAGACCTAGACCTAGTCACTAGGCAGGCTGCGGCAGCCAGGCTGAGGCAGCCAGTGGAACATATGTATGATGGGTCGTCAGTTACGATTACGCGAGCCACGCGAGTTGAGACGCGAGACCGGATGTCAGTGTGACCTGATTCGGTATTTTGATACTTTTCCAGTAGTTTTTATCGATTTTACTGATATATGCTATATTCTATCAGTGTGTTAAAATAAAATTTAAATTTCATCTAAATCGATTGAGTAGTTTTTGCGGGAAAGAGTAACAAATAAAGAAACTGACATACTTTCGCATTTATAATATTAAGTAGGATAACACAAAAAGTTATGTTGGCATTTTACATACCTAGCTTTAATAAAAACTTACCCAACATATTTTTTGCATCACTCTAGCATCTGGAGAAGTATTAAAATACCGAATCTCTGTCACACGGACATCCGGTCTCGCGTCTCGTCTCGCGGTTTGCGCGCGCGTTTAACTGCCGTATGAAGGTGTATGGGAGCCCGCGCACTAGGCAGCCACGAACTCCTGCTAATTAGTTGCGCGCAGCGAGTGTAGGAGTATGTATGTGGCTGCCGTTAGTCTCCGCACACTTTTTTTAACAGCCAGACGTACCTTTTTTACAAAATGACTTTCAATACGGAGGAGTTTGTTTCAAAGATTTTGGCTGCCTCGGCCTGGCTGCGCAGCCAGGCTGCCTAGAGCGCGATGAGTCTAACCCCCATATTCTAAGTCGTTCCTCCAAAACATTTTACACTCCACTGAAACTCATTCAAGAAATTTCGTATTCATAGTTGCAAAAATCTCCTCTACTCAAATTTTTCCTCACTTGAGTGTAATAATTAGTACTCTTTGCTAGAGTCGAGGAAACAACTGTCAAACTTTGCGACAGACAGTGCCTTTGAGAAACCTCGAGAATATTTACGCCATTTTTTCTATTTGTCAACTTTTAAGTGACCATAGCCAAAAAAATATAAAATTGATGCTGAAATCTGTACCCATCTCCTCTATTCGAAATGTTTCCATAATTTAAAAACCACCGACTTAATTGTCCGTCCGAGGCTACCATTAAATGAACCAGTTTTGCAGTTTTATATTGACGTGAATATCTGAAGATAATTATTTTATTGTAATACTTTTTTATATTTGTTGAACTTTATAATAGTGATGGCATTATCCTCCGACGAATAATTAAGTTTACGTTTTAACCGTAGTGGGATTTTTTTATATATATTTTTTTTTAAGTTTTTTAGTGAGAATAGGAATACTAATAAACGCCATTACTGAAAACCACATTAAATTCAGACTAGTAGTTTTGTTTTGCACAATTAAATGTTTACTGATGCGCCCCCTGATGAGTTGTCACCATAACACCTATCTAAGAACATAGCAGTAATCAAACCCGAACCCATCACTAAAAACCGCATCAAAATCTGACAAGTAGTTTTAGAGATAAATGGCAACATTTGTTTGCACAAACAAGGAAACATCTTCTCACCCCAAACACATAAAACCATCTCCGTACCGTCTTGACGTGGGTAAAAATGGTAGTGTGCGCCAGGCCTAAAACGTAGTAGCTACGTACTCTTTGGCTCCTCCAAAGCTCCTTACGTCGAGACAGAGTTACGACTTAGAATACCGATTTCGAGGAGTATTTAGAAGAGGTTTTCAAGGAAGTTTCGTTAAGTCGAGGACGAGTAAGTTTTGGAGGAACGACTTAGAATATGGGATGGAATAACAAATAGTAGCCACTTCAAACAAATCTTTCCGCCCACAGATCATAATACTAACAAAAACCAAACATGCATAATAGAACTCTTTTACTATTTTTAAATAACGGAATCACAAAGGGAAATATCTGATTCAGACTGTTTACATAATAGCTACTATCATGTTATTTGCAATGATTCAGCGTTCCGAAAAATGCCTTGTGGCAACATTGCTTTTCAATGCGGGTGGGTACAAACAGATAATGAAAAGTGTAATAAAGTCTGGGATACATCCGGGGCCAGACCCTAATTGTAAACAATACCCCGTTTATGAACAAACTACTGCGGGTTACATTTGTTACTTTTTTGAAGCTGTCTTCTTCAGTTTATGAATTTCGCTTTGAAGAAAAAACTCGTTAAGTGCATATCGGTACCAAAGGCATCGTAGTACAATCGAGGAACTTTCCTTTTGACCAGTAGAGTTTTTTTTGGGAAACGTTTTGTCGGAAAGTTCTAAGGTTAAATAAATAATTTCTTATTTATATGAAAAACCTATTAATGTTCTAATATTTGTGATATAAACGTTTTCTATATATCTGTTACTTTTTTAAATAAATCTCCCTAAAAAACTACTGGTCAACCGGGAAGTTATTCAACTGTACCTGTTCAGTGTTTGATTGTTTTTGAAAATTCCACTTTTCCAATTCCACTTTTCTTATTTCTATGTATTTGTAAACTACTTGCTCTTAATCGGAGTTGTTAACTAATGATATCCATGCCAAATTACAGTTTTTAAGTATCAAGAGTCATCTGCAGGTGAACATACAGACACGGCAAAAGATAGATAAATAGTTTATAAAAAGAAAATCAGCCCTAAGAGTTCTTTATTCACCGCGGAACTCTAAAAAACCTTAAAAAAAAATTGCAACACTCGGAGTTTATCAGGCTTCTTACAGTACTTACTTACTTTCTTACACATTACGCACTAAGAAAGTTCTAGAATTTAGTTTGTTAAGGGCAAGCCTCTCTTTGCGTTCAAATTATATTACTTATTATCACTCTGTTTATATAAATTTTCTAATCGATAGCATCGTTTTGTTTGCATCAAGTGTCGCCTACCACTTACCAGCGAAACCTTTGTATTTGGAAATATGAAACAATTCACATTAGCAAAAATATTTATTGAATTTGAAACAAAAGACAATCACAGCAACTAATATAAATAATTCAAATCAAATATAGAAAAGAAACTGATGAAGGATAAATTGCCTGAAACGGTCCCTTTAACACTAATATCTCTATTTATTCACGCACTTGACCGGGTATTTTTAAGTCTGCTCAACATCGGACATGAGTGCGTATAAAAAAATATTTCGAGTGACCTAAGAATCGGGTCCCGGCTAGTGCAGCATGCAGCATTCGAATTATATAATTGTCCATTTCCGATTCATTACACCCACGTGACAGTGCAAATTATGAAATCTACCATTAATCAATTAGTATGTACGGTATTAAACAATAATAAATGAGCCATAATCATTATATCAGGTAACATTCCATTAATTGATCTGATTCCGAGATAAGTAGCTTCTGCACTGCCGTGACGGTTATAATATTATAAACAACTAAAGTATTACATACATACAAAGCGATTCAGATAAGAATATGACGGGCCGTTGGCTAACTTTATTCACGAAAGTACCGTTTGCAAAAAAGTATTAACTAGTCGATGTAGGTAACACTATTTTTTAAAGCTAGGACTTAATGCATGTGAAACTTGATGTTTACACGAACATTTCTTGATAAAAATTAGTGTCCCGACATTAATTTTATGCCTACTAGTATAATAATGTAAATTCGGCTTACATACAAAATATTTAACGATGTTTTTTATTGATTTCTTTTTTTGGATACCGTACTAAAGTGAAGTTAAATAGTTTGACAAAACGAGCGACGTCTTCTTCTTCTTATCATATGAGGATTAGTGGCCACCACTGGTGTCAAAGTTTTATCAAGCCGCCTAAAAGGCCTTGACTTGGCTTAACGACTGTTATCAGATGACAACAGCCGGGACCGACGGTTTAACGTACCCTCCGAAGCACACAAGCGCTCAGTTGTAATGCCACTTTACGGTCACCCATCCGACACCTGACCGGATCGAATGTTGCTTAAAAACGCTATGGATTACGATTAGTCTGTCAAGCGCGACCACGAGCGCTGAAAGTGAAAGGTATAAACATCACTCTCATTTCCACGCCTTAAGGATACTACTTTTGGGTCTAAGAAGTTATTTGGAAATAATAGTGACAGCTTGCTTGAAAATTGGCAGCTGGCCCCTCTCTAACTTTTAAAATAAGAAAGTGAAAAATGTAAAAAAAATATATGCTGTAGACCTTAGTTAAAACTTTTAAAGAAAATTGGGAAAGAGAAGTAACCTATATCGTGTTCAGTATCTGTAGATAGGTGATTAAAAATTATATTCAGGTTCCTAAAACAGTTTTTTCTGTTTGAAAGATGTACACTTCCAAAGTGGTAAAATCGCACAATTCTGTTTTTTAATGGAATCGGTTTATTAGCTCTGTTTCTCCTGAGCTAGTTAGCTCGCCTGCCGCACTCGACTCGCCCTCAGCTGCACTCGTTGGCTTTCAAGCGCACTTGCCCCGAGATTGTTACTTCCCCACCGTCCTTCTCTGAATGGCTGAAACGCAACTGCCTAATGATTTCCTTAACTATGCAGTTTTTTTACAGTTTTTGTTTCTTATCGGAACGAGGTAAACAGCACACTTTTTAGATTGACACGTAATACTTTCATATTATTTTAATTAATTAGAGTTATATTTTAGTGAAAAAAAAAATTTAAAATGAAAAAAAAAAAAAAAATGGTTTTTAATCGGTTTATATAGTTACCATCGGGCTACGGTTTGCATGCATTGATTGCATGAACAAGAACTTATTTTACATTTCTACACAAGATTTGAGTCAAAATATCTCGACAAGAAAATTCATTATTTCTTTATTTTTCATTGGTAGAGGCATAAATAGGTCATATGCAAAGCGATTATCTTTGTATTTAAAATATAAAAATTATCACGATGCCTTCACAAATAAATAATGTTAATAAACAAAAACCCGTAACACCGAAGGCTGACATTAGTACCCATTGAAAAGAAAACTCGAAGATAGGGGCGTGCTCGTTACGTCGGCCGGACATCCGGTCGGAAGGGTGGCCATTGTTCCGGCGCCATATTGAAAAGATGATGCTCCCGAGTGGCATAATAGCAGAGATTTTGCGCTCCTGAACACCATACGCCAGAAAATTGCCGATCTATGACGCCAGAATTTAATTCTAATACATTTCTTTGTCGCTGAATAGTCACATAATAAAATTTTTGCTGCGCTTTGATCTCTAATCTCTCTCTTTTCTCTTTAATACCCGTGATTAAAGCTTTATAACAGCTTTTTAATAATCGCATCAATTGCCCACCGCATTACACTGTCGAAAAATATTATTAAAAAGGACTTATCTGCAAAAAAACCAATGGGATGATATTTAATAGTCGTTTTTGAGTACCTGCAGCTTTTATGCGAGTCGTAACAATCTTTCTATTTCTTTAAAGCATGAGTTTTTAACGGAGAATTGTGAGATTAATTGTGGGATTATTCGGCAGCAGACAAGAAAGAGTATATACTTAAATAGCAAGTTGGTCATTACGTGTCACGACCCTTTCGTGTGAAACACAGAAGCATTTCATACATTTGTGTAACATTGATAGCATATTATATATCTCAACTACAGTAATTAATTATAGTTTTTTTTTCAATGTTTTAATAGCTTTGTCAATGACTTGCTTTATTTATAATTCTACGTTAATAAGGTTAATAAATTATTCTATTCTATTCTATTCCATTTCCCTTTGTATGATTTTGATTTTCTCCACGTAGTCATGGCAACTTGTCTGTTTTTGAGGCATCACTTCTTATGTCCTGGCTACACGCTCCATCTTACCTGAAAGCATGCCGGTTTGCGCAGGCAAGATAGAGCGTGTGGCCAGGACAATCCGCTACATCTTACCTGCGCAAACCGGTTTGTGCAGGCATGCTCTCAGGTAAGACGGTGAGTGTGGCTGGAACATTACGCACTCCCATTCAATCCGTATTTGAAAGATATTTACATACTTCAGGCCGTCACTATTTGACATTTGGAGGGGTTGTGATCGGAACGCGTTTTGAAAGGTAATGAATGAACGAAATTGAATTGTCAAATTAAGTGTAATTTAAAACATCAGACGTTCTGAAAGGGATTGCGACTATAAGTTACACAATTCCATAAATCACTCTTAATAATAATTCACAATCACAATACCTTTCAAAGGGATTGTAATAGATTTTGAAATTAGACAATTAGGGGCTGGTTTATGTATCCTCGATAAAACTAGTTCTTTTTTTTTTCGATCTGCCTTAAATCCGCCCTTCAAAAACGTGTACCTAAGGCATAAAATAGATTAAATCTATTATTAGTTTTATTAGTCAAACAGTGGAGAACATAATTAGTTCTCTTTTCTTGTTTGTTTGGAACGAACTTCAAATTAGTAAGATGAGTCTAACAAGGCCAATATTATTTTATGTTATAAGTTTTGTGAAATTAGGTTTCATTCTATGCTCTTTATTTAAGTAAGAAGCTTTTTTAAAGTGATTTTTACCTTTTGAATATAGCAGAAGGAAAATTAACTGATGCCACAACTTAGAATTCAATATATTAATATGTAGGTTGAGATTATGAGTACTGGGAAATATAGACGCACGTAGCACGCATGTAGGTACTGCAAAGCGTGAGCGCTACTTTAACAATAAAAACGATATTTGATACTGTTCTTATATATTTCATTTTAACTAATTAATACAGATTTTTTTTTTATCTGACAAGGCGACCGTACGTAACTACGCATGACGGGCCTCCCTTTTTTAATTTTATCATAAACTAAACCAGCCTAAAGCGGCGGTGTACCAGCCTGCTTGTAGAGCGGAAACATATATCTACTACCTCCACATTCTCCTATCCTGAAGCAAACATTGTTTTTTCCTAGTTATACAATATTCATGGACACCCTACCTCAGGTTGGACAATTCGTGTATGAATCACGAATAGCTCAAGTTATACCCAGCTAGGGTATAGCTTTTCGAAACAAGTATTATTGTTCAAAAAACTTGCAGGCGAAAAACCAACCAAAAAGCAACTGTCTAACTTGGCTGTTCGCTAATCAATTACTAAATTCATGAAACCACCTTTTGCAAAATATTCAAATTAATATAGAAATACATTCAAACTTTATAATGGTGTATAAGGCATTTTTAAAACTAATACAACGAAGCTCAAAGAAGATATTATTAACTTTATCAATTCTACTCCTGTATCTCAAAATTCTCTAGAATTCAAGAGGCTTAAGTACAAGGCCAGAAATATAATCCCAAAAATATGTCAATTAGTTGACTTTATGACTTGGTGCCAAAGATACAATATCCCCGCATAATATATAGAATCAGGGAATTATCGACTAATTTTTAAAAGATAAGACAATCTCCAAATCTCCATTCAATTTATTCAGGTATAATTTCTACTAAGTAATTCCAAATGTTTTTAAAAATATAATAATAATAATAAATAAACTTTATTGCACACGATGAAAGAAAAATACAAAGAAAACACAAACAAAAAGTAGACATACAATAGGCGGCCTTATTGCTACCTAGCAATCTCTTCCAGGCAACTTTGGTTGAAAGAGAGTATATATAATAGAATAATAGGGATAATAGAATAAGAGAATAATAATAAAAGAAAGGAAATGAATTAAAAAGAGTAAGTATTATATTAATACAAAAATACTGATATAGGAAATAAGGTAATATGTAACTACAAATTATGAGAATGTGAAAATAAATGATTTCTAACTTGATCGCCAAAGGATCTTAGAGTTTGAGCCCTTTTGATACCTTCCGGTAGTGCCTTCCATAGCCAGGAAAGAAGTAGGAAAGGAAGTCGGAAGAGTGACGAGGGTTTTCTTGGGAAAGATTAGAAGTAGAACGCCGGGTGCAATGTGAGGATGAAGAACGAAAGGAAAAATACTCTTTAAGATATGATGGGGAAGTGGGTAGGAAAGAGCAACAAAATCTAGTATTCAAACCCAATCTGGTCTTTTACCCAAATTTTTTTTATCGTACTTCTATCACTAAGTTGTGAGAAAATTAAGTGATTGAATCAGATACTTGGTAGAATAGATGTGTCACGTATTGGGAATGTGCCACAGAGCCAAGACTAGAGAGCGTTTCATCGTATATTATATTTTCTTTGCTCGCTTCCTTCCTTCACTATGTTTCGTTGCCTCGCTATGTTGGACACCCTGTTAATTTCTATCAAGAAAGTTATTTTATTTGTGATATGATAAAAAATCTCAGCAGATTTTTTATGATTTGGATTCTGTATTATAATTATACCCAAAGTATAAGGAATTAGTGAAAGAAAAATGGGTTTAAAATGATGCTTAAACGCGCGTTTATGGGAAACAGAGCTAGGTACCAACTTAACGGCAAAGAAAATCTACGATGGAACACACATTTAACAATGTCCTTGTAAAGTTGTCATAATTTATTCTTCTTAAATTCTTCCATGTCTAGAGGAAAAGCTCTAAAAATAAAGATAAAAAAATTCAATCCTTCTTGGATGGTGTATATTTATCACCCAAGCTGGCACAGCCGCTTTTGCGTGGTACAGTAACAAATATATAAAAAACTGAAAAAAAACACCAAACAAACAAAAAGAAACAGAAAATACAAAAAAGAGAAAAAAAAAACTAATTAGACATCCAAACTTTTGTTTTTTTGTTTCTCAATAATAAAAAAAAGATACCTACGAAATCTTTAAGATCCAAACTTCCAAACTTACGAAAAGATTATAGAGGAAAGGAAGACAAGAAAGGGAAAGCGAGTACCACCTCATCCCACCAACCTTAACATTTTACGAATGAAGTTTGAACTTTTACAAACCTAACCTCCAAATGTATGAAAAATGCGGTACAAAAATAGAAGGTACTTACATAGGTATCAAATTGTTTTAGCCACTAACAATGATATTTTATTATATGTGTGTGTAAATATTGAATCCCAGAACGTGATGTTTTTGCGATGAGAAATTGGCAGCACTGATATAAAATAAATGTCAGAATTGACTTTTGCTCGAGTATTATTAATTTAATTTTCATTTCATTTACGTAAAATAGTCCGCTCTTAACTCAAACTCAATAAAAGTACGTAAATAAGTACAAGCATTTACATTTATATCAAAACTTGATTGACTTAAACCTAAACAACCTATGCTCATCGTAGACTCTTTAAAGTAATGCCAAAATGGACAAAAATGGCATACTCTATAAACATCCAGATCTTTTTTCGGCCACATGCTGTTAAAAAAAATGATGAGGTGATTAGCGATTGAAAATTATATGACTTAGATGAAAAAACATATCAATAAGTGATATTCACTATTACATTTTAATAAAACAATGTTCGTTTAAGAATTTCTTAGAAAATTGTCAACTTTACACCTTTTCACATAAAATGGCGTTTATTGATAAAATAAAGTTCATTCTTTATTTGCCATGATAACCAATATTCAATTTTTATTTAATAATTAGTTATATAACCACATGGCCAAAAATAAAAATTGAATATTGGTTATCATAACCAATATTCAATTTTTATTTAATAATTAGTTATATAACCACATGGCCAAAATAGGGGGCAGTGACCAAAACCCCTGCCCTATATTAGAATAACCCTCTTTTTTCTTGAAATATTTTGAAATTGTGTTTGTGAAGATTAGGTACTTAACTATGATTGTTTTATTAAAATCCCAATTTCCTTTGCCCACAGAAATTTGCGAAGACTCCGAGTTTCCTCGTCCGTACATGATGAAAAGACCTGATCCGCACGAGAGTTTCTACGCTGCTACTGATATTATACACCACGTGAGTACCTACCACCTAAGATACACAAATCAAAATCAAGTAATTTTTTAACTATAAATATATCCAATAGATATTTACCAAATATAGGCTTTCAATTGGCTTCTTTAATTCCTTCTATATTCATTATGTGAATGTTACAAAAATAATCATCAATGGTCCAAAAGATTTAAAATAAACTGTATAGCGGCGATACTCTAAAACGTACTTGATGGAGTTTGACCCGAGTTCTTTTCGTAATAACACGTGTCATGAGACTTATGAGAATCCATATTAACTCTATCTACAGTACAATTTCTATTATAATTATTTTAATAAAAACTGGGTACTGACGAAAGCCAAAAGGGCACCACCATTAAATATAAGAAGAAGAAAAAGAGGAAGAAGTTGTAAGGAAAAGATACTAAGGTTTGTATTTAAGGCCTCCCGAATAAGGAGTTCTATAAACTGCTTCAGAATTGGCAGGAACTTTGGCAATCGCTTTTACCAACATACCTACTTAACTGTATTTTTTACGAAATGCGAAAGAAGGATTCAATGGTATCCAGGATAATGCTATTATTACAGTCATTAATAAATAAAAATGAAACTCTTTTTAATTACTAGTTCATGAATTAGGTATAGTTATTTATGTGAGTGACTAGTTACTTTATGGTGATATGTATTTTGAGATGCACTTCTTTATTTATTTACTTTCTTTATAGCAATTCACCAGTCTTTTCAAATTACATAAATTATTCTGTTGCACACTTCGTCATACGAGAATTTCATAAAGGTGTTTTATTCCTAAGTTAAATTTAATTATGAATAATCTAGATGATCCGACTAACTATTTAAAATATTGATGTCATTAAGAGTTATCAACTGTGTTGGTTCCAATTTAATCCCTAAATAGGTGCAATGGTTGGAATAACGATTAATAAACATAATGTACTTTGCATGCAAATTGCAATATTCCATTGGAATTGCGAAGGTTAAAACAGCGGTTTGACTGATAACACCCAACGTTTATTAATTATCGAATCAACTGTAGGCCTAGCACCTAGCTTATAAGTTTCGAGGAAGTATAGTAAAAAAAAATGTATGACGTCTTGAGCAGCGTTCCTACCTAACGTAAACTAAACTACATTTTCCTATTATATTTTTTTTGCATTACGTGCTCAATACTTCCTCAATACTATTTCGGAAGTTTTTTGGGCTATCCCTACTGATCAAATAACCAATTTAGAACCTTACACCCCTTGAAACTCATTTTCGAGGACTGTTACTGTTTTGAACTACGGAATCGGAATTTGAAGCAATTAGGATTAGCCTACATATAATTTAAATGTCGGTCACGGCCTTAACGTTGTAATCGTTTGTCAATTTGTGTAGGTGTGAAACGATTTTGTTATTCTGATGACACTTTTATGTAGGTTAAAAAAATCCTAACCGGATTATCAAAGTTGAAGTCCTGCCTGAGAAGAACTTGTGAGTTAAGTCATGTTTTTCTAATGTATCATATAAATATCATTGAAAATGCAAACTAAACAATTATTATTAGCACGCATATACTTTTTTTTATGAATGACGCAGAAACTCTTGGCCTTCATCATCATAGATAAGTATTGATAAGGCTGAAGATGGAATCGGGCATCTCCCGGAATCCTCTACCACTGAATTCCAGAGTTAAATGGTTTCGACGATTGAGTTCACGAAAATGTTCGTCATTCTTAAAAATAAGACTGTCAAAAAGTTGTTTTGTAAGTTTTCCAAAATGATCTTTATCACATAAAAATAAAAACATTTTATAAAAAAAATCAAACCGACTTCAAAAAGTAAAAAATAAAACTTTTGGAGTCGGTGCCAGCCAGGGCATTCTACATTGCACTTCTATTAACTATATATTTTTTTGGCCTTAGCTAGCTAGCACCGACTCCAAAAGTTTTATTTTTTACTTTTTGAAGTCGGTTTGATTTTTTTTATAAAATGTTTTTATTTCAGATTTTTTAGTTACATCATGTGCCGTTACTTACACTAAAAATCAGCCCATACACAACAATGTCATCTAGGTAAACGACTACTTGCCAAAAGGTGATTGACATTTTTCAAGATTATGAAAAAACTACTAGCCAGATCTTCGTAAAAATTATATGGGACCACACATAAACCATTTTCTTTCAGATAAAAAAATAATTATAATTATTGCGTGAAACTTCAGCTCGAACAAGAATCTAACAATTACCTGGATGATATAATTGTTTCATGACTTCCATGACATTAGGCCCCATATCTCCGAAGATTATCATCGGATCTCAATGAGACTTATATGGGACCAAATTGACAGTGTACCAGATCGAACAAAAAAACAATTATTAAAATCGGATCACCAACACCGGAGTAATCGGTATACATACATCAGACAAAAAAAATAAAAAAATACGCGTTGAATTGAGTACCTCCCTCCTTTTTGTTGAAGTCGGTAAAAAGTTTACGTACTTAAAAAGTTAAAAAGTAAATGACACACGGTTTAGATACGTAGTAAGTAAAGTGAAAAATCGACAGCAATTAGGGAAAATACCGTGTGTAAAAAAAAACCAATCACTTTGACTGTTTGCTTTGACATCCTTGAGTGTACTCAGATGCTACGTAGTTCAAAACAGTTGGAATGTAAAGTTTTTAGAAAAAGAAAACCTAACCTAACCTAACTAATGTTAATATCCAGACAAACTAAGTTATTACAATTAAGTACATAGGTAATAACACCCAGACAAGATACCCACAAGTATTTATATAAGGATAAAACTAGCGGCCGCCTGCGGTTTCACCGGCGTGTTCCCATTCTCGTTGAAATTTTATGACGGGGAGACTCTTTCCCCCAATTCTAGGTCGTTCCTCCAAAACTTTTTACACTCCACCCAACCTCGTCGTGGGTAAAAATGGTAGTGTGCGCTAGGCCTAACACGGAGTGGCTACGTACTCTTTGGCTCCTCCAGGTCCTTACGGAGTTATGACTTAGAATACCGATTTCGAGGAGTTTTTCGAAGAGGTTTTCAATGAGGTTTCGTTAAGTCGAGGACGAGTAAGTTTTGGAGGAACGACTTAGAATATGGGTGTTAGCCTTCATCATGCATGATGTTAAGTATTGATAAGGCTGAAGATGGAAGCGACCCTCTACCGGAGTCCTTAACCACTGAGGAAATATCAGGATAAAAAGTAGCCTATGTTCGAATTCAGTCTATTTCCTACCTGTGTGCCAAATTTCATCCAAATCGGTTCAGGAGTAATAGTTCAAGAGTAACAAACAAACGCTAGCATCCTTTCACAATCATAATATTGTTACTCTCCGTCCTTTCAACTAACTCTATGCCAAAAATCAAGTCGATTGGTCGCTTAGTCAGTGCGTCAAGAAAGGACAAACAAACACACTTTAGCAATTATAATATTAAATAGTTAGGATTAGGAAGTTAGGATTAGTAGGATAATAGGATTGAGCAGCGTTGCTACCTGACGTAAACGGAAGTGCGTTTTCCTATACATTTTTTGACAGTACGTGCTCGAAGATACAATTTATTCGTTTTAGAGGCACAGAAATGCAAACAACAATTCAATAAACATTAGGTATATACTATGTAAAATGAACAATAAATGTAAAAAATCTTTTTTTAACATTTGTCATTTTTAGGAATAAACACTAATAAAAAATGGCTACTTTTCTTGATGGTCTACGCTCTCCGATTTCAATCTGCTATTGTTCAAGGAGAATTCTCACTACTCGCTGGCATTATTGAAAATAAAAGCTGCTTTGGACTTCTATCAAAGTGTATATATTATTTGCTTCTACTCGATTATTTAGAGACTAGTGCTACTATTTGTTTTCACTGACAAAAGCTTATGAATGAAACCTCTAAATTATGCTGATCGACGCGTTAGTCCCATCTCAATTTCAATATCAGTTGATATTACGCTTTATTGACTAAAATTGATATGATTGATGAGACCACAACAAGGCCGTCAATGACCTGAATTTGCATATATCGCTATTATTTAGTTTAAAGAAGTACCTAGTAACCTAAATAAAATAAACTACTGAAAGTATTATAATGATAGATATAAGCACTTAAATAGAATGTATACATAATAATTTTTATATACATCTTTGCTGAAATAAGTTGCACTAGTTAAACGTTCGAACTAACCGGGCGTACTAGCGGGAGCGAGGGGAATTTTAAGAATGAGTTTCACATATATCTGCTGATAAAAAAAAAGAAAACAATAAACAAAGAAACTTACAATTCAAATCCAATTCATAGTTCTTATCTGAATTTAATTCACGAAGACTATCTAAAGTCTGAAGATGGTGTAGGACAAACAAAAATGTTTAATAAACAATACTATGAACATCACATTAACAAATTATGCCTCTGAACTCTGATGGGGTCAGTAAGCTTCTATAATGTAAAGGTAAACGTAATGTTACGCCGACTTACTCCGAAAAGCGTTCCTTATAAAAAATTCATTCGGCCCGAGGGAGGCAAGCTAAATAATTAAAAGGTAAAAAAAAGTAATAAGCATTCGCAAACTCAATTACAGCTTGGTCGTGGAAACAAAGTCACTCATTATAAATTAACGATCAATTGGCTCACCCCACGTGGTGAGACCGAATCTCCAGGGAAATCACGGGAGCACGGCACGCCCCGGGATTGCACTGTTACACAGTACCCGTTTTGTTTCACCTCTCTTGGCTTGTCTGTACGCATGTTTATTGCTGACTCAAGAATTACACCCTTATCGTGCCCAGTCGTGCTTCGAAGCAAAACTGATTTCTATACCATTTCGCTATAGACTGCTACTTTCCGCTCTGTTGATTCGCAGTAAATCTTGGCTGTTGTTCCGAATACCCAAATGTGCGGGCCGTTTTCTTTGAAATTATCACCAATTTCAGATGGGTTTACGATATTGTTTTTCTATGGAATCAAAAAGTATGAATGAATGAACATACTTCCTTTTGCTATTTTGTTTGATTTATTAAAACTGAGAGACCCACAAAAACTAACGGAGTGTGCTACAAAAAAGTCAAACGCGTATCGTCGACCGAGAAGAAAAATGGTTAGTACTAATAATTAGTAGGTATTAATAATTTTAAATAGGTACCTATTCTAAATTCAAAATTATTATTGACAAAATTTTTTTTATTGAATTCTAAAATGTGGGTAGAAAGGTCAAGCAATCAATTTTGATGTAAATTTTTTCGATTAACTTTGAAAAAGGGAAAAGATTCTAGATTGATCGTATAAAATTTTAATCTCCTCGTAAATTAGTTGAACGAGTATTCTAAATTAAGCAAATACAAGGGGTTCATAACTTCATACACAACATCATAATATTTGTCGAAAACCACATGCAAACAAAGCAAGCGGTCGTATTATAAGACAAGAGCATTTTGAATGACCGCACAGCAGCGTCACAGCGGTCGTGGAAGTGATGCGCTGTAACGACGCTGATTCGACCATCCTTTGTGCACGCACCAGCGTGCCTGTCTAATTCACGAATAGCGACCGGCAAATAATGTCTTTTTACTTATTATTGATTTTAGAGTAAATATTCTATATTCAAAAGAAATAATGACAACATAATATTACGCAGTTGGCAGGTCGTATTATAAAAGCAAGGAGATATGAGTAAAGCGGGCAAATACGGTCGTAATAGCACTTTGAGTTACCGCACAGCGTCACGGCGGTCGTGGACGTGTTGCGCTGTAATGACGCTGATTCGCCCATCCTTTGTGCACGCACCGGCGCGCCTGTCTAATTCACAAATAGCGACCGGCAAATAATGGCTTCGAATTCCGATAGAGGAACAATGTGCCGCATGTGCAAACAGGATTATTGTGACGTAGAAGTTACTTACGTTCCGTTGCAAACGTTGCGATATGTGGGTTTTATTCGTAATTGTTTTTCTTTTTGCTTTACTAAGGAAACGTATCCATACCAATTTATGATAAGACTGTATTACAGAATGCAAGGAAAAGATGGTGAAGTGACTTTGAGCATTCGAGCTTTAACAACTTTCAGCATGGTCGATCATGGGATAGGTGACCAAAACATATCATCTGTAAGGTCACCTTGAAATTTACTGAATAAAAGTGAAGAACTAACTATTTCGAAATCCAATAGCGCATTCCTTCATCAAAAAATATAGTTTTGTAAGAAAAATGTGAATTATTTTTGACAATTTCGACTGGTGCACACGATATAAATTTATGGAGTCACCACTTGTGAATTCCCTGGGCTTAATCCCCAAGTCGCTAAATATAAAAGACATTAAATTTTTTGTCCCGGGTCTGGGGGTTCGAACATGTCACTTTTTTATGGACGACGGGGAGACTCTTAGCCTTCATCATACCTGATGTATTGATAAGGCTGAAGATGGAACTGGCTATCCTATTTCGGCCGGAACACAACAATGCTGAAAACATTGTTGTCATGGTGTCAGACTTAGATAAGATGGTGATAGCTAGCCAGGCAAACTTACCACAAGTCCTACCACCAACCAAAGCAAATACAATCTGTACTGGGAATCAAACCACCACTAGACCATAGAGGCGGTAAACATGTAACTGCTTACTAGAAATAAAATACGGTTAACAATCCGAATTTATTTGTTTTCCTTTATAGCTGACTAACATTATAATATTTATATCTAATCTACATAAATTAAAATGAATCGCTAAATGTGTTGCTAAGCGCAAAAACTAAAAAACGGCTGAACCAAATTTTCGGAAGGTTTTTATTACATTAAAATTTTGATTCCCAATGGGAACGGGAACCACGCAGGTGAAACAGCGAGTGGCCACTAGTTTAAAATAAAAATAGTATAAATAGTTAATATATTAAATTAAGATAATCTACTAATAGGCTACATGTATTATATATTATATCAGGTTAAACCGATACTTTCAATATACTTTCGATAACAATGGGACTAAAATGCGACATTTGTTATATACTTAGTACAACTATGTACTTACAGCTTGACGTTTCGGCTATGTTGCTATAGCCGAAATGTCACAAGCAGACTGGCGGTCTAAGTCCGCCCGAACAGACGACGCCGTGCACTGCCAATCTGCTTGTGACCACGGCTATATAGCAACATAGCCGAAACGTCAAACTATAAGTACCTACATAGTTGTACAACATAACAAATGTTGCATTTTAGTACCATTGTTTTAATTTATAATTAAATAGCTGTAGCCGGTATCCTATGATTGAGTTAATAAGTCAAATGATACTAGTAATTACGCGAGCATTTCGATTGATAATAGTGGAATCCAAGTGGTTTGATTAATTTGTGTTACAGCAATTAGTAGTTTGTGATAACTGCACTCGAGCCCACTTGCGCCAAGCTAGGTTAACAACACATTTAATTCAAAGTTAATGCTACTTTTGCATGCATTTAACTCTGAGATAAATGTTAATTGAGCTTGGCGCAAGGGGGCCTTATTAGACTACTAGCGGCCGCTCGCGGTTTCACCCACGTGGTTCCCGTTTCCGTGGGAATATCGCGATAAAAAGTATCCTATCTTCATAAACAGGCTGTCTACTATCTGTGTTCCAAATTTCATCCAAATCCGTCCAGTAGTTTCGGAGCCTATTCAATGCAAACAAACAATCAAATCATTCCTCTTTATAATATTAGTATAGATAAACATTGACAAATGTATTAAAACTGTAACTAAGTGACGACCTAGGGGGAAACCTCTAGGTCGTCACTTAGTTACAGTCTACTAAAATAAACATTTTGACGGGATCGCGTTGAGATCGAGATTAAAAATCAATAATGATTAAGCCCCGAATCTTTCACGGAAATACACTTCGCCGGTAGAACTTTTCGCCGAAATCACTATTGGCCGACGGTTTGTTCTCCGAAAAAAATCTTTTATCGAAGGAACGGTTGCCCAAATCGATGGTTTTTTTACGAAATAATGGGCGCTACGCCGTAAAAACTGTTTATCGATTGTTTATTTAACAAAAAACTCCTGTTACACTGTAATAAGTGTCCATCGACACATACCAGTTACAAATACCTATTTGTGATGAAGAAATAGTTATTTTTATTTTTTAATGACTTTTTTTATTTTCGCATTTTTCAAAGCTTTTTTTATACTCATGATAAATTTGAAATAGAAAAATATTGGAAAAAATCAAATTGGCCACAAGTGAGTTTTAAGATGGCACCTGAACCCACGACCTTTGGAAATCCGGTCCAATGCTCTAACCACTGAGCTACCAAGACTTGCGAACCACCGTCGAAATTCTCCAATACTTTTAAATTTTTACTACGCAGTAGGTCAGCGTTGTCACATCAATGATAGGAATATCCTTGCATTCGAAAGAAACATCTTTTCAGGTATTTAACGATCGATTAGGATGCAACAGCAAATAATTTAAGATTTTTTGAATTTTTGCATTTTTCAATGCTACTTATACCTATGACAAATTTTAAATAGAAAAGTATTGAAAAAATTAACTCGGCCTCAAGTGAATTCCCAGATGGGATTCGAACTCACGACCGTTGGAAATCCGGTCCAATGCTCTAACCACTGAGCTACCGAGACTTGCGAACCATCTTCGAAATTCTCCAACATTTTTATATTTTGAATACGCTGTAGGCTTCGTCCAAGGCTGTAGGTCAGCGTTGTCACATCAATGCTAGGAATATCCTTGCATTCGACGAAGGTGTTTAACGATCGATTAAGATGAACTAATTTATGTTTTTTTTTTATTTTTGCATTTTTCAATGCTATTTTATACCTACTTATGATAAATTTTAAATAGAAAACTATTGGCAAATATCATTATTTTTATTTATTTGACGGCTCTTCTATAGAGAATCGCATACCTTTTTGTTAAGAGGCCAGCGACCGCTTTGCTCCCCATTGGTACTAACTAACGTAATACATGATTTTGTAATTTTTGCATTTTTCAATGCTATTTTTATACTTATGGTAAATTTTAAATAGAAAAATATTGGAAAAAATTAACTCGCCTGAGAATTCACTTGAGTTAATTTTTTCCAATATTTTTCTATTTAAAATTTACCATAACGTAATACAAAAAATATTTGAAATTAGAGCATTTTTTCTGTACTTACTTGTGGTGTTATAAGGATTAAGACAGTATTTATCTTGGTTTCCATTAAACAAATAATCCTAAATACTTACCCAATTAAAAATAAATGCGAATTGCAGTTTTGTATAAAAAAAAAAATTTTTTTAGTGGGTAAATATTTTGGACTATTTTTACAAACGACAAAAGAGTGTCTAATTTTATTCGTTTCCAAAGATAATAACTTACATATCCTCTTCTTCTATTTACACATCTTTATGTACCGTAAATATCGTAGTATGTAGGTATCGTTAATTGTGTCTCTAATCAATGATTTCTAGTTTAATTATAACATTAAAAATACCTTGAACCTTGTGATTAAAATAAATCGATCATCCTGACAATCCAACTAATATTATAAATGCGAAAGTTTGTATGTTTAGATATGTAGATGTTTTTTTCTCTTTCACGCAAAAACTACTGAAACGATTTGGGTGAAACTAGGCACATAGCCTGGATTAAAAGTTAGGCTACTTATTGTCCCGATATTCATACGGGAACGCGGGCGGCCGATCCATAAATCATTTTTATAGTGTTTTAACTTATTGTTATGTGTATGTCGTGTTAGGGCTCTGGGGAAAAAGTTGGTCCCCTCATTTATGTGGGCATCAATATATAAGCAATTTGTAGTTTAATTGGAAAACTGTTATTCGTCCAAAATCAAATTTTATTTCATTGGAAAACGTTTAAAAATTGCCTTCATTTGAATGACTTCAATTTGAATATTCTCTGAACTCTGTAGTCTAGTGGTAACAACCACCGGTATCAGACCCGGGTTCGATTCCCTGTGGTGTTCCATATTGTATTCGGTTTGGTTGGTGGTAGGGCTATCCTATTTCGGCCGGAACACAACAATGCTGAAAACATTGTTGTCATGGTGTCAGACTTAGATAAGATGGTGATAGCTAGCCAGGCAAACTTACCACAAGTCCTACCACCAACCAAAGCAAATACAATCTGTACTGGGAATCAAACCACCACTAGACCATAGAGGCGGTAAACATGTAACTGCTTACTAGAAATAAAATACGGTTAACAATCCGAATTTATTTGTTTTCCTTTATAGCTGACTAACATTATAATATTTATATCTAATCTACATAAATTAAAATGAATCGCTAAATGTGTTGCTAAGCGCAAAAACTAAAAAACGGCTGAACCAAATTTTCGGAAGGTTTTTATTACATTAAAATTTTGATTCCCAATGGGAACGGGAACCACGCAGGTGAAACAGCGAGTGGCCACTAGTTTAAAATAAAAATAGTATAAATAGTTAATATATTAAATTAAGATAATCTACTAATAGGCTACATGTATTATATATTATATCAGGTTAAACCGATACTTTCAATATACTTTCGATAACAATGGGACTAAAATGCGACATTTGTTATATACTTAGTACAACTATGTACTTACAGCTTGACGTTTCGGCTATGTTGCTATAGCCGAAATGTCACAAGCAGACTGGCGGTCTAAGTCCGCCCGAACAGACGACGCCGTGCACTGCCAATCTGCTTGTGACCACGGCTATATAGCAACATAGCCGAAACGTCAAACTATAAGTACCTACATAGTTGTACAACATAACAAATGTTGCATTTTAGTACCATTGTTTTAATTTATAATTAAATAGCTGTAGCCGGTATCCTATGATTGAGTTAATAAGTCAAATGATACTAGTAATTACGCGAGCATTTCGATTGATAATAGTGGAATCCAAGTGGTTTGATTAATTTGTGTTACAGCAATTAGTAGTTTGTGATAACTGCACTCGAGCCCACTTGCGCCAAGCTAGGTTAACAACACATTTAATTCAAAGTTAATGCTACTTTTGCATGCATTTAACTCTGAGATAAATGTTAATTGAGCTTGGCGCAAGGGGGCCTTATTAGACTACTAGCGGCCGCTCGCGGTTTCACCCACGTGGTTCCCGTTTCCGTGGGAATATCGCGATAAAAAGTATCCTATCTTCATAAACAGGCTGTCTACTATCTGTGTTCCAAATTTCATCCAAATCCGTCCAGTAGTTTCGGAGCCTATTCAATGCAAACAAACAATCAAATCATTCCTCTTTATAATATTAGTATAGATAAACATTGACAAATGTATTAAAACTGTAACTAAGTGACGACCTAGGGGGAAACCTCTAGGTCGTCACTTAGTTACAGTCTACTAAAATAAACATTTTGACGGGATCGCGTTGAGATCGAGATTAAAAATCAATAATGATTAAGCCCCGAATCTTTCACGGAAATACACTTCGCCGGTAGAACTTTTCGCCGAAATCACTATTGGCCGACGGTTTGTTCTCCGAAAAAAATCTTTTATCGAAGGAACGGTTGCCCAAATCGATGGTTTTTTTACGAAATAATGGGCGCTACGCCGTAAAAACTGTTTATCGATTGTTTATTTAACAAAAAACTCCTGTTACACTGTAATAAGTGTCCATCGACACATACCAGTTACAAATACCTATTTGTGATGAAGAAATAGTTATTTTTATTTTTTAATGACTTTTTTTATTTTCGCATTTTTCAAAGCTTTTTTTATACTCATGATAAATTTGAAATAGAAAAATATTGGAAAAAATCAAATTGGCCACAAGTGAGTTTTAAGATGGCACCTGAACCCACGACCTTTGGAAATCCGGTCCAATGCTCTAACCACTGAGCTACCAAGACTTGCGAACCACCGTCGAAATTCTCCAATACTTTTAAATTTTTACTACGCAGTAGGTCAGCGTTGTCACATCAATGATAGGAATATCCTTGCATTCGAAAGAAACATCTTTTCAGGTATTTAACGATCGATTAGGATGCAACAGCAAATAATTTAAGATTTTTTGAATTTTTGCATTTTTCAATGCTACTTATACCTATGACAAATTTTAAATAGAAAAGTATTGAAAAAATTAACTCGGCCTCAAGTGAATTCCCAGATGGGATTCGAACTCACGACCGTTGGAAATCCGGTCCAATGCTCTAACCACTGAGCTACCGAGACTTGCGAACCATCTTCGAAATTCTCCAACATTTTTATATTTTGAATACGCTGTAGGCTTCGTCCAAGGCTGTAGGTCAGCGTTGTCACATCAATGCTAGGAATATCCTTGCATTCGACGAAGGTGTTTAACGATCGATTAAGATGAACTAATTTATGTTTTTTTTTTATTTTTGCATTTTTCAATGCTATTTTATACCTACTTATGATAAATTTTAAATAGAAAACTATTGGCAAATATCATTATTTTTATTTATTTGACGGCTCTTCTATAGAGAATCGCATACCTTTTTGTTAAGAGGCCAGCGACCGCTTTGCTCCCCATTGGTACTAACTAACGTAATACATGATTTTGTAATTTTTGCATTTTTCAATGCTATTTTTATACTTATGGTAAATTTTAAATAGAAAAATATTGGAAAAAATTAACTCGCCTGAGAATTCACTTGAGTTAATTTTTTCCAATATTTTTCTATTTAAAATTTACCATAACGTAATACAAAAAATATTTGAAATTAGAGCATTTTTTCTGTACTTACTTGTGGTGTTATAAGGATTAAGACAGTATTTATCTTGGTTTCCATTAAACAAATAATCCTAAATACTTACCCAATTAAAAATAAATGCGAATTGCAGTTTTGTATAAAAAAAAAAATTTTTTTAGTGGGTAAATATTTTGGACTATTTTTACAAACGACAAAAGAGTGTCTAATTTTATTCGTTTCCAAAGATAATAACTTACATATCCTCTTCTTCTATTTACACATCTTTATGTACCGTAAATATCGTAGTATGTAGGTATCGTTAATTGTGTCTCTAATCAATGATTTCTAGTTTAATTATAACATTAAAAATACCTTGAACCTTGTGATTAAAATAAATCGATCATCCTGACAATCCAACTAATATTATAAATGCGAAAGTTTGTATGTTTAGATATGTAGATGTTTTTTTCTCTTTCACGCAAAAACTACTGAAACGATTTGGGTGAAACTAGGCACATAGCCTGGATTAAAAGTTAGGCTACTTATTGTCCCGATATTCATACGGGAACGCGGGCGGCCGATCCATAAATCATTTTTATAGTGTTTTAACTTATTGTTATGTGTATGTCGTGTTAGGGCTCTGGGGAAAAAGTTGGTCCCCTCATTTATGTGGGCATCAATATATAAGCAATTTGTAGTTTAATTGGAAAACTGTTATTCGTCCAAAATCAAATTTTATTTCATTGGAAAACGTTTAAAAATTGCCTTCATTTGAATGACTTCAATTTGAATATTCTCTGAACTCTGTAGTCTAGTGGTAACAACCACCGGTATCAGACCCGGGTTCGATTCCCTGTGGTGTTCCATATTGTATTCGGTTTGGTTGGTGGTAGGGCTTGTTTTAAATCCGCGTGTCTAGCTGACACCATGTTATCTAAGTCTGTCGCCACAGCATCAATGTTTTCAGCGTTGTTAGATAGAGTTAAGATAGCCAGTTCCACAGTGGTTGAGGATTCTGGGAGGAGTGTGATTCCATCTTCGTCAGCCTTATCATCACCTAACATCAGGAATAATGAAGGCGCGAAAGTGCTTCCCCGTTGTGGGTAAAAAATGTGCCTCAGCAATAGAACATTAAAATAAGCAGATGACGTTTAAACTAAGGCTAAAATTTTTAGCCTATTATTTCATCGATTTCATTTTAAAACAAACAACCGAGCAATATAGCAAGAAACAAAATCAAAGAATGCACTAAGAAATTATATAAACGGCTTTTTGTTTTTGGTATTTCTGAGACTATCAAAAAATATTTTTTATCTTTTGTCAATTTACAACAAGTTAAAAACATACGACTCCGTAATACGTTACTCGAGCACCCACACATTCTACAACCTACACACTAAACAATTATAGTTACGACAACATTATCTTGTTATAAACCACACGCGAAAGTCAAAGTCAAAATCAAAGAAAGAAAACGCAGGTTTTCTACTCATTTACTGTACAGCTTAGCGGATCTACTTTCTATTAGGAAACTGTACATCCTACACGTTATTTTAAGAAAACACAAAACTTTGGTATATAGACCTAATATTACCGACTTAATATTAAGGTAATAGAAACACAATGTACACGCACTAGTTTTGCCCGAAATCAGTTTCAACACTTATCAGCATATTTATATAATAAAATAAACAAAATTTTAGAAATATATCCAATGACTTATCGGGAATGTAAATCTAACCTTACCAAATGGTTAAAGACATTAGATTATGACGAAATTGAAAATTTTATTAAACATGATCTAATATAGCCTCTTTTCTTAGAACATACATACGTACGCACACCCACACACACCACACACACACGCACACACACAACACACACACACACGCACACACACACACACACACACACACACACACACACACACACACACACACACACAAAACAAGCTCAATTTTGTACTTATATGTTCCATTAGTCAAGTCTTAAGTTTTAGTAAATTAATTGTTTACTTGATTATAACTGTACTGGTTTATAATTCTGTACATGTATGTTTTGTTAAGGAAGAGTGACTCCTTCTGGCACAGGTGCCTTGGCACTTAAAAGAGGGAGCCCACCTTTAAATCTCTGTTAAACTACTTTTGTTACAGAAATAAAATTTTTTTCATTTATTTCATTTTTCATTTTTCATTTTCAAAGATTTTTATTCAAATAGACTTATAGATAAGTGCTTTCGAATCGTCCATTTTTTTTTCCTACCAGCCATTCAGGACATCTTTTAACTGATCAGAAGAACGGCCGCAAGAAACTTATCAGCTTTAACAGAAGCAACAACATTTACAAAGGAACATGTCGTTGCCAAACACAAATCTACAATCTTGAAACATATTTAATATAAGAGGAAAATTTTCTTATACTCAGATATTAGAATATTGTCCTTTTATACAATTACAATAACAATTACAATTTATAATAACGAAAAAATATGGATATAAAAAAACTTCTTTTAACAGAACCGACTTCAAAAACTAAAAAGCATATAAAAGCATTTTCGAGTCGGTGACAGCCAAGTCAAGAAAAAAAAAAAAAAATAAGAGCGCATATTTAATGACTTGGCTGACACCAACTCCAAAAGGCTTATTTTTTGCTTGTTAGTTTTGAAGTTTTTTTTTGCTCTTTAGTGTCTGTAATTGTTTTGCGGACAAACATACATACAGTTCAAACCGAGATCCTAATTTTTTAAGTCGGTTAAAATCAGTCACAACGCTATCATCTAGCTAGGTAAACGACTATTTGCCAAAACGTAATTTATATTTTATAGGATTATGAAAAAACTACCATCCAGCTCTTCGTAATTAATATACTAAAACCATCTCCTAAAAGCAACAAATACTTTTCTGAAAATCGCATCAAAATTGGTTCGCCCAAACGCGAGATAATCGCGGACAAACGTACATATCTACATACAGGTCAAACTGAGAACCTTCTTCTTTTAAGTCGGTTAATAAATAATAAATAAGTGATAAACTGTATTTCCAAAAGTGGTTTCCAAAAATTATTTTTAACACTAAGCTATTGCTTTTATTACAGCATAGAGCAACGCGGTTTCGTACGGAAGCATTGCTCTATGTATCGCAGTGACCGAAACAATATTGACTGGTGTGATTTACTATTGTCGTGTTTGACGCACCAAATCGAAGTACTATATAATAAAACTGAAGTCGAAGCTTTCGTTTTCTAGAATTATGGTGCCGTCGTAAAGTAGCGTATATTACAATGATTGACATCACAATAATGTTAATTACAGCTACTATCTAGCGACACAATAATCCTAGACTTCCCATCCCTTTACATAACCATTGCCACATAATATGTAGCGATTTATCTAGATTTTTTCATTGTTAGTAGGAGCAATAGAAGCAAACATATTTTTAAACGAAGCATTTATTCTCATTATCAATTAAGTTTTGTTCTGTAACGGAATAAATACACAGTTAAACCTAAACCTTAACATCGGGTCCGCATAACAAGTTGGGTATAAATTATGTTAAGACAATCCAGATATTAGGTGGGATCCCCAGACTCGCAAATTGCATGCTTGCTGGATATGCCCGCAATTAAAGCGAGCTGTCCGCTGTTGCTCTGCTTTCAGACCATTAGATATTAAATGGGGTATAACTTATTGAACAAGCAGTTCACGCTATTGGGCTTATTGCGCTCTGATTACGTTATCTGTAAACGTTTAATATATTGCCACAGACGTATCGAGCTATTAATATTGCTGTAAGAATTAACGGAGTTTATCGCCTATTAAGTATTGGATTGGTTGGATCTTAACTTTGACTAGATAAGGTCGTTAATTGACAATGGTCTTGAAGCAATGGTTTAGTAAATTAACGTCTGCGTTATATTTCATCTGTGAAATGTGGGATGAATATTATTATTATTGACGTATAGATCATTTTCGGCGTTTTGATCCCCTTCTGCACAATGGTATAACTTTGATCTCTACACAAATTGATAAATCGAATTTACGGATACTTAGACAATGGCGACGACATATCTCAATCTTACTGAAAAATATAGGGTTTTTGCGAAAACACGACTTGCTTTAGTAACATTGAATATACTCTGATTGGCTTGACGTTTGCTTGCTGGCCAACTCTTATTCTGATTGGTTTATATGTTTATGATGTAATACCTCAATGCTTCAGAAAACTAGGAACCAATCAGGGCGACTACCGCCATCTCTTAGCGCAGTATTGTTTCAATCTTACCATTATATTTCGTACTACTTATATTTTTATTCAATGTTACAAACTCTTTTCGTGTTTTCGTATAAGACCCTATTATTTTCGGTAAGATTAAGAAATTTCGTCACCATTGTTTAATTATCCATGTTTTCACAATATCCCTAGGATTTATGCGAAGATACGATTTATCAAATTATCTTACGACATCAATATCACTATTGATTTTGGTATAGACTATTTTTTCTCGCACTGGATTTGTACCGCATTATCGGTCGCGCTATAATAGGTTGTCGCGTGTCCAGGTTGATAAACACGCAGGGCATGGCATGACAATAGTGCCATTGTTAATGGAGAAGCACCACACTGGCAGATGTTGTCGGACCCATAACCCCATCGGCACAGGTATTCTTTGCAGCGCCTGTTTTAGGTTCCGAGTCTATCAAATGACCTTCGAGTCAGCCATGAAAGTTGAAAGTGATGCCCGGTATCTTCCCCACCGAGACTAGTCCAAGCATAGGAAGTATTGTAATAGATCGGCATTGTTTCTTTTATAAAACTATACTGGCTTTTAAGTCTCTGGGGACTTGGTATGTGATAAACAGGTGATAAACATTTCAATCAAAGTCAAAACCAATTCGTTTTAATAAGTGGTTTAACTCAATAAAAAGGTGTGATGTAGGTAATCAATTAATCAATATTTTAAATTTTAAATTTCAATAATAATCTTACATTTTTATATAAATATCAATTGGAAGGGAATGACCAAACTAATACTATACTAACAAACGGATTTATTAAGCAATATAATAATGCCTGTAATTAAAGAGGTATGACGAATAGGGTTATGCCAAATATGCATAGGTGTGTTTGTATACACGCGCTGCTGTACAAATAAACAAACCCGAAGCATATTTTTGGAAAAGTAATTATGTGCTACAAGGACCAAGTTAAACAACTCTGTCTGCAATTGACGCGGGGAGTTGATTCCGTACAATTTTAAAGTCAATTTAACCACTCGGCCACGGCTCCTACTTCCAGCGGCAAGTTAGAGTGGGGTGATGTGATCGTTACGTAAAATTTTTAACCGACTTCAAAAAAAGAAAGAGGTTATCAATTCGTCGCGTATATTTTTTTTATGTATTTTCACCGATTATTCAAATATGGCTTCCGATTTCAATGATTCAAACGTTATAACATCAGGATTAAACCTGAATTAGTACCATTTAAAAAAAAATGTATACTCTGTCAAGTATTCTTCAGGAAGTCTTGAAAATGTTGTTGTAACATAACGCGTAGTAGCTCCTAATATGATACTAGATGGCGCTTTTTAATGTTTCTGCTCTGTAGGCCAGCGAAGCTTCATCAATGCGCGGAATATGTATCTAACAATGCCAAAGAAGGCGCGGTGTTAGATACTGAACCTGTCGTCGTTTCTATTACCTGTTTTGCGTAGGTGACTACGGGGCTTATTCTAACTTCAAAAATTGTGATAATAAACGCTTTTTTATATTTATTTTTTTATATTGACTTTTCACTGAAGGCGATGTTTCGAAATTTCTTTGATGATTGGTTTCCACCAAAATGGAAATGAGAAAACGACTTCAAAAGTAAAAAGTTAAAACGAAAACAACAATAAAAATCCCGTAATTACAACAAAAACCGTCTTCAAAACATAATTTTTGGAGTATGCCTGACCCAATCTAATGCTGGCAACAGATGGGTCACCATCTGCTGCCCGCACTAGACTAGGTCTTTTTCATTTCGAGTTACAGTCGTAGCAGACCTAAATTGTATCTGACTAAAATTAGCATCATCAATAGCCTTCATCGGGTCCTCCTACGTGTAGCTGTATGGACTCGCAGGGCATGACATCAAGTTCGTTATCGTATGGGCGACAGCACCGCACACACCTCAAGATGGAATTTGTCCAACAGATCTGTTGCAATTATGTTTTTATTCATCTCTTGCATGTTTAAAACGTCCATGACTCGTATTCATCATACAAATATTTGCCCCTACCGGGATTCGAACCCAGGACCTCAGAGTAGGTAAAATCTTGAAACCGGTGTACGCACTCTACCACGGAAGTCGATTTCGATAAATATATATTAAAGTTTATTCTCTATATATAGTAGTTATGAGAGATATTTAACAGTTAATTCCAGTTCACTGATTAAATCCTACTATAAAGTATGTCAGTTTGTTTGTTACTCTTCTACACGAAAACTACTGAACGGATTTTGATGAAATTTGGCACCCAGATAGTAATTAGCCTAGGATACATTTTATCCCGATATTCCAACGGGCACGGTATCCACGCGGGTGAAACCACGGGCGGCCGTACGTTGGCAAATATTACAGACACAAAATTATATTTAATCAAAATATTGACGTGACCTAGCGAAGCGAGACTGTAGCATTGCGCTCAAAACCTTCTTACCAAAAATTCTTACTTGCAATTCTCCGACGCTGTTACTACAATAGGCAATATAGGGAAGTTATGTACACTGTGATTTTAGTAAGGCCTCCTGAAGTGAATTTGAATGGCATATATGAAGTTCAATTTACTGCAACTCACTTCACTCATCTGAGCATCACACGCCTATTTTCATTACCTACCGACTGCATAAACCGCTACTCCAACTTTGTTCCCACTCGCTCTCAAAGACAATGGTAGACTTTGAAGTAAAGACAGATCTGGAATTTGTAGGGTGTCTACAAATCAATATTCACGGGAGGACATCAAAGTTACATAGGCTTTTGATTTACGTCATGCAGTTTCCATGCGTTGGCTGAATTTTTGGAATTTTTTTCTAACTCGGTTTGTGTTAGATTTTTTATTTTGACGTTGGAGTGTAATTGATACCTGTATGTAGGTAGGTATGGTATGAGTTACTGCATCAGCTAAAGCACACCAGTTTATTGATATTGATATTGGGTTGTGCCCAACGGTAAATTAAATTCCCTTTATATTTTAGAACTGCTCATAAGTATGTTAAAAGCGCAATATACAAGTATGATAGTTACCACAATTGCAAATGAAGAGGGATTTAATTTTAACATCTGCTTTATTCAGTCTTCTTCTTATTTATGATATTTGCCTTTGCCAAACTGTGTCGCCGAAATGTGTCTTTTAAACCTAAGTACGCAATTAGGTACAATGCCATGATGCGCTGTACTATCGACTATACAACGAATGATTTAAATAAGAAATAGGGTAGTTAACTAAATATGATATTATGATAAGGTTACGAAGAAAAGATCGCTACTGAATAGACAGTGCTTTATATCGGTTTGACCCCGACTCCTACTGAATTAAGATAAATGCCACACCTTTCGACCTAATAGTTTAAATATCGTGGTCATTTCAAAAGTAACGGAACTCCATTGTTACGTAACAAAAGAGTTCCCAAAGGAACTTTCTTTCAAGTATCCTTAAATCTGGAGTCGCTTTATCCCACTAAAGATACCTTCCTTGTGGCCCTATCAGTGACGAGGTACCAGCTCAAAGAGACATTAGTCACGCCCCAGAGGAGTTGGCCGGTATTATTCCTATGCCATTACACTATCAACACCGCTTCAGGTCCTTCTAAGGGCAATTCAAATTACTATTTAAATGTTTATCCGCAGTTCAGGGGGCCTACCGCCATCTCTTAGCGTAGTATTGTATCAATCTTACCATGCTGTTTCGTACTGAAGTTTTGTGACGTCGTCGCTTAATCATCGCCTCCATAGTATGAAGAGTGTCAAAATGTGACAACATCAATAAAAATAAAACGCAAACAAAACGTTCACATGATGGTTTATAATCCCGCAGACTAGTTTGTAGATCGCTGTTGCGCAAAACAAAAGAGTATCGGTTTAGAGACGATAATCAAAAATAAAGGGGAACTTTTAATGAAGAATGAAGAAGGGGTAGTTTAGTAGTTAGATGTGTTGTGGTTTAAGAAAGAAAAATAGTTGGAACTTCTATTTTGAAAACAAATTGTATCATACTTATAGCTTCCGCCCGCGGAGCACCCACGTGGTTCCCGTTTCCGAGGGAATATCGGGATAAAAAGTAGCCTACCTATGTTACTTTCTGTACTTTCAACTCTGTGCCAAAAATCAATTCGATTGGTTGCTCAGTTAGGGCGTGAAGAAAGGACAAACAAACAGACTTTCGCATTTATAATATTAGTTAGGATTATTATAAAGTCTGTGCCTATAGTAAGTGCCATTCTTTAAGTAGGTTTTTTGTTTTGTATTCTTTTATCCGTTGTTGTTAGTATTTCATTGACATTGTTTCATATAGCCCGAAAATGATAGTCTTAATTTTATTACACTGCACTAAATTCTTCAACAAGTAGAATTTCTTAAAAAAATCCAGCTCGGATCTTAAGTCTATCGACCAAAACCTAACGTGTGTACCTGGAAGCATTGTACTGTACTTATAATCTCTTGGTAATCCGAAACTGACCCGATTGAACAATTCTCCGAACAAACGCCAGACAAAACGTTCAATACCTCCTTAAATCGTGTAAGAATTTTTGTAACTTAAAACTTTAAATGTAGGTCCTAGAAGAATCTGTAGTGCCTCGAAATTTGTGTATGCGAGCAAAGAATACTATTTCTAAAGTCAAGATACTATAAAAAAACAAAAAGATACAAAAATAAGAACTCCCGACGAATCCAGTTATTTTGTCCAAAAGTCCTATTACCTTTAGACAAAATAACTGGATTATTTTAGACTTTTGAGCATTAACTTGTATTAACTATAGAAGCTAAATAACACATAAGGCATAAATAAGATTTAAGTATGATGATATTATTGGAGCCTCAGAAACATAATTTATTCGATATTTGTATAAAGTTCGATTACGACTTATAAGTTTGCCAATAATTCACTTACAACATTTCAATTCTGTTCAATTTGTTGCATGGTGTTATTTTTATATTTCTTGCTTTCTTTTAAATGGCCTAGCTAAATATGCTGCTACAAACCTGCTGGAAGATCCATTGCTGATTTTTGAACGTGGTTCGATAAAGTGGTCGACGACGCCTGTCAGGATCGTATTTTGGTGTACATTGTTCTTATTTTACATGCCCTATTTAGAGGTAACACCTGTTTTAGGCGAAAATACGATACTCTGAGGCAAACTATCTCTGGCGAAGGTTTACTGGCCTCGCTGGACTCGAGAAATATACTGTTGGGCATACATTTTAATTGTTATAATTGTTGCACAGTGCGACGGAAAAGAGTAGAAAGCGATTTTTGAGGAACTAACTATACTATATGGCGGCACAACTTCCGGTTGTCAAGGTGGTAATTCTACTGTCAAACCTTTAGCGTCTTCATTTATGAACATCTCTACAACAGTCGTAAAAATTCATGGAAGGTATGAAGTACCAACCTAAGTATTTGGATTTTGAATCCTTGGATAATAAAGTTTGTAACTTTATATCAAAGTGTTTTATTTAATCTTTTTTATGAGATTTAGTTCTGCTAGCAAAAAAGATAATAATTTTTTTGCTTTTAATATTTAGCATTTATTATGTTAAAAAATCTTAATTGACTAAAACAGCTTCGTTGCCGACAAGTAGATTTTCGATTAAAATGTTAAAGTATTGTGTAGGATTTTCTACCTGAAAATTAAATGTAAGAAAATAGTATTTTAGCATTTCAAAGGTTACTATTTTGTACTTATTTATCTATCAAATGCTTCCTTTGTCTTTTTCTTAGCTTACAGATATCGACTAAGGCTAAGCTGCATAAAATGAAAACGACTATGTTGTACAAAATTAGAACAAATTATGTCAAATATCGAATTGTTTTCGTATTATTATCAGTGTTGCTAGTTGTAGTCATGTAAAAGAGTAGTGATGCCCTCATTTTTTTTCTACTCTTTTCTGTCGCACTGTACTCTTTCATTGTAAAAAAAATCATCGAAAGACAGGATCGGACCTTGCATATTTCCTGTGTATCGTTCTAACAAAACAGGCGATTTTTTTCTCGACCATGGATCAAGGAGTTTTTTTTTTGTACGATTAGCCTTAAATCCCAGATCTTTGTTCAACGCTCTTTCTGTAATGCCAACAGTTTTCACTTTTGGACCCGATTTCTTAAAATAGGCACCACAGCTAACGTCCGAACCGTACGAGGATGACCATTTTTCTCTCTATCCGTTTCTTGAATCTTACCCGAATAGTGATAGATAGACGGATGAAATTTTCACAGATCATGTGTTTCTGTTGCCGCTATAAAAACAAATACTAAAAAATAGAATAAAATAAATATTCAAGGAGGCTCCCATACAACAAACTTGTTTTTTTGCCTTTTTAATAGATAATGGTAACCCTCGTGCGCGAGTCCGATTTGCACTTGGCTGGTATTTATTCATTGTTTGTAGCATTTTAAAAGTAGGTACACTTTAGGTTAGTATATCTATAATTTTAAGCTGAAACAACAATCAAAAAGAATATACGCTATAAGTCGGTACGGAAAGTATTTCGTTACGTTTCGACCAACTTGAATTATGAAATCCATTATTCTGTAACATCTTTTACTCGAATATATATCATCGTTGCCGTATAGACATCAGTCGATAAGTACAAAAAATTGTCGCTGGGTACTAAATAGATGAAATGATCAATTTAAAAAAATTGGTCGGTATCCGGCGCATCACAGTTGAGACTGACACATTATGGGCACTGTCGTGTATCTCAAAAATCCTGCACCAGATTGCAGACCACGCATCGGTGCATTTATATTAATATTGTTGTTTTCACCTTGTTGTACTGGAGCTTAGTTGTGTGCTACTGACATTTGATTTGACTTTCTAAATTACTTTAAAAATATACTTATGGTAAATTTTAAATAGAAAAATATTGGAAAAAATTAACTCGGCCACAAGTTTAAAAAGATGTTAATGCAATTACTTTAACAGAATACAGACAAATCTTATAATTACAGGTCCTGTTTAACAAACCTAACAGGTTTTTTGTAACTGCTTTATTTATTTCCATCCAGCATTGTCCAATTCCTTTCAACATTTATGATATTTTTTTATAAATGCGTATTTGAGGCGGTTTTAATCAGGCATAATTGAAAATAGTACAACTACTGTTACAGTAAAAAAAAAAATAAGCAAATTTTACAAAAATGAAAATGTCAAAGAGTACTATCGAAACATTTATGTTTCAAATGTTAACCTTTTTATCTAGGTTTCTTTTAAACTAACAAATTACAATCAAAGGAATACAAAAGAAAAATCATGCCACACTTCAATTAAATCTCAAGGGGTTTACTACGCTATATGTTTCAGCTCTATCGCTTATCAATAGTGACATTAGCACGATCATCGACCGATCTTGGCCCAAGGCAATCAATTCACAAGCCAGCTTAATCCACATGTAAGTCGGCTAACAGAAAACCACTAACATAACATTTGCTAAATGTAAGGCAAACCGCAAGCAAAGTAATAGAATCATCAAATAAGTTGTCTTACACCCATATTCTAAGTCGTTCCTCCAAAACTTACTCGTCCTCGACTTAACGAAACCTCATTGAAAACCTCTTCGAAATACTCCTCGAAATCGGTATTCTAAGTCATAACTCCGTAAGGACCTGGAGGAGCCAAAGAGTACGTAGCCACTCCGTGTTAGGCCTAGCGCACACTACCATTTTTACCCACGACGAGGTTGAGTGGAGTGTAAAGAGTTTTGGAGGAACGACTTAGAATATGGGGGTTAGACTCTGTCTTGATAAAAGTTTTTAGTAATCTGTGATTAAAGTTAATATTATTATTATTGCAGCGCTTACGCAACACACGATAGCCAACATAGATACCTAAGACACATCGAGCACTAGACAGCGTGGTTGCGCAGCCAGGCAAAATATTTGAGCAGCCAGTTATAGCACCCAACGATATTTCCCGAACAAATTTGTGCGTATCGAAAGTCATTGAAAAATATAAGTCTGGCTGCTACAACAAGTGCGCGGAGCCTAACGGCAGCCACATACGTTCGCCTACACTCACTCTGGCTGCAGCTAATTGGCTGCCGTAGGTTCGGGCGCGTTGTTATGGCAGGCTAGTGCGCGGGCTCCCGTACACTGCTATATTTTGTTCGAGTGGTTGCCGCAGCCAGGCTGCCTAGCACGCGATAGGCCTGCCTTACTGCTTACAAAACTTTTCCAGCGTGCGTTCATCACAGCGGCGCAGTCGAGACTGAAAGTCTTGCCGAACCGAGACGCGTCGAGTATGACTCACGAATGGGCATTTAGTAGGAATACAGAATACTGTGATACTGTGAATACTGTGCCACAAGCGACTGGGGAATATCAACAATTACTTTGAGTTCGAGCAGTGGCCCGTAATGTTGGGCCACTCACGCCTAACTTGGCGCCATTATATTAAATCAATGAACTATATTGGCTAACTAGCCTATCCGCTAATGACGTGACGTAAGAGGCTCTTAGCCTCGATACGTGATCTTGATGATCTACGGCTAAGTATAGACTAGTGGACTGCTACAAATTCACTGTAGGTATTTTGAAATTAAAACTCTTCTGATTAGTGCTGTGCTCTTTTGTTATTTATTATAAACTAGCTTCCGGCCCGCGGATTCACCCGCGTGGTTTCCGTTCTCGTGGGAATATAAAGAGTAGCGGATTTTACTCTCCGTCCTTTCAACCTACTTGATTTTTGGCATAGAGTTACTATGCCAAAAATCAAGTAGATTGGTAGCTTAAGTAAGGGTGTGCAAGAAGGACAAACAAACACACTTTCGCATTTATAATATTAGTTACGATTAGGACTAGCCGCCCATCCCGGCTTCGCACAGGTGGTTTACCGAGCTTTTAAAAACTTTCCCGTACGATTTCAACAAAAAGAATTGGTAGATGCAAGTTGTGGTGCAAATTAATTGTAGTATTTGATTTTTGTTTAAGTAGTTTGTAAAACACAATATGTATTTAATCCTGATACTTATTGTATGAAAGAACGGTAGCGAGTAGAATTATCGTTTCGTCGCCATTACCGTAAGCATAGCACGAAAAGCTTTTGAGTAATTATCAAGGAAGTGAAGTAAAAAAAATATTACATTTAGAGCGTTCATACCGGATGTAAACAGAACTACATTTTCCTATAAATTTTGGACATAAGGTGCTCTATACGACCTTGATATTAATTTGATAGTGTTTCGTGCTAGCCCTACCGAACCAAAGTGTCTGATTATCTTCCGGTCGAGTCGAATGAGAACATTTTGTGCTTAACTGACCTCTATTGAACTCAATCGAGAGGACACGACCTTTATTTGTCAAATCATAATAAACTAGCATTTCGCCCGCGACTTCGTTCGCTTCGAATTCGGATAAGTATATCGCGACACTCGGGATCACTTCAAATTTTCTACGAAAAATAGTAGCTGCGTAGTAGTAGCTTATCTTTCTTCAAAGTCAAATTAATGTCTATGCAAAACTTCATTATAATTGTTTTGTGATTTGCCAGAGTTACTTTCGAAATTTCGAATATCAGTATTATTGATATAATTTCCTAATAAAGAATATTATTAGCATACCTCTTTAGTACCTAAATACATTAATTTCATATCTCAGAAAACTGAAAACAAACACCGTTAATCACATAAACTGAGTTTTCAAATAGTGAAGTTCGCTCCAAAAGGAGATGAGAAACTAAGCCACATTTTTCAATCGAATAGAAGCTCTAACAACAGTAATCGAAACATATTACGTTATTTTTCGTATTCGGATTGGAAAGTCGTAAAAATAAAAACAAAACATAGTAGCAGCTTTGCGAGACTGGACTATTCGAGGGAGGAGACGCAATATCGATTCGTATTACGAACGTAAAAGACACAATTTTGTGCAACAAATAATGAGAAATGTATTATTACTAGTATTAAATCTTTATTTCAGATCTCACAATCCATATACTGTAATTTTTGTCAAGAGTTTATTATTGTAATATACATTGGTGGTCACATAATTAACGACACTAGTCGATTTTCATACAACCGGGTAACTCCGGAGTCTTGATGCTCTGCTAAGTATTGATTGAGCTGTGATCTGATAATGACCATCCAGGGAGCGAATGGAGAACATCCAGATTGCTACACACACCCAACCGATCAACATTCTAAGAGATAAGTTAAAAAACGAAAAATTATCAAAAAAAAAATATAAAATTTCTGAAGCTAAAAACTCTGGTCCCTGCATCTTTTAGAATGTTGATCAGTTCAGTTGGGTTTGTATAGTAATCCGGATCTCCTTCACCCACTCCCTGGATGGCTATGATCAGATCGGACCCTGGTCAATCCTTTGGAAAGAACCAAGGCTCCAGAGTTGCCTCGATTGTATGAAAATCGGCTAGTGTCGTTAATTGTGTGACCACCAATGTATATTACAATAATAAATTCATGAGAAAAGTTACAGCAATAATAATAAAAACATTAAAAAATGAGAGAAATACAATTATACATTATCAATTGAGTTACATATCAACATTGATTATTAAATAATATTAAACATTAAATTCACAATAACAATCATTTAATTATTATTTTCATAATTTTTAGAGGTTTGCATATTAGTCAGTACATAGCCATAGAACAATGGTTCGTAAACTGATAATCAAGCCTACACGATAATGTATTCAGTATGCTTTATTTAATACATGACTTTATTTAATCTGGACTTGCCTAAATAATGCTTTATGTACGTACATCTTAAGTTATGGCGCGCACTGTTCATTGAAATAAAACAACTTTTCCGGATATTAAACTCGCTATATTGCACGTACTACATAAGATCTAATTGTCCGTGTTTTTAGGATTTTTAGGGGGTTTTTGTATTTCCCGACGTTACGGCACCTTTTCAGCTGCCGTGGTTACGGGATGACATCCCGTCGGGGAAATCAACGGGATGTCATACCATGACCACGGTAGATGAAAAGGTGCCAAAACGTCGGGAAAATCAACGGGATCTCATCCCGTGACCACAGCAGCTGAAAAGGTGAAAAAACCTCGGGAAAGCAAAAAACCCCTAAAAATCCTAAAAATACAGACATTCAGATCTTAGTTCGTGAAATATAGCGCGATTAATATCCGGAAAAGTTATTTTATTTCAACGTACAGTACAAAAATTAAGATGTACGTATGTGAACCAGTACGGACTGGAAACAGTCATCCCGTGACCACAGAAGCTGAAAAGGTGCCGAAACGTCGGGAAAATCAAAACCCACTAAAAAACCAAAAAATACGGACAATTACTATTAGTGTCTTGAACTTTTGTGAAACTTTTGCCTTTAAATGGATAATAATATTCGCGTACTATAAAGTTAATAGAAAATTGTACTGTCGTTAGCACTACAAACTTTACAGCTGCACTATGAAACCTCAAGGCGTATGAAACGTCCTTATACTTAAAAAAAACCGGCATATTGATAAAGTTTCATGTGCTGTCGAATGTAGATTTATAAAATACCTACTAGCTTTTTAACTGTTTTTTTTTGGTTCTTTCTTAATTAATGGCCTGCTCGTGATAAAATTCGCGAATTTTGCCAATGTCAAGTAAATATATTTTGTAGTATAAAGAAATTGTACGGTAAAATCTAAAAAATGCTATGCTACCCGCGGCCATTTTTTTTTATTTAATTCAAATCCAGTTTTGTCGCTATTTTGGCTGTCATACAATATGAGTATGTGACATTAATGACAGCCGAAAGTAGTTGCTAGGTGATTTTGTCGTTAGATGAATCAGCCTGCCGATGCAGGTCAGACTTCGTTCTGTCAAAAGTTATTATTGTATTTTATTTTGTGGTTTGTACACCATGATATTATATGTGTGTAAATAGCATTGTTTGTATCTGTGTGAAAAGAAAAGTGTTGTTTTAATTATTTTCTTCGTAATTTTTACGTTTTTTCTCGCCTTATTAACCTTCCTTGTGCCATTAGGAAATAATGAAAAATAAATAGCCGAATAAAGTTGGTTTAGACGTTGCGTTCTCCAGTTTTGCGCTTAGCAACATATTTGGCGATTCATTTTATATATAAATAAAATACTTATTTCGTTTGCAGGCATTAATCTAATTCTAATCCTATTATTATTATCATCACGAAACCATCATCACCAACAACCCTCTTTCTCATGAACCAAATGACTACAAATATTTAATGCGAAACGTATCGTATTCCCGAGCAGTAACTTTTAAATAGCAATAACCGAATAAGCCGTTTGGCTCGAGGTTGGAATTTATAACTGCAGTGCTCGCTCTACGTTCATTACGGAATACGAACCCGCTCTTTAGATACATTACATACCTACAGCGCCATCTAGTAAACCTTATGGTAAATGCAGATAATAGTGTTGTGTTGTGTATTTAACGCTTCTCGTATATTTTACTGGATAAGGCTTTCACGCCCTTCTATTTGTAACTACCATAATCACAGTGAGTGATAGTGGGTGAGTCAGATGAACGAGAACTTGTATAACACCAGGATTCCAGATTTAGTATGCTTTATATTCAGCTATACTACATAGTACTACAGTAGGGTGACCCGGTATGGCCACTTTCATTTGATACGTAGCGTTAAGGTTCAAACAGGCCACGACCGGGGCCTAAGGGGGCTTCTACTCTAAGCAACTTGGTCCTAGAAACATTGCCTCGAAATATGCCAAAAAATATTGGACTTCACGTGTCAAAACAGTCACATGACTGTCTGATTTGTATTCATATTCGAATTATTTTTGGCATATTCTGATCCATGTTTCAAGGGGAAAGTTGGTAACATATAACAGGATAATATTTTGATATTTCATGGTCATGATCACTATCACTATTACGAGAAACGTCGTGAAATATCGTGGACTCAACAACAAATTCAAACATGGTTTTTCGTAATAGTGATATAACAGGGTTTTTTGTTACACTTCATATATTGTTTCGCGTTAGTCGCTAGACTTTTTTTGTAAGTACTCAGTTCCAATAATCGCAGCGAGTCATTCGCCGAGTATTTTATGAATATCTCGTTGTTCGTTTCAGTATTGAACTCTGAACGTTACAAATTCGGCAACAAAATAATCGCATAGCGATTTTCGCTTGTGGGTGAGCTGCCCGAGAAAACCAAACAGGCGATAGAATTGAAAAATTAGTTTCGTAGTCCCCCGTTTTCTCCTCCAAAATTGGAGCTATTTAATTAGTTTCTTCATAAATAAATTCAAAAAGGATTTGGCTGGGTCCCTATGTTTTTCTATTTTGCGGTTTATAAAAAAAAGGTAGGAACTTTCAAAAATCTATTATATTGGCTAGATTTATTAGATTTTTAAAGTTCACACTTCTTTTTTTGGATGCCACCTGTATGGTTTTCTTTTAAGGGTGAGCGCATGCGTATGATGCTCGGACGGCGCCTGTGCGGCGCCGCGCAGAAATGTCTACCCGCCAGCATATGCTGACCCTAAGTGTTGTGTGTTGTGATTACGCTATTCAAATATTTATTTTTCATATTTAAAATATAGGTCGTTGTTGTACTGTACAGATACCCAATTTCCGGCGTACCATGTCCACCGACTCAATCATCACAATCCGATAGTTATCTTTACCGGATATCAACATCCCTCGCTTTTGTAATATTTATGAACTGAAAACTACCGAGCTCAAAGCTTAAAAAGTAGTAAAATGTTTTCTACTTCATCCTCAAATAAACCATAGTTTGACAATAGAACTCTGTATTTAAATCAAAGCCGAATGTTTAAAAACCTTAAATTTTAAAACGGCAAAAGTTTATGTTTTCTATAAAATTATTTCCAAGTAGATAGGTAATTCTTTTCAAAAGTAAAAAGTAGCCACGGCAGGCCGCTAGTAAAGAAGGAAATTCGGGCACTGTCCTAATTGCCATTTTTAATTTTATATTTTTTTAGATTTACAGTTATGGCAAATGCCGATATTCTTTTGTCTCTCTCTAAACCGAGATATTAAAATATTCCATGCCCGTGCTTAAAAATAAAAGACTATAATCTAAACTCATTATAAATATAAATTGAAAAATAAATTAGACCTAACAATCAAAGTAAGAAACAGTTTTTCAATTAGCCAAAAGTCTGTGTCAGGCACGAGATCGTGTTAAACTTTTATTCTTCATAATACTCATCCGGCGATTTGATAAAGTCAGCTTATTAAAAAGTTAATTACGGAAACGTCGGGGCCTTGGGTTGTCTGAAATAATCTGCACAAACCACGTATAAAACTGCTATGCGATGTAAAACATCTTTCTTAATATTTCGATTTTGAAGGCAATTTAATTAAATTTAAAAAATCAAAAATGCTATGTGTCGAAAAATACTGTCGACAATGTACATTTTACTACCATCCTGTAATCAGTGTTGATGAATAGATAATTGAATTGAACTAAGTTAACAATCTAAGTAGCTAGTGTTTTTAATTAGCAAAAGCGATAAATAAGTCCATGAATAATTTGATTGGGAAAGAGACATAGATGTTTGACGTTTTGATCAAATATAAGTGCTCGTTCACACGAGGACGATTCGTGTTTTTTGACGTATCGTCTTTTTTCATAATTCGTTATTTGTTAATTCGTTACGGCGACAATGCTTTTTGCCCGTGTTCACACGCATCACGCATTGTGAACAGTGAAGGAAAGGTATGAAGTACGTATCGTATTTTAAAAATCACAATCGTAAAAACAAGAACCTTGAACAAATAATTATTTCTGACACTCACATCTATTAGCCTAGCCCCAAAGTAAGCACTGTAAGATTTGTATTATTGGATATTAGGTTAACAGATATGAATACATATAGTATAGAGGTATTATTGTATAGAAATATACATAAACTTCCATGACTCAGGTACTAATGCTCGAATTCAGCATACAAACATTTGACTCTACCAGAATTCGAACCGAGGACTTCAGAGTAGGCAACACCTTGAAACCAGTGTACATATCACTCCATTCACGGAGGTCGACGTGATTGTTTTTTTATTCAGATTTTTGACGAATCGTGAAAAACACGGTTCCGGCAATGTTTATCTTATCTCCAGAATGTGAACGTCCATCCGTCATGATTGACGTATCGTGTTTTTTGCCGATTCGACAATGACGGATCCCGTGTGAATGAGTACTATCGTTTCTGATTACGTCATACACAAACCCCCCGACCGACGTCGTTAACTTCTCCAATCGCAAGAGCCCTATTACTTGGTTAATTTTCCAATCAAGATGGCTATTAAGTAGCCATCACGCGTGCACTTGTCACGTACATTATAGTACATTATATTACCTCGCAATTATCCCAAACAACTAAATTGGTTTAATAATAAGCTGGTCTGACACCTATGCTTTCATAATGGCGACTATAACACATTCACTGCCAAGGGGTTAATATAAAAATCTGATCTTTTTGATAATAATTCCACGCGGTTCCGAGTGATCGGTAATGAAAGTGTTAAAGATTTTTGGCACTCGACAGCCTCACCAAAATTATAAATGTGGAGGAGATAAGCTACCAGTTTTCTCGCTTATAAATGAAATTTTAGATACTTAAGGCGCTATACGACTGAAGCGAGATAGCAATGAGAAAATGACGCGTGAGGGTGCGAGACCGATTTTGAAGATTAGGCGAAAAAACCACGGAATTGTAGTAAATAACTATTACTGGCCAAGTTTGTAGGAGACGCTGCTGCCCGTCTCCTGAAGGCTGAGTCTCTTAGTCGCCTTTTACGACACCCACTGGATGAGAGGGGGTAGTGCTATTCTAGGCCGACGCTACACGACATACATTATTAGATTAAATTAGAAAATGTCAAAGCAGAATATCAATTATAAAATGTCAATATTACCTCATAAAATCGATTAGCACATTACATAACAATGTCAAGAAGTATTTCACATTGATAAAATTAAAAAAATCATGCATTAACAAATCAAAAGTTATTAGATTAGATTAGAAAATGTCAATATCAATTAGTACTTTACATAAAGAATGACAAGATCAATTATTAACGTTCTACGCCCCTAAACCATATGAAAACATATGAATCTATAGAATAAATGAATATTATGGCTTATATATATGGCTCTCAAACCAATTAGCCTATACAGGGTGGAAATTTAAAACGGGGCACGAAGGGCAGGTACCTCAACCGATGTAGCTACATGAAAACGTTCTTAGGAAACCATCCTTAATTTTTTGAGGAATTTTGAACTGCATTCACCGATTTGAAAAAAATATATAGTGAGCAAAAAAATGATGAGTATTAAAAAATATTTTTTTTATGGCTATCGATCCTGTTTCTCATGAGTATCAAAACACTCTTTAACATCAACTGAGGTATGAGCACTAGGAAAGTCAGAAATCGCGAAAAACTATTTCATACATAGTTATACTGTACATGTACAAAAAGAAAGACGAAGGGCACAGCGGCACGCCGGCAGGTGGGCGGAGCGCAACGCGCTGGTTACCAATTAGAAGGTTGTTTAGATATTATTTTTTATAATTGTTTTTAATAACTTAGTATCAATTCTCAACCAGTTCAATTAAATTATAGTCTTAATATCAGGCTGACTTTAGGCTCTTTTGAAACCAAAAAATGTTCCCAAGCATTTGTTAGGATATGCCTGAAAGTATCATTCCGTGTTTTCTGGTAGCAGGCTTATCCGCTTCATCTACCTATCTTATGTTAGCGAATGTAAGGAAATATTTTTTCGCGATTTCTGACTTTCCTAGTGCTCATAAATCAGTTGATGTAAAAGAGTGTTTTGATCCTCATGAGAAACAGGATCGATCGACATAAAAATTACTTATTTGAAAACTCATCATTTTTATCATTTATTTTTAAAATCGGTGAATGCAGTTCAAAATTTTTCAAAAAATTAAAGATTGTTTCCTAATAACGTTTTCATGTAGCTACAACGGTTAAGGTACTTGCCCTTCGCGACCCGTTTTAGATTTCCACCCTGTATAGCCCCACAAAGCAGTAATTTGAGATCGCTAGTGTAATACTCGTAATACACTAGCGATCTGAAACTATTAATTAATTAATATTGATGGTATATTGCAAGATTAATATACTTACAACGTGGTTTTTTTTATATCCCTCACTTTAGGGTTTTAATCAGATCATGTTAACGATTCCAATGCCATATACTTTTTTAAATTAAATTACTTAGGTACGTATCTATTTTATTGTTTAGTGTGACATTGAGTGATCCTATAAGTCTGCAATCAATTTTCTTTGATACTCTTTTACTAGTGTTCTTGGATAAATTACTTTGTTTTTTATTGCATTCATTTAGTAGTGAAACTCAATAATGCATTTAGGCATTTGTCTATTCAAATAATTAGTTCTAATAAAAAGTTACCAACTTATGTACTACGACGAACTGGAGATACGAGCCATGTGTGGTTTAAACCTTTATATTAATTGTAACGATTCCCGAAATGCGTCATACCATGGCGCGAACAATAACACTTTGTATCCATTTTAATCGTGAATGCGGTTAGTGCCAATATTCAATAACCACCGAAACATTTTGGTCTAACATGTGCCTAGCCTTTGATTACATTTTCGCACATTGAAAATTGTCACAGGAATACCGGAAAATTTCGGGGGTAAACCAGCAAAATTCCTGATCCGTAAGAGCGTTTTCTCATATAACCGATCCGATATCGATATCGGCTCCGATAGCCGGCATCCGACATCCGATATCTGTGTGTCTTCACATATTGCCGGTCATCTCAGTGTCAGCCATGTTTACTCGACTCGCGATTTTACACCTAAAAAAATGGTTTTCTTTTATCAATAAAAAAAAGGTGCATATATGTGTTCTTCGTGTTGGTGGAAGTCAGTGGAATCCAGGATGATAACTTACCTTTTCATTTACAGTGTTAAGGAAACAAAAATTACGGGAAAAATTATCGTCCGATACCCCGATGTCGATATCGGATCGGGTAATGTGAAAACGCTCTTAGTTTTAAAGTCGACGCAATTTCGCACCGTTATCGATTCATAATTTAATGACGTAGACTGGGGTCTCGGACGCCGCTAAGCGACAGATTAGTTGTTGCGAGCCTTGTGTTTCTAAATCCGTGGATTGAAGTGGTTACTACTACGAATACGGTTTGTAAATGGAGAATACGGCTCTGAAGAAATTGGTTTACGTGCAACGATGTTTTTATTTGGGTAAACTAGTTGATGCAAGTAATACTGACCGTTAAGTTTCAGTGACTAATAAAGTCTGCCCAAAATTGAACTAGAAGCACATAAAAGAGACTTAGGGCGACCATATTTCTTTTTGGAAGATAGGAACATTTGTGGAGTAACTTTATTACTCGATTACTATATAAACACTGGCCGTAATTTCTACTTGACTTCCACATGTTTACGAAGTATAAAAACAAGAGACTTTTTCCCGAATACTCCAACGTTTTTTAGGGGCTCAACAACATCCTGTCGCTTCGTCAAAGGCATGAAAAAGACGCCATTATATTTAAGAGCACCTTAGAGTTATAAAACGTTTGAGTATTCAAGCTTTATTCAATAGTTTCGTGGCTACGTCGTACGTAACCATTGGAAATGCAATAAAAACCTACTAAATAAATAAAACCTAATCCTAACTAACATTATAAATGCGAAAGTGTGTTTGTTTGTCCTTCCTTCACGCACTAACTAAGCAAACAATCAACTTGACTTTTGACATAGGGTTAGTGGAAAGGACGGAGAGTAACATAGGGTACTTTTTATCCCGATTTTCCCATGGAAATGCGAACCACGCGGGTGAAACCGCGGGCGGGAGCTAGTAAGTAAATAAAAATGTGAAAGTTTGGTATTTGAATGTTTGTTACACATAAAGTCAAAGTCAAAGTCAATATCATTTATTCAATCTAGCCTGTTACAAGCACTTACGAACGTCAAAGAAGCTACGCCATCGCTCGGTTCATAAACCCTACGGCGGGAGACCTTGTAATAAGAAGAACCGGCAAGAAACTCGTCTATGGCTGTTTTTTTCTCCCTGTTTTATTTCATACAGAGTCGTGAAATTGAAAAGTGACCATAACATATCAGTAAAGTCAATTTCCATCACAAAAAGAAAATACTAATTATAATATTACATTTTATGGTTATTGTAACCGTAAACAATTTTCAAGTGGCAAAGAAAGACTTATCTATAATACATTACAACATTTCTCGCATTAAAAGATTACTGTACTACAAGGTGTGAGGTACATACAGTATCAATTTATTTTAGATAAAAATATTTAAGCTTTAAGCACAACATTAAGATAAGCAGACTGAAGTAGACCTATTTCCGCTGGCGGCACCCGTTCACGAGCATGACGCATAAACCAGCCATCGCTTCGCTCAACCATATTTTAGGGAACGCAACGACCCGCCTCACACGACACCGCTGAAGAAACGTTTGAATGAACATGACTTGAGGCACTTATGTTAAGCTGTTTAAATATAAAAAATACAATGGCAACAGCAACAAAGATGTAGCCTGGATGAAACCATACATTTTATCCGTTTTATTTTGGCGGTCTATTATACTTATATTAAGAACCGACCCGAATCCAATATTCCCACGGGAACGGATGAAACCGCGGGCCGCTTCTAGAATTATACATTTTTAGTAGTCTCGTTAGCGTACATAATATTTAAAAAAAGCAATAAATGTACACTTAATTAAAATACTGGACTGTAAAAATGTTACAAAATTATTACAAAAATCTTTTACCAACCCAAAGAAAAGATGTAACATAATTCCATCTCGGAACATAGCCAGCTATAAATATAACGGGTGAGTTTAGCAAAAAGCAGCCAGCGGCAGCGGGCGAGCAGAGATGGCTGCGTGTACCCAGGTGTGCGCGGGGCCTCTCCATTTCTCAAAGTGGATTCACATAGCTGCCGTATTTTATAATGACAGGAGTTGCTCGACGTATGCTAGCCTGCCCACTCAGAAATATACTTATAGCTGTGTTTCCTTGTACTGGGTAGATAACTAAAGTACACATGGGTGTGGATTTAAAATAACAGTGGGGCTAACACGATTTTTTTTTCGGAAACGAATCGACATCGTTACGTCAATACGTTTACGTCAATAAATGTGTGAGGTACTGAGCGTTCCTAACGGCCCCCCATAGAGCAACTCGGCTTTCGTACAGGTACCCGCGTTGCTCTATGCGGCTCCCTGATTATGTAACTTGTTTCTATCAACGTTTGATTGAAAGTGCAGTCAAGTGCAGTCAGCAATGCGGCTGTAGTAAAAATCAATGTGACTACTATCTTACTAAAGCAGCAATATAACTGCATTTTCACTAAATTTCAGTCAAAATCTGTCAGTAAAAGAGATAATCAACTAGCTGATTGAAACGGAACATCCATATACTTTTTCGGACATGACGATTCGAATACTTTCCCGAAGGTTATTCGTTTTTAATGACTTTTTTACATACTTAAGTAACAATTATCCATGAGGATAGTTCGGAAAAATGGCATTTCATTTAGCCAAAAAGAAGTAATATCAATAATACTACGCGAATTTGAGTAAAAAAATTATATTTCATAATATTTTTATGACTGCGTATGACCGTAAAATAATTTAAATAGGTATGTCTGTTACTGAGTGCCCGTTTATTTTACAAACCTATTATTCCATAATGTAACTTTTTTCAGGTACTAATAAAATTTATTATTGAAGTGAAAAACCTATTAATGGACTATTATTTCTGAAATAAACGTTTTCTAAAAATCTATCTCTAGCTTTTGGAAACAACACTCTCTTAAAAAATCGCTACTGGTCTACTGGGAAGTTCATCGGTTGTACCTACCTCCTCAGTAATTTTTTTCATGTCCCATGTTCACTGGCGTTCCTTATGGATCGATTAGGAGATTGGGCCATGACCCACCAAGTGGGCACAAACGCAGCCAGGATCAATGGCTTAACGTGCCTTCCGAAGAACGAGAGCTCGAGATAGTAAATTTTTGGTCACCTATCCCGTGACCGACCATTGCGAAAGTTGCTTAACCTCAACAATCGCAGGCCGAGCGCGCGAACCACTGCGCCACTGAATTGTACCTGCACATGATATTAATTAGCGTATTGTATGTAACGTGTTTTAATTACTGCATTCTCCTGAAGCACACCTGAGTCGAGGTACACTTAATTTTTAATTAATTTCTAGTAGCTTGGTTATATCACATAAGATGCTTACATCAAGCCTGTGATGGCGTGTATATGTAGTAGTAATAGAATAATTCAAAGTGGTCTGGGTTTGGACAATATATCCTACTAATATTTTAAATATAAAGGTTTGAATGTTTGTAGTTCTTCACGCAAAAATGGCTGAACGAATTTGGATGTTTGTAACTTGAATTGATAGGAGAACAGCAGGCTAATCTATATTCATAAAAATAAAAAATCAAAACTAAAAAACGAAGTATCAAAAATCTAAAAATGAAAAATGTATATAAAAATAAATAATCTACAGTCTTAAGATCTGAATAAGGTCATAAACTCCTATAATTCCTGATATCCTAAAATATAATATACAAAAATAAAAACAACAAAAAGTAAAAACTCCAAACACGAAACGTTCAATTAAACGTCCAATTAACCAGACATCAAAACAACCAAGCATCTAACAACCAAACGTACTAGATACCTAAACATCCCATAATCTGAATATCCAAGAATCTAAACATCCAAACTTTTCTTTTCTTTGTTTCTCAATAATAAAAAGATACCTACGAAATCTAGGCTGGCGTAGTATGAGACGCCATTTTGTTTTTTTTTCTAAATGACGTCGCGCGCCAATATGAAGAGGGGATACACAGAGGGACTAAAAAAATTATGATATAATATATATAATATAGTCAAATTGTGTTCTAGACAGTCCAAGACCAACCCAGAATAGCTGTCAGAATTGACTTTCACCGAAATAAATCAGCCCCCTTTGTGGTCACCTGCCGTTAAACAAATTTTTGTTGGATTAGCGATTGAAAATAACATGAACAAGATGGAAAGATATAAGTGACATTCAATAATACATTTCAATAAAATAATGTTATTGCACAAATAAACAAAAAATTAAAAACCTCCATCGTTAAAGAATTTCCTAAGAAATTGACAACTTTAAACATTTTACGTAAAATGGCGTTTATTGCTAAAATGTCTGATGACATACGAAAAGCTGACTGCTGCTATTATTAACTGAAAGTTCATTCTTTTATTTGCCATGGTAACCGATATTCAATAGTTATTTAATAATTAGTTATATAACAAAACGACCACAAAGAGCCAGTGGCCAGAACAGGGGCTCCTGCCTTACATACTTAATATACAACCAAGACAAATAGACATGTTCATGCACACAAACATTTGTCTTGTCCGGGGATTGAAACTGGGACTCTCTGCGTAAAAGGTAGGCTACGTACACCCACGCCAGACAGGTCGTCAAAAAATGAATTGGCTACATATTATATTTTATGTTATGATTAGATATGTGCAAATATGAAAGGAACCTTAGAATTTATTAATGAGGTAGTTGTTGTATACTTGGTAGGTAGTTATGTTGAATCCGTAATATCTCTAGTAGGAATTGACATAATCTACGTTGCAGGCAAATGCATAACGTCTATCTGATAATTGATACGGGGACTTATTGAAATTGGATTGGAGGTTGTAGGATATTGAATGCCGTTGCTATGTCTTAATGAAGCCACAACCACAGAACAAGGCATAGTGTCTGAATGCAGTACTGACATACCAGTAGGTAAAGTCGACTTCAATAATATCTGTGCACTTTTGAACGTTGTCGTAGTAATTATTGTGACAATTTGTACACAAAGTCAAGGACGATAAATATATATATTTATTCCAGTTCCTCGATCAACATTGAACACAAGATATTAGAGCACTCCTTTTAAGCATTTTAAAAACACTTGTTGATGTCAAATAACTTAATGCGACTAACACCCATATTCTAAGTCGTTCCTCCAATACTTACTCGTCCTCGACTTAACGAAACCTCATTAAAAACCTCTTCGAAATACTCCTCGAAATCGGTATTCTAAGTCATAACTCCGTAAGGACCTGGAGGAGCCAAAGAGTACGTAGCCACTCCGTGTTAGGCCTAGCGCACACTACCATTTTTACCCACGACGAGGTTAAGTGGAGTGTAAAAAGTTTTGGAGGAACGACTTAGAATATGGGGGTAAGTCTAAAAATGCACAGATATTATTGAAATCGACTTTACTAGCTCAGATTATATTATACCCTAGGAAGAGGCTATTTTTAATATAAGTATTTTAAAAAGGGGCCATTTATTTATTTGTATGCGTTTTACTTTTTAATAACCCTTCGACTCACCCAAAGTTGTTTGGTATTTACGAGTATTCGTATCGCATTTATATGACAGGGCCCATACTCACTAAGACCACTTAGCGATTCCTTGCTCAAAACCATGCCGATCTCGTATTAGACATTTTCAAAATTCGTATTCTCCATGAAACTCGTAACTAATATAGTTATTATAATAGTACTTACATGACACTCACTATTTTTTTATGGTTTTTGTACAAGTACAATAACTAAAAAAAATATAATTATCATATAGAAAACGAATTTTGAAAATGTCGTTAGCACGTGAGACATTGGCGTGGTTTGAGCAAGGAATCGCTAAGTAATCATAAGTGAATACGAGCCCAGATAAAATGAAATAAATAAAAATCATTAGGTACCTAACCCACCGCAAAAGCTGATCAGATGAATCAAACTAGGTGGTTAAAGGGTTGAATTACTTTCCATTCTGCTTCTGCTTACTGCACTCAAAAGATTTCTAAAGTTTTTTTATTATGTTCTTTATAAGCTTGTCATCATACGAAGTTGTTATTGTTTTCCTTTTTATACAATCTACTCTATCGGTGGCTTTAAACCCACGACAAAGCTCTCGATAATTACTTTTACTTTTTATAATAAGCGCTCCTATCAAACACACAGCTTTTGTGATATACCGTTAGGACTGATTCACACCTAATCTGGTTTCGTCTACCGACTTCGTACGGCGGATGTATAATTAAATAAATGTTAATGACTACATCATGGCCCGTTCTCCTTATCCAACCCACCAATCCGCATTGGGCCCGGGTGGTGGGTCATGGCCCGTTCTCCTTATCCATCCATAAGAAAGGCCAATATCCCAGCAGTGGGGATATTAAAAATGGCTAATGACGACTGCATCATTTACCGTCGGTGTAGTTAGGGTTGACTAAAGGATGAACAGCAATACTCATAAATTTCTCTTAAAACTTTATCTCTTTAAATTCTTATTTGTGGAAATATATTTATCTATTCCGGATGTCTAGATACCGTGATTTAATATCTAAATGTAAATACGGAGATAGAAGAACCCCACACTTTAGGAAAAACCTATACGCAGCAGTAAGTTAGTTGTTGAAATGTAAATAGTCACAAATAACATAGGTACTTCGTGTTAAATCGAAAAAAAATGTGTTCAGACTACAGATGACATTTGATAAATACATAAACTTAATTACTAATCCAAAATTATAGTTATTTTGAAAGTGTTCAAAATAGTACTATAAAAAATCCCAGAGATAAATAATAAAAATAAATAATTCGATAGTGTTGTACGGAACGAACGATGTGAACCGGACCTACATCGAACAACGAGTCTAAGCAGCCACATTTTATTTTACAAGACAAAAGTGCCCACATAACTTTAATATCTGCTAACTTTTCTCAGTAGAATGTAATACATAAACCATGAATAAGCGTTTCCTAACTTAAACAATATTGCTAGCAAACTTCACATAGATGGAAAACGGGAAAGTTTTGCTATTGTAGACATACTCGTACTATGAAGTTTTGTGTGTGGCCGTTTGTTTTCATATAACGTCTGGAATCAAAAATAACATTGTTTTATTTGAGAATCTTCATCTTCTGCAGCTTTGTGAATTGGTGTCTAGATATAAGAAGTTAATTTGTCCCACAGAATTGGGTTCTGTTCATTTATCCATTAGTCCTGACGTCGTGAAACCCCCTTATGCTGTCAACCAATTATTGTTTGTTTCGACTTAATTGTCTCATGTTCAATCTTTTATTTTTAAATTACATACCTGCATAATATACAAAGTAAACACCTAGACCTAATAAAGAGTCATGTTCATACACACAAATATATGTCTTGTGCGGGAATCGAACCTACGACCTCTACGCAGAAGGCCGCTGTCCCTACACCTGCACCAAAGGGTTTCAGGAGGTCTACTCTCTAAGCCCGTCAACAAAGATACTGGCCCATCCGTAAGTAGTTCGAAACTACGGAGTAGAGCCTACTCCCAATTGATTTCGGATGAATAAGTTTCGCAGGTTCGATTTAAGATTTTACTTTTCATTGCCTTGACGAGTCATTATAATAGGGTGAACATACAGTCACTTTTCGGGTGAACCTACAATGTGAATCATGGTTGCAATTGCAACAAAGCGACAAGTAAACAATTTTGCTTTAAATTTTATACGCAGTAAAATTTTATTGCGCCGTAACTTCTCATTTGCCATTAATGCTTCTGCTTGGAATAACTATTTAGGCATTGAAACTTTCAACAAATTTATTCAAATGTTTAAATAAAGTTGGCAAAGATTATACCAATTTGCTTCATTTATACATACTAACATACGTATTGAGCTAGAAAAACGACTAGCAAGAGATTCTAGTGTTCGACGTTCGGTACAAGATAATTTGTTTATAATTTGCATTCTCAATTAGAAAAATAGTTCATAAAATTAAGTGTCAATCTAAGTAATAGGTCTTATATATTATTAGTACAGAAAGGTATTGACAGAAGCCACCTGATGAACAAAATTTCAATCACTATGATCAGCCGTAAATTGTACTGCTTATTACACAAAATCCTAAACTCTGATTCCTAATCATTTTTACAAAGTAAACATAAATATCAGCGACTTATTTTAGGCTTTATCTACTCGTCCTTTAAAGCCGATTTTGTAGTTTATCCACGAACAATCAAGGTCAAGAAAGGTGAGCTCTTCAGATCTTTAAAGGGCTTCACTTCAAAGGAAGGATCCCTAACCGACCCTACAATAGGTTGTACAGATTACTTCAAACATCTATGAGAAATATTTTATTAAAATGTTTCTGTTAAATCGATGAATTTTTGCGACTATTTTGCGTCCGGAGGGTGTCAGGCCGGATCACTCCAGCTATCTGCTGGAGCTTATAATAGTTACCGTGGTCAGTGATGGCCCCTGTAATCAAACGTAACAGCGGTCTACTGAGTTTAAGGAAAGCTCCGGAAAGACGAGCGTCTACGCTAATTTTGCTTGTCTGCACGTCTCGTACATATTATATTATCATAGATGTATTGTGCCGCCAAAGTTAGAATATTAATTTCTTTAAACAAATCTTTCAAATAATCTTTTCGACGTAGATTGTATATGGCTCGCACAACTCTTTTTAAAGTATAAACAAGTTTTCTACATTGGCTGCTGAGCCCCTCAGCAACAAGCCATAAGACATTAAACTATGAAAGTAACTATAGTAAACTAGTCTTTCCGTTTCAATATCAGTCGAAAGTCTAATTTTTGCTGCGAAAGCTGCAGAACTGAGTCTAATCGACAAGGTTTCAATATGTGGATCCCATTACAGTTTTGAATCTAATGTAATGCCAGGAAATTGTGTACTCTGAACTAACTGGACTACATCCGCATTCAAATTGATGTTCATATCAACCTGCCTTACATTAGATAAAGAGAATTTAACAAATTTGGTTTTAGTAGGGTTTAATGACAAATTATTATTGAACCAGTGTGCAACGTGAGAGAGAGCACTATTTACATCGTCAGAACAATTGTCTCCTCTATCAATTTAAAAAATTAAAGAGTAGTAAGGAAGATCGTTAATATATATTAAAACAGCAAAGGGCCCAATATCGAACCTTGGGGCACGCCCATAATAACGGGGGCTGCAGTAGAAATAGTATTATTGACCATTACTTTTTGATTTCTATTGTGCAAGTATAATTCCAAAAGGCTAACAGATTTTTTAGAGACACCATAATGTTCTAGCTTCTTTAAATGTGTAAAGTGATCAACGCAATCGAAAGCTTCAGACAGGTCACAGAATATACCAATTGCGTCTTGCTTGCCCTCCCCATGCATCCAATATGTGTTTGATAGGAACAATTTAGGTGACAGATCCCAGCGCTTACCCAGCATCTTGCGACATTGCCAGAGTATGACACTTGCAGACTTGTGCTCGATATGGCTGTTTCAGGTGAGTTTGCTGTCTAAGATAATCCCAAGATATTTTACCTCACTAGACAGCTGTAAAGTTCCGGCAAGGAGTGATTGCCCACTTGGTGTTTGTTTGTAAACATAACCAGTTTGTGTTTGACTGGTTGACTGCTAAGTCTTGTTCTCTGCACCACTTCTTCACCTTTTTTCAGGGGACCTTGCATGACATCGCAGGCTGGCTTGGTTGCCAAAGGTGAGTATGGTGATGTCATCAGCATACCATACGGTATAGAAATAGTTAGAGTTTAGATGTCAACCACTAAGTTCCACAGTAGGGGGGAAAGCAGTTTGTGGGCAGTCCCTAGCAACAAGAGCTCTTTGACAATCTTCTCCCTCCACCTGTACCGTTCTGTTGCGTAGCATGCTAACTACCCAGTTGATGATTTGCTATTTCACCTCTCGCTTCCTCAGTGAGGCCTCGATGCTGTTAAAGGTGGTCTTGTCGATTGCTCCTTCTATGACCAGAAAGGCCCCGAGACAGATAACTTTGTTCTGAAAAGCTTCTTCTATCTTACCGAATAATTGATGGAGTGCAGATTCTCTAGATTTGCCAGGGCTGTATGCATGTTGATATTAGTGTAGCGGGTTCCTTATTAGAGCCCCGTTCCTTATGTAGAATTCACAGAGCCTTTCCATTGTCTTCAATAGAAAGGATGACAAGGTGATTGGTCGGAAAGCTTTCGGATCGGTGTAGTCGGATTTCCCTAGTTTAGGCATGAACACCACCTTGACTTCCCTCCACATGTGAGGTATGTATCCATATGCTAGGCACACTTGTAGCAGTTTTGTGAGTGCAATGACAACTGGTTCTCCTTTCCGGTTGTTGTAACGGGAGACAATCAGGGAAATGAGTTTTTAAAATATTGGTATTAGATTCCTCCCGGCTCCGGGACATTGTGCCGTCAAGTTTACGCAGATTACCTACCGTCCCAGGTCCCTGATTTGCTATCACCTTTCTAACTCGATTTGCCTGTTTAGCAAAAATGATCTCAGTGCTGAATTTCCTCCAGGACGAGCTTCTCCAGTATCTGATTTTCTTCTATTATTCAGCTTTTGCAGCTTTGTATTTGTCCCAGTCTTCGTCTTTACAAGTTTTGCTAAGCCTGTTAAGCCTCCTTCTTACCAATTCTCTCTGCCGTTCGAGCTCAGAGCCTCACCAGTGGTTGCCTATGGAATCGTCTGACGCCGGAGTTTTGAGGGGGCATGCCTCCTCGTAACAGAGTGATAAGGTATTTGAGAATTTAGCTACCTGTGAATCTAGCTGTTGTTGTTACAAGTCGCTCTCCTCAAGGTAGGTGTCCAGTTTTTTCCGCCAGGAGTGTGCTGTACAGCTGTTTATTCGTTTTCCTGGGATTCCTCCTCGGGATGACTATAACGGTCGGCATCTGCAGATCATAACGATTACTGTTTGAGTAAATGAATGGAAAACCTAACAATTTTAGTTATTTCTCAGAAAATTTACTAATACCGATACCGTTTGGATGTTTATGTGTTTGGAATTTTTTTATAGTATGACGCGAAAACCGATGGATTTAGATGTAGCATAAAGATATTCTAAAGCCTCGATTAAAATATAAGATACTTCATATCCCGATATTCGCTGAATGGAAATCACTCAGGCATCATACTTTTGGTGATCTGTGGATGGTAAAACTGTTTTTTTTTATGAATGACGGGGATTTGGTGATCTGTGGATGGTAAAACTGTTTTTTTAAATGAATGACGGGGAGTCTCTTAGCCTTCATCATACCTGATGTTAAGTATTGATAAGGTTGAAGATGGAAGCGAGCCTCTCCCAGAATCCTCAGCCACTGAGGAACTGGCTATCTCTTGATCTGCCGGAACACAACAATGCTGAAAACTTTGTTGTTATGGCGTCAGACTTAGAAAAGATGGTGGTAGCTAGCCAGGAGGACTTACAATAAGTCCTACCACTACCAAACCGAATACAATATGTATCCCCGCTGGGAATCGAACCCGGGACCCCTGGGTCTGATACCGGTGGTTGTACCACTAGACCACAGAGGCGGTTAAAATCGGCGGCGGTGTTATCTATATCTATTCTTATAATAAGAATCAAAGTTCAGCGTGTCTGTACATTGCTTGGATTTTCATTCAGAATAAGCAGCAGAACCAATTTCTATAATTTTTTGAATTAATGTCTGTCCGTCTGTCTGTATGTCTGTGTGTTTTAATTGAGCATCACACCAAAACCATTGATCTAAGTCCACAGAATTGTGCATATGTTTAAAGTCCGTATCTCAACTTACCGTATAGGCTATATTTCATTAAAATCGGTCAACTCTATCAAAAGTAATTACTTGAAATAGTTATTTGTTATGCAAGGCTGGAAAGTTGGTTATTTAGCGGCGAGTCACCTCTATTGAAATCTGAGCAAGTGAAGGATTTTAGGAATGAACCCTGAGCGAAGCGAGGATTTCAAAGGTACAAGACGCTAAAAACTTTTCTGCCGAGCGCAACACACAATTTTTCACCTCACAACAGCGAGCAACATTTTATGGTTGTTTCCGCGGTCAACTTCCGGTAAAAGATTCTTTAAACATAAAGTTTAATCTAAATATACCTTATTCTCGTTGTTTTAATTATATAAAAAACTAAAATAATAAAAAAGGGAGTATTATAGTTACTTCAAAGTTATTTAAAGTAGGAATATATTGTTACTTATTAATAAGAATAAAAACGATTCCGTAAATGTTGACACTGACATGAGGTACAAGACAAAGACAATTTAAAAATAAAGATTTATGTCACAGTCCGAAATCCAATTATAGGTTGTGAAATCTCACCCAGCCTAATATATAATTCTTATAACAAATAGTTTAATCTTATTGTTATTGTTTTTATGATTCAATGAACTAAAATAATATAATAAAACCAAAACGGAGTATTATAATTAATTTAAAGCTATTTAAAATAACAATCAATTGTAACAAAAAAGTCAATAGTGCGATTCGGAACGCATTATGACATATTTTTAGGTATTCAATTAAAAAAAGTACTTTGCCGCGCTAGGCCGCAATAAGCGATTTTCTACGCCTAAACTGATTGACAAAACCTCCTTTTCAGAGCGTGTGAGGTGAAAAATAAATTTTGACGTAACTAACTACATCCTTTTTGCTGCTTTTCATTACTTTATCGGTATGGCATGGATGAAAGATGGCGTTGTATGTATATTTTGTTGTTATTTCTAGAAGGTTTAGTTCTTTTTTTTTAAGTGACTTCAATACAAACTTTTTCTATTAAAGGCGATAAGATGATAAGAATGTAATTAAATGGTATCATGTGTTAAGTATTATCTTCAAAAGTAATGAATATAGGCGACTCAATAGCCTCTTCCTTTTTTGAAGTTGGTTAAAAGGACCGCCTTAACAAATCATTAATCGGGAAGGATTGCAAACGATGTTCCGGTTCTCATGCGAACGCAGTTGCGAACACATTAGTCATAAATTTCATCATTAATTTTTTATTTTTTATTTATTGCTTCCAGCAATAGTTACACTAACATTTTATCTTCTAATCCCATCTACAATAGCAGGCTGGCAATCTCACGGGCTATCTTCTACTAATTCTTTTGTGGAATACAATGACCATTATACAATGACCCACAATGAAATGCAATCTTAAATTGGAATGTGAGCAATGCATAAAAAATTTATGACCAAATATATCCCAGAAGAGACATAATGTTAGGACAATGATGCGGGGGGTTAAAACACCCTTCTATGTCACTCCGCCCCGCATAAAATATTTAGAGCTTTATACAAACTAAATATTTAAAATAAGCTATGAAGTTATATCGTAAACATGGTACGCTTCCCAGCGGACATTTCATGATCAAGGTTTCTTCTTGGGACATACTTGCAGTATCATACAAAGTTAGTAACAAGATGCTACATTGTTCTCAAAGTAGACTTATGCATTTAAAGGCGATGGTGGTGTTTAATATAATATAACATTGCGTAGGGTATAACAAGCTTTGTGCAATTTGCAATAATGTAAACCATTAAAGGCTAGTTTCACCACCGACAGGTAAGTTCCGGATAGTTGAATTATGAAAAAATTGCAAATTATTTGCCAGATAAGCTGTCCAGAACTTGAACTTGAACAGTGAAACCGGCCCTAAGCGAAATTTAGTTTTGATCTAAAAAAAAATAAAAAAATTGGCTCAATGTCTATTGCGGAAATAATGACACATAATCGTACGAAATTCGTTCCGCGACGACATCAAAAATACAGGAATTAAATTAAAAGTTAAGTACATTGAAAATCTCCGAACGATTATTTCAATTTATTTCTTTAGTGGCCTTTTGGTTTACTTTAGACCTACAGAAAAAAAAAATATCTGTTATTATATTGTAACAAAGATGTTTTGCCATAAGATGTTTTAAATTAGCAGAAAGCAGCTCAAAGGCAAATATGACATCAGAAACATTACATTCTCCTTTTAATATCTATCTTTAGTAGACGACATTGTTGTAGTTTTTTTTTTACTTAGATTGAAAAATCCTAGAAAATCTAAGTAGAGGCTACAACTGTTTGTTAAAATTAACTTACATTTAACTTGTTTGTTAGTAAAAAATAATAATTGAAAGTAAATAATAAAATCTAAAGTTTATCAAAAAATAAAATACACGAAGGGACATGCCAATTGCCAGCGTTAAAAAAATGTAAATCTCTTTCACAAAAACCTTTTCCTCTAAAAATAGTTTTTTATTCGGGTAACATTCGATTTTTTTACCCACTGTACCTATAGCAAACGCAGAAGGTTACCCCCGATACCCACATCCGAAACTCTGTCATGTGTCACATTGATGTAGTCTTGAGTGCTTTAGCGAATTCTTTAAATAGATTGTAATGTCTCTATGTTAAAGGTTACAAATAAGTCTGTTGTCTGATTAGAATACTTCGATACCATCATCTGAGGCCCTACCATCAACTGTTATCGCAATATTAAACGAAGATTATAGTTACTCGTATAGCGCCATCTCGTTTATATTAATACTTTATTATTGCTTAACTCTCGTGATAAGACCTAGACATTCCAATGACCCACTGCTGATGCGTATACCTCCCTGGATAATAAGAATGGCCTTGCTTACGAACGATAAATAAGCACTAGCTGATGTAACCCACCACGCGGGCCCAATAAGGATATGCAGCCGGGGCCAACAGAGGAGCCATGACATATTTTTTTTGGGACCCATCTCGCGAAGAACCTTATGTTGCTTAACCGCTTCAATCGCAATTCCAATACACTAACCACTGAGCCACCAAGCTCTTCATTCTTATTAACGGTTTCAATAACCTATCCTCATATAGCTTTGTTGCCTAGATATTTTTGTTAATCAGCCCAAAATAACCTAAAATAACGTGGCTAAGTAACGTAACCAAGATAGGCCTATCTCTTGTTAGGGATATATTATTGAAACTGGCCGTTAATCTGTCTGTTTGAAACTGCGATACCTTGATCATAACCATATTATTATGGTAGATATGTTATAGGCCCCTCTTTCTTTTTATGGGATACACCATCTGTATTTGTATAGTAGGTATTACTGTTGACTGCCCAATAAATAAATAATGCTATAGTTATACTTAGTACACTTATGTTTTCCTTTACTTAATGTGCCGTGTCCGATGCCCATCCGGACAAATGACATAAAGTAACACCTTAATAACACAGATAATTAAGCTATCAACCCGTAATCTTCTGACGTGGCGTGCCGTATAACTTTGAAAAAGTTCAATGCACTCACACTTAACAAATAACAAAAACAAAAGACAGATCCGAATCAATAGGTAAAAAGTTGAAAATAAAAATTCGATAATGCATGTCTCGTGCATTTCCCTCCCTTCCCGGTACTCCATTACACTAACAGCAGTGTGCACCTACCTTAAGTACCCCCGGGCTCGGGAATATGTCACATGTCCCCTCGCAGGGATGCCAAAAAGACTTTTAATAAAATGAAGCACGACCGCGAAGCATTGTCGAACGGAAGAGGTTTTATTATGATTGTAGTTAAAAGGGTTTTTGTAAACGTCAATCTGGCAATATGTTGAAGAAGATTTGAGAATGAATAATATAATGATACTTTTTCGATTGTTATTGAAAATGTTCTTGAATAAGAATGTGATATGAAAATAAGATCCACTGTGCCTGGCGCGGTTACTTAGTATGGAGGTTAACGTGTTTGCGGCGCAAAAATAATGTTATAAGCTTTTTTATCAGACTTAGGTTCATATACTTAGACCACATTTTCATTCAACAATAAATCAACACTGAGACGCACCGAAAACCTAAGTGGTTTGTTACCAAAAAGCACATCGTCATCTGGGTTATCTTTGTCGATTTCCATCGCACGGTCGCGTAGGCCTTAACCCTCCGCGGGGGGTGACGCGTCTGGACAGCATTAAATAATGGCCCGTTTTGCATAACCGCGGGCCCGCGGCAATTAGTCATAAATATATCGCGTCAACTCGAATGGCAATTAATAAAAGTTGCAGCGATGCTGCTACAATTTTTTTTGCTGCTTGTAGGACACCTGTGACAGGCAGAGGGGTTGGGTTGTACAGTACTTATCATGAATATAACGAAAAACTTTTTTGAGATAATTAGTTTCTCACAAAAAAACATTTTTAGAATAAGAAGACATTTTTAAGGAATTAAAAATTTACCATCAACGCGTACGTCCTACATTAATAACTTAGAGTAATTTCATACTTTTTAACCGACTTAAAAAAAGGAGGAGGTTCTCAAGTAGACTGTAAGTATATATTTTTTTTATGTATGTTTTAATATAACGTCGACAGTTCTTTTTATGTTTAAACTATGTTCTTTCAGATAAATTCTTTTTTTATCTGAAAGAACCTGAAGAACATAGTTCAAGTGTAGTCCCATATATTTTTTTTCGAATATCTGGCAAGTAGTTTTTTATAATCCTGAAAATAATTTACGTTTTGGTAAGTAGTCGTTTACCTAGATGATATCATTGTTCAGTTGTGTTTGGGCTGATATTTTTGTAAGTAACGGCACATGATTTAACTAAAAAAAAAACCGACTTCAAAAAGTAAAAAAAAATACTTTTGGAGTCGATGTCAGACAAGGGAAGAAAATAAGAATATAGTTAATAGAAGTGCAATGTAGAATGCCTTGGCTGGCACCGACTCCAAAAATTTTATGTTTTACTTTTTGAGGTCGCTTTTTTTAAGTTAATTTTTATGGAACCATTTTCTGTTCATAATAAAAATATTGTTGAAAGCCTCCTGGAACCTAAGCTAAAATTATTAGCAGTAAAATTAATTTGTTGGGTTTGGGATTAATTAGTTTATTAATGCACGGGGAACCCTTTTTAAGCACACGGATAAGTGCGAGATTTAGCATAATGAATGTTTATAAGAAGAAGCTATATTATGAAACCATTAATACTCTAGATTTTGACTACTCATCAACAGTGGTATTAATAAAAGTGTATTAGTAATATTATCACTTGCTATTTGTTCCCAAAGTAACTCAAACTTCAAAAACTTAAAAATATAAAATGCGCCTTATGCAGGCTAACCTTAAATCAATCCTTTGACAAAATACATACATTTTCTTACTTCACAGATTATCTTACATGAGTTTTGTTTAGAACTAGTACTTATTATGGATACTAGGTAATAGATTTTATTGAAATACATAATAATAGTATACATGACACCGAGACTAAATACAAATAGACAGATCGAGACTCATAAATATTATATCTTGCGAAGGAATCGAACCCACGTCCTCTGCGTAGATGGTCGTCCAGTTTAAGCTGCTATTCCACCAGAGATGTGCTATGCAGCTAGTTATGCTGCGTGGATGTGAAACTAAACGACCTATGTGAACTTGACCACTGATGCGAAGCTATGTAGCGGGGCCGGTGCTTGAAAGAAGAGCTATGAAGATGCGCTGCGGTGACGTAGCCGTGCGAGGAAGATGAGCAACTCGAGCTATGCGATATATTGACAGTAGGTAAACACGCACCCACAGCTCGCATCAATAGCATGCATCCATAGCGCGCATTCGTAGCTCACATCCATAGCACGCACCCCGAGCACTCATCCACGCGTAATCAAAAAGGCTGTAACAAGCATTCGTGAATGTAACAGGAGCTTACGCCATATTGCTATAAAAAAAAAACAGCACAGTTGAACCCGTTTCCTCCAGTGCTAAGGTATATGGACAGATGAATATGATTGGTGGATATCAAACACATCCATAGGAACGTAGCATAGCCGATCTCCGGTGGAAAGGCACCCTAGCCAGATTGTTAATAATTATTATTTCTAACCATAAACATCGTATCGACCGCCACTAACTACGGGCAGTTCACATCTGTAAGGGGTCCGCGGCTGATATTTATGGTATTGCCTGAGGTACGCTAGGATTTTACTCATTAGAGGTATTATGCGGCCGTTTGTAAAATGATAAATGAGTTAAGGATGGTATTATGAGAAGGACGACTTACACCCGACGGTGTTTTGTAAATGTTTCGGTTCGGCTTTGCGAGGCTTACGAGCACGAGCCCGGTGCGGGACGCTGTTATTCTTGTACAAATTTAGTTATTGACGTCTAAATACTGATAATATTTTGCATTAACAATATTTTGTCTTGATTGATACTAACTTATTTTTTTTTACAAAAGTCTTGTTAATAGTTACCTACCAACCCATGCATTTAAACTGCATTAACAATATTTGTCTTGATTGAAACTCAATTTTTTACAATAGTTTTATTTAGTTAACACTTACTTACCTACTCGTGCATTTAAACTATGAAGATTAATCAACACAATTTTTTTCATGATCGATTTGTTGCAAAGCCATTTTTTAATAGCTATTTCATTAAAATGTTACTGGAATTATACAAAAAAGTAACATTATGTTTAGTTAACCAGTAAAATATTTTGTCCATTTCTTTCAAATTTCGAATGAGTTACCACGAGTTAACTTACTTACTTCCAACTTTACTTTTTTCGAGGGCAATGGAACCTAATGCGTCGATCTGTAACTAAAGAAGCTTGCGTTTTAATGAAAAAAGACAAGCTAATATTGTAGGCACTTCAGCATTACAGAAGTATAAATAACTGCAGTCTGTACATATCAACTGTACAGCTGCACAATAATTCATTGTACGATAATTTATAGGTGTACAATCTTGTGGGGGAATAGCAATTAGTCTCGGGAACCTGGTTATTTACTGGCACATATAAAATGCAATCGTACTTAATATAACAGGCCTGTATATTCATAAGCTACTTATTCAAATCTGTATTAATGAGCTCATTACTAGAAAAACCAATAGGAAAGAATGTTTACTAACAAAAAAATATTTTGTTTTTTATCTTTATTTAGGCACAACCACGAGCAATAATATATTATCACCAATGATATTATACCTTTTTGTGTTCACTATATCCAAATCATATATTTAATGTGTTTTGTCACAGAGAGCGTTGTTTTTGTGGGTTACAATGTGATTAGGTTTTAGATATAGTGCTTAATTTATACACTCACCGGCACAACTAACCGCTGTAGTGCTGCCTTCCGTTACAAAATCTTAGTTTTTAAGTAGTTTTAAGTTAGTTTCAGTTTGTATAGAAAATCTGTTTTATGGCCGTAGCTTTCAAAATTGTTTGAAAATAAGGGCTCATTTGGTAGCAATTGCATCGTCGCTACACGGTGATTATATATGTAGTTTCATCATCATCCATAAAATTTTTCGCTTTGGGTCAGATCAACGAGTTATCGCAACAGTGCAGGTGGTTCAAAATATATGTAAATCTGTCACGGGATAACGATCGATTGACAATAGAAAATTCACAATCAGATGAGTTTTCCCAAAACATACGACGTCTTGGTAAAGAAACATACCCACTATAAAGCAGTATTCCAATGAAGCATTACATTTCTCTCATACAGTTCCGTTCATACCGTACAGTTACATTGCCTAGATTATTTTTTGAGTAGCATAAAGATTAGTGTAATCTACTAGCAAGTTTATAATCGTTTCATTGAATAACTGGTCAAAATAGTTTATAGGAGAACGCACTTCATTTTTGGGTCCTTCTAAAGGTTGGAAAGCAGGAAAATCGTTTGAATTGTGTAGATTTCTCCACTGGTAGGTCTTATTCTCGACAGATGGGTTCCGAATCAGGATGACGTCTTCATTTGCGGTAGTGCAGGTAGATGTAGATGGAGTCGGCTCTTGGACTTCAACACGAGCTCTCTTCTGTAAATATGCCAATGGAATGCTTTCCTCTTCATTTTCCGAATAAGAAGAATAACTAGTCGGATAAGGATAAATAGTCTCAGCAGGTGCACGTTCTCCAACTCCTCCAAAATGTCGTGCAATGACAATGGTTTTGATCTAAAACAACAAAAATTGTTGTTCTTTATTTAAAAAGTCAAAAGAATAGTGGTTGAGCCGACGGGCCCATGTATGGGTATGTGGAATATGCTTGTAAATATTTCGTAAAATAAAAGGCGAATTTCAATTTTTTATCCACATACCCATACATGGGCCCGTCGGCTCAACCACTATTCTTTTGAAGATTTTTAACCGACTTCAAAAAAAGGAGGAGGTTCTCAATTCGACGGTATTTTTTTTTTTTTTTTTTATTTATTTTTTTTATGTATGTTACTCGATTACTCGAAGACGGCTGGACCGATTTGAGTAATTCTTTTTTTGTTCGAAAGGGTATACTTCCTATGTGGTCCCATTGTCATCATGTCAGGATCTGATGATGGGATCCTGGAGTAATCCAGGGAACTCTTCAAATATTATAGGGACTCCTATAGCGATTTCGGTGTTTTCTACAGTAACTTATGCATATGCTTCCGGAAAGCACCATTTGGTGAAGTGGAACTGATGATGAAGACCACAAATGGTCATCGGAACTTTTAAATACTTAGCATTTCACGGCAGCGATACGATTACTTTTAATGTGGTTCATAAGCAATTTATGCTCGACTCAATCCATGTGATGAAGTGGAGCTGATGATGAATTATCGGAAGAACTCCTCAATAAGTAACGTCCCAACACCGGGAAAAGCAGCATTTTGTAAAAGGTGATGAGGAGTTGTCATAAGGTTATTAGCGTAGGCACGGGACCTCTTCTACCTTTAAAAATTGTGAAATAAAAAGCTTTTTATAAAAAAAAAAACCGACTTCAAGAAACTAAAAAGCAAAAAATAAACCTTTTGGAGTCGGAGCCAGCCAAGCCAAGAAAAATAAAATAGTAGGACCGCAAAGTAGAATGCCATGGCTGGGACCGACTCCAAAAGGTTTATTTTTTGCTTTTTAGTTTCTTGAAGTCGGTTTTTTTTTTTTTATAAAAAGCTTTTTTTCATGTTAAATACCTACAAAACACTAGTTTGTGTTTTGTAGGTATTTAACATGAAAAAAATTTAATGGATAAATCAGTTTTTATACAAAAAATAGGAAAAACTTTAAGCAGCTACATAGTTAGTTCCCAAAAAATATTTTAAATACTGGTAACAAGATAGACAAAACGTCTATACTTGTAACATACAGGGTGTTAAAAGACCCATACCGAAGACGCAATATTTATGTGCATAGTTTACTTCAAACTAAATTAGAATATGTAAACATAATTGCTGAAACGTCTTTTATTTCTCGTTTTCAAAAAATGGGTGTTATTTTTAAACGAAAAGAAAAAGTGTGCGTGTGTCTAGAGGGTAGGCGTACACGAGTAGGTGGCGGGATCCAGTTTCTTTGATTGGTTTTGATATTCATTGCGGTTTGTAACTTTAAACGATAATCTTTAAAAATAATTATTGACTTTGATCCTCAATAACTCCCTATCTATCAGGTTTCCAGATTTGGCCCCATACAAGAAAATGATAGTAAGAGATGGGGAGAATACGTGGTTTTCGTTTTCGTTATGGGAGATTTAATACGTGTGTGTGTGTGTTTTTTGATCGGCACAATCGAATGAAGCCTTCTTAAATTGGTTTTTGTATGAAATTTATAAGTAGCTAAATTGCAATACCCTAACCCATAGGGCCATGTTAAAAATACTTTGTTATTCGTTTTTCCAATGTTTGGTAAATGAAAATGTTTAGTTTTAAGTTTTTATTTTAGTTATTTATGTTACATTAAGTTGCCATACCCTTACAGGGTCATGTTTGTGGTACTTTAGTACTTTTAAGATCTTGTTAAACCATCATGCAGCAATAAACTATATGACTATGACTAAAGCAAAATAACAATTCACTTTAATCACACCATAATAAATCAAGCATACTTCACAATTCACTATTACTGAGACAGTGTCATAAGTTTCTCAGCATGTTGATCCTCGCGGGATCAGTCGCTCTGAAGCTTTCTCTGCATAATTTATCACCATTTGTCTTTGGTTAAAGCGAACAACACATTCGGCACACTCTGAGACATATAATGTAGGTATATACAGGGCTAGGGTTCATTTATATCTGACGACCTATTTGGCGCAGGGGTACTAAGCCTGCCTTATGCGCCAGAGGTCCCGGGTTCGATCCCCGGACTAGACAAATATTTGTTTGCATGAACATGTATATTTGTCTTAGTGTGGGTGTTCAATATATATGTATTTACAAAAAAGTATATAAGTTGTTTATCCGTTATCTAGTATCCATAATATAAGTTAGTCATAAAACTAAACGTGGGCTAGATAAATTGGTGTGTTTGTATGAAATTATTATTATTATTATATCTACACACATTGTGTGTCAGCCTCCTCATGCAGACAAAATAAAAAATATTTTAAGCCATGTACCTTTATACACACTTCAAAAGTATCTAGGGTTCACGTACGTTTAAGAGTTTCGCCGCTATAGATGATAATTATTTTAAATCTTTCGGTTCGTTAATGATGTTTTTTTGGAAATTTATACTATTTTATTAAATAAATAATTAACGTAAGAAGCCAGTCTGAAAGACTACATTTAGTGGACCTTTATTGGATATTCTTTTTATAGTTAAAATGTAGTTGATCCTAGACACTTTTGATGTGTATAGGTCAACCGTCTCTGTGGTCTAGTGGTAAAAACCACCGGTATCAGACCCAGTGGTCCCATGAGATGGTTGAGCTGCATGAGCTCATCTCGCTAGCACCTTTTTACCATCGGGAATCCAGACGTACTGCAGGCTATCACCCCTACCTGGTTGATATTCCACGTCTGCGTACAAAGCGCATTTACCTCATCTTTTATTATGCGCACAGCCAAGGAGTGGATTTCCCTGCCTGCGTCTGAATTCCCGGGTGCCTACAATCCTGGTATATTTAAAGTTCGCGTAAAGAGGCTTTTTCTAGGCAAGCTCGCTCCATCTCAGGACTTTTCTTAATCTAACGATTCAGAATAAGGTCAAGAGTAAGCTTATTTACGGTCAGTTTCAATAACCTATCCTTAGTAAGAGATAAGCTTACTAGAGCTTTGTTGCCTAGATATTTTTGTTAATCAGCTTAAAATAATTCAAAATAACAGCGGTTGCTAAGTAACGTAACCAAGATATGCCTATCTCTTGTTAGGGATCGATTATTGAAACCGGACATTAATGTATAAAAAAAACTATCCGGGCAGACACGGGTCGGCACTGGTCAGTATGCTCATAGAGAATGTCAGCGCTTGTCTGTATAGATATAAATTAACCTTTACTTGTGAAGAAAACGGTTTTACCGCTTTATTATTTAGTTCTTTTATCGTGTGGAAATCTTAATATGAGTATATTCGTAGAAAAAACATCATAGTGACAATGATTTTTTTTTAAACACCCAGAGACTCTTTAACACGTTTCGCTTCACGTTCAAGATTTACTTTCAAACGATATATGTTTTTTTAAGACAGAGAGAAGAAGACTGCTATTTTTTGGAATTATGTTTATCGAAAGTTATAAAAATACACCAAATAAATATATGATAACGATTTTTTTATTAAATATTAATAAAACGATTTAACTGTGTGTCAGTGCCAATCTAGCATTGCCTACATCATATCAAATAAATATAAAAATAGTACTTACTTAGTAAGTAACTACTGCCTTAACTTCTGTGGTTCGGTTACCTAGGACCTAGGATATTATCACTATAAGACAATCTTTTAAAATCTCTTTGACTGTGATTGCCAAGTTCCTGCCAAGCATTCCCACTATGTCAAGATACTTTTGATATTCTGGTTATAAAATGAAGAATTCAATACTGATATATGATATATGCCCACGTGCTAACACACATTCAAAAAGCTCGTGGTGATTATCGGAGTTACAAAAGTAGCTGTCGAATATTGGAGTTAAAAAAGAAGCTGTGTGTTCTGTGGTGTGGCGTCTCGAATGGTGGCATGTATCAACACCGCGAGGCTGCGTGAGTAAATTTTAAAGTTGCCGCTCGCGAGCGTTGCACTTGCACGGCTCGCTGTCGGGTGGTGGTGTTGAAGGGGCACTCAGGGGACTTGGGACTCATGTGTATTAGCATGCGAACTCGCAATATGGAAAACTAAGAAGAATTTGGTAATCTCGTCAAATTCGATGGTGCTTCGCGAGGCATCCTCGCAATGTCGAAACACGCCATAACGATCCTTTTCATTTTCATTTTTTTCAACAGACTTACCCGAGCGAGCGGTCTTGCCGCCATGAACGCCCCGCGCCGGGGCTGTTCACCTCCATCAAACTGCCCGAAGCCGAGCCCCCAAACGGCGTGGCGCCCCTGCTGGACTTCCCGCGGGGGCGCATGCGACCACTTACATTCTTGGGCGAGGGCCCCCATGGAAATGTGAGTAAATATCAGTATTATCTGCCTCGTAGCTTGATGGTCTCTCTGCTTCTTCCTATTACACTGCCCAAGCAGAGCCCCTAACGGCGTGGCGCCCCTGCTGGCCTTGCCACGGGGGCGACGCATGCGATCACTGACATTCTTTGACATTCTTTGGCAAAGCCCCATGGAAGTGTGAGTCCATACCTTCATTATATACCCTTAGCTTGACGGTCTCTCTCAGTCTGTCTTTACCTTCATCCTGTTGTTTGTTGCTGAATTGAAAGGTTGTTATTATAAGTTATTTCTATACGTTCCGCGAAATATGTATATTAAATCAATAAAGATCATTAAAAATTAATCCGCTTAATATTTCTGGCAAAATGTTTGTTCGATAGGCTTGCTAATTAATTATCTAAAACTGCTTATAATATAAAGAATTAATTTGTACAACCGTATATTTGTAAAAATATCCGAAGAGAGATCGATTTGTAGTCATCTTTTTTATTGAAGTGGTATATTTGCTTATGAAAATGTTGTCATGGTAACGAAGCTTGGGGTATGTCCGTGGCGACATCATGTCTGAATTACCCAGTTCGATTCCTGGTTTGCTTCATGTAGAAAATTGAGAGTAAAGCTTTGAAGAAGACCTATGTATTTTTTTCTAAGAAATGTCTCTAATGGCCTGTTGCATGTTGCACCAAATAAAATTTTTTTGACAAGCAAATTACGTTTATACTTAAAAAAAAATGTAATGAATTTTGATGCAACCTATTCATCAATAAGAATTCAACGAATTTAGTTCTCTCGTAGCTTATGCGGCATTATCGAAATACTTATTTAACACGAATAGACCGGATAGTAACAATATCTTTTCACCCTCTGCAGAGGTCCATAACTTGGGTGTATTTGTTTTTTGTCCTTCATTATTATATCAGCTGCATGACGCCTAATGCTGGCCTTCTCTCCCACAAGGAATTCCACGTAGACCGGTCCTGTTTTGCCCACAGCGACTTCTCGCGACCTTCACCAGACAGTCGGTCTATCTTGGAGCATTTGGGTACATATTCACTGCCAAGGGCTTAATATAAAATTCTCGTCTAAAACATTCCACTCGGATCTGAGTGTTCGGCAGTGAATGTGTTAAAATAATAGTATTTTATTACTTAAAACAGTTATTTTCTATAAAATCTTTTTTTTTTTAGTATACGATAAGAGATGCAATTTAAAAGTTTGAAAGAGTGCGCTGAGTGAAAGATTTTAAAAGAGTCAATTGTTTCTCGTTGTGGTGGAATTACGTAGTAACAATTTCTAGTTATTAATATATTATTCGGTACAAAAAGTAACAGTAACAGATATATATCAAGTGAAAAGCCTGAAAGAAATGAGCTGTTTAATATGCTGCATCGATTAGAAACAAAAATAAAATAAAAAATGCATAGAGTTTGTTTTGAAATAAGGCATTACAGATACGGAATTAAACTCTTTTTTTTCTAGATGAATAAGCTAAACTTAACTCTCTGTTTATGTAAAATCTTTAGTGTTATGCATAATGTGCTAATATAATTTTAAAATTTTGTTATATTTAGTTAATACAAATTTTTATGCTCATTTTTAGGGTTCCGTACCCAAAGTGTAAAACGGGACCCTAATACTAAATTCATAATTTATTTATTTGCAAGGACATGGCAAATACATGGTTTTATAATATTGATTATTGCGCAACATGACCTGTCGAGTTTATCGACGTGCAAATATAAGATTTCGCTGTTCGTCCGTCCGTCTGTTTGTCCGTCGGGAAAATTTTACAGATGATGTATTTCTGTTGCCGCTATAACACAAACACCAAAAAGCAGATTAAAATAAATATTTAAGGGGCTCCCATACCGAACGTGATTTTTAGGCCGTTTTTATAGATAAGGGTACGGAACCCTTCGTGCGCGAGTCCGACTCGCACTTGGCCGGTTTTCATTGTACCTTGTTGCTATTATGTGTAAATCTGCTATTGTAATAAGAATGTTAATCTGTTTGTTCACCGAATAATAATAAAAAATAAAACGATTGATTTTTATTTTCTGGAAAATTAATCAGAATTTAACGTGACTACGCGCCATCGTTTTTAACCTTATCGATCTAATCTCAAACAAGTGTTAGCTAACTCAACATCGGCTGATGAAACCAGTTCAAGAGTACTGTTAGAACATTTTTAAGTGAAGGATAGTTAAAGACATTTAGGTCAGATATACATATGCTTTACGAATTGTTATCGATAGAAAGGCTACTTACAGAAGTACACTGAACGAAAATCTTTACGGTGTTGCATCAGCCCGCAGCTTATACGCTGGTCGCTTATATACCTTTACTATTGTAGTATTCGTATTCAAGCTATTTTAGTGACCCACCCACATGGGTTTAGGTTGACTTCAAGGCCACCTTTGTCTTTTTCATTCATATTAAAAAACTTACGGAGATAAATCTAATCGTTACTACATCAACTGCCCGGGCCGAACTTCAAATGCCGTGGCGCCTCTTACGTTCTTGAGCGTGGGCTCCCATGGAACTGTGAGTACATATCTGCATTATATGCCCTATAGCCTGACAGTATTTCGCCATTAAACTGCTGAAGCCGAGCCCCAAACGGCATGGCGCCCCTGCTGGACTTCCCGCGAGGACACATGCGTTCACATACATTCTTAGGCAAGGGAACCCATGGAATAATTACTTAACTGGCGAAAACTTCTATTTCAGAAATAGTTTTGCAATTAGATTTTTTTTAAATAAAAAGCTGAAAGAATTAAAAGGACAAGGCTTCAACAAAAACAACTATAAATGGGATGGCTAGGTAGTGTTTAATCAAGTCAGTTCTGATTGCCTAAGTCATGTGTTCTTCGGGCAACAATCGACGCGCAACACGTTTCGTTTAGCATCACGCGACGTTGCACATACATAGCATAGTCATCAATCGACTAGTAGCTGAATATTTTAAGCAACATGTTGCATATATTGTCACCTCGTGAATACAAAGCACAAGATTTAAAGAAATTAAAGTAGCAGATCCGTAGTAATCATCAAGTAAATTAGCGTTGTAAACTGAAGTAAAGCCTTTCAGTTGAAGTCGTCGTTTAAATTAAATACATTTTCCTCTTTGTTCAAAGCACGTAGAAAATCATTGTCAGTACCAGAAGTTTCTTCTGGAGACGAAGGCTTCGACAGAGCAGATATGCTAGCCTTAGCAGCTTTTGAATTGTCAGCTTTGGACTTGCTGATTTCATCTGAGATCTCGTTTAGTTTGGCAGCAAGCTCGTCTACGTCCATTAATTCATTGGGATCTATTTTGTGCAGTGTCCTCCTTACATCTTCCTCTTTTACAGTATTTTCATCTATCACTTTAGCTGCGAGAACAGATAAACATAATTTTATACTAGCTTCCGCTCGCGGTTTCGCCCGCCTTGTTCCCGTTCCCGTAGGAATTATGGGATAAAAATGTAGCCTTTGTTACTCTACGTGCTTTCAACTAACTTTATGCCATAATTAGGTGGATTGTTTGCTTACTTAAGGGCGTCAAGAAAGGACAAACAAACACACTTTCGCATTTATAAAATTAAGATTAGGATAGTGTAACATATGTACATAGTATATAATATATATTATAAACTATTCGTTCTGAGACTTTTTCACAGTGCACATAAATACGTAATGTTATTAAATAATAAAACACTACAATCGAATCCACTATAACGTCTTATCAACTGATTTTATATAAATTTCTTACGCATAAATTTAACGCGATAATATTTTTTTATTCTCATGCATTTCCCCATATAATGTGTTCCCTAAAAGGTAAGGGTGAGGTAAATAATGCCTCAAAACAATAAGGCTAATTAGAATTTGATTTTTATGAAAACCAATAAACTTTTACAGCACGAATATGTTCGTGACCGAATCCATTATCCTGCCACAATTACTAACTAATAATTTATACTCTGGTACTAAACCAGAATACAAAATGCCGTCACAAAATTAGATATAAAAAACATTCTTACATTCTTTCATCATGTCGACTAGATTGTCAACAGAAAGCTTTTTCGTGATATTTTTTATAAAATTTTCCATTTTTATCGTGGTGTATTATTTGTAATTGAAAATAAAACTAGAATTTTGGTTGAAAAATGTTACACAGTTTTGACATAAAAAGTACTCTGTGGTTTTGACAGAATTATTGAAATGCCAATTTCACAAATAACAAGAAGAGTAGTGATTACATACTCTTTGGCAGAGTATTCCATCTCTTTATTGATTATGTTTATTTGAATCTGTAATTATATGGCTGTGTTGAGGAAGTTTATAAAATAGATAGAGCAACCGCCTCTCTGTTCTAGTGGTAACAACCACCGGGTATCAGACCCAGAGATCCCGAATTCGATTCCCAGTGGGTATACATATTGTATTCGGTTTGGTTGGTGGTAGGACTTGTTGTAAGTCCGTCTTACTGCGTTTTTAGCATTGTTGTTTTCCGGCAGTTAGAGATAAGATAGCTAGATCCTCAGTGGTTCAGGATGAGAATTTCGGGGAGAGGCTTGACCCACCGTCAGTGTCATAGTGATGATAAGGCTGACGGTGCCGCTCAGCTTTCATCATAACAACTTAACATCAGGTATGATGAAAGCTGAGCGGCTCCCCGTTGTTCATAAAAACCCAGTTTTATTTACAACAGTAATTTTTTTTTTACTATTCGTGTAAGTAATACTAAATAAGCGGCCGCAGATTAGTTACTTCGTCCGAATACCCGAGGTCAATCGTTTAAATAAATCTAATTTTGTAATCAGTCTTAGCCTTTGACTAAGCAACCAGAAATCTAATCTCATACATAGTTCATTTATGTACCTAACGATTTATTAGGTAATCCATTAAATCGGTTCTAGGCTATTTCCTCCAAAGCATGGTCTGACGTTATTCAAGATAGCTAATCAAGTGCCCAGCAATCTATAGTGGTATGCTGGAGACGGCATGTATCGATGCGTATATAACATTGGAGCACTGTATTCTGATAAGTGATTGTCATCGTCGTTGGTCAATTATAATGGTCCTGATTGGAATGGAGTCGGCATTGATAGCCAGACTCTCATTTGATTAATCTGTCATGTCCACTGGAACAACTTCAGACTTGTGGGCAATACCAATTTAGTTTTTCATTGGATGATAAGTGACAGACCTTTAAACTGTGAACGGAAGTTGGTACTATGCGGTCGTGAATGATGTTTGGTAATATTTAATTTAATAATAATATTTAATTATTTAAATATGTAATGAAAAAAAAGAATTGTGAAGGAAATTAAGAACATTTGTATTATGTTGACATAACCATCCGGAAAATTCGTAATTGAAAGGATAGGAATAGACGTCACTTTTTTACTTTTTGTAATTAACTTTTTGCTAATTGGTTACACTCACAGTTAGATGTTTCTTGTACAAATTAAATGAGTATAGCGAAAGATCAAAGAGACTCATTGAAAGTACAAAGTAAAATAAAAAAGAATAGTATTCACAACGGAGCCATGATACGTCAGTAGAGAGCTAAATTGTCTGGAACTCTAACGTTTTGTTTTCGATTTATTCGATCGTTTTCAATTTGAACGAGTGCTCTATTGAACGGATCCGACATCAATTCTACACTGGACTTCGTGTAAAAAATTGTGGCGAAATTTGTAGTTAAGCGGTGGTGGAGTACCAAAATCCAATAATTGACTATCAACATTTTTTTTAAACTGCTACGGACTTTATTAGTGCTACGTTCGGCTACGGCGTAGCATATCAAAAAGTTAGATTTTTGAGTTCATTAGATTAATTGTAACTTTTAAATTGTTTGGTAGCTAGTTACTTAAGCAAAAATAGCTTTGCGAATAATGTAAGACTTAAACATGTATGGTAGTACAAGTAAACAATATAATGTATTTCCTATCCATATAAAACATTATACTGTTATAATCCCTTCGTATAGCTACACAGTATTAAAAAGTTAGAACTTTAATTGCAGGCAGCCATTAAATAAAATAAAATGGTAATGAAATCAGTGCATCGTATTATGTTCCGTTAATATACTGATTACGTTTTTGGTCAGATAAATGTGTATTTCTTTCACATTACCCATTAAACTTAAAAAAATACGATCGGTGTAAGAATATTTTAAAATGATGACCTCTAATTACTTTACTAGCATAAAAAATCATTATTACTTTAATTAAAGTCAATGAATAGAGTCTAAATTCATTATCATAATAAAGTTTTCATTTCATCTTATTGCTGAAGTTACACGCACATAAAATTCTCCTGACTACCGATTATTATGCCGAAAGACATTTAAATAAAAGTCTACATACCGACCGAAAGTGCAATCGTGTAGAAAATCTTCAAGATTTCTACATTCAATAATCTCCGTCACACATGTTTCCCACATAATAGAAAAATTACTGTTTCAGACCATTTCACTCGATTTATAAAGACTTAAAAGCTACCGAAGATATCTTAAAAATGTCAAAAACACTTAAAACTTAAGACTTGCGGAATTAAGCTGTGCCTTCAAGTTTTCTATTCATTAACTACAAGTTTTTATAAGTGTTAGAGAATAATGACAAGAGCTTGTTTTTACGTTGAACTGCGTATTGAAACTTCGTGAATCATGGTTTATATTTTTTCCGCCCCGAAATCGGCTACACGGGTCACAGACTCAGTAGCGGTCCACAGCTATAAGAACACGCGGGGCAACATAGAAGGTGAGCCATAGTCTGTGGGGAGGCACTGCACTTACATTGGTGGTCGTTACTGTAGCCCCACCGCCACAAGTTCTCCTTAAACCGGCCGATATGTGTTCTCAGCCTGTTTAAGTATTTCCAGGTCAGTCAAGGTAGCTTTTGACCGGAGGCGAGACTTTCTTTTGGGGTGGTAGATAAGTTTGGTACCATGTTTCTTCAGAGTCTAACCCCCATATTTAAAGTCGTTCCTCCAAAACTTTTTACACTCCACTCAACCTCGTCGTGGGTAAAAATGGTAGTGTGCGCTAGGCCTAACATAGAGAGGCTACGTACTATTTGGCTCCACCAGGTCCTTACGGAGTTATGACTTAGAATACCGATTTCGAGGAGTATTTCGAAGAGGTGTTCAATGAGGTTTCGTTAAGTCGAGGACGAGTAAGTTTTGGAGGAACGGGTGTAAGGCTAATTTGATATTAAATTCAATACTTTAAACGACTATTAAAACTAATTCGAAGTGACGATGTTTCTAATATTTTATGAGACAACTAGTAAATTATTAACAACTACGATGAAGTTTTTACCATAGCAAGTCGTTAGGACGCGTGCTGTTTTAATATGGTAAAGAAAATAGAAGCGTAGTAGTGATTTTATTAAACCAACACCGGTGGTATTAAGAATTTTAAACGTTTTAATTTATTTTACTGAGTGGAGAGCATCAATATTTGAAGTTATTAAACAGTATATTCGCTGTACTTATATCGAAAATTATATTCTTATTTAATAAATAACTTCGAGCTTACGAAGCAATGTAACTAGTTCTGTAGGCTTATTACGAGTTTGGCAAAGTCAACGTTAATGTAAAATGTAGCTCTGTCTCTTTCATATTTAGCGACTGTTTTACCGACATGAGCAGTGTATCCGATAGTCTACGCTCACGAGTCCTGTAAATGTCATGTTAAGCAAACTCGTAATAGGGGTACTGGTCTTGTTGAAGTTCGTTTATTGAAGTGAAAACTTCTTTAGCGGCGTTGTACACATCAGACTTTAAATTTTTTGGGATGGGTAAAAAATTTTAAAGTTGCGTCAGGACATGTGACCCTGATCGATAATTCGTAAGACCATTTACCGTTGACCTATTTCAAATTACATAAAGTCTCACACTTGAAAGATCTACGTGTATTAGTTATTAACAACCATTATATAAAGATCTCTCATTACTACCAACTTTCATATTACGCTGCCAAATCAAGTTGGTCTCCGTTTTCATCAACTTTTTATGAAGTTGTGGTCAACATATATACTTAGTGGATTTTGATCGTTATTTTCGTTTAATGGTCGGTTTCAATAACTTATCTACATTAAGAGATACAGGCTTACTAGAACTTTGTTGCCTAGATATTTTTGTTATTCAGCCCAAAATAACCCAAAATAACAGCGGTTGCTAAGTAACGTAACCTCTTGTTAGGGATAGATTATTGAAACCCCCTGTAAGCGGTTTTCATTCTGCCGGGACTCCCAGAGTGCAACCCGTTGTTTTTTTCCTAATAATCGTACAGTATAGAAGAGCTAGATAATTTATTTGATACACGCATTCGACTTGCGATTACAGGGGTTAAAGAGCTATTACTAAAGCAGTCAGCCTCGGGATGGGGGCCAAGTATGTATTGCTATTGACTCCGTGACTCTATGGTTGAAAGAGTTCGTGAATTCACCACGCCGTGTCAAGCCACATGATAGGAGATGTTCTGCCATTTTACCATGCGTATGCCAAGCATGCATGCCAAGTTTTACCATTCGCTTTTATAATAGTCATAAATCGTGTATAGCACACGCGTATAGCGGCGTCTCACACACCTAACTAACAAAATTACTGCTACAAAAGCTCATAATATACGATAAGGTCCTGCCCTTCGTATTTACAAGGAGACGTTGGTTGTTGGTAGGACTTGTTGGTAAGTTTACCTGGCTATAGCTACCACGATCTTATCTAAGTCTGACGTCATAACAACTATGTTTTCAGCGTTGTTGTGTTCCGGTTGTTAGAGATAAGATAGCCATTTCCTCAGTGATTGAGGGTTCAAGGTGAGGCGCGCTTCAACTTACTTAACATCAAGTATGATAAAGGCTAGGCGTCACCCCGTCATTCATAAAAAGAAGAGACAGCCATAGCAGTGGAGACATGAAAATGCCTCATACTGTCGACTAAATTCTTTAACGTCACTCCTAAAAATCTCAATTATGTGCCACAGCACAATACCCTTGATAAACCATCGTACACATATTATACTATGTTGATTTCTCGGGCACTTGTAACGGCCTTAAGCAAACAAGGGAGCGTGCCGCTGTTGTATTTTCATTAGAGCCGTCCAAACAGGGTGAATTAGTGGACCACGGCACCTGTATCACACTGTGTGTTTGGCCTCTCTTTATTGTACTGTCTCCGCACATCTAGCTTAACAATTACACTACGAAACCCAATCCTCTTACGTACGAAGTAAGAGTGAATTTGTAATAGATTGTTCAACGTGATGTTAGGTCACCTGTACATATTCCACGTATAAATTCAGTTGATCGAGCGAGAGATTGGTTTCAGGGGCTGCGGTGCAATTTGTTACGTTTTCATAAGCAAGTACGTAGGAACTCTTGGAACGAGTCTTAAGTGGAATCTGTTTTGTTATTTAGTAAATTTTCTCTTTAATATTTTAGATCATAACTGTGCAGTCTAATAGAATAACCTTTTTCTCGTAGACATCTCTACGTGTAACCAGTGAGGAATATATTCCGAGTATAATTGATAATTATTATCATTTTTCGTAAATAATTCATTTAATTGCGTAAGCTACTTGTAACAGCTAGCTTTATAGTCTACTATGTACAAAATCTCATCATATAGAAATATATAAGAGTACTTATGTTATAAGCCGATTTTATAACAAATCAACATGTTCTTTTTAAAACAAAACAAACTCCTTAAACAAAGTAATAAAATTGATAGACTAAAATGTGCTTCAATAGAACACCTCACTTTTACATTATACCGTTATACATATAAATCAAGCGAATATTTTCTATACCCGCATATTTCTAAATAAGAAACCCTGTATAGTGGTAACGCCCTATAATTTCACCCCAATGTCAAAATAAATAAATAATGCTTGGACAACGCTGCTTACGCCGGGGCGCGCAGCTCGCACCGAGCGGTATTGAGTAGCGCTCCACGAAAAAGCTCCATAAAAATTGATTACTAGCCGTACCAAGAAAATGCAATCTGCTCGCAACTGCTGTCACCATAATGGATGTATCAGAAAGGGAACTTCGGAAAATGCTTTGTGTAGTAGAAAATTTGTGGTTGCTACTCACGCATTCATTTTGCGTGCGTTGAGCGAGCTTTTGCTCGCGTTGAACTCGAATGTTCGCGAACCAAACATAATTGGGATAACGTGCGAGCAAAAAAAAATTTATTTTTTGCTACTTTGGTGACAAACGTTTGAGCAATTGAGCAAAGAATGCTCGTGAAATTGTATTTGTTTTGAGTACGGAGTTTTATTTTAAATTGACAACTAGCCGTAGCAAGAAAATGCTATCTGCTCGCAACTGATGTCACCATGATTGCCATGGATGTATGAGAAAGGGAACTTCGTAAAATGCTTTGTGTAGTAGAAAATTTGTGGCTGCCACTCACGAATTCATATCGCGTGCGTTGAGCTAACTTTTGCTCGCGAACCAAACACGGAGTTCGCTGCAACTCGAACAAACTAATTTGGGGAATGAGCGCGCGATAAGTTGTATGTTTTGCTGTTTGCTTTAATGACAAACGTTTGAGCATTTGTAATAAAAATAAAAATAGAAATCATTTATTTGCCGAAAAACCAGGTACACACATTAAACATTTTGCAATATTAATTTAAATCAATAATATTTGCCGTATACAGGTTGGCATGCAAACATTAGCATAGTTACAATCTAACAATATAATAATTCATTCATACATTGATTGATGAATAATTTCATACATTGAGCAAAGAATGCTCGTGAAAAAAATTACAATTGTATTTGGTATGAGTATGGAGTTTTATTTTTAAACTGATTAATATCCTTATTCCCAAAAGCTTCTTAACCCAGAAATACATAATAACTCGTCTACTGCTAATTAAAGAAAATATAGTAAATACTTACCTACATGTAAGCAAAAATAACACTTTAATTTTCATTTAACTTGTTTAGGAAACTAAACATTAAACTGTCCTAAGCACACAATTAACTAAGTCAACACAACAAACAATTACTGTTGGAGTTTTCTTTACATTTTTTACCATCTGTTTCCTTTTTATATTATAACCACCACCGTCATCATCGTTATTTATCATTAATGGAAATATTCAAAATACTTGTTTATATATCCATAATAAAAATTCAAATCTCGTAAAAACTAGTAGTCTCGTAAATAGTACTTATGATGGGGATGCTTGTTAAAATGGCCAGTGGTCACGTTATAGCGGTTTTGATTAACTTTAGCTTTTTACCTACGACACGGAAACGTACTTCAATATTAAGTAATGACAAAGCTGAAGGTGGAATTTCACTTCTCCCGGAATCATCAACATTGAAGTACCTACTGGCTATCTTATCCCTTAACTGCCTCTTGATAACGCTAAAAACATTTTTGCATTGTTAAAATTTAAAGTTTGTTGATTGGCATAGGTTTACAATAACTTTAAATACCTTATTTATTTATTTATTTATTTATTCTTTATTGCAATATAAAAAATACAGCAAATGGCGGACTTAGTGCCATCAGGCATTCTCTACCAGTCAACCAGTAAAAGGTGTTAGACCTACCGTATCGGCAATAAAGTAGTAATATAAAACATACATTCAGAATATTGTAACAAAAGTGGGAATAGCTAATTAAGGGTATTTAATTAACAAATAATACATAAACATACTATATAATATAAATATTTAACATACATACATAAATACATACATATAAAATATATAAGGACTCATTATGTCAGAGATGAAGGGGATCAGCGTAGGGATTTAAGATAGTGTTCACGGACCAGTATCTTAAACACAAACTTGCTGGGGGCTTTTCAAATGTCCAAGGGGAGGGCGTTCCAGAGTCGAATTGCAGTAAGGGAGAAAGAGTAGGTGACAAAGCCAGAAGTGTGGGAGGGAATTTTTAAAATGAGATTACTACTAGAGCGAAGGTCAAGTGGATGAGAAGAACCCAAGAACTGAAATCTAGACTTCAAGTATTCTGGGGTAAGTGGATCGAACAAAACGTACCTTCAACGTTTACGCTATGAAACCCCATACATTTTTAAGCTGTTAAACTTATATGTTACCGTAAAAGTAACATGATGCAACCCACAGTCTGTCTTCAAATTCTATACTGATTGGTCACCCTGATTCATCGTACTTACCCCCACCTAGCGACTCAGTTTGATGGCATGGGGCGATAATTTTACACATTTTATTATTTTTATGGCTTGACCGAGGTGTATGTCATACTTAGTTAATGAAAATTAAAGCCTATTATTAAAATTATTAGCTACATTTTTGTTTGCTTTTAGTATCTACAGTTTGTAGGAATTTTGTTTTCATAATGACTAATTTTGTTACGATTAAATTAAGATACTGCTGTTTTATAAAAATGTAAAAATTTTAAAGATTAGATTATAGTATAAGAACTTACTCGTATTTACTATACAGTTTTAAGGGAAGGCTTTCAATTCAGAACTTTTCAAAAGCGCTTAACTCCACCTAAATATAAAGTTGCATGTTTCTATCTGCAAATAAAGTGGCTGTGACATACATCGGACAGACAGACATGACGAATCTATAAGGGTTCCGTTTTTTGCCATTAGGCTACGGAACCCTAAAATGACGAATTGCATTCATACTCTCAACGCTTTTTTCAACCCGTTAAGGGTTGGATTTCAAAAAATTCTTTTTAGGGTTCCGTAGCCTAATGGCAAAAAACGGAACCCTTATAGATTTTTGTTCCTCGACTACATCATAAATACAACACTTGGAAAAATAACCGCTTTCTAGTACTAAGAGTTTTTTGATGAGTTAATGAGTCAGAGGATTTTTCTATTTATATAAATAGATGACTAAAAAATATTAAACCCCTAGTTAATGATAAAATCTAATTATGATCAACGAAGTGGAGCTTGTTCTTTGATTTTAATCGACAAATCTTTCAAATAAACAATTTCAGGTTATGAAAATAACCTGAAATTGTTTATTTGAAAGATTTGTAGATATTGCGTTCGAGTAGAACGCAATATCTCGTGTTTAGACTTACCTTCGTCATGTTGAACCTAATTTATTAAGTTAAAAATAGTGACTTACGAGCCAAGAGCAATATACTTAGAAGGAATTCCCGAGCTTTTTAGTATTTTTAGTCGGTAGTCACATGTTTATGCCCAAGTCCCGTGTGGTTAAAAACCGCTGGCTGAATTTTGTTTCTGGATTTTTAGCTGAAGCGTTGCTGCGTTTTTTTTGCAAGTTCCAAAATACGGCTTCCATTTTGTGGCGCTTTTAAGATGCCACAACGAATTGTAAACAGTACTGCGATGAGAAAATCGGATTTCAGACACATTTTTACATGAAAAATCGTAAAAGCCAACTACTCTCATAAACAGCATTACTAATAACACCCTTCACTGGATTTACTCGATTTTGCAGCTGATAATAATAATATTAGGTATACATGTTAATCTTACTTATGCAATTTAAGTTTTTGGTGTTTCAAGGATTTTACAGTCAACAGCACGTCAGGATTTACACCGCATGTACAGCACGAACCGAAGCGACTTGCTTATCATCTTAACTTGGTTTTATTACACGAATGCCGCCGTTTTCCGTTGTTCGAATGTGACTAAATAAAGTAATCATCAAAACAAAAGTGGTTCAACAGTCCGGTTACTGACTGTACATACTTGTATAGGATCCGGTAATCATAGCAGTAAATAATGTTCAATAACGATTAACGGAAACCGCTATAGCTCCAAGTTCTCAACTCTACTTCAGTTGGTAACAAACAAACATCTTTTGGATGAGAACTGAACTTTTATGGTATGTCAAAGTAGTTAGTGAAGTCGAACAGTTAACTTAAACTTTTTGTTCGGAATTTCTTGACGCATTTGCTCGAATTCAATTGATGGAGACGATACCAATAGACTTATAACTTATAATATAGGTTATAATTGTTAAAATTATATTGAAAAAAAGGTAGAAAAATTGTTTCTTCAGTTCCACTCTGCAGGAGTTGAAGGTATGTTAATTTTCGCAGCTCAGTATTTAGGTATTACTTGTTTTGATTAGTTTGTCGTTTCTTGCTCACAACAAGATATCACGGGTATTCAAGAAATAAATAAGGTAAAAGCTTCTTATTTACACATCTGCAATTTAATAAAGGTAGGTATTTAATTTTATATATTTCATTAGATTTAGTTTTGTATGTAAAGAAAGATTCTAATATCTTAACCGTCTAATTATAATGATATAATTTATGATACATTTTATGCCACAAGACCAAATTTTAGACCACAAGTGAATTCTCCGATGTGAGAATTCACTTGTGGCCGAGTTGATTATTTCCGTAATTTTTCTAGTTAAAATTTATTATAAGTATAAAAATACCATAAAAAAATGCAGAAATATAAAAAATTATAATAAAATAATGATATCAGTCAAATATCGAATGTTTACTTTTTGTAAATTAAAACGACCTTTTACAATATAAGAACACCAAAATGTTTTCTGGAACTATCAGTCAGATTAACATTGGACCATGTGCAAGGACCAAGAGGCGTCGAAAAAGAAAAGTAACATAGGTTCTTTTTATACCAATATTCTCACGGGAACTGAACCCCGCGGGTAAAACCGCGGACGGAAGCTAGTAAGAGATAAACATAAGCGTATACAAAACAGCTTATAAATGAGTTAGATACAATTTCGATATTCGAGCGAACACTAAAAAAGAATCCGTAGAAAATCAAATATTTTACGTGCCGGAAGACCGTGAACATCGGACTTGTAAAAAAGTTAATCCAAATCGTCGATCGGGTAATAAACCGGTAAAATCTCAACACCTCTCTGTCCTGGATACCATAGCAACACCCATTACGTATTTCCAAAAGTCGTTAACGTAAAATAAGTGGGTTTAATGTTAGTCACTTCCGGAAAAGAACGGAACTGGATAGTGGGCGGAGTCAGAGAGGATGAACCAAAAACGAGTACAGTGCTTCGTTACGTTAGAATTTAATTATGCCTTTGCCACTTTTGCTGAAGTGGGAAAAAATTAGATGGGGCGCACCCCCTCCCCACATTTTCCAATGGAGTCGCGTTAAAAATTTAATGTAATATGAAGAGTAATATCAAAGAGAGTGATAGTTGTTATTCATACTGTAACTTCGTGCATTATTCAAGATATCAGAAAAAAAATTGAGTTTAATTATGATCTTAATAAACAGATCCCAGTCCATTACATTACATAACTGCACTTTTTAAGTGCATTTATTGTGTGAGAGAATATATAAATTAAATTATTGTTATGGTTTGGTGAAGACTAGGTGGTAAACTTTATGATGTATCACTTATTGACTAGAAATTAAACAAGCATTAACTAAGGTGCTAGAACATCTCAACAACAGTCGCTAGAATGCAAGGAAGGTGTGAAGTACCAACCTTTTTGGATTTTAAATCATTGGATAATATGTATAATATGTTCCTTGGATAGTAGGTAGTTTGTAACTTTATACCAGTGTTTTATTTAATCTATTTGTGACAATTAGATCTGCTAGCAAACGAGAGAATTATTTATTTCTTTTAATATTTATCATTAATTACGTTAAAAATCTCAATTGACAAGAACGGCTTAGTTGAAGCAAGTAGATTTTCGACTAAAATGATTTAAATGATTGTGTTGGATGTTATACTACTATTTTTTAACATTTCAGAGATTATTATTTGTTCTAATTCTTTTGTCTTTTTTTAGCTTAACTAAAATCGATTAGATAAAATCTAAGTCTAAGCTGCATAAAATAGAGTTTAGCGCGAAAGGTCTAGCGCGGCAACCGGTTACCGCTCAGTGTAAAAAAGGACCAAAAGAAGAACTAAAAATTACAGACAAATAGCTTTGATCATCATATTCGCCAAAAGATATGAAAGGTTTAGAAAATTAACTTCATTCATTTCTTCTTGTGGGGCTACTTAAATCAAATCAATATGGCTTTAGAGCAGGTCGCTCAATGACTCTTGCCTGTTTCCAATTAATAAAAGAGCCCGTCAGGGCGACATGAGACTAGTTGCTTTTTTCTAGTATATTTTCTTGTTTAATATTTATCACATAATAAAAGAAGTTACAAAAACAGTTGATCAAGGCAAAATGTACTAGGTATCTTCTTAGATATGAGTAAGGTCGATTTTGTGTCACACTCATTGTTATAAAAAAAGCTAGAACGGTATGGAATAAGAGGAAATGCTTTAGATTTGCTAAAAAGTTACCTCGAAGACCGTCTACAAAGAGTAGAAATGACTGGGTTTTCAAACAGCAACAATAACTTGAGGGAAACTTTTGTCTCAGATTATAAGCAGAATTGTTACGGTGTGCCTCAGGGAAGCATTCTTGGCCCATTACTATTCTTATTATATTTAATGACCTACCAAATGTTATCGATTAATAATGTATACTATTCGCTGATGACATAACTCTTATAATAAAATCCGATAATAAAAATGACATTCAAGATATCACAAATCGTAATTTAAAAGAAGTGTTAAAATGGCTCGAAATAATTAATCTAAATATCAATTTATGTAAAACAAAAATGATTCAGTTTAAAACCCTATACGTTAAACAAATAACTCTATACGTTAGCATAAGTTTAATGGTTGGTAAACTAGATCGTTTTGTATACGTACTAAACAGAGTGAGACATGTTGCATCAAAGGAAGCTGCTCTCGTGGCCTACCATGGCTCGTCTCTTCGGTTCTACGTTATGGTTTTGTACTGTGGGGAAACTCAGTGGAGATGCATCGAACTTTCAAATTTAAAAAAAAAATGTATTAGAACAATTTGTGGTGCTGGCTATTTGGATACTTACTTGTAAACCTCTTTTTAAATCGTTAAATATTTTGCGAAATTTGTGTATTTGACAAAAAACAGTCTTCTGTTTAAAAAAAATTTGACTTTAATTATAGAGGAAGAAAAGGCGACAATTTGTACATTCCTTAACAAAAACTCACAATACATGCAAAAATATCATTTTGTATGGCAATACGACGGTTCATTAAATTGCCGAATAATATTAAGGAACTGCCCCTTAATAAATTCAAAGGGAAACTATTTCACGTCTAATTGAAAAAACATATTGTATAAAATGACTATTTGAACGATACAACCATTGACAATTAAAAATTTTGAAGAAACTTATCTATTTGTAATTATGGTTGACAATTGTAATATAATTTCTGACATTTTTACTTTAATCACACTGACATGCACAATTTGATTTTTGACATAATGATAACTGTATAATAATTGTATCTGGATTATTAGCATTTGTAATAACTTGTATCATTTTAACAAATATTTGCACGTCGAACCACTCGACAGAATATGTTGGAAACCTAATTATAACAGCTTTGTATTACCATATTTTATGCAAATAAATAAATAAAATAAGTGGTAGAGGTTACTAGGTTCTTATGATTTTTTGGTTTTACAAATATAGAACAAAATATATAAGTCAATGGAACAAATAGTTTAATAAAAATATTTCAAGTATCAAACTTGCGTTCGTAGTTTTATCAGTGTTGCTAGTTGTAGTCTAGTACAAGACTAATGGTGCAAATTTTTTTCTACTCTTTTCTGTCGCACTCTATGTATTTCAAACTTCTTACACATAACTTGGATTGGACTGAGTTTAGAGGTATAATTGTCATAATAAAACTTATTTATTGCATAATACTAAACTAAAATAAACATTTTGGTCGAAGTAACAGCGAAAAAAAAAGGCGGAAAAATCAGACATTGGCTTTTAACTCTGTTAACACTTTCGCGGACAGCGAACGAGACACAATAGATTTTTTATTGTTATGACTGCTATAGCCGTTGAGTGTCCCCGAAAGGGTTAAGTAGGAATTACGTTCACTTTTTAAGTAATGATTACAAATTATTAGATAGGTACCCTACGAATATTGCTTGATATGAATTAAAATTAAAAAAATTCCCCGGTTTTACCACCAGAATTTAATAGAATAGTGACATTTTTAGTTCAGGAAATTGCTCGATTTCAGTGAGGCGAGAGTAGAGCACTGCCTCTTTGCCTCTGAGGAGTAAGAAGTGCAATATGGATAAAATATATCAATTATCGGTTGTCATTCAAGTGGTTGTATCCCTTAATTACAGGAAAAATCAAACGAGAAAAAAACCTTCATTAATTTAGATAATTAACGTGGTTCCGTCACAACAGCTCTAGCAAAGTTAACACCACGCCACGGAGTTCGGATAATGGAACGATAACAGCCGCCCGCAGTTTTTGAGCCGTTGTTTACCATAGACTATTTGTTCCACCAACCCAGAACAACTGTACAAACAATACTTTAATTCCATTAGTCTGTTGGAATTCCAGAGATTCACCGGTATCTGTTGGTGTACCGGTTTTAACCGTGATATTTACAATGTACTAATAAAGAGAGTGGTCAAACAATTGCGAAAAAACATACACCTACTCGTACATTCGAAAAAGAACGGCAAATACGCTTGTTTTTAAGCTGTTTCATTCCAGAACGTAAATGCTAGATGAATGTATTTCGTGAAATTTCGTCATTGTTTTTGCGGTAGTAAAAATTAAATACCTACTGGCCACAGACTGTTACTAACCGTACTGTACCTGTGTTATTTTAATATTAAGAAAATCTTTCTGTGAGATTTTCATGAATAACCACTTCGGTAAGTTTTATTTCATTGTTTTGGAAAAAAAATAGTTTTTACCTAAATCAAATTTAGGTATAACGTATGTCAATATCTATTAATGGCAACATTCTCTTCGTCGTAGGCCATTTTAATAACCCCACCGGATGGAAAATCGGTCATGACGCACCACGCGCGCATTAGGTACATGATCTTACAGAAACTAGCTTATACGGCAAAAGTACGTACTTTTTGTTATACAAATAGGACGGTTAGAGATGTTACAATCTGGTATATAGATATATATTTCTTCAAACCTTTTTCTAGATTTGTAAAGTTTTGGAAACACCATTTTATGTTTCTGCTTTTTCTTTTCAAAAAGACTCCTTAAATACGAAAGTTCAATGTCAGTCTCAAATGGGGCTACATATACTACTGGAAATTGGTTTAATTAGTGCACACCAATAATATTTAACATTGTGTAGTTTCATTTCTCTTTTAAACGCTATAGTCATATAATACAGTTATTTCGTGGTTATTTCGCCTCATCTGCAAAATCGCCTCGCTCCCGCGCGCGTCGTTTTCTCATTAAGACATCAACATCGGCAATATCATCTATGTTAACTACAGCCACTTCAATTGTAACGACTATAAATCTAAACTCTACCTTTATAGTAATTCCGATTCCAGTAGAAAAATATAGTACATACCTTCCTGTTTAGAGTTTCAAGGCTTCTTCTTCCGTTGCGCAGGTCAATTGGAATAGTTTGTCAGGATTCCGTTAAGGAAGCTTACCGCAATCCAATTTTGAAATGATAGATAATCTTGGAAAATATAATCAGTGTAAAAATATTATCTACACTCGCGGAACTTCCCGGTTGGCCAGAGGGATTTCTTAGGGAGCGATAATTCAAAAAGAAATAGTTTTGAAGAAAATGTTTATATCACAAATATTGGAACATTGATAGGTTTTTAATTATTTCTTTAGCATTATTACTATTCGAGAAAACATTTCCCAAAAAAAGTTTTCTGTTCGACAGCGACGTTCTCCGATTGTACCTAGCTACATCAACACTGGCAGAAATCTATAACACTAGTAGATACCAGTAGTTATAGTATTCGTCTTTGACAAAACTTCCCTAACAATAAAATTAATTTTAGGCTCTAAAATTCAAATATATGGTAAACCACGAGCTACAAATGTAGTTGGGTAATTAGGTCAACACATATTCCGCCGGCCGCTAGTAGCATTTAAATTACTCACTTAGGTGATAAAGCAATTTCATGGTCGACTATATTCTTCTTCTTCTTAACGTTTCGACGACAATATTAAATTGTTTTGGTCTAGAATCTGGGTACCTCGATAGAGCTTTCGGCGGCAGATATTAGATCAGCTCGCGTGCAGGTTATGGCTAAACAGGCAGGACACGATTTGAGGCTTGCCACCACGATGACAAACCCAGCTAGAAGACTCTAATATAAGAATATTTTAAGCACACAAATTCACGACACAGAAAGTTCAAGGTCCTGTCATACAAATTCTTATACTAATATTTTTTTATTGCGTATCTTTTATCGGATACTTATCAATCAGCCCTCGTACGTTATTTATTAACACAAAGCGAGGGTATTCCAAACTTATATTCTATTCTTCTACGGTATAGGTTACTCTGAATGAATACTTTAGCTTACTTGCAAAATGAATTTAACAGGTAACATTGCACACACGAAAGCACATCCAGTTCCAAACTGCCAAATGCTATTTTTGATTTTGAATCTTGACTTGTACAAGATAAAGATCAAAATCATTTGTAATGTTATAGTAACCAAAGATGCTGGTGTCGGTACTGAAAGCTGAAGGTGTTTGCAGGAGCCTTTCCCTTCCAGTTGGGATGTGACCTGAATTATAACGAGCCAGCACTTTTATCGGCCCCGACACCATATTATATCATTTTAATGTAATGAGAAACATCGATAAAGCTACATTTGGCGTAACAATGGTAAAATTTATTGGCACCCCTGTTACTGAGACTTTGCATTGCTCTACTTTAACTTAGGTACTTAATAACTTAGGTACCTTTATAAATTAATGAAACGTACCTTGTAAAATTTTATCTTTAATTTACAAAGTTAGGTACTAAAGTAACATAAAGGTACATAGACATACCCAGTAACCACCTACACCGCACATATTTACAAGTCAAAATAAATAGATGAGCGTTATGTCAAAGCAGCGCCCGAACGCGTTTTCACCCGCGTGGTTCGCGTTCCCGTAGGAATATCGTTATAAAAATTAGCTTATTTTTTAATCCAGGCTATCTTCTATCTGTGCGTCAAATTTCATCTAAATTGGTTCAGTAGATTTTGCGTGGAAGAGTAACAAACAAACAAACTAACATACTTGTACTTTCGCATTTATAATATTAGTAGGATGCGTGGGGTGTATGAACAGTTAAAGGCTGTGGCATGGGGCAGAAAACTTGATACTTGATGAAATATCCATAGAGCAACTCGGCTTCCATTAGGTAGCCGCGAAATATCAATCATGAGAATTAAGGTTAATATTTTTTTTTATATTTTGACAAATTAATGAACAATAAATTCGATACTGACTAATTTGAATGCCTCAAACAATTGAAATAACAAATAATATTATAGTTGAATTGGTTATTATAGATAGACGCTTCGATCTATGAGACGCTGACTTTACCTGCAAAACATGCAAATAAAATTCACCATGTTCGGAGTTTAATTCATTGAAAAAATTAAAGTCTTATCGACAAATAAAGATAAATGTTCTAAGCTAAAACAGGTTTTTCCATGAGGCTTGCAAATCCGGTACGAAGACCATTCTCCACGCTTGGCAAACTTAGAAAGTGGGGCAAAGTAGGCTTTTGCAAAATATACGGGAAATTTTACCTTCCCTCACTATATTACGTGCTTGAGAACTATTTCCATGCAAAGTTCCCACGTGTCTACGAATAAAGTCGTTATGTACGTCTTTCTTTTTTAGGGTTCCGAACCTGTAAAGAAAAAAAAGGAACCCTTATAAGATCACTTTGTTGTCCGTCTGTACGTCCGTCCGTCTGTCCTCGTTTATCTCGAGAACGCGAGGAGGTATCGAGCTGAAATTAAAACCATATATTCAGGTCAACAGTCTGTTGAAGGGGTAAAAAAATCTAACTTTTAAATTAACATAAAAAAGGTAGGACCGTTTGTGTATCAAAAAACGTAGATTTCGACACTCTCAAGAGAAGCAAAATTCATAGGGTACTTGCCGTTGACCTATAACTATGAAATTTGGCAAGTAATATCTAATAAAAAACTATTCTAATAATAATAAAAAACTACATTTGTAATAAAATCATAAAAATATAGTCTTTAGTTTCGGAAACTGAATTTCGGAACAAAGCTCGGAAACACGTGGAGGTATCGAGTTGAAATTAAAACCTATATACCTATTAACTTTAACAATCTCTTGAAGCTGTGAAAAATTTTAACTTCAAAATTAATGTTAAGGCCATTTGTGCGGCAAAAACGTATAATTCGACACTCTCAAAGGAATCAAAATTCATAGTCCGTTGACCTAGGACTATGAAATTAGGCAAGTAATATCGTCTTTTAGGACAAGTACAGGAAAAATTCTGAAAACTAGACAGTTGTTAATAAATCATGAAAAATTCAGTACTGAGTTTTGGAAACTGAATTTCGGGAAAACTTTGGAAAAAAACTGCGAGACACGATTCCTAAACTATTTAAATAATATTATGAACCTAGGTAGGTACCTACAAATTTGTGCAGAACCCTCGGTGGACGAGTCTAACTTGCACTTGTCCGGTATTTTTACTCTAAAAGCCGCTTATAGCTGGAGAGTAACCGGTGAACGATTTTCCTTGAACAAAGCATTGTATTGTACTGGAAGAATAGAGTTTCTAATTAAAGCCATTTACTGATTACGAAATATTTCTTAGTTGGAAGGATGGGCCGAACAATAATTAGACAAGAAGTATAACAACACATATTTTCACTGTAACGAACGAGAGAAAGAAGAGTTGAGGGACAACCAAACGGTGTTTGAACAAAAAAAAAGGAAAATTGAAGTTGCGACTCCATTGAGCGACGCGAGCGTTACTATTTTCATACATTTTCATTTTCAATACAGGTGGGGTCGGCTCTACGTATGAAAACATAACTTTACTCCGTGCCTCACAACTCAATGGAGATGTACCTTAAAAATAAGTCCGAAGTTTGAGTCCAAAAAAATGCTTTTGACCACGTTTTTCACCTACGTTTTTAAATGGAATTTGGATGGTTCTTTTATGTTTCTACCACAGTGTGCAGGAACAGCCAGGCAGTTTTCTATTGTATTTTTTTTAAATAATGAGCCATCGTGAAGTTAACAAATAATGCATGTTTCAGCTCCAGATCTGCGAGACCGATGGTATAGAGGAGCTGAGCGACGAGGAGTCACCGAGCTGCGGCCAGCGCCGGCTTGTTGTTGTCAAAACACTGTGGCGCGGCTGCCATAGCGACGTCAAGTAAGCCCCTCCGTACACTAGGCCACCCAAATCAAGTCCCGATACTAAGGATACTTTTTTTTGTAAATACATACATTCCATCCATTCCATCATCAGCCTGTGGCACTGCTGGACATAGGCCTCTCCTAGCTCACGCCTATTGTGGCGTTCATGGGAGGCTATTAGCCTACTGCTACCACGCTGGCCAGACGGGTTGGTAGAGGGTTTGTTTCAAGTTTTCCTTCTCTCGCGCAGGTGTTCAATGCGTCGAGCCTATTAGTCGACTTATACGACATCCCAGGCATGTAAGGGAGTGGTGACACTTGTATTCTTAGGCCGCCACCACACGGCAAATCCCAAAACGGTAAATACATACATAATATACATATTAAACATCCAGACCAAGACAAATAGACATGATCATGCAGACAAATATTTGTCTTGTCCGGGGATCGAACCCGGGACCTCTGGCGCAGAAGGTGGGGTTAGTACCCCTGCGCCAAACAGGTCGTCAAAATCAGTATTAAAAATTATTTAAAAACTCAATCTCAATCTTTGGCATTGGGATTGTTGAAGATCGTTACACTAAAGGATTTTGTCAGTAGTTGAGATTTAATTACTTTTAGTAAATTTTATGCATAAAAAAATATCGAATTCGACATTCTCAGCGCGAGAATGTCGAATACCTGGCCCCCTGGTAGCGCACGGTTCGTACACATGCGCGCCGGAGTTGCCTATTCTGCCACTGTAGGTATAGCAGCTATGGAATATAGGATGAAACACACTCTAGAGGCGATGATTGAGCGAAGACGGCACAAAACTTCCGTCAAAAAAGAAACTTACTTTAGGAGATTTGTAGTAAGTAATAGCATGGTAAGATTGAAACAATAGTACGCTAAGAGATGGCGGTAGGCCCCCTGGGCACTGCAGGCGTCGGCGACGCATAGAAAAAATGTCGGTGACGCGTGTTTGTGTATGTACGAACCTCTATGAATTTGTATTGCGGTAGGCACCTCCGAGATCGAAGATTTGGGAATCCTTGTGTACGAAGAGCCTAAGTTCACTGATACAAAACTTTGAATTGAGAGACCTACCGGATACTTCTGAACTTCTTCAACAGACAGGGCAAAGGTGAAGGACTTTATGTATAGGTATATTCAGAAAACAAGAGCCTTCCAAGGATTCCACGGCGATCGGCCTTGTGCTGACCGCATCCAGCAGAAAAGTAGGAACTTTATAAGAACCTCGGTCGTCCTTACACAAAGCCAGTGTACTGTCGTATTTTCCGCTACTATATAGGTAGGTATACAAGGTGCAACAGAAATGCTAATAAACATTATAAGTGGCAGATTCTGCTGCTGTAATACTTACCTATATTTTTATATGGGCGCAATACCTATGTGGTCTAGTCTAGTAGTGGTGGTGGTAGTCACAGTATCAGATCCAGATGCAGGATCCTCGCTATGTTTATTTTTCTGACTACCTTGAATCTTAACCTTACCTCTCTCAGTAGTAAAACTTCCGGGAAATTCGGCAGGTATCTCTAGTGATGGTCTTCATTAGAGTCCAGTAAAAGAAATTAGCGTTATTGATCTTAGAAATTACCAGCACAAGTAGGATCCTAACAACGAGTACGTTTCAGGGCCGCGTTTGCCCGCGAGGCGACGTGGGGCGCTGGACTGAAGCACCCTCAACTAGCCAGGGTGCTCGGTTTGAGCCTGCTCGAGCCCCCGTGCGCTGCGCTAGACCGCGGCGATGCCGTTCACCTGCCTACGATATTGAGACTGGACAGGAAGTTGAAGTGAGTTATTTCAATGTTTTCGGATCGTGGGTACGTTTACTTTAAGAGTAAGGCTCAGTCTCAAATAATGAAACGAAGGATTGTAAGAAATAAAGCTAAGTTTAGTGTCGATGAATGATATAGTAAGTTAGAATACCTATTCAAAGATTTGTAGTATTAATAAGCCCGTATAATTTCGTTTCAAAGTTTGATTGATTGATTGATTGACAAAAGATCTGAGAATTTTTAAATTCAACTTTTCAGCTCTACAAATTGTGATCGTAAAACTAAAAAGAATCATTTTTGTTCCCAGCTATTCGAGTTTGATTCACATATGTTGCCAAATCGCCGCCGGTATGAAGTATCTAGAGTCATTCGAGCTAGTCCACAGAGACCTGGCAGCTCGGTAAGTTTGAAACTAATATATTCATAAAAAATAAGTTCAAAAACTAAAACCGTTTGAGCTTTCATATGACACCAAACACGATATTCTTTAAAAAAGAAAGTTTTTAGTTCTCAGCTTTATGTTGTCTAGAGGGCGCCATATTCAATTTCATGTGATGTGACATAGCCTATAAACAGTGGACAATCGAGACGCTTCCAACGATACCTCAATTGTGAATATATAATTAGCAGTTTAAAAGTTATGTGGGTACAGATGAACATGCATACATATGTACAAAGTTTTGCCGTAGTCGGGTAAAAAGGTTCCGCACCCTTAGAGTAGCTCGTCCATAAGCCGAGTGATAATTTTCACCAATTAAAGAACAACGCTCATTTGCTACTAAAGTAGTCGGAAAAATTGGCCCATAATCGGAAATGAAAAAAGTACATCCATCGGACATCCAGAGACACTGCAGCTACCACCCTTTCTTGGTTGGTATGCCTAAATGTTGCACCAAGTGCTACTCAACATCTTTTATATTGCGCAAGTACGGCAAAGGAGTAGAACTCCCCCTCCCTGCGTCTGTAATTCCGAGTACTAATAACCCGACCACCTTCAAAGCAATGGTGAATAGGCATCTTCTGTCTTAGCCCCTGGGCTTGATTGGGATCAAGAGCAAACCCATTCAAAGTAAAAAAAAAATATAGTAGCTACTGCGTGAGCGAGTTGTCTAAGAACAACGAATGTCTATAGGGCCACTTGGTTGCTTACCTTATGCAAAATAACTTTTGATCATTATATAGAAAGAAACAATTACACTCGGCATAAAAAAACGAGACACTGCGTTATTTTCACACAAACATACTCACTTTACAATCTATTTAAAAAGTATAAACAGTTATATATTAAATTGTACGTCGATGTATGAGTCGAATACCCAACTTACGAAAAGTCACAAATATTCAAGAAAACTTTCAGTTTGCTGCAATGTAAGGAAAACTAATTAAGACTCAAGTTTATGATTTTTAAATTTTTGCATTTTTAATGCTATTTTTCTACTTATGATAAATTTTAAATAGAAAAATATTGGGAAAAGTCAACTCGGCCACAAGTGAATTCTCAGATGGGACTTACGACATCAAGAAATGTTTTCAGCTGTTTTAAATTCTAATTGGTTAGTTGAACATTTGACCTCGCCATTGACAACCAAATCTTTGCAGAAGTACAAATACTTTTTTTATTTATTAGACCGTGAAATGAGTAGGTATATTTTTATGAATATAGCACAGTGTCTCGATTTTTTTCATGCCGAGTGTATTTAGTCTTCAAACTCAGACAGGACACAGGACACATACCCGCAATCTTTGCATTCCCGTACACTGCTCTCTCAATTGAACTACCACGTCTGAGTAATTTGGGAAGGCTATAGTTGTTATTTTTAGTGCCTATACTAAAATTTATTTATTAATTACCTATAATGTAGCAAATAGAATCTTATTACTACGTCAAAATCGTTTTTAAGGTTCCGCACCCAAGGGGTAAAACGGGACCCTATTACTAAGACTCCGCTGTTCGTCCGTCCGTCCATCTGTCTGTTACCAGGCTGTATCTCATGAACTGTGAATCTCATGAATTAGACAGTTAAAATTTCCCCAGATGATGTATTTCTGTTGGCGCTATAACAACTAAAAAACAGAATAAAATAAATATTTGAGGGGGATCCCATAAAACAGACATGATTTTTTGTCGTTTTATAGATATTGGTACGGAACCCTTCGTGCGCGAGTCCGACTCGCACTTGGCCGGCTTTTTTTTTTCATTTTGTCCGGTAGATCATTTACCACTAAGATTAAACTGACTGCACTCAGTAGCTCTCTTTGGCAACACCATTAGATTACTTCCACTGCCAGCTATAGCGGTGCTTTGCATAATTTACTTACACTTTAATGCGCCACTTAAACTCTTGATCCAACTGCCAGCTGAGATTTGATTGCGTCGTAATACTGAAATGAGACACGTTGCGACTTTTTGCAGTGATACGAGCGCGTTTTGTCATAAGTAGAGTGACAGCTCGCGACATAGTGGAAGCATAATGTAAAATAGCCTATAACCTTCCCTACGAATCGGGCTTTTGCAAAAACTCTTTTCAAATAATGCGCTACTTAAACATCAAACTGCTCTCTGAGGATTGATAGCGTCGTAAACCGAGTTGTGGCACGCTGAGACTTTTTGCAGCGACGCGAGTTCGCTTTTGCCAAAAGTGTGACAGCCTGCGATATAGTGGAGAGGATCGTAGTATGATGTGAAATTCCTCAAGAATAGGGAAAAATGTTTTCAAGTCCAAGTGATCGTCCCTAACGTAGGGCAAATTTGACGATTCAAAAATACGTGTAATATGTTTAATTGATTAGATAATCTTTCGACTTTGTCTTGACTAACATTAGTGCTATAGATTTATCATTGGTCTCCGCGTTGCTACAATAGATACCGACCTCATACATATAGCTCGTGACCGTTTTACTCTGCCAAAATGGCACAGTCTACTGTGAGTCTCCATAACAACTCGGTTGGTTGAAGAAAAACGTAAAAATTTGTAGTCACATTTTTTGATCCGTTGTTTGTATGAAGCGCGCTTGAAGAGCAATGATAAATCTATGATTAGTGCACTAGCAAATTAAAGTAGGTACAGATATCGGTTTGTCCAATCGTCCGATTATTGTACGCAAAATTACACATAATACCAGAAATCAAAGTTGGTGTTTTTCGAATTCGCGTAAAGGTGCCGTTACACGTAATAGTAAATGCAACGTTCCTGAGGGAACGGGAACCACGCGGGTGAAACCGCGAGCGGCCGCTAGTAATTACATAATTGTGAAACTAAATATTTGATTTGCTATCTAAATAGCTAACTATAGGAATGTCTTCTTCACCTTTTTTTAAAGAAGTTTTTCATAATTTGCTCACTATTTCCTTGTGTTTGTAGAAACGTAACAGTGACTGAGGACCTGAACGTGAAGGTAGCCGACTACGCGATGTTCTGCGAGGAGTTCGTGGGCGACTACCACGTGATGGCCGACGGGTCGCGTTTGCCCCTGCGCTGGATGTCGTGGGAGAGCCTGCTGATGGTGAGCCTTTAACTCATCAGGTTCTGCGAGGAGTTCGTGAGCGACTACCACGTGATGGCCAACGGGTCGCGTTTGCCCCTGCGCTGGATGTCGTGGGAGAGCCTGCTGATGGTGAGCCTTTAACCCATCAGGTTCTGCGAGGAGTTCGTGGGCGACTACCACGTGATGGCCGACGGGTCGCGTTTGCCCCTGCGCTGGATGTCCTGGGAGAGCCTGCTGATGGTGAGCCTTTAACCCGTCAGGTTCTGAGAAGAGTTCGTGGGCAACTACCACGTGATGGCCGATGGGTCGCGTTTGCCCCTGTGCTGGATGTTCTGGGGAGCCTGCTGATGGTAAGCGTTCAACCTATCAGGTGCTGCGAGGAGCTCGTCGCCACTACCGCGTAATGGCCAACGAGTCGATAAATTACACATGTGACTATCGATTTTCACTGACTTATGATTATTATTTTATGTTCCAGATATTCTTGAACAGAGTAGAAGTTTTTTTCTATAAGCCACCGATATAATGACTTTTTGAATATGTTTCGCTCAATAGGCAAATCTACGAGACTCATTGGTAACTTATTAAATATTTTGATGGCCATGTAAAATACATATGACAATTTTGTTTCGTCTGGTGTTTCGTACATTTGTTTTTAGATCCTTATTTTTAATGAAGTACTCTAGGTTCCTTTTGACAAAGCGACGTTTTAGCGACACATACATTTACAATAGCCGCCTTTCCACCACAATCTCGTCGCCCAGTGGACAACATAATGGCCTGTGCTTTCTCGACGCCGTCATCTCGTCTCGTTGACGCCCCGGTGATGGCAGCGGTAGACAAACAGCCTCACCGTTCAGGAACGGAGTCGATATATACTCTTTGTACGTCAGATACAGGAAAATGAGATACAATATACGTATTTAGGGTTTTTTTTTTTAAGAAAAGATCCATTCTCCACATTTTTGTCGTTCGCGTAGTCGAGTCATAAGTCATAACGTTCTTTCATTTTCTTGACAAATTCAGCTTTTTGACTTTGTAACAATTGGACATGATCCGTCAACAAATATTACTAGATAGTTCATTAGTGCTACGAAGCTACGGCGTAGCTACTGTAACTCAAAAAATATATAATATGATACGTGCTACTACGTCGTTAAAAATGAAAATCTGCTACTTTTCAAACCAAAACGCAAAGAAACCAATTTTATTAATGTTTACGATAGTAATATTAGAAAAATGAATTCGTTCTGACTAATAATTTTATCTAGTATTACAATTAGTTGATTTTTTGATAGATTTTTAGCAACATTTTATCTTATCAATTAACATTAATTAAAAAATAAAAAATCATATCATAATGAAAGACTCCGTTTGACTTTGACTTCAACATTCCAGGGTATGTACTCGCCAGCGAGCGACGTGTGGTCGTTCGGTGTGACGGTGTGGGAGGTGCTGACCTACTGTCTCGTTAAGCCTTTCGAAGAAATGACCGATGACCAGGTACTTACAGCTTTTTATAATAACTTAATACATACATGACCTCGCGCCATAAAATCCCTTACGGGGTTGGCAGAGCGTCAAAAGTGCAGCTGGAGAGTAAATTTTATAAGCATTACTCTCCGAGCTTACCTCAACGAGACGCCACATTTGGCATTGGGGTCTAAGATGTTGTCCGCCGGGGCTATTACCTAAAATTAGCAATAATCGCGCAGATATCGCGCGATCGTATGTGATGGCTAGATAATCATTCGCTGATGGTTCGTATAGCGGCGTTTTACTCTCTCGCGCTCCCCCCTAGAGTGCGAGAGTGAGACGCCGCAATACCACGCGGCGCTGGCGCCAAAATCAATTTTGTAGCAATAACAGGAACTAAATGAATCCACATTGTAGTTCATCGATTGTTCGGTAGAGGCCGCAATGTAATAACAGTGCGGTTGTTAGGTGATACGTGACTTATCACTGTCGCGTTGTTGTTGCAAAGATAGGAAACAATAGTGACAGGCTGGCAGCCTATCGCCTACATAAGTTTTCGAATATACCATCTCCATTGATAAACTTTTAATAATCTGCCCCCTTACTCTGGACGCAATAGAGTTCACATTAGGATCGAATCGACGTCAAAAATCTGTTATTTTGGTACTTTAAAAACGGTTGCTGATGATTTTCATAGTACCGTTTGGGCATATCTTCGATCCTAATGTGAACTTGATTCCGTCGAGAGTAATCCCCCTGCACTGGAAAGCTAGCAGCACTTTCTATGTTTCTCTTACACGCCTTTATAGCGGGTTCACACGATGCGATTTTAGTTGATCAACTTTTATCGCTGACTTGATTCAACAAAAGTTGAAAGGTGGCTAACATTTATTGAATCGATTTTTGTTGCTTCGAATGAATTGAAAGTGTGTTTCGACGGTTCGCAATTGATCAACTAAAATCGCGTCGTTTAAGCCCGGTATATAAACAACAATAATTCCAGGTGGTATCTAACGCGAGCGAGTGGCGCTGCGGCGGGCGGAACGCTCTGGTACCCGCCGCGCCGCCGCCGCGCTGCCGCCGCGAGCTGTACGATCTCATGCACGAGTGTTGGCGCCGGGAGCCCACCCAGCGGCCGCGCTTCCACGACCTGCACCGGTACCTCGACAGGATGTCGCACGGGTACAAACCGCCCGCCAACCGCTAAATCAACCGGCAGCTTAGAAGTGCACCGGTTAGGCAGTTCAGTTCCTTTTTTATCGCTACATACTCAAGTTTCACGAAAACTTCATAGACCATATCGAAAATCTAAGAAAATCCGCTATCTGTTGCTTTTGAGTAACCTTATCTATCAAGTGTGTATTGTACAGTAAATTTAACGTTAACCACACAAATATAAATGTGTTTGACATTAGCTTCAATTGTACATATCGCACTCAGCGCGATATTACCCTGTGCAGCTCATATTATAGGATTAGTTCTTGTCGTCGATGTAAATATAAGTATAATAACATATTGACGATAACGGACAAGTAAGTGTATTATTTACAAGTGTAACGCATAATTAAGTTTTACAAGTATATCTCGAGATAGACAGTAGCTTAATATACGAATTATTATATAAGGATGTAAATTATCCGCACACTTCGGCACTAACATCAGCAATTACAAGTTACAAAACAAACTATCTAATTTCGCGGACTAATTGGTCAAATATTAAAATGATGACGATAAATCAACAAAACAAAAACCGCTCAATTAAAATAGGAAATAACAACAGACTATAAAAATTGTGTTCGTGTTTTGTTTAGTACAACTACAAAACTATTTGTCACTTCATCATTGCATTTTCGTCAATCGTCTAGGTAACACTAAACGTAGCCTAAAAACGATAGTGTGCGAATAGTTTATCTTTATCTATACTAACATTATAAAGAGGAAAGATTTGATTGTTTGTTTGTTTCCAACGAATAAAGTCCATAGCTACTGAACGGATTTGGATGAAATTTGGTACACAGATAGTAGATAGCCTGGTTATGAACATTGGTTTTTTTACCCCGATATTCCCACGGGAACGGGAACCACGCGGGTGAAACCGGGAGCGGTCGCTAGTTGTAGATAAGTAGTAAATAAATGCTTTTAGTGCTTAAGCCAGCCAGCCAACTTAATGTTTTTCTGGATAGTCTCACGTGTATGTCAGACTATATTCAGACTTTTTTTATGTAAAGTACCTATAAATATTATGTTAAAGTAGTTATCGCGAAGCGATGTTTGCGTTAAACATTTCTCAGATAGAATACGTTTTCTGACTTTTACTACTTTTTCGGTTAAAAATCATTTGAATAAAATCATTGTTAAGGGTAAGGAAATATAGTTTAAGACCAACCGAATACTGTCGGGGTAGCCCAAAAGTTGCATTAATATATAATTTTCTTTTACACAAGAAAATTATCAATGTTTATCAACTTGGTACCGGGGAATCTTATAAATTCATCCATGATACGCTTGCGTTTGGGGGGTCCTTTGAAAGCTAAGCTCCCAAAACAGCCAACGTTTACTTTATTAATATTTAAATTTTAATCTCATCTATTTTTTGTAGTAAACATAGAATTTCACTCAGTTCATTAATATTATTCTGTTCAAAAAAACTTTTACCGGGTATCGTCGATGTGGCCAACTGTTAAAGTGATCTAATAATTTTCTTTGACATCGAGCATGGAGTATCCAGTGAACACATGTTCACTGGGGGTTTGGGTAAACTACCAAGCCAGGCAAAGGTACCATTTTTATTAGAATATCACTTAATTCGATAATTTATTGTTTGTATTAAAAAAGGACGAGGCTAACTCACTGCGGTTATCGAGATTTCCAAAGTTTGATATAACCGGTCATTTTTTTTAACATCCTAGTAATGTGTCAGAAAAAATATCAATGTTTTAACTACTTTGTCACAATAGCCGGAAATATAATTCATCCTACGCTTGTGTTTGGGGACCTTTTAAGAAGCTCCTAAAGCAGGCGGAATTTATGTTAAATATCACTAACAGTATATTTAACATAAAATTACTTTACGATTAAAACTAGTTAAGTCTATTTGTAATATAATCCTTTAACGTCGTCAAATAGTAAGAAAAGATCGATGGTTATCAGCTTTCTTCGGAAGGGATCGGTTCTCTTATTCTTCTTACCCTTGCGTTTGTGGGGCCTACCATTAGCTCTTGAATCGGCAAAATATCATAGTGGTTACGAAAAGATCTCGTAAAACACCGCTATAAACCGTAATAGAACAACTTCTGACATTTTACCACGGCTTTAAAAACTAGTTTAAAAACTCATGGTATGGCCCTTAGTTGTTAATTATAAGTAGATAGAATACTTTGTACATTCAGCATCAATGCAAATATTCGCAACAGCAATAATGAGATTAGATTTGTAACATACCGCCAGTAGATCACATAACACGTGTAATTTATATTAAGTCTAAGATAATATTATTGATATTTAGCAGCATTGCATATATCGCAATATCCATAATTTATACGTAGGTATGTAAAAAAATATGCCACTGTATGGCTGCTATTTTTTTGGTTAAGTAATTTAAGTTAAAGGTATACAGTTAGGTTAGTAAAAGTCGTGTATTTAAAATCCAGTTATCAGCATTTTAACTTATTTAAGTACGTAATTAATACGAATGACACACAATAAAATTACTTAGATTTGATAATAAAAGCAAGTCGGTAAAGTAAAAACATACCATGAAATGTACCAAACAAAGTTCGCTAATAGAAGATAACACGACTCTTAGTGTTATAAGCGTGACCTTTAGGAGTTCTATATGCATAAATAGAATGCCGAAGTGGGAAAGGGGTGGGCAAATTCTTTTTTTGTGGAAGTTGTTTCAATTGGCAATTCAATACACTACTATGCTTCTTTATTGGAATGTTAGTTGGTTTGTTCCTTCATTACTCATTATTCATTTACTTTTTTGGAAAAAAAAACTTGAACACGTCTTGATCTTAAGATTTTGCAAACATTTAAGTTTGAAGTTAGCGGACAATACAGAAAAAAGAAACAGAGATATTGTTTGTAAATTATGAACAAGAAAAATATTCCTTCATAATTTATAACCCGTTTTTATTCATTCAGTTCTAATTTATTAATTAGCCGTGCTTTGTTTAAATATATGTGATGTTGATAATATATGCTTCAAAATCGACGTAAGGTATAGAAGTAAGAAGTAATTGTATTAAAATTTATTTAATTGTTTATTTATTTCATAATTGTTATTAATTTTCCATAGAATGTTATTTTCATTAGTCATTTACCTACAAGTAGGTAGCTTGAATTTTTTGAGTTACCATTGAGTTAAAGTAATTAATTTTAGATATTTAGCGTAGTATACATTTAATTGCAAAGTTTACATTTTATAGTTATCCGAAGTTGCTTCTAATCATTCTTAATTTATTGAACTTTTTGTAATTTTCGTTAATTATACCTATACTTAGTATACTTAGTTTATAGGGTAAACAACTATACATTTAAGTAGGGTAATAATTATTAGTAATATTTATCTAGCAAGAATAGGAACACACTTGATTAAGATATGTTACTCAATCGTTTTTGTAATAACATCAAAATCAATTTACTAGTCAATTTTGAATGGTCTAGTAATAGGAAGTTACTACAGATGATAATTTTAATGATTAGTTGGTGCACTTCAATAGCCAGCGAATTTAAGAAAATAACAAGAGCTTTTACCGCACTGTAAGTTATATAAGATGGAAACCAAACGTCAATAATCGTATGAAAACAGATTTAAAACACATGTTTTGTATGAAAATACTTGTAGATTGTACCCATCAGTAATGATAATGAAGTAAGATAGTTTTAAAAGCGTCACCGCTTTACTCTCGGAATATTCGAACAGACTGCATAGAATATACGATAATAACTCGGGCAGTATGAAAAATCAGTATTATTAAGTCTAGACGTATCTCAATTAGGTTTAGTTAGAGCATGGTTCGCCACGCCGCTTCTGTACGTCCTGTCCGCTTGCCAAACTGTTCAAGACAGTGTTGGCAAGTTCACAGTACTGATGTTTAGTTAGTAAGTTAACTATCGATGATACCGACATTTTCGGCCGTCGATATTAAGAAAAGTAGGTTTCTGAACGGCCGCCTTCCCCTTTGGTTAAATGCGTGTGTAAATATATTCTGCGTAGTTATACGGACGTTCAGAAACCTGCTTAGTTAAGGCGGGCTTGTCAATACACCTATTGTATGGTGATATTGGACACCCGCCGGGTAATTTTCACGCCTTTCCCTAGCGCCCTTCGCAAAGCGCTCCCACGATCTTCCACTTCCATGATCGGCCTTTATGGCAAATCCCCACTAAAGTACACTACTTTAATAAATGACAGATTATATTTGATCGCTGTACATGAAGAAGAGTTTTTGGCTGTGTTAGGAAATCTGTTGACGGAATATCTTCATTTATTTTAGTAGTGACTTTCTAGGTCGGCGGCTGGGCGTGTAAAGAGTCGGCAAATGATCGAACATACTGATTCTATTTAAAGCATTTTTCTTCCAACTTTCTCGAGACAATAGTAAGAACTTATAGACACATCGGTGCGTTCAAAGCGATCTCTTTACACGGACGGCCCCTGTTCTATAATATTATCCAAAGTCTAACTCCTATTTTTTTAACCTGTTTTAAATGTTAAGGTTGTATACTTCAGAGGCGTGATCGCTTCTCGGGCGAGTGAGCCCCCTGTGCTTCTTGTTTTCTTCAATCAGGCATAAGAGTTAAGCCTTCGCTACTACGCGAATAGAGTCAAAGAAGCGATTTCTATGAGAGAGAATTTTAGTAACGAACGGTTGAGAATCGACCGATAGAAAAGGGCCAATTTAAAGAGAAGTGTTTATTTGATTGCTTTAACGTCGATATTCGCAGGTAGCGTGGCCTAGCCGCATGAGGTTGACTAAAACCGAATTACTCGTAAATAACTTTAGTCTCGGTCTAAGCCCTGTGGCGGAATAACGTAATAGTGATAGATACATACAATATACGTGGATGTTTAATGTCACAGTGTAATTGATGTCATTTATTAGGCCCCGTAATCTCCCCGACACAGCCCCGCCTCATCGATAGCGGAACTTTAATACGCATTCACTTGATCTAACCCTCTCTTGCTTTGAGCATTTTACACAAGTCACGGGAAAATAGTTCAAAGTTTGTTTATGGTTTCAATTAAGCATTATAAACAAAATTTGATGATTTCCTTCTATCGGGCGGTTTGTACCAAGGCTCAGAAGCATAACCCACTTAGAAAAATGCTATGTTACCAACTGGAATGAGTCAAAAAGCACTGATTCAAAATAACAAATTTATGTCAACTAGGAAAATGGTGCCAACCGCCTTCAACCGAGTAAGTCCGGCCTAGGTATATATTTTGAAATCCAATGAATTTGTATTTCGATGAAACGGGGTGCTTGCTGTTCCTTCAACTATCATCTAAGGTATTATATAAAATTGATGTGTCCCCTCGATGTACCCTGAGCTAGCGGAGCCACGGCGGAGGTGTAACTAACGTGCCCTCAAAGAACGCGAGGTGCAACTAACGTGCCCTCAAACAACGCGAGGTGCAATCAATCGATGCCGTCTAATTACTACTTTAACGGTTACGAACTTTACCGAGCAATTATATTATAATAGCCGCTTTGTGTGTTATTTATAAATGACGAATCATTTTATTAATCCCGACCATTTAAACTAGTTGTTTTAAACACCAAAGTTGGCATTAAAACACCAAAGTATTATATAACTAATATAATATTTTATGTAGATACTACATAAAATATTCAAGCACTTTTCTCAAAATGTTAACATTCGTGGTTAAAATTAACTGCGATATTGATCGGGATTGTAAAATGAGCTTAATTTTAGCATTACTTTATAATTTGTACATTTAAATACTGACGTGTAATTCTCATAGAAGCAATACCGCAATTAGTTGTGAATATAATGTTTAGAATTGTTTTAAACATAATACATAATGCAGTAATAGCTGAAGCTAGATATGTTGCAGTCTACGATAGCTAAATCAAGTACATCAAGTACGTATTGTTATATTACTTGTGGTTTACAATTATTTAATTTTATGTGAACAAAATGGTTTCATTTTTTATTCATTTTTTATTAATAGCTCTTTCTGATCAGGAAACATAAGATCTTTTTGTATCATTTATAATAATCATATATACATACACTTAGGCTGCAATGTATTCAGTATTTCTAATTGGACTCCCTGTACATAAGGTTGCGGTCGAGATGAAGCTCCTGCAATGTCAAAATTTCTATTACTGTATTCTTTGTTGTGTTTACCAGTAGTACTTACGAGTGGGTGATATAAGTAATGTCATGCGGCAGTACGAATTACTTAGACCCTGTCCGAGTCGGCGGGAATTCACGTCTCGCTGGAACATAATTACTTACATTAATGTAACTAATGTGATGTGTCTCAAAATTCTCTTTCGGACAAGGTCTTATGCACAATTATTTATGTCACCCGATATTTTTACGATACGCTGCTATCAGTGATTATTTAAGAAATGGGTAACAGCTTATTATAAGGTTATTAATATAATTATTTCGATGTTCTCTTAACTATGGTTGTCGTTACTTCTATAGACGTAATTGTAATATGCGTGTAAGGAGTTTATTGTTCGCAAGCTCGTGTTCGTAAGTTACCGTCTCGTCGACCATCCTGTTGCATCGACACACCTCCGTCGCCTCTAGCTCTCAACAAACCTCCAAAACGTAATTTTAAAATATATACTTAATCAAAGAAAACAGGTAAGCTAAGGAACTTCTAGGATAAGTAAGACCCTGCAAGAATGCATTTCATTTTATAGAGCCAACAATGTTTAATATAAATTATTGTATTTTAACCATAATTACGTATTTATGTCGAACGAATCAAGAAGTATAATTTTGAGGTTTTGTACAACGAATGTTACCGTGTATTGTAAAATGAATATGATTACTAATAAAATTCGTGTATTGGTCGTTTCGAAAACTGGAGCTAGGTACATATGTCCACGTGTGTCCCTCCGATTTAACTACTAATAATGTGTAATCTGTAACAGTCGACGAACATGTCACAAGCTGCTCGCAAACCTGTCCAGTTTTTGAATAAAACGACGTGATGGTAATGACATGTTTTAGTAAGTGTTTGGTGTTCTTTTAATGTGTTAATTATAGTTACTTCATGTTGCCATACTAAATTAATTCACTTCAATATCATTACAAAAGTTAAATTTTAAATAATTACTAGTTAAAGAGAAACATCCGATGTTTTGTCTAATTTAAGTGTGTCACATTCATATTATTAAGATATTGTTATAAATGTAGCGTAATTTTGTCAAGGTCTCTACTCTACACCACGTTCGTTCACTCGATTTTTTCTCAAAGAGCATACACCACTTTGCTATTAGGTAATTTTCTACTAACACGGCACATATAATTGAACAACGCGACAACTTTTCGACGAGTCGAGTTTATCGAAAGGTGATTGGATCATTTTATCGTGAATATCATATCATAAAATCGTTCTTAATTTAAGAATCTTACCTAAATGTCGTCTCAGCTATTTCCAATGTTAAATGGTTATATTATAACTATATTTATTACTCTATCTCTATTTAATCTGGTTTAAACTATCGGCGTGTTAATTGACGAAAAAGGGTCTTTTGTGGGTAATAAATCTCTGAAACAGTTCGGATTTATGAACTAAGTAATCAGAAATAAATGCGGGAGATCACACAATCCTATCAAATGACCCTTAACGCAAGTGTTGGGACCAATGAATCAAACAAACAGACGTCGCTTTGCGCATTGGCGCAATAAATGTATAAGTTTACACGCAGTATTCAACGCTAGAACGATGCATTGTCGTCAGTAGCACGATTCAATTCGGACAATAAACTGAAATTCATATCTATCAAATAGTACAGACAAATTAAGAGCCAGGTTCAAATGCGACAGGAGAGCTTAAGATTGAGCATTATCGTAACGATGTCGCATCAACGTTTGCCGTACATGTGCTGTGCTGTATAGTTAGTATACTTATATATCTATTGTGTCGTTCTGGCTTGTCTGGTGGCTGCTGGGGTTTAGAATACAAGCGGAAACATTAAGATGGATCGGGAGCGGTCACCGCACCGGAGACAATATTCTTCTATATGTAGGAACTTTATTTTGGCGAAGCCTAGATAAATCATCGTTCTAAAATTTGCTCAGTTACTTAGAAAATACCGAAGTCTCGACTGATGGTTATGTGACGAGAAAGGAGTTAATGGCATGAAACCTTCTTCGTAATGTAAAAATGTATTCACATTAAAATCTTCATGATACAAACGATCATATATTTATGACGTCTCCGCTTCGATTATACGAACGCGGAGACCAATCATAAATCTATGTAAACAATGTGCTGTATCGAATACTTCAAACATATCGACTTGTTCTTTTATTTCTATGCCTCTTCTGTAATGAAGTTAAAACATTTCATCGCTGTTTTTTAATCACATTACCTAAATTGGTCTGCTTAAATTGAATGTCGGTTAAGTCAAAAATGCAGGGTTATCATGTTTTGACTTCATACGTCTATATTTTATCACTGATCACTCTATAAATGAAATCAATTCTGTAGGTACATAATAAATAATCAAAGACTTTTAAGGCAAAATGCCTTCTTTTTATGTAATTTTAAATGTTAAAATAAATGTTGATTAACATATCAATTAATGTTGTTTCATTTGCTTGCCCTAAACCTATTTTTACGGAGTAAATTAATTAGAAACACCTTTGAACCCTTTTGGTATGGCCAGTATATAGTCTAGCCATACCACATACTTACACCATTTTTATTATTTGTGGTGGTATGAACCACTAACAAAATAGTTAATATTTTTTATTCATAACATAATCCCTTCGACGTTTCCTTGAATCCATTGCAATGAATACCCCTAGCACAAAAAACTATCAAAGACGTATCGTCAAAAAAGGTTAGTATGACATGTTGTGGAGCATTCCTACCGAACGTAAACGCAACTATTTTCCTATATTTTTTTAACAGTAAATGCTCGATAAAAAGACGCAAGTTGTTCGTGCTAGAGGTACAGAAACGTTTCCAAGTACTTACACTATTTCCTTCAACTGAGTCCATCATGCCAGTCAATTCCAAATAATGGATTCTTAAGACACCTTAAGACGCACTTCCATCGTGATTTTGAAAATACAATTGCGGAAGTTCCACTTGCTGCCAGAAATCCCTTGAACCATAAAAAACTAAGCGCTCCAAATAGAGCGCACGCGGATATCGCAAAGTGGTCGACCGCCGGAATATCCGCAACTGTACCTTAGGCCTCCTACACAAATCTGCAAATTCGCAACGCATTGTAAAATTTGCGAGCTCACAGGACGCATCGTAAAAACTTCCAATGCCATCGCAACAATCGCAGTTTCCTGCGATGCGGTGTCACATCGCATCGCAGATTTGTGTGGGAGCCCTTACTAGCGTCACTCAGTGAGAGAGAAACTTATAAAATGTTATATTTTGGCATCAAATAACAATATAATTGCTATGTATGATTTATTTATTCCATATAAGTTACATATTCAGGTTGCTGAAATACATTTTTTCTTATAAAAATATGCACAATCCAATAATGATAAATTGACAATATCATTGCATCTGAAATCTTAACCAAAAAACATAATTAAACCGGCGAACGTTCAAGCCACTCAGACTTTTATACTGTTTCAGTAAAATTTGACAAAAATGTAAAAAGTCAATAAATTTTCCGTAGTTTATCCAGTTAACAAATATACAGATCAGTCACGTTTCATACATTGTTGGATCAAATAATTAAATATGTCGGCCAACGAAAATAAATTGCACATTATTATTGTAAACAGTAATACGATCATTTTTTGGTATGACGTCAACAGTGTTCGATTTGTGACCAAGCAGTTATTCATGTTTGAAAATGCAATTTTGTTTGCTGTTTAGGGAAAGGCTCATTAAAATGTAATGTAATTTATGTTTGAAAATTAATACGCGACTGTATGTTCAAAATTAGAATTACACATTTACTTGTACATTTCTTAGATGGTTCTATTTTTAACAAATTCTAATGAAACAGACTTTTATAACATGGATACTGGCTACCTAGATTGTACTTTTATTTAAACAAGAAATAATTAAAAAACTTGGGTACTATTTCACAACTTTCGAGTTTTCATTTCTTATCAAAATAATCAAAATTAATATACAGCTCTTACAAAGACAATAAAGACATAAATTCATGCTTATATAAAACACAACTTCAAACATATTGTTGAGATCCTTTTAATGGAATGAATATAATTATCACTAAATGGCGTCAGTTGTAAAATCAATCACAATAATTTTGTTTAATTAATTTAAAACAATATTTTACAACACAACTTAGGGAGAACAATAATTAAAAAATGTGGTGGCAACAATCAATTAATTAAGAGAATAAAATGTATATATTTTATCAGCGAGTACTTATAAAACTATAACTTAGATTTTTATATAAAATATATTCATTTCCATACCATCTCAAAAAATATTTATCTTAACTTTTGACATAAACCACTTGTGATTATTGTTAATTAATAGTATAATAACAGGTAAATGTTAATTTTTAATACTCAATATTGGAACTATATTGCTATAAATCCATAATAAAAGCTCTAATACAATGTTGTACGGTAATTTAGATTGAAGTAAGTAGGATTATAAACTAACCATGTAAGCCTGAATTTACCTATTGCATTGAAGTCTTTGAAATTCACTCGTTGCTTAAAGTTTAAAGGGACCGCCCCCGTAGCAGGACCCATGAAACACGATTATATATCGCGTGATATAGCGTTTTATCAATTGTCAAACCCACGCGATAAATTGGTAATCTGGGTGGTTCACCTAGGTGTACCCGAATACTTTTTCTTACCCCTGGTTCACCTCATTGTTTATGACTATTTTATTTCACACATCTATGGGCCATGGTACTCTACTCGAATTAATATAATTATAATATTATTAGCCTTAAGTACCAGGATCGCATCGCTAACCAGTAGTTATTTTTTTAGATGTTTCGAGTTTTTTATAGGCAGCAGCTTTTGAACTAAGTCACAGAATAGTAAATAGTACAAGTACAGATAGTTCACTCTGCAAACTTAATGAAACAAATAGCTATAGTATTGCAATTAAGTGCAATTCACGTCGCACTGTGCTAAATACCTAAAATTGTATTCACCTACAATTTGCGTCTATTGCTATCGTGTAACTCGTATTCCTTCTGACGCCGCTAGGATTGCCTCCTTATAATTTATTTATTATTTTAATATTTGAGGCACTCATGGCGACGCCTAAAAACCTTATATAGTCAATCACTTTTGTTAAACAACGTTCGGTCCGATCAGAAGTCGGATGGGTGACCGTAAAGTGGCGTCAGAAGCGTTTCCGTGCTTCGGACGGCACGTTAAACCGTCGGTTCCGGCTGTTGTCATCTGATAACAGTCGTTAGGACAAGTCAGAGGCCTTATAGGCGGCTTGATACACCAGAGGTGGGAGCCACTAATCCCCATTCGATAAGAGAGAGAGAAGAGGGATATATTATTAATTGAATAAGTGAATAATATACATAAGTATGGGTAAATTAAGACCTATGAAAAGTATACCTACTTCTTTAACCTAAGAAGATAGATACGGCATACTTTTGTTTAGAAAACTAAATATTTAAATATTTATGTGTTTATGTAGGTAGGTTTCGTATCAAATCGGAAAGACATAATATTTCGACGTGAACAAGTAAAAAAAAAAATTTGGATCGCGATGCGTGCGTGTTTAAACAATTAAATACTGCACAATATTTACTTGGTTTTTTATGTTCCTCCATTTTAAAATCGGTAAAGTAGGTGACGACCAAAACTCGCGCATGCGTCACTGCTCGCTCGTGAGTCCCTGCTAGACACAGATCACTCTGCTAGACACAGATCACTCTGTGCTGCTAGATTAGCAACGCCGGCGTTGCCGCCGCGCGTAGGTACGTTTTTGTGACTACACGGAGAGTGAAACAGTCCTAAGTATAATAACTCATAGTTTGTTATGCTGCCTTGTTATTTCTCGTTTAATATTTATTCTATTAGTGCAATATCAATGGCTTAGACATTTTTAGTGAAAAGAGTAAAGCACTACCTCATTCCGAGGCGTGCAAAAGTTGGACCACAGGGCAGATAAAGTGCCTGTAGTTCTCCCAGGTGAACTAAGGTGTACCATGGGCAAGAAAAAGTACACTAGATGAACCAAACAGGTGTACCACGAGCCATAAAAATGTGATGTTTATGATATATATATATATTATTTGATGTGACAGATTCGACTGTGCAGTGGTACTGAACATGCCTGCTAACCCAGGTAATAATGTGCGTGGGTGGAACTTGTATGAACGAATACTTGTGATTGTACCGTGTGTCCAACTAATATCCTATCCTACTAATATTGTAAATGCGAAGGTTTGTGAGAATGTTTGGATGAATGGATGTATGTTCGTAACTTTTACATGCAAAAACTGAACGAATTTTTTATCCCGATACTCCTGGTACGGGAACTACGCGGGTAAATCCAATATGTGAAAAAGGATAGTTAGGATTTATGGCTGTAGGCTATATATGTAAGCCTTTCATCCAAATAGGTTTCAGCCGCTTTTGCGTGATTGATTAACAAGCATCCAAAGTTTTACATTCATAATATTAGTAGGATTTATATTATTATAATAATAATTGTGACAAAACAAATATTAAGTGCCAATATACCTAGTTATTATAAAAACTTAACGCATTATATTACAATGTGTCGTGCGTGGCATATATGCGTGGCATATTAATATCTGTTCATCTGTTAATAAGTAACAATATAATCCTGTGATAAAAAAGCAATAGGTACAAGTTCCAAGCTGAATATGGAACCAACAAAACTTATGTTTTTTTTAATATATTTGCTATTTGTTTGATGCAAGATTCAAGCCTTCGTTCTATTAAAATAATGCAAAACATTCCATTAATGCCATTGTATGACAGATAATAATAAAAAAATCAATACAATTAATTATACTTGGCTCTTGACGAAATTTCGCAACAATGTATTTCTTAAAATTACATACAAATGAGATTTTGCATAGTTGAAATTATTCTATCCAACTTTACAATCCATGGAGTCAGTGAGATTTAATTGCATATGTACAAACAATATTTTTTATGATTTATTAAATGTAGGTATATGAGGCATTATATTATATAATATTTACAACCAATAAAAACATAGTTATACATTAGGTTAGGAACTACAATTTACAAAATAAAAAAGGACGGCTTATGTTAATTGTACAAGAGATTCTAATTATGTATAATGTTAGATTCTGCTCAGAATAAATCCTATTCTTGAAAATATACCTATATTATTTTGCTTACATTCTACAATTTACTACGTGGTAGACAAGCATTTGGCCACTATTTGTTTGTAAAGACCCATAAACGTACAGAAAAGGATAATAAAGATATCATTAGTTATTTGTTTCTATGAAATATTCAAGGTAATAAATACTTCAATAAGACTGACGTTGAGCCAACATTAAGTGCTATTCCGAATTAAAAAGATAACGGTATTGACGACGATTGTAATATTTCTTATAGTAACAAGATCGTATTTCGATTCGTATTACCTAGGAACACGCAAAATTTAGAATATCGTATCATTTGTAAAATAGCACTAAAGTTATTTCTAATAAATCCGCGTATTATTAAACGAAGTCCATACAAAAATAAATAGTATGGCATATTACTTCCAATTTCATATTTTAAGAACAATTTTATATGAGTATCTATTAAATTAGGCAACTAAAAAAACTATTTTAAACTTATGAGAAAATATCGGTTTCATTAAAATCTAAATGACCTTGGCACTATTGCCATACTATATTTTCTGTAACATAATTATTTACGAAACATCAAAGTTAATATTTATTGACATAATTTTTAGAATAACTTTTTAAGTATATTATTATTATCCTCTAATAAGTATTGAGTTTTATACTAGAATCGGTTAATTAACAAATTCCACCTAATATTATTAAAAATTTTAATCCTTACTCTAAAATAGTATGTAAGAATATAAATTATTATTGCAATTCAATCTGCGTCGAGAAAGGTTGTGATATATAGAGTATCCGACTAAATTCAAGTAAAATAAACTAATATAAAAAAAAGTTGACGAATAGATCAAAGTAGGATAAATATTTGTACTGCAAGATACTAGAATGCTGTGCGCTACTGGGCAGTTGACACTACCAATCAAGTGACATACTTTTATGAGTATTTTTAATTACTTGTTACGACACTAGTTTGCCTTCAAAATCTATTTATGTATCCGAAAACAACATCAAATCTAAAGGCAAAAGTAATAAAAAAATATTGAGTGGTAAGAGCTAAATATTGTCATTTTTTGGTCAGAAAATTGTTAATATTATGGCAAATGAATAGTGCCAGCTGCCTAATAAGAGCTATACATACATTTGACAGTCGTGCGGCCTTGGGCATACGACGGTATACGTCAGTGTGATCTAATGCGCTCATAAATTTTATCATGCGGAGTAGAGTTGACCTAGTCCGCAGTAATAATTCAACTTAAGGCTCTTTGTATAATGTAGGTATGCAGGGATTAAAAACAAATATAAAATTAAAGACTAGCCTAAAAACTACATTATAAAAAGCTGACCATCAGAGGTTAACATTTTTATAAAAGTTATATAAATACATCATTATAATTATAAAATTAATGTAGACATTAGATAATATCATAAATGAAGCGTTTCATCTTAATAATCTCATGCAATTTATATTAAAAATCATTGTGTAAACCGATCTATAATACTATACACTTTATATTTGTAAAGTGGCTTAATAGTAGTTTATGAAACTGTTGCATGACAGCTATAGGTAAACCACTTAATTCACGGCACGCCTGCGGGGCAAGAAGTGTGTTTTTTTCACATCCCTTATTGTTTGCAGTGATTTTATTCACACCCCTTATTGTTTGCAGTGATTTTATTTTATTTTCGACGATTATCTTGAGATTTATCTCGGAGCGATCATCTTGAGATTGATGCCCGCCCCCGCCTACCATTTACCGCGCGGGCGTTCCGCTAGTTAAGTGGGTGATCTACAGTTATGTGCAGTTACATACACTACTTTATCTACTCTCATACACACATCTATTGTTATCAGATATTTTGAAGCAATAATAAAGAAAATCACACGTAATTCGATTAATTCCAATTTACTATAATTCAGTCTGTTCCAGGGGAAACGGTGACCGAAAAAAGGGGGAAAAAGGGCAAGGTCACCACACTCACACCATCACCAAAGCATTTTTTGCGAAAAAGAGTTTTTAAATGACTTTTGCTTAACATAACCTCAAAATGTATGAAAAATGCGGCAAGTAATCATTTAGTATATTATATAATAATTGTTTTGGCTACTAACTAATCAGAGAACTTTTTTTACATTGAAAAGTTGGCAGGACTGAGTAAAAAGCTATCAAATTGATTGACTGATTGTGTGCATATAGTATGTCATTATAAACTCGTTTTGTAGTTTATAATTCAAACTTTACGAGAGAAGATACAATTTATTTTACTTAAATATTAAACTTAAGATATAATTTTGTAAAACTTTAGAATATAGCTAAGCGTGAGTTTTACTGCGTTTTATTAGCAGTGACATAGTATAAGTTTAGTGTATAATTGGTAAAGGGATCTAAAAGGTAACGATATGTTAATCAAAATAAACTGTTCAGGCTGTGATTTGTACAAAATTACTGTTATGTGAGCATTATTATGGTTGTAAGATTATAGTTACTTATAGGAAAATATTAAACCGCTTTGTATTTCCTTGCCAAATCACAATCTGAAAGCTATTATGTTCCAAATTTTTAAAAGAACAACACAGCATAAAGCACTGCGCGTTACATCAATGTTTTATAAAATAATACATATTACATAATCAATGACGACGATACTATTCACTGAGGATTCCCTTTGATGTAGCGTCAATGTAAAAAATACATGGCATATTTTTTAGGATGGTACTGTATAATCGTGCGTCTTTTATTAAGATAAAAAATCGTGCATAACAATCTTCAAAACGTTGTAAATCTAATAATATGCTACGTAGTTTGTTACATTGAGGCTGCTTCAAGAGGTAGATTAAACTTAGGCAAAAATAAAAATAATATAAATATAAATGAAGGGAATGATATGATGAGACGAACAGCGAAAATGGAAGTAAGGAAGCTTGCTGAGTCGACTTCGAGTAAATAAGAAAAAATAAGATCAGTCTAAAGACGCAGATGAATAAACAAAGATTTCAAATGTATTTTGTCTTGCTTAAAATATTTTGTAGACTTATCTTTAAAGCTTCAAGTTGTAAAAAAAAATATTTGTAAGCTTTAACACTTTTACGTTTCATGTTTAATTTCAAATGAGATGAAAATGTGTCGTATCGTATTCATAGTAAAATTCATATTTTGACCTGACACGTCACATTCCACGTCACATTTTCATCTTCCTATAAAAAAGTGACGTATTTATAGTGCAGTCCGGATTTATGACCTGACGATGTCCCACTGGTTAGTGGACTGGTTGTCGCATATAACCATCAGCAGCGGCTCGGATCTGTACGCCCGCTCTACGCCCAGGCACATTCCAGCCGCGGTGTTGTAAATCGGGCTGCCCGCCTGATAAAATATGATATTCGGTTTTTAATAATCCATAGCTACATGTATAGGTCGGTTACCGAAAGCTGACGCGTTATTAGGGGCTCCGTAATTGTAAGCATAACGTTTATTGTCATAATATCATGTTCCATAATTTTAATACCAATAATTATCATGTTGCATCTCCGCCAATCCGCCAATCTCATACATTTAATTACTTTCGAACTCCGTTATCGTTTCTGAATTGTTACTTTGTCTATGGAGGCCACTACCTTGGACGAATTAATCACTGGACGCGTAACTACCCCTCTAGTCACTTACGGAGTCTTTTAGACTAAGTAAGCAATATAGCGTAGTCAGTACGACGCCAGATCTCGAAGTGGAACATTATCTTAAAAAATGGGCAAATGCGCTGTATTACTTTGTAAAGATTATACTGAACAATAAAAAAAAACCCTTTACACGCTTAAGTAAAATTCAACCTATTTAAGTAGCAATGTTTCGTAAAATAAATAAAATGTGGTAGGTTTGGTGGGTTCGTGTCCAGTGGTTAATTCGTCCAAGGGGAATACTCACACTAAAGCATTTTCAAAAAACGAATAGACAAATATATTAAACTTTATAGTAGCAAAAGCAAAACAACTGCCTTATTCCTTCATACTCGTAAGTTTGACCGCGCGCGAGAGAGACAGACATAGACTACTCTTGGTGACCATGCAGTGCAACGTCACGCCGTGTAAACGTGTTAAACGTGCCAGCTTTAGTTAACCGAGCTGAAGCGGAAGTTCCCGGTCGACCATTTTTCGGTACTTTTTTTCGTATTGGTTCAATGTCACCCACCGATAACCATTGAAGGTAATTTTGAACGGTAAGTGGACTACCGGGAATTTCTGTGACTGTCTTATGGGCCTATTACTTACTAGGAATATATTATTTCAAGCTGGCCGTAAGAGATAGGTTTACTAGAAGTAGTTATTTTCGTTACTCAAAATAACAGCGATTGCTAAGTAACGTAACCAAGATGATCTCTTACTAGGGATAGATTATTGAAACTAGCCGAAGACGACGACCGACGACGCTAGCTTCAAGTAGATTAAAATGGGCAGTATACTCACAGATCTTTTATCATTCCACTCCTGCTAGCCGCCCAGCCAGTAGTTCGTGACACTTGCCTAGCACGGAGGCGACTTTGTTAGCCGCGTCGAGGCACAGAATGCGACCCAACACCAACTCGTGTCTGTCAGTTATGATGACGACCCTCGCAAGCCAAGTCGGTTAAAAAGAGCATTATACTCACAGATCCTTTATGCTTCCACTCCTGCGAGCCGCCCAGTTCGTGGCACTTGCCTAGCACGGGGGCCACGTTGTTAGCCGCGTCGAGGCACAGAGTGCGACCCAACACCAACTCGTGTCTGTCAGTTATGATGACGACCCTCGCAAGCCAAGTCGGTTAAAAAGAGCATTATACTCACAGATCCTTTATGCTTCCACTCCTGCGAGCCGCCCAGTTCGTGGCACTTGCCTAGCACGGGGGCCACGTTGTTAGCCGCGTCGAGGCACAGAGTGCGACCCAACACCAACTCGTGTCTGTCAGTCTCGAACCATATCTAGATAATAAAAAGGAAGTTCAACTAAACCAATAGACGGCATTTGAATTTTAAATTTAATTTAATAAGTAGTGTAGCGTTAAATAACCGCTACTAGTTGTCGACCTTCGGCGCCGCCGAATTAATTATCTTTCAATTGTGTGTGGTCCTATCTTTAAATATGTAAAACCTCCATGTTTATTTGCTGGCAGTTTTTCTTGTGTCACTTTTGAATTTTCAAATGAGTGTTTTTCTGTTTGCGTTGTAAAGGCGAACTGTTTGGATTTTTTCGTCAGATATTTTCTTGAATTCGTCGTGGCGTGCTATTTTTATCAGACCATCAACATATAATCGGTGAAATTGGCAAATAAGCCATTGCTGTCCTGTGTTTTGAGGCGGCTGTGTAATCCAGCCGCTATAACCGAGTAATTTTATTTGGAAGCCAGGTTTACTGGGTAAGTCGAGGGCATTTCCGATGCATTAGGGGTGGGTTTTGAGTTTGCTAGTTACTTTCGTGTGGATGTAGTAGTGATAGGGTGTGTTTGTGTTTTAGCTAAACCGTACGGGCTAACCGAGGACCTCGTTGCCCGCTGTCTCCCGTCGTTCACGTGGTGGTTTCCGCCTGGGAACCTTCCTGTCCGGCTTACGGAAGGCTGGGGGCGGACGGTCGTCTCGCCGGTGCTCCTGCACGACCATTTGTGCGTATAGCGGTTCCGGACGGGCCATCGGTGCCCGGGTTGCCCATGCTAGTGGCCGGACCGGTACACGGGACTACATTGTAGCTATTGTCCTTTTTTTATAACCGGTTTTAGTTTTTAAGTTCCGATGTTTTTGGTGTTTTTTTTTTTATTCTAGTTTATGTTTTAACCTTTATTAAGAAGTGTTATCTTGCCATCAAATTCCGATTTCACTGGTGATCGATTGAATCACCAGTGAAATATTTTCCAAATTCCAATAACCCCACCGTCGGGCTACCAAGTTTTAGTTGCATTTTTACAAACCGTCGGCTCTCATCCCATCACACCCATGCCCATCAACACCACCCGACCACGCCGTTTTTTTTTATATTAATGCAATTTCCCTTTTTTTTAAGTTGAATATTTTTTTGGGGTAATTCGATTAATTTTGACCCCTTATTTTTTATTTTGATTCCAACGTTTCCGTTAATAATTTTACTTATTCTAAATATATTTTGTGTATAATTTTCGGAAAATTTTAGTAAAATAAATTATACGTGTACAGATGAAGTGAAGTTTCTTTTTATCTTTATTTTCATTACAAAATGGCGCCCGAACAAATAAGTAAGTGATCTTGTTTGTTTTTATTTGAATTGAATGATTTAGTTGTGTAGTAGTTTTTTTTTAATATTTTTTTTTTTTTGTTAGTGGGGAGATGGTGACCGTTAACGGTCGCGTTATAATAATTATCTCATCTCAATTCTAGCCACCCGAAGGTCTACGAAGAATCCCGTTCCAACCGTCACTACCGCTGTCGCTGACCGACGACTGGATTTCTACCTTTTTTTTGTCAAGATACGCTTTCGGTGTTCAGTTCTGTGAACAGTTTAGTCTCTTCAATTATGGATTTTATCATTGTTTTAAAAATGGAAAGTTTGTGAAACTATTGTGCGATTTTATTCTGATTCCCTCATATATACCCTGTGTTATTTTTTTGGTAGAATAGTTCCCGTAGTTTGTATTTATTTCTGTGTAGTTAATGTGTTTTTTTATTTTGTTTCTTTCCGCCATCGTTCTTTCGTCGATGTACTTTATTTGTGGCTGCCGTGATCGTGTTTTAGTGTTCGGTTTCGATCTCGCTATGCGGTACCTATTCGTGAGTTAACCCGGGTTTGTCTTTGTTATTTTATTTTATTCTTCAATTATTTTGTTTTAGACGCGTTGATTTTGGGGTTTCGAACTTTGACTTCAAAGTTTGATTTACTCCTGTTTATTTTTTGCCTTTGGTCTTGTTCAACGTTAACGTAACTATTATTTTTAACCCGTTACCGTTGTTTATAACGCTATGTCGCAACATAGTTTTGAGGGGTCAATGACCACCTGCGTTTCTGACGAGATGCGCGAGATCCGTGATACGCCCTTCGCACCCTCGGGATCTAAGGCACGTCTTCCACGTGTTTTGAGTCCTCAGGCAAGCGATGTGGAGCACAATTTTGATGTCGGGTCACGGTCTCGAGCTGATTGCAGACACGCATGCTATCCCTCAGTTCCTTTAAAAGGCCCTTACCAAATGGAACTTGGTTTTTTCCGGTGAGACATGCGTACGCGAGTTCTTTTTTCGTGTTGAGGAAGAAGGAGTCGCACGTGATGTCAGGCCGGCTTACGTGGTCAGGCGCTTCCACGAACTGTTATCGGGTAGCGCTTTGAAATTTTTTAGAGCCATAAGGTATCCTGGACTCTCGTACGCTGAGCTTAAAGCCGATTTTTTCAAAACTTTTGACGTAACGGACTACGATTTTAAAGTAGAAAGCCAGCTCCGTGCGTTATCCCAGAAAGCCAATCAGTCTGTGGTTGACTTTGTGATTCTGGCCCGCGATCTCAACGCAAAACTTCGCTCTCCGTTATCGGAAGAGAGTTTGTTCAACGTAGTGAAGTATGGCATGAATCCAAAGTACCATCCTTGCCTCGCTACGAACATAGTGAGAGACATTGACGGCTTGCTGGAGATTGCCAGGAATTTCGAGGCCTTTCAAAGTCCACTACCGGTGCGTTTGGCGATAGCGCCTGTCAATGCCGAGATTGTTAAGGAGGCCGGGGCTCACCCACCGGTGACATGTATGAAGTGTGATGCGATTGGACACAATTATCGCAACTGTCCCAACATAACGGAAGCTGTATGCTTTAGGTGTAAGCGGGTCGGAGCCATTACCCGCGATTGTCCTCGATGTAATCCTACACCGTCAAAAAAACGGGTCATCGGCGCACTGAGAGATCCATCAGTGTCGCCCGTGGTGGTAAATAGTTCGAAGGACAATAGATTGTTCGTCGAAGTTAGTATTGCTAATTACCCTGTCAAGGCTCTTTTGGATTCAGGTGCCCAAATTTCGCTGATCGATGTTTCCCTTTTGACGGAACTCGGTTTAGCGTATTGTAACAACATCCGTCCGTCTGTTGTTTCTGCCGATAATTCACCTATGGATTGGACATTCCTGTTTTTTTTAACGGTACCCGTATTTTACTTTCATGCCTTGTCAGTTGTAATTTACCAACTTCATTTATTTTAGGGATTGAATTTTGGAATTCATCCGGTCTTACGGATATTGTGAAAAGCGCATTCGCGGTCAGGCTGGAAAACTTTTTGTCCCGCCGCCTGGTCCCCCTGGAGTGGACCCTCCAGTGGTTGGCGAGGTACGTTATGTTCACCCGCGCACTGTGCTTTCAACAGACCAAGAGGCTAGGCTTCAGGCTGTGATCGGCGAGTTCGAGGAGATTTCATCTGAGAAGGCCGGTTTGGTCTGTACGTCTTGGCTTTCTCATAAGATTGAGACTGTTGGTTCTCCCATTCGACAACGTTACTATCAGTTGTCGCCCGTTAAGCTCAAGGTTCTTAACGAGGAGATTGACAAGATGCTGGAGTTAGGAGTTATTCGTCCTTCGCGGTCTCCTTGGGCATCACCCGTTGTGATGGTTACCAAGAAAGATGGTAGTGTCCGATTTTGCGTGGACAGTCGGAAGTTAAACAGCGTGACCGTAAGAGATTCCTATCCTCTCCCTCGCGTCCAGGATATTTTAGATAACCTTCGGGGTGCTAAATATCTGACTTCATTAGATTTTAGGAGTGCTTTTTGGCAAATCCCCTTGTCGGACAAGGCTAGTTGCGAGAAAACGGCTTTTATCGTGCCGCAAAGAGGTCTGTTTGAGTTCGTACGCCTTCCTTTTGGCCTTACGAACGCAGCGTCCGAAATGCAGAGACTCACTGACATGATTGTTAATTTTGAATTTTCCCCAGAGTCAGATGACTTCGTTTTTGGTTATGTGGATGATCTGATTCTGGTTTCTCGGGATTTTGACAGCCATCTTCGACTTATCCACAAGGTTCGTGATAGGTTAAAGGAGGCTGGCCTTACCGTCAATTTAAAGAAGTGCGAGTTTTGTAAATCGGAGTTGAGATACCTTGGCTACATCGTCAATGAGCGGGGTCTTCAGACTGATCCTAAGAAACTTGAGGCGATAAGTGATTATCCGACACCCACGAGTGCCAAGTCCCTCCGTGCCTTTATTGGCATGTGCTCATATTACCGACGGTTCGTTGACGGTTTCTCTTCGATTATTGCACCTCTTACAGCGTTGATAGGTAGAAGGAAAGGACGTGATCCCATCGATTGGAATCACAGCGCAGCGGCGGCCTTTGCGAAGTTAAAGGATGCCTTGATGAACTCACCGCTTATGACCTGTCCGGATTTCTCGAAGCCTTTTATCTTACAGTGCGACGCTAGCCAGGTTGGTCTTGGTTCTGTACTCGCACAGGAAATTGATGGCGTCGAGCACCCGATCGCATATTATTCGCGTTTGTTCACTAAGGCTGAACGTAATTATGGCACAACTGAACACGAGCTTCTCGCGGATATTGATTCCATCAAGCATTTTCGCGGATACCTCGATGGGATGAAGTTTAAAATTGTGACTGATCATATCGCTCTTAAGTGGTTGATCACTCTCGATAATCCTACAGGGCGTTTGGCCCGCTGGGCAACACTGATTTCTCAATATAATTTTGAGATCGAACACAAGAAGGGCGTTTTAAATGTTGTTCCTGGCGCCTTGTCCCGTGCTCAGGTAGGGCTTGTTTCGTTTGAACGCGGCGTTGAACCTTCTGGGGACCCCTGGTTTGAACGTGTTTTTAACGGCGTAAGGGAGACCCCCCAGATGTTCTCGGCGTTAGCTTTGCGCGGTGGTGTTTTGATGCGTAAAGTAGCTGTTGAGAGTCCTTTGACAACTAACTCGTGGCGTATCGTTTTGCCTGCGTCAAAGACCAGAGAGGCCATCGCGGAAATCCATAACGGTTTCCCTAATGTGCACCCTGGCGTTATGAAGACGTACCTCAAGGCCCGTGACTTATATTACTGGCCGTACATGTTCCGAGATGTCGCCAGATTCCTTTCCGAATGTCAGGTCTGTAAAGCGTATAAAATCGCTAATTCGCAGCCACGCGGTCAGCGGCTGTATCCACGCCCTGTCGTCGCCCCGATGGATCTGCTGTCAATTGATTTGATAGGTCCACTACCTAACACTCGCAATGGTTTCCGTTACATCCTTACGATGGTAGACGTGTTTACCAAATTTGTGTGGCTGTCTCCACTCAAAAGGGTGAACGCGGCAACAATTTCTGCAGCGTTGGAAACTGAAGTTTTCCTGCGTTACGGCGTTCCGGCCAACATTCTGTGCGATAACGCTACTGTTTTTCACAGCGCTCAGTTTTTAAGCTTTTTATCGAGCTTCGATATTGCCGATCCGTGTTATACTCCCTATTATTCTCCTCAAGCGAACGTGGTGGAAAGGTATAACCAGGTAGTGGTTACCACTTTTGGCTGGCAACGATCAGCGCAGTTGGGCGGATAATTTGCGCAGGGTCGCACTTTATTTAAATTCTTGCATTAATTTAGCTACTTCATATACACCGAATTTCCTTATGTATGGACGCGAAGTTTCGATGATTCGTCAACGTGTGGATGGCTAGGTTGTGGACCAAGAGGTGGGACACAGCCGGGACGAGCACGCCTCTAATCTTCGTACGCTTCGTGAGGTTTATGAGAGGGTTGCGGATTCGATGGTTCTAGCCTTCCACCGTAACGCTAGGAAGTTCAACGCGAACCGTAGGTCGGTTAGGATCGATGTTGGACAGGTTGTCTGGCGAAGAAATTTCCAAAGAGGAACTTCTGATGCATTCAGAGGTGGCAAATTCGCGCCACGCTTTGTGCAGTGTCGGGTTGTTGAACGCGTGTCTCCGCAAGTTTACGTTTTAGCCGATGCGGATTCGGAACACGTGGGCACATATCACATTAAAGATATTTTGAAATGATTTGTTTTTTTGTTTGTTTATAATTTGTTTTCTTTTTGTGTTTGAGTTAACCTTAATTGCTATTCCCAAAATTCTAAAAGACGCGTTTGACCGTCCGATGACCTTTTAAGGTTCTTTTGGTCCTTGTTTCGTTTGTGCGTTTGTTTCGTTTGTGTGTTTGTGTGTATGTTTCTTGTATCTCCGTTCTGGAGTGTGTGTTCTGATGGCGTCTGATGGTGGTTGGTGTATACTTTGTCCGACTAGGAAGATGAGTTGGGCGACTTGTGGTCGTTTTCTGTGCAGTTATTTTCGGCCATTCATTGCGTAACGTTCTTGATCCGTTTGGATGTTGTTGTTGGTTTGTTGGTGTTGTTTTTTTTGTTGTTGGCGTTGATTGTTGTTGTTGATGTTGGATTTTTGTTGTGGTTTGATATGGGTGTTGTTTTTTTTTTGTTGGCATTGTTGTTGTTTTTGTTGTTGATGATGTTGGTTCTGTCTGTTGACGTTGTTGTTGGTGTTGATTCTGCCTGTCGTTCTTGTTGTTGTTGGGTTTTGGTGTTGTTGTTGTTGGGTTTTGGTGTTGTTGTTGTTGGGTTTTGGTGTTGTTGTTGTTGTTGGGTTTTGGTGTTGTTGTTGTTGGGTTTTGGTGTTGTTGTTGTTGGGTTTATGTTTTTTTTTGTTGGTGAGAGGATGCTGTAGAGTTAAACAACCGCTACTAGTTGTCGACCTTCGGCGCCGCCGAATTAATTATCTTTCAATTGTGTGTGGTCCTATCTTTAAATATGTAAAACCTCCATGTTTATTTGCTGGCAGTTTTTCTTGTGTCACTTTTGAATTTTCAAATGAGTGTTTTTCTGTTTGCGTTGTCAAGGCGATCTGTCTGGATTTTTTCGTCAGATATTTTCTTGAATTCGTCGTGGCGTGTTATTTTTATCAGACCATCAACATATAATCGGTGAAATTGGCAAATAAGCCATTGCTGTCCTGTGTTTTGAGGCGGCTGTGTAATTCAGCCGCTATAACCGAGTAATTTTATTTGGAAGCCAGGTTTACTGGGTAAGTCGAGGGCATTTCCGATGCATTAGGGGTGGGTTTTGAGTTTGCTAGTTACTTTCGTGTGGATGTAGTAGTGATAGGGTGTGTTTGTGTTTTAGCTAAACCGTACGGGCTAACCGAGGACCTCGTTGCCCGCTGTCTCCCGTCGTTCACGTGGTGGTTTCCGCCTGGGAACCTTCCTGTCCGGCTTACGGAAGGCTGGGGGCGGACGGTCGTCTCGCCGGTGCTCCTGCACGACCATTTGTGCGTATAGCGGTTCCGGACGGGCCGTCGGTGCCCGGGTTGACCGTGCTAGTGGCCGGACCGGTACACCGGACTACATTGTAGCTATTGTCCTTTTTTTATAACCGGTTTTAGTTTTTAAGTTCCGATGTTTTTGGTGTTTTTTTTTATTCTAGTTTATGTTTTAACCTTTATTAAGAAGTGTTATCTTGCCATCAAATTCCGATTTCACTGGTGATCGATTGAATCACCAGTGAAATATTTTCCAAATTCCAATAACCCCACCGTCGGGCTACCAAGTTTTAGTTGCATTTTTACAAACCGTCGGCTCTCATCCCATCACACCCATGCCCATCAACACCACCCGACCACGCCGTTTTTTTTTATATTAATGCAATTTCCCTATTTTTTTGGGGTAATTCGATTAATTTTGACCCCTTATTTTTTATTTTGATTCCAACGTTTCCGTTAATAATTTTACTTATTCTAAATATATTTTGTGTATAATTTTCGGAAAATTTTAGTAAAATAAATTATACGTGTACAGATGAAGTGAAGTTTCTTTTTATCTTTATTTTCATTACAGTAGGTATTCGTAATCCAATGAAACATGTGCCCCTCACTATTCGGTTGTTGGTTTCATGGGAACTAGTAAATAGAACTCGTCATACTACTCTGTGGTACACTGTTCAACGGATTTGAGAACCTGGGGTGCCACGGGTCCGAATCCAAGTTTACTTAACACTCCTACGGGTGTCATCCAGGGATGTCATGGGTCCGGAATGAATAGAATAGACTAGAAAACATGTATTGACAATACAAAAAGTCAAGAAAACAATACAAAAAAGAGACACAACAACAAAAAACAACAGTAACATGCAATGATATTTGCATTAAAACTATCAAACGCGTTGCAAAAAAACTATCAAAGTTTTACGCACTGGGGAAAAGATTCCTTTATTTGTTCCAAAAGCAAACAAGAAAAACGCAAAAAAGTGATTGGTTCATTTGATGGACCCTGATATCGGTGGCTGAGTTCTGGTCTTCACACATATAAAAACCTGAGTCAACACGATAAGAAGGTGGGTATGGGTAATAATAATAAATTATTGAAGACGTGGCGTAAACATGGCAAGCATGTGTTATGTTACACCACATGGATTAACCTATATGTATTTAGATAAAGTGTGTCATCAATCGACCAAGAATGGACGCAGAAAAGATGCCATGCACCTTCTTCCAAATGGCGGCGGCGTATCGGCGGTTGGACCCTTAAAAACTATGACAAGCGCGTCGTGAAATCCCTGAGAGTGAGTAGGTCCACTAAATAATCGACATATAAGTTTATTTTTTATTGCATTAATTAAGACGCATGTGTAGTTCGATTAAATAGTATTTTAAATGTTTTTTTAAACTTATTTTCGTTATTAGGTCACGCATTGATGGTGGGAGGTCATTCCAGCACCGAGACGCCGCAAATCTAAACGAACCGCGAAAGGCCATAGTACGATGCTTAGGGTGCTTGTACACGGTGCATGTAGCTGGAGCAAGTAAAGATGCGGGTTACACGCGTGAGTAATATGCGCAAGCTATTTGTTCGAGTTACTCGCTTTGTACTTATACATGGTGCATATAACTGGAGCAAGTAAAGACACAGGCTACTTGCGCAAGTAGTCGTGGTCAAGAGCTACATGTGCATGCTATTCGCACGGTAGCTTTATGAGTTGAATCGCGTCAAAATGTCTCGACGAACGAAAATTCTTTTAAAATCATTGTTAAAAATGTAATATTACCAGAATTATTAAATATGCTAGAAGACGAATTAATACACTTACGAAGCAAAAGTTATGGATGCGTAACTGGATAGCCAGATTTTTGAGATTTCTCGATTTACAACTTTACTAAATTGTAAGTAGATCGAAGACTTCGTATTTTATTTTTTATTTAATTTTTTCCGAAACCGTCAATGCCCATCTCTTTCTCGATTGCTTCTAAAGCGTTCTCTCTTGATTGTTTATTTTTGTAGTTTGACGATTCCATATTCCACAGACAATCGTAGGATTTGTACAAAAGTACGAAACGACAAGTCGTTTCGTCGTTCCACTTATCTAATTCACTCATTATTGGTCACATTAAAACAAAAACTAAACAATTATAGAAGAAACAATTCACGTAATAGAAAAACAATTAAATTAACCCGCTTCCTATCGGTCTGTAGCGTCGCGCTTGCGCACGTCTGAACCTGCTCAAGTGACATGCGCGAGTGACCCGCGCGCGTCGCAGAGCACGCGGATTAGTTGCGCGGGTGGCTCGCTTTGGTACATGCTCGAGTCACTAGACCCGCACATGTTTTTTACGATGTACCTATGTTTACGATGCATATAACCCGCGCAAGTGCCTCAACATGCGCAAGCTACTTGCACCGTGTACAAGCACCCTTAGGAACTAAAATACGTTGCTTAGGAACGTTTGGCTTGAGGCAGCTGTCCGACCGCCGCCGGTGATGAGCGTGTCGCGAGTATAAAAAGATGACAAGCGGCGAATTATAGTTCTGTCGCTCGGCTATGAGAGAGTGTTTGTGTGCAGCGGGCGAGGACTCGCTCGACTCGCCGCTTGTTATCTGTTTTAGGGCGTTTACTCTCTCGGGGTTGCTAGTTACTACCACTACTACATAATAATTATTATGTGCACTAATATCTGCACTCTATGTAGAAATGCTGAGCGGCCGGCGGCGTGAGCTCTGATCCAGTGTGACCAGATTAAATTTGACAGAAATACCGAGGGACCTCAAAAATACTAAAGTATACCGACTTACAGAGGCCAAATATACCCATTAAAATACCGAATTTTTAAACATGTTTTATTTATACATTCTCGCAAAAAAATAATGTATTAACAGCCAACACAACCTCGAAAATATGTCTCATTACATAACTTTATTATTTCTTCAAATTATACGGAAAAATACTGACTCCTAGCAATATATCTACGAAAATACTGATTTTCGAAAAATCTACAATTTGAAAATCTACTGAAAAATTACCTATTAAAATACTGAATCTGGTCACACTGCTGTGGCCGCCAAGCTTTATACTCGCCTGCTGTGAGGCAGGGTGTCAGCCGGCGAGTGTTTTTTTTTTTCTCGCCCAGCTACAAACTATTAAGCGAGTACTCGCCGGGTGGTGTGAACAGCCAGCGATGAACTATTAATATTTGCATCTCTTTTGTTTACAGGGAATATAATCTTATGCACGTTTCTTGAGCGAGAAAATAACCTGTAGTTACTTGCTCACTCGCACGCGGAGATACAGGTGCCTTAGATTTAAAAAATGTTGTATATAGTGGAGTGCCACACTAGGACATTCAATAACAACATTATTTAAAAAAAAAGCCTTTCTACTCATGAAGGTAACCTTACCTGATTCAGAGTTCTGATGCAACTAGCGAGCAGGAGCCCGCTGCCTTTCGTCTTGATGTCCTTTGAACTTTGCACGCACAGTGACGTGTTCTTCAGGCGGAGTTGGAATGAGTCCGTATAGTTTCTTTTCCTGGAGACAAAAGTTGTTATCATGGTGTTATAAAACACTAACTATGCTCTGTTTCACCAGCGAGTCCGTTCCCGTAGAAATATCGAGATAAAAAAGGATGCTATGCCTTATTGGTTGTGGTTGGGGTGTTAAAAGTCCTATACCAACGCCGTAATAAATGCTTAGTGTACAGTCGGGGAACTTTGAGGTCGTTCAGTAGAGGTTTTGTGTTATTTTAAAATGTATGAGACTTCTAGAAAACGTTTATATCACAAAATAATAGAACACTATTAGCTTTTTTATTTGGATATAAAATGAATTCTTTATCCTTATTACTTTACCAAAAAACTCTACTGGACGACCGGGAAGTTTCCCGATTGTACATCAAAGTAAATGTGAAAATAATTGCTAGCATACGACTATTATATTTAGTTTTTTTTTTAAACCCGTCGAATTGAGAACCTCCACCTTTTTTTAGAAGTCGGTTAAAAATTGGTGTTAGTTTCGCTTCGCTGCGCGATGTGTGGGGCTCGCACTAAATTGAAACATAATGGCATAGTGCGTTAACGGAGAAGCGATTTTACACGCGTTTGCTTGAAATGGAGCCTTTTTGCGGCACACAGCGATGCTCACGGCAAAACCTTGCTTGACGTTTATACTATACGTGGTTTTTGTTTTTCTTAAGGGCCTTTTAACACTCAGTAAGTATTCCAAATATTTTAAGCCTCGCGAGAAAGACTGTTTTACTTTCACTTTGCCTTACCTCGAATGCCACGGTTGGAATTTGTTCTTCTCCGGGTCGTTAAGAGCAACAAGTCTCTTCTTGGACTCTGTTTTGTCTCCGGTCTCCAGGTCAGGGTAGACATTCTCTAGGTACCATTTAAAGGTGTAGCACTTGAGACTCTTGCGAACTGCTTGCCGCTCCGATATGTCGCCCACGTCGATGTGAGCGGCAGAAGGGTTTTGTTCTATCACCTTTTTCTGAAAATAAAAAGTTGAGTGGTTTAAGGTTGGTGCCCGAATATATTGTTAAACAACGTATCTTTTGTGTGTACATAGAGCAATGCGGCTTCCTAGTCGGAAGGAGTAGCCATACGCGAAGCATTCCCCTCCGTCATGTCCGCATGTTCGCGGAACATGTAGGTTTATACAAACAAGATGAGCTCGGATTTCTTCGGAGGACCGAGTCCAGTCGCGCAAGGGAACGCTTCTTGCTGATGGGCAACTTCAGATGGCAAGATAAATTTGGGTGGGGCGGGCGCCTTGCAATGTTTATTAATTGCAAGTTGACATGTATGCAATTAATTATTCATAATACTTAAATGAAGATATTTGTATATGAGCAATATTATAACTTACTAAATTTGCATTTTACAATGCTATTTTTATGTGATAAATATTGAACAAAAATATATAGCATAATTGGTCTGTTCATTAGGCCGGATTCCCAAGGATGCGGGTCGAATCCCGTCAGGGCGACATGAGACAAGCTCCTTTTTTCTAGTATATTTTCTTGTTTAATATTTATCACATCAAAATAGCATTGTAAAATTCAAATGTAGAAAGTTATAAGTGAAAAAATATTTTTCACCTCACACGCTCTGAAAAGGAGGTTTTGTCATTCAGTTTAGGCGTAGAAAATCGCTTTTTGCGGCCTAGCGCGGTAAACTAAATATATGTCATAATGCGTTCCGAATCGCACTATTGACTTTTTTGTTACATTTTCCGGCAGTTAGAGGTAAGATAGCCAGTTCCTCAGTGATTGACGATTCCGGGAGAGGCGGGCTTCCATCTTAAGCCTTATCAATAATTAACATCAAGATCGATGCGTCTCCCCATTGTTCACAAAAAAAACCCAAACATAAACACGCATGGCAAACCATATACTATACTTTTTATGAATTTGACGGTATTTTTTAATGAGATTTTCATATTAAGTGGTTTTAATTTTTTTCTACGATATAAACCATTTACTTACTAATTTATTTAAGCACACAGGATTTATTAAACTTATTAGGTTCATACATTCACTCTTTACTTTTCGTTAAAAAAAATCGATTACTTCAAGTACTACTGTCATTATATGACTATGAGGATTACACAGTTGAAACTTGGTAAGTAGATGTATTCTGTAAACCGCTTTACGGTTTTTAGACAAAAATAAAAAAATGTATATATTAAGGGGGGGCTCCCCATACATGGAACTGAAACTGTAAATTTTTTTTTTCATCAAACCTATACGTGTATAATAAGGGGGTATCTTTAGATAGGACATAAAAAATTACATTGAGTTTTCTAAAACTATATTTTTTTCAAAATAAACCGTTTGAAAGATGTACACTTTCAAAGTGAAAAACTGTATTCCCCCCCTAAAATAAGAAAGTGAAAAATCTAAAAAAATATATGCTGTAGACCTTTATAAAAACTTTCAACGAAAATTAGTTTGAACGAAATATATTATGCAGTTTTAGAGCTATAGCATATTTGCCAAAACCGCAAATATAACTTGTCATTTATACAGACACTATGAAAAACAAAGTTACTTTTGCAGGCGAAAAATTATAGTGGCATTTTGGGTAGGTGAATTTAATATAATAATAGAAACTTTATTGCACACGATACAAAAACAAACACATACAGAGAAAATGTCAAAAAAGAGGAACACACAATAGGCGGTCTTATTGCTACATAGCAATCTCTTCCAGACAACCTTGGGTGAGAGACGAAACCCTTCATGTGCGAGTTCGACTTGCACTTGGTCGATTTTTTTTGTTACATTTATTATGTGTCAAAACGCCAGAACTATTTTGTATAGAGAATTAGTATCTAAGACTACTCCTTCCGGTACGGAAGCCGCGTCGCTCTGTGTGTAATGAAAAGCCGAAATACGTGTATCCTGGGCCCTGATTCATAAAGAAAATTGTCAGCGACAGGTGAAAGGTGACAATTTGACGATTGTACGTTTCATAAAACATTGGTGCTATATGAAAAGCCGACATAATTATCAAATTATCGCGACGATTCTACAATTTAACGTTTCATAAAACATTTGGTCTGACTTATCTGTAATCGGAAAATCTGACATATTTGTCAAATTGTAGCACATTTTTGATAGGCATTCTTGGTCTATGTCAGGATGATGAGTGGCAGTTATTTTTCTTTTATAAATTCTCACGTGATCGAAAGAGTTCGTAATAGGATTTTTAAACCGAGAACTTTATAATGAATGATTGCTTTTTATAGAAAACATACCTTCTGCAATTATGAAAAAGGTCAAAATTGCATGGATCAGTGACAAAAAAAGTATGTTCGAGCATAGTTAACAAATTTTCGACTTGTCAAGCTTTATTAAACAGGGCCCTGGTGTACCTGTTTTATTTTTATTTGTATTGTCCGTATAAAAAAGCGATAAAAATCTCGTGCTTAACAAAGATAAGTATTCGGCGCATTTCAACAAATGCAGGATTACACCATTTAATTTGCTTGTCAAAGCTGCCAAACCCCATACATTTTTAAGCCGTAAACTTAATAGTAATTCATTAAAGTAAGATGGTGCAAACCACACTGTGTGTCAGGTTCTAATTTTAGAAAATTAATAAATAATTTTCATACAACACAGCAATTATCTCACTCATACAAGTTTCACATTCGCAGTGCTCGCCCTCGCCGCCGCACAGCGCATTATCATAGGATTCAATTCAATCGAAAAAAAAATAGGTAGTACGTCGAACTTCATCACATACATAGATCTGGTTCCGAAATAAGTATTCCTTTTTTTTTATTTAGAATGGATTCACCCTTGATCCTAATATCAAGCCTGAGACAGGATCCACGGTGGAGCGAACTAGCCCAGAAAGTGCCTGTTCACCCTTGCTTTGAAAGTGGACGGGTTATAAGTATTCGGAAAAACAGGCGCAGGGAGAGAGTTTAACTCCTTTGCAGTGCGCAATATAAAAGATGTTGCGTAGCGTTTGATGCGACTTTGATACAGGATCAAAGAAGTTATAAATATATAAATACTTAACAATTTACAAGGAGCCAACACAAATGTTCAAAATAAATATGTTTGTCTCGATAGGGATCGAGTCCATCATTGCCACTAACGTCATCAGACATTTTGCATCGATACAAACGCGGTCAGTCGCAATTCTGCATCGATACAGTCGCAACTTTTACTTTTACACACACGCGCTTCTCAAAGTAGCAATACAATCGCGACGCAATCGCGATTCCGTAGGTAGCCGCTTAGCTCAAGGGCAGTGATACAGTCGCGATGCAAACGTCAAAAAATCGATACAATTACTTGTTCTCATCTCAAATTATATGAGGATTAGTGGCCACCTCTGGTGTCAGTTTATCAAGCTGCCTATATAAGGCCTCTGACTAGGCTTAACGACCACTTCATGTTCACCCATCCGACACCTGACCGGACCGAGCGTTGCTTAACAAACGTGATCGAATACCATCAGTTTATCAAGCGCCGTCATGAGCGCTTCTAATTTGTGAATCGCTGGTGTCGCTCGGCTATCAAACACGTGTTTGTATCGATGCAAAGTCGCAATGTGTAAGTGCTCTAAATCTTAATACCACCGCTGGCTCCTGCAATGTCACGGTTCAACTTGATCGCTATATTTCGAAACTTGACAAGCGCACAAAAAAGTTGTTCATTTGTTACTAATCTAAAAAAGCGTTCGCTTTTAATCGCTTGCACCAGTACAATTAATAACATAAATAAATAAATATTTCTTACACTCACACGAATTAACATAGCCCCAAACAAATCATTGTAAGGCTTGTGTTATGGGATACCAGAGTAACGGATATAAATAATTATATAATGATATATAATATATAAGTTATGTGTAGAAATATATATAAACTCCATGACTCAGGTACAAATGGCCGTATCCATCATACAATATTTGACCCTACCGGGATTCGAACCCGGGACCTCAGGACTGAATAAATGATACAGAGTTGAGTTGAGTTGATACTATATCATCAGCATATAAATTGTATTTATTACCAAGTTAAAATGGTTAGGGCATGATTGGAATCCCAGGTTTGGGGTTGGGTGATGCGGGCTCTCTGTCCTTTTTCTCAAAAACGGTTGGACAAACAAAATAAAATTTTAATATAAATTGGTCGCAAATTTTGTTTTCTTCAAATAAATGTTAACATCAATGAACTTTAGAACCGAAATAATCGCGAAAAACTGAAGTTTGCCTTTTTTCATACCGAGGTGAAATTTTGTCAGTTTCAATGCCACTAATACACAGGCTTAATGTTTATTCACCGCAAAATGGAGCCCCTTCTGGCCCTTTTTGACCTGAACCTGTCTTCCAACCTGAACTTTGGCGAGTACGTCGACTCCATTGCTAAGAAACTGGACGTTCTCTCTAAGGCTAGGCGGTATTTCACTCCGAATCAGCTGCTCCTTTTATACAAAGCGCAGATTCAGCCGTGCATGGAGTACTGCTGTCACCTGTTGGATGGTTTTGGAATCGATTGAAAACCGTGTCAGGAAACTCATTGGAAACTCAGCATTGGCCACGGCGGAACGTCAGAGCCTCAGACACCTCCGCTAAGTTGCATGTTTATCGGTATTTAATAGGATACACTTTAGAGAGTGTGCAAGAGAACTACAAGACCTTGTTCCTCCAGCCCCTTTCCACCATCGGGGTTATTTTATAACCCGTACGTTGTTGATATTCCAACGGTCAGTACCAAGCGCTTTGCTGACACATTTCTTATGCGAAACGCTAAAGAATGGAATGCGCTGCCTGCTCATGTGTTCCCCGAATCCTACAACCTTGGCCTCTTCAAGGCGAGAGTAAATAGGCATTTCATGTTGCAAGCATGCAACACCTTAGACCACATCCTGTTTATTAATCACGATGGTGGTCAAATGCCTGCCCCCTAAAAAAAGCCCCCTAATATGACTGCACTATAAGAATATCATCATTATTTAATTAGCCGTTAGCTAAAAATTACTTACTTTAAAAATGTTATTGATATAAACATCGAAACACGAGACAGCTCTAGCCATGTAGAAAAAATATTATTCTCTTTTCAGTTTGGTAGACAGACAGAGACAGAAAACAAGGTAAGCAAGGCAACAAAGACGCAACGCGATATGAATGTTTAAAGGAAAATTTATATTCATATTCATAATACTCAAAAGTAGTTTTTCTTTTAATAAACAACAACAAGACATTCAAACAAAAAATTTATAATAGAAGTCGCAAGCAATAGATCGTATTCAAAGACTATATTTAATATATCTATCAATAGCTAAATCAAATAATGTTTGAAAAAAAAACGCGAACCACACCTTCAAACAACAAAAAAAATGCATAATAGAAGTCGCAAAGCAACAATTTGCATACAAAGAACTGAGCACAGGAAATATGACATTTTATCTCAGCCATTTCTAATTGTCGCTACTGCTGGGGCCCTGACCTTACTCATGGATGGATAAAGAGGATGGGCCATGACCCACCACGAGGGCTTAATGCGGATTGGTGGGTTTTGATGACGGCAAATACGGCCGTGACGGCTTAACGTGCCTTCCGAAGCACGGAGGAGTTCGAGACAACTCTGGGTCAAATATATCTTATGCCGTCTCAATAACGTACCACGTATTCGTCCATCCAGACACGAGCCATGCGCATAGAGTTGTACATCATGAAATCTTCCTTCTCTCCTATACTATGCGGCCTGCGTTTGCGAAACACGTGGCCGACGCGACTGCACGGAATCATCTCCAAACTCCCACCGCACATCCATATCTGAAAATACAAATAGTCTTTTATATTCAAATTATGCTGATTACAAGAAATCAGTAATTCTGCTTATTTTTAGTCTTAATCATAACTTGCCAAATAGATGTGCATAAAATGTCATTCACTTCTCCTGTACCAAGAATTCTCAAAACATAGCGACAGCTATTGTTCTCCTTACGAAACTGTCGCTAGCAAAACATCGTTCGTTTTCCATTGTAAAATTGGGTATTATACCCAATGTTGTAACACAATGGCTGAATTCTTGGTACAGGAGGTGAATGACATTTTATGCACATCTCTTTGGCACGGACTTAAGTGTATGATTTTTAATAATGCTATTGCTTACCCTAAACGATATTTCTAAATTCTCACCACCCCATATGTGCATGCCTGCGTCATATTTGCCAACATAGTTGAAGTACTCGCGATAGATTGCGAACAATCCACCAGCCATTGTTGGAGATTTGATAGGTTTCACAAAGTCTTCGTCGTCTGTAAATAATTAAGAACAAACCTGTTTCAGCTAGACTTTATTTTATAACTTTTAACGCGATTAATATACACATGAATAACAAATTACAGCTTTCTAAATTAGAATAGAAGCCTCTTAGCTAAGCCGCGCACAGACAGACTGTAGAACACGCAGGGCAGGACAAAAGATGTGTGTGCCATTGTCTGGGGCGAAATATCACAAAGGCGCATTTTCTGCTCACTTCGGCCGACTTAGGTCCGTAGCATATTTAAGGACATTTAGATTGCCAAGGGTGAATTATGTCCAGGTAGGAGTCGCTCAGCCTGCTAGGCAAATGGGTTTGTGGGATATTTCTCCTTCTAGTTTTTTCCACCACAACTAAAACCTATCCTATAACATAAATTATTGCAACAACAACTACTTGCTACTACTCGAATCTTTTATAGCATGTCGCCGACACTATAATTTTATCTTTGTTGAATGAAGGAAAAAATATTATTATTAGGTATTTGACTCTAGAACTCTTGAAACGTTTTTTAAAAGAATGCTGTTGAATGAGAGGCTTTTTTGGTAGAAGACAATGTTTTAACATACTTTTCAATGTGCCTTTTGGAAGGTTGTCCCACTTGAAATGTAGTCCCCAATTAAATCCTCCACGGACTAGCGGGCTGGCTGTGTACTCGAACGTGTCCGAGTTGATGACGTCGATGATTGGCATGACCGCACGCTGCGAATAGCGCACGTTTATACCGTCCACACCCTCAGCGAGACGACATAGAAGCGGTGGCAACCAATCCACATTAACTTCTATGTGTGAATCCAAGAAAACCAAAACCTAGAAAAAATAAAAGAGGTCTTACAAACAAGAAAAAGATCATATCTTGCTATCAGCAGCTAGTGTAACGTTTTTAACTATGCTGGTGTATAGTTCAAAAATAACTTACCTCACCCACACTGTTATCAGCTCCATACAATCTTGCACGAATTAAACCTTCACGTTTGCTTGTTTTTAGTAACCTTACATTCAAACCATTTTTAGATAATTTGCTATAATTCTTATCAGTAGTTTTCTTGTCTACATTATTGTCATCGTTTATATAATCAACAACATTATCATCCACATTATTAGTCTCTAACATTTCTTCCTCCTTACGCATTTTATTGTTCAAATCATTAACTTCATTTGCCACTGCATCATATAAACCCTCAATATCACTATAGTCATCTACAAGAATGATTTCTTTTAAATATTTAGCATCAGTGCGGTCTAAGATTGAGTGTATAGATCTCATTAATGTTTCAAAGTGTTCATTAAAGAAACAAATGATTATTGATGTTCTAGGTAACTTTTGTGGATACATTTGTGTGCGGCACCTAAAACACATTCACAGAAAAACTTGATTAAAAGTAACAGTTAAGTAAAATATAAATGAGGCCAAAAGTAAGCTATTAAAAGTAAAAAAAAAATTACAAATAATATGTGAAGATTTAAAATGTTTTGTGATGCTGTTCTATAAACTAGGAACTTGTTCCTCTCTGGACAGCTGGATACTGAATCATGAAGTTAATATGCACAATCAAAACTCACAATTTATTTCTTGTGTCAGGAAGTCCTCGGTGATTTCCGATTCTTTTAGATATTAGAGTATTGAATGCATGCAGATTGTAACCCTTTTCACGTATCCTCACATCCTCTGCATTACGAATCAGGCCCAGTTGATTATCTAATTTCAATAAAAGTCATAATTAAAATTAAGCATATATGTCTGGCTGTAATCTGCATAGTGGTATCAAAGAGAACAAAGCCCATACTGGTCAACACGGTACACCATACTCAAGTGTTATCAAGTTTCTGAAAGGCACACAATAACTGCCAAAGCAGTGATTGTAACTGCATTCACACTGCTAATTTTCTAAATAAACACATAACTTATATGGTCGATTTCTGCATTGAGAACTCAATTTATGAATGTCTCAAACTCAACTCAAAACAAAATGTTTAACTAATATGCACTTTGTGAGGTTTAAGGCTTCCTCCACTTGAAATTCTCAATTTAGAAACTGAGTAGTAGTTTATAAGATGCTATCACTTAAGAGGATTTAACAAACTTACCTAAACTTTTATCCGGTTTACCTGACAATTTCATACCTAGTTGTTTTGCAAATTTCTCTTTAAGCATCATTTTTCTTTGATAATCAGATCGAGCTTTAAAAGCCTTCCATTTATTTGCAGAGAATCTATCATAAGCCCTTGGGCTGTCATCAAGCAAATTCTTCCCTTCAAGTGCTGCAATAGATTTGTCATTGTTTTTTATTCTATCTCTCTCATCTGAATTCACCAAGTGATATTGAAATTTCCCATCCATATTACTCATTGTACTGTTACCTAAAATGTTGGTTTAACAATAAATTATTTTTCTATGCTAAATTCTCAACACAAGAATTGCACAAAATCTATGGAATTGGTGAATTTTAACAGATTCAAGTTCACAGACCACTCAAAAATTTATCAGTATGAGTGAATGGGTTTGGAATATATGGTATCAGAACAAGATTCATCAAGAGTGTGAATCTAGCCACCATATTTCAAGCAGACGCATAAGCCATTAAAGAATGCACAGAAGCCAACAACAGACAGGTGATTAGTCTCTCTAGCCGGAACCATTTCACCACTATCTCAAAGTCAAAGTCAAAGTCAAAGTCAAAGATTTTTATTCAAATAGACTTATAGATAAGTGCTTTCGAATCGTCCAATTTTTTTTTCCTACCAGCCATTCAGGACATCTTTTAACTGATAAGAAGAACGGCCGCAAGAAACTTATCAGCTTTAACAGAAGCAACAACATTTACAAAGGAACATGTCGTTGCCAAACACAAATCTACAATCTTGAAACATATTTAATATAAGAGGAAAATTTTCTTATACTCAGTTATTAGAATATTTTCCTTTTATACAATTACAATAGTCATGTTTTATGTTAGTATCACTTCCATGCATTTTGGTCTTTCAAATAATCTTCTACCTTGTAATAACCTTTGCTTAAGAGCGTTTTTTTAACATGTATTTTAAATTTATGCAAAGGCAGCTCAATCACTTGTTGTGGAACTTTATTAAAAAAGGCTATGCCTTTCCCCAAAAACGAGCGACTGCATTTTTCAAGTCGAAATCTTGGAACGGCAAGCTTATTCTTGTTTCTAGTATTAAAATTATGAACATCGCTATGCTTAATAAATAAATCGTGATGTTTCCTTACATATACTATATTATCATAAATGTATTGTCCCGCCAAAGTTAGTATATTAATCTCTTTAAACAATTCTTTAAGAGAATCTCTCTGTCGAAGGTTGTAAATGGCGCGCACAGCTCTTTTTTGAAGTATAAAAACATTTTCTATATTGGCTGCTGAGCCCCACAACAACAGGCCATAGGACATTACACTATGAAAATAACTAAAGTAAACTAGTCTTGCCGTTTCAATATCAGTTAGGAGCCTTATTTTCCTTATTGCGAAAGCCGCAGAACTAAGTCTACTCGACAAGGTTTCAATATGTGGATCCCATTGTAGTTTTGAATCTAATGTAATACCAAGAAATTTAGTACTCTCAACTAACTCTACTACATCCCCATTCAAATTGATGTGCATGTCGAGTCATATATATTAAATCAAGTATCATATATATTCAAAACTGGTGAAAGACTGCGTCAATAAGCTGTATGAACTGGGCAAAGGAATAAAATAATTCTGAAATGGAAACCAGGTCATTCAAATATCATTGGCAATAAAAAGCTGATAAACTTGCCAGGCTGGAGCTGAGGGTTTAAATAAAAAGTCAAAGTTTTTTTTTTGATGAATCATAAAATACTGTTTGGACTAAGCAGGATTATTACAAGCCAAATTCTTATAGAGGGCTACTTGCAAAAGCAGACTACAGGACTTTTAGAGCTCAGTAGGATGAAATCTGTGCGGTGGTCAGAGCCATAACTAGTCACTGCAAACTAAACAGGACCACGAAGTTGAGTGAACTGACATTACCATAACTCTTATGTCCCTGCTACATGCTCCATTTTACCTGAAAGCATGCCTGCACAAACCAGTTTGCATAGGCATGCTCTCAAGTAAGACGACGCATGTAGCTGCATTACACATAATTCGTCCAGAAAAACTAAAGCCTTTTAAACAAAATTTCCTGCAAGCCCTCAGTCTCCAGATTAAGAGGTACTCTACCTAGAACGCGAATTACAAAAAATATTTTAAGTTGCAGGGACTACAGCTGCCAAGGGAGAGCTCTCTAATCACATAATTAATTATAGTTTTTTCGGATACATAAGTAGGAATAATAATGATATTTTTTTACTCAAAATAATGACTTACCACTCATGTTTAAAAGCCAGTATAAGTACAATGAGATACTCCAAGTGGCCGAAGCAATAAGAATTCCCCAAAGGAAAGAATTATTTATTTTGCCCATTTTCTTCAAATAATTATGCAAAACAAATTTAAACGCACTGATTCCAACTTGGACTTGGTTTGATAAGTTGTTTCCAAATAATCAAATCTGGCACACAGAGATCGGTGGATCACATATTTCCAAATAAACAAATCGGGCACACAGAGATCGGTGGATCACATAACTTTAGGAATATTGTAATAAAAGCCAATAAAAGGTCGGTAAATCGGACTATTTACCTAACCATTAATACTGTTACATATAATTCAAGTTGAATTAGAATTTAAAATGAATTACAAAACGATGCGGAATTGAATATATTTCATCCATCGTTCATTCATTCGTTCAAGACCACAGAATACTATTACTATTTTTTTTTATGTCTCCACCCGGTTTGGGTATTAGCCAGAACAAATAAAGGTAGGGAAACTATTGAAATTGTTAAATATTTACAGAACGGAAATTTAAGGATTTGGATAGTGGAAAGGATAAAGGATATATAAATGGAATTTAGATTTTAATGTTATTAGAGGATATAAATAAAGAAATACATTTATACACATTAATATCATTAGTATATAAAAGAAGTAATATTGAGGTAGGGAGTGGAATTCTGAGGGAAATCAAGGAGTCATAAAAGGAAGTATGGTCATACAGAGGGCAGGAAAAAAATATATGATTTACATCTCCCAATTCAGTGCGACACTCGCATAATGAGTCCTGTACAATTTGTAGCCTTGTAAGATGGACAGGTGTACACGTATGACCTATTCACACACACGAATGACCTCTCATTCTAGTAATGATTGTAGTAGGTACCTTACCAAGCTTCATTTTGGTAAACCAAGGCTTAGATGGAATTTCAGTACTATTACTTACTCCTTCAAGATAGTACACACCATTGACTTGTCTGTTGTATCTCTATGGTACACACAAACAAACAACCATAGAGATACAACAGAACTAAAGAACCACCAATTTTTTTTTTATTGTTAATACGGTTCGTCATTGACATGTAAGTATCTCTATGCGGTTCGTACTCTTGCCTTGCCAACGTCAAGTTAACACCAATTAAATGACACCATTTTGATTACATAAGGCCTGTTTCACAATCTAAAAGTAAGATCTGAGTAGTGCTTAACAGATGATTTGACAGTTGATATGAAAAATATGTCAAATTATCATCTTTCAAAGGTACTCAGGAAATAGGCCCTTAGTCACAATAAAAGTAGCTATAACGTTTTCCTAAAGAAGAAGTATAATGTCATGACTGAGACGTGACATTGCCAGCCAAAAATGAGTTCAACTGCTGCAGCAGTGTTATTTTTGGTCACCCACCCTGCGACCGACCTTAGCGAAAATTACTTAAACACTATAATCCGCATAATTTCCCTTACGTAGGTTGTATACAGCTGGTAAAATAGTATACACGTATAGAGAAATAGGTAACACTCCATAAGAAAGCAAGGGCGTGCATTACAAATAGGCAATTAGGCAGTGCCTACCTCATTGAAAACCGAAATAAATATACAATAATAAGTGTTAAAATTATTTTATTTTAGTTTTAGGCTGCGATTCTATAGAAGCGGAGCTGCGCGGAGGTAGCTAAGCGGGGCTGTGTAAAGAGGTCAGCGTTTCCATTGAAGCTGCGCAAAGATGTGTGGTGCAGAACTAAGCTGTATTATAGCTAGCTCAAGTTACGCCGAGCACCTAGCACAGCTACTTAGCTCAACTCCGCATCGCTGTTCCTGGCTCAGCATGACAAAGCTCCGCTCTGCACAGCACGCTATACATTTTAATATAATTCTTCTCAACTCAGCTAATAATGTTTCCACTAAAGCGAAGCGGAGGTGAGATGCATGATTTTGGCAATATCATTGGTCAATTTAAGTAGTCAAGTAAGTCTCAGCTCAGATCCACGCAGCTCCTCTTCTATGGAAACGCAGCCTAAGTTTTACTTCTATTCAACACTCACCCACTAAGATTTTCCTTATGCTAAATATGGAGATATTAGATGGATCGCATAACCGCATTTTAAAGCGTTCTCCACGTCCAGGCAGAGGCAGAGATACAAAACGACACTTATAGAATATTAAAGAACGTTAATTAATTTACATTTACCTAAAACCTCAATACCATTTGTAAAACTCATCCATCATCCATCAAGCATTACGAACAACTTTTTATATGAAAACAAAGCTGAAAATATATAAACTCGTATAGTGCTTTACAATGCATTGGTTTGATGTACACTTGAATATTCAAATAGTGTATGGAATCCATATTACAAAATTCGTTCGGATAGGATTGAAAGAAGGGCTTGTTTATCGGGTTATTTTCAAAGGTCAAAGTTCCGCAAGGACATAAACCGTTTCAAAAAGGTTTGGCTCGACCCAAACCTTAAAAAAAACAGTTTCGTGAAAGAGCAAAATTAAAAGGGTTTTTAATCAATTAAGCGGTTTATACCGGTTTTTTCTACCGCACGAGTGGCCAACTGAATTGCGAGCTTATGGCTACAAGCGGAAGAAGGTCGCTTTTTGTCTGATTGCCTCAACACTCATAGGTTATTATTTATTTTTCTTTGATGTTCGCTGCCGCGCCGGCCATTTTTTGGTGGAAATAAAGCATGCAATGAATGTTAAGTAATTTTAGCCGACTTTAATAAAGGAGGTCGTGCTTTGTATGTTCGTCTGTATGTTTGTTTTTGTGTATGTTCACTGCATGGTTACTCAAAGACGGCTGAACCGATTGAAATGATTACACCAGTAGGCCTAGCCCGAATAACTTTCGAGGAAGTCAAGTAAAAAAATGTATAAGATAGAGCAGCGTTCCTACCGGACGTAAACGGAAATACATTTATGATAAATTTTAAATAGAAAAATATTGGAAAAGAGAACATAATCACAATCATATATGACAATAGACGGAACCGAAAAACAATATGTGCGACTGTAACGATTCTCCACGCTCATTTAGTAAATAATGTAATGTGCGTGGAGAAACGTTACAGTCGCACATATTGTTTTTATTAATATTAATAGATATTGCCAGTTTTTTTGAAATAAATAATAAATTTCTAAAAAAATATCAAAATAATATTATGACAAATTATTAAATAGGTATACTAGCACGTGCTCGATAGTTACTCGATACTATTTCGTTAGGTTTTCGTGCTAACTAACATTACAGTTTTATTCCTAAGTCAGGCCCATTGTTTGTAATTTCGAACTGTTTAAAGTTTTTGGGAAATCTTGCAAAAAGTGTCGTTTTCGTAACTGTTTCGGTTAAGTACGGGACATAATTACTCTAACTTGAACTTATTTATTTTTTCAAGCATCTTCTGTACTGTACCTTGTTTCACCAACTTTTGTTTGTTCAGTGTAACGTTACTTCGAAATACTTGCCAATGAAATGGATTTTTATGCGACAATAATATCATTGAAGTTTTCGATAGGAAGCTTACTTCTTACTATAAAATATTATAATTGCAAACGTCAGTTTGATTGTTTCTTTGCTTGTTACTATTTCACGCAAAAACATCGAACAGATATTGATGTTTGGCACACAGATAGTAGATAGCCTAGATTAATTAGGGATACTATTCGTCCCGATATTCCCACGGAAATGGGACCTCGCGGGTAGTGGCGGATTTACCGCCTGTAGTATATTTACCAATTTACCCTTTTATATTTACCAAGAATTAGACTTTGTTTTTGATTGCCGAGTACACCTGTAATAATGTCATAAACATGTATTGTAGTTGTGAATGTTTTCTCATAAGTCATGTTATTGTCTGTACATTTGCGCTATTTATTTATTTAAAGTACTCCAACAGAGTACAGTCTGGGAACTTCCCGGTTGCCCAGTAGAGTTTTTTTGAAGTACTAAGGTTAAAGAATTAATTGATGTTTCAGTTGAAAGACATATAAATGTTCCATTATTTTTTAAATAAAAGTTCTCTGCATATCTGTTACTTTTTTAAATAAAGCTCCCTAAAAAATCGGGAAGTTCCCAGACTGTACATTGTTGGAGCACTAAGTATAAATAAATATATGTTGTGGCCGTAGCATCATAGCCTCGCATCAAAGATGCGACATTTAGCAAAAAAAAAAGTAAATTGATTACAAGCTTAAGACAATCTAAAAAATCTAATCTAATAAAACGATAATTAAACGATTTGGCTTCTAGCTTTAAAAGATTTGGCTTATCCATTATTAACAATGCAAAAACATATCAAAGAAGTGGCAGGGGCCGGCCAACTATGAACTACTTGGGTTGGGACACGAGTGAACTACTGAACGATAACTATTTGCTTAGTGAACTAGTTCGATTGAACGACTCATTCACGATCTACACATCTCTATTTTCATCTTTTCATTTTCCTAAGCGTTATGGCAAATTAACTAAGTATTTATTAATCTGTGGTTATGGTGGGTTTCTATGCTACGTTTTCATTAGCGATGAGCGGTTGTTCAAAAAATTTACAATCAAATTATTTGAAATATTCAATACTTGGCATTCAAATGATCATTCATCATTCTATGAAAATTAATCATTGAAATGATAATTAGATTACGATTGATTTTTTACCGAACAAATTCGTTAGAATCAATATATAGAATGAATATATTGATGAATATAATGATTCATCATTCGAATGATGTATCGTTTACGTAACGTGTGCAACGTGACATGAATTTCTCTGTTTTCATGTTAAATAACGTAGTAATATTTTTTTTTTGCGTTTACGGACACAATTAGTAATTTCTATACATTTTTAAGATTTTAGGCCGGCCTATTTCACCACTGACAGATAAGTTGTAAAATAAAAAAATGACAAATCGTCTGTCAATCAAGTTAGCCAGAACTTATGTTTATTATAGTGAATGCCTAGTAAAAAAATCCATAAATCAAATAGGCTTGTGTGTTCCGGACCGGTACGTTTGGCGCAGGCGCAGGCCTAACCTGCTGGTCGTGCCGCGAGCGCGGACCAACCTACTTAGGGAAGCGCCGTTGACGCGAGCACTGCGCACTCTCAACCTTATATCCAATGATACTGACGTGTTCTTTTGTTCGCTGAGTGAATTCGTGCGAGCGGCTATGTTCACCATTTGTTATAAATTGAATTATTAAATTGTATTTAAAAAAAATTATTTATAAAAATTAATTTAATATTTTTTGTTAAATTAGTTATTGAATTATTTGTTATATTATAATATTTTGTTGAGGAATGATTAATTATTTTTATTATTTTTTAATAAATTGAATAATATAGATTTATAATTTAGATTGGCAAACATAATTATGTAATTGTTATTATTTTATTGATTTAATTATTAGTTACTCTATTGTATTGGGGTAATCCTGTAATAATAGATGTATGTGTGGAAATAAATAAATAAAATAAATAAAAATCATAGGTACTTACAGCTTGACGTTTTGGCTGGGTTGCTACAGCCATGGTCACAACCACAACCACAACACAAGCAGACTCTCGTTATATAATAACAATTACCTATCATTGAATTTCAATATTTACAATTCAATTCAGGCGAATGACAAAAATTCATTCGATTGATACAATTCATCTGGATGTTTTTTTCATTCGAATAATTCAATTAATCAAGCTGTTTCCTACAAACGAACAAATCGAATACCTGCCCATTCAATTGAACGTTCAAATGAATCATTCATATTCTATAGGCCATCACTAGTTTTCATTACTATTCTATCTTACATAGTAACTAATAAAACGTAGTGATTACATACTCTTTGGTAACTAATACCTAATCTGTGTTTCTATCTGCAATTTCACAATTTGGTGAAAAATTATTTTTGAGTAATTTTTCTTTCATTTCAATATCTAATAATGAACCGGCGAGACAAAAAAGAAGAGGAGGATGGTGGCCTTAACATTTTTCAGAATCTTGATAAAACGACGCTAATTCAAGAAGCGAGATATTTCAATTCCACTCCTGTGAATCCTCGAAAATGCATTCCTATATTAACGAAGATCATCTATTTGTTGAATCAAGGAGAGAAGTTGACCACTCAGGAGGCAACCGATATGTTTTTCGCAACTACCAAACTGTTTCAATCCAAGGATATTATTGTACGACGTCTAGTCTACTTGTGTATCAAGGAGCTGAGTCCGATGGCCCAAGATGTAATAATCGTGACATCTTCGCTGACCAAAGACATGACAGGCAAAGAAGATTTGTACCGCGCGCCTGCCATTCGAGCGTTATGCTGTATAACAGACAGCACAATGTTGCAAGCAATAGAACGCTACATGAAGCAGGCTATAGTAGACAAAAATCCTGCTGTTAGCTCAGCTGCTTTAGTATCTGCCCTGCATTTATCGGCTACTGTCCCAGACCTGGTAAAGCGATGGGTAAATGAAGCACAGGTAAATATTTTGTACACATTTTATATTGCAAAGTAGGTATAATAGCTTGTGTCTCTTAGCTGTCACATGATTTTATCTAATTTTGATACACATAGCAGTTTAGGAACAATTTAGGCAGAATTCATCAACTAGGGTTATACTATCACTTTCATATTGTCAGGAGTTATGGTTAGTTAGAAGAAAACTATTATAGTTAAGAGATGACTTTTATTAAAAGGTTTACAATAAACTTAGCAAATAGCACACCGCCATATTGAGCCATGTCGCACCAAAGAGAAAGATATGCGTCATAGACCTTGCACTAGTGTGGTGACACCAAAATCAGTGTTGTACCATTGCAACCTTCAACACCCTTCCTCAATGTCACATCACTGAGTGACACCACCTTCAAGCTTCACATTCGTTAAACAAACTCAACAAAAATTCTGTCTGCATTTACATTACACAATATTATTCAAACAATTCATTTCTACAATTCTCAAACTTAACTTTACACAACGGCTTAGTACAGATATCAGCAATTTGATTCTTACTTTCAATATACCTCAATATTACAATTTGCTTTTCAACTTTCTCCCTTATAAAATGGTATTTCAAATCTATATGCTTTAACCTCTTATGGTGTTCAGGATTTTTAGAAATATGAATGGCAGATTGATTGTCTTCATATATAATCATGTTACTACATTTAAGATTAATTTCATTAAGCAAATTTTTTATCCAACACCCCTCACATATACCTCTAGCTAGAGCAACATACTCAGCTTCAGTTGAAGACATCGCCACACATTGCTGCTTACTGGATGACCATGAAACTGTGCAACCATATACCTTAATTATGTATCCTGATGTAGATTTCCGGTCTGTCGGATCTCCACCCCAATCAGCATCAGTATAGCCCACCAAAGGCTCACCTGTACCATTTTTATACACTAACTTAATACCTAACGTCCCTTTAATGTACCTTAGAATTCTTTTCAAACCCCGCCATACTTCCTCATTTGCACATGCCTGATAGCGACTCCAATAACTTAAAGCATAACATATGTCAGGCCGAGTGCCCAACATAGCATACATAAGACTCCCAATTAGCTCTCTGCACTGCCTTATCAACTTTTCATTCTTCTGATCACTCTTCTCAATTTTAAGTCCAGGCTCCATAGGCGTAGAAACCGGCTTACAGTTTTCCATGTTGTACTTCTTCAAAACCTCTTTTAGATAATTTTCTTGATCAATTTCAATATAGTTTTCCTTCTTCTTTATGTTTATACCTAAATATTTAGAAACTCCGTTCATGTCTTTCATATCAAAGTTATCCTTAAACACTTGCTTTAACTTCTCAATCTCTCTAATTTCTTCTGAAACTAATATTATATCGTCTACATACAATAAAACATAGAATTGAAACCCTTTCTTGTAATATAAGCAATAATCACATTTGCTGCGCATAAACCCTTCCTGAATCATTAGCTTGTCAAATCTATCATTCCAATATCTCGGTGACTTCTTTAGTCCGTATAAAGATTTTTCCAGTTTCAATACGTTACCATCTTTTTCCATACCTTTTGGTTTTTCTAGATATACTTCCTCTTCTATTCTTCCATTTAGAAAGGCACTTTTTACATCCATCTGCTGTATTTCTAAATTATATTTATTTGTTATGGCTAGCAAGACTCTTAAGGTTGGCAACTTTGCTACTGGAGCATACACTTCTGAGTGATCGAACCTCTCTTCTTGCTTAAACCCTCTCACTACAAGTCTTGCCTTATAGATTTTGTTATCTTCTTCATTCTTTACTTTAAAAACCCACTTGCAATCAATTGTCTTCTTCCCTTTAGGTAATTTTCTCTCAATCCAAGTTTTATTTCTTTTAAGTGCATCTAACTCGTTATTTATTGCTTCCAGCCACTTGTGTCTATCTTTTCCATTTACTGCCTCTTCATAACTTAACTCTTCTTCTTTTTGCGCTAACATTCCTAGTTCATAATCTTTAGTCCATTTAGGTTTCTTTACTCTTCTTCCACTCCTTGTTTTCCCTTCTTCGAACCTATTTTCATCTGAGCTAAACCACTCCTCATCAAGATATTCTTCTTCGTAGTCCAAATCGATATCAGAGTTATCTTCATTTCTTCCTTCCCTTTTGTCCGACTTTTCTTCTATTTCTATTTCGTGAACACCTTGTTCTTCCAGCAACATTTCTTGTTCTTCATCCACTGTTAGTCCCTGCTCTTCTTCATTTTTGTTTTCTTCTACTGTCAACTCATCTCTAACTGTATTATTCTCCTCTTCCTTTGCTAAATTCTCTTCTTCTGTATGATGTATCTTCTTCTCTGCCCTTTTTGTTCCTTGCACAAATATAACATCTCTGAAGGTTTCAACGTCTCCTTCATCTTCAAACCACACTCTATATCCCTTTGTATTATATCCATACCCTACAAATCTTCCTTGCTTTCCTTTTGGATCCCATTTGTATCTTCTCTGTTTTGGGATGTGAGTGTACACTTCATCTCCAAATTTTCTAAAAACATTTACATCAAACCTTTTCTTATAAAGTAACTCATATGGTGTCTTACCCTTCTGGCTACTTGTACCTGACCTATTAATTGTGAAAACTGCATTATTCACTGCTTCTGCCCATAACTCTTTGCTAACATTAGCATTTATCAACATTGTTCTAGCAGATTCCACAATTGTTCTCATCTCTCTTTCGATCCTACCATTCTGTTCTGGCGTATAAGCCACTGTTGTCTCATGAACAATTCCTTTCATTTTGAACATTCTTTCTACATCCCTATTTTTAAACTCACCACCTCCATCTGAACGAAATCTTTTAACTTTACATCCAAACTCATTTTCAAACTGTTCAAGAAACTCTGCTATTTTCTCTTTTGTCTCATACTTATTCTTAAGGAAGTATACATACCTGTAACTACTGTAGTCGTCCTTCAGCAATAAGAAATAAGATGAACCGCCCAATGACTTTGTCTCCATGGGACCGCACAAGTCTCCATGCACCAGCTCTCCTGACCTGCTTGCTCTGCTGTCACTCTGAGAAAAAGATAACCTGGTCTGTTTGCCCTGAATACAAGATGTACATTGTTCAATCTGCCCTTCATATTTTATATTATTTTTACATAATATTTCTTTCACATGTTTAAAATTTTGATGTGCCAACCTCTCATGCCATGAAGATAAACTTAAAAATGCCAAGCTCTCATTATTCACATTAAATTTTAATTCCATCATATACAAATTACCTACACGTTTTGCTTGAGCCACAATGGTTCCTTCAGATAAAAACTTACAATATTTTTCATTTGACATCACTGTATATCCATGATCAACGGCACTGGCCAATGAAAACAAATTTGCACTTAACTCAGGCACAAACAATACATTATACATCACAGAAGGAATATACTTTGATCCATTAAAAGCAAAGAAATGTATATCCCCTTTACCCTCTACATTTAATTTTTTTCCATTACCTACTACAACTTGTTTATCAATTTTATGAAAATTACAAAACAAACTTCTGTTATGTGACATATGGTCATTTGCTCCTGAATCCATAATAAACTCTAAATTATTTTTGCACACAGGCTCCTGAACTATAAACGCAGTTTTAAAACCTTTACTACTTTCATTATTAACATTTGACACTAAATTATTCTTACAGTCTCTAGCATAATGTCCGATCTTGTTACAACTGAAGCACTTTCTTTTACGACACTCATTTTTTACATGGCCACTTTTACCACACTCAAAACATTTACGCTCACTATTTTTCAACTTATTAAAGTTGCTCCTGCTAACAAATGCTGAAGTTGTAGGCTCTGACTGGCTACAGCGCTCTTCTTCAACTAGCAATCTTGATGTCAATTCTTTCATATTCTGCTGATTTTCCGGCACCGACTCCCAGGCACTCACAAAGTGTTTGTACTTTTCTGGCAAGGTCATCAGAATTTTAGTTATCAACATCTTCTCCGATGGAGCTTCATTAAAGCTTCTTAGCTGACCACATATTTCATCTAACTTAGAGATAAACTTCATCATAGGTTCTTCATATGTCATATTGAAGAAACGCTGCTGTACAAGGTGAACACTCACCTGTGATGATGGCTCATACAGTGCTATTAATTTTTGCCACATTTCACAACTTGTACAACATGTTGACAGATAAGACATAACCTTTTCATCTACTCTTGTCACCAAGACTTCCTGTGCTTTACAATCCTTTTCTTCAAAGACTTCTTTTTCTTTTTCATTTTTTGCCTCCGATACAGTAACAGCTCCTGTCACAACATCATACAATTTCTTCGATTTTAAGATGATAGACACTTGGAACTTCCACGCCGCCCAGTTCTTTCCGTTTAATATAACGTATTTTGAATCTGCTCGTCCCTCCATTTTTGTACTAGCACGTCGCCTATACCGCCGACAAAATAAACTTTCTTAGCTCTGTTGATTCTCTCGACGACACCAACTTCCTTTATAGTACCAGCACGCCGCTTTTACCGCCGACAATGCCGTACCTACCTAACCTTAGGTTGGTTCTTTACCGACACCAACTAATCTCTTCTGACATCTAAACACACTCGCGCCTCTGGGCCCATAACCTATTGTCAGGAGTTATGGTTAGTTAGAAGAAAACTATTATAGTTAAGAGATGACTTTTATTAAAAGGTTTACAATAAACTTAGCAAATAGCACACCGCCATATTGAGCCATGTCGCACCAAAGAGAAAGATATGCGTCATAGACCTTGCACTAGTGTGGTGACACCAAAATCAGTGTTGTACCATTGCAACCTTCAACATTTCACACAAAAAAAATACGATCACTTGCTGTAAAACCGTAATCTAAGGAACGAGAACCATATATTTTTGTTTCAAGACTCCTATCTCAGGATATCCGTGTACATTACGTATCGGAAGAACAATCTAGTAAAATGTCCTTGTGGGATAAACAATATAAAAGTAAAACAACATATACTATTTTTGTTATTCTTCCGTTTTTCACAGAAATTCCGCTAATGTCCTATAGTAGACCTATACTATCTGACCAAGACAATTAGGCGCATGACAGGAATGCATTTTTGCACTTTTGGTACCTGCAGCCCACTTTCATCACCAAAATTGTATTGTCTGATTATAATAGCGATTAACTGATTGATTATATTTATTTTATTTTATTTATAGCCTTTATTCAGGTTTTTACAGTATAATTCATTAATATCTAAATGTTTTGCTGCTCCCCTGTGTGCCCTCCGGCAAAGGCCTCCTCCAACCTCTTCCATTCCTTCCTCTCTCTAGCCGTTCTCATCTAGTTTTTCCCTGCCATCTTCACCAAATCATCCTCCCATCTCTTCAGCGGCTTTCCTTTCCTTCTTTTTTTCCCTCTCTAGGGTACCAATTGGTTACCACCTTACTCCATCTGTCGTCCCCTCTCATTGTGTGACCAGCCCATTTCCATTTAAGGGTTCTCAATTTTACCACGACATCTTCTACTTTGGTAGCTTTCCTTATATTTGTGTGCCTGATTTTATCCACTTTTCTCTTGCCTATCATGCTTCGTTCCATGGCCCGTTGACAAGTTTGTAATTTGGTTTGCTGGGATTTAGTTAACGCCCACGTCTGGCACCCATATGTTAGGATAGGTAGGATGCTAGTGTTGAACAACTTACCCTTAGCTGAGATGTTGATTTTCCTGTCTTTCATAATCTCTTTGTATGACCAGTATCTATTCCATGCATGCCCTATTCGTGTCTCAATCTCTTTGCTGGATGTATTGTTTGTAGCAATTATTTGTCCGAGATATGTGTATTCATCTACATATTCTATTTCAATGTTGTTTACAATGATTTTTTCTTTAGCTCTGTTGGTCATTGCTTTGGTTTTGGAGGTGTTCATATTTAGGCCTACTTGTTTGCTGCATGTATCCAGATCAGTCAACATTCTTTGCAGTTCTTGTGAAGACTTTGCAAACAGGATAATATCATCGGCAAATCTTAGGTTTGAGAGGTACTCTCCGTTGATTCTTAGGCCATGGTCCGACCAATCAAACTGTCTGAAGACATCTTCCAGCACTGCTGTGAAGAGCTTTGGTGAGAGAGGATCTCCTTGCCTCACTCCTTTCTCTATGTTAATAATTTCTCCCTCTCGTTCCAGTTTTACTTTTGCTGTACTGCCCGTATATATGTTCTTAATGATTCTGATGTACTTATCATCTACTCCTTGCTTTTTCAAGGCATTCCAAATTGAATTGTGTTCTAGAGAGTCGAAGGCCTTGCAATAGTCTACAAAACAGCAGTATAGTGATATATAATGATACATAACTGATTGATTACCGCTTCAATATTGTTTTTTTTTTAGTTTTTGTAATTTTTTCTCAGCTGTCATGTGCCTAATTGTTCTGGTAGGATAGTAGTTTTGGTTACTGTAACATACAACATCTTCTTATACTGCTTATGTATGTTTGATTACCTGATTATACTGTTTCTTAAATGTTAATTGTGGCTGGCAGAGTATACTGTATTTTTTTTAATAATATTTTTTATATACTTAATTTAATGGTAAATTGTTTTCTTCCACCCAATTTGTATGCATTGCAATTGATAATAATATAATGCTTATGTTACTTTGTGTTGCAAATGAAATCCAAGCTAATTTTAGAGTTTGAATGATGAGATAATATGAATAAGTTTGAATGATAAATGGGCATTACAGTGATGATTTGTCATCACCATTTTAAATGTCTCCACTGCTCGGGCACTGGCCTTCCTTATGGATGGACAAAGAGAACGGGTCATGACCCATCACATGTACCCAATTCGGATTGGTGGGTTTTAACATCTCCAAATACAGCTAGGTCCAATGGTTTAATGTGCCTTCCGAAGCATGAAGAAGCATGGCAAATAAAATGTTTGGTAACCTATCCTGTGACGGACTATTGCGAAAGCTTAATCACTATATACAATCTCAGGCCGACAAACAACTGAGCCACCGAGCTCCTCACAGTGGTAATTGCATTTTACAATTATTACTATTTTGTGTTCACTTTTACTCACTCCATATATTATTACAAATTATCCAATAATTTGCTTGTATGGCCAAAGCGAAATTTCAAAAATATCTTAAGCTAAGCTAATGTCTATATAAATATAACTATTAAACTATTGATAGAAAGGATGATTAACTACAGAAGAGTTTTTTATTTAGAGAAATAATAATCTAATAACTTCTCTACAGTTGACTGTGTTGCGACAAACATTATGGAGCCTAAATGTATTTGTACACAAACATGAATAACATCAAATATTATAAAAGTAAATCACATTATATAATGTGTATTTCATTTTTTTATGAAGAAACGGGGAGACTTAGCCTTCATCACACCTGATGTTAAGTATTGATAAGGCTGAAGATGGAAGCGAGCGATTCCTGGAATCCTCAGCCACTGAGGAACTGTGACAAAGAGTTTAGATACTTGAAGTCCTAATGACTAATGATGATGACAAAGTTTCAATGCAAACATTAGACAACATTCACAATATTCAATTTTACATACTTTGATCTGATTCTGAAAAGCTTACCAGATATCCATACAAATAAAGTTCATCAAATGAATAATTCCAAATAATAGGGTGTGGTTCATTGACTTTCATGTTTTATGTATTTTGATGGTTTAATTCTGTACTGCCTTTTTTATTAGCTGAGCGAACTAGATTAAATTAGCTCCATTGTTAGAATAGAATAGAACAATTTATTTGCATTAAATGTGGTACATTAAATTGGTGGTAACAGTAAATTTAAGGAAATCGCACATTTAGCTAAAGTGTTAGCATACAAATATTAATCACACTAAACAAAATAGAATAAATAATCAAAATTAGAATTAAAATTAAATACATTCAGGTTGATTATTAAAAAACTCATAAATTGTATAAAACACATTTTGTAGCAACCATTTTCTTAATGTTATCTTAAACCTAGTATATGGTAACTCTTTTATATATTCTGGGATCTTATTATAAATGCGTATGCACATTGCGTAACAATTTTTCTGAAAAATGTGAGAATAATACAGCAAACATACACTTCACACTTTAGTTGAGCTTAACTGGGAAACTTGGCTCAACAATCTGCAAAATGTTCATTCTCTCATTGGTCGAACAAAAGTCGCAAAAATGGACTGACTCATTAAATTCGCGTTTAATTCAGCGCGTTATCGATAACGCGATCAAACGCAGCTGATCTTTTGCATCTATCTGCTCAGAAGTGGTTGGTTCGATTCCCACACAAGATAAAGAGTTCTGTGAACATATTGTCAGTTTTTTGTCTGGGTGTTTTCTAAGCCATGTATGTATTTCCTTTTTGTTTGATGATAAGAAACATAAACCTATTAGGTATTATTATTGCTAAAGCAGTTGTAGTTGCTATAACGCGAATTTTTTATATGGTGACTAAAAAGGAGTTGCAAATATCCTATTCCCTGGTTCTAAAATTATCATGTATCCTAATTTTATTTAGTATTATCGATTCATTGCAATAAAACGTACAGCAATTCTATGCTTTTTCATACAAATCACGTTTTGTTAAAAATACTGCATAATGAAACTAGTCCTTACATAAATGCTAAATTCAGAAAATTTAACTATAACGTTAACCCTCCATGTCCCGATAATCTCAAATAAATTATGTTTTCTTTTGCAGGAAGCCATAATGTCAGACAATGCAATGGTGTCTTACCACGCATTAGGAGTAGTAGCAGGAGCTCGCCGCAACGATCGGTTATCTCTGGTAAAACTAGTTACAAAACTATCACGTGCATCGCTTCGCTCTCCTTATGCGCTTTGTCTTCTTATTCGTTATGCTGCTAAGTTAGCCGAAGAGGATGACACTGATGCCGCAGATGGCTACTTGACTTTCATTGAGTCTTGTTTAAGACATAAATCTGAAATAGTTATTTATGAAGCCGCCCACGCACTTGTAAACTCAAATAAATCTACAAAAGGTCATTCCCACGCTGTATCTGTACTACAAATATTTTGTGCCTCTTCTAAGGCCACATTACGTCTGGCTGGCGCTCGTACTTTGGCTAAATTGACAGCGAAACACCCGAATGCGGTGGCTGATTGTGCCGTCGATTTAGAGAATTTAATAACTGACCCTAATCGTTCTGTTGCAACATTAGCAGTAACCACATTGCTCGCTACAGGAGCAGAAAGCTCAATTGATCGTTTAATCAAGCAAATATCTGGGTTCATGTCCGAGATATCAGACGAATTTAAGATTGTAGTTGTCCAGGCCATTCGTCGTTTGTGCTCAAAATTCCCGCGCAAACACCAATCTTTCTCCACTTTCTTATCGGGTATGTTAAGGGATGAGGGTGGTCTACCGTATAAAACAGCAATAGCTGATGCAATCATTGCTTTGGTTGAAGAAAACCCGGATGCAAAAGAGACATGTTTGGCTCATCTTTGTGAGTTTATTGAAGATTGTGAGCACACTTCATTGGCTGTGCGTATACTGCATGTTCTCGGTCGTGAGGGTCCTAAAGCTCGCCAACCGTCTAGATACATTCGGTACATTTATAATAGAGTTATACTGGAATCTGGCGCAGTTCGTGCTGCCGCTGTTTCAACTGTAGCTCGATTTGGAGCGACCCGTCCCGAGCTCCTCCCGAACGTCAGGGTCCTTCTGGCACGTTGTCAGCTCGACGATGATGATGAAGTTCGAGATCGGGCCATTTTTTATAGCGCTATATTAGACTCGGAGGACCCTCAACTTATCAACGACTTCATAAATAATGTTCAAATTCCTAATCCAGTGCTTCTAGAAAAAGCGCTCAGCGATTACGTGAACTCTGGATCTGAAGAACCGTTTAACATCGCTACAGTTCCATCGATTGAAGAACCCCAGGAAGCCAAAGAAGCAACTGTAGAAATTGAAACACGTAAGTTGCCAACAATATCTCGTGAGGAACAATATGCCGATGAACTGAAAGTGGTACCTGGCATTGAAAAACTTGGGCCAATATTTAAAACTTGCGACAGCGTTGATTTAACTGAGCCTGAGACCGAGTATCGAGTGAGATGCGTTAAGCATATTTTTGCCCGTTATCTGATTCTACAATTCGAGTGTTTGAACACACTTAGCAATGTGCTTTTGGAAAAAGTTTATGTTCGCCTAGAGTGTGTCCCAGGTTATAAAATGTTATGTGAAGTTCCATGTGAGCAATTAGCTTATGACAAGCAAGGCAGTATTTTCTGCCTATTGGAATTCCCAGAAAATCCTATTGAGACTCTGGGATCATTCGGTGCAACACTGGAGTTTGTTTGTCGTGATTGCGATCCGACTACTGGTTTGCCGGACGGCAGTGAAGGTTATGCAGATACATATCCATTAGAAGATGTGGAAGTAGGCTGCGCTGATCAATTCAGGGCTAAAGCAGCGACAGATGATTGGGAAGCTGCTTGGGAAAGGGCCGCAAACGCTGCCGAAGCTTGCGACACGTTCGGCCTTGCGCAGACAGATACAGGTGAAGCTGCAGTTGCTGTTTGCCAACATTTGGGCTTGCCAAAGGTTGCAATTACTGGAGATGCTGTGAAAGAAATTCGTGGTAGTGGTCTGTGGCGAGCTGGTGCTCCTGTTTTGATCAGGGCTCGGTTGGTGGCTGCGCAAGGTGCAGTCACTATGCAGCTCGTGGCTCGTTCAACCCGTGAGGATATTGCTACATTGCTGTTGGCAGCGGTGGGTTAATTTTATTGATGTAATGTATCTTTCCTTACTAACCAAACTATCCCACTGTGCCTTCATTTTACTATATTTAAAATTTGGTAAAATATGTTTTTGATGTCTTTTAAAATACAGCTCGCGCCATGTAAAAAGAACTCCGAGCGATAGAGATAGAGTAACAGTTCCATAGGGGTAACACAATATCTGTCTCAATTTCTCAGCGTTCTTTCTACATGACGCGAGTTGTACATTTCTTCTTTTTGTAGCATGTAAGCATATTATTATGTAGGGTTACTTATATTATCTCTCAAAACCTTTTGGCTCCCAAAACTTTTTTGCGTATGTTCACAAAGGGTTATATTAATAAAAGGCAAAGAAATTATGTTATTCCATATAGTTGGGTATATGACAACTTTATTATAAAATTATATTATGTAGAGATGAACTAAAATACTTTGTTAAATGTTGATAAGTGTAATTTTATCATTATTCATTGTTATGTTGATGTATTCAATAAAGTTAAGATAGAAATATCTGTAGTTTTAAGAATAAGGGTACCTATAACATTTTAATATTGTTTGTCATGTTCTCAGTTTTATGACCGATTTAATTATTATAGGATATATCAATAACTGAAAATGCATTTTTGGCACATTCATGATCCCAGTTTCAGACACCGTTTTTTTTTAATAATGTTTTGTAATTTCTTTAATATTTGTTTAGTTTCTACTATTTTATCGATGTCTTGCCCTGTCTCATTATCTATTTATATTATAATGTGACTATCTTTCAATGGACAAGAGCTACAAACTGGGATGGTCCAGCGGCCATAACTTGTTGGCAACCATAGATTATGTCTAAACATATATTTATCAGGAGCTGGTCAAACCGATCCAAAGCGTTGTGTAACTAGACATTATTAATAGTTAATAATATACATAAATCAATATTGAACACTTTTGTTTTACTAAAATCTAAATAAAGTATCAAAAAAATTAAGCACTTTACTGCATAAAAACAGAAAACAAATACTTGTATCATAGCTGCCTTTTTACTAGTTGCGATGATTTCTTAAAGGCAACCTTGAGTAGAAAATAAGGAAATAAAAGTAATAATAAAAAAGGGAATATAAATAATAAATAAGAAAGGAGAAATACTTTTCTAGTTTATCAATGAAAGAATTCCGAATGACTTGGGAGTTGTTGATAGCTTAAACACACCAATATGTTTTCAGTACTTTATTCATTGATCTACAATACAAATACATTTGTACATGGGTAGTTTAAAACATACTGTGGCGAATATTTTGCCCTAACACTCATTATACATCTTGACGTCATAACTTAATATCTACCGTCCACTAATCATTTGTGGACATTTTAAAACTTCGTTATTTCGATAGCTCCGTAAAGATATTGCATACCTTCACCAACCTTCACTAAAATGAAAAACAAAGCTTTTATTGACTAACAACAATGTAAATAGCCAATTTGAAATACTAATTTTTCATAAAAATTTATTTCATTACAGCACGAACACAAATATAACGATACCTTTCTCTTTTATATATATATATATATATATATATATACTTAATATAAATATAAAAAAAATATCTCACTTATTTGACGTCTTTGGTATCTATTGGGTACACTCAAACTTAGAGTAACAATATGGAAATCTTAACTTTGACGCGGGATGCTAATATGCCTAACTATATTCAAATGTTTTATATAATACTAGCGTCAATGATCGTCGTAGATTTATACACTCGAAAAACTTTTCATATATTCTCGTACAAAACTCTTAAAACTGCATTTCAATCTTGTATTGTTGAAACACTAATAAAGGTTTTGAAGAAAAGAAGTTAACTACCTATAGAAAAAAGTCTTTGAACATTTTTAAAACTTTATTTTTTATGAATTTAAAGAATTTTCAATTAGTCCGTGTTTTTATTTATTTAAATTTAGTAACTCCCACAGAGCTGGGTATTATAACTTTTTTTTAAGTGAACGCAAGTGAAAATGCGAGTTCCTTTATTTATTTCTTACTATAGTGTCGAATTAACTATAGTGTCCAATTATAGATTGCGCAGATGAAAACTTTTGTGTACACTCCAGTCCGCGCATGGTCTTTATTTACTAATAAATAACTGATATCGTAGTGACTCAGTGTTCCGAATCATTGATCTGATCCGAAAGATTCGGATCGGAACAGTTGCCTGGTGTAAAATGTCTCATTTTTTATTTTAAAACATTTGATGTTTGACAATTTAAAAAAATCGCATCACAGTGGCTGTGCAATGAAATTTTTCGTAAGATACTCAACCTTCTTTTCACCCACTGCCGCTCCGTGGCCCGGTCAAACTCAACAGGACTACGAAAAAAATTAATTCTTCCGTAGTCCGGAAACTATATTAACGTACATCGTTAGGACCACGGGTGTACATCACAGAATTAAACTGCTCCTCTACACAAATATGGAACCTGCAGTGTACCTCAGTGTACCCTTAATGAAATCCGGTGTACTTCCTTTGATAAAAAGATATATAGTACAATATGTACACCCGCCATCCTAAAGTTAGGACTGCGGGTGTGCTTTTTTTACCATCAGGAGATGCATATTTTACATATGTTTTTTTTGTAAATATGTGTACCTGCAGTATTCCTTAGAATACCTTTAATGAAATTCAGTTTGCCTTCTCGGATAAAATGTTATATAATTAAGTATGTACACCCGCCATCCTAAGGTTAGAACTGCGGGTGTACATTTTTTTCTCGGCAAGCAGATGCATATTTAACTTTTTTATTTTATTTTATTATGCGTACCTACTGTGTACCTGCATATAAAAATATTAAATATAATTAATGTTGACAAATACGAGTAAAAAACGCCAAGACAACGGGGTACCTCAAGCCAGCCTCAAGCAAGGGTAAAAATATATTATCAAATTATCAAAAGAAGTACACCGGATTTCATTAAGGGTACACTGAGGTACACTGCAGGTACCATATTTGTGTAGAGGAGCAGTTTAATTCTGTGATGTACACACGTGGTCCTAACGCACATATATTATGGAAAATAATATTTTTCCGTAGTCCGGTTGACCGGAAAACTGAACCGTACCACGGGCAAAGAGTGGCCCAAACCACTGTGAACATCTGCGGTAGATACTCACCGCAGCCGTAGGTCTATTTCTAGGTTCTGCGACAGTTTCGTATGGAAAACGATAGCTGTCGCCAAGTTTTGAGAATTCTTGATATAGAAAAGGTGATCGACTATATTATTCACAGGTATTTGGCACGGACTATTAGTTATGCGGGGGAATCGGCAGCAGTTGGGAGTTGAGGGGCAATTACACCATTTTGCTTATTATCAATGAAGATCATGCGTAGATTTTATAGTGAGCAAAATATAATGTTCTGCGCAGATTATTATTAAATGGTTGAAGCAGCCTAAACTTTTTGAAAGTTACATTTTTTTATGGTAACATTCCATTTACCACATAAATGTGACATAGTAATGTTTAACATCACTACAGCATCTCATTTATATAAATAAATACTATTATAGATTTTTATACTATTAATATCAAATTAACGTATTAAAACAGTATAGGTATATTATAAACTTTTGCATTTGTATATTACAGTAGGTACTAGGCATCTAGTGAGATCCCGTACAAGACTAAGCTACTCACAACATTCCATTCTTTCTCAATACTTAAAAGCTAATATTTCGCTTGATATTATTATACTAATGAATTTTAATAATTTATAAAAAATTTGTTCATGGTTAAACGCAGCTGTAGTTAGTATAAAGATTTATGTAGGGTATGTTTTTTTTTATTTCTACGTTACAAATATTTAGGCCTGAGACATCATCTAAAACAAAACGCGCAAAGCAAGTTAACAGTTAACAGCATTACATAATTTTCTTAGAAAACACTTAGAAATAATTATAATTAGTATATTAAACAAAGAATTCACACTCATTGATAATATTTTAAACAAGACAATGAATAATATGATTTCTGTTATACGAGGTTCATTAAAGCATAAGTATATTTAATCACAGAAATTAAATAAACAACACAAACAATTTTGCTAAGCAAATCAACAATTATTGTTATTATCGCTAGGTAAAAATTTAACTTACAAATTGGAATCTTATTCTGTTGAAGCGAGAAACAATCCGAGCCAAAGAATTGTAAAGTGCTTCATATAAATTCATACGTCGCGTTCGGATTCAGATTACCTTTAGTGTTTCTGCACGTCACTGTACGTCGTTCGATCAATGGCGTCAAAAAGTCTTATCCACAATTAGATAGGTCTTGTCGTTTTAATCTACAGTTAAATAATGAGATGTGTATTACGTTTACGACTCCTACATGTTAACGCCACCATACGAAAACGGACGATACTAACCTTTTTTTGTAAATAAACGACTGAAGTCAATATCCTGAGGCCTGCGTAGACGACGGATTTTTTCTGATCGAATCCGTGCAAGATCTTTATTAAACTTGAACTTGCGACTGCAAGCATATAGTCATCATTGTATTGTTAATATAAAGTTTATGAATGGACGCGATATAATAGTAACACCCATCTGCACTAAATTTAAAAGTCACATAAGGCTATCCTTATCTATAAATCTTAAGACATTCAAATTAAGAATAGCATAAGTCTTAGGCGCTCGATATTGGGCCCGTAAGTCAAGATCAGCCTTAGTGGATTTAAGAATGTCTCAAAAGGTTAGTGCAAAGCAATTTTTATTAAGATTAAGAAATATAAGAAAAGAATAAGGCGATTCTTAAGTTTAGGGCAAATGGGTGTAGTCCTTCGTCTACGCGGTCGTTAAGGTGTTCTCCCTCGCCTTCATATCGGGACGACGGCGACGACGTGTACTCCTAACAATGAGAACATGACGCCTAAGGCCAATTTATATTGTAAGTAGGTACGCCTTTGTCAAGGTAGTTCGGTGTTACGAGCAAATTAAAACAATCCAATATGTCATTTTGTTTTTGAAACATTTTTGAACGTTCGATTTAGATTAAGGTTGTTTAATGTCACGCGGCTGTTGCCCGCACTAACACCCGAAATTAATAACCTCTTTAGATATGGATTGAGCTATTTGAGATAGTTACCTAGGATATTCTTGTTAATATGACCAAAATTACGACGGTTGCTATGCAACGAAAACAGTATCCTAGGCAACTCTCTCAGATAGCCCATATCTACGGAAAGTTTTTTAATTTCGGGCTTAAAAAACCTAAAGCATTTCCAAGAATGCCGTAAATTAACTCACATGTGATAAATTTTAAATAGAAAAATATTGGAAAAAATCAACTCGGCCACAAGTGAATTCTCAGATGGGAATCGAACCCATGACCTTTGGAAATCCGGTCCAATGCTTTAACCGCTGAGCTACCGAGACTTGCGAAACACCGTCGAAATTCTCCAATACTTTTATATTTTTAAAACGCTGTAGGCCAGCGTTGTCACATCAATGCTAGGAATATCATTGCATTCGAAAGAAACAACTTTTCAGGTGTTTAACGATCGATTAAGATGCAACAGCCAATAATTTATGATTTTTGAAGTTTTGTATTTTTCAATGCTACTCGTATTTTTATACTTATGATAAATTTTAAATAGAAAAATATTGGAAAAAATCAACTCGTCCACAAGTGAATTCTCAGATGGTAATCGAACCCACATGTTTCACGATAAAAACTTAGAATTGATTTCCAAAACTTGATTTATAAATAAATGGTAGGTATTCATAATGCGTACACGCAAATCTAACATAGGTAGGTACCAAATTACCTGTCATCGGAGACTACTTGCGCGTGTTTTACTATTCACTTTATTAATTTGTCCTTAACTATCTACTTTTGGCATTATTGTTTTTATTTACATCGCGATAATTTACATAATAATACAAATCTTCTAAATATTATAATATGCAACTATTCTTACACGTAAAATTTATGAATTTTATACAATCAAATAGCGTTTCTTGATGGAATTGTAATGCGTTAATTTTTAACAAATACATATTTTAATATGAAATTTTCAGTAGTTTTGGCCTACTTTGTCATTGACAGGAAATGTGTTTTTTGCCCAAAAGCTTTTAAGTGTATCTGACTTTTGTTGCTTTCTTTACAAAATTATTTGATAACAATTCAACACCCTAAAGGCTTAAATATAGATGCAGAAGGCAACCTATCTTGCTACGTTACTTGCTTGTATAGTCACGGCAGTCACGCACCCCTATCGCCTAACGGTATTGCTAACGCTATAGCTATCAAACTTTATACTCTTCCACGATTGGGATTTTGTCCGATTTCTACATGTTTCTATTCATCTATTAGATTCATGATTGCATTTTAAGTATGAAAGTGATAACATTAGCGAGCGTCCTTGTAGGGATTTTATGAAATCGATAGCTATAGCGATAGATGTAGGGGTGCCGGTCGGCAAGCTTTACTCTAGTCGATATTCGCGTGCACTCAATTTGGCCAGTATCGCGTCTGCTTGGTTGCCACTTTCGTTCCTTGATACAAACGTACTGTTGGTACAGTTGGTAGTACTCCGTCGTCCTATACTTATCCGTAGTTTTGCTTAATTGACACCTTTAAAACATTTGAATCTTTGAAAAAATACTGCATTAGTCATTATTGGTATGAAGTAACATTATACTTACTATGAACTAATTTCTGTAGCTACACTTAAAGCGAAACATAGATATACTTAGTAGTAAAAGTAAATAATCGGACTTACATTTTACTAAAATGCAGATTTAAATGTCATTAAACGTTTAAGTACTTATTCGAAAATTTCAGATGTATTTTTGTAATCATATTGACTTTTATAAGAAACACATCTTAAATCGTAATACACTTTCTAGAAGAGAGATGATAAAAAAGACGACCAAATAGACCACGTGTAACGGAACGACGTTACCTTCAGTATCCGCCTATCCGCATACGTTGGCCAAGGTTGAAAGCAGTGACACCAAATATTATAGTGTCTTAGTATTTGGTAACACGTAACACAACTTATGTGCCCTCATTAAACTTGTTACTCGACTTAACTACCTACCTACTAGCCTAGCCCGAACAAGGCTTTAGCGATTTTGATATTGTATTGAAGATCTTTGAAGCGTGGTCATTGGGTTGTAATGTAAGGTTACGGTATGATTCAGCCGACAGGCCATCGGTACTTGTTTTACAAAAACCATTATTATTCCACATTCAATAATGGCCTGCTCAAAGCAGACATGCTCTACTCAATTGGCGAATTTTCTAAACGCTAAAGCAAAAAAATCTGTATATGAGCATACTTATGTAATTTATGATAAATTTTAAATATAAAAATATTGGAAAATGAGCTACCGAGACTTTAGTGGTTCAGTGGTTAGAGCATTGGACTGGATTTCCAAAGGTCGTGGGTTCGAGTCCCATCTGAGAATTCACTTGTGGCCGAGTTGACTTTTTCCAATATTTTTCTATTTAAAATTTATCATAAGTATAAAAAAGCATGGAAAAAGCAAAAAATCAAAAATCATAAATACTTATGTAAATCACAAACAGTGAAGTATTGTTTGAAATCGACAAGTTTACCTACTTACATTATGTAATTTTATAATTTACTTTAATCATTTAGGTTTGTGTCTCAGTTTAAACGAATAGAATATTCGCCACTTGAATAGGAAATTTGGTGGTTCAATTGAACATATTAGTTTACTAGCTTTCGCCCGCGGTTTCACCCGCGTGGTTCCCGTTCCCGTGGGAATATCGGGATCAAAAGTAGCCTAATGTTACTCTCCGCCCTTTTAACTCTTTGCCAGAAATCAAGTCGATTAGCTGCTTAGTTAGGGTGCCAAGGGAGGACAAACAAACACACTTTCGCATTTATAATATAAGTTAGGATTATCGTCATCATAAAGTCGTTTGAGTCATGGGTTAATAAATTACAGCTATGAAGCCGTTTTTTTTATGTTATCTGTACAAGACTAAACAAAACATATTTTTTTATTCTGTGTCCCAGTATTTGTGTATCATAATAATATGGTTATCATTATTCAACATGTAAGAAGGTAATAGTTGTATCACTTTTGAATAATCATTAGACCTAGGGTTTAAGTACTTAACACCTTTAACACTATTTTGTATATATTTATTTCTTGATATAACGCAGGCAAGGTAAACTACCAACGATTTTCTCAAAAATAACGTTTTCAATGGAACGTGATTAAATTTTGGTCTCCCTTTTGGTCATCCAGTTGTGCGATTTGTTTCGTTTCTTTGTCCCAGTCAGCCGCGACGGATTTTATACACGATTTCATCAACGAAACGTTTTACCTAGTAATACTATGTATTAGGCCGTATGTAATGGTAAACTTTAACATCTTATAAAAAATAATAACAACTTCTAGCCTAAACTATGAAATGTAGGTATCTTAATACTGAATCAATATTTGGCACTAGCTTTTTGACTAGGTATATTTACAGCCGAGGTCTTTGATAAGTTGATTATAAGTAACGGCAGTTTTAGATTGCGGATTACTTATTTACTCGGTGGTTTCATCTGTACATGCATATCTTATATATTTACCTAAGTGTGTGATACGTCGCGAGATTATCAAACCGGACCGAAACGCATCTTTATCAAGAATTGAAGGAAAGCAATGCTTTCAAAAAGCAGTAGAATCAAAAGACTTTTTTAATTATTACGTAACTATTATTTTAAGTTTTATCGACAAGTCTGTAAGGAACGACCATGACTTTAGTTTCATGAGTTTTGTAAGATTTTTAGGAGTAAAATAGAGTGAAACATTTCGCAATATTATTGCAGTGGGTGTACTCCATGATAAAATGAACGGTTTACCAGCACATAGCCTACGATGATGCTTAAATGGTTTTAATCTTATATTTTTTTTTTAGTTAGGACATAAGTAACTATACCTACTAGACACAAAGACCTGCGACATACGGTGCCATAAATCACTTTGTAATAGAAATGCGCACGCGCACGTGGTCAGTCGATAAAATGCACTTTGCAATGCTACCCCACTTAAGGCCCATTGGTATCGATAAACATATGTATCGTAACAATGCGCATCTCTACGTCCCTGTGACGTGACCCATAAACGGTATAAGTAGGAAAGACGAGCATGCATGCACTTTCTCATTCCCACATTTTATTAAAACGTGTTTTATTGCAGAGCGTCTGCCGTGAGTCCTTGTGTCGAATATAATTATAATTACTGTTGATTTTGATGGAAGTAATTGCTGATTGAAAGTTCTTTTGATCAGTCGTCGCGTTACGCATGTTTGGCGTGTCTGGCATGCCTGTTCTTCCATCCTAGAATAGGGAGCCATTTCTCCACCAAAGAGCAAAATAAATAAATTTTGAAAGATAAACATAAAGGTTTAATCCTGTTGCTTCAATCAGCAAAACCAAAAGTGTTCATCAGTCATAGGTGGTTAGTGGGTTTGGTCTTGGTCTTGGGCTTATCTAAATCGAACAGTACCAAATCTTAAACCTTTTAGTCGTGTTATGCAGTTAGATATTTTTTTATGGATTCGTGACCATCAAAACTACTTTTGACCGGAAAGGTGTATTGAGCCGGGAAGTTGGGTAACTTTGTATGGACTAGTGGCAACATTTTTTTTCAGGGACCACTCAATTTTTAATTACTGTTTTAGAGCATCACAATCAAGATATATATCTGAGTGATTAAGTTTGCTTTAAGTAATATCGGCGCTGAGTAATGTTTTTTTTTATATATTTTTTAGTTTAATAATACAATACAAAGTCAATAAACGTCTGACACCTCGGTTCCTTTCAAGTTTAAATAAATAAAATAAATAGGTGCATACAAACACACAAATTATCTAGCCCACTTTCATCAAGAACTTTTGTTATGGATACTAGATAACGGATAAACATACTAATATACTTTTTTTTTGTAAATACATACATAATATACATATTAAACACCCAGACCTAGACAAATAGTCATGTTCATGCACACAAATATTTGACTTGTCCGGGGATCAAACCCTATGATTTATGTCTATTAAAATATTATCTTCGATTTCCGTTAGTGGTCGTCATTGTCAACTTTTAGTAGATAGTTGAAAATGACACCAACTTTACACATACCCCTTTATACGGAAAATCATTTCGACTATTTCGAGTTATTTATACGGGGACATTCATCATAGGGATTACTGTAAACTAGGTTCACACCGAAAAATACTTGATTTAAAATCTAAAAGCGTATTCCATGAAAATCTATATTCGATAATGTTACTATTGAACTATTTGTTACTATGTTCTTCGCAGTCTTTTTCAGTAATTTACAGTCGTAAATAGAATTATCATTGTTTCGTTTTGACTAGATTGTATCTTTTTTATTTCGCTTGAGCACTTTGGTGAAAATCGCGTGAACAAAACATTTTGTGCATTTGATATAATTATTATCGAGGCAATGGTGTTCTTATTATAATTTTATTGCTTGAACTTTGAACGTAGAACCCAAAACATGAGTACGATCTGCACCCCTACCGCCTAACAGTATAGCTATAGCTATGGCTATAGCTATCAAACTTAAAACTCTCGTAAAACCCTTTAATGCTATGGTTTTGGTCCAATTACTACACATATCTATTAATCAATTCGATTCACTATTGCATTTTTAGTATAAAAGCGATAGTTTTAGCGAGAGAACTTATAGGGGGTTTTAAAACCGATAGATACAGTGATAGCGATAAATGGGGGTGCTGGTATTGATAATTTTTTAAAATTAAACACTTGAGCTATTTGTTCTTCTGATTTCAATCAATCAAGAGAAAAAAACTGCGTTAATGACCGTTGGTTTAAAAAATCGATAGAAGAAGAAGAAAAAGCGACATAAGTACCTACTCGTGTATCTCTTATCTTAAGATTTGTCCTCAAAAGAACACAAGCTTTCCATGACCTTGTTTCCTTTTTTGTAACGCGCTCACTTCGGTTTGAAACTTTTGTAACTTTGCAGGTCGCAATAAATCGTGGTAACTGAGCTCAAAAAAATATTGTAGAGATACTGAGTTCGTCATCTCATTATTTTCACATGTACATAATTTAATATCGATAGCTAATTTATTTTGAATGTTAATGGGTAATCTTCTTATACTAATATTGCGTTGGCGAGTTGTAGGTAAATTGTAATGTTATCAGCCCCCCTAGCATGATGTGGCGCATGATGCTGTCTTGCTCACCCCGCTATTATGTGAGCGGGACAGTGACACGTTATCGAGCTACGAGTGTCGATAGATCCGCTCATACTAGGGCTACTGATGGCTATATAAGGCGTATGGCTTAATCCTTTGGAATGGTTAACGCGATCGACTTTGTCAATCGCTAAAGTGGCACCAAAGACCTCGAGGTCTGCGTCAAGTATCAAGGCGTTTAATATCTAACGGTAAAAAGATATTGTGTTCCCAACAATTAATCGGCAGTGCTTTTTCTAACACGTGAACTTTAACAGCGGTCTGAGATTCGGAACTGTCAGGTCTGATTCTTGGAGTCGGTTGCCGGCGCGGCGTGCGGCTGGACGCTGATCCGGACCTCGCCTGTGGGGCCCACCACGATTTTCACCTGAAAGCGATTTGTGGATTTAACAGTCACGATAAAAAATCTTTATAAATAAACTGTTCAACGTTATGTTCATAAAGGGTAAAAAATTCTGCAATCGTGGTTTTTTGTTATTACTTTGTTACTCGTATTGGTATCTACCATTTGTTAGGTGCTCAGAGTTCTTGATGATATAAGTAAGTCCTCAGAACATCTTTACTAAATTATATGGAGGTCATAGTTTGGCTTTAGTCATCTGTTCTGTTATAGTCATAATCCGCTTTCGTCATGTTCTGATTTAGTCATGAATCAGTCACATTCTCTTTTTGTCATATTCTGCTTAGGTAATATTCTGATTTCGTCATATTTAATTTTTATCAAATACAGTCGGCCGAGAAAATTTATACAAGGTTAGACCATTCAATAGTTGTTTGTTATGATGAAAGATGGAATTTTATTTATCGACGAGTCCTCTATTGAAACCTGGGCAAGCGAAGGATTCTAGGATTGAACTACAAGCGTAACGAGTGGTTTAAAGATTGAATCTTGAACGTAGCGAGGGTGTCAAAGGTACGAGACGACTAAAACTTTTCTGCCGAGCGCAACACAAATTTTACATCTCACAACAGCGAAGAAATTTTTTAGGTTGTTTCAGAGGTCAACTTCCGGTAAAAAATTCTTTTAGCAAAAGTTTAATATAAATATACTTACCTTATTCTTGCTGTTTAAATGATATAAAAAAACTAAAGCTAAAATAATAAAAAAGGGATTATTATAGTTCATTCAAAGTTAACTCAAATAGGAATAAGTTGTTACATAAAATAACAATAAAAACGATTCGGTAATGAGGTACAAGACACAGACAATTTTATTTAAAAACTAGCTGTGCCCGCATCTTTGAACGCGTGAGCACCAAAACATCGTTTGCAATCCTTCCCGACAACATTTTTGGTAAGGGGGTCCTTTTAACCAACTTCAAAAAAGGAAGAGGCTATTGAGTTGCCTATATTCTTTAGATTTTGAAGAGAATACTTAACACATGATACAATTTAATTACATTTTTATCATATTATCGCCTTCAATAGCGAAGTTTATCAATTCGCCAGTAAATTTATAATAATACTAGCTGTGCCCCGGGGCTTCGCTCCCGTGGAATTTCGGGATAAAAAATAGATAGTAGCCGATTCTCAGACCTACTCAATACGCTCACAAAAATTCATGAGAATCGGTCAAGCCGTTTGGAGGAGTATGGGAACGAAAACTGTGACACGAGAATTTTATATATAAGATATAAATGTACTGGCGAATATAGATAGAATATTTTATAATAGAACTAAACTTATAAGTACCTAATAAAATGCAAAGTCTTTTTGAAGTCTTTTTTTTTGTTGTGATGATAATAATTAGACAGCCGATGCCTGTGATTTAGTTTCATCAGTCATGTTTCAATGTAGCTTTGTCTAACACGCCTTCGAAAATAACAGAGTTGCTCAAGATTGTTATTTTTGGTTACCCACCCCGTGACCGCCCTTAGCGAAAGTTACTTAAGCATTGCTTTGCAAAAAGAAATTTTTACTGCAGACTGCAGCGCCCCCTGGTGAGTTGTCACCGTAACACTATCTATCTAAAAACATGCACCAATAAAACCCGAACCCATCACTGAAAACCGAATACAAATCTGACTAGTAGTTTTGGAGATAAATGGTAACATTGGTTTGCACAAACAAACAAACAAACAACCTCTCACCCAACCCAAACACATTTACCGTCTCCGTCCCGACGCGGGTAAAAACTGTAATTATGACCAAACAAAAAGATGACTAAACCATAACAGAGTCATGACCAAAGGTAGAATATGACTTTAGCCGAATAGGATCAAGCATGGATCATGACTAAAGCCGAACATGACCTCCATCTAATAACCCGTCCTGAGGATCATAAAATGAAGATGCCTGATGTGACGGGTAGGTCCTCTCAACTAGTCACCCCGTCAGATATTCATGACATAGTAGACAGACGGCGTGGTTGAGGGTGGTGCCATGGTTGAAATGGCGATGGCGGGGGCATGTTCTCTTCATGCTTAAAAGCTGGTCGAAAGACTTTGATTCAACCGCGCCATTTTGTATAGAGTGTATAGAGACTCGGCACAATTTCAGAGATTATCTTGCCTATTACAATTACATAAGGGATTATTATCAGCTCTCTTTTTGATTTCAACCATTTTAAGTGCACAGAGTTCTTAAAAGTTTCACCACCGACAGATAATTTTTCAGTGGTAATATGAAAATATGTCAAGTAATCTGCCAGTTAAGCTATCCAGGTTGGTGGTGAAACCGGCCTTAAGTATAGTTGGGCCTAATAGTTTCTCTCACCTAGTCCCCTCGTCAGACATTCATGGCGTAGTAGACGGGGTTGGGGGGCGGCGCCATTGGCGAGGTGGCGGAGGGCGCGTTGGCCCCTGCCGGTGCCCCCTCCGGCGCTCCTCGCGCCGCCCGAGAAGGCGACCCGGGCGCTGGCTGGTAAAGTGGTGCTGCTACCTGTTTTACACAAATAAGGTGATGAGTGGGGTTGGTAAAATAGAAAAACTGTGATTAAGAAGTCTATTCACCGAAACGAACTATACTAGGTATTTAGGATTTATTAGAGATAACTTACTTTTTCTGAATAACATATCATCTGCTTGCCACCTCCTGGTTGCGGAGCGGGGACGGGCCGGTACCGCGCAGGTGCCGGACATAGCGTCTGTAAATTAAATGTTAGTGTCTTAATAAGCAAGGCTCTTTGTAGTGAAATGTCAGTTCGAATTGGATCCGAAAAGTGGATCCGAAAAAAAGGTTTTTAAAATTTTATTATAGTTGTTAAAACACTCGCAAATCCGCATTGGGCTCGCGTGGTGGTCGGCTCATTTCTCCCTAAACACCCATAAGCAAGACCTTTGCCCTAGTACTGGGGTCATAAAATACTTTTGGCAACTGGAATAATCATTAATATCACCCATTTTAATGTCCCCACTGCTAGGCACCTGTAGGCCTAGCACGAACAGTAAGTATCGAGGAAGTAAAGTAAAAAAAATAATGAAATGTTGAGTAGCGTTCCTAGAGGACGTAAACGTAACTACATTTTCCTATACATTTTTTGACATTACGTGCTCGATACTATTTCTATAGTTTTTCGTGCTAACCCTACTGGTCTTCCTTATGGATAATAAGGAGAGGAGAGGCCATGACCCACCACGTGGGCTCTATTCGGCAGGCTGATTATCTAATATAATAGCAACTAAGTAGTTATAGTCGCTGTCATACAATATGAAAGTATGACAGAGATCACAGCGACACAGCTGGTAGCTAGGTGATTTTTAGTTAGATAATTAACGTGCGGGTTGCTGGGTTTTGGTTTAGGTATTAAAGTGTACTGACTTGTAACTGTAGCGCATGCGTGTAGTGTGCCCGTTGAGGTTGCACGGCGGCCGGTTGGGGCGTGCTGGTGCCGCTGCGGTTCTGTTGCTGGTAGTATTGGTGCATGCGACTGTCTGCAACCACAAATTGGTTAAGAAACACTAGGCAATCTCCAATAAGTTTTAATAGGATTTACTTTAGTCAAGAAATTGTAATGCTGTTTGAAATTAGGTAGGTAGTACCAAACATGAATATTGCAAGGATATAGAGTGGAAAAGGAAGACTACCGAACAGGGTGAAAGCATTTGTGATGGATGAAGGGCGACAGGAAGAAATAAACGCTAGAGATGCACCTAAATGAATCTTGGCAAAGCTAACCTTTGCCATAAGGAAATGATGATGATGATGATGATGTTATAATTAATTTAACTTCAGCAAGTTAAAACTGATGTTTGCAATGGGAAGTTGGCCATGCCACAATAGAAAGAGACAGATAATTAGAACAAGAACTTACAATCATTCGTCGTCCAGTGCGAACTGTATTCGTGTTGATAGTGGTAGTGCGTGATGCTGAAGGGGACGTAAAGGAGCTGGTGGTGAGTACGTTTGGGCGGTGGTGACTTCGGTCGCCGGCAGCGTGGCGCCGCCCGCGCCGTGGAAGTCTGTTCTGAACTCCTCTGAGATGATGAACTGGCCATCATATGGAGAGAGCAACAACTGACAATCATTCGCGGTCCAGTGCGAACTGTACTCGTGTTGACAATAGTAGTGTGTGGTGCTGTAGGGGACGTAAAGGAGCTGGTGGTGACTACGTATGGGCGGTGGTGACTCCGGTCACCGGCACCGTGTCGCCGCCCGCACCGGGAAAGTATGTTCTGAACTCGTCTGAGATGATGAACTGGCCATCAAATGGAGAGAGCAACAACTTACAATCATTCGCGGTCCAGTGCGAACTGTACTCGTGTTGACAGTAGTAGTGTGTGGTGCTGTAGGGGACGTAAATGAGCTGGTGGTGACTACGTATGGGCGGTGGTGACTCCGGTCACCGGCACCGTGGCACCGCCCGCACCGGGGAAGTCTGTTCTGAACTCGTCTGAGATGATGAACTGGCCATTAAATGGAGAGAGCAACAACTTACAATCATTCGCGGTCCAGTGCGAACTGTACTCGTGTTGATAGTGGTAGTGTGTGGTGCTGTAGGGGACGTAAAGGAGCTGGTGGTGACTACGTATGGGCGGTGGTGACTCCGGTCGCCGGCACCGCGGTGCCGCCCGCACCGGGGAAGTCTGTTCTGAACTCGTCTGCGAACTGTACAGCTCTTGACTGCTGTCCGAACATCTGGACACGAAGTAGTTAACCTTAGTTGTAAACCTTGAAAGTTGGAGTGTAGCTGGCAGTGTATTCGAAGTTGAAGTTCATTATTTCGTGCTAGCGGCCGCCCACGGTTTCACCCGCGTGGTTCCCATTCCCGTGGGAATATCGGGATAAAAAGTAGCCTATGTATTAATCCAGACTATTTCATCCAAAACGCTTCAGAACTTTTTGCGTGAAAGAGTAACAAACATCCAAACATCTAAAAATCCTTAGAAATTTTCGCAATTATTATATTAGTAGAATGGCAGTGCGTAATAAGAGTCAAAGGACGCTGCCAGCTACGCTCCGACTTCTAATTGGCACAATAGGACTTCCCGTGACTTTACATCTCTGCGTCAGTGGTTATACTTAGTATGTATACCATTGTACCGTCAATATTGGGATTGTACCTATAACACTTGTATGTAGTACACTATATAAGAAATGCTTACCCAATATTAGCGTATAGTGAACAATTCCTGTACAAATCTTGCTGCTGTGGCCGGTGTTGCGCGTGAGCGTAATGTGCATATTGCACTGCCGAGCTCTGCGCATGCGCGTAGCAAGAATCGCTGTGCTGCGGCACAGGTGTACCTTGACACTGTCGCGCCGTCACATAATCAGAAGATTTGGACCTGTCAAACAGAGGTATAAAATTTTACATTACAGACATGATTAATTTAACCATGATAGTTATTTACCATGATAAATCATAGACATCTTAGTCACGACTTATTCCCGTTATGGGTTGGCAAAACTGGGGACACTTATTTCCACTTGATACGTTATTATTGTTTCAGTAACACACAAACAAACCAATCACAGAGCACTACTATTATTTTAATAGAGCTCTGGAGATGGGAGATAGGTAGGTGTTACGTACCTATCGTTCTTGAGTCCCTCTACTTTCATCACATTCCTCGCAAATAATTTCTATCGAACACCTGACATACCTCATCTGCTACACTTAACATTCCTCCTATACATTTCCTTAACAATAGCAAACGGTAAGATTTTGGTAACAAACCTCATCGTCGTCTTATCTTGTAAAATATAAAGCCATCTATAAAACTTAATATTGTTGGTCTGCGATGGAAAGTATCCTATGGATCTAGACTATCTACTAACTATCTGTGTGCCAAGTTTCATCCAAATCCGGTGAGTAGTTTTTGCGTGAAAGTTACGAACATCCATGCACCAATCCATCCTCTCAACATTCGCGTAGGATAAAGCAGCTGCCAGTTTCTCACCAATTTGAATTCGCGCTCGCCCTGCTCTGCGGTCTCGAGTTCAAGTTGGCTTCAGAGTAATACGGCCAGGAGTACGTGGAGTTGGTGCGCTGACATGCGTGTGCGGGCAACTGCGCGGGGGTGGCGGCGGGGGACGGCTGCAATTCGTTCTGCATCTGCTGCAGGATGTCGTCGGCAGCTCCGAGTTGCTGCTTCACTGCGATGCCGCGGACTGCAGGTCGGCGGTGGAAACCTGACAAGGGAAGGTATAGTTAACAAACGAGCGCAGATTTGGCACCTTCATCATAAAACTTTCATAAACTATACATCTACAGTAATTCACTGCGTTAATGTTTGTGCTAATATTATGCAATGACTTTCTTACAAACATAAAAAAGAAACGACCTAGGTAACGTCCCAAGTACCTACTTGTGATTTACCATCATCTCTGGGTAGATTCAAGAACGATTTATTTTTGCCAAGGTTTTGCAATTTAATATACATCAAAACTTGTAATCATAGCTTTTCCGCTTTGGTAAATCTTATAGGTAAGGTTTACATGAGACTTAGACATAGAAATATGCTTCAATTACCGTAATCGTCGTGTTCGTCGTCACTACTAGCGGGCTGTGACTCCTGGCCGTAACGTTGCCGCAACCGTTCGGTTCGAGGTGCTGAAGCTCTTGCAAATGCCGCTAGTCCATCATCCCCTTCTCCAGCTCCTGATTACAGAAAAAATGGGTCAAAAACCTAATAGTATGCCTAGGAAATAATCGATCATTAAGAATTTAAAAAGAAACAACCATTTTAGATCTCGGATAATTTTATTACTTGAGTTGAACCAACCGTTTTTACCTGGTGTTCCAGCCACTACATCTGGTGCTGGAGCGTCATTGTGCTCTTGAAGGTCAAGGTTTGTAGCAGAGGAAGCAGACGATCTGTCTCCAGGAGGGACGTAATAGAAACCTTCGTGGTGAGCTGCACTACCCACGCAGGCCGTCAGTGGCGCCAGTGTAGATAGGAATTGTCGTCGCGGTTCTGATCTTGGCTAGAAATCACAGTTATGTTTAGAGCATCTGAAAATTGTCAGCAGACTTATATGCTACTCGATATTGGGAAAAATTGTCTTGGAAGTTAAAGCAACACAGTCGAATATCATAATTAACATATTTGTAGTGGCACTGTCGGTGTACAATTTCTTTATATCGATGTACTAAATGTCTGAAACGCAGTTTATAGGTACTGGTGAGTGTAAGTATGTGTTACCTTTTGTGGTTCTTGGTGCACATCTCCTAAGTCCGGTGGCTGCTGCCGATGAGGTACAACTGCTGAAAGCGTCGACGATGAAGAACTAGAGGAGGCACTACCGAATGCCTTTTCACTGTTCTTGTCGACGCTGTTGAAAGACTTGTCGCTCGACTTGTCACTACTGCTTGACAGTTTGTCGGCGTTTACACCAGCTGGGGATGTTCGTTGTTCTTCTTGTTCATCCTCAACGTCACATGTCAACAGTCGTATCCGCTCCGCAAGAGATGTGGTCTCTTGCTGTAAAGAGAAATGTCGGAATGGGGTTCAATCTTGGCCGTTCTAACAGTTTTCTTAATTTAACGAATGCGCAAATGATGATTTTTCGATATCCATCATCTAAAAATAAATATATATTCTGCTGCACAATATTATAAAAAAATGTGTGCAGACTAAAAATAAAAAAAAATGTATTTTTTTACACAGTCAAAGCATCTTCTAAACCTTAGTTAATCGCGGCTTATTGAAATTGATAATGCAGTAAAAGTCTGACTCTAATTGTGTAAGACGACACTAATCGCAATCGCATTCAATCATTTCTTTCTAAAGACAAACGTGGAAGTAATTTGTATCTAAATTACGAAAGCTATTAGGTAAAATAAACGGTAGATGACAGAATTAGTAAGCAGTTTTAATCGAGTAAACTTTGCGGGCTATCTAAAAGTGAAACAGATAAATGAAACTTTCGTTTTGTTATATAAACGCAGATATAACATATTATTTTGATAGTACCTACTCATACAGTTTACTTAAATTATGTAAAGTAGATATAGGCAAGGTAACTTTTTATTGATTACTTTACAAACTTAAATTACCACTTGAAAATCAATACGTAAGTAAATAATTAGTTATATTTAGTAAGCAGGTAAATATGTAAATGTAAACAAATGGTTTGTGATGCATAAGTGTCAAAAATTGGTTTCATTAAAGATTTGCGTCTAGTCAACTGAACTTCTAATGCCGGCGCTACACATTGGCCAACATTGTAGCCAATTCATCATACTGTACTGGTTTTGTAGCAAATACTGTTTTAATAGCTCTTACCAAGGAGGTAATGTACGTTGCATTGGCCATAATGTTGTCCAATGTATAGCGCCGGCATAATTCTTAATATAAAAAAAGTATAAAGTTTCGAAGCAGGAAGCGACCTTCACGAATCACTGACGAATAAGAAAAGAATCTGTACTTTTATAACATCTGTCTAAACAAGTGAAAGTGTTCATCTAAGCAAAAGTAATGTTTATATTCATAAATTTTTCGGATTTAATCAACTGTAGCAAGTAAGTCTAAACACAAAAGGCAAGAAAGACGTAAGAAGTAGTGAGTTGTCTGTCACGCGGTGCCAACCTTTTGCAGGAAACACTGAAGTATTCTTCGCGCACTCATCATTGAAATAAAACAATATTTACGGATCAGTGCACACTGTTTATTACCCGATATTTAGTAGTATGTTGTATGGGTTCGGCACCTTAAGGTAGTGACCACGGCAGCTGAATATTAATTTCTGTTGTACACCTTATATATTTTCCCTTGTACGATTTTGAATTTCATTACGTAATCATGGCAAGCGAGGTGCAAGTTTTTGAGGCCCTGTGTCACGTCAGTCTCCCATACAAACGTAATACCAAAATAATTAAAAATTTGAGCATGACTGACTGTACTTGTGTTGCTATTTAAATTAAGACAGTATTTATCTTGGTTTCTATTAAAATAATAATGCAAAATATCTGCCCAACAAAAAATAATTCCAATTACATTTTGTCATACAAAACTGCAATTCGCATTTATTTTTAATGGAGACTTAGACGAATACTATCCTAATCCAAATAACATCACAAATACAGAAAATAATGATCAAATTTCAAATCATTTTGGTATAACGTTAGTACGATCGGGCAACTTCCCGGTTGACCAGTAGCCTTTTTTCGAGAAACGTTTTCTCGGTAAGTACTAAGGTTCAAGTAATAATTTAGTTTTCAAAAGAAAGACCTGTTAATGTTCTATTATTTGTGATATGAACGTTTTCTATATATCTATTACTTTATTAAATAAAGTCTCTACTGGTCAACCGGGAAGTTCCCCGACTGCACTGCACCTATGGGAGTCCACCGGTCGCCGGCGCCAGCCGATTATGGGTTTTGACTAAGTACACACCTTAGGTTGTTGTTTTTTCCGGGCTTCACTTCGTAGCAGCGAGCATCGCAACGCATTCCTCTCCGCTACCCTCCGCACCGCTGCCTCTTCTGACTTAGGCCTCACCCCCGCGTCCCACGCTCTGTGAAGTATATTTAAGTTAGATAATTCCAAGAATTCTATAAGAAGTGCAAAATTAAACATTAATCAACAGATTTCTAAACTATTTTATCAAATATTGAAACGTGTTTTGAAGTTAGGTAGTATTAAACGTGTTCTGAAATTATTAAAACTAACCTATTTACCTAAATAAGCTTTAACATTAAAAACATGGACGCCATTTTGAATCAAATATTTAAATTTAGTTTCAAACAGGAAAAACAAGGAAGAAGAAAGAAGTCTTGGCTACGAAACATCCGGGAGTGGACAAAGATTGCCAGCTTTTAACAGTTTTCCCGTTTGGCGCAAGACAGGGACAAATTCGCTGAGCTAACGGCGAACCTCCAGTACCTCCAGGAGAGTCACAAGAAGAAGAAGAAGAATTAGAAGGAAAACAACACAAATAACTTTCGCTGACAAACAGCGTTGTTGGTTGTAGAAATCATTAGATATAGGTACATATACAGTTGGGCAACTTATTTCATCGCAATTTATTTCATCGCAATCCGACAGCCTGTTACAGAAATTAGTGCGAGCAAACAAACCGAGAAATTGATCAGTTGGTATGTTAGTATTAGTTCAGATAATATAAATATCGCAAGTCGCTGCACTTATCTGTGCAGCGACTTCGTCCCCGTTGAAATTAAAAACTTACGTTTTTTTTCGTCATAGTACAAACTCTGGTTAGTTTAGATATTGTGCGAATCCCAGTTTTTCTCGCTTTAAAATCCCTTTCTCGCACTTTACGAAATATTTGAAAAATAGCTAAATTTGGTTGAGCCATTATCGAGTTTTGTGCTTTTGGTGCAGACATTTTTCTCTGTATTACCAAAATCAATCACATTGCGATACGTATCCGCAGCCAGATAAGCACATTCAACCAAACAAACTTTTCAGCTTCTAATTATATTATTATACCCACATAACTAATTATTAGTTCACACCTGTCGGTCGACACGAAAAAATAATCAATTTTCAACTAACTCTGTACTTAAGTAAAAAAGAGCTTAACGCGGCCGGATCGGTTAAAAAAATCAATGAATGCATAGCTTTCATTTCCAATTATTGTCTATTTCTACTGCATAATCCTAGAAAAAGCTGTTGAAATCAAAGGTAAATTAATCTGCTATAGCTTCAGGATGTTTTGATTTTGCTTGTTGTTTTATTTGACTATACTTAGGTAACTTCGTCGATTTTTCTAATTAACGCCAAGTTTTGCCTTCGGCGAAGCACGTTCTTTACCATTAAGTACGCTAAAGTTTCTTCTGAGAATAAATAAAGTAGGTAATACAATAATGATCTGACTTTTTGTTAATAGAAGATTTAATTCATTTGTTGTTTTTTTTTTAAATCAGCTTTCTATTTGCAAACCAGTTTGAAATTTAAATAAAACCTTCGATAAGTTACCTTCTTGGTAGTCATATTTTGGAGTAAAAGATCGTTTCATTTTTAAATTAGACGACAGATATGAGTTTACTATGGAATTCATTTGGCCGCTATACACGACAGATATGGATTTTCATACAACTTTTGCCGGCCGCTGCTTACATGTACAAGCACCAGTACAGCAATATCGATTAATCTCGAAAATTTATGACAAAATATTTTATAAAAAAAATTCAAACCGACTTCAAAAAGTAAAAAATAAAACTTTTGGAGTCGGTGCCAGCCAGGGCATTCTACATTGCACTTCTATTAACTATATATTTTTTTGGCCTTAGCTAGCTAGCACCGACTCCAAAAGTTTTAATTTTTACTTTTTGAAGTCGGTTTGATTTTTTTTTTATAAAATGTATTTATTTCAGATTTTTTAGTTACATCATGTGCCGTTACTTACACAAAAATTCAGCCCATACACAACAATGTCATCTAAGTAAACGACAACTTGCCAAAAGGTGATTGATATTTTTCAAGATTATGAAAAAACTACTAGCCAGATCTTCGTAAAAATTATATGGGACCACACATAAACCATTTTCTTTCAGATAAAAAAAGAATTATAAAAATCTGTTAACAACTGGCGAAGTTATGGTGGAACATAAATAAATAAAAAATAAAAAAAATACAGTCGAATTGAGAACCTCCTCCTTTTTTGAAGTCGGTTAAAAAGTAGTTTTAATTTCCGCGCATTGTTTGAGATAAGTATATAACAACCCTTAGCCACAACTAGGCATTGATGGACTTACGTGTGTGTGCCTCGGCTTCGCCTCGGCACATTTACACGTTCGTCCATCAATGCCTCTTTTGATGGCCGCTGCAGTTATGTACTATTACAGCGAGGGCGCTATATTGAATCCAGAACGAAGCGAAGGATTCTAGAGTAGAACCCTAAGCGCATTGAGGAGTTCAAAGTGCATCGCCGAAAGGAAAAATAGTTTTGCTCACTCGTGATACACTCTACTTTTCATCTACTTCTATGAGAAAATAAAAGAGAAACTTTAAAGTAATTGTTATTAGCTGCTATTTTTAGTGCTTCCGGAGATAATACAACGTCAAACTAACTTAACGTAGAGTAGAGAACTCTTTTTTTTTTAAATACCTACAATAATTAAAATCCGTGCCGATTACCAACAGAGTTCTATCGTTTCTTTTTTTTTTCAATGTGCGCGGGGCTCCTCGTTTCGCCGTATAGCCAATAATTCATACAACTAGCGTACGATTTCTATGAACGATTCATGTTCCAAATTTAAATTTCATTTCTGCCCGCTTACAAGTCTCATACTGGATAGAGCTACTTTCCCTTGGATGCCTTGGACGAATTACTTTGCTCCCGCTTAAACAATGACAACAACATGAACAAAATGACGCTTTTCGAATAGAAGGGATGAAAAAATATGATGACTTTAACTGTTTACTAGAGGTTTCAGTTCACGGTGTGTTTCCACGAGCAGCAATTGTAATTCATACTGAAACCTTGCTAATGATCCAAATTTGTTTTAACAGAGCTTCATTGATTCCTGAAATTGCATTCCGGATGAAGAAAACTCAACTTAATACACTCTGTGAAGGCCACGTAAGTTATTCTATAAAGTTTGAACTTTATAATTTATTTGACTTATATTTTCTAAATAGTTAAATTAGAGGTGTGATACTTAGATATTTACATCAAAAATAATCTCTATGAAAGCCTTTAAACCGTAAGTAATGCTTTTACTCTTAAATTCTTTCAAAGAAAATATAAAGAGCGAAATATTTTCGTTTTTATTTAACTCTTTCATAAGCTTTAGATGTAATAAAATTGTGCCTGTTTTATTGAGTTACTGTAAAATCGGATTCTCGCTCGAGCGAAGTGTTTTAAGTTTTCATTCTTAATTAACTCATTTGTAAGCTTTTAATGTAATAATATGATGTTTTATTTTAATTGAAACTCTATATTAGCTTTTACTTATAAAGACTGCATTTTACTTACGTTTCTAAAATGGTGAGTTGGTGAGTCTTTCATCAGTGATAGTTTTTGGGAAAAATTGGATTTTGATTCCAATTATTAGACAGGCGAGATGATTAGATAGACATTTAGATTCTTACAATACGAGTTAGTATAAATAACCCCCGTAAAATGATCTACACTTAGTTTCGGGGAAAAAGGGAAGAATTCTAGGAGGATTTGATTGAATCCTAAGCGTTGCGAGCGTTTCAAAGGTACGAGACGCAAAAAATTTTTGAGATCACAAAAGCGAGGAAAATTTTTAAGTTGTTTTTGCGGTCAACTACTGGTAAAAAGTTCTTTGAACAAATAGTTTAATCTAAATATACCTTGCCGTGTGGTGACGACCTAAGAATACACGTGTCACCACTCCCTTACATGCCTGGGATGTCGTAAGAGTCGACTAAGAGGCTCGACGCATTGATCAACTGTGCGAGAGAAGGAAAACTGGAAACTAACCCTCTACCAACCCGTCTGGCCAGCGTGGTAGCAGTAGGCTAATAGCCTCCTATGAACGCCACAACAGGCGTGAGCTAGGAGAGGCCTATGTCCAGCAGTGGACGTTCACAGGCTGATGATGATGATGAAATATACCTTATTCATGTTGTTATGATAAAGCACTACAATAATAAAAATAAAAACAGGACAAGTGCGAGTCGGACTAGCCCACCGAGGCCCCGTGTTCTACCTTGTATGGGAAGGCTGGCCATAAATCCGAAATAGATAATTAGGTAATGTATAGGACTTATGTAAGAATTTAAGGGTAGATCGATAGATCTTCATTTACATTTGTTAGTAGAAATCATATTTGATTTATTGTTTTGTCATTACAGTCACAGTTTAACGAGCCACTTGAATTCAGATCACTTTAATTGAACAAAATATCGTGCGTTTCAACAAAATATAGTTTATTTACAATTATTCTCTATGAGTGTTATTTCCTCAAGTATGTATTATTTTATAATCCTAAAATTTTGTGATTATAATTATTTCATATGGTTGTAATAGGGACTTGAAGATTACGGTACAAGGCTTTTTGCGTGTTTCTGTTGTTGTCGAGCATTTTAGTTTACCTTCTGTACATTTCTGTACTATAGTACCTATGTACTACAAAAATGTAGCTTAGGATGTCTACTCTTAGATTCAGTTGAAAAATTTACTACCTTTTTCCACCCCTATACAAACTAAGGTTAAAAACCATAGACACTTTGATAATTTTATAATTATCATTATCAAGTAAACTGCCTAAAAGTAAACTAAAATGTATTCCACATGATGTTATTAATATTTTAAAAGCACCTAAAGATCCAGAGTGTTCGTCTTCCCTCTTTTATGGTGAAAATGTAACAAATAGTAGTGAAGAGAGTATTAAACTTCTTTTTCTCACTTGGCATAGATGAATTTTTAACTCATCAGTTCTATTATTTAGTGACTAATTCAGACAAATATAAATCCGAAATAATTTTATCAAAATTTGTTCGAAAATAATTATGGTCAGCCTTCCCATACAAGGTAAAACAGGGTGCGAGCGTTCCGCAGAAATTTGTAGGTACATACATATTATATACAGGGTGGAAGTGAAAGAATACATTCCTTTATTTTGCAAAAGCAAGTAAAACTGCATTCAAAGATTTTTGATTTTTGACTTGCCTGAACCGGTAATCGAACCTGCTTACATGTACAAGTGTACTTCCATAAAAGTACAGGTGATATTAAAAAAATATCACCTGTACTTTTATGGATACCGATCGATAGTGTTTATCATAAGGATCAATTAAGTTTAAGTAACATAGTGTCTAAAATTCAAAACAGAACATGAAAAGATTAAAATCCGACGACCACCTTTTTTCACCCCGTATATAAACATAGTTCAGGAATCGAGGCTCGCAGTTTTTTCCGAATTATTCCCGAAATTCAGTTTCCAAAACTAATTACTATATTTTTAATTTATTAATTAAATAAATGTATAGTTTAAAAAAAAACTTGTATTTGTAGTAAACAAAGATATTACTTTCACTTTGTTTACTAGCCTTTGTGTATTAGCCAAACATAGTTTAGGTCAACGGAAAGTAGCCTATGAATTTTGATTCACTTGAAAGAGTCAAAATAATCAAAATATACCTTTTTTGTGGCATAAACGGCTCTACCTTTGAGCTACCTTGAGAACGGAGCTTTGAGAGGTATCAGTAGTGTCTTCCACGGGAATGCGCTACAGTATTTACAAACAATTCTCTTATTAAGCTCCACATTGACTACTTGATCAAGATCTGGGGTACAGCCGCAAAATCACATATAAACTTAATAAAAAGAGCACAAAACAAAGTAATTAAAATCCTTTTTCACTATAATTACTTTACATCTACAGAAAAAATATGTAAAGAAACAAAAATATTTACGTAATATTATAGACACTTGTTTACTGATCCGTAGAAAAACTAAAAAAAAACTAAAAATATACACATACAAATTAATTAAAAAAAAAAAGAGGCAAATGCAAAAAAAATCTACTAAGAAATGCAAATGATTTAGTTTTACGGCCCCCTAGAACAAGAAATGTTTTAAATAAAACATTTCTTATGCCATAACACAATTTATAACAAGCTCCCAAGGTCATTAAGGAAACCCAATCAATGAACACATTAAAAAAAACGACTAAAACATTACATAAGTTCAAATAAATAAATTAACAATAATAAATAGGTATAACTTCCTACTTTTCTATTTTTTGAAGTCGGTTAAATAGTCTCAATATAACTATACAAGTACCATCATTGTATTTATTTATGCGTTTTTGGCTTCTATTTAAAATAATAATACTTACTAAAATGGATAAACATTGATATTTTTTTGAAAGTTCATTAAAATTAGTTAAACTACTTCCGTGAACAAATCAACACGTTTTTCTATCCTCCACACCAATTACTTCATAAATTCATAAGTTAAAAAAAATGGTATTGGATTTTGACTGTAACACATTCATAACTATTTTGTTTCCTTTTTCTTCGATCTCTAAATTAGGATCTTCATTTTCACTGGTTGATGACATTTAAATAAATAAAATAGGTCATTAATTATTTAAAATTATATATGTAAACATCAATTTTTTTTCTTCTGTTCACCATGAAGTTTGCACACATTAAAGTGCGTTTGCACTGAAAATATACGATGAAACTCGTATATTTTCGTTGCCGTTATGTTGGTTTTCAAGAAGGCGCGAAGGCGCGAACGAACAACCATTATTTCTTTTGCCACTTTTTAATGTTTTGGGCATGATTACAACAAAGAATACAACTTAAAAAATGCAGAGGATTTTTATTATGTAGGTTGGGGAAAAAGTGTTTTCGCATATAGTATGTATGAACTTGTAATAAAATGCCTTTGGCTATACTAATTGTAACTGGGTGGTTTTGGTATCATAAAAAGTTTAAATTTAAAAGGAGATAATTCCAATTTCAAATTATACTCGGGGAGATAATTAGAAAAAATGTAAACAAACAGCTGTCATTTCTTTTTTCTTAAATTATTGAAATGATACCATATACAAACACATATCCCCAAAACCAATTTCATTAAGATTTGCTTTAACAAATAAGACATTAACGTTTAACACTCTTCATTAATTTTCGAGGAAACAAAATAAACAAAGCAATTTTTACATAACTCTTTTAGATTTTAAAAAGCTTTAATAGATGACTTACATATTTTTTTTCAACAATTCGACAACATTTTTTTGAGTACTGTTCACACTGTGGCAAATTATCGTGGGTCACGAACCTTTTTATTTTAGAAATAATATTAATCATATCATATTGCAGTTTATTTATACCATTTAACTATATAAAATCCTATTCAATCCTACTAATAATATAAATGCGGAAGATTGAGAGGATGTTTGTTTGTTATTCATTCACGGAAAAACTACTGAACGGATTTAGATGAAACTTTACAATATAAAGGTTATACATCAGAAATCAGGCTTATAAATTATAAACCACGCGGGCGGCCACTAGTATTATATATGCAGAAGTTTGAATGGGTGTTCGTTACTCTTTCACGCAGAAACTACTGACGGATATAGATTAAATTTTACAGTATATAACTAATACATGAGAATAACACAATGGCTAAAATTTGTCCCGATATTTCTACGGGAACGGGCACCACGTGGATGAAACCGCAAGCGGCCGCTTGTTTTATAATATTCCGATTTTTCGATTCCTTTAAACTAAATTAATTGTGATTTTCACTAACTTGGCCTTTTTTTTTTTTTTTTTTTTTTTTTTTAAATTGCCCTCTCGCCGCCATACGTCCTGGGGGACCCTTGTGGTACTCACCCCTATGACTGGTGGCCCGCCCGGCTACCCAGGCCTCGTCGCGGTCACTAACTTGGCCTACTAAGTATTACCAGAACTTGAAAAGTACCAGAACAAGAAACTCATGGTTCTTTTGATCGTTTAAAAAACGTTTATTTGAAAAAAAGTTGCTAAACCCTGTACTCAACTTGTGACATTGTCAGTTCTTTGTTTACATTTTTTCCGTCTAATTATCTCCCCGAGTATAGGAAAATGTTTGATTTTCATTTGTTTTTCTTACTGTCAAGATGAGTGAATCTAATGAAGAATTCGATACATTTTAAAATTTTACTACAAAAAAGGTAAAAATGGAACGCAAGCCGCGAAAAAAGTTCGCGATGTTTATATCTGTGAGGGTAGCACAAATTTGGTTTAAGCGTTTTCCATCCGGAAATTTGATGTCAACGATGCACTCACTCTGGTCGCCCTATTAGCAGCCCTATTAAGGATGAAATGGATGCCATTTTTGAAAAAAATGGAGCAAGATCTGCAAGTCAGTAGTTACGACGGACGTAGCTGAAGAACTGGGAATTGATCACAGAACAGTTTTGGCGTATTTGAAAAAGCTTTTTGGGTAAACAAAAAAGCTCGATATTTTGGTACCTCACGAGCTCGCTAAAAGAAACCTAATGAACCGTGTACTCATTTGTGATTCTTTATTACGACGTAATGAAACCGAACCATTTTTGAAGAAGCTGATAACTGGTGATGAAAAATTGATCACGTACGACAAGAACGTGCGAAAAAGGTCGTGGTCAAAGGCCGGTCAGGCTTCACAGACTGTGGCGAAACCCGGGTTAACTCGTAACAAGGTGATGCTGTGTGTGTGTGGTGGGATTGGAATGCATTATTCATTACGAGCTGTTACCACCAGGCAGGACCATCGATTCTGAACTCTACTGCGAACAACTAATGAGATTAAAACAAGAAGTTGAGAGAAAATGGCCGGAATTAATCAACAGAAGGGGTGTGGTTTTTATCATGATAACGCTAGACCTCACACATCTTTAGCCACTCAGCAAAATTAAGAGAGTTTGGCCGGGAGTTGTTAATGCATCCGCCGTATAGTCCTGACCTTCAGATTTCCACCTGTTTCGATCTCTTTAGAATTCTTTAGGCAGTGTCAGGTTAACATCACGAGAGGACTGCCAAAACCACTTGTCGCGGTATTTTGATCAGAAGCCCCAAAATTTCTATAGCAATGGGATCATGTCCCTACCTACAAGATGGCAAAAAGTTATCGAATAAAATGGCACCTACATACTTTAATTAAATATAAATAAACTATAATAAAAAATGTCTAGAATTTTCTTAAAAAATGCGAAGAAACTTTTTCCCCAACCTATTATTATATTAAGTTATGTACTAACATATCTAACCTTCTTAGTAGATAAAACATAGCGTATTGGCATACTTTATTGCCACAAAAAAAACATAGTTGCAAATGAACCTGCACTAAAGAGGTCGCAGTTAGTTTCATTTTCAAATTACTTTATTGCCCTAGGGATTAAAATTCATTTCTAAAATTCTTCTCTGAACCGCTATAATGACCAACTTTTCGAGCAAGAGACGTGAAAAAGATATTTCAGTACAAGGTTTCTGTTACAAGTTTCGATAATTTTATATATCATAAGAACACAAAAGACAATCAAATTTATTTAGAGTCTGAGTTAAGCTTGTGACTTGCTTGAGAAGACTGGAGCGGGTTGGGCGCTGGTCAGCAATATCGCGGGTATATTATGTACATACAACAACACACACAAGGCAAGGCGTCAGGCGTAGGTCGGGTGTTTTTTAGTGTGCTAATTTTACAGAACAATTGATATAAAATTACAGGATTCAAGGAAAACATACGGGACAACGTGTTAATATTCTTATTATATTTGTTTTTTGACCATCTATTGTCCTGTATTTTCTTATTAAAATACAGGACGCGTTTATAATGATAGATTGAAAAACGGGACGTCCTATTAAATACAGGACAGTTGGTCAGCCTCAACTTAAAAGCCATTAAAACACAGCTATGCTTGTACCAATCCGTTTTAGTGGAGACCCACCCCTTGTAGAGTAAATTGACAGGTGTCAATTTGCAAAAATAATGCTGCCGTAAAATGTAGCTATAATGTTATTATTGAATTTTGTACGTGAATGGAATCAATACTTACTGAACTGAACTGGATCTAAGCAAATCATTCTACTGAATTAAAAATAAGACAAATGTAAAGGTACTTACCTAAGAGTTTCAGAAGTGACCAGCTGAGGTTCTATGGCCGGAGGGGGAGGTCTACCGCTGTTGAACAGCTGTTGTACAGCCGAATTGGCCTTCGGTGTGTTTATTGTCAGGATTAAAGGAGTTTCGAGTCTGTGGACAAATAATAAAAGTTATTGCAGACATCAATTTAAATCCTTCTTGCTTGCGTAGCAAAAAATACTAACTATTACCACAGATTACATAATACTATACAGAGTAGGCAGAGATCAAATTCTTTCCACAAAACACAGAATCTTGTGTTCTGTCTGTTTCTATCCCTGCTATGAACCTTTGTTTGTTTGCTTCCTCCTCTCATCTGATTCTCGACGTATATCGAAAACGATCGATCTAATTTTTAGCCAATTTAATTTTTAATAATTTAACAATTGATGTAAGTTATTATTTTATAATTCAACGAAAATTGCTTAACATATTTTTTTTTTTTATATTCAAGAAGTAATACCTACTTATTTGATCATTATGAAAGCCATAACTAAAGGAATTATTGAATAGAAATCTTTTCAAGATTGTCTAAATAAAGTAAATATGAGTGAGTAAAGGTAAGTAATTCAATTTTTAAAAGCTGCTTATAAATACAAAAAAGTTTATTCATACTAAGTTATATCTATTATTTATGTTTCTAAGCACCGCTTTTGATAAGTTTGCTGATAATGTTTTGCTTATTTTTTCGTCAATAATATTAACGCAGCTTAGTTCGCACCGCCGTGAGAACCAGTTCACTGGAATTCAATTTCATTATCATGGCCCTTTTTGTGAACTCTGCATTTTTGTATTTCGAATTTCTCTCTAGAATTTGTGTGTAAATCAAGAACAATGTTGGTTACTGAAAAGGACTATGGGCATTTTAGACTAAATTTATTATTGCCTCAACACTTATGACAGTGACGCCCAATGATGAGCATCCACTGAGTTCTGAAGCCTCATTTCGCGTCTCTGATCCATTGAGTAGGAGTGTGTGGTCGGAGAGTTTCTTTAACTTGGGATGGCGGGTCTTAAAGTATTTCGACCCTACCGTACGGACAGTATCCACCACCGTGTTGTGTAGATCGTCCACATTGGTGCTGTTTTCAAGAGCTTCGAAGCTGTTTAAACTCGAGTTGAAAGCTCTCGAGGTTTTGGATTGGGCCGGTAATGGTCGGAGCGCAGTGTTTATTATGCGCGATCTTTCCAGCTTCAGGTTGATATTCAAGTGCCACGTACCAATCGGTGATCACTCCCCGTCTTGAGGGTGTTGATCACAGTGACATCATTGAATATTTGCTTCTTCCTCGGCATGATAAAATCTATCTTATTTTTTAATTCACCGTCTGAACTGATCCATTTTCGGCTTTCCGGCTTTTTAAAGAAGGAGTACATCATAAAGTGGTTCTCTCTCTCTCCATAAAGTCGGCCAGCATCTGGCCTATGGCATTCCGTTGTCCAACTCCAAATTGTCCCACTCTCAACTCATCAGCGCAACGTTTCCCCAACTTCGCATTAAAGTCCCCCATCACAACGGTTTAGTGGCTATGCATAGCTCTACAAATATCCTCATACATAGCCTCCTCATCTTGGTTCGTCGAGGTTAGAGCATAGATCTGTAAAACATTCAGCGAATACCGTTTGGATATTTTGAGTATCAGGTACGCTACCCTGGTCGACACACTTCTGATGGAAATCACCTATAATGTCCCAGTGTAACTTGCTAATAACTTCTTCCAGCTCAGTAAGCTTCTCGTCAGTTCTTACCGTGCGCGTGTTGTAGGTTGTCAGGTGCAGTAGTCTTCGTTTGTAATAGTCGTTCGTAACCCGGAGATTCTAGGCACCCCCTGCCCTGCCGTTACCATAGCCGCTATCGTAGTTATGCATAACAGAGCTGCCGGGGACTGGGGGGCCGATTTTTATGGTGTGTTCATTGTGGGGGGTTTGCCATAATCGCCACGCTTGGTAGTGCGGGTTGGCGATCGCAGTAGACCCAAGTCTTTTAAAAGACGCTGCTGCCCGTCTTACTAGGCTGTGTTCGCTTAGTCGCCTTTTACGAAACCCACGGGACGAGAGTGGTAATGATATTCTAAGTAAACACATTCATACCTAATATACATAGTAAACACCTAGATATACATACTAAGACAAATAGATATGTTCATACACACAAATATTTGTCTTGTAAGGGAATCCAACCCACGACTTCTACGCTGAATACGGGTGGTACCATAAGACCTCTTTTGGACAACCTGAAAATGACCTAAAAAGAACCGCATTCTTCTTCTTCTTCTTATCGTATGAGGATTAGTGGCCACCTCTAGTGTCTGAGTTTATCAGGCCGCCTATAAGGCCTCTGACTTAAGATGTCATGTACGCCCCGGTCGCCAATACTTTTTATTGTTCTTACCTATGCGAAGTATTTGTGGCGAGTTCTTTTTGCGAAGCTGATTCGGAGTCCGAAGCGACGGCCGTGTCGACGACGACTTTTGTCTCCTCTTCGGACGGCTCGCGCCGGTCGACGAAGCGGACTGAGCGGGGCGTCACCGAGCCGTCCTCGTCGCTGGCCGTCGTCGTCGACCGCTGGTCTTCGTTCTGCTGCAAAATTAATACTCATTATAGCAAAAATAAGCTTGATAAGTTAAAATAATATTTAAAGTTACAAAAGAACTGGAACAAAGCCTTTTTTAACCGATTCATTGCGGATGACGCCATGGAGCGTCATTGATATTTTTTTGCGTATGGCGTTTGACGCCAAATAGCGTCATAAATAATTCCTCAGAAATTCTGTACAATGACTATTTAGATAGTTCTAATTAGCAGAACTTCCATTATTTGCCACGTAGGTTATGCCTGTATTAATCGTTTTAGGAAATAGTGCCAGTTTAAAGACTTCAGAGGTTGCAAACCTTATGTTCCCTAATTTGACTTCTTTTGTGTATGGCGTTTGACGCCACATGGAGTTCCTCTAAAACTAGAATTAATTTTTAGAGAGTTCTTTATTATAAATTGAGAAAATAATATCGGCCTCCCAGAGAGTCCACGTCACATAACTTGGTATTTGTCATAGGGCGCTGATCGTCGTGGTCGGTCGGAAAAATAAGCCTTATTCCCATGTTATAATTTTAGTTCCAGATATTGACACGCGCCAAGTTAAATGGCGCGTAGGTACCTAATTAATAACTTTATAACCACAAGCGAATAATCTGCCTCAAAAGACGAGCGTCTCGCGACAGTTTTACGCACGGCTGCGTTGACATTTCAGAAAGCGAGTTTGCCTCGCAAGTCCTGTAGTTTGCCTTTAGTCCTGTAGAACACGTGGTAAGTTTTTTTAAAAATCCATTACCTAGTTTTGTTTCACAAAAAAAATTACCACGAAATTTAAAGCGATCGCTTTGCTGCGCTTCGCAGTCGCCATAAGGTCACCATAAGGCCAATATATACATATATAGCCAAGAATCGCCACGCTTGGCAGTGCGGGTTGGCGATCGATATATATATATCCAAACGGTATTCGCTGAATGTTATACAGGTCTATGCTCTAACCTCGACGAACCAAGATGTATGAGAACATTTGTATAGTCATGCATAGCCACAATACCGTTGTGATGGGGGACTTTAACGCTTTAACTTCTTGAATATAAAAAAATATATTTTTTTTTTAAATTTTTGTTGAATTATAAAATAATAATTTACATCAATTGTTAAATTATTAAAAATTAAATTGGCTAAAAATTAGATCGATCGTTTTCGATATACGTCGAGAATCAGATGAGAGGAGGAAGCAAACAAACAAAGGTTCATAGCAGGGATAGAAACAGACAGAACACAAGATTCTGTGTTTTGTGGAAAGAATTTGATCTCTGCCTACTCTGTATAGTATTATGTAATCTGTGGTAATAGTTAGTATTTTTTGCTACGCAAGCAAGAAGGATTTAAATTGATGTCTGCAATAACTTCCGGTAAAAAATTCTTTAAACATAAAGTTTAATCTAAATATACCTTATTCTCGTTGTTTTAATGATATAAAAAACTAAAATAATAAAATGGGAGTATTATAGTTACTTCAAAGTTATTTAAAGTAAGAATATATTGTTTTTTATTAATAAGAATAAAAACGATTCCGTAAATGTTGACACTGACATAAGGTACAAGACAAAGACAATTTAAAAATAAAGATTTATGTCACAGTCCGAATTCCAATTATAGGTTGTGAAATCTCACCCAGCCTAATATAAAATTCTTATAACAAATAGTTTAATCTTATTGTTATTGTTTTTATGATTCAATGAACTAAAATAATATAATTAAACCAAAACGGAGTATTATAATAATTTAAAGCTATTTAAAATAAGAATCAAATATAACAAAAACTCAATAGTGCGATTCGGAACGCATTAATACATATTTTTAGGTATTAAATTAAAAAAGTACTTTGCCGCGCTAGGCCGCAAAAAGCGATTTTCTACGTCTAAACTGATTGACGAAACCTCCTTTTCAGAGCGTATGAGGTGAAAAAAATACGACATATTGAGCAGCGTTCCTATCGGACGTAAATGGAACTACATTTTCCTATATATTTTTTGACATAAGGCGACGAGTTATTTCGTTAGTTTTTCGTGCCCTACGGTACATCCACCAATGTGCACACACGTTTAGGGTTACGTTTAGGTATAGGTTACATTATGACTACATCAGAGCAAAAGTTATTTAATTTAAAAGTGCATAAGTTGCCATATTGCGTAACTAAGCCCGAGTTCTGAAAACATCAGTAAGTTGTTGACCGTAACAAGGAGCATACAAAGGAGACTAAAGGCTTCCGAAGATTTTTAAAGCCGAAATCAGTTCAGAGTTACTTTTGTTATTTTGTTTGGTACCTGTTCGTTCTCCTTGTCTGTGTCCAGGGACTTCCACAGCCGGCCCCCCTTCAGGATGCCGCCACGTCGTTGCCGCAGCGGCGAACTCTCTGACGACATCCGACCGTCTGTTTCCGCCGTGTCACTTTCTTCACCTGTTAAAACAAAAAATAGCGATATATGAACGATAATACAGCAAAAACATATTATAGGTCCCTAACATGTGAAGTAGTGTGAAAGAAATAAAAATTTTAGAGGTTTTCCAAAAAAACCTGCAAATTTTTTTGGATGATACCTACTAATAATATAGGTTTTAGAATTCTTAATTGACTAACATACACATTCCAACAATATTACCTACATATACGTATACCTACATAAAAGTGGTAAGGCCATTTCCAAAATTCGTTAAATAAATCCAAACACAGATTTATAAAACTTAAAAAATGTTTAGTTGTTATTGCAAATAATTACATATCTTGAAATGTGAAAGAATTTCAAACAGTTGTTCTTGCTTCATTTCAAAAGGCCACTAAAATAAGTCTGACGCAACACAACATCTAGATACTGGGAATGATTCTAGGAATCCGACCTCAGCCAGGAAATAAGATAGACTGGCTAATCTGCTTAACGCTGATAAATCTTATTGAGGTTCCACGAATCGGATTTGTAGCTCGCCAGGCTTTAGTGGATCTTTCGAGTCGAATTTTTACCCGACTGCAAAGGTGGGGTTATATTTTTCGCGCGTATTTTGTCTGTAAGTATGTTTGTTTGTTTACATGTAATATTCTTGGTTACCTCATATCTTTCAAACGGATTTCTATAATTAAGATAATATCGTTAGATTTATTTTGATAGTTTATATTTTTTAGTTCTTAAGTAAGTGATTACCTTTCAAACCCCGGATTATGAAACACAATAGATTTTCTATTGTTCTCTGGACAAATAATAAAAAATGGAAAATAATACCGACTAAGACGTGCTATTATTTGAAGTGAAAAAAAATGTATTATACTTCAATATGGGTATAAAGTTAAAGGGCTGATCGGCGAGTAATGATTTAAAAAAAATATATCATGACAATTATTAACTTAAAATAGGCATAGAATTTAATAATAAGTAGAATCATTCATCATGCCTCCGACTGCATGTTATTACGTTGAACAATAGTACATTATTGCAAAGGCCGTTAAATAGGCAAATGCAGGTCGAGTATGAGTTCACTAATAAACTTAACCTAAACATTAGCATACAGTACTGATCTTTACAGAAATATATTGACATTATTATGTACAGAGTCGCGAAGTGAGCATGTTTGCATGAAAATAACGGGGTGGACCATTATATGTGCCGCTGAGTGTATTTAAGAGGGACGATTTCTATGAATTATATATTTGACTCAAATATTTTGTGAAAAATATTCAAAGACTTCTATTGTTAGTGATAATCTATTTTTATTAGAAAAAATATAAATGTATATGTGTAATAGAAATGCCATTTGATTACTGAAAATAAAGGAGATTGTTATAAATGGCGTACATTTGAAAAAGTACGCCATTTGAAATGTACGTTAATTTGTATTAGATTTTAATACAGTATTTGAGTATAATAATTGATATTTTATACACTATTAAAAGTACTTTCATTCTTAATAATGTAACCGCCATCTTAAATGACATCATTTGCATCGATATCATCATTCAGCTACTTATTTGATATTAAACATGAAAATATCGATATTGGCGTCAATTTCAATATCGTGTCATAAATTATTACACAGAAAACCTTTTTGTGCCTATTTTAGTATTTTTTCATTAAATGTCGACGGAACCGGAACTAGATCACCGCGTGCGGCGAATTGTCGACGAAAGTACGTGGAGATAAAGATGGCGTTTCGACGATGATGCTCGGCGTGACGCGCGGGAGTTCTTCGCTCTGATTGGCTATTTTGGTGGGTGTTGCGGCGTCAAGGCGCGTTTTATTTGGTGGAAATTATATGAAATTATATAAAAGATAACCTCAAAATCTGATCCTTTTTTAAATAAAAATGTTCTCAGCAGTGTCCGTGAAAAACTTTGTTCTTATGGGATAATACGGGCCATCTATTACTAGAAAATTATTTTTCCTCTGCTCTTGGTTCTTAGGCTAACAATGTATGGGCGCGGAACATTGTTCTGTTGATTATTGTACAGGCAGTTATTGTACATTTAAGTTAACTAGTACTTATACCTAATTAGTTAGTTATTATCTTTTGAGTCTTAGAAAACTAGTTCGGTTACTAAAATATGGGAGACTAGCGGCCGCACGCGGTTTCACCCGCGTGGTTCCGTTCCCGTGGGAATATCGGGATAAGAAGTATCCTATGTTCATAACCAGGCTATCTACTATCTGTGTACCAAATATCATCCAAATCCGTTCAGAAGTGTCGGAGCCTATTCAATGCAAATAAACAAACAGATAAACAAATCTTTCGTCTGTATAATATCAGTATAGATATAATTTTCTTACTGGTTTGTGGCGCCGTAGATAATTCTGTTTGTGCCTCCTCCAGACATAAATCCGGTGGACATTCTGTAACAATAATACATTACATTACATTGAATATCTTCAAATACGCAATGTAAAATAACAAGAAATAGATTTACACATTATGGTAAAACATAGTGAAGTTGACACAAAGTTTATTTGAATAACCTTAAGCTTATTTAAATAAATTTATAATTATCCATTTGAGATGTCTTAAACGAAATCAGAATGCATACCGATTATTCCCTTTCAACAATAACAATTAAAACATCCATTCGAAAATTACAAATTATCAAAAACAGGAAATATATTCTAAAGCAGAACTTAAAATACTGCTCAATTAATGCCACTTTATAAGAAGTCTTATAACGATTGGGATTCAGGTAAAAGTACCTTAAAGTTTTAGTGAATTTGTGGAGTTTCAGCCATCATTGTTATAAGAGTAGCAGCGAGCGCCGAACGCCGCCGCCGGTTAGAGCTATTTTGATTGCAAAAACTTTGAAGCAACTATTACAAAAGCAAACGAGAAGTATTCTTTAAATTTTCAAAACTCATCAACATCCCAATCTGATCAATTCTCAAATTAAATGTAGCCAAAAGTAGAAACATTTAAACCGAACTCATTAAAAGTTATGAAGGCTCAACATCAGAACGTTGGAATGACGAATACACTTTCTGAAACATTTTCTGAATTATTATTGAGTATTTTTGGCAGAGTTTCCAGTCATTTTTAGAATTCTAATTGTTGTTTGCGACATTAATATAAAGAATATGTTCCCGTATTTAGACAGCAGGCGGGTCAGTGCCCTTTGTCGTCCCGTGGGTGTCGTATGAGGTCAGCCAGGGAGCAATAGTCGTAAGGAGGTACGTCTGAGGGTTGTTAAAATCTTGGCCACTTTAATCTCTGGGACTATGACAACTTCAGGTGACAGGCGACAGGTGACGATTTGTAAATTATAGATTTACATCGACATGACGACAGGAGTGTCATGCTGGAAAATTTTACTTAATTCTGTTTGGCGATAGGTGATAACACTTGTCTTGAAAAATTTGCTATGACAGGTAGATTTGGACATGGTATTTGTCTACTTGTCAGAGATTTAAGACGGTGATTAATCCAATGGCAAGGTTACATATAGATAGATAAATATAACACTATAGTACAAATGATTAAAAAAAACAAATGGAGTTAATGTGGTCGACGGATAGCAGTACTAAAGAAGATTAACTTACGGAGACAGCACATTTTAACCGCCTCTGTGGTCTAGTGGTAACAACCAATGGTATCAGACCCAGGTGCCCAGGGTTCGATTCCCAGCGGGGGTACATATTGTATTAGGTTTAGTTGGTGGTAGGACTTGTTGTAAGACCGCCTGGCTAGCTACTACCATCTTATCTAAACCTGACGTCATAACAACAATGTATTCAGCATTGTTGTGTTCGAGATAAGATAGCCAGTTCCTCAGCGATGAGGATTCCGGGAGAGGCTCGCTTTCATCTTCGGCCTTATCAATACTTAATATCAGGTATGATGAAGGCTAAGAGTCTTCCCGTTGTTCATAAAAAACGATCATTCTTTAATGGTACAGGAATACAGCAAAAAAAATGCTTTTCTTCATTGACATAATATTCATAGGATGATTTTGAACTATTGAGTGTCTATAACTACGAGTATATATACATATATAATTATTTTGAATATTACCCTGTTTAATGTTCTCTCACATGCATGCCTCGATATTGTTTTATGACAAAGTTGTCAATTACCAACAATTAAGATTATGAGAAAATTGTCGGATTTTAAAGTTGATTAAATAGGGCCGGTCTGCTAAAAAAAGCAATTGTAGAAACTTACAAAAAATGACGAAGAATTTATTTTGAGAACAAATGAAATCTTTAAATAAAGTTTCTACCTCCACCTTGTTTTGGCGGTTTTAGCGTCCATTTTATGTTTCCAGTAATAGCGAAAAGGGTTCAGTGGTGAAATCAATTGTCAGGATGGTGACATACGACTATAAAAGCGACCTTTCTATTTATATAAATACACATGTACAAATGATTATTTTGAAAGGAAAGCTTTCATAATATTTTAAACTATTATATACGGGATTTTCACCATGTTTGTATTTGTTGTAGCTTATCGTTTATCGTACTAATAGTAATAGCAAAGCTTTCCATCTATCTTCTGACTATCAACAGAAGTCGATGTCATCTTTTTTTTTAATGAATGACGGGGAAGACTCTTAGCCTTCATCATACCTGATGTTAAGTATTGATAAGGCTGAAGATGGAAGCGAGCCTCTCCCGGAATCCTCAACCACTGAGGAACTGGCTATCTTATCTGTAACTGCCGGAACACCAATGTTTTCAACATTGTTGTTATGACGTCAGACGTAGATAAGATGGTGGTAGCTAGCCAGACGGACTTCGAACTAGTCCTACTACCAACCAGAACAAATCTTGACAATCTTGGACCAGAGTAATTGTCAAGACGTATCATTCGAGCCCAAATTCAATGAGGTTTCGATTTTCATAACAGAAATCTCACAACCACCTTTAAGCTTCATCATCGGATCAGCTTGGTGCCATATATATTTTTTACGTACTTATATTAGAGAGAAGCAGTGCGCGCGCTTGGCCTGCGATTGTTGAGGTTAAGCAACTTTCGCAATGGTGGACCTGGTCACAGGATGGGTAACCCCGAAATTTACTATTTTGTGCTTCTCCGGGCTTCGGAAGGCACGTTAGGCCGTTGGTCCCGGGTACATTTGCAGTCGTTAAAACCCACCAATCCGCATCGGGTTGGGCCTGCGTGGTGGGTCATGATCCATTCTCCTTATCCATCCATAAGGAAGGCCAATGCCCCAGCAGTGGGGAAAAAAAAAGATTCGTTAACATCACATATTTGAATTTAAGATTTTGCGTTTTTTAGTTTGGAATTTGTAAGTGGCACCATGCAGAAATATAGATAAGATAAAAGGAAATCACATATCATGAGAATAGATGATAGGAATATTATACGAAAGGTGAAGTACAGTCAAGACAAAACGCCAAAACAGAGAAATCTGAACTCAACGACAATTATGTCTTAAAGTTCAAAGTCGATCTGAGTTTGACAGAAATGCTCTTGACCGTTCATTAACGATGAAAGATGGATGGATGGATGGAAAGGAAGGAAGGCCACAAATGATATGAAAGAAAGGATTTGACGTCCTGTATGGCGCAGGGGACTAAGCTCGCCTTTTGCGCCAGAGGTCCGAGGTTCGATCTCCGGACAAGACAAATATTTGTGTGCATGAACATGTCTATTTGTCTTGATCTTGGTGTTAAATTGTATATTATGTACAAAATTATATTATTTACAAAAAAGTATATAAGTATGTTTGTCTGTTATCTAGTACCCATAACGCAAGACTTATTTATACTTAACGTGGGTTAGATAATTGGTGTGTTTGTATGCAATTATTTATTATATGAGGCGGTGACGGGTGAGATTTACTGCGAATGTGGTCCAGGGTACGCGGTACAAAATAATTTATTCCAATAACAAATAAAGATATTTTCTTTATTGCTTTCAATAAATGGAACGCGCGAAAAGTTTTAAAAATCACAAAACATAAAAACTAGGTCTTTTAATTTTTTTAAGTTTGCATTATCAATGCTATTATGATTAATGATATATGATAAATTTTAATAGAATAATACTGAAAAAAAACACTATTTAGATTTATCATAATACTCGTATAAAACAAGGTAATGCGCAGTATAAACAAAATCTTCCACGGAGCTCGCAGGTCACGACACCCGTCGCAGCAGCTCGTCGTTGGAGGCAGATCTAATTTCTTACGCTTGATTAATTTGCTCTACAAATTACCTACTAAGATCAAAACTCGTTGGTGAAATGAAAACGGTTAAGTAAAAATATTTATGATAAATCTTTTTACGCTTACGATAAATATAGAATGAATAAAAAAATAATCAATCATTCATATTCCTTATTGCAAGTCACATGTAAAGAACAAGTTTAACCTTCAGAAGGTGTTGTAGTTGGCTGATCACCTATAGTCTTTTTCAGCTAGATGACTACCACAGACATAGATCTATGTCTGTGATGACTACTATGACACTTAAAATTTTCTGAACCGCGTATACTATGTCAGCAAAATGTATGTCTGTGATGACTACTGTGACACTTAAAATTTTCTGAATCGCGTATACTATGTCAGCAAAATGTATTTCAAATATCATTTACTTACTGTAGCAATTTAGTAAAAATAAGTTACACATCTGGTAATATAAAGTAAAATCTGTGTCTATTGAATACATTTAATTTGAACAAGATAGAAAAATATTTCTTTTTTTTGTAGAGCAATGTGCGATTCAACAGGGAAGGAATGATACACAACAGAATCGACAACTGCCGCTGTTCATTAGACAACGCTGGCCTACAGCGTATTAAAAAAATAAAAGTATTGGAGAATTTCGACGGTGGTTCGCAAGTCTCGGTAGCTCAGCGGTTAGAGCATTGGACCGGATTTCCAAAGGTCGTGGGTTTGATTCCCATCTGAGAATTCATTTGTGGCAGAGTAAATTTTTTCCAATATTTTTCTATTTAAACTTTATTAAAAGTATCTAAATTTTTGTATTATTGCTCACTATACGGAAAAAGCTTTAAATACTATCAATCGTAAACATTTTATAGTGCTACTCTGTGATGTTTATAATATTCTAAAGATTCCTTGAAGACAACCTACATTAATGGACATAATGCGCGCGACTGACTAGATACTCGTTCAAATTAATGCGTGATTTACGTGATGCCAGTGACTGGACTTAGTTTTTCGGAATTTCGGACCCAGTAACTGGGTACATGTAGACAAGATTGGGCAGTAACTCAGACTGCCCGCACAAACTATATAAACTGCCCGAAAATAGAACGGGTGGCTAGTCAGCTGGACAGCAAGTCGGCGGGACTAGACTGGGTTGTGTGGACTGGACTGTACTGTCTTCACGAGCCCAGTAGCAAAAACATTTACAAGAAAGCATATTGTATAATAAAGTGCGTCTGATAATAGGATAACCAAACAATGGCTCTCGACAGGAGCTGTCAAATAATGCATTATCTCAGTGGCCGCATTATACGATTACATTATGTTTTCTTGAAAATGACGGAGGATCATGTTATACAAACTTTTATACTTTCTGGATTCAGTACATGGATATTTTAAACTTCGAATTTTAGTATAACAGTCAATATTATTAACTCCGGTAGAATAATATTTTTTTTCTATTTTCATTTATATTTCGCATACACCAGCTGTATTCCACGCGACCAATCAGGTAATTTTAGTACGCGACCACTCTAGGGTTAATGCTGTTTTCGAAAAATGCTTGTAACAAATAATATGTTTAAATAAAATTGTTAGACATGCAATAAAAATAATGTAAAGCTATTTACGGATGATACGATATTCCATGTACCTTTTTAACTATTGGGTCATAATGTTTGTACCATTTTTAACCCCCGACGCAAAAAGAGGGGTGTTATAAGTTTGACGTGTCTGTCTGTCTGTCTGTCTGTCTGTGGCATCATAGCTCCCGAACGAATGAACCGATTTCAATTTAGTTTTTTTTTGTATTACAGGTGTTTTACGGGCGAGTGTTCTTAGACATGTTTGATGAAAATCGATTGAGCCGTTTAAAAGTTATGGGGGGTGATTAAAGTGGGGAATAAAAACCGAATGTCTGCAAATATGCTCAAGTGGGGTATCAAATGAAAGGTTATGACTTGTACATCACAAAAAACAACAACTTTTATAAGTTTGACGTGTTTGTCTGTCTGTTTGTGTGTGTGTCTGTGTGTCTGTGGCATCATAGCTCCCGAACTCCCGAACGGATGAACCGATTTCAATTAAGTTTTTTTTTCTATTAAAGATAAACCTATGTATTTACAACTTAACCAGAGATATTATAAGTATGTTTACCTTTGAAAAGTATAAAATTAAAAATTAAATTTAAAATTTAAAAAACCCCCGACACAAAAAACATAAGCTACCTTTAAAAAGTAAAAAATAAGAAAAGAAAATTAATCCTAAAGTACCATTATGTATAAGTATGTATTAATATTTAAAAAAAAATCGCGTTGGGGTACCGCTCCTAATTAATTAGTGTCACATGCTTACTTATCTCATCTTTTATCTAGACTTATTATTATTTTGTACAATACGCGGGTGGCGGGTTTCGTGCATCTGACATAATGGTACAATAGGAGGTAAAACTGCGTTTTATCGCCGTCAGAGGCGATTGGGTAAACAATCGATTTGACAGTATTATTAAAAAAAACGCAATAAATGACTTTCAAAAGTACAGAGTACAAGAGCGCCCTTGACGTTAAAATGTTTGTTTACCTCAGGGGCGCTCTTGTACTCTGGGTAAACAATCATTTTGACACTCATTTTTTGCTTTTTTTTTCAATCGGTTTTCTGCTAATCTTATTGCTAAGAAAATGCAGATTTGCTGTGTCTTAGGCTGTAAAACTATCGGCAATCATTCTATCCCAAAAGATGAGCGTCGAAAACAATGGCTTGTTACTATGCGGTGTCATAAACTCACTCACATGCCTCAAAGCTGATTCCATAATTCCTAGTTTCTGCAGTAGAGTATTCATGTCAGGCACAGATGTTGTAATTAGAACTGTGTCATTGGCGTACCTGAGGTTACACATACGCTTTCCTCCTAGTGGAAATCTTCCTTCCCATTGTCTATTGTTTTGCGGATGATTTTCGCCGTAAATGTTGAAGAGCACAGGGGAGAGATACAACTTTGTTGGACTCCTTTCTAAATGACGAAACACGTCTAAACTGTCGGCGTCGATTCTTACAAAGGATCGGTTGTTTACCATAGATAGAGGTTGCGAATAAGCCGTATCAGATTTTCGGGCACTCCCATTTCTGCAAGAACTATCTGCAGCTTTTCTCATCTAACGCAGTCAAAAGCTTTGCTGTAGTCTATGTAACATAGCAATACTGGGGTTGTTAAACTCTCGACTCTTCTCTATGATCTGGCGAATATTGAGGATCTGCTCTGTGGTTCATTTTCCCTTTACAAAACCATCCTGCTCTTCAGGGGTTTGTTGATCAAGATAGTTATGGAACCAGTTGCTGCATTCCGTAGTAGAGCTCTTTTTATGTAGCGTTACAATAACCGACTCAGTCCGTTCTTCCGGAAACCGTCCAGATTTCCAGATTGCGTTGCAGATGTTAGTCAGGATTTTTATTCTTTCATGGCCAGAGTTCTTGATCAGCTCGGCAGGAATTCCGTCTTTGCCAGGAGATTTACCTGGTTTGTAACCTTCTAATTTACTTAAGTTTTTTCAACCGCTTCTTTGTCCGCATCCGCCATATGCCATCGTATTTTTTTTGCAGAAACGTACAAGTTTCAGAAAAAAAAATAACATAAATATTGCTTCATCATCAACATCAGACATTTTTATATACGGCTCTGGGCGGAGAATGGGTCATAACCCACCACAAGATAATACATTTTTGTTCATCGATTCCGTGCCACCACTGCCACTACCACTGTCCCACCACTGACTTTTTCACTTCTTGACAGAAAACAGTGTTGATTAAATGGTACACAATAAAATAAGATTCTTATTTCAAGACTAGTTGATGCCAGCAACGTCATTCGCGTGGACTTAATGTATTAGCTTTTGAATCCGTGGACATCGAACGCAAGCTGATATCGCCTTCACCGCTTGGAGGTACTCTCAGCTTGTGTTATATTTGTATCATGATATGTAATGGAAAAAAATCCCTTAACCCTGATTTTTATATGTCAACCGAAAATGCCCATCACGCTAAACAACTTTTGCTAAGGCGCTGTTTCCATATCTCTTATAGGTTAGCTGGTCTGTTTTCCAGATCTCAAAATTAATTATTAGCCTATATGTTGGCCAAAGCCATACCTACATGTCTTTTTTTTTTCAAATCCGTTTATTAGTTTCTGAGATTAGCGTGTGCATACAAACAGACACACAGACAGACAACAATTTAAAAAATGGGCTCAACGTATTCTCTTGCTGTTTTACGTCGTCGTCTCCAATTACTTTATGTTAAAAATATTCAATGTACAGAAATTCTGATTTAATAATAGAAATCGATTGTAAACTGCATATGTTCGCAGATTGTAAAGAATGTTTAATTTACACGAGAAAAGTAACACACACACATACACTAGGGCGAACCCGTGGTTCGAAGAAAAGTTTTTACATAAGAATCAATTTAAATAAAAACTTCAATATAAGTGTGTATTTTAATATTTGAACTTTATGGCACTCGAGTTAAAGATCATTTTATTAGTTTGCTCCATATTTTTGAGTAGTTTGGAAGCTTGTTACTTTGAAGTTTTGCTTGATACGTCGTTTGCGACGATTTGAGTGAACTTAATTTTAGACGTTATTGGTGTTTCGAAATATTTGCGTAGGATGGGAGGTCATAATAATGTCATGACCTTAGTTGATGCGACTGTTTTGAATACTTTGGATGCTTCTAAATACTTGGTCACCTTAACTGCTACTATTTATCTGACACCTTAACTGTACAGTGCTTTTACTTTTTCCTCTTGTGGTCCTGTGATCCTGAAGTTATTGTTTTTTTTCCTAGAAAACCAGTCCAAGAGTTCATATTTCTTCCATTAGTCAAAAACTTTACAAAAATCTTTGTTTACCACAAAGTCCAATGGCACCATCTGCGAAAACTTTTGCGTATGACCTCATAGTTACAACGACGTTATTGTATACTGAGTTTACGAGTATAAGTTAAGAAATATTCTGTCTTTATCTGGTCTTTATCATTAGAACGTGTATCAATGAACGTAAAAAATTACTAAGTAACATCTATTATCACTGAACACCGTATACTTAGAAGTATTTTGGTGCCGGCTCAGAATATGTATGTTACTTCATTTTTATTCTCCCCTTTGAAAAGTACGCATTCGATTGAGTTTAGTGTAGTAAATAAATACTAACATGACTCCACAAACATCTAGAGATACCAATCGCATCATAAGTAAACATCGGAAAGACCGGAACCATCGTAGCTCCGTAGTAGCTCGTAGCCATCGTAGCCATCGTAGCGGAACATAACCTCAACTCCAATATTGACTGACGGTAACACGAACGGCGCGTCAGGATTTCACTAAATATGCTCCCTGTACCGGTAGCGTCTATTTTATGTTTCTAATAAGAGCGATAAGTCTTCAGGGTGAAATCGATCGTCAGGTTGGTGACACAGTCATAATAGCGTCTTTTCTGTTAATGAAATAATGTTATTCTATCTATACTAATATTATAAAGAGACAAGTTCTGATTGTTTGCTCGTTTGTTTGCATTGAATAGGCTCCGAAACTATTGAACGGATTTGGATGAAATTTGGTACACATATAGTAGATAAGCCTGGTTATGAAAATAGGATACTTTTATGACGATATTCCCACGGGAACGGGAACCACGCGGGTAAAACCGCGAGCGCCCGCTAGTATATTATATAAAATGCAATGTCCTGCCTGACTGACTGACTATACTACTCTGTGTAAAAAGTGCGGGGAATCCTTAAATAACAAAACGCGCGGCAAATATATTGACCTATTTTTTTTATAAGTTGGTAGCACTGTACTGAGTTACCGCGCGAATTTTGAGCGCTATCTGTCACTCCATGTAAGTACAGCGGCTGTTTTTGTATTAACTGTTTTAAGTACACTGCGATTTTTCTATGGAAACATCAAACGAAATTTTGCGTATCAAACGAAATTTCATGCACTGAAAATGTTGCAGAAGACTTACAGTGATTCGTGTATTTCAAAAACACGGGCTTTTGAATGGTATAAAGTATTCAAAGAAGGCCGACAAGTGGAAGCTGATTTGCCTCGTGCTGGTCGACCCCCAACTGCTGCGACTGATGAAAACATCAATCTAATCAAGAACCTGGTACTTGAAAATCGTCGTCAGAGAGTTAGCCGTAGAGGTGAAAGTAACTTTTAAGTCCGTCCCTAATTCTAAATGACATTTTGGGCATGAAACGTGTCGCCCCACGATTACTTCCAAACGAGCTCAATTTTATCCAAAAAGAGCACCGAAAGCAGGTGGTTGAAGACATGATTTCCGGAGTTTTTATGGACTCCACTTTCATGAAACGCATAATAACTGGCGATGAGACATGGGTCTACGAGTACGATATGCAAACAAGGCAACAGAAAGCCGCTCGAAAATTAAAGGTATGCTGTTAATTTTCTTTGATTTCCTCGGTGTAGTGCACAACGAATTCCTTCCAGAGGGACAAACGGTGACTAAGGAATATTATTTAGACGTCATGAGGCGTTTGCGAAAGAATATCCGCAGAAAACGGCCAGCTTTGTGGGACGACAATACCATGATAATGCACCGTCGCACAAAGCCATCATTGTGCAAGAGTTTTTAACCAAAAACTTGACGAATGTCATCGGTCAAGCGCCGTACTCCCCTTATATGGCTCCGTTCGACTTTTTCCTGTTTCCGAGGCTAAAATTACCATTTCCAGGAAGGGTTTTGAGTCGATTGAAGCTGTAAAAGAAAATTCGCTGAAGGAGTTGAAGACCATACCTCAATCGGCATACAAAAAATGTATGGATGACTGGGTGAAGTGCTGGCGTAGCTGTATAAATAAATTTTGAGGAATAAATTACTTTATTTGTTTTATTTAACAATTCCCGGCACTTTTTACACAGAATGTATATAAACGCACAGCCTAAACTACTGGACCTAGGGACCTGAAATTGTACAGAAAGATACCTAATACAGTATAGGCATCCACTAAAAATATTTTTTTGTAATTCTATCCCTAAAGGGTGAAATAGGGGATGAAAGTTAGTATGAATTCCGTCAGTTTTAAAGTTAGGATCTTCAAATTTTGTATTTAGATTGACGATTGAAAACAAACATTTACCTGTCTCGCGTGTTTTTGATAATTCCATCCCCAAAGGGGTAAAAAGGGGAAGAAGTTGTGTAAGAAAAGTCCTTTATTTGCAAAGTAAAACTGTTAGGATCTTCAAAGGAGATCATTCTTTTAGGCCGTTTTTTGATAGTGCTGGTCTACAAAAAAAATTGCTGAAAATGATAAATATTTATACATATTGCTAAAACTAATTAATTATCGAAGTCATTGCAAGACAAAACGAATTAGTTTTTATACATACATACTCGTACATAGTGATACGGGTTAAGCAAAAAATAGTTATTTGTTATGCAAGGCTGGAAAGTTGGTTATTTAACGGCGAGTTACCTCTATTGAAAGCTAAGCAAGTGAAGGATTTCAAAGGTACAAGACTCTTAAAACTTTTCTGCCGAGCGCAACCCACAATTTTTCACCGCACAACAGCGAGGAACATATTATGGTTGTTTCCACGGTTGTTTCGGTAAAAAAATCTTTCAACATAAAGTTTAATCTAAATATACCTTATTCTTGTTGTTTTATTGATATAAAAAACTAAAATAATAAAAAGGGAGTATTATATGTAGTTAATTCAAAGTTATTTAAAACAGGAATATATTGTTTCTTATTAATAAGAATAAAAACGATTCCGTAAATGTTGACACTGACATGAGGTACAAGACAAAGATAATTTAAAAATAAAGATTTATGTCACGTTCCGAAATCCAATCATAGGTTGTGAAATCTCTCCCAGCCAATTTATAACGAATAGTATAATCTTATTGTTATTGTTTGTATGATTAAATGAACTTAAATAATAATATAATAAAACCAAAACGGAGTATTATAATTAATATAAAGCTATTTAAAATACGAGAATAGAAGAATAAAAGAATAAAATGTTACAAAAAAGTCAATAGTGCGATTCGGAACGCATTATGACATATTTTTAGGTATTTGATTAAAAAAGTACTTTGCCGCGCTAGGCCGTAAAAAGCGCCTACGCCTTTCTACGCCTGAACTGATTGACAAAACCTCTTTTTCAGAGCATGTGAGGTGAAAAAAATATATATTTAGTTTCACTCGTAAACCGCTGAATCGATTTTAGTGAAATTTGGTACTGACATAACTTGAACTTTGGAGATGGACATATAATACTTTTTATTCTGATAATGGGGAACCACCACGCTACAACCTAAGTCTTCGTGGACGAAGTCGCGGGCAGTAGGCTTGTGAATGATAAAGCTGAAGGTAGAAGCACACCTCTTCCTTAGTCCTCATCCACTGAGGAACTGGCAATCTTATCGCTAGCAGCCGGAACACAAAAAAGTTTTTTTTAAAGCTAGCTTTTCCCCTTTTGACTCTTCCTCAGACCACAGATCTTGGACCAAAATACTCGTATTTGTCAAGACGTATCAAACGAACCTATATCACAACGCGTTTCGTTATTTTCACATATTAGGATTTTAAGATTTTGCGTTTTTCAATTCGGACATCGGATTCGTAGCTCCGTAGTAAATGTAGCCATCGTAGCCATCGTAGCTATCGTAAAGGAACATATTGGCTCAACTCTCACAAACATAGCCTCAACTCCAAATATTGACTGACGGTAACACGAACGGTGTCAGGATTACACTGAAATATTTCAGATGAAAATTCTGAGTGCATTTCACCAAATATTGCATCAAATATTTGCGTTATAATTTTTTACCATTCTACGAAATACTACGTCTTTTTCAGCGAAAATAACGAATTCAGTTTAGTTAGTGAAAAGAGTAACTACTAGCAAAATATCTGTTCCATGAAATTGCATAATAATGTCAGTTCCAAATATTCTATCAGACAGCACATTTCTAAACGTATCCATTCTGAGATAAATGCAACTGTTCATCACTATCATTTCATATATTTATGATGAAAATAACTAAATTTTTGATATTAAAATATTAATACTATTTTAAGTAATATTAACAATATATTTAATAATCACCTATTATATGCCAACGTCTCCAAGAAAAGTAAAATATGATAGTTATCATTATTATCATATAATAAAAGATTGGGGAAAAAGTTTCTTCGCATTTTTTTAAGAAAATTTAAAACTTTTTTTTATATAGTTTATTTATCTAAAATATGTAGGTGCCATTTTGTTCGATAACTTTTTGCCATCTTGTAGGTAGGGACAAGATCCTATTGCTATAGAAATTTTGGGGCTTCTGATTAAAATACCGCGGCATGTGGTTTTGGCAGTCCTCTCGTGATGTTAACCTGACACTGCCTAAAGAATTCTGAAGAGACCGAAACAGGTGGAAATCTGAAGGTGCAAGGTCAGGACTATACGGCGGATGCATAAAGACTTCCCAGCCAAACTCTCTTAATTTTTGCTGAGTGGCTAAAGATGTGTGAGGTTGAGCGTTATCATGATGAAAAACCACACCCCTTCTGTTGATTAATTCTGGCCGATATCCCTCAACTTCTTGCTTTAATCGCATCAGTTGTTCGCAGTAGTGTTCAGAACCGATAATCCTGCCTGGTAGTAACAGCTCATAATGAATAATGCCCTTCCAATCGACCACACACACAGGATCACCTTGTTGCGAGTTAACCCGGGTTTCGCCACAGTCTGTGATGCCTGACCGGCCTTTGACCACGACCTTTTTCGCACATTCTTCATTACATTGTTGCGAGTTAACCAGGGTTTCACCACAGTCTGTGAAGCCAGACCGGCCTTTGACCACGACCTTTTTCGCACATTCTTCATCACCTTGTTGCGACTTAACCCGGGTTTTGCCACAGTCTGGGAAGCCTGACCGGCCTTTGACTACCACCTTTTTCGCACATTCTTCATCACCTTGTTGCGAGTTAACCAGGGTTTCACCACAGTCTGTGAAGCCTGACCGGCCTTTGACCACGACCTTTTTCGCACATTCTTCATCATCTTGTTGCGAGTTAACCAAGGTTTCGCCACAGTCTGTGAAGCCTGACCGGCCTTTGACCACGACCTTTTTCGCACATTCTTCATCACCTTGTTGCGAGTTAACCAGGGTTTCACCACAGTCTGTGAAGCCTGACCGGCCTTTGACCACGACCTTTTTCGCACATTCTTGTCGTATGTGATCCATTTTTCATCACCAGTTATCCGCTTCTTCAAAGATGGGTCGGTTTCATTACGTCGTAAAGAATCACAAATGAGTACACGGTTCATTAGGTTTTTTTCAGTGAGCTCGTGGGGTACATATATATAATAAATATCGAGCTTCTTTGTGTACCCAGTTTTTTTCAAATACGCCAAAACTGTTTTGTGGTCAATTCCCAGTTCTTCAGCTACGTCGTAACTACTGATATACCGATCTACCTCATTTTTTTTTTAAATGCCATCTATTTTATCCGTAATACGGTGACCAGAGCGACGTACATCTTTGACATCAAAATTTCCGGATTGAAAAAGCTTAAACCAAATTTGTGCTACTCTCACAGACACTGCACTAGGTCCATAAACATCGTAATTTTTATTCGCGGCTTGCGTTGCTTTCTTACATTTTCTGTAGTAAATCTTTAAAATGTATCGAATTTCTTAATTAGATTCACTTATCTTGACAGTAAGAAAAACAAATGAAAATCACACCTTTTTCTAATTTAAATTTGGAATTATCTTCTCTAAAATTTTAACTTTTAATGATACCAAAACCAGCCATATACAAAGTATAGCTAAAGAAATTTTATTACAAGTTCATACATTTTTTTTTTTTCATTTAATATATGCGAAAAGACTTTTTTCCCAACCTAATATACTGTAAAAATGATTGGCCATTATTATAAGCCAGACAAAATTGCATAAATTGAGTTATTTTTAACCTTAATCTAGAAAATAATAGTGATGAATAGATGCCTTTATATCGGAATGGACACGGTTTAGAAATGTGCTGTCTCAGTAACTATTGTTTGTCTATCCATTTAATAAGGTCTGAATTGTGTGCAGGCATTTTCGAGAAGGCGACAAAACTTAGGCATTGCCTTTTCTGATGGACAAAATGTACTAATAATATTAATGATATCCTAAATTTTTTTCATAATTTTTTTGTCTCATTTGCATTGACATTAATAATTTATATTGACATTATTTAATTTATATGTATTATATTGAAATTTCATTTAACACACACTATTATTTTGACATCTTGTGATTTGTGTTGTCTGCATGTTCCGCTTTAAAATTTGTAATTAAAAGTGACATTTTAAATTAGTATTTATTAATTAATAACATATACGAGTAGGTGCCACTTTTATAATTGTCAATTAGATTGTTCACTGAAATAACAATAGAATATGAAGATACTGTAATGTTAGATACATCTATTTGTACCATATTCTGAAAGAAAGAATTTATATTTATTTATAATTATAAATTTTAATCCATGATGTTCCTAGTTATGACGTGGCTCCTCAATCCGAACATATAAATAGAGGAGCCACCTTTATGTTCATATTACTTTATAAGTATTATACTACAAAATCGAGGATCGAGCCTACTAAATTATTCAACTTACTAATAACTAAGTATATTAATTTCAATAAGATACAAAAAGTGGCTCCTTAGTGCTGACGGACATTCAGAATTATCGTCACACCCCTATTCTATCCCTCCTCTGTAAGTATTGAGGCAGGTGATGTGGAAAGGGGCATTGTGCATAGTTTTATAATTACACTGAAACGTATGTATGTGTACTAAAAATCCAAAAAGTATTCGATGTTCACTTAGGCGAATTAATAACCTTATTTTTAATTGGCTGGCCTTTAAATTACCATCAAGATCAACATACTATAAGAGTCTGTTCCCTGAAACTTGTAAGACTTTAAGACCTTTACCTTTTACCTTTGACCTGTCAGAAGCGAGTCTACTGCAGTGGTTTTTAAAAAACATTGATCGATTAATTTAAATTTACACATGCGCCACTTTGCGAGCTTAGCGTGTTGAAATAAGGCACAGTGAGATTTCTACAAAATTATACTGTATGTCTGTGATAGTTGACAAAAGCTCAGTCCTATATAATTAAATATACCTACTATAAATTGCATTTTACAGCTTATCTTTTCGCGACTGTAAGCAAGTTTTGTGCGATTGTCTACTTAGATTTATGATAACGTACGTCTTGTCTGAACGGCTTCGGTTGAGAATGATAAGTAGTCCGATTGATAGAAACAGATTTATTGCACAAGCACAAGCACAAAAGCATTTACAGCAAGACAGTTCATGATTACAGAAGGAGAAGAATATACTTTATACACCACCTGCATCTGTAGCACCTGCGAACAATATGTTCGCAGTGTAGCACGTATTAAATATCAAGTATTCTCAATTAATGCCCGGAGGGAGCTAATGTTGTATGGAACTTCCCTTGGTTAATTATGATAACTTTTAAATTTGGAACGCCAAAGTGTCAATAAAAACTTCAAGGCATAACTTCCTGGTCCAAAGAGTTTTTAACTATAAAATAGGAACTTCAAAGAGACTTTACTCATACGAAAAATATACAAGGAAAATACTACAAGGTCTCCCGCCGTAGGGTTTGTGAACCGATGGCATAGCTTCTTTGACGTTCAAAGTGCTTGTAACAGCCTAGACTGAATAAATGATATTGACTTTGACTTTGACTATAAACATGGCTGTATGTATCGCGTTCCTTAGCACCTAGAAAACATTTGAAATTGGAATTATGTGATATTGTACACTCATCCAAAATAATGTAATAGATATAATTATCTTGAATTTTCATGCTTTTCCGTGTCTTTTGTCTCACTTATCATGGCAAATCATCAAATTGTGAATGTTTTCCATTAAAAAAATTGTCATTGCATTGCCTACGGAGCTAAATATTTAAAGAAAAAATAGGTGATTCGATTTTTTACGCGAATTGTTAAATTGTTGTCATTTACTTTTATTATTTATAATACCTATCTTTTTTATTTACCGTCACAGTAGGCACAGTAGGTATATAAAGTAGTGTATGCTCCTCGGGGATAAAAGTAAAGTAAAGTAATCATTTAGGTCTAAGCCTTGGGCAGATTTGAATCCTGCGCTTCATTCAGGATTCTTGCCATAATTCCCTCACTGCGTTCGGGAATTAACTACAGAATCCTTCATTTCGTTCAGGATTCAATATGCTGCCCGTGACATGACACTTCTTTATCCTCTTAGTGAATAATCTAGTATTAAATACTTAAATAATTTATATAAAAATAAAAGACTTGATATATTATTATTTTAGTTTTAAATTATAACCACATGAAATAATTATTTGACAAAATGTTATTTACTAATATACAAAAAATATTATTATTTTGGATAACAATCAAATAAGTATGGCCACATATTAAAATATGCAGATGTCGAGTCTCTTGTTTAGCAAAATGAATGACATTCACCACACATAATATGCATCGCTCACTCTTGTCAGTGGACAATTGACTAATTTATTATTTATTTAGTTTTTTTTTTGTAATTTATCTAGCCCAAGGTAACTTTAACCAAGGCAAATACACATTATTCATGCGCACAAATATTTTGTCTTATCCGGAAATCGAACCCCGGGACCTCTGCGTAGAAGGCAGATAATACGATTTCATCGATATCACTTCAACCCCTACGTTAATTTGAATAAAAGGTCACATCTTATTTCCAGATTCGATAAAGGTAGCACATTAATAAACATGTTCGTTAAAACTAATTCTGTAGGTGTAACATAAGACAAGTGTTGTCTGTGACGTCAGTGGCGGCCTTGGCTCGTTCATGAGGACGCGAAGACCTCGCAACTCAACAGCCTCTCCTAGAACGTAGTGATTCCCTAGCAACTAGGCCGGTAACGACAACCTCTCCATTTCGAGGAAAAATCTCGTTAAAACCTCAAACAACAGGTGGGTAGCATACCGGCTTTTAAGAAATTTCTGGAACTAAATAAGCTTTAGACTTGACTGGACTAATAGTACAGAATTTCTAAGGAATATGCTCTTGAATGAGTTAAACTTTAGTGTAGGTTTGAAAACTGGGTCTATTTTGTTTTGAAACTAGGTGCCGGTCGCGTTTTCATTCTCGTTGACATTAATATAGGACATCCCATATTTCATACCCCACTTAAGATTTATGATCACGACAAAAGGTAGCCCATGTCTTTTTCGATTATCTAACCGGCCGCGCAACTAGGTACGCCGTAGATTGATCCCGTTCGTTTTTTAAGCGACCGTTACAAACGATAAGTGCAGGACACTTCAGTAACAAGTTTCTTACGATGTAGATTCTGAAGTGTTCGTCTTAGAGTGATGTTTTTATTATTTTGAATAACATGGCGCTTTGAATGTCGTTTTTTGTTTTTCTATTTCACGTGAGTAGTGTAGAAATAGTCGCTTTTAAACATTTAACAAGATTAAATTCCAGTAAAACATTTTTTATTAAAAACTAAATCTAAATCTACTTTTTTTATAATTTGGAATGGTTGGGTTATATCATAGATTTAGAATTTTTTCGCTTCGCATATTCTACATAAGGGAAAAAAATAAAAGACCAGTTTGATGTTTTTTTACCTTTGTTAACGTCCGTCAATTTTTTTTGGACAAGGTTTTATACTTTTTTTAGCCGTAAATGACATCTTTACGATGTTGCTAGTATGAATAATATGGAGCATAGTTCATTCCGAATGACACAGTATGCGTTCTTTATGGGATAATGCATAAATTAGAAAGAAATAGGTAGATTTTGTGAGGAGCGGCCAGATTACAGTCACATGAATACATCAAGAAGCCAAAACTTTTTGCGACTGTAATCCCAAAAATCTATCAAGTGGTTAACCGACTTCAAAAAAGAAGACGGCTTCCAATTTTTCACGTATTTTTTATGTAGGTATGTTCAGTTCACGGCAGAACCGATTGAAATGATTCAAACGTTACCTATTACATCACGAATGTTCCCCAAGTTGGTCCAATTTTTATACTTATGATAAATTTTAAATAGAAAAATATTGGAAAAAATTAACTCGGCCACAAAAGAATTATCAGATGGGAATCGAACCCATGACCTTTGGAAATTCGGTCCAATGCTCTAACCTCTGAGCTACCGAGACTTGCGAACCACCGTCGAAATTCTCCAATACTTTTATATATTGTTTAATATGCTGTATTCCAGCGTTGTCACATCAATGCTAGGAATATCCTTGCATTCGAAAGAAACATCCTTTCAGATGTTTGACGATCGAATAAAATGCAACAGCCAATAATTTGTTTTTTTTTTACATTTTTGCATTTTTCAATGCTATTTTTATACTTATGTTAAATTTTAAATAGATAAATATTGGAAAAAATTTACTCGGCCACAAGTGAATCCAATGACCAAGTTGGTCCAAATTGCTAAAATTTTGAATTGGGTTCAGTATTTATTTATTTCCCTTTTTGATTGTTTTCTGGATAGGTAAGCTTAGGAACATACATTACAACGAATTATAAAACTAAAATGTTCATAGCTTTAAAGTTGATAAAAAATATGTGAGAACAATAGTTAAGAGATTTGCATTGGGAAAGCCTTTTCCAATAATGATCGCTTGCAACGAATTATATAAATAATCATAATATTTATATAATTGCTGCTTCAGACAAGTAGAAACCTAGGTAGGACGAAATAATTAATAATATCTTGACATGTGTGAGCAACTAGTCCTCAGAATGATGCAGCGTATGCACGTAAGCCTTTTTCAATAATGATCGCATTGTAGAAATCATATAAACAATAATATATTTATGTTTGCTGCTTCAGGCAACTAGAAACCTTAATATCTTGACATGTGTGAGCAACTTATAGTGCTCAGTAAGATGTAGCACGTAAACCTTTCCAAATAAAGATCGCATGATTAGGAATTCTATAAATAGTCATATTATTGATTTTACTGTTTCAGAGTAATTAAAACCTGGGAACGATGGCAAAAGCAATGAACTATTTATTAACCCTAGTGAAAACCAGGGATGATAAAAAAAAAATTTTAATTAATATAAAATAAAAAAATTACGATTCGAAAAAAGTAATCGTAATTTGCTTTTTAAAGTTGTCAAATTCCATATATTTTTAACAGCTTTGATCAGCAAATTACGATTACTTTTGTAAAAATTAATTTAATGTAACTATTACTAACGTAGTTTAGACAATAATATACATTCGTCTAAGCTGTAGAAATCTTACGAGGTGCAGATAAAATAGATCATTACTTATGGATAGACATTTACTTATGGAATTTGCAGTAATTTTCCGTTAATGTTTCTGATGCACACTGGGTAGTGATGCTTTGAGTGGTATGTACGCATTGATTAGTTTCACGGTTTTTAGTTTTTACCATCGTCTATTAGAAACCATCTGAACGTTTTGTTTGCGTTTTGTTTTTATTGAATTATCACATTTTGACACACTTCACACTTTGGAGGCGATGATTGAAGACGTCACAAAAAAACAAGCATAGGTACTTTAAGAGGTTCGTAGTACGAAATAGCATGGTAAGGTTGAAACAATATTGCGCTAAGAGATAGCGGTAGGCCCCGATCAACTATGGTTTGTACATATTATTGGGAAACTGATTAATAAATAAAAGTAAATTAAATTTTAAACTTATTGAATAAAGACGTGGTCTGTTTATTAACAAACGAAATATGTAAAACAACATTTACGGATTATCAGCGCACTGTTTATTACACGAGGTAAGATCTAATTGTAATTTGATATTTACTTTGGTTTATGGATTTCCCGCAGTTACGGTATACGCAAAATATAAAATAAATAACTGTACTTACTCGCAAAAAAGTAATCAAGTTTTTTTATCGTCGACGGGGATACTCTTAGCCTTCATCATACCTGAAGTTAAGTATTGATAAGGCTGAAGATGGAAGCGAGCCTGGCCCGGAACCCTCAACCACCGAGGGACTGGCTATCTAATCTCTAACTGCCGGAACACTGCTGTTATGGCGTTAGACTTAGATAAGATGGTGGTAGGTAGCCAGGTGGACTTACAACAAGTCCTACCACCAACCAAACCAAATACATTATGTACCCCCGCTGGGAATCGAACCCGGGACCCCCGGGTTTGATACCGGTGGTTGTTACCACTAGACCACAGAGGCGGTTAAAACTGACCTTGCTTGACCCGTACTGAACTACAAAAAATAAGAAGTTGCCACAAAATTTTATTTAATTCCACATTTTTCAAACATGATCTGTAATTTTACTTTTTACGTTCCATTTAACTATATCCAATTTTGTGAAAATTCAACGAAGTTGTAACATAATTAACTTTTGAACTCATTTATTGAGCTGGGGCTTACCTCATGTTAACCTGTCAGTCACCATCGCATTATTTTGTAAAATAAGTAAAGTCGTTATTAAGATTATAATTACATTGCAATTTTTATTATTTTACAATAATTATGATTATAACCATTTATTGAACTGGTGGCTTAGGTAAGTACGTCATATTAATTATTTTGTAAAATAATTAAATTGTTAAAAATTATTATAATTTTGTAGCAATTTTGATTATTTTACAATATTTTATGATTTTTTAATTTCTGCATTTTCAATGCTATTTTTATACTAATGAAATTTTTTAATAGAAAAATATTTATTGTGGCCGAGTTGATTTTTAACCGACTTCATTCTAATATATTTTTATTTAAAATTTATCATAAGTATTTTACAATAATTATGATTATAATCATTTATTGAACTGGTGGCTTAGGTAAGTATTAATTATTGTGTAAAATAAATATAATTAAATACGTTTAATGATTATAATTACATAGCAATTTTGATTATTTTACAACAATTGCCTAGTTATCAGATTACATTTTGTAGGCTTTTTATGCAACTCGTCTGTCTTTTCGCTGTCAATATTAGTTTATGAAACGTGCGCCAGTGGTAATAATATTTAGTTGTGTGTAGTTTCAGATATACATTTCCATTGTATCAGATATTTTTAAGCAATATCGAAATCGTTTCTGATTTACTTTAGTCGAGTTTGAATTTAGGGGCAAAAGTGATAAGGAAGGAGTGCTGAGACCTATCCATTCCCTTATCAAAGCATTTCACGCGATAATGATTATTTTTCCATTAATTAAATTTTGAAATTTTAATAAACTACTTACTCAAAATATATTATGAAAAATACGTCAAAAAGACCAATGCTATAAATGGAGAGTTGGGACATTTTCTGAAATCTATGTTCAATGTATATATTATTTATGTACTAACAATAGTAACTGAGACAGCACATTTCTACACCGTATCCATTCTGAGACAAATGCACCTGTTCATACTATTATTTCTTATATTTAGGCTGAATATAACTCAATTTTTGCGATTTTATCTAACTTATACCAATGAATCATCATTATTTATACAATGAATTTAATAATGATATTTTATCACATAATATTAATCATATATTTAATAAACACCTTAGTAGGTTCTAGGACGATAGCAAAATGCCGCCGTCCCCTCGAAATGTAAAATATGATAATTACTTAATGATAACTTGTTTTTTGTGTTGCAAGTTATAATGAACTTTTAATTTACCTATAAAAAACATAATTTTCAAAAGAATCATTTCTCTAGTCGTGAGAAACTACGCCATCGGTTCACAAACCCTACGGCGGGAGACCTTGTAAGTGATTATCTTGAGACCAAGTATTTTGTTAGTGAACACTGATTGCTGCATGAATTACCTATTTATTTTTTTAATAATAACAATGGGTTGCCAATTTTTTTTACATTAATCCCACAGTCAAAACGACTAGTCGGGTTCCCTGTCTTTTTCTTTTGAGGTACGAAACCCCTAAAAATAGCATTATGCTCTTTATAAATTATAATTTTTTATATTTGCCTTTAAAAAAAAATAAAAATTTGCCCAACTCACAAAATCGTCTCATGACGGACGTGAAACCGCAACCTTCAAATGTCCGGTCCACTGCTCTCCCAATTGATCTCAAAGGATCTCAAAACTCAATTTAACAATACGCATGTTACATTTTTAGTCATCAAATATACTTAATTGTAAGTTTTATGACTTGATAAATAACTTTCTTACTCATACAGATTATATACCACAATAGATATTCCATTTTTCTCTGGACACCAGTGCCCTGCTAGCAACTGAGCTATTAATAAAAAATAAACTAGCTTTATGTAACAATGATAAAAGGAGTTTATTTTAACAAATTTTATTGGAATATACTGTATTACCTTGATTTGTTTCGTAAGGCTGGGAGTAGACGATATATCAAGAGAAAACCTACAGAGCTGAAATGGGGTCGCCCCGACATTTCATGTGATAATTTACGATGTCTGTTTATACGTTAGTACCGGGGAATGTTAACCCGTGCACTATATTTTATCCGAGCCCTAGCAGAGGAATTGAGAGACATGACGTTACATGTAGACAAAATAATATTTGACTTCTATTTTAAAATAAAATACTTTTTTTCTCCCAACGCCACTAAGTATGTACGTTTGGGAAGTTGTTATTCTTAGTTCGCAACCAAGTTGTGCTTAAGGATAGTGATCTTTTGATTCGCGAACAAAAAATATAAATCGCGAACAAAATCTACCGTCGGCGGTTAGTAACCAAAACGCAACCAGCTATTTCCGGAGCTGGGTGGTTCGCGTGTTCAGTATGCGATTGTAGCGGTTAAGTAACTTTCGCAGTCACGGGATGGATAACCTAAAATTTATTATCTTGATCTCTGTGCTTCAGAAGGGGCGCTAAGCTCAATCGCTAATCTCCAGAGATAGTTTCAGAACTATTTACATTGACAAAATTTGTCCTTAATGTATAAAAATAATGTTTTCTTTTCGTACGACGAAACTTCTAAAAACAAACTTAAATAAATATTTATTAAATGTTTGGTTTTTGAAAGGCTTTTGTAATATATTTCAATTAGCTTGTTAGCTAGATTTAAAAAAATATGTAAATTATAATTTAATCAAAAATTTACTAAATACTTTATTTTTTAAAACGCTGTAAGTATACGCTTTTAAAGACATATGCAAAATGTTATAAATGTGAAAAGATATTGTCACTGGTGTATCTATGTCAATAATTAAATAAAATAACTAATATTTCATTACAGAAAGACTTGACAATGGACTATGAAGGAAGGTTATACGCCTTTCGCCATTTGTCGTAAGTAAAAATGAATGATGTAAAATAGCCGTATAAAATATTTTCACGCGTATGAACTCAGTTTCACATAATTTAACGTAATAGAACCTCTACATGACCTTCACGTAAGAATCCGGTGTCTTTCGCCTTTCAGTTTCTAGTATAATGAGTAGTTATAAATTTTTAATTTTGCATTTTACAATGCTATTTTTGTGTGATAAATATGAAAATATACTAGATAAAAGCAACTAGTCTCATCCCGTCAGGGCGACTTGAGACTAGTTGTTTTTTCTAGTATATTTTCTTGTTTAATATTTATCATATAATGAGTAGGTTTAATTGTAAGAATAATGTTTTAGAAAAATCGTTATTATTCAAAATTGAAGCTTAACTTACGACATTAAATAAAAAATAAAATATGTTAATAGGTACTTCAACAACTTACTCTGTTTCTTTATTAACCCAAGAGTTTAGTTTCTATCTATTGTAAAGGAGATTATTCATGCTCCATACATTTTTGGGCCGTTTTCTAAAAGTGCCGGCCAACAAAAATAAAATGGTACGTATGGTAAGTACTGGTCGTTTAGAACAATAGTTGATATGGCGCAAACATTGTAGGATTACTCTAAGTCGAGGTGTAAAAGTTCAAAGATTGCTTATTTTCGTACATTTATGGATTTGGGAAAGTGTAAAAAAGCTTGATCTGAAGCATTTTTATTATGCAGTGAAGTAATCATATGTTGTCATCTGTTCTAATAGCACATCTAACAATATCCCTGCAACAAATATAAAAATTACGTACGTAAAAAAAACTTTCTTTTTTGGTAGTCGGTACCAAATCGTTTTGTTTCACGATGACTTCGGATCATTAGTTTTAGCAATATGTATGAATATTTTCCATTTTTAGCACTTTTAGTAATAAAGGAATGTATGGAATTGGCTAATCTTTAAACTTGTATACCTCATCTTAGAGTAATCCTAAATTTTTTTGTGCTATATCAACTATTGATCCAAACGACCAGTGTATACCATAAGTACCAATTGTTTATATTGGTAGGCACTTTTAGAAAACGGCCTAAAAATAATGATCTCCTTTTCTCCTTGATATACGAGTGCAGCCTTGAGAAAACAAAAATGGGAAGCCAATAAAAATAAAAAACTTTTTAAACTGTACATTAAAATCTTATTTTAACCGCCCTTTTTCCTGCTGCATTTTATTACAGAAATGATATGATTGTAGGATAATTTTATCCTTGCCCAGTCCGCAACAGTCAGCAGACGCCCACCCCACATCCACAAAAAACCGCCCACTTCACAATTTCAACTGAATCGACGATTTTATGGGTCGTTAGGCGTTTAATTTTATAAGGGCTTTTGAAAACGATCGGTACTTGTGTAGTAGTCTAACGTAGTTGTAAATAAGTCCGGACGAGCGCAAAACAAACATAGCTTTGTTTCTACGTTTGTGAGTGGTAATCCAGTAATCCTAGAGTGCTTTAATAGGAAGCACTAGACCATTAGCAAACTAAGTTTGTTAGCTAGCCTTTGTTAGACGATAATGGTTGGTCGGAGGGATTGAAATAAACCTAGATTCGTACTGTTTTGAATAGAATTTGTTTTACTTTACACAGCAATATAGGTTTGCACTTTGTGCAGAAAAAAGGCTCTCCAAAATTCTGATATTTCGAAACGATGGTGTTTTCACAGACCTAATATTTATATATATTTTTAAGTATATCTAGGTAGACGATAAAAGTGTACTTACCTTGCGTGTAAAACGTTTGACCCACGGTCAAAGTCAGTCCGCTTGAGACCATTGACATGAAAACACGCGTCACTCAGAAACGAAAATGGTTTATTGTGCAGTGCTTTCTTGCAAGAGCTCGTCAATAACATTTCCACATCACTAAATCTCGCTCGTCACGTCATGGTACATACAAAAAATTCGACACGTTAGGTTCTCATGCAGTTTGAAGCGCGCTTTTCGTCTATCTCGATATAGGTCTGTGGGTGTTTTACTCGTATAATATATACTCGTACTAGATTTAAGCGCGTGCTACGCACGTGTGCAATCCGTCGATAAGTGCTTATGTTTGACCTATGATGCCGGTAAAATCAGACCATGTAAAATTCTAGCTGTCAGTAAAAAAAGTTCTAAGAAAAAAGATTTTCTGACCTTTGACCTTGATAAGGTCAATTTAAAAAAATAATGATATTTTTCCCACCGTCTACATTTTTTTTGTGATTTTTGAAGCTATTAGTGAAGGCTGTAGGTGTTATAACTCATGGCGCTGGAGGGAATATTAGAATGGATAACACGGGCCTTATATATAGAGATGTTACCTTCATAGTAATTTGCGTTAAAATCTGTGACGCAGACTGCCCACATTAACAATTGGCAATAAGACAAAAAAACACGAAAAAGCACGGCAATGAAAAAGATAGCAAATTTAATCGGACCCCATATAGGGTCTTCCCAATGTTTCCCAATGCGAGCTCGTATGACACTTACTCGTATGTCATACTTATATCTGCTTCAAGCACGCACCAATATCATTGTTTCGAAAGTGATTGACAAGCAAATAAACTTGCAAATACTGCCTGATTACTAATGTATCTACCATAATGAAATAAGCTAATTTGTGTCAATCAACCCTGTTTCTCGCTGCTGGCTGCCGATGGCTGTACAGCATAGTGCGAGTAACTAACTCGTTGTGACATAATATAATTCGCGCATAATTCGCGCCATATCGGTCACCAGATTTACTGTTAAATTCGAGCGAGAAATGGGACGCTGTATAGCGACCGCGGGTTGTGGTCAACGTGTGGACACGCCTTTATCGATGCGATTAGTATTGAGAGCGAAAGCATGTTTTCAGTTAACAAACCACGTGTTAGCATACGGGGAAAGTGCATCGGTATCGCATGTTAATTTTGGTGGGAACGTTTAAAGGGCCCGGTAAACAATAAAATTTGTTTGAAAAACACGTCTATTTCTCTGTTCTATTTCAATGTTTTAACCGCCTCTGTAGTCTAGTGAGAACAACCATCGGTATCAGACCCTGGTTCGATGCCCAGCTGGGATACATATTGCAGTCGGTTTGGTAGGAGGTAGGACTTGTTGTAAGTCCGCTCGGCTCTCCCCGTCATTCATAAATAAAGTTTAGCAAATAAACTGGGAGATGCGAACATGTTGTTTTCACAAAAAAAACTATAACGTTAATTTGTCGTGCTGCCTTCAAAACTCATCGATTCTAAGTGCTTTGAGTAAGTTTTACACCTCACGTTCGATCGTGAGAGCGTTTAATTTTAGTACTTGTTGACGAAGTTCATACATAATTTATTCCAGATATCTCACGGCGCACGCGGTTAACCTCCCAATTTAAATCCGAAAAGTTAGCAAACTTTATTTCTGTAATAAGTTTTAAAGCAGAGTTCCAGATTTTAGTTGTGCTATTTTCAAGGAATGCCACAATCCTATTATCTAGTTTCCCGACGAAGGGAACTCTATTGTCCGTTAAAGCTGCAGCAGAATTCGAACAAATCTCTTCCCTAAGACCGCCCCGTATCACGATGCCAATGGGGTGGGGTCGCGACGAGCTATCAACTATTTTATCGCACAAGTAATCACTAATATGTTAATCCAGTTCCGTAAAATTCCTTAGTAAGTTCCTATTAAAAAATATCATAAAAAGAGAGCTGTCTGTTCATGCAAGGATGTCCTGCACGAAATTTGGAAAATTACGTACTTTTAAGGTACTTTTACTATGTCCTGTATTTT